>JAILYA010000006.1:0-1237082 GCA_021437795.1 Rhodamnia rubescens | reverse complement strand
ACTCTCTTATCATCCTATCATCTTTCATTAATCGAAGTCAATGAATTTCCGACCAAAACAAAGTCAACGAATTTGAGCAATCCTGAATCTAATTTTGT
The DNA here is from genome assembly GCA_021437795.1 of Rhodamnia rubescens. Classification (NCBI taxonomy): domain Eukaryota; kingdom Viridiplantae; phylum Streptophyta; class Magnoliopsida; order Myrtales; family Myrtaceae; genus Rhodamnia; species Rhodamnia rubescens. Next base: position 1,236,984 of record JAILYA010000006.1, on the reverse strand, counting down.
TTCCATTTATTATTTATGTTTCATCTTAAATCATCACGTGACTAATGTCAAGGCTATTAAATCACAATTGGTATGGGTGATGCAAAGTTAGATGTAGTTTTGGAATTGAAAGGAGTTGACTCGTATATATAATAACCAAGATCAATTATCAAATTTGTAATGAAAAGGATTGAAGAACCTGGATGGATCTTTGGTTAAGGTTCTTGTTTTTGGATAAGATCATATGAAGCTTATCGTAGTGCTCTTATCATAATAAAGCCCGGCTCAGATAATTGTATCGTTGAGGCACGCACCACCCAAACTGTTAGGGCAATTTTATCACAAGTTCTTGAGCTACATGTCTATGTAATACGACGGCTAGACACTTTATTTGTAAGGTGAATTTCACACAAAATATTATTGCAATTTAATCAAATGTTCTTAAGCTACATGTCTATGTAATGCGACGGCTAGACACTTTATTTGTGAGTTGAATCTCGCACAAATTGTTATGGCAATTAATCACATGTTTTTAAGCTACAATACGACGGCTAGACACTTAATTTAAAGTTGATTTTCTAGTATGATAATGTCGATTTAATCACATGGTTTTAAGTAAAATGCCTACGTAGTACAACGGCTCCACACTTAATTGGAAGTTGTATCCGCTAATTGATTATTATAAAAATGAGAGAGATCAAATGAATTGAGAGAGGACAACATAGTTTAACTCTAAGCCAAAAGAACTTGATGTGTTTTGGTTATGTTTTTCCCGATAAATACTAACTAGCAGGGACAATTATATGTTACCGCCTAGGTCTAGCGGGAAAAAACTAAGATATATACATATTGATCGAGAAAGCCCATCTTAGAGGTAACCCCGATATGGAATCGTGCACACTTGTTGGTGAATGGTACTAGAACCGACGCGCATGCCTAATTCGCACGCACAAAGTTGGATTCTCAACCTTTCAAGCTAATTCGAAGAGGGTTAATTTATTATTGAGAAGATAATCACCGTGATAAAAATAATATTCGTATGATTGACCAAAATATAAGTACAAAACGAACTCTTGTTGTACCTTCTTTCTGGCCTTCACGTAAGACAGGATGTCGATATTTAGGCTTCCATAGAAAGTGAATACAACATAAGACCCTCAGCAGAGATAACCTAAAATAATTCTTCTCTTCTTCTTTTTCTTTTTTCGTAAATGGTGACTTCATGCCATAAAAGAAATCTCACATAATTAATGACACTTGAGCTACGTGGCTAGATAGATATTATCTGAGAATTTTTTGTACATCTGAATCTGATACAATGCAAGTAACAACTTGAATAGGTCAACTCTTTGTAGTTATAGGCAGCCATGAGCCCACAGGCCTCACTTACCAAGTTATTAGGACTTAATTACATGGGAAATACTACATTGACTATCTTGCATGATTGATATCCATTCGAGTAGTCTATTTCATTTAATTTCTTTCGATCGAATCTTTTCTTAATTAGAAATTATCAATTGAATCTACTCGCTATTTTCTTTCTCTGATTCGATGGATTAAGCCGTGCAATGAATAACATATGATACTCACGTTATCTAATATCTGTAAGTTTGTACGGCCCATCAACTTGGCCTGATTACACATGATAACCTACTTTAGACAATTCCTCCAAAATATTAATTAACGCAAGTCCACTCGTTCACTTGTTTAGAAAGGATTGAGAATCAGCTAAGTACTTTTCCCATCCCACAAGATAAAGAGGGGAAAAGTCAAAAAGGGTGATGTCAATAACAGCATGATAAACATAAATAATGCGTCTTTGAACCCTTAAGACCAGACAGAACAATTATTCACATGAAAACCTTTATTTCATCATTAATATCCAATACCCTAAATCAGATATCAAATAGTAATTTGTCTCCGGATCAAGATGCAAATCTCGAATGCAAAACCCTAAAGCAGATATCAACTCTCTCCTGACCTTGCCCTGCATTTTGAATGGCATCAACTTGGGAAGGCACATATGAACACCAACCTCAGATTATACGACCTTTCAAGAATAATTAGGGGGTTGGAATTTAATAAAAGAACGAACCTTCCAATGCACCATCAAATGCACGTAACAAATGGAGTTGTTTCCGTGTAGTTTAATCAATCATTGGATGCAAACAAAATGGCGGAAAAAAGAAGTTGGACATGTCTCTTTCCATCACTCGTCGGGAAAATCTAAAAACTAATTGGGCGATTGCGATGTCGCCATTTCCAGGCAGTGATGAAGGCAATGATACACATTATCCTAATTGCTAGAGAAGAAAATAGAGTACACCACAAGTATAAAAATCGCTGGAAATCTACGGGTGTCTCATCCATCGCATAAATATACACGGAATTCCGCATATAATATACATGATAGAATAGATTAAATATCCAACTATGGAAAAATGGAAAAGAAAACCTGTTTCATTTAAAATTCGGGACATGGTTTTGGCTAAAGTCTGACTCAGGAGAGAAAAGTTCAAAGCAATTTGTACAGCTGATGGCAGAGAGAAAGAGAAGTTCCAACAGCAATTTCTGGTGATGGACAAGGATTTTTTGTTCTTGCAATAAATGTGACACGCGTCCTCGTTCTGAATGTTTTGATCATCTTCCACACCCAGCGTCTCAAGGAAATAATAAGGTTGTCACGGCCTTGCGAGTGGTGCAGCCTTGCCGGTGGCTCTAGCTTTTTTAAAATTTTTATTTTAACATAATGACATTCAATTTTTTTTTATTTCTTTAATTTTGGAAAGAAAAGAGACAAGAGATAGCCTAGTATTATTATTCGGATTTCACACTAAAGGAATATTCCTTGGCCCACGAAATAGAGAACAGACACGAATAGAGAACAATATGATGATAGGTCTTACACATTATTCTCTTAGTTTCTTTGTTAGTTGTTGCGTAAAGATGATTTTATCTTGCAAAAATCACTCTAGGAGGAGATTTTTGGATCACCATAAAAGTCATCAACCTATTGTAATTATGTCAATTCAGTTCTAAATCTTTTCTTTTGAATTGAGTCTTAAACCTTTCTCATTTGTGTCACTTCACCCCATTCGGCTAATTTTAGCCGAAAATCACTGAAATAGACACGGCCATCCTATATGGCGTGATAGACATTGACATGGACAATTTTTAACGTATTTTAATATTTTTCGCACATAATTTATGTGTTTTTTTTCTTTTTTTTTTTTTTTCTTTTCTTTCTCTTTATTTTTTCTTCCCTTACTTCTTTTCGGGTGACCGGCCAGAGGAGAGGGTCGGCAAGGTCCACCTCACCAACCTCTAGTGAAGCTCACCCCTACCAATGGCCAACCAACCTTGCCAATCCTTACCTCTGGCCGGTCTCAAAGGTCCAAGAATCAATTGGAGGAAGAAGGAAGGGAAGAAAAAAAAAAAAAAAAAAAAATATAAATTTTCAAAAAAGATTATCCATAAATTTTAAATATTATCATAAATTTTTCACATCGTCTACCATGTCATGTATAGGATGGCTAGCATCCATGTCAATGATTTTCAAAAAAATTGATCGGATGGTTTAAATTGGCATAAATGCAAAAAGTTTAGGACTCAATTAAAAAAAATATTTAGGAACGGATTGACATAATTGTAATAGATTTAAGACTTCTTTGATAATTTGTCCGAGATTTTTTTTTTCCCAATTATCTATCTTTGGTGTAAATCTAGCTAGATAAACAAAGGTTCGACTTGAGAGACGTAAAAGATCTAGTACATTAGCAAAAGGCATCTTTGAAAACCGTGGTTGTGCAGACGAGATTGTTGGAGACTTTCTACAGCATTCGGATAAATAAAATGCAAAAGGCGAGATAGGGGGTAGGGCTGGAACCAGACCGATCACCTTGAAAATCAATCCGATTCCAAGTTTCCATTGAAACAGGTCTAGTTCCCGGTTCCGAGTGAAGAACCACCTAGGAACTAGACCAATCGAGATGAAATGTGGAACCGGTCTAAAAAAATCTAAAAACCATAACATTTCTCTTGGCATATTTTTCTCTAGCTCGTTCCCGACTCGTCTTTGCTTGCTCACCCTCATTCATCTTCTAATTTAAACCATTTTGTTGCTCGCATTATTTTCCTGTAAAAATGAAACAAAAAAAAAAGGAACAAAGAAACACAAATTCTAGGATAGACCTTGAAATCATATTGAGAAAAATAAGGTAAGTTTTAGGCTTCAAAAACTAAGAACCGACTCTAACATAGTAGGTTTCAAGTTTCAGGTTTGAAACCTATCTACCATAGGATAAATCATCCTAAAAGGAGACACGTTTTGCTCAAAGTTCCCACAGCAAGGATCGGGAGAACTCGAAAGGAAGCTAGAATCGCGGCCAAATGACGTTCTTTGTTTGAGATTGCTTTCGCCCTTGAAATTCCTTCATTTTTAAGGTGCCGAGAAATACAGTAGAAATAACTTGTCAGCTCCATTGATTTGATGATAGTTGAAGTCGTCGACACAATTAAAAAAGGGCTTGTCCAACAACAACAACAAAAAATGAGTAGGTAATCCACAATTTATGTGCAACTTCTCTTTCCGTTTTAAATTAATTCTTTGTCCAGTAAGATATTGTGCATATAACACTCATAAGAAAACTATCTTAAACTAACAAACGCGCACTATATATAGAGGCCTGTTTGCTGCACCACCATCGCCACCTTCCCTTTCCGAGAGTTCTCAACTGTATTCCGAAGACAGCTCTGTGTTTCGCAATCCGAACAGTTCGTGTTCATGTGTTGACAGTTGTCGTCTGTGCATTATTATCGTATATATCTCCGCTTTATTCTAGATCCCCTTTTGAAAAAGGGAAGTGTTGGCCTCCCCCTCTCTCTCCGTGTCATTCTCATGCTTCTGAAGAAACTCAAATTCTCTTCAGAAGTTGGAAATTGCATCGGTCGTGAAAGAAATTATGATGTAGGGGAGGCCCGAGGTCAAATAGCGTTCTGAGGAGAGAAATTTTGTCTTTCTCCTTTCCCATGTTCACCGTAGATTCTTGAATTTCTGATATCGGACATCTCGGGTGAAAGTTCGTAACATATCGATGGCGGCCAATGCGACAGCGACGGTTTGTCCTGCGCCGATGAAGGCGACGTCCAACGGGTCGTTCCAGGGCGACAGCCCCCTGGATTACGCGCTTCCTCTGGTCATACTTCAGATATGCCTCGTCGTGGCCTTCACGAGATTCCTTGCATTGATTCTCAGGCCTCTCAGACAACCGAGGGTCATTGCGGAGATCATTGTGAGTTTCTTACGTATCATCGTTCGAGGAAGAAAAAGTGTTCATTCGGGAAATCCTAGGGTTTTGTATTTCTTGAGCATTCCTTTCAATTGAAAACTGGAGTGCCATTTCGTATGTTCTTTCAGAAAGGATCCACCAGGTTCCAAGAGAAAATCACCCACAACCTAACCAAGGTTCTAACAAGCCTTTTCTTATAATATGAATGCACACGGCATTTGATCTGAGTGAGGTTGTTTGTAAAGTTTATGTGAATTGGGGAAAGTAATTAATGTTGTCATCAAGTCTCACATTGGAGAAACATTAAACACTTGGTTGATGAGGTTTTTGTCTCCAGGGTGGAATCTTGCTTGGGCCTTCGGCATTAGGAAGAAGCGAGAAATTCCTGCACACAGTTTTCCCGAAAAGCAGCATGACCGTCCTCGACACCCTCGCGAACATAGGCCTCCTCTACTTCTTATTCTTGGTTGGACTCGAGCTCGATATCCGTTCCATCAAGAGAACCGGCAAGAAAGCCCTACTAATTGCCTTAGCCGGTATCAGCCTCCCTTTCATCCTAGGAATCGGCACGTCTGTGGTCCTTCGGGCCACGATCTCCAAAGGAGTGAGCCAAGGCCCGTTTCTCGTCTTCATGGGTGTGGCCCTATCCATCACGGCCTTTCCCGTCCTGGCGCGCATACTCGCCGAGCTCAAGCTCCTAACCACAGACGTGGGCCGCATAGCCATGTCGGCAGCTGCCGTGAATGATGTCGCGGCGTGGATCCTGCTCGCACTCGCCATAGCCCTCTCAGGCAGCAACACGTCCCCGCTGGTCTCCCTGTGGGTCCTGCTCTGTGGGATTGCGTTCGTGTTATTGGCAATCTTTGGCCTCAATCCGGCGCTCGCCTGGATGGCACGCAGGTCACACGAGGGTGAGCCCGTGAAGGAACTCTACATATGCATCACGCTGTCGCTCGTGCTGGCTGCAGGCTTCGTGACGGACACCATCGGCATACATGCGCTCTTCGGGGCTTTTGTGGTGGGCATTGTCATGCCTAAGGACGGGCCATTCGCCGGGGTCCTGATCGAGAAGATAGAGGACCTTGTGTCGGGGTTCCTCCTGCCACTCTACTTTGTGTCGAGCGGATTGAAGACAAATGTCGCGACAATACAAGGAGCGCAGTCCTGGGGGTTGTTGGTGCTTGTCATTTTCACAGCTTGCTTTGGGAAAATTGCAGGGACGATGTCTGTTTCATTGTTGTGCAAGGTGCCATTTAAGGAAGCTGTCACTCTTGGGTTCCTGATGAACACCAAGGGTTTGGTGGAGCTCATTGTGCTCAACATTGGCAAGGACAGGAAGGTGCAGTACGTTCATCCATTTCTTTCGAATCACAAAAATTTTACAATTGGCAAATTGTCGTGCTTTATAATTAGTACTGAGCTAAGAAGATACAATCCGGTAATTCCCTAAATTTAATCTGAAATAACAAAGGCATTTCAGGAAAACAAGTTGGAGTGACAGCAAATTGATTACCTTTTTGCCCTTTGTCTCAGGTGCTGAATGATCAGACCTTTGCAGTCTTAGTTCTAATGGCCTTATTCACCACCTTCATCACAACGCCAATAGTGACGGCTGTGTACAAACCGGCCAGGAGAGGAGTGTCATACAAGCACAGGACGATCCGGCGGAAGGACCTCGACACCGAGCTCCGGCTGCTGGTCTGCTTCCACAGCACGCGCAACATCCCTACCATGATCAACCTCATCGAGTCGTCCCGCGGCATTCGGAAGAGGGGCCGCCTCAGTGTCTATGCCATGCACCTCATGGAGCTCTCAGAGCGGTCCTCGGCCATTTCCATGGTGCACAAGGCGCGGAGGAATGGCCTCCCGTTTTGGAACAAAGTCCGCGACGACCAGGACCAGATGGTGATAGCGTTCGAGGCCTACCAGCAGCTCAGTTCTGTCTCCGTGCGCCCCATGACCGCTATATCCCCTCTCGGCACCATCCACGAGGACATCTGCACAAGCGCGCACCAGAAGCGGTCCGCAATGATCTTGCTCCCATTCCACAAGCACCAGAGGTTGGATGGTGTGATGGAGTCACTGGGCCACTCCTTCCAAGATGTGAACAAGAGGGTCCTACGCTATGCGCCATGCTCGGTCGGGATTCTTGTGGACCGCGGCCTAGGAGGCACAACCCAAGTCTCCGCCAGCGAAGTCTCGTACTCGATCGTCGTGCCCTTTTTCGGAGGCTGTGATGATCGCGAGGCACTCGCCTTCGGGGTTCGCATGGCAGAGCATCCTGGGATTGTGCTCAATGTCATGAAGTTTGTTTTCCCTCCAGGAACTGCAGTAATAGCACAAGAAAGTAGGGACGATGACGATAGCCCCAACGATGATGATCCGTCAGAGTTGACTGCCAGCAAAAATGAGTCTATTACCTATGAGGAGATGACTGTGGCAACTAAGGAAGACATAGTTGCCGCATTAAATTCGAAGAGCAAGTGTAATCTGTTTATAGTGGGAATTATGGCTCCCAATGTGCCGGTATTGGCAGACCGGACGAGTGATTGTCTGGAATTGGGCCACGTTGGGAGCTACTTGGCCTCGTCGGGCTTCTCGACCACCGCATCAGTTCTGGTGGTTCGACAGTATAATCCGTTGGGGAGTCTTCACCCGCTGGTGGACGAACAGGCGAACGCAGATGTCTATGACGTGCCAGATACACCAGTCGGATATCAGTCCGGTGGCATTAATATGGTCTAAAGTTCTGTCTCACATGTACTTGTGCATCACTTCAAATTCAACAAAGTGCCTTTCAAATCACGCTTATATAGAGTGAAACTACTAGTCAAATAACAGATCTCCACTGTTCCTTGTTTCGAGGAGATTGTAAGGCCGTGTACTTCATGTTAATACGCCTTGCAAATTTTGAAACTAGGGAACCCTGGACATGATTATGCATATGAAACTGGAGCCGGTCAAGGCTTGATGAAATCTTTCAGAGACGGAAGACGGAGGAGAGCAGTAGGAGATGTAAAATGCGTCACCGGTAATGTAAGTGTGCGACTTCATGGAGCATTACATTGTGGGCATAAATGCTCACAAACACCAAGATCAATCTCATACACGCATGTTTTGGTGACACTGTAATAAAGAACGTTATCAATCAGAAGGGATTATTATCTCCAGTGACCATCTTGTCCAGTTCCTTAGAACCGACGAGGCCAACTATGGAGAAAGAGGTAGAGAGATGACAATATAACACAGATTCTATATATCAACTCAGACCACATCTCTCACAAGGATTTAAATGAATCATCTACAGAAATAAACGGACTGCGCGCCAACAGGACCAGTCAAACCTAGTCCATGTTCAGCCTATTGGAGCACAAGTCTCGCACATATGAATAAACGGAGAAAAGAGGAAATGAAGTTGAAATTGTCAAAGACTTCAATTGAACAGCTGTACGTTGCAAAAGGAATCAGAGTGACAATGATCTGCTGTCACATTTCCTAGACCTACCTTAGCTTTCGGAGCGGCAATGCTTCTCCAAAGAGCTTCTCAACTTCAGTCGCTCCCATTTTCAGCTCACTCAATAACTCCATTTCCTCTTGACTGAGGCCTCTCAAGAAGTTCTCCTCATCTTGTCTGAGCACTTTAAACCCTTCAGCCAACCTCTGAAACAAACCCATTTCAGTCTTTCCCACTTTCTGTACCTCGTCTTCAATCTGCTCAACCTCCCTCTCAATAGTCTTCTCGCCTTCCTCCACTGTCTTCTCTATTCTCTCCACAAGAGGCGGCTCGGGCCCGCAAGTATTATCAGTTCGGATGAAGTCTTTGAAGTCTCTTCCTATGCTCTTCGCAGCTCTGTCGAGTTCTGGTATGATACTATCTGGCAAAACTGCACTTCTTGTGTATACAACAGCTCCTCCGTACCCATCCCACGCATCATTCCTGCCCCGATAGTATACAAATATGTAATCATCTGGCTTGTTTTCTGTCTTGGATGACAGTATATACCTGCCAAGTTTGAAGGAAGAAGAAATTACTGAAAATTGCATTCATCAATTAACAAAACCAAAGTAATAATTTTTTGAGATGACATTATATATCAGATAAATAATCCACTTGATCATGAACGAGATCATTTTGGCCACATCTCTGACTGCTATCTCAGGAAGTTTTCCTCCATGTCATTGATTATCTAATCTTCAGTAGCTTTCCAGTATTTCTTGACCCAATAATTTTGTCAGTTCTAGCTTTGAGACAACAAATTGAGTAACAAATTGAATACTAAATGAAAACATACAGCAGCTAATTTGCTCATGCAGTCGTGCATGACAGAGAGTCTGTCAAATTTCTAAGGATTAAACCGCAGAAACTCATACTTCTATTCCTCCACGATTGATGTAATACCCCACACCACATACATGATGGACCTTCTTTTGTCTGTAAGCTTGAATAATACAAGATGATTTGGAGGTCGCTCCGTACATATGAAGTCATGGACAAGATTGTGGTCATCCAAAGGAAATAAGTTTGCATGAGAAGATGGAACATAGAAACGTTGAAGAACTTGCTGCGAGGAATTACCAGTCATCTTGATAATGAAGATATTCATTATCGTGATTGTATAATATCCCGGGCTGTTCAGGATCCTGTACAAATCTCTGTAGAGCTGTTCGGGTGAAGAACCCGCTATCTAGAGTGCGTATCCTCCACGACAAATTGCCCACAAGCTTGTCAGATTCCGTATGAAATTCATGCAATTGGCAATCGAAAGTGTCAAAGGTGGGATTTAAGCCGCTGGAAATGAACCACTTCCCACTGAAATCTGCTATGTTGAAGCTCTTAACAAGAACAGCGGGATCAGGGACAGGAAATTCTCCGACATCAGATTTCCGAGGTACACACTTCTTCCTCGAAACTGCACATTCATTGAATTCATCCACGACACTATTTTCAAAGAGATCCCCACACTTGATCTGGAAAAAAAAAATAAAGATAAAACTTCTGTCAGAAAAGTGAGCAACTATACTTGAATTCCGGGCTGAGTTATTCGCTTTTCAAGCCAAATATAGCAGAAACTAATTATTTTAAACAGAGCATTACCATTCTGTTCTTCTTACTATGACATGAGAAGCAGCACAGAAAACTCGGAGAGGTAATGCAGCGGAAAGGGAGAACTAATAAATCAACTATGAAAGGTGCCGCCTAGGCTCTCGACCTGATGATTTATTTCTCTGTTACAGTATTTTCCATCTACATAAATGTCTCTATGAAATGGAGATCACAGAACAAACCTGGCATTCAGTCTCGTCAGGCCGATTGTTGCACGTCTGCAGACAAGCAACATTCGCAGCACATGATGGATTTGCAATGCACTTGGCCAGTTCTATCCTGCTCATTGAACCAGATCAATCAACTCAGGAGGATTATTCTCCATTTCTTTACTTTCATATTTTGTAGTCATTTTATCACCCTCTAACTTCCATATCAGCAATCAACTCCATAATATGCACCTCATGTTTTGCCTACTAATATAGAAGATGAGCTACTGGGTTTTTGAACCCTCCAGAAAAATGACATCAGCTATGAGGGAAACTTAGCTGAAAAGATGACAAAAACAAATTTTCCAACTGAGAAAGTGACTCTTGGCACAGTAGCAGAGAATCCGAGCAAGGCAGGCCAGATGACAGGACTTCATCTTTTTCACAAACAAAGCTAACTATGACAGACAGACAGACAGAGCAATTTGCCATAAGCATGGGAGTATAAATATGATATCATGGTTCCTTCAGTCAATTATGTTAAATAGTTTCAAGACAGTTCTTATTACTTCCACTATTTTTGACCGAATGTCAAGTGTCCCAGTCATCTCGCATGGAATAAAGGGCGCAGGTGTCAACCACATGAAGTTCTCTCAAGTTCAAGGGTTAAAGGACATATTACACATAATACACAACACAAAATGAATGGTGCCTAATTCAATTACTTGAAAGATTAATCACCAGATACTTCCGCTGCAACCCCAACCTCAAACAATTCGAAAATGAAAATACATAGAGAATCCAACTAATTTTTGACAACTTGCATGAGCAAAGATGCGAAGGGGTTGTGATTCCAAAGAGCCCCATCAGGGCTCCCCCTCAAACTCCTTCCTTTCATTACTAGTTTTCCCTCACTTTTTTAGAAGGCTTCTTTTTGCAGTACTTTATGCACCATCAGGTTATTATATACAGTGGACGGACTGGACTCTTAATTAAACAAGAAGCTAAATTCCACGAAACTTAACCGAGGAAATACCTGCACTCTTTTAGCAAACAAGCGCAGGTTTTGAGAGCATCAACTGCCTCAGCAGAGGGAATTATCAAGAATGTGCATGCAGCCAAAGCAGCTAGTTTGGTGAAGTGTTGCCGACTCCATTCTCTCACTAAATGAAATATCTCCCGTGCACTCTCAGTTACCTTGAAAGAGACAAAACAATGTCAAGGACCTAGCAATTCTCCTTGAATGGAACAAGAGAAGAATTCAAGTCACCCACTGCCTTAGTCACTCTTGAACGACTTCCATGCAATGAAGAAACTTCCTCTTTCCTCGGCAACGGCAAACCAGAACAACTTGATTCGGAATGACAATGGCTCTCTAGAGAGCATCTCCTTTCCAAGCGCCTCGTCGTCTTTATGCCCGTCCACATTGTCGCTCGAGTTTTTCCGTGACAACACAGCAACTTCATATGGGAACTTCTATCAGCCAAAATGGTAACTGCAATAGATGCAGCACTGATGCTCTCGTCGCGGAACAGACAGATGGAGCTCGCAGCACCCAATGCCATGGTTCGATTTTTCTCCTCCTACTGCAAGCTGATTGTCCCCATATGAAATTAGCTTCTTTCTTTGTGGATTAGTCTTGTACTAATGTCTCACCTCCCAAACTAACCGAAACAACAGCGAAATGATTCCAACCCAGATAATTAAACCGTCAAATTCCCACCATATTCAACTCAAAATTCAATCTTGGCTTAAACTCCAGACGTGGGAGATGAAATTCTTAATCAATAACAAGAAACTGAATGGACTAAAAAACCCAGGAATCACTCCAACCTTCGCCAGCCATTCATGGGTTCCACTTCATGAAGATGCTTCAGCAAGTTAATAGCTCAGCTAAAAAGAAGAAAAAACTAACCTTGAGGACAGGTAGGCAGGATTCGAGAATGGAGAGAGGCTCGCCTCTGTTCATCTCGAAGGAAAAAAATCGGATTTTGCAGAAGAAGCGTGGAGAAAAAGAGCGCCAAGTTGGGTGGGGCTTGGAAGGGACTGAAGCCGGATAAGAAATTGTGTGGAAATGAGACGTGTGACGTTGGCGTGAGTAATTCAATCTCAATTTTCGTTAAATTGTATTAGTGATTTTCTCTTAGAAAATAGCATTTTTATTTCCTCCTGTAAATTCTATAATATAAATAGGAATAATTTTTACAGTATATTTAATTTTATTTTCTTTTAACATCCGTGCATTGCACAGCCTTTGCTTTCAGTAATCCATATAATATATTTTAGTATTAATATCATGAAAATCTCAAATTAATATATTTATAATTTTTTATAAAAAATTTCAAACTAAAAATAAAAAGGGGGGGGGGGGGGGGGATGTAAGAAAATATCAACTGACCCACCAAGGGGACTCAAACCAACGCTAGGCTCAACTTGTAGCCAGTATAGAGTTCTCTAAGACACAAATTAACAAAACTTCACGGCTAGGTATCGTTATTTGCCCAAAGGGCATAAGCTTTTGCTTGATGAAAGGGAAATCTTTGAGTTTTTCCAATAAAATAAAAGTATATGTCTTTCTCATTTGTCTGCCACTCAACAATAGTAAATCTCAAATTAGTACACATGTGACAAATTTACTTTATGTTAATTTTTATTAAATTAGGTTATTAGCACGAAAAATTCCAAACCGATACACTTATAATAAATGAAAGGTAAAAATCATAAATTGTTCATGTGTTATCCAAACTAGCAATTTGATGGTGAAATTTAACGAAAACTAACGGATGGTAAATTTGTCATGTTGAATTTGGTTTTTTTATAATAAAAAAATTGATTTGGAACAAATTTTTTATAAGTGTACCAAGTTAGGGGTTTTTCATAATATTAATCCTATATTTCAAAGGATTTAAAATTAACTTTATTGTTGGTTTAAGAAATAGTTTACAAACTCACTATGGATTACCGGCACATACTAGAATTGGATAATAAAAACGAACTCCAAACACACGTGTCATTCACTCAATGGTGAATGTGCTGGCGGATGTGATATCGATCTTTATTTTATATATATACTAATTTTAAAGAAAGGAAAAATATGAAGACTTCAAGCCCTATAGGAAATCATTATGATCTGAAAAGTCAAAGTTCTGTTGAATATATTATAACACGCGATCAGTTTTCGATAAAAAATTTGCTATTCATCTTTTCGTCTAATAACTATGGTAACATTGTATTCGCAACAATTAGAGGTTAGAGGTACGCTCCCTAGCAAGGATGGTAGTTAAAGAAAATATCTACAAATGGATATAAGATGTATAAGTAAGTGCAGACGCTAATTATGCTTTAATCGATACTAATCCCTTTGATTTTATGAAAATGCATACAAGTACATCGAAAATGGATTATGAATTACCCAACTCGGGGATTGAAGCAATGGTAAGGGCATTCCCATCCTTTCGGTTTGAGAACCAATCGTTGTGGGTTCAATTCCTGCCTAGAGAAACTTAGAGATGTTAGTTTCTCTCTAAGTAGCGGTCTAATCAAGATCGTGTCCCTAGATTATAAGAAAAATGGAATTAAAAATTAGAGTTAATATCATGAAAAACTTCAAATTGGTACACCTTACACATATTTACCTCAAACTAATTTTTTAACCACCAAAAATCCTAAACTAATACATCTATAATGAATTTACCTTCCGTTAATTTTTGTTAAATTATTATAGAACAAATTTATTACATGTGTACTAGGTTTGGGATTTTTTTGGCTTTTTCAACTTTAAATGCAATTTATTTAGTGTCGGCAAATAAAAGAGCTGAAAAATCAAGTAAGTCCATATTCTTTAAAGAAAATAGTTTATGATACAAAAGTTAGTTTTCAACATTCAATACTATTTATTGAATGTTGGCACCTAAATTAATCGAAAAATTCATTTTTTCGTGCTATTTAAGAGATAATTGTCTATGATTAATCATCTGTATGTTTGTAAAGAAATTTCAAATCCAGCTCAAACATTGAGTGTTTAATATACAGATATTATTCTGATCCCATAATCAAATTTTGTTACACTTGATTCTATGTCATATTGCTTGATTTTTTTTTTTTGAAATGTCTAAATGGTTATTAATGTTAAACATCTATGGTGCAATTTCTTTCGATACTAACCTACTAAAAGATATCATTGGTGAAAACACCTAATGTGAGTATTTAATAAATCAAAAATTTGCATTGGGTCATGAGCAAATATGCGCCTAACGTTTTTGGTGAATCACAAGTCTCATTTACTGAGCCGAGAAAACACTATAAATATGCATCTAAGGAGTTCAACTATCCCGAGAGATTGTTTGTCAATAATATAGCAAGGGGCTTGAATAGATCAAAAGAGGGAAAAAAATATCCTAAACCTATTGCAATTGTGTCGGTTTAGTTATAACTTTTTTTTTTGCCAATTCAACCCTAGAGGTTTTGCATTTATGCCAATTCAAAGGACAATTTTGACTAGAACGTGACGCGCGCCGACGCCGATGCGATTAATTTTTAATAGTATATTAATATTTTTCAATTTTTCTTTTCTTTTTCTTTTTTTTTTTTGGGGGCGAGGTTGCACCTCGGAAGAAGAAGAGAAAAAAAAGGGGTAAAAGAATAAAATAAAAATAGAACAAAAACTTGAAAAAAATACTAAAATGTTATTAAAATTTGGCCACATCGACAGTTTTCGATCAAAATTGGCCAAAAAAGGTTTAAAACTGGCACAATGACAATAAATTTTAAAAAATTTTATTAATTTTTTTAGAAGGATTGAACAAAAGATTTATGACTAAATTAGTATAAACGCAAAAAATTTAAAATTGAATTGGCTAAAAAAAGATTTAAAATTGGCACAATGATAATAAATTTAGGATTTTTTTGATAATTTTTTCCGATAAAACGAGATTAGCTCATGCATGGTAAGAACTGAGTCATTGCAACATCTCAAGGCACCATATTTCGCACAGACCCGTCGGTAGCGACAGCTTCTTAACTCTACCGTACTAAAGATTTCGCCGCCATCGATCATTTGACCCGACGCGGCGATGTGATTAAGGAAAACCCCGATTGGATGAACTGTCTAAAATGATTTAAGTTTTGGTCGGGAGATAACACCTAGGGAGAGGTTTGTTGTCACCCACAAGAAGCAGACAATCTGCGAGAATAAGTTTCATTGCGCGTCAGAACCATATTCGAGTCCTTGATACAGACATTCCTCGTGGAAACCAAGGTTCGGCAGCTGGAAGCAGCACGTATGCGGGCAAGGATATTCCAACAGGGGTCGACGATCACAAGGAAGAAGATCATCTATAACTGCACCGCCTCCCTCGACTCTTCGAAAGTTTCAGTCGTTTTTCTCCAGTGACGTCCGAGTGTCAGCCCCGACTGGAGTCAGTCTTCTGTGCCCAAATGCACATTGCGCTGGAGAAGAAATGGAGGCTAGAGGACATGTGTTGCAGCTGTGTGTGTTCGGCTTCACCGCTTTGCTCGTTCGCAGCACCTTAAGTGATCCGTTCCCGGCACCTTCACCTGATCAAGGTCCGTCACTTCTTTCCCCTTCCCTTTGTTTTGAGGACCGTAAGATCGACCCGTTTGTGTAGGAAGCTCTTCACCAGCACCATTGATCGCACAACGCTCATCGAATCACCAAACCTTGACGTGCATCACATGTTCATCTGTTCCTGTCTAAGTTTGATGACAGTAGAAATAAAAATGCAAGTCTTTAAAGATTCGCTAGCTCATTAGATAATGAGATTTCCTCCTCTTATGATAAAATCTAAATGGAAAAACACAGTACCATCATGCCACAAATAATATCCTTGCACGATGAATATAAGCATGTAGATATCAGCACTCCCAAAAAGGTTGTATGCAGAACGAAGGATGCTATAATCTTGCTTGGAGACACTTGATTCACACCCAAAAGAAGAGAAAGCACAGTATATGATCTATCACAAAGTACTTGCCGTTTCCCCCATCACGCCTTAATGCATTGCAGCCTGTCCGCTGAGCTCATTCCCGTATAAGCCGGGGGGCGAATGCACCGGCGTCCAAGAAAAGACCACTTACTGGGGTAGCTACCCCACGACGCTTTGCTGCGGAAATGTCCTCGAGGCTTTGTCCCAATCCCTAGCTCTTCACACAAGCAATACGAGCGACATCTTTCTCGCCGGAGGCCAGTGGAGGGACTGTAGCGAACATTTACTCCAGCCACTGTCCCCGCCGGCTAATTCATGTCGCTTCGACAATCTCGTCGACGGAAGCAGCCAGTGCTCCAGCTTCTCGCTATCATTCATCAACAAGCAGGAACCATACAGAGCAGCACAGCGTAATTGCTCAAACTTCGACCCTTCGTTCAACGATGTCTGCAAGGATTGCATCAGTGCAATAGTGACGGCAAGGGACAGAATACTAAGTCTTTTACAGGCAAACAACAATGATACAGAAAGGGCAATTTGTGGGGTGGCAGTTATTACTTCTCTAGCCTCCGGGAAAGTGGGGAATTCCGCGGCCATGGATGACTTCTACAGATGTCTGCCTGCTCTAGACAAGCTAGGTAAGGACTACGGCCAAAAATGACATCTACTACTTCTAGAACATGCAAGATTTGTGCTTGTGTTGCCTTGAAATTAAAGATTCCACTGATTTTAAACCAAATGTCGACTAAATTCTGCTAAAATGTTTGATAACATAACACGAATAAGAGAATGAAGAAAACTGTTCCATCTAACCTTAAAGATTGACGAATGATTTTGTACAAGGAATTTGTCTTGCAACAATCATAAAAAGAGCGTCTTTTCCCACCTGCCCAGTTGCTTTAAGGGTATGCATGCAGCTCTATTTGCTTACCATTGTCTCAACACGATCTCATCTTGACTCCTCTTTTCTGTTATCAGAACCAGGTTACATCAAAGTCAAAAGTAAGTAGACTTCCTCCAACTCTGCATAGTTCGTCGCTTGCCTTCTTGAGCTATCATAGTGTTTACATTAATCGATCGTATTTTCAACAGGTTCCACGGTGAAAGTGGTAGGGGCGGTGCTGATTGCGACCGTCGGACTGGTGCTGGTCATTTCACTGGTAAAACACGTGACTAGGAACAACAAACCTCCTAAACCGGCTCAGCTAAAGGAGATGAAAACGTGGTCAGGCCTCTACAGATTCTCAAGGGCAGAGATCGAAAATGCAATTAACTACAGTAACGAAAAGAAATGCCTCGGCCGAGGAAGTGCAGGCCAGGTCTACAAAGGCGTCTTGCCAAGCGGACAAGTTGTAGCCATAAAACACATATATAAGAGCAACACGTCCGACTCTTTCAGGCGGGAAGTGGAAGGTCTTTCGAGGGTCCGACATCCGAATTTAGTATGCCTCTTCGGCTACTGCAACGAAGGTGGCGAGCAGTACCTGGTCTACGAATATTGCCCCGCCGGGAATCTAGCTTATCATTTACTAAGTACATCCGAATCCTCTTCATCCGTACCTCCATTAGTTTTTCATTCTTCAAAAATAAAAATAACAAAGGAAACAAGCTTTCCCAGAAAGGTAACTTTCATTGCATATTTTCAATCTCAGCTTGTTTTGTCCTAATTACAGGGAAAGACACTGTCTTGACATGGGAAAGGAGAGTGAAAATCCTAAGAGAATGCGCTTTGGGCCTGAGATATCTCCACCACTACATAGACGGCTGCATCGTTCATAGGGATATTAAGGTAATGACTACGAGATACCTCTTGATCCTATCCTCCATTTAAAGCCGTTGCATGAAAGCTTCCCCACCAAAATGCCTTCCAAGATTTTTCCACTTATATTCAGTCATTTCAATGCACTGATATGCGGACTCTAGCCTATATTTCCTATTTGCACCGGACAAAATAATGACTTCACGTCCGACCAATGGTACAAAATAATGGCCTGCACACAAAGGTCAGAAACCTAATTATGCGGCGGCTTTGCTTGGTTGGATTTATATAATGCTGTGAGCTTGATTTGCAGCTTACCAACATTCTTTTGAGTGAGAACATGGAACCAAAGCTCTCGGATTTTGGGCTGGCAAGAATCCTGAACATGGAGGAGAGCAAAGTTTTTACTGATGTCAGAGGAACGATAGGCTACATGGATCCAGAGTATATGAGCAATGCAAAGCTAACCTGTGCCAGTGATATTTACAGTTTTGGCATTGTCGCACTCCAACTTCTTTCAGGACAAAAAGTTATTGAGCTTGATCTTGAGGCCAGAGATCAGCTGACGAGGAAGGTACAGCTTATTTCGAGACTTTGCGAATGCTGAACATTGATCAGCAGATTTGTAATCACGATACAGTGTTGTCTTTTGGCAGGCAAGGGATGTCAGCATGGGCAAACGGCCACTAGAGGATTTTGAGGACCCTCGACTAAACGGAAACATCAATAAGGCGGACTTTGAGTCCATCTTGCAAGTTGCTGTCTTCTGCGTTGCTAAGGACAGCAAAGATCGGCCCACAATTGATATGTTCTTCGACGAGCTTGAGAAGGCTTGGAAGAACACAGTTGCCGAGGTAAGCAGCGACTCATTACAGCCCTTAATCTGATATTTGAAGCAATACCATGTCTGCTATTCTGGTAGTGATAGTCACAATTCCAATCCTTTACGTGGTCGCAGAAGGAAAAGAGGGAGAAGAAATCAACAGCGACAACCATTTCAAGATCACCAGATGTACTTCGAGTCTGAACATACTACCATGTTGCTACAGCAGCAGCAGAAGGTTTTGTAGGGCTGTCCTAGGTCGGTGTAGAGATCAGCTTTCTTCAAGAAAATAAGCATCTGACAATGTCCACGCTTCCAGTGTCAAGACTGTCTCTGCTTCTCCTCTTGAGTAAGCATACATACAAGAATATATATCGAAGGTATGAAAGGCGTAAAAGGTAAAGCCGGGTGAAAGAGGACTTTTGAGCTGTCATGCATGAGGTGTTGAGTTGAAGTGAATGAGTGGAAATCTTCATGACAAATCCAAAAGTTCAGTGAGTTCTAAACATGGTCAGAGGTAAATTCCGACTGGAAGGATGATCCAAGGAACTACGCTTGTTTTGTACATAGTGCAAGTTTTAAGAATATATTTTACATTCCAATAATACAACCACAAGTGTATTTGTTAAAGCATACACATGTTTTGTACATAATGCAAGTTTTAAGAAAATATTTCACATCCAACTGGATGAATTCGATGTTGAGGACCAGAATTAAATAGTCCAAGCATTGGAATGTATGTTTACACTTAAGCAGATCATATCTGGTGAAACACGACATAAAAAATGCCACGGGTCGCTTTATCACAGTAACTCTTCGTTTTAATTCACCAAAGAACAAGGATAACAAATCATTATTTACAGTATCTTTGAACCTCTATTTTTACTGAACTCACTACGTTCAGTCTCTTTAACCAACTTACACTCCATGAACAAGTGACATTAGATAAAAATTTTGTGAAGTGCACTCGAAATGATGGAGATAGAGACGACTGAGAGTAGGAGCGAGAGAAGGTTTTATCTATAAGCGAGAGGGCGAGTAGCGAGCACAAGATTTAAAACATGCAAACAGGTTTTAGGCCCCTGGAGTGTCTATGCTCAACAAAGGAAACCATAGGCGAGAAAATTTGCAAGAGAACATCAAACGTGTTTGTATTAAAATCACAAAAAGGAAAAGAAAGAGCAACAGTTTTAAGGCATTGGATGATACCATAGGATTGGACCAACCTTTCCTCGGAGATTTCTGACTGCATATGTCGATTTCCAACAACTCTTGACCATCCCAATATGAAACTGCCGTCTGCTGTTGGTGCATCAAGTAAATACGAGGCGCGGAAAGAGTAAGAAACATCTGAAGTGCTGTACCAACAGGAATGTCCAAAATTCCTGCTTAAGGACCACAAAATCAAATGTGTACGACATTACAAACTATAGAGACTGAATAACAAGTTCTTAACCTGACTCCCGAATATTCACCACTAGTTGCTGATTCAACATAGAGCATCTTTCGGCATACAGAATATTATACTAGTGTTCGTTTGATGAGTATATGTCAATGGCACTTTAAGTAGCACATTTGTAGTATCAGAGATTCACATAACTGCAATGTAATAAGAAGATGCAGTACCTCCTCAAAACTCTATAATTAGAAAGAAGATTACACTTTGAAGCAAATCGCTAAAGGACATATAAAGCAATAGCGATAGATCAAAATTCATTTGCACAAGGCAAAAATAGAGAATGAGGACTATATACATCCTGAGGTTGCAATTTGTACAAACTCATACAATTAAAGAGAAGATTACATTTTGAAGCAAATCGCTAAAGGACACAAAAAGCGATAGAGGTAGATCAAATTCATTCCCATTCTATTAGGGAGTCCGGTCTTGACTCTTCTTGTGTGGTATTCATTCTCGTTCGGCTCTTGAAACCTCATCCAGCAGTGGTTGGAACAGCTCGCAAAATCCAACCACTTCACCTCCTTCATTGCCCGCAACCCTTTCTCGTGCCTCTATTGAAACAGAATGGTTCCATGTTCTTTCTTGCAATTCGTATATTCTCACAAGACAAACTCACACAATTACCATGATTTTCATTTACATTCTCACATGCGCACGCGAACGCACTGGGAAATAGAGGCCAGTTCAAGTGACCGTATTTCCACAGGATAAGAAGTGCGCCCCCATCATCTGTATTGCATCTTTAAGCCCATCAGAGATTGAATTAGTTCCCGGACTGTGTCCCCGAAGACTGCAGCAGCAGCAGTAGTAAATAAAAATGAAGACCCCAAAATATATTGACATCTTGTGTCCTTGTCAAGCATAGGGAATAAGGTGCAATTACACACAAAACCTCGTACGAGATCTGATGATGGAGACGATTAAAAGGAAGCCACCAGGTATGACAAACCCATATGTATCCGTTGTTGCAGGCAGCTCAATTTGTAAGAAAATACTCAAACTTCGCCTCAGGAAACAAAATCCCTCGACATAAATCATTTACAGTAAAAAAGAGTTAACTGTGCGTTGTATAAGATATAGTGTGTCATTAACAGCACATCATCCTCGTGAAACAGTAAATTCAACACACTGAATCAAATTGATACATCAAGGGGCAGAGTCGACTTTACAAATTCTAGGATTTGCAAAGATGAAAAAGAATGCAACCCAATCTAACAGCTGATATACTTAAAATAGAAATTAAAAATAAAGGAAAAAAGAATCACCTCATTTCCTTTGTTGAAAAGGAAATTTCTAGTGAAAATAGATTCGAACTTAAAACTTGGCATGCACTTCACGAAGTTTCAGAAGCTACCGGAAATTCTATGCCTAAAATAAGTAAATATGCATTGGAAGGCTTTCACAAATCGGCTATGAATCCAGAAAGTACAGGATGCTTCAATTGTTGATTCTAGTATTGAGCCGATGGTCAGACCTATGGCTGGAGCACATAAATATAAAACCAATTCGCATTCTCAAACGAAGTCCACGCAAAAAACTAATTTTCTTTTTTTGCAGGGGACAAAAGAACTTTCATGCTATACAGAAGTTTATTCCATTCAACTTCAAGGAAATTTCTTCAGCGACTTCCCTGTGGGAAGTCCTCAAATCAAACAGATCAGCATGTCTGGCCTTCAGCCTCACTAATGAATTCTTAAAAGTTGTAGACAATGTATGCCAACCCCGCTGTATCTATCCCCAGAAGATGCCTTCACCAGAGGCCATCTTAAACCCCCTTAACACTAGAATCTAAAACGCAGAAGTAACCGAATCCCTAATGCAATTCATTTCACTTTCCTGCAAAATATTTGTTACAATATTTTAGTAATTCTGTATATCTTCTAAAATTATTGCTATTTATCCTTTAGGATTGTTTCCTCATAGATCAAGCTTCATTGTACCTATTTATTATGACCTTGTGCCTCATTATAATACACAGCTCAATTTTCTAAATCTTTCTTCTCTATCATGGTATCGAAGCTTGGGCACCATGACAAGAGAGGTGCGGCAAGTGCCCCATCATTGGCTAAGAGAGAACGAAAAGCACCCAAGAGGTATTCCCCCCAACGTCGAGCGAAAGACCTTAATTTTCTTATGAAATTGTGTAGATATCATGATAGCGAAAGTCCGATAAATGATAAGAAAATCACTATATTGACGCATAAGAATCCAAGTATAGAGAGAATAATCGTCAATAAATGAAACATAATATTTGAAACCACTCTTGGATGAAATAGGAGCAGGGCCCCATACATCATAATGAACAACATC
Source organism: Rhodamnia rubescens (assembly GCA_021437795.1). Classification (NCBI taxonomy): domain Eukaryota; kingdom Viridiplantae; phylum Streptophyta; class Magnoliopsida; order Myrtales; family Myrtaceae; genus Rhodamnia; species Rhodamnia rubescens. Next base: position 1,214,168 of record JAILYA010000006.1, on the reverse strand, counting down.
AAAAATATTACTAGAGCTAGAAATACTGGTACTCGAAAACTTGTTCCTCTTTCACCTTGTCAATCCTTGGTATCATGTCACTGGATCTACAAGGTAAAGACTTGTTCTAATGGCAATGTTGAGGGCTACAAGGCATGTTTGGTTGCGCGAGGTTTCTCACAATAATATGGCATTGATTATGAGGAGATTTTCGCTCTAGTAGCGAATATGACTTATGTTCTTAATCTATTGCTTGTTGCTTCTATTTGTAATTGGCCTTTCTATTAGCTCGATGTGAAGAATGCTTTTCTTCACAGGAATCTTCATGAAGAAATATTTATTCAACCACCACCTGGTCTTGCTCACGCTCTTGGTCAAGTTTGTCGTCTTCGGCAAGCTCTTCATGGTCTCAAACAAGCACCGCATGCTTGGTTTGAGAAGTTTACTGTTGCTATACGTTCGCAGGATTTGTTCGGAGTGAGGCCGATCGTGCCATGTTTGTTCATATTTCATCCTCTAGCTTTACTATTCTTCTTCTTTATGTGGATGATATGGCCATTACCGACAATGACTCCGATTATATTGTGCATACCAAGAGGCATCTTCGGCGACATTTTTCCATGAAGGATCATGGTCCATTGTGCTATTTTCTTGGGCTTGAGATTGCTCATAATTCTCATGGTATTTTTCTTTCTCAGCGAAGTATACCGCCGATATTCTCTCTATGGCTACTTTTTCGAATTCCCGTCATTGCACTCACTTCTATTGGGTTGAATTAGAAGCTTTGCCACGATGACGGGGAAACTCTTTCGATGTGACTTGTTATCGGACTCTGATTGGTAGTCTTTTGTATCTCACTATTTCGCGTCCCGATATTATTTATGAGGTTCATGTTGTCGGGCCGGTTTGTTGCTTGCCCTTCGGTCTACCCATTATGCTATTGTTTTGCGGATTCTACACTACCTTCGGTGTACTTTGACACGATCATTGTTTTTACCATCCTCTTCTCATCTCGAGTTACGTGCTTATTTTGATGCCGATTGGGCTTCGATGTAACCGATCGTCGGTCCTGTCTCGGGGTTCCGCATTTTTCCTTGGTAATTCTCTCATTTCTTGGAGCGCCAAGAAATAGCATATTGTCTCGCCTTCCTCTATTGAGTCCGAGTATCGCGCTATGGCTAAGACTACTATTGAGATTGTATGGCTTTGTCGTTTGCTTGCTAACATGGGCATTTCACTTTAGGATCCCACTCTTTTGTATTGTGACAACAAGAGTGCCATCCATATTTGGGGCTTATCCTGTTTTTCATGAGCGCACCAAACATATTGAGATCGACTATCATCTTACTCGTAATCATCTTCGAGGCTCGAACCATCTCTCTTCCTTTTATTAGGGACTGTGGACCAGCTAGCCGATGGTTTTACGAAGTCTCTTATAGCACTACGTTTTCAATATCTCATTTACAAACTAGTGCTCTTTGATCCACTTTGAGTTTGAGAGGGGGTGTTAGAATATTTTTATCGATTATGTATATTTTCTAGAATTATTGTTGTTTATCCTCTAGGATTGTTTCCTTATAGATCAAGTTTCATTGTACCTATTTATTATGGCCTTGTGCCTCATTATAATACACAGCTCAATTTTCTAGATCTTTCCTCTATATCAATATGAACCATTTGAAGTAAATTACGGGGAGTAACAATTATAATGGTAATGTGGCGGAAAAAAAAAAAGAGAACAGTTCATTGACTATTGTCATCATCCAATTATCATCTCACACTTTGTTTCATCAAATTCAGTTCCTAACTTAGTCTTCGATTGCAAATTCCGGACCAATTTTGTATTTGCAACCAAATGTAGACAAAATGTCTTGACCAAGTGTTAAAATTTAATATACTAAATCAAGGCATCAACATGGATCAAGCTCCCAGGAGAAATTATTCAGTTTGGTCCACATGGATCAAGTTGCCAAAGAAAGTATTCATCTTGTAGTTACCATTTGGAAATGTCGTGTTCGAATTAATCACATCGCAAAACTTGAGTAGTTGCTTACTCTGAATAGATACCACCCACGTCCTCCCTTCGAGGATTTGGTTCACATAGATCCAATCGGATAATCACTCTTAGAGTAATTAAACATTAAATCACGTCTAATAGCTTAGACTTTTAGAACGGTTGGCAATGGTCCCACGAAATCTCACATGATATTAAAGCAAAAGGTTCTCCCCAATGAAATATTTTCATACATAGTACTAGGCAAAAAGACTCGACTAAGCATTAGGGAGAGTGTCGAGTAATTAAATATTAAATCAAGCATTCATCTAACAGCTTAAAATTTTAGAAGAGTTGATAGTTGTCCCACAAAATCTCACAATTACAACCCAACTTTAGATCAACGCTTTTTTCTCGCTCATAACACATCAACTCCGATGTTGATTTTTGTTATTCGATTAGCAATTCCTATTAACATTTGAATAGAAATATGAAACTTACTTAGAAATTATATGACTGAATATTAATTTAGGGTCCAAATGCCTCCGGAAATTTTTAGTAGGAGGATCAAAATTGAATAATAACAACAATAGTACAAATGTTTATTCCAAGGCACATCAAATATAGGGTTCACTTCTTGGAATGATCTCCAATTCTCCTTATTGTATCTTTGAAGCTCTAATTTCACTGAACTCACACTCTATATATGCTATCTCTTCAACCAACACTCCATGAACTGGTGACACTAAAACAAAAGATTTGTGAAGTGCACAATGGAAGTAATGGAGAACGAGAGATCGATCGAGGGGGAGGGTGAGAGAGAGAGAGAGAGATGATTGTCCTTATGAGCAAGAGGGCGAGCGGCTAGCGCAAGACTTAAAGCTCGCAAATCAGGTTTTGGGCCCTTGGAGTATGCATGCTCAGCAAAGAAAACCAAAGGTGAGAAAACTGCCATCAATCATGTTTGTATCAAAACTACTCGAGCAAATGAAAGAGAGGGCAAAAGTTAAAATGCATTCGATGGCATCATAGGATCTTTGACCATACCTTTCTTCGGAGATTGCCGACTGCATACATCAATATCGCACAACCCTCGACCATGCCCATATGAAACTGCTGCTCGCTGTTGACATATCAAGTATTATGAGGCACGGGAAGAATTAGAAGCACTTGCACCAACAGGAATTTCCATGGTTCCTGCATGAGCTTTTAACACAAAGTAACGTGAAATCAGGGCGTACAACATTTACGAACTACAGAAACTGAATAACAAGTTGTTGACCTAACTCCCTAATGTTCTCAGAAAGTCCAAGTTGCCTCCAACAATGCCAAGGCATCTAGCTAGATTAAGAATTGAGAAAACATAATGTTGCCATATGTCCAGATGTAAGCAGAGAGATCTTTCGCATCTTGTCGACACCTAATTTTGTCGGTCCAGTTTGAATTTAATTTATTTATTTTCCTTTAAGGCTTAAAATAAGAAAAGGCCCAAAAATGAATCTTCCCTTGTTGTTATTTTATTGCAAATTAGGAAAACGAAAAGAAGAAAAAAATGTGAAAACAAAAATTGCAAAAATAAATCGGATCGACCCGAGTGCCCTTCGGCGAAAACGCGGGGCCCGCGGGACGTCCAGCCCGACCTCGGGTCCATAGCTCTCGTTTCTTTTCTTTGTAAGTTCAAATGGGCCTCTATTGAACACAAGCTGGGCCTTTTCTTTTTTTTCCTTTTTTTTCATTCAGGCTGTGGGCCCAGCTCCCTTTCTCATTTTTCTGATGTGCAGCCCACATCTCTTTCTCTCTCATTTCTCATCGGAAAATGGCACAAATAAACTATGAACTTTGATTGAATATACAATGTGATCCCCGAACTTTTAATTTATTGATATAGTCCTTAAACTTTAATCTAATATGCAATTTGATCCCTAAACTTTTGACTTGTTTAATATAATCCCCGAATTTTTAATAAATGTTGAATTTAGTCTTCTAAACTATATGAAAAAATTCATTATTGTCCCGATCTTAAATTAATGGAAGGACTATATTGAATATTTTCATATAGTTCATGGACTATAATGAATATATAGCAAAGTCTCAAGGATCGCATTGAACAAACTAAAAGTTAATGGATCATATTGAACATTAAGTAAAGTTCAAAACCATATCAACAAATTTAAAGGTCAATGAACTATAATATATATTAGGTCGAAGTTCAAGGACTATTTGGGTCATTATCTCTTTCTCACCGCTCACCCTCACTGTCCACATCACCTCTGACATGCACCAACAAGCAGCAGCGAGGAGCGACCAGCGAACAACGGCTGTTCGAGTAGTGAGGAGGCCAGACAGATCCATCAAGCGAGGACAGCAGCGAGAGAGGGATGGGAAAGCTCCTGTTCCACCAAAAAAAGAGAGAGAGAGCCGAAGCAGGAGCTCTGGAAAAAACGAGAGTCGAGACGAGCGGTCTCTTCCCGGACTGTGTCCACGTCCACCGGCAACACCGACGGATACCATAGCCCTCTTTGCTGATGCCATGCCCGAGCTGCGCACACTGGTCCGCCCTTTTGCCCCTGAGCAGTCGGCTGAGAGAATGGCTAGTTCCGTTCAACGTCCGGCCGTTCGACTCTCCCCAATCTCCTGCCGGCAACTCCCCGCCTCTGACCAGGTACATTTGTTCTCCCTCGCCCTTTTTTTTTTGAGCCAGTAGACCAAGGCTCGTCGTCTTCAGCTCGAGTACTCCGGACTTCCTCGTTCCTTTTTCTGTGTTGCCTGCCGCTTTTTCTGGCGTCTCCGTTGGTTTGCCTGTGGCGTCGTCCAGCTGCGATGGAGGCCGGCTCAAGGAGACTTCGCTGGTTTTGGTCAGGCACAGACCATTGGGGGTAGCCGACGATCACAGCTGGTTCCGGAGGTGTTTCTCAGTTGGGACAGAGGCGGCGACGTTGTCTCGGGCGACGTGGACTTGGGTGGAAGAGAGCTCCGGCGAGCTCGGACTGACTCGGCGCGGAAGCTCATTTCTGGTCGCCTGGAGGTGATGTGGCAAGAAGAAGAAGAAGAAGAAAGAGGAGTCAGGCCGGGATGCGCTCGGCTGGCCCAGGAGCAATGGGCTCCTAGCAAGTAGGTTTGGTTTGTTTTTTATTGGACCCGAATTAAAGTCTTCGTGGTTTTTGGTTTTGGCTGGGCTCATTGTTTGAGCCCAGTCCAAGCAAAGCCATGCCTGTTGGTCTAAAGGCCCTGGACAATGGAGGCCTGGGCTCGTTGCTGATCGGGTCGGGTTGAGCCCGGACCCAGTTTTCTATGTTTTCATTTTTAAATAATAAAAAACATGAAAATTTTCAGAAAATCTATAAAAATGGAAATAAAAAAAATAGAAAATAGGAAAATATCTCTGTTTGTCTATTTTGTCTAAATACGCTTTTTGTGTGTTTGATTTATGTCTGCTTTCCATGTTTTATTCGCATAAGCTTAGCTAGATTTGGCATGCGAATATTTCAATGACTAAATCGATTGGCGATGCATATCTTGGAGGATAAATTAGTACGGTGTTTTAAGGATTAATTTGAGATGTTCGATTTATCCTTTAACCCACTGAACTTTGCTAATCATCCGCTTTGAGTGAATGCATATTTTAAGTGCTTGAAAGCATGAAGTCGACACTTAAGTATGACGGTCAATGACGATGCCCATAGATATGGCAGCCCATTGAGGCTTGGCAATGACCGATGTCCATTCCGGTCTTATTTTTGTATACCCGATCATGTCTCGGGTTTGATATTCATAGTGTAATTAATTCGATTGGCTTGCGCATTTGCTTTTCGATCGACGGGGTAGATGCATTAGAGTGTTTAATTACAACTTTGCATTTTGATAAATTGCCCGCCAATCGCTCTCCTAGAGTTAGGAGAAGGGTTAGATAGGTAATTGCACGAAAATGATGGAAAATCATTATACATGATTATCTAGCACTAGTTAAATACACGATAGGCTTTGAATGATAAACCGAATGTGTGGTTACCTTAGGATACGTTAATTGGTTAGTTGCCGAAAGGGTGGTAATTAGCTAATTAACGTAAATAAGTCCTCGAACCTAGATACTCGAATCATGTAGAAATCGAGATAACACTTTCGTGTGTCGATTGATTTTTAGTTGACCCCAAGAAGTTAGTTGCGACTCCTAGTGATGATTTAGGTTGATAACCATGAAAACGAAATCCAATGTCCCACGAAGTAGGACTTGAAAGAGTCTATGGCTAGACTGATAGGCAATAGCTCCAAACCTACTGGACCCTCATAGGAGGGGAAACGCAGGTCGTGACACTTGTCTTCTTCATAAGCAAGGTTCGCCTTTAATCCACACTTGTCCTCCACTTGATTGGCTAAAGTCATGTCCCATGTGCTGTCTGATTGTTCAACATGGGACATAGGGCTACGAGTATAACCATATTCCCATGGTTAGGAACATACCTTCTAAAATTGTCCGAGTTTTCAAGCCATTGAAACACCTAATGTGCATGATTAAGTTTACACTGATGTATCGGGGTGAAAATGAAGAGGATGACAACTTCACCACTAGTGGCTGATTCAATACAGAGAGCATTTTCCACAGTACACAATCCAGTACTATTGTTCACTTGATCAGTAAATGTCACATGGAATTCTAGACATCACATTGACAGCATCAGAGCTGATGAAATGTCCACTACGCATTTCCTAGAGGATACATAAAGCCAGAGCAAAACATCAAATTCATTTCCACAAGGCATAAAAAGAGAATGAGGCCCAAGTTTTGAGCCCTCATGCGCATTCTCAGTTAGGAATCCGTAGTTTCTCACAAGACAAACACACACCCTCCCCATCCCCTCCCCCCCCCGCGCCCCACAAAAAAAAAAACACACACACAGACAGAGACAGAGATCAACAGAGAGGCCGATTCAAATGACTGTATTTCCACAAGATAAGAAATGCTCCCACACCATCTTTACAGCATCTTTAAGCATATCAGAGACTGAATCAGTTCCCAGACTGTGTCCCTGAAGTCCCTGAAAATTGTAGTAGTAGTAGTGTCAACAAAATGAAAATCGAAAAACCATTGGATATTGACATCTTGTGTCCTTGTCAAGCATAGGGAGTAAGATGCAATTAAACACAAAACCTGATACAACATCAAATGATGAAGACGATGACAAGGATGCCATCGAGTATGACAGACCCACATGTAGAGGTTGTTTCAGGCAACTCAATTTGTAAGAAAATACTCAGCCTTTGTCTCACAAACAAATCCCTCCACATAAATTATTTAATGTAAAAAGAGTTAATTGTATGTTGCATAAAACATAGTGTTCCAATAAGAGCACATCATCCTCATGAAACAGTAAATCAACACACTTAATCAAGTTGATATGTCAAGGAACGAGAGGAATTTACAACTCTTAAATTTTGTATCAACAAAGGCGAAAGAATGCAACCCAATCCAACAGCTGAAATCCTTTACAGTTAAAAAAAAGGAAAAAGGAAAAACGAATCACCTATTTACCTATCAAAAGATAAATTTGTCTTGATTAGGAAATTCTAGTGAAAATAGAAAATTCAAACTTAAAACATTGCATGCACTTTATCAGGTTTCAGAAGCTACCGGAAATTCTATGCATTTTGCATTGGAAGGCTTTCGCAAATTAGCTAAGTTACAAGATGCTTCAATTGTAGATTTGTACTAAGCCAATGGTCAGACCTATGGCTGGAGCACATGGAACCAATTCGTATTCACAATCACAATACACACAACAAGACTAAATTTATCATAACAGGGGACAAAAGAACTTACATTCAATTCAAAAGTTATTCCATTCAGCTTCAGGGTAACTTCTTTAGTAACTTGCCCCTGGTTGTGCCTAAAATCATACCGATTGGCATGCTTCACCTTCAACCTCATGGATGAATTGTTATAAGTCGTAGAGACTGTATGCCAAGCCCCAATGACCCTGTATCTATCCCCAGAAAATGCCTTCCTCAGAGGCCATCTTAAACCGCCCTTTGCAGTAGAATCTAAAACTGCAGAAGCAATCAAATCCCTAATGCTGTTCTTTTCATTTTCCTGTGAACATGAACAATTTGAAGTAAATTAAAGGGAGAAACAATTATGATGGCAATGTGGCAAAAATGTTGATTGCCCAGGGAATTAAAGTTAAAGTCGAACAAAATTGTCTCAAGCATAATTTGTCAGGAAATTAGGCTGTGAACAAAAATTTTGAGAATGCAAGCATCGGCCCTTTCGATTCTTTTTTACATACCGATTTCTCTCAGTATACGTCACTTTACTTGCTTTCTTATGCCGTAACATGAACTGGCCCAGGAAAAGCAATTTGCCATGTTACATAACCTAAAACATGGCTAATAGATCTACGCTTATTTTCAACTCCCTAAAGCATTTCGTCGCTTACTACGCCCTTCCTCATCTCTGGGTGCCTAGGTATCCACAAGCAGAAGTGGGGGGAAGAAATGACAAGAAGATATTGGAATATCAATTTGGGGAGTTTTGGTGTAGCAGCTATATTTCGCTTCATCCTTTTTTTCCAAGGGTTTCATTATCGGACATTGAACCCACTTCATGCGATGGGAGTTGCCGGTCGTTCCTTGCAACTTATCCACCAAGCTATATTGCACCCAAATTCAATAGGTAGGACTCGAGACAAAGAAATGATTACTGCAATAAGAGCGATGGTCCGTCTGGATTGGGTCTTACATTCCACTTGATCAAAATTTAGCTGATCACACGCTTGAACTTTTTTCAAATTCAAAACATTTGAAACTTTCACAACATTCAAATGTAGATAGATTCACACATAATATTGTAGGCAGTTTTCAACGCTACCTCAACTTTATTGTTTTCACTATATTTGTAATAGCAACAGCTTTCTTTCAACTTCTTTTTTCACAAACTTCCCTTCATAGATGCTATAGATTCCTCAAGCTACTCCCCTTTCACAGTTATATCATAGAATAAACAGATTCGAAAGACATAAATTTCGGAGCAGTTAAAAAATACTATGATAGCTCTGCCGCTTTTTATGTATTTATCTCGTCTGTGATTCAGTAATCCCAAAGTTTCTTTTTTTTTGTGCTCTTTCATAACAAAAACATAAATATTGGCTAGATTGATTGATCGAATATGCACTTTATGGGATACGATGAATATGAAGCCTCACTAAATTCCCTCTTCGATACTAAGAACAAGTTTTAGATCGATACACATGCAGCACCCCAATGGGAGTTCCACTTCCCAAGAACAAGGAGCCTACCCCCCGATGGACAGGGATGGGGATACTTCTGATCAATCTTTATGTATGGCCATGGAAGTACCTCATAGAATCAGGTATGCACTTGCTCCTATGAATAAGCACTTCACACGAGTGGATTTGGATGATTTCAAAAGAAGTGTTGGTCCAATTACCTCCTGTTGGAGAGCTTGGAATGCCACGTTGATTGGAAAACTAGGTAGCTCGGTTGAAGGAGGACGCAAAAGGTGGATTTTCCCCATTGGAGACTAGATCAATGAGAGGTTTCATAATTTTTTAAATTTTGAATAATATTTTGAACCTCGGTGGGAAAGTATGAAAAATACTTTTTGTTTTTCTTTAGAGAAAACAAACAATCCTAAGTAAGTGCCTCCAACAAAGTGAAGTTTCACATGGGTCTTAAACTTACGCTAATAGCCACAAAGAGTCTCTTGGCGCGTAACATCAACCTCACATCCAGATCCTTATTGAGGCATGAAACATCAACAACCATTTGTCGTATCTGGCCTAATTCGACCTACAACCAAAATTTTCAGTTGTCAATGCCCTCATAAACAATGACAAAAACCCGATCATTTAGGAAAAGGTACAGTAGATATATAATTACACTTGATTAGCAGGATGCATAAATTTTTTAGCATGAAACAAGTAGGGTAATATTTAGTATAAGCTATCATTATGTGTTGGGAAGCAGGAGTTTGCCTTATAGAGTTCAAGTCGCTGCTCTGCCTTGATGACATTACATTTGCAGCAGATGGTCACACCTGGCCTGGAATTATCACAAAACTGCACCACAGAAAGATGGATGCAACTGACCAATCAAAATTATGGAAATGCATATGAAAGGCAAAAAGGTAAAAAAGTGGAAACTAGAGACTTAAGCACCTTGACATGATATATATCCTTTTCATCTTCAAAACTAAGGCCAATCTCTGGGACAACTTTATGAGTCACATTTTCCATATAAAAGGAAGGAAGATTTGTGTAAAATGATTTTTTCAACCGTTTCAATGAGGCCTCTGTGACCATACCCCCACAAGTTGCAACCGGAAATGAAGGACTCCTGCACCCAAAAATTATGTTAAGCTTATGTTCTATCTTGTCATCCAAATATCCACAACTACACTCAAAATGACTATTATCCCCAGCTATGCAAAAAAATTATGCCTTAATGAGCAGCAAAGACTAGCTTGAGCGATATTTGCAATGTGGAGCGTGATTTTAAAGAGATACAATAAGGAAGATGCTCTGAAGTATGTATGACAAATTTGCATGGCCATGCAGCAGAATATCGAGATTCTCAAATATTTAAACCCAGTTACTATGGGCGTCTCTGGATAGATCTTTACTTTTTTCTTTTTGTATAATCTAAATATTGCAATATATGCACCTTGATTTTCCTTTTTAATTCCTAAACACTTCAAACTTGTGCTAATATGCAAATATTGACACGAACATCCACATGTATATTTTTCATAATCTTTCCAAATTATTTTGGCGGAAAAACAAAATAGTACTCTTTACTTAAATTTAACTCTAAACAAACAAGCCCTTGATAAACTTCCTTTGTGCATGCAAAGCATAATGCTGAACTCTGTGAACCACGTTTAGGTCCACGGGGACCTCAACCAATGAAACAGAGTTAAATGTTACATAAAGTAGCAGTAGCTAACTATTCACCGAAATTAATTCAAGCAGCTTACCCACGAAAATGAATTTTCCCGAATCTAGCAATTACTGTTGGTTTTGTTTCTCCCATGCTCTGATCCTTAATCTCACTCCTCAAAACTTGAAGGAACGAACCAAATCTGGCATCACAGTTTCGGCTATACGCACCCAAGGTTTCTTCCGATGGTCCTGACCCGTTTCATCATATTCTGAGAAGCCAAGAATTCCATTAAAGTCAACATGAATCCATAACTCAAGTTATCTAGAGAACATGGGATCTCATTATCAAAGCAACTTCACTTACCATTAGCTACACAACTTTTGGCTAAGGCTAGCTGTTTCTGTCCCGGCTGCCATTCCATGGCCTCAACAGAGACCATCTTGAGAAAGCCGCTAGAAGGAAGATGATCTCCATCATCATCCAAACCAACAGCCAACCATCTAGATACCGCCGTGTCTGCATACTCGATTCTCCCACTCTGATGGGAAATAGGATTGGGCAGCCTCGAGATAAGAGGTTTCTTTACCCGCCACTCGAAAAATGCTGGAGCACGGGACGGGCCACCCCTCTCCCTCGAATGTCGCTTATGCCGAGGAACGTATGCCATGATAGTTACAGCAACCCCAAAACTTAAAGCTGCAGTCAAGAAACAAAAAAATAATAATAAAAATAAAACCACGCCCACAATTTCTCTTACGAAGCAGAAGAGAATAACACTGGCCGATGAGTGTTGAACACCTTAAACCCACAGATTAAGAACTGGACTAAAAGAATAGCCTCATCCCATTCATGACACACAGCTACAAAAGCAGAGTTTCCAGACGAAATCAACTCAGACGCATTCTCTCATACAATACAGAGCACAACAAAACCAAACGAAACGAGAGTAATTTCAAAGGTTGCACATGTACGAGCGCATCGACAAACGTACCAGAGAGGGTTCAGTCACTTGAGCATTGTTCTTCGCTCCTTTCACGAGACAGGTTGGAATGGCCATGATCGACGTTTTACAGCACAGAATTAGAGAAGCTGAACATCAGTGCGCTTCGCTTCGATCAAGGAGAGAACATTTGTAGCCAGTCGAAGGAGAGGAACTTTCCGAGCAAGGAACTACTTTTTTGGGAAACCAGAGAGAGTGAGAATTGACCTGTTTTTTTTTTTAATAAAAAAATGAAAAAGCAAAATTAAATTTCCGCGAGAAAGGAAGACAAGAAATTCGACTCAGAAAAATTAACGATTTAGAAAAATCCTGAGTGTCATCGTTTATATTAATTTGCGAAAATGAGTTACTGAAATATATTCTCATTTTTAGTTAAGATAATTAGTCATAAATTATTGTTAACGACAATTTTTTTTTATAGTCTCATTAAATTAAGCAACAAAAATTATTAAATGTAGGAAATTTTTTTCCAAATCGCCGATCCTGTACGAAAGAAATGATGGGAAAGGCTTTGCAATCTTCTCTCTATAACCCCTTTGTATGAATCAAATATAATTATAATTGAGGAAACTAAAAATAATAGAAACTTTAATTCCGTCGATTCGTTTGATTTAATCTTGAATAGAAATGAGGTTGAAAAAATTCGACGTTCTTGTATTATTTACATGAGAAAACAAAGGAGTGATAAGAAAAAAAAAAAAGGAAAAGTGAAAAAGAATAGCTCATGTACCACTGCCGTTATTCAATTATTATCTCATCCCTTATTTGGAAAAATTACCCAAAAAAAAAAAATTAAACCTATTTTACAAATGATAATTCGTTCTTAAACTTTTTTAATTCAATCAACCTAATCCTAACGCCAATGTTAATATGGATGTCAATCGCTCTATACTATAAGCTATAGGTACAACTTTCGCAACCCTTTAATAACTATTTTGAATTCTTTTTATTTTTTATTTTTTTTTCCTTTGTTTTCTTGTTCTTTTTCTTTTTTCCTTATTTCCCTCCACCCTCGGTGAAAGGCTGGTGGAGGTCGTCGGCCCACAATAAAAGAAGAATAAGAAGAAAACGAAAAATTTCAAAAAAAAAAGTTAAAAGATAAAAATAAATAAATAAATTGTTCACGTTCGACCAACGTCCACATCGCGATTTTCAATCGAAATTGATCGGAGTGATTACATTAGCAAATCATCAAAATATTTAACACTAAACCGACACAATTGAAATATTTATGATGAAATCATAGGGCGGCCAATAAGTTCTAAGACGTTCTTTATAATTTTCCCTAACTTTGTTTTGTCAGATTTAGTCCCTAAATTAGTCTTCGATTGCAATTTCTGGACCAATTTGGCGCAGACGAAAATCTTGACCAAGCGATTGAATTTAACACACTCAATCGATACGGCAAAAAGCAATCGAAAAAGAAGGATCAAGCTCCCAAAGAAATTCAAATTGCTACCATTGGGAAGCTTTACTCCTAAACAGTTACCAACCGCTTCCTCCACTCTGGAAATTTGGCTCACATAGATCTGATCGGATCAGCACAACTCTTTAAGTTTAGATCATCGCTTTTCTCCACCGCGCGTAACCCGGCGACACCGATGTCCATTCCGGGTACTCAGCATTTTCTGTCAAACATATGAACCTCAACCTTGTACTGAACTCACACGCTGCGTTTTCTCTCTTTAACCAACTTGCGCTCCATGAGCTAGTGATGGTAAAACAAAAGATAGTGAAGTGCACGACACAATTCATGGAGATCGAGATCGAGAGAGAGGGTGGGGGCGTTGGTCTACTTATAAGCAAGAGGTTTGCAAGTGGCGGGCACGGCTTGAACCATGCAAAACAGGTTACAGGCCGCGGGAGTATGCATGCTCAGCAAAGGAAACCACAGGTGAGAAAACTGCAGGAAAAGATGCCATCAATGAAGTTTGCATTAAAATTACTCTGAGGAGCATCATAGCATATCTGGACCATACCTTTCCTCGGATATTGCTGACTGCATATGTCAACTTTCGACAACTTTAGACCATGCCCATATGAAACTGCCACTCGCTGTTGGCGTATCAAGTCCATACGAGGCACGGAAAGAAGCAGAAATATCTGAAGATACACATAATTGTCCATTCATAAGATGCAGCAGCTCACCAAATCACTATAATTAAAAAGATCTCATTTTTAAGCAAATTGCTGGAGGACACATAAAGCCAGAGCGATATACCAAATTCATTCCCAAAAGGCGAGAAAAGAGAATGAAGCCCATGTTTTTTTGAGCCCTTACATACATTCTCAGTTAGGAATTCGTACATAGTCACTAGACAAACTCAACACAATCACCATGAAATTCATTTACATTCTTGCTCTCAATCCACACTGAGAAAGAGAGGCTTATTTATTTTTATTTTTATTTTTTTGGTCAAAAGAGGGGCTAATTCAATAGATAAGAAGCGCTCCCACATCATCTTTATGGCATCTTTAAGCATATCAGAGACTAAATCAGTTCCCAGACTCTGTCCCTGAAAATTGTAATAGTAGTAGCAGTAGTTAGGGAGTAAGATGCAATTAAACACAAAACCCAATACGAGATCTGATGATGAAGATGATGACAAGGAGGCCACTGGGTATGACAAACCAACATGCATAGGTTGCTACAGGCAGCTAAATTTATCAGAAAAATACTCAGCCTTTGCCTCAGGAACAAATCCCTTGGCATAAATTGTTTAATGTTAAAAGAGTTAATTGCCTGTTGTATAGTGTTTCATCAAGAGCACATCATCCTCATGAGACACTAAATTCAACACACTGAATCAAATTGATATCTCGAGGGGCAGAGTTGAATCTACAACTTCTCTTGCGTCAACAAAGGTCAAACAATGCAAACCCAATGAAACAGCTGAAATACTTAAACAGTGGAAATAACAAGAAAGACGAATCCCCTCCATACCTATCAAAAGATGACTTTGTATTGAAAAGGAAGTTCTTGGTGAAATTAAAAGGAATTTAAACTTAAAACTTCGCATGCACTTTAACTGGCTTGGGAAGCTACCGGAAATTCTTTGCCTAAAGTAAGTTGATATGCATTGGAAGGCTTTGACAAATAGGCTGCTAATCCAGAAATGACAGAATGCCTCAATAGTCAATTATGGTATTGAACTGATGGTCAGACATATGGCTGGAGTACATGGAACCAGTTCACATTCACAAGCAAAGTACACACAAAAAAGCTATATTTATCTGAACAGGGGACAAAAAGACTTACATGCAATTCTGAAGCTATGCCGTTCAACTTCATGACAATTTCTTCAGTAACTTCCCCATGGCAAAGACTGAAATCAAACCGATCAGCATGTCTCACCTTCAGCCTCGTGGATGAACTCTTATAAGTTTTAGAAATAGTATGCCAAACTCCAACGACGCTGTATCTATCTCCAGAAGATTCCCTTCCCCGAGGCCATCTTAAACCCCCCTTAACACTAGAATCTATAACTGCAGAAGTAACCAAATCCTTAATGCTGTTCTTTTCCTTTTCCTGCAAACATGAACAACTTGAAGTAAATTGAAAGGAGTAACACTTATGATTGCAATGTGCCAAAGAATTTAATTACCCATAAAGAAATAAAGTTAAGGTCGAAAATTGTCTCAAGCATAATTATTCAGTAAATTGGGCTATGGATGAAAATTTTGAGAATTGCCCTTACAATTCTCTTTTACATACTGATTTCTCTCAGTATAGGCACTTTTTTTTGCTTTCCTTTGCTCAAATGGAATCTGGCAAAAGAAAAGTCTCCAGGAAAAGCAATCATCCATGTTACATAACATAGAACATGGCTGACAGTCATTCCTTGCAAATTATCCACCAAACTAGTGTCAAAAGGTTGGACTAGATGAAGAAAAATTTACTGCAATAAGAGCTACGGTCTGACTGAATTGACTCTTACATTTTACTTTTTACTTAATTAAAATTTGGTTACTCTCACGCTGTAACTCTTTTCGGATCCAACACACTTGAAACTTCACAAAATTCAGATGTCGACATATAGATTCACATATAATTTTCATGATTTTTGAAATATAAATAATATATTAAATTTTGACGGGAAAGTAAAACAAACAAAACAAAAACTTTTTTTAAGTTACGCTAAACCAAATAGGCCCCAGTAAATGGCTCCAACAAAGTTAGGTTCACATGGGTACTTACGCTAATAGCCGTCAAGATTCTCTTGGTGCATAACATCAACCTCATGTCCAAATCCTTACTGAGGCATGAAACATCAACTACCATGTGCCGCACCTGGTTTAGTTCGACCTACCACCAAAATTTGCAGTTGTCAATGCTTTTATAAACAACGACAAAAACCCAACCATTTAGGAAAAGGTATAGTATATATATGACTCAAGACAATTAGCGTGATGCCATTGTTATGTAAATTGAAATAATGCCTTATAGCAGGAAACAAGTAGGGTAATATTTAGCATAAGCACTCATTTTTAAGAGAAGCAGGAATTTGCCTTATAGAGTTCGAGTCTCTGCTCTGCCTTAGAAACACTACATTTGCAGGAGATGGTCGAATCCGGCCTGGACTTATCGGATAACTACACCACAGATAGGATGCAATTGACCAGTCAAACTTATGGACATGCATGACACAAAAAAGTAAAAGAGCAGAAACTAGAGACTTAAGCACCTTGACATGATATATATCCTTTTCATCTGCAAATCTAAGGCCAATCCCTGGGATAATTCTATGAGTCACATGTTCCACAAAACAGGCAGGAAGATTTGTGTAAAATACTCTTTTCAACTGTTTCAAAGTGGTCTCTGAAACCATATCTCCACAAGCTTCCACCGGAAATGAAGGACTCCTGCACCAAAAAATAATGTTAAGCTTGTGTGTCTATCCTGTCATCCCAATATCATCAAGTACACACAAAATAATCAATAAGGAGTTCAACCTAAAAACTATGCAAAATAACTATGCTTTATTAGTAGCAAAGCCAAGGTTGAGCAGGTATTTGCAATGGGGAGCCCGATTTTAAGCAGACACAATGAGCAAGATGCTCTGAAGTTTGAGAAATATTCATGATCATGCAACAGAATGTTGAGACTCTCAAAAATTTAAATTGCCTTACCAAGAGCATGTCCGGATAGAGTTCTACTTTTTGCTTTTTGTATAATCAAAAAATTGCAACACATGCAATATTTTGAATTTTCATGGGAAAGCAAAAAAGTACTTCGTCCCGGAATTTAGTTCTATACAAGCAAAGCACTCAATTAATTTCCTTCGTGTATGCAAAGCATTGCCAAATGCTGAACTCTGTCCTAACCAAGTTTAGGTTCACGTGGACCTCAGTTAATGAAACAAGGTCAAGAGTTACATAAAGAAGCAGTAGCCAATGATTCGCCGAAATTAATTCATGCAACTTACCCACGAAAAAGATTTTTCCCGAATCTAGCAACCAGCATTGGTTTTATTAGTTCGAAGCTCGGGCCCTTAATCTCACTCCTCACAACTTCAAATGAAGAAACTAAATCTTGCATCACAGTTTCCGCTATATGTTCCCAAGGTTTCTTCCTGTGGTCCTGACCCGTTTCATCTTCTTCTGAGAAGCCACGAATGCCATTAAAGTCAACATGAATCCACATCTTAAGATATATAGAGCGCATAGGATCACAATTTAAAGGAACAATCACTTACTATTAACCATACAACTTTTGCCTAAGGCCAGCAGTTTCTCCCCTGATCTCCGTTCAACGGCCTTAACCGAGACCGGCTTGAGAAAGACGCCAGAAGGAAGGTGATCTCCATCCGCGTCCAAACCAACAGCCAACCATCTATATGTCGCCGTGTTTGCATAGACTATATTCCCACTCTGATGAGCATTAGTTTTAGGCGACCTAAAGTTTAAACCTTCCTTGAACTCTCGTGAAAACGACACGGGAACGGGGGACGGGCCAGCACTCTCCTTCGAATGTCGCGTATGCCGAGAAACGTAGGCCATGATAGTTACAGCAAACACGAAACTGAAAACTGCGGTCAAGAAAAAACATGCCCACAATTTCTCTTAAGAAACTTTAGAGAATAACAATGGCAGGTGAGTGTTGATCGCCCTAAACCCACGGGCCAAGAACTGGACTAAAAGAACCGCCTCATCCCATTCACGATACACAGCTAAACAAGCAGAGTTTCAGATGATATCACTCACAGGCATTCTCTCATCTAATACAAGAGCACAACAAAACTCAACGACAGCAGTTTCAAAAGTTCACATGTACGAGCGCATCGACAGACGTACCGGAGAGGGTTCAGTCACTTGAGCACTGTTCTTCGCTCCTTTCCCGACACAGGTTGGGTTGGCCATGATCGACGGTTTATATAGAATAAAGAAGCTGAACATTGCTTCGTCTTCCCTCTCTCGTGGAAGCTATTTGCTTCGCGAGCAAGCGGTGAAAAATATGAGTGAGTGGACCCCCATTGAAGGACCTTCCGGTGGAAGGAAATGCTTTTGGGAAGAGAGAGAGATGACTGTTTCTGAGTGACAAAAGAAAACGAAAAATTAAATTTTTTGAGAAGGGAAAAAGGAATTCAACTTTATCCATTTCGCGAAAAATCAACAATTCGAAAAAACTCTAACCTCCATCATTTATATCATGCACGAAAACGAGTGACATGGTAGGAATATATTCAAATTATCAGTAAAGATGGCTTCAGATTGGTGTTAATAATAAAATTATTTTTTTATTGACTCATTAAATTAAACAACAAAAAACGATTACAAGTATGAGAATTAATTTGCAATTTGCTGAGTCTTCACCAAACAAACATCCTAATGGTTTCGTAATTTTCTCTCGAAATTTTCTCCCCTCCCCTTCCTCTATATGAACCACATATAGTAATAATTGGTGGAATGGAAGACAAAGAAAATTATAATTCCATTGATCTATTTGATTGTTCATTGAAAAAAAATTCCAAAGAAGGGTTTGCAATGTACTCATTTTCTCAAATAAGAGCTGAAGCGGATATTATTTTTAATAAGGATCTCAAGTGCCCTTATTTTCTCAAATAATAGTCTAAAATAGATATTATTTCAAACAAATGCATTAAGTGGCTATTTCAATCTCAAAAAAGGACCTAACCTCACCGGGTGGTCAAGGAATTTTTCGTCCTTTATTTTTTGTTTCCTTTGTTCCTTTTTCTATTTTTAAAAATTAAAAAGGCTCAAAGTTAACAAAAAAAAAAAAGAAGAAGTACAAGCCCTCCTATGTTGGCCGCTGCTCCGTTGACCGAGGGCGAGAGCAACCTACCCTAGCCCGGACATAGGAGAGGGTTGCGGCCTTTCCTATTTATGGTTGTCGCCTCCGGTCTAATACTCTAAAAAATCTCCAACTTTAGCTATTGTCCCAATTCTACCTTTTATCTCATAAACAAGCGTCTAATTTTATATGCGATCTCAATTCTACCTTAAACTCTTTTTTATCCCATAAAAAATTTTCAACTTTAGGTCATGTTTCAATTTTACCCTAAACATTTTTTGTCCTATGAAAAGATCCCAACTTTAGATATTGTCTCGATTTTATTGTCCAGTCCCAATTTTACCCTAAAAACTTTTACGAGTCTCAAAAAAAGCCACAAATTTTTACTTGAGTCACAAATCCGCCCCCATTTACCCTCCGTCCAAAATTTCTCGTTGACAATCAAGAAATGGAAAACTCCCAAGCACGAGTCATTTGAGTATCCCGAGCGTGAGCTCTCTAACCACGAGAGATAGTTAATCCTAAGCACGAGAGATCGAAAACCGAGTGCAAATCACTAAGGGCGACTTAGACGGAGGGTTAATGGAGGCACAATTAGAACTCAAGTAAAATTGATGATTTTTTATGAGACAAGAAAAATTAAAGTAAAATTGAAACTGGACCTAAAGCCGAGATTCTTATGAGACAAGAAAAAGTTTATGGTAGAATTGGTATTAGCCTAAAGTTGGCGATTTGTAAGGAAAAACCAAAGTTTAGGGTGAAATTAAGACTGCACTTAAAGTTGAAGGTTTTTTATGAGACAAAAGGTAGAATTGGACAAGAGCTAAAATTGGATATTTTTAGGATATTAAGCCTTTAGAAATGTAGTGCTTTAAATCAATCACAATCGAGATCATCACTTTTTTCCACTACTTGCAACACATCGACATGGATCTTGATTTTCGATATTCGGCTAGCTTTTCCTATTAACATTTGAAGGGAAGTATGAAATTTACTTGAAAATCGTGTAGTCGAAAATTAACTTGGGGACCAAATGATAAAGACGAAGGTTGAATAATAAGAGCAATTGTTCGAATGTTATATTCTAGGGCACATCCGGTATAGGGTTCACTTCGTGAAATGATCTCCACTCCTCCTAATTATATCTTTGAACCTCTAGTTTCACCGAACTCACACTTTGCGTACTATCTCTTTAACCAACTTACACTCATGCACTAGTGACACTAAAACAAAAGGTTTGTGAAGTGCAACATTGAAGTAATTAGAAGTGAGCACTTTCAAGGTCAATCTAGGTTTCATCTAGAACTTGAAACCTGGAACTTACTTGTAGGAACAAGTTCTTCAATTATTGGAATCGTAACCTAACTTACATACATGGAATTTGGAACCTACCCCGTTACAAGTTTTAGGGTTGGTTTCAAGATCTACTTAGGTTCTATCTCGTATTTTAATTGAATGACTGCAAGTAGACCATCACTTCTAATGACTACCATTTACTACTATAATCTACCGATCACAACTTATGTGTACATACATGGAGAATATGAAATGTTAACATAGTAAAAGTCTTTGTAATAGATATCGCAGAAAATATAATCTCATACCAGTGGGTTCTAAATTACACTTTCATTATCGCATGCCATGAAATATCAAAAGATCGCATGAAAACATAGATTAAGAAAAACACAAAGACTTATTTCAAGTTCTAGGTTTGGAATCGAAACTTATCCATCGAACCGGTTTCCTAATTTTTGGAACCCGAAACATACCCTATATATCTTGGAACTTAGAATCATGCTCCCCCCAAAACTAATGAAAATTGAGAGGAGGATCGAGAATTGGAGAGAGAGAGAGAGAGAGAGAGAGAGAGAGAGAGAGAGAGAGAGAGAGAGAAAAATGGTTCTAGTTACAAGCGAGAGGGCAAATGGCTCGGTGCAAGACCTAAAGCTCTCAAAATAGGTTTTGGGCCTCACGGAGAATGATGCTTAACAAAGAAAAGCATAAGTGAGAAATGTCGCGGAAGAAAGCAATCAAATAACAAAATAGACAGAACAAAATGATAAATCGGATACAGATTTATGTGTTTTGATCTAAATGACCTACATTCATAGAGAGAGTAACAAAGAATTTCATTACGGATCAAGCAATATAATGAAAATTACAACCTTACTCGAGTCACTCAAATACTCTCGGTGTTTTCAAGCCAAAGTACACCAAATAACTCACACAAGATTTAGCTCCACAATTTCTTATGAATTAATCCTTTAATCTCACAAAGGAATTAAGCAAAATCTCATCATTAGATATATGTCGACTTCAACACATGAATTCTTAGTGTAATTTCACAAAGAATGACCCCCTCACAAAGAAGCACTCATTACGTGTTCATCACCATGTGTGCAAAAACTCCCACAACCGAATATGCATTATATGTATTCAAGTTGGTCGAATTGGAGAAGGAGAACCACCCAACTTGGACTTTCCTTTCTCTTTTCACTGACTCCAATATAGAAGTTGCAAATATTTCAAACAAAGTATACATTATGACTTCCTATTTTATCCTTTTAATTAACTTCGTAGACTTCAACGTGGAATTTAACTTTTGGGTATTCAACTTCAATTGATTTCAAACTTTCTTTAAATCTCGTGTTGGGTTTCGCTCATGAGCTCAAACTCGAGATATAATTTCAATAATTACCACATTGGCTAGACATTTGAGCCAAGTCACAATCGCTTTGCCGGAACTAAACTTTGCTACTACTCTCTCACGATCCCACATGGGCTCAATTGCTACGACATCTTTTAAGTCCAAGCTATGCTTGAATTTTGTCACTACTGTATACCTCTTCCAAACACCGAACTTTTTTTTTTGTCGAAATCAAACACCAACTTCATTTGTACCTTTAACTGCTCCATAAGGATTTTAGACACCACCTCCTCTAATACAAATGAAATAAAATCAATATTGCATCCATATATGTCGGGAGATCGAATATGCACCTTATCAAACTCAACAATTACAAAGAACTATTGGCTCTACGGGCTTCACCACACTAGAAGAACTATCCGTGTCGATTACTTTACTACTACTCGCTATCTTAAGAGTTTCGATTGCAACTCCTCTTGAGTTAAACATTGTCCCGGATCCATATGAGCACTGCTTAATCACTCCTCATCGAAGCATTGGAGACTTGTCAAAAGCAACTTCTCTGCCGATAATATGTGAATGTAAGTTCAAGCACCACAACCTATAGCCCCGCTCACTTGTGCATTACCTAGGATCATGCACTTTCTTGCCCTTCCATCGAGCTTATCATCACTCACTCAAACATAACATGAGCAACCAAATATTCTTCTAACAAAATAATCGGCAACGTTACCTAACCACACTTCTTCCGGAGTCCGGCATCCAATCGCAGTCCATGGGTTCTATTCATCGGGTAGTTCATCGTACTAAACGTGTCCGCTAGAAATCTCGTAGTCATACTAAAAATAGAACTATTTTATGAATAATCTCTAGTAATATTTTGCTCATCGCCTATACAACATGTGGTGACTAACTACACTAGTGGGTGTTTTACTATGTCTTCTTTCATGCGAAATATGATCAACAACACTAAGTAGATATCCATGCAACTGTTAGTCCGCATATAGTTGGTCGTTTTACTAGTCTCATTTTCGATCAAAGCTCTTAACTGCGGGATCTTGATAACAATGTCAAACTTGTGCTTCATTACAAACACCCAAGTCTTACTTAAGCATAAATCCACAACTATTAGCATAAGTTTGGCACTCTTTCTCGATGGAAACTGCGATAACCTATGGACATACAAGTGAATCAACTCTACAACTCTATAATTTCTTTGACAATCATATTGAACTGCATCATTCTTTGTTTACCTAAGTCACAACACATGCATACATTTAGTTTATCAACAATATAACCACACAAAGATTCCTTTCACTTAGAACCTTCAGGTTTCTATCGCTAATGTACCCAAACCCATATACCACAATTTAGACTCTCGAACAAATGCATTCGGCATCTTCGCAGCAAAATTTGTCACTATCACGCCTTGAAGCTCATACGAGGCCACAATACTTATTTCCTTTCATTATCATTGAGGTACCTCGAGCAACTTTCGAACTCCACCTTTTGAATTATATTAACACCCAGTGAATTTAAAGTACTCAAGGAAATTATGCTTTTCTATAACTTTGGAACATGCCTCATTTTAGTCAAAGTCCCGACCATATCACCATGCATTCGATTCTAAAATTCCCAACACCGGCATTGCACTTAGCATTGTTCCACTACGGCACTTTATTACTATCTATGCATTTTTTAGTAATAAATTAGTTCCTATTTGGTATCCATCTATCGAATGTGAAAGTCTCGGTGATAGATAAGACATAATCAGTACTATCCAAATTATTATCAACTACGGCTACAACATCATCTATAGACTCAACTCTAATTCCTTTACCCTTTTCATTCTTCAACTTAAGGTAATCTCTTCTAAAAAGCCCCTTCTTGCCACAATTCTAATAGATATGCAATCATTCATGTTTGTATCGAAACTACTCGAGCAAATGAAAGAGAGAGCAAAAAGGCATTGGATGGCATCATAGGATCTAGACAATACCTTTCCTTGGAGATTGCCGAATGCATATGAAATCGCCGCTCGTTGTCGGCATATCAAGTACATATTTATCTTCGATAATATCCAATAGTTCTTGGATATTCTACCTTTCTAAAGGCACTCAAAACAAGTACATGTTCGAGTATCATTGACCAGCTCCTTATTCGAAATTACGGGTCTTTGGTTGTGCATGTTTTGTCAAATTATGTCTGGACTTGTTTCTACTTTTCCAGTCATGCTGGATACAATTTTTAAATATTGGACCTTTTGTTAAATAAATCGTATATCTCCATCACTTGTAGTGATTTATCATTCAATGAATGATTGATCCAACTATAATATTTGTTACTTTGTAACATAAGGTACATAAGCAAAGCATTTCAATTTGAAGACGTGCCATGATGGTGTTAGGATCTCGCATAGGCTTATTCATTATAATCTCAAATATCCTACTACTTTCCACGTGATGAGGGCAATGTCGAGCTAAAGCGGACTTTTAATGTGAAGGTGTATCGCATTGTGAAGCATGTTACCTCTTCTTTTTTATGAAGAGAATAAATCTTTTTATTGAAGGATAAAAAAAAATGGGTCGGGATCTTTGATTCCAATCCTTAGAAATGTGAAGGCCGGGCATTGCGATCTAGGAGTCATGTGAACCACTATTAAAATAGCACATAACGAGTTCAACCACATGGATAAGCTCACACTAACTCGTCGGTTTGGAATCCAATTCAGGGATTTTCCTCGGTGGAGCAAAAAAGGTTTTCCATGAGATGTGAATGAAAACTATTAGCCCCACAAATATTTATCTTTTCTCCGAGATGATCCCCTGAAAAGGGGAGGTCCCTAGAATATTTTTTTCCAATGCAATAAAGTTATTTATTGTCTATTTTTTGTTGATAAAGGGGTAAAACAAGTCAATCTAGCCTTTCACAATAACGTAATAGATGGAATTGTCATTAAAATACTTATTGGCAGATTAATAGATCACTTCGGAATGGCAAGTTTTCTCCTCGTAAAGCTCAAGAAATTAGAGCCCTTGTCTAGTTCGCCAGAAGCTGCAAATGATGGGAATCCTATCGAAAAAGAAGAGGCTAGTGTTGGCCCAGGAGGGTCCGTGTGACACCCCGTTTTAAATAGTTCTTAATAAGTAAGAATTAAACGAAATGGATTGGAAAGTTGATTTATGTGAAATGAAATAGTGGCCGTTTTGGGTTAGGCCTCAAACTGATTGACGGGCCATTTGGGCGGATGACGATCGAGTGGCGGGAGGTTCGAGTCGAACTTCTTTAAAAACAAAATGGCCCATCTAAAGACTGATTCTAATCCGTTCAGCAAGGGTGTGGTCCACTGTGGACAAGGCTATTTTGTTAACAACCTTGCGCCTGGAGGAGGTGGGCCCAAGCGCCCACTTTTAGCCTTAAACACAGGCCCAATTCCCAACCCACCAGCAGGAAGTGTGAGCCCATATGACCACTTAAGGAATTGGCCGACGGAAGCAACAAAAGCACATCCAAGAACACTTCCATTCCTCAGCCTTTTTTTTTTACCCATTAGACAATCTGTAGCCTCAAGCAAATGTGCATTCTCCTCTTTTTTTGACAGAATATACGAACCCCTTTTTTCTTTTGATATTCCAATAATTACATGTCGGATTTGACCTATGGATGAATATGCCTTGACTTATCCACAACAGGGTGAAAGACTTCAAAAAGCAAATACATAGAGTAGCATTTTTTTATTTTTATTTTCATGAGTTTGCTTTTGACTGTATCTATAGAATGAACACTGTGAACCCATTGTCTTTCTCCGAGTAAGAGGCGAAACATAGGATTTAAACCTATAACATCCGGTTTTGGAGACCCACGTTTGGGAAAGAAGCAGGCAAGGCCGGGCCGGGCCCTACCATATGAGTAGGCATCTCCCACAACGCAAGCTGCATTGTTCGCCACCACCCAAGAAGCAATCCGTAGCTCTCTTAGTCATTACATTGCGAAAAGCCATAAGGATTTTTAGTAAAACAAAAAGTAGAGTTTGCCTCGATTTGGTACCGCTCTCGTGGCCCGCACCGAAAAAGCGCTTTGCCGCTTTATCTCTTCCTTTTGTTCAACCCAAATTCGAGCAGTGTCCTTATTTCATTTCGTTTGTAAAGAAAGTCTCAAAAGAAACGGCTGGGCGCGAAGAAGAAGCAGTAATTAGAAGCATCTGAAGTGCTGCACCAGCAGGAATGTCAACAGTTCCTGCATGAGCCGTCAACGCAAAGGAACGAGAAATCAGGGTGTACAACATTATGAGCTACGGAAACAGAATGACAAGTTCTCAACCTAACGCCCTAGTATTATCCGAAATCCAAGTTGCCTCCAGCAATACCAGGGTATCCAGCTAGATTAAGAACTGAGAAGACATGATGTATCAAATGTCCAGGAGATGTAACCAGAGAACTTTTGCGTGTCTTCTTCATAGGCAATGGAAGATTCAGGTTGGTCTTCCTTCCACATTTGTACTCTACTTGATTTGGCTAAAGTCATGTCACTTGCGTTGTCTAATTGTTCGACATGGGACAAGGCGCTATGAGTATTACCATATTCCCATGTTCAGGAACTTACCTTCTAAATTATCCGAGTTTTCAAGGCATTGAAACACCGAATGTGCATGATCACATTCACATATTGGGGGCGATAAGCCACAAAATTTGGCAAATGTTAATAGTGAAATCTAGTCTATGGAACGACTAGAAATTTTAATTTGATACCAACAAGATCGGATATCAAGGAATTAGAAATCGGAAATTGGAAATTTTCGGGATCATTATTCGAATAGGATTAAATTCCAATTAAATGAGTAATTGCGTCCTAAAATTAGAAAAATTCACATTAAGCCTCGTTCGGGCCAAATTGACTCGATTTGGATTAAATAATCTTACGTTACCTAAGGTGTGAAATTACCAAAATACCCCCGGCAAATTTTTGAAATTACGAAAATGTCCCTAGGGTTTATGAGCTAGAAGACAAGGTTATAAGTGATGTGAGACCCACCTCAACACCTCAGCCCCATTTGGTCAAAGTTTGTAGACATATCTCTCTCTCTCTCTCTCTTCACGGACTGTGCACGTACCCCCCAGAACCGACCTTGTGCCACCCCTCTTTCTTCCCATTCTTTCTTCATTTTCTGGCCACATTCTCTACCGCCTGAAGCTACCACAACCAACTACGACGCATATAGAACCCCCTCAACACAACCGGACAGCCGCCGCACCGCCGGAGTAGCCAGAAAGCCGGCTGCAAGGAGCCTTCCCGAATTGCCCTGTTTTCCCGTCGAACTGCAGTTGCAGAGTTGGTGCAGCTGTTCCGAGCTGTCGCCACCTCCACGACTGTCACCTCGACCTTCAGCCACCTCCTCTGATCTCCTCCAATGTTTCTCCGCCTCCTGCAGCCACAGCGAAGCCGCTGGAGAAGCCAAAACAGCCGTTGACCCGACTTGCTCTGTTTTTGCCTCTGAGGCACCGGTTCTGTGCCCAGCTGCTACCCGCCGTCCCTACGCCTACCTCCGCCCAAATCCGACCACCATAGACTCCCCGATACCCCTCAAACCATCGCCACCAACCCCACGAAGCCCTGACGCCGCCGGAGCCCGAAACAACCCCCGACCACCTACTCTTTTTTGGACTACTCTGCCCTGTTCTGCTGCTGCAGTTTCTGTTGGCTGCTGCCGACGCCAATTCCGGCCACCACGAGCCACCGTGAGCCCCCACCGACCACCACCACCTTCCACCGACCTCCCCACACGACCACCATGGACCCCGGAGCCAACCATCGCCCGTAGGCCCCCGGAATACCCACGACCAGCCCCTGCCCTGCCCTGTTTCTGCTGTGATTGCCCTGTTTCTGGGCTGGGCCGGGTCGGTTGGGCCTGCTTATTGGGCTTGCGAATTGGGCCTTGGCCCAATCTTCTGTGGGCTACTAAATTGGGCCTTACCTTAGGCCCGTGGACTCATTAAATGGGAAGTTGGGCCCGTAGTTTGAGGATTTTAGTTCGCGGTCCGATCGAGCCCAAAGTTCGTGTTGGGAATTTTTCGAGGATCGTCGTTGGCCCAACCTCGCTCAATTGACAATGAGTCGACCTCTAATCCTTGGTTAGGTCATTAATTACGTTCGAATTAGTTTATTTAGATTACTAGGTGTTTAGGTAGCTCGATTAAGGCCGATTTAGGTTAGAAACTTGGTTTAAGTTCAATGGCCCTAATTGGTTAAATTAGCCTAATTAGCTAGGATTCTATGGCTAATGGGATAAGATTGATTGATTGAATGATTGTTATTGATCGATCGGGAGTGAGCGATGGATTATAGACAAGCGTACGATCAATTAACTAATTGAATCGGCTAATTTTAAATTGTCTCTTGAATTGAGCTTAAATGTGCATAATTCGATCAAATATTCATGATTGAATTGATTGTGCGAGTGAATACTTTGATTTACCATTGACGAATTGGATGTTCAATTTGGGGGAAAATTACCTCGTGATGCCTGCAAAGTTCGGTACATGATTTCGTGCATCCGCATGACCACATCCGGCATCAATTGCACGTATCGGCATGAAAAGGGCTTTGGGCCGAGTCATGAACATATCGTGTGACCATATGGCTAAAAATGGGATTATAAACCGATTGATTGTCAAGTGTGCTTGAGTGGTCATATGATGGAATGGTGATGAGATTCCCGACAAGTGCGTGCACGTGCGGTTAAATCGTGCGGAACCATACGACTTATCGGATGCACGTCAATCCGTGCCCGTGCCGGTCGTACGGATCACATGGATTGTCATATGCTTGTCGCAGACTTGTGACGGACCGAAGCCTCTACAAGGATTCCTGGTAGTGTCGTGTCGTGTCGTGCTAGTCGTACGAATCACACGAGCTATTAGATGCCGTCGTCGGAAGTAAGGGACGAAACCTGGTCTTGCCGGTAGACACCGCCAATCGTAGTGTAAAGTCGCACCGTCGTGCGCAATTGAGCGAAATGGCTGTTAATAATTGAATCACGTGTGGTGTCCTACGTATGTGACTAATATGATGATTATTGGCTGCTCTATTTGACATGTCTAGTGGAATACCGCATACCGTGTGATTTTCGCGGGTGAGTTGCATGTGATTGGGATATTTGTATTTGATATATGATTGGTTGATAAGGCCCTCTAGACGAATCAACGCCCTAGCCGAGCTTAGGCGTTGACTCACGGAGATTTTTATCTCACCCCGTGTTTTCACCCCATTTCAAGTCCCCGGGGATGCTGCGACCCTTCACCTTGACCTTGAGGGTTCGTATGTCTTTTTGATAGGTATTGACATGGATTTTTGGGAGTAGATAAGAATTTAACCCTACTTGACCTTTATGCCTTTTTTATGGTCTTAGAGAGAGCCGCCCGAAGAAAGGGGCCGTATTTGACTATAGCTCTGTAGAGTTAATGATCGTCTGCTTTTGGGTACTGTATTGACAACTAACTATGTATATGATCGTCGTTGATAATCTTACTTCTGTCTCTACTATTTTGTGATTCGGGAGAGTTCACGTTTCACCGTGTGCGTCGTAGTATTGCGGTTGATAGCGTACATGGGACGTTGTCGTTTTGTGACCGAGGTGATTTGGTAGGGATGCCGCGTACTCGAGAGTCGGGGCGTGACCGGGGGTGGGTGGAATCCGAATATGAAGAAAACTTCACCACTGGTAGTGGTCACAGATTCAATACAGTCAGTGTTTCCCACAATACACAATACAGTACTTGTGTGTTCTCCTGAAGTATGTCACATTGCACTCTAAACATCACATTTATAGCATCACAGCTGATGAAAATATCAAAATACATTATATCGAGATTCGCATAATTGTACCATACTAAGATGCAGTAGATCATCAAATCTCTTTAATTAACAAGAAGACTTCATTTTTAAGCAAATGGCCAGAGGATACATAAAGCCAGAGCGACCTATCAAATTCATTCCCACAAGGCATAAAAAGAGAATGGTACATTCTCAGTTAGGAATTCGTATTTTCTCACAAAACACACACACACCATGACTTTCATTTACACTATCTCTCTCACACACACACACACTGAGAAACAGAAAGGCTGATTCAAACGACCGGATGTCCACATGATAAGAAGTGCTCCCACATCATCTTTACAGCGTCTTTAAGCATATCAGAGATTGAATCAGTTCCCAGACTCTGTCCCTGAATATTGTAGTAGTATTAGTAGCAGCAGCATTGTCAACAAAATGAAAATCCAAAAACACAAGACCTGATGCAAGATCTGATGAAGAAGATGACGACAAGGAGGCCATCAAGAATAACAGACCCACATGTAGAAGTTGTTATAGGCAACTCAATTTGTAAGAAAATACTCATCCTTTGTCTCACAAACAAAATCCCTCGACATAAATTATTCAATGTAAAAAGAGTTAATTGTAAGCTGCATAAAAACATAGGGTTTCAATAAGAGCACATGATCCCCATGAAACTGTAGATCAATACACTAAATCAAATTGATATCTCGACGGACAGTGGAATTTGCAACTCTTAAATTTTGTCTCAACAAAGGTGAAAGAATGTAACCCAATCTAACAGCTGAAATACTTTAACAGTAAAAAAAAAAGAAGAAGAGGAAATACGAATCAACTCTTTACCTATCAAAAGAGAAATTTGTATTGATAAGGAAGTTCTAGTGAAAACAGAAAATTCAAACTTAAAAACATTAAATGCACTATACAAGGTTTCAATAGCTGCCGGAAATCTTGCAAATTAGCAAAGTTACAGGATGCTGCAATTGTTGATTCTGGCATTGAGCCAATGGTTAGACCTATGGCTGGAGCAAATGGAACCAATTCGCATTCACAAGCAAAGTACGTCCAATAAGACTACAGTTATCTTATCTTAACGGGGGGTTCAAAAGAACTTACGTGCAATTCAGAAGTTATTCCCTTCAAATTTAGTTCGATTTCTTCAGTAACTTCTCCATGGGAATTCCTAAACTCGAAGCGGTCTGCACGTCTCGCCTTCAGCCTCATGGATGAGTTCTTATAAGTCTTAGAGATTGTATGCCGCATTCCCACAACGCTGTATCTATCTCCAGAAGATGCCTTCCCCAGAGGCCATCTTAAACCCCCCTTAACATTAGAATCTAAAACTGCAGAAGTAATCAAATCACTAATGCTGTTCTTTTCATTTTCCTGCGACACATGAACAATTTGAAGTACATTAAAAGGACTGGCCATGTGCCAAACAATTTGATTGCCCAGGGAAATAAAGTTAGGGTAAAAAATCGTCTCAGATCATTAATTTTACTTTTTTACTTGATCTAATTTTTGCTACTCACATGCTTGAACTTTTTTCCCAATCCAGAACACTTTCCTCATAATTTTTGAAAATCTGAACGATAATTTTATTTTGGTGGGAAAGTAAAATACTACGTTCTGTTTCTTCTTAAGCATGAAAAAAAAAAAAAAAAGGCCCCAGTAAATGCCTTCAACAAAGTGAATTTTCACATGGACCTTAGCTTCAATTACTTACACTAATAGCCGTCAAGATAGTCTTGGTGAACAACATCAACCTTATATCCAGATCCTTATTGAGGCACGATACATCAAATACCATTCGTCGCACTGGGTTCGATTCGACCTGCAACCAAAATCTGCGGTTGTCAATGCCTATATCAACAACAAAAACCTGATCGTTTAGGAAAAGGAACAGTACACATATAACTCCACACAACTAACGCGATGCCCAATTTTACTTTTATCTAAAGCAACAATAATGACTTTAGTATGAAACATAATGCCTTTAATATGATACAAGCAGGGTAATATTTAGTATAAGTTCTCATTATGTAGTCAGAATCAGGAATTTGCCTTATGGAGCTCGAGTCTCTGATCTGCCTCAATGACACTACATTTGCAGAAGATGATCGCACCTGGCCTGGACTTATCAGATAACTGCAACACAGGAAGATGGAAGCAACTGACATGTCAATATGGAAATGCGTATGAAACACAAAAGAAGTGAAAAAAGCAGAAACTAGAGACTTAAAGCACCAGGACATGATATATGTCCTTTTCATCTTCAAAACTAAGGCCAATCTCTGTGACAATACTCTGAGTCACATCTTCCACAAAAGAAGAAGGAAGGTTTGTATAAAATGATTTTTTCCGCCGTTTCAAAAACGTCTCTGTAATAATATCTCCACAAGCTTCCACCGGAAATGGAGGGGTCCTGCACCCAAAGATAATGTTAAGCTTATGTGTCTATCCTGTCATCCAAATATCATCAAGTACACACAAAATAATCATTATAAGGAGTTCCACGTTTAAACTCCATGATAATTATGCTTTATGAGCAGCAAAGCCTAGCTTGCGTGGTATTTGCAATGGGGAGCAAGATTTTAATCAGATACAATGAGCAAGGTGCTCTGAAGTTTGAGATTTTCATGATCACGCAGAAGAATAGTGAGACTCTCAAAAATTCAAATTGCCTAATTTGAATTTTAGTGGGAAAAGCCAAAAAGTACTTTGCACTGAAATTTAATTCTACGCAAGCAAAGCCGGCAGTTAATTTCCTTTGTGTATCCAAAGCATTGCCAAATGCTGAACTCTGTCCTAACCACCTTTAGGTTCATGTGGACCTCAGTTAATGAACTAAAGCCAAGTGTTACATAAAGAAGCAGTAGCTAATGATTCACCGAAATTAATTCATGCAACTTACCCACGAAAAAGATTTTTGCCGA
Organism: Rhodamnia rubescens; assembly: GCA_021437795.1. NCBI lineage: Eukaryota > Viridiplantae > Streptophyta > Magnoliopsida > Myrtales > Myrtaceae > Rhodamnia > Rhodamnia rubescens. The sequence continues at coordinate 1,181,633 of JAILYA010000006.1, read as the reverse complement.
ATCTAGCAACCAGCATTGGTTTTATTCGTTCGAAGCTCGGGCCCTTAGTCTCACTCCTCACAACTTCAAATGAAGAAACTAAATCTTGCATCACAGTTTCGGCTATTTGTTCCCAAGGTTTCTTCCTGTGGTCCGGACCCGCTTCATCTTCTTCTGAGAAGCCAAGAATGCCATTAAAGTCAACATGAATCCACATCTGAAGATATATAGAGCACATAGGATCACATTTTAAAGGAACAATCACTTACCATTAACCAGACGACTTTTGCCTAAGGCTAGCAGACTAAACAGTTCCTCCCCTGATGTCGGGTCAAAGACCACAACCGAGGCTGGCTTGAGAAAGACGCCAGAAGGAAGGTGATCTCCATCAAAGTCCAAACCAACAGTCAACCATTTATATATCGTCGTGTTTGCATAGACGATCTCCCCACTCTGATGAGCATTAGTTTTAGGCGACTTAAAGCTTAAACCTTTATTGAACTGTCGCGAAAGCGACGCAGGAAGAGGGGACGGGCTAACACTCTCCTTCGAATGTCGCTTATGCGGAGGAACGTAGGCCATGACAGTTACAGCTAACACGAAACTGAAAACTGCAGTCAAAGAGAAAACATGCCCACAATTTCTCTTAAGAACTTCAGAGAATAACAATGGCAGGTGAGTGCTGATCGCCCTAAACCCCCAGACCAAGAACTGGACTAAAAGAACCGCCTCAACCAATTTATGATACACAGCTCAACAAGCAGAGTTTCAGATGACATCAATCACAGGCATTCTCTCATCTAAAACAAGAGCACAACGAAACTAAACGACAGCAATTTCGTAAATTCACATGAAAGAGCGCATCGACAGACGTACCAGAGAGGGTTCAGTCACTTGAGCACTGTTCTTCTCTCCTTTCCCGACACAGGTTGGGTTGGCAATGATCGACAGTGGTTTGCATATAGAATGGAGAAGCTGAACATCAGCGCGCTTCGTCTTCTCTCTCGTAAAAGCAATTTTCTTCGCGAGCAAGTAGAGCAAAATATGAGTGAGTGGACCCCATGGAAGGAGCTTGTTGAAGGACCTTTCGGAGGAGGGAAATGCTTTTGGGAAGAGAGAGAGGGATGACTGTTTCTGAGTGACAGAAGAAACGAAAAATTAATTTTTATGACATGGAAAAAGAAATTAATTTTCTGAGTAAAGAAAGGAAAAATCAAATTTGAGAGAGAAAAAATTCAAATTTACCTATTTCGCAAAAAATCAACGATTTTAAAAAACTACAACCAACATGATTTATATTATGTATGAAAATGAGTGATATGACAGGAATATATTATCATTATCAGTAAAAGTAATAAAATAATAAAATAATAAAAATAGGTTGGTGTTAATAATAAAAATAAATTCAACTTTATTCATTTCGTGAAAAATCAAGAATTTCAAAAAATTCTAACCGTCATAATTTATATTATATACGAAAATGAGTGATAGGAATATATTCTCATTATCGGTAAAGATGGCTATTCATGGATCGGTGTTAATAATAAAAACAAATTCAACTTTATTCATTTCGTGAAAAATCAAGAATTTCAAAAAATTCTAACCGTCATCATTTATATTATATACGAAAATGAGTGATAGGAATATATTCTCATTATCGGTAAAGATGGCTATTCATGGATCGGTGTTAGTAATAAAAACAAATTCAACTTTATTTTTTTTTTGGGATAAAGGTAAGTATTATATTGACTTTTGGCGAGCGCAACTATACATCAACAGAGAGACCGGACACTACAAAAACTTGCACTTGAACCGACACCGATGGATGTCAGGACAAGTGCAAGAGTGACTCGGTACAAAAGGGAGCAAGAGCTCGCGTGTAAAGAGAAAGCTCGGCCAAGCAAGAAAGCCGAACATAGACATACAAGCAATCGAACGACCCTCTAGCTAGCTAAAAATAGAAGGGTCGATATCCCATCCGCCTGCAACCTCTTGTTGCTAGGAGTGTGTTGTACATGCTTGAAGGTAAGCGCCTTGTCCCTTACAACCTTCAGAAGGTGCTGTTTGATTGCCGGTATGTAGAGGGGCTTGTTGCGAAACAAGATGCAGTTCCTCTACCTCCATATGATGTGACAAAGAGCACCGAAGGAGAAACGGGCGATCTGGTGATGGAAGGAACGACCACCGATATGGTGGATGGCCCAAGAATTTCTTGAAAAATCAAGAATTTCAAAAAATTCTAACCGTCATAATTTATATTATATACGAAAATAAGTGATAGGAATATATTCTCATTATCACTAAAGATGGCTATTCATGGATTGGTGTTAATAATAAAATTATTTTTTATTGACTCGTTAAATTGAAAGACCAAAAACGATTATAAGTATGAGAATTAATTTGCAATTTGCTGATTCTTCACCAAACCAACATCCTAATGGTTTTGTAATTTTCTCTCGAAATTTTATCTCCTCCCCTTCCTCTATATGAACCACATGAGGTAATAATTGGCGAAATGAAAGACAGAGAGAATTATCTCTTTAACCAACTTACACTTCATGAACTGGTGACACTAAAACAAAATATTTGTGAAGTGCAACGTCGAAGTAATTAGGGCTGCACGTTTTCAAGATTGACATGGTAATTTGAAACCTACTTGTCGGAATAGGTTCTTCAATTATTGGAATTTGAAATTTACACTACAATCATAAATCAGGTTTTGGGATCAATTTTAAGGTCTACTCAGAGTTGTACTTGTATTTTAATTGAATGATTGTAGTAAATCATCACATAAAATGACCATCATTTGCTGCTGCAATCTACTAAACAAAACTTATATTTAGACACATGAATAATGCAAAATGTTAAAAGTCTTAATGATATATATTTATCTATCATAGAAAATGAAATCTCGGACCGGTGATTCCAGATTACATACTCATTATCGGACACCGTAAGATTGCGCAAAAATGTAGATTAAGAAAAAACACTAATACATGTTTCAAGTTCTAGGTATGGAATCTAAAACCTATCCGTGATAACTGGTTTCTTAATTTTTGAAATCTAAAATCTACCCTTCTTACCTTGGAACCTAAAACTTTGCTCACTCCTAAAAGTAATGCAAATCAAGAGGAAGATCGATCGATCGATCGATCGATCGAGAGAGAGAGAGAGAGAGAGAGAGAGAGAGAGATGGTTTTACTTACAAGCAAGAGGGACAACGGTGAGCGCAAAACAGGTTTGGCCCCCTAGAGCATGATGCTTAGCAAAGAAAATCATAAATGAGAAATGATGCTAAAGAAAGCAATCAAACAACAAAATAGGCAGGGCAATAAGATAAATTAGACATCAAATTTATGTGATTCGATCATAATGACTTACGTCCATAAGGAGAGGAACAAAGAATTTCACTATTGATTAAGCAATATAACGGAAATTACAACCATACTCAAATCACTCAAACACTCTTGGTATTTCCAAGCCCCAAGTACACTTAATAACTCACACGGTATTTAGCCTCACAATTTCTCATGAATTAATCATCTAATCTCACAAAGAAATTAAGCAAAATCTTACCACTAGGTTTATGTCGACTTCAACACATATATTCTTAGTGTAATTTCACAAAGAAAGATCCCCTCTCAAAGAAGCACCCATTGAACGAGTTCATCAACATGCGCCCAAAAACTCCCACAACCGAATGTGAATTATGTATATATTCAAGTTGACTGAAGGAGAACCACCCAACTAGGATTTTCCTTTTTATTTTCGCCAACTTCATTTTCGAATATTTCAACAAAGTCTAAGTTATGACTTCCTATTTTATCCGTTTAATTAACTTCGCCGACTTCAACGTGGAAATTCCCTTTCTCATATTTAGCTTTGATCAATTTCAGACTTTCTTTAATATCTCGAGTGGGGTTTCCTTCATGGGCTCAAATTTGAGACATAATTTCAACAATCGCCACATTGGCTCAATGTTGAGCCAAGTCACGATCGCTTTGCCGTGACTAAATTTCACTATGACTCTCTCACTTCAACCGCTACAAACATCTTTCAAGGCCAAGCTGTGCTTGAATTTCGCCATTCTATGTACCTCATCGAAGACCAGCTTCGCTCGTACCTTTAACTCGCCCTACAATAATTTTTAGACACAACCTCCTTTAATATCGATAGAACGAAATCAATATTGCATTCATATCCGTCAGGAGATCGAATACACACCTTGTCAAACTCGGTAGTCCATGAGGATTTATTCATCAAATAGTTCGTCGTACTAATCGCATCCAAGAAGAGAGTATTTTATGGGCATTCCGTGAAAATGCTCTGCTCATCAACTCGCAACATGTTGTGGTTAGCTAGATTAGTACGGTGTCTTATTATGTCTTCCTTCAATAAGAATTTGTCGAACATCACTAAATAGATATCCATACTATTGTCAGTCCGCATATACTTGTGCTTCATTACAAATTTCCAAGTCTTCCTAGAGTAGCCATCCACAAATATTAGCATAAATCGACACTATTTCTCGAAGGAAATTGCGACAACCTAAGAACATACAAGTGACTTAACTCTACAATCTCTATAATTTCTCCGACGGTCATATTGAGCAACACTTTTCACTATTTACCTAAGTTACAACACCTACATATATTCAGTTTGTCAATAATATAACCACACAATAGATTCCTTTCACTTAAAACCTTCAGGCTTCTATCACTAATGTGCCGAAACATATATGGCACAATTCAAAGTCTTGAACAGATGCATCCGACGTCTCCACAATGAAATCTGCCACTCTCAAATTGCGAACCCCACCCAATGTTACGATAGTTGATCCAAAGAAATTACTCACAACAAGAACAATAGAATTTCAACTATCAAGTAACAAGGATAATAGAACCAACGCACATACCTCATTTTCAAAGTCAATCTCAACTAAACTTAATTGATGAACGATCACATTGAATTCATTGATATGATTAGTGACTGACACACTTTTGCTCATCTTTAAGCCAATATCGTGTCAAGTAGACCTTATTGATCGCAAAGGACTTCTTGTTCATGTCTAACAGGGCCTTCATCCAACATTCAATGATTTCTCTTTCATAGTCTTAAATGCGACTGTTACAAGCCAATATCCGTCGAATAATGCCCGCTTGTCTATCTAGCAATTCTCACTCAGCTTGCTTCTTCGACTCTAGTTTCTTGCCAAACAGGGATAAGTGCAAATTCCTCTCGTACAAATAATCCTCAATATGCATCTTCCAAAAATCAAAATTGTTTCCATCAAATCTCTCGATTTTCAGTTGATTGAATTGGAGAAGGAGAACCGCCGAACTTGGGCTTTCTTTTTTCTCTGTGTTTTATTCATCAACTTCAATACAGAAGTTCATTTTTGAATATCTCAAACAAAATCTAGATTCTGACTTTCCTTTTTGATTTTTCCTTTTGATTAACATGGCCAACTTCAACGTGGAAATTGACTTTCATATATTCAGCTTCGTTCGATTTCAGATTTTCCTTTAATAAACCTCATGTTGAGTTTTGTTTACGTACTCAAACTCGAGATATAATTTCAACAAGGCGATTGCTGAAAAACATGCCATCAATCATGTATCAGAACTACTCGAGCAAAAGTTAAAAAGGCATTAGATGGCATCAAAGGATCCAGACAATGCCTTTCCTTGGAGATTGCCAAATACATATCAAACCGCCGCTCACTGTTGGCATACCAAGTACATATGAGGCATGGAAAGAAACAGAAGCATCTGAATTGCTGCACCAGCAGGAATGTCCACAGTTACTGCATGAGCCGTCGACACAAAGGAACGTGAAATCAGGGTCCAGGAGATGTAAACAGAGAGATCTTTTGCGTGTCTTCTTCATAAGCAATGGAAGATTCAGGCTCGTCTTTCTTCCACATTTGCACTCTACTTGATTTGGCTAAAGTCTAGTCACATGTGTTGTCTGATTGTTCGACATGGGACAAGGCGCTATGAGTATTACCATATTCACATGATTAGGAACTTACCTTCTAAATTATCCGAGTTTTCAAGGTATTGAAACACCGAATGTGCATGATCGCCTTGACGTATTAGGGGGGAAAACTGAGAACGAAGAAAACTTCACCACTGGTAGTGGTCGCAAATTCAATACAGTGAGCGTTTTCCACAAAACACAATACAGTACTTATGTTCTCTTGAAATATGTGACATTGCACTCTAAACATCACATTTGCAGTATCACAGCTAATGAAAACATCTACTATGCATCAAACTACATTATGTCGAGATTCGCATAATTGTACATTAACAAGATGCAGTAGCTCGTGTAATCTCTTTAATTAACAAGAAGATTTCATTTTTAAGCAAATGCCCAGAGGATACATAAAGCCAGAGCAATCGGCATAAAAGAGAGTGGTACATTCTAGGTTAGGAATCCGTATTTTCTCCCAAAACATGCACAATCACCATGACTTTCATTTACATTATCTCTCTCTCACGCACATACTAAGAAACAGAAAGGCTGATTCAAACGATCGGATTTCCACAAGATAAGAAGTGCTCCCACATCATCTTTACGGCATCTTTAAGCATATCAGAGATTGAATCAGTTCCCAGACTCTGTCCCTGAAAATTGTTGTAGTAGTAGCAGCAGCAGCAGCAGTGTCAACAAAATGAAAATCCAAAAACACAAGACCTGATACAAGATCTGATGAAGAAGATGACGAGAAGGACGCCATCAAGTATGACAGACCCACATGTAGAAGTTGTTACAGGCTACTCAATTTGTAAGAAAATACTCAGCCTTTGTCTCACAAACAAAATCCCTCGACATAAATTGTTTAATGTAAAAAGAGCTAACTGTAAGCTGCATAAAAACATAGGATTTCAATGAGAGCACATGATCCTCATGAAACAGTACATCAACACAATCAAATTGATATCGACAAAGGACTTTACAACTCTTAAATTTTGTATCAGCAAGGTGAAAGAATGCAACCCTATCTAACAGCTGAAATACTTCATCAGTAAAATAAAAAATAAAAAAAGAAGGAAATACGAATCAACTCTTTACCTGTCAAAAGATAATTTGTCTTCGTTAAGGAAGTTCTAGTGAAAACAGAAAATTCAAACTTAAAAACATTAAATGCACTATATCAGGTTTCATTAGCTGCCGGAAATTCTATGCATTTTGCATTCAATGCTCTCACAAATTAGCTAAGATACACGATGCTTCAATTGTTGATTCTAGCTTTTAGCCAATGGCTAGACTTAGACCTATGGCTGGAGCACAGGGAACCAATTCGCATTCACAAGCAAAGTACATGCAATAAGACTATAGCAATCTTAACAGGAATCCAAAGAACTTACGTGCAATTCAGAAATTATTCCCTTGAAATATAGTTCGACTTCTTCAGTAACTTCTCCATGGGGAATCCCAAACTCGAATCGGTCAGCATGTCTTGCCTTCAGCGTCATGGATAAGTTCTTATAAGTCTTAGTGATTGTATGCCGCATTCCAACAACGCCATATCTATCTCCAGAAGATGCCTTCCCCATAGGCCATCTTAAACCCTCCTTAACATTAGAATCTAAAACTGCAGAAGTAATCAAATCACTAATGCTGTTCTTTTCATTTTCCTGCAACACATGAAGAATTTGAAGTACATTAAAAAGACTGGTGATGTGCCAAAAAATTTGATTGCCCAGGGAAATAAAGTTAGGGTTGAAAATCGTCTAAGATACAGCTTTTTACTTGATCTAATTTTTGCTACTCACATGCTTGAACCTTTTTCAAATCCAAAACATTTTTATCATAATTTTTTGAAATCTGAAAGATGTTTTTAGTTTGGTGGGAAAGAACAATATTACGTTCTGTTTTTGCTTAAGCCTGAAAAAAGAAAAAGGCCCTAGTAAAGTGCCTTCAACAAAGTGAAGTTTCACATGGATCTTCGCTTCAATTACTTACACTAATAGCCGTCAAGATTCTCTTGTTGAACAACATCAACCGCATATCCAGATCCTTATTGAGGCACGATACATCAACTACCAGGCGTCGCACCGGATTTAATTCGACCTACAACCAAAATCTGCGGTTGTCAATGCCTATATGAACAACAAAAACCCGATCATTTAGGAAAAGGAACAGTCCATATATAACTCCACAGAACTAGCGTGATGCACGATTTTACTTTTATCTAAAGCAACAATAATGCCTTTAGTATGAAACAAGCAGGGTAATATTTAGCATAAGTTCTCATTATGTGGTCAGAAGCAGGAATATGCCTTATAGAGTTCGAGTCTCTGATCTGCCTTAATGACACTACATTTGCAGAGGATGGTCACATCTGGCCTGGACTTGTCAGATAACTGCAACACAGGAAGATGGATGCAACTGACAAGTCAATATGGAAATGCATATGAAACACAAAAGAAGTGAAAAAAGAAGAAACTAGAGACTTAAAGCACCAGGACAAGATATATATCCTTTTCATCTTCAAAACTAAGGCCAATCTCTGTGATAATTCTCTGAGTCACATCTTCCAGAAAAGAGGAAGGAAGGTTTCTGTAAAATAAACTTTTCCGCCGTTTCAATGAAGTCTCTGTTACAATATCTCCACAAGCTTCCACCGGAAATGGAGTCCTGCACCCAAGATAATGTTAAGCTTATGTGTCTATCCTGTCATCCAAATATCATCAAGTACACAGAAAAAAATCATTATAAGGAGTTCACGTTAAAGCTCCTTGATAATTGTGCTTTATGAGCAGCAAAGCCTACCTTGCGTGGTATTTGCAATGGGGAGCAAGATTTTAAACAGATACAATGAGCAAGGTGCTCTGAAGTTTGAGATATTCATGTTCACGCAGAAGAATAGTGAGACACTCAAAAATTCAATTTCCCTTGCTAAGAGCATGTCCAGATAGACTTCATGTGCAATAATTTGAATTTTAGTGGGAAAGCCAAAAAGTACTTTGTAATGAAATTTAATTCTACACAAGCAAAGCCGGCAGTTAACTTCCTTTGGGTATCCAAAGCATTGCCAAATGCTGAACTCTGTCCTAGCCATGTTTAGGTTCATGTGGACCTCAGTTAACGAACTAAAGTCATGTGTTACATAAAGAAGCAGTAGCTAATGATTCACCGAAATTAATTCATGCAACTTACCCACGAAAAAGATTTTTCCCGAATCTAGCAACCAGCATTGGTTTTATTTGTGCCAAGCCCGGACCCTTAATCTCACTCCTCACAACTTCGAATGAAGAGACTAAATCTTGCATCACAGTTTCGGCTATATGTTCCCAAGGTTTCTTCCTGTGGTCCTGACCCGCATCATCTTCTTCTGAGAAGCCAAGAATGCCATTAAAGTCAACATGAATCCACATCTTAAGATATATAGAGCACATAGGATCACATTTTAAAGGAACAATCACTTACCATTAACCATACGACTTTTGCCTAAGGCTAGCAGTTTCTTCCCTGATATCCATCCAATGGCATCAGCCGAGACTGGCTTGAGAAAGACGCCAGAAGGAAGGTGATCTCCATCAGCGTCCAAACCAACAGCCAACCATCTATATATGGCCGTGTTTTCATAGACGATCTTCCCACTCTGATAAACGTTAGTTTTAGGCGACCTAAAGCTTAAACCTTTCTTGAACTGTTGCGAAAGCGACGCGGGAACAGGGGACGGGCTAACACTCTCCTTCGAATGTCGCTTATGCGGAGGAACATAGGCCATGATAGTTACAGCCAACACGAAACTGAAAACTGCAGTCGAAGAAAAAACATGCCCACAGATTCTCTTAAGAAACTTCAGAGAATAACAATGACAGGTGACTGTCGATCGCCCTAAACCCACAGACCAAGAACTGGACTAAAAGAACCGCCTCAACCAATTTATGATACACAGCTAAACAAGCAGAGTTTCAGATGATATCACTCACAGGCAGTCTCTCATCTAATACAAGAGCACAACAAAACTAAACGACAGCAATTTCGAAAGTTCACATGAAAGAGCGCATCGACAGACGTACCAGAAAGGGTTCAGTCACTTGAGTACTGTTCGCTCCTTTCCCGACACAGGTTGCGTTGGCTATGATCGACGGTGGTTTGTATATAGAATGGAGAAGTTGAACATCAGCGCGCTTCGTCTTCTCTCTTGTAAAAGCAATTTGCTTCGCGAGCAGGCAGTGCAAGCAGAATATGAGTGAGTGGACCCCATTGAAGGAGCTTTGTTGAAGGACCTTCCGGAGGAAGCAAATGCTTTTGAGAAGAGAGAGAGAGAGATGACTGTTTCTGAGTGACGAAAGAAACGGAAAATTAACTTTTTGTGAGATGAGAAAAAGAATTTCAAATTTACTTATTTCGCAAAAAACCAACGACTTTAAAAAAACTACAACCGACATGATTTATATTATGTACGAAAATGATATGATAGGAGTATATTCAAATTATCAGTAAAGATGGCTATTCATAGATTGGTGTTGATAATAAAATTATTTTTTATTGACTCATTAAATTAAACGACAAAAAACGATTACAAGTATGAGAATTAATTTGCAATTTGCTGATTCTTCACCAAACAAACATCCTAGTGGTTTTGTAATTTTCTCTTGAAATTTTCTCCCCTCGCTTTTCTCTATATGAACCACATATAGTAATAATTGGCGGAATTAAAGACACAGAGAATTATAATTTCATTGATCTATTTGATTGTTTATTGATGGAACTGCCTTTAAAGCACTTATTAGCATATTAATAGATCATTTCGGAATTGCAAGTTTTCTCCTTGTAAGGCTTGAGAAATTAGAGCCCCTGTCTAGTTCGCCGGAAACGCAAATGATGAGAATCCTATAAAAAAGAAGAGGCTAGTGTTGGGCCAAGAGAGTCCATCTCTTAACACCTTCTTTTTTCTTCTTCTTGTCATTGGGGTTTTCATAGAAATGTCACAATAATTTTTTTATACCTATCGAAACAATGGTAAAGTCTATACATCGGAGTCCCTTAATTCCTTTTATCAATGCTATTAGCAAATTTGTCAAATGTAGTATGGATCATACATGGATGTTGGTTTCGTCCGGTCATTAATGACTTGATTGTTTTTAGATTATAGTAGATAACGCTCGTAAGGAGTTCTATTGAAATCAAGAAGTATAGGCCTGCCTTCTATTCACACCAAAATAAATTGACCCTTTGCTATGAATAGTTTATCAGTTTGGGTGTGGACTTCAAATAAGAGCATTCTTTTTTTATTATTTTGCAATTCATTTTTTTTTATATCGAATTGTTTGTTAGCTTCATTTGTCAAATAAAAGGTGCAACGATTTTTTCCAAGAAATCCCCAACAAAAAATGCACGTTATTTTTTCTTTTCTATCATACAAGATTCTGCATGGTTTAACGACAGCTACCCAATATTCGGATGTTCGCCCATTAAAATGGTATGTGAGCGGGGTTCAAAAGGAACTCCGTGTCGATCACTTCCATTCCTCTCATTAGACCATTTGTAAGTTGCGCATTCTCCTCTTTTTTGACAGAATAGACAAACCCCTTTTTAATTTTGATATCCTAATAATTGCATATCCGATTTGACCTACGGACGAATATGCCTTGACTTATCAACAACAGGGTGAAAGACTTCAAAAAGCAAATACATAGAGCTGCATTTTTTTATTTTTATTTTCATGAGTTTGCTTTAACAGTATCTATATAATGAGCACTGTGAACCCATTGTCTTTCTCCGAATAAGAGGCGAAACATACGATTTGAACGTATAACATCGGGTTTTGGAGACCCACATTTGGGAAAGAAGCAGGCCAGGGCCGGGCCCTACCCTACGGGCAGGCATCTCCCCAAACGCAAGCTGCATTGTTCGCCACCACCCAAGAAGCAATCCGTAGCTCTTTTAGTCATTATATTGCGAAAAGCCATAAGGATTTTCAGTTAAAAAAAAATAGAGTTTGCCTCGATTTGATACCGCTCTCGTGGCCCGCACCGAAAAAGTGTTGTACCGCTTTATCTCTTCTTTTTGTTCGAGACAAATTCGAGCGGTGTCCTTATTTCATTTCGTTTCTAAAGAAAGCCCAAAAGAAACGGCTGGGCGAGAACAAGAAGCAGTAATTAGAAGCATCTGAAGTGCCGCACCAGCGGGAATGTCCCCAGTTCCTGCATGAGCCGTCAACACAAAGGAATGTGAAATCATGGTGTACAACATTATGAGCTACGGAAACAGAATAACAAGTTCTCAACCTAACGCCCTAGTATTTTCCGAAAATCCAAGTTGCCTCCAGCAATACCAGGGCATTCAGCAAAATTAAGAACTGAGAAGACATGATGTATCAAATGTCCAGGAGATGTAAACAGAGAGATCTTTTGCGTGTCTTCTTCATAGGCAATGGAAGATTCAGGTTGGTCTTTCTTCCACGTTTGTACTCTACCTGATTTGGCTAAAGTCATGTCACATGTGTTGTCTGATTGTTCGACATGGGACAAAGGGCTATGAGTATTACCATATTCCCATGACTAGGAACTTACCTTCTAAATTATCCGAGTTTTCAAGGCATTGAAATGCCGAATGTGCATGATCACATTGACGCATCGGTGGGGAAACGGAAAACGAAGAAAACTTCACCACTGGTAGTAGTCGCAAATTCAGTACAGTCAGTGTTTCCCACAATACACAATACAGTACTTGTGTTCTCTTGAAATATGACACATTGCATTTGCCGAGAGGTGCAACTTGCATCGGTGGAATCAGACTTGGCAGGACAACCTTAGATGGGTCATCCAGTATACTAGTGGCCAGCACTTTTATCAGCGGATCGGACGATTCTCATTTGGAGCTATATGTCATATTATATGGACAGAACGCAACCATATCCTCTTCGGAGGTCGTCTAGTCTTCGGACCAACACTAGTGAAGCATCTTGAGAAGTTTGTAAGAGACAAAGCCCTCACTCTTGGTCATGTGGAGGACACACCTCGGTAGATGCAACTTAGGTGGGGCATCTCGGCGTCTATTTTTTATTAGTGGGCTTGTTGCCTTTCTTTTAGCATGTCCTCGTTTTTTTCTATTTGGTCCTCCATGGCCGGTTCATGGCTTAGGTTGTATGCAGGCGCTTAGGACTTAGCTTGCCTTTTGATTAGCCATAACACCTTTGCACCCACTATGACATATTTGTGTGTCGTAATGGGTACGAGATTTTTATGTTCGGCTACCCCTTTTGTATGTTGCGCTGTGAAAAGTTAATATATTTCTTATCTTACCCAAAAAAAAACATCACATTTATAGTATTGCAGCAGATGAAAATATCAAAATACATTATATCGGGATGCGCATAATTGTACATTACTAAGATGCAGTAGCTCATCAAATCTCTTTAATTAACAAGAAGACTTCATTTTTAAGCAAATGGCCAGAGGATACATAAAGCCTGAGCGGCCTATCAAATTCATTCCCACAAGGCATAAAAAGGGAATGGTATATTCTCAGTTAGGAATTTGTATTTATCACAAAACACACATAATCACCACATTATCTCTCTCTCTCTCTCTCTGTCACACACACACAGTGACAAACAGAAAGGCTGATTCAAACGATCGGATTCCCAAAAGATAAGAAGTGCTCCCACATCATCTTTACGGTATCTTTAAGCATATCAGAGATTGAATCAGTTCCCAGACTCTGTCCCTGAAAATTGTAGTAGCAGTCGCAGCAGTGTCAACAAAATGAAAATCCAAAAACACAAGACCTGATACAAGATCTGATGAAGAAGATAATGACAAGGAGGCCATCAAGTATAACAGAACCACATGTAGAAGTTGTTACAGGCAACTCAATTTGTAAGAAAATACTCAACCTTTGTCTCACAAACGAAATCCCTGGACATAAATTATTTTATGTAAAAAGAGTTAATTGTAAGCTGCATAAATACATAGGTTTTGATAAGAGCATATGATCCCCACGAAACAGTAAATCAACACACTTAATCAAATTATCTCGATGGACAGTGGACTTTACAACTCTTAAATTTTGTATCAACAAAGGTGAAAGAACGGAACCCAATCTAACAGCTGAAATACTTTATCAGTAAAAAAAAAAAAAAGAAGGAAATACTAAACAACTCTTTACCTATCAAAACATAAATTTGTCTTGATAAGGAAGTTCTAGTGAAAACAGAAAATTCAAACTTAAAAACATTAAATGCACTATATCAGGTTTCATTAGTTGCCGGAAAATCTATGCATTTTGCATTCAAGGCTCTCACAAATTAGCTAAGATACATGATGCTTCAATTGTTGATTCTAGCTTTTAGCCAATGGTTGGACTTAGACCTATGGCTGGAGCACAAGGAACCAATTCGCATTCACAAGCAAAGTACGTGCAATAAGACTATAGTTATCTTAACAGGAATCCAAAGAACTTACGTGCAATTCAGAAATTATTCCCTTCAAATATAGTTCGACTTCTTCAGTAACTTCTCCATCGGAAATCCCAAAGTGGAACCGGTCAACATGTCTCGCCTTGAGCCTCATGGATGAATTCTTATAATTCTTAGAGATTGTATGCCCCATTCCAAAAACCCTGTATCTATCTCCAGAAGGTGCCTTCCCCAGAGGCCATCTTAAACCCCCTTAACATTAGAATCTAAAACTGCAGAAGTAATCAAATCACTAATGCTGTTCTTTTCATTTTCCTGCGACACATGAACAATTTCAAGTACATTAAAAGGACTGGTGATGTGCCAAAAAATTTGATTGCCCAGGGAAATAAAGTTAAGGTCGAAAATCGTCTCAGATACATTAATTTTTCTTTTTACATAATCTAATTTTTGCTACTCACTTGCTTGAACCTTTTCAAATCCAAAACACTTTTATCACAATTTTTTGAAATCTGAATGATATTTTTATTTTGGCGGGAAAGTACAATATTACGTTCTGTTTTTGCTTAAGCCCGAAAAAAAAAAAAAAAGCCCCAGTAAAGTGCCTTCAACAAAGTGAAGTTTCACATGGATCTTCGCTTCAATTACTTACGCTAATAGCCATCAAGATTCTCTTGTTGAACAACATCAACCTCATATCCAGATCTTTATTGAGGCACGATACATCAACTACCAGGCGTCGCACCGGATTTAATTCGACCTGCAACCAAAATTTGCAGTTGTCAATATCTATATGAACAACAAAAACAAGATCATTTAGGAAAAGGAACAGTACATATATAACTGCACGCAACTAGCATGATGCACGATTTTACATTTATCTAAAGCAACAATAATGCCTTTAATATGAAACATAATGCCTTTAGTATGAAACAAGCAGGGTAACAAGCAGGGTAATATTTAGTATAAGTTCTCATTATGTGGTCAGAAGCAGGAATTTGCCTTATAGAGTTTGAGTCTCTGATCTGCCTTAATGACACTGCATTTGCAGAGGATGGTCACATCTGGCCTGGACTTGTCAGATAACTGCAACACAGGAAGATGGATGCAACTGACCTGTCAATATGGAAATGCATAGGAAACACAAAAGAAGTGAAAAAGGCAGAAACTAGAGACTTAAAGCACCAGGACAATATATATATCCTTTTCATCTTCAAAACTAAGGCCAATCTCTGTGATAATTCTCTGAGTCACATCTTCCAGAAAAGAGGAAGGAAGGTTTGTGTAAAATAATTTTTTCCGCCGTTTCAATGAATTCTCTGTAACAATATCTCCACAAGCGTCCACCGGAAATGGAGGAGTCCTGCACCCAAAGGTAATGTTAAGCTTATGTGTCTATCCAGTCATCCAAATATCATCAAGTACACAGAAGATAATCGTTATAAGGAGTTCAACGTTAAAGCTCCATGATAATTATGCTTTATGAGCAGCAAAGCCTAGCTTTCGTGGTATTTGCCATGGGGAGCAAGATTTTAAACAGATACAATGAGCAAGGTGCT
The DNA here is from genome assembly GCA_021437795.1 of Rhodamnia rubescens. Lineage (NCBI taxonomy): Eukaryota > Viridiplantae > Streptophyta > Magnoliopsida > Myrtales > Myrtaceae > Rhodamnia > Rhodamnia rubescens. The sequence goes on along the minus strand of JAILYA010000006.1, from coordinate 1,165,709 downwards.
TTGAAAGTTTGAGATATTCATGATCACGCAGAAAAATAGTGAGACTCTCAAAAATTAAAATTGCCTTACTAAGAGCATGTTCGGATAGACTTCACGTGCAATAATTTGAATCTCAGTGGGAAAGCCAAAAAGTACTTTGTAATGAAATTTAATTCTACACAAGCAAAGCCGGCAAGTAATTTCCTTTGTGTATCCAAAGCATTGCCAAATGCAGGACTCTGTCCTAACCACGTTTAGGTTCATGTGGACCTTAGTTAATGAAACCAAGTCAAGTGTTACATAAAGAAGCAGTAGCTAATGATTCAACGAAATTAATTCATGCAACTTACCCACGAAAAATATTTTTCCCGAATCTAGCAACCAGCATTGGTTTTATTCGTTCGAAGCTCGGGCCCTTAGTCTCACTCCTCACAACTTCAAATGAAGAAACTAAATCTTGCATCACAGTTTCGGCTATATGTTCCCAAGGTTTCTTCCTGTGGTCCTGACCCGCTTCATCTTCTTCTGAGAAGCCAAGAATGCCATTAAAGTCAACATGAATCCACATCTTAAGATATATAGAGCACATAGGATCACATTTTAAAGGAACAATCACTTACCATTAACCAGACGACTTTTGCCTAAGGCTAGCAGACTAAACAGTTCCTCCCCTGATGTCGGGTCAAAGGCCACAACCGAGGCTGGCTTGAGAAAGACGCCAGAAGGAAGGTGATCTCCATCAAAGTCCAGACCAACAGTCAACCATTTATATATCGCCGTGTTTGCATAGACGATCTCCCCACTCTGATGAGCATTAGTTTTAGGCGACCTAAAGCTTAAACCTTTATTGAACTGTCGCGAAAGCGACGCAGGAAGAGGGGACGGGCTAACACTCTCCTTCGAATGTCGCTTATGCGGAGGAACGTAGGCCATGACAGTTACAGCTAACACGAAACTGAAAACTGCAGTCAAAGAGAAAACATGCCCACAATTTCTCTTAAGAAACTTCAGAGAATAACAATGGCAGGTGAGTGCTGATCGCCCTAAACCCCCAGACCAAGAACTGGACTAAAAGAACCGCCTCAACCAATTTATGATACACAGCTCAACAAGCAGAGTTTCAGATGACATCACTCACAGGCATTCTCTCATCTAATACAAGAGCACAACGAAACTAAACGAGAGCAATTTCGTAAATTCACATGAAAGAGCGCATCGACAGACGTACCAGAGAGGGTTCAGTCACTTGAGCACTGTTCTTCTCTCCTTTCCCGACACAGGTTGGGTTGGCAATGATCGACAGTGGTTTGCATATAGAATGGAGAAGCTGAACATCAGCGCGCTTCGTTTTCTCTCTCGTAAAAGCAATTTGCTTCGGGAGCAAGTAGTGCAAGCAGAATATGAGTGAGTGGACCCCATTGAAGGAGCTTTGTTGAAGGACCTTCCGGAGGAAGGAAATGCTTTTGGGAAGAGAGAGAGAGTGACTGTTTCTGAGTGACAAAAGAAAGGAAAAATCAAATTTTTGTGAGATGAGAAAAAGGAATTTCAAATTTACTTATTTCTCGAAAAATTAACGATTTTAAAAAATTACAAATGACATCATTTATATTATGTACAAAAACGAAGTGATATGATAAAAATATATTATCATTATCAGTAAAAATAGCTATTCATTGATTGGTGTTAATAATAAAATTAATTTTTTATTGACTCATTAAATTAATCTACCAAAAAGGATTACAAGTATGAGGATTAATTTGCAATTTGCTGATTCTTCACCAAACAAACATCCTAATGGTTTTGTAATTTTGTCTCGAAATATTCTCTCCTCTCCTTCCTCTATATGAACCACATATGGTAATAATTGGCAAAATGAAAGACAAAGAGAATTATAATTTCTTTCATCTATTTGCTTGTTTATTGGAAAAATTTCAAATAAAAACTAGAAGTGTTATCATTTTTTTAAATAAGAGCCCGAAGTGGTCATTATTTCCAATAAAAATCTCAAGTGCCCTCATTTTCTCTAATTAAGGTCTAAGGTGGATATTATTTCAAATAAAGGCCTTTAGTGGCCATAACATCTCAAAAAAGGGCTTGACCTCGACCGGAGGCGAGGGCGACCTATCCTAGCCTGGACCTAGGAGAGGGTCGCGGCCCTTCTCCGTTTCTAGCCCTCTCATCTAGTCTAATACTCTAGAAAGCCTCTAACTTTAACTCTTGTCCCTCGACCCAAAAAAAAAAAAAAAAACTTGTCCCAATTATACCTTTTTATGTCATAAAAAAAAGGTCTAGTTTTAGATGCAATCTTAATTCCATCTTAAACTCTTTTTTGTCCCATAAAAGATCATCGACTTTAGGTCACGTCCCAATTTTACCCTAAATTTTTTTTATCCTATTAAAAACTCCCAACTTTAGATCTTGTCCTAATTTACTCTCAAGTTTCAATTTTACCCTAAAACTTTTACAATCTCATAAAAAAAACCACAAGCTTTTACCGAGTCATAAATCTGCCCCTATTAACCCTCCATCCAAAATTTCTCGTTGACAATGGAGAAATGGAAAACTCCCAAGCACGAGTTATTTGAGTGTCCTAAGTGCCGACTCTCCAACTGCGAGAGACTAATCCCAAGCACGAGAGATCGATGTCCGAGTGCAAAATCACTAAGGGCGATTTAGACGGAATGTGAACGGAGGCACATTTAGGAATCAAGTAAAAGTTGGAGTTTTTTATAAGACAAAAAAATTAGAGTAAAATTGAAATTGAACCTAAAGCTAAGATTCTATTGAGAGACAAAAAAAAGTTTAGAGTAGAATTAAGATTGCATCTAAAGTTAAAGTTTTTTTATGAGACAAAAGGTAGAATTGGGACCAAAGTTAAAATTGGATATTTTTAGGGCATTAAGCCTTTAGAAATATGGCGCTTTAAATTTATCACAATCGCGATCATCGCTTTTTTTCTCCGCTTGCAACACATTGACATGGGTGTTGATTTTCGATATTCGGCTAGCATTTCCTATTAACATTTGAACGGAAGTATGAAATTTACTTGGAAATCGTATGACCAAAAATTAACTTAGGGACCAAATGATAAGGACGAAAGTTGAATAATAAGAACAATGGTTCAAATGATATATTCTAGGGCACATTTGGTATAGGGTTCACTTTGTGGAATGATCTCCACTTCTCCTAATTGTAACTTTGAACCTCTAATTTCACTAAACTCACAATTTGCATACTATCTCTTTAACTAGCTAACACTCATGCACTAGTGACACTAAAACAAAAGATTTGTTAAGTGCAGCATCGAAGTAGCTAGGAGTGAGCGGTTTCACGGTCGATCTAGGTTTCATCGGAAACCCGAAACCTAAAACCTACCGGTCATAACAAGTTCTTGAATTATTGAAATCTAGAGCAGAACTTACATACATGGAATCTGGAACCTACCCTCTTATATGTTCTAAGGTTGGTTTCAAGATCTACTTAGGTTCTACCTATATTTTAATTGAATGATTGTAGTAAACCATCATCTCTAATGACCACTATTTATTACTATAATCTACTGACCACAACTTATATTTACATATAGGGAGAATATGAAATGTTAACATAGTAAAAGTCTTAGTGATAGATATCGCAGAAAATAGAATCTCATACCGTTGGTTCCAAATTACATATTCATCATCGCACGTCACGAAATACCACGAGAATCGCGCAAAAACATAGATTAAGAAAAACACAAAGTCTTGTTCCAAGTTCTAAGTCTAGAATCGAAACCTACCCGTCGAACTAATTTCTCAATTTTTGGAACCCGAAACATACCATACGTACCCGAAAACTTAGAACCATGCTCTCCTAGAAGTAATGAAAATCAAAAATTGGAGGGGGAGAGAGAGAGAGAGAGAAGGTTTTACTTACAAGCGATAGGGCAAGCAGCTGTGCGCAAGACTTAAAGCTCTCAAAATAGGTTTTGGGCCTTTGAAGAATGATGCTTAGCAAATAAAAGCATAAGTAAGAAATATTGCGGAAGAAAGTAATCAAATAATAAAATAGACAGAACAAGAAAATAAATCGAACATCGGATTTATGTGTTTCAATTGGGATGACCTACGTCCATGGAGCAACAAAGAATTTCACTATAGATCAAGCAATATAACGAAAATTATAATCATACTCGAGTTACTCAAAAACTCTAAGTATTTTCGAGCCTAAAGTACACTAAATAATTCACACGGTATTTAGCCCCATAATTTCTTATGAATTAATCTCTTAGTGTCACAAATGAATTAAGCAATATCTCACCACTAGATTTATGTCGACTTCAACATATAAATTGCTTAGGGTAATTTCGCAAAGAATGAGCCCCTCACAAAGAAGTACTCATTGAGTGTCCATCAACATGCGCACAAAAACTCCCACAATCGAATATGAATTATATGTATTCAAGTTGACTGAATTAGAGAAGGAGAACCACCCAACTTGGACTTTGCTTTTTCTTTTCGCTGACTACGATACAGAAGAAGATTTTCAAATATTTCAAAAAATGTCTTGAGTTATGACTTCCTTTTTTATCCTTTTAAATAACTTCGCCGACTTCAACGTGGAAAGTGACTTTCGTGTATTCAACTTCGATCGATTTCAGACTTTCTTTAATATCTCATGTTGGGTTTCGTGCACGGGCTCAAACTCGAGATATAATTTCAACAATCTTCATATTGACTCGACATTTGAGCCAAGTCACAATTGTTTTGCCGAACTAAACTTCGCTACTACTCTCTCACACCCCACGTGGGCTCAACCACTACGTACATCTTTCAAGTCCAAGTTACGCTTCAATTTCACCATTGATGTATATCTCTTCCAAACACCTTCTTTTTTTTGGTCGAAATCAAAACACGAACTTCACTTGTACCTTTAACTACTCCATAAGGATTTTAGACACTACCTCCTCTAATATGAATAAGACAAAATTAATATTGCATCCATATTTGTCGGGAGGCCGAATACGCACATTGTCAAACTTAGCGATTATAGTAACTGTTGGTTTTACTGACTTCACCTTACTATAAGAACTATCCGTGTCGTTTACTCTATTAGTAATCACTATCTTAGGAGTTTCGATTGCAACTCCACCTTGAGCTAAACACTATCCAGATCCGTATGAACATTGCTTAATCACTCCTAGCCAAAAGTACTAGAGACTCATCAAATGCAACTTCTATGCTGATAACATGTGAATTTAATTCCAGAAACCACAACCTCTAGCCCCCGCTCACTTATGTATAGCCTAGGAACATGTACTTTCCTACTCTCCCATCGAGCTTATCATAACTCACTCGAACATAACATGAGCAACCAAATATTTTACTAACAAAGTAATCAGCAACATTATCTAACCACATTCTTTGGTAGTCGGCATCCAATCGCAGTCCATGAGGATCTATTCATCGGGTAGTTCGTCATAGTAAATGCGTCGAAGAATCTCTTAGTCATACCAACAATAGAGACTCTTTTATGAGCATTTTCTAGTAATGTTTTGCTCATTAACTCTACAACATGTTGTGGTTAACTACACTAATACGGTGTCTCACTATATCTTCTTTCATGCAGAATGTGTTAAATAGCACGAGCAAATATCTATACTACTTTGTTAGTCCGCATATGCTTGGTTGCTTTACCAATATCCTTTTCGATCTAAGCTCTTAATTGCATGATCTTGATAACAACATCAAATTTGTGCTTCATTACAAATACCCAAGTCTTACTCAAGTAGATATCCACAACTATTAGCATGAATCTGGTACTCTTTCTCGAAGGAAACCATGATAGCCCATAAACATACAAGTGAATTAACTCCACAATCTCTATAATTTCTTTGATAGTCATATTGAACTACACTTTTCGTTGTTTACCTAAGTCACAACACCTACATACATTCAGTTTGTCGGCAATATAAAGATTCTTCTCACTTAGAACCTCCAAGCTTCTATTGCTAAAGTGCCCAAATGCATACGCCACAATTTATACTCTCGAACAAATGCATCCAACGTCTTCATGGAAAAATTTGTCACTATTACGCGTTGAAGCTCATACAGGCCACAATGCTTCTTTCCTTTCATTATCACCAAGGCACCTCGAACAACTTTCAAAACTTCATGTTTTGAAGTAACACACATTGAATTCAAAGAACTCAAGGAACTTATGCTTTTCTTTAATTTGGAACATGCCTCACAACAGTCAAAGTCCTCACAATACCATTATGCATTCCGATTCTAACATCTCCAACATCGACATTGCATTTACCATTGTTCCACAACTGCACTTTATTGCTATCCATGCATTGATTGGTAATAAATTGGCCTATTTGGTATCCATCTATCGAACGTCAAATTCTCGAGTGATAGACAAGACATAATCAGCACTATCCAAATTACTATCAACTAAAGTTGCAACATCATATGCATACTTAACTTTGATTCATTTACCTTTCTCATTCTTCAGCTTAAGATAATCTCTTCCGAGAAGCCCCCTCTTGTCACAATTTTAACAGACAGCACCACTAATCCTAGACAAAAGTTCATATATACAGGTTTACAGATTCACTTCTACGAATGTCTTCTCTTCTATGAATGTTCTTGCTCAAAATCAAATCGTGAACCCTATCCAATGTTAAAATAGTTTATCTAGAGGAATTACTAATGGCAATAACAATAGTATTTCAACTATCACATAATGAGGATAATAGAATCAACGCACATGCCTCATCTTCAAAGTCAACATCAACCGAACTCAATTGACGAACAATCATATTGAATTCATTGATATAATCGAGGAATCGAAGCACTTTCGCCCAACTTTAAGTTAAACAAACATCGTATCAACTAGACCTTGTTAATCGCAAAGGCTTCTTGTCCATGCCCAACATGGCCTTCATCAAACCCTCGGTGATTTCTATTTCACGGTGTTAAATGCGTACATTACAAGCCAACATCGGTCGAATAATACCCAATGCTTGTCTATTGAGTAATTTCCACTCATCTTACTTCATCGACTTTGGTTTCTTCCCAAAGAGGAGTAAATGTAGATTCCTGTCACACAGATAATGTGCAATGTGCATCTTCTAGAAATCAAAATTCTTTCCATCAAATCTCCTAATTATCGGTTGACTGAATTGGAGAAGGAGAACCGCCAAACTTGGACTTTCTTTTTCTCTGTGTTTCTCTTCGCCAACTTCAGTCTAGAAGTTGATTTCTGAATATTTCAAGCAAAGTCTTAAGTTCTGACTTTCCTCTTTGATTTTCCCTTTGGATTAACTGGGCCGACTTCAATGTGGAAATTGACTTTCGTAAAATTAGCTTCGCTCGACTGCAGATTTTGCTTTAACAAAACTGAACTTTACAGGTTCAAACTCAAGATATAATTTCAACAAGACGATTGCTAAAAAACATGCCATCTACTCGAGCAAATGAAAGAGAGCAAAAGTTAAAGGCATTGGATGGCATCATAGGATCTGGACAATACCTTTCGTTGGAGATTGCCGAATGCATACGAAACCCTGCTCGCTGTCAGCATATCAAGTACATATGAGGCACGGAAAGCATTGGAAGCATCTGAAGTGCTGCACCACAGTTCTCGCGTGAGCTGTTAACTCAAAGGAACGTAAAATCAGGTTGTTCAACATTATGAGCTACGGAAACTGAATAACAAGTTCTCAACCTAACTCCCTAGTATTTTCTGAAAATCCAAGTTGCCTCCAGCAATACCAGGGCATCCAGCTAGATTAAGAATTGAGAAGACATGATGTATCAAATGTCCAGGAGATGTAACCAGAGAGATCTTTTCCGTGTCTTCTTCATAAGCAATGGAAGATTCAGGTTGGCCTTTCTTCAACATTTGTCCTCTACTTGATTTGGCTAAAGTCACGTCACATGTGTTGTCTGATTGTTCGACATTGTTCGACCTGGGACAAGGCGCTATGAGTATTACCATATTCCCATGATTAGGAACTTACCTTCTAAATTATCTCAGTTTTCAAGGCTTTGAAACGCCAAATGTGCATGATCCCATTGACGTATTGGGGGGGGAGGGATTGAAAACGAAGAAAACTTCACCACTGGTAGTGGTCGCAAATTCAATAAAGTGAGCGTTTTCCACAATACACAATACAGTATTTGTGTTCTCTTGAAATATGTCACATTGCACTCTAAACATCACATATATAGTATCACAACTGATGAAAATATCTACTATGCATCAAAATACATTACATCGAGATTCGCATAATTGTACATTAATAAGATGAGGAGCTCATCAAATCTCTATAATTAACAAGAAGATTTCATTCTCTCTCTCTCTCTCTCTCTCTCTCTCTCTCTCTCTCTCTCTACGGACGCTGCAAAACAGAGAGGCCGATTCAGATGACCGTATTTCCACAAGATAAGAAGTGCTCCCACATCATCTTTACTGCATCTTTAAGCACATCACAGATTGACTCAGTTCCCAGACTCTGTTCCTGAAAATTGTAGTAGTAGGTGTCAACAGAACAATTGACACTTGTGTCCTTGTCAAGCATAGAGAGTAAGATGCAATTAAACACAAAACCTGATACAAGATGTGATGATGAAGATGATGACAAGGAGACCATCAAGCTAAGTAGCACGGACACTAAAACATGACATGGGGCACGACATGATAACACGCAGACATGTCATTTTTAGAAAATAGAGAATTTCAACAAGTTAGGACACGTTGTATTTATCATGTACTTATAAAAATATCGAGTCTCTTCTTGTTCTTCTTCTATTAGGGATTCATGAATATATTGTTTAAGTCTAGAGTATATTAATATTGAAGTGGTTGAGTATATGACTTAGGTGTCTATATTTTTAATAAATTTACATTTTAACCCATAATTTAATGAAAATGATTAAAATTGGCCCCGTAAGTGTCCAAATAGCGTGTCGGAATGTTGGATTTGTGTGTCGCTGGTGTGTCTTAAGTGCCGACTACGTGTCAATCGCATGTCAAAGAGTGTCGGACACGAAACGAAGACCCACATGTAGAGGTTGTTATAGGCAACACAATCTGTAAGAAATTACTTAGCCTTTGTCTCACGAACAAATCCCTCAGACATAGATTATTTAATGCAGAAAGAGTAAATTGTGCGCTGCATTAAAAAACTTAGTGTTCCAATAGGAGCACATTATCCTCGTGAGACAGTAAATCAACACACTTATATCAAAATGATATCTCGACGGACAGAGTTGAATTTACAACTCTAAAATTTTGATATATATAAAACAGCTGAAAATTTTCTTGATAAGGAAATTCTAGTGAAAATAGAAAATTCAGACTTAAAACATTAAGTGCACTATATCAGGTTTCAATAGCTGCCAGAAATTCTATGCAATTTGCATTCAAGGCTTTCTCAAATTAACTAAGATGCAGGATGCTTCAATTGTCCATTATAGCATTGAGCCAATGGTTATACCCGTGGCTGGGGCACATGGAACCAATTCGCATTCATAAGCAAAGCACACGCAAAAAGACTGTAGTTATCTTAGCTGGAGTCCAAAGAACTCACGGGCAGTTCAGAAGTTATTCCCTTCAAATTTAGTTCGATTTCTTCAGTAACTTCCCCATAGGAAATCCCAAACTCGAACCGATCAGCATGTTTCCCCTTCAGCCTCATGGATGAGTTCTTGTGAGTCTTAGAGATTGCATGCCACATTCCATCTGTATCTGTCTCCAGAAGATGCCTTCCCCAGAGGCCATCTTAAAACCCCCTTACCATTAGAGTCTAAAACTGCAGAAGTAATCAAATCGTTAACTTTGCCCAGGGAAATGAAGTTAAGGTTCAAGAGCAACAGAAGATCCAGGTTGGTCTTAATCCAAATTTGTCCGCTAATTTGATTTGGCTGAAGTTACATCACATGTTAGCGCTAATCTAGAAGTGTCAAATGGATGAATCAGGTTAGGATTGGGTCGAGTCAAATATAATCTAACCCATATTGACCCGTATAACTTAAAGCATGGAATCTTTAATTCTGTCTGGTGGCAGTATAATTTGCTAAGTGCAATAATGGCGCTACCGTCGCTGCATCGAAAGGACCAAGCTCCGCACTGGCTTCCTGCACCAGTTCACCCGCAAATTCCCAGGCCTTCTCAATCCCTATTAGCTTCGGATATGTCGCCTTATCGCTCACCAAGTCTTTCCAGGCGGTTTTGCCCATCTCTTGGGTCGATTTGATCGGAGGGCGGCGGCAAAGGTCGGTCATGGCAGGCGGCGGCAGCAGGAGCATCGGTCGGCAGGCGGAGATGGAGGCGATTGGCAAGCAGTAGTGGTCGGGCAGCAGCGGTGGTCAGCTGCCCTTGACCAACCCAAGTATAACAATTGACTTAACCTCTTAATGGGTCGAAAATGATTGTATGTGGATTGTGTAACTCATTTTTTACCCATCAAATTTAACTTTAATTTTTTAAATCCATTTTTACTGAGCCCTCTAAAAATTAACAACCCGTACAAATCCATTTATTAAAAAATGAATCATGGACCTATATTAACAGCTGTAGTTGGCACTGCAAGTATTACTAAATTTACCTGATAAGGAACTTACCTTCAAGAATTAACAAAGATTTCAAGGACTTATAACGCCAAACGTGCATTGATTAGATTTACCCCCGATGTATCGAGGAAAAATCAAGATGATGAAACCTTCACCACTAATCGCTGATTCAATATAGAAAGCGTCGATGCTGTACTAGTTCTCTCTTGATCATAATATATCAGATTCAGCATTGGAGCTGGTGAAATGTCTGCAAATCAACATACATTATCCCAAGATACAGTACCTCATCAAATTCATTCCCACAAGGCAAAAAAAGAGAATTAGGCCCATGTTTTGATAGCCCTTACATACATCATCACTTAGGAATTCAGACATTCCACAAGACAAACTCACAAAATCAACATTAAGTTTCCATTTACTCACTGAGAAAGAGAGGCCAATTCAGATGACCGTATTTCCACAAGATAAGAAGCGCTCCCACATCATTTTTAGTGCATCTTTCAGCATATCAGAGATTAGATCAGTTCCCAGACTGTGTCCCTGAAAATTGTAGTAGTAGGTGTCATCAAAATGAAAACCCAAAATCATTGGATATTGACACTTGTGTCCATGTCAAGCATCGGGAGTAGCATAGGGAGTAAGATGCAATAAAACAAAAGACCCAATACGAGATCTTATGATGATGCCAATGATAACGAAGACAGGTATATGACAAAACCACATGTATATGTTGATGCAAGCAGCTCAATTTATAAGAAAACACTAAGCCTTTGCCTCAGAAACAAGTCCCTTGACATAAATAGTCTAATGTAAAAAGAGTAAGTCTGTAGTATAGTGTTTCATTAAGAGCACATCATCCTCACAAAACAGTAAATTCAAAATCAAATTGAAATCTCAAGGGGCAGAGTGGAACTTCAATAGAATTTTGCATCAACAAAGGTCAAACAATGCAAACTCAATCTAACAGCTGAAATGCTTAAGTAGTAAAAGTAACAAGAAAAAAAAAATCACCTCTTTACCTATCAAAAGATGAATTTGTCTTCAAAAGGTAACTCTAGTGAAATTAAAAGGAATTCAAACTTTAAATTTCGCATGCACTAAATGGTTACAGAAGCTACCATAAATTCTTTGCCTAAATTAAGTTGATGTGCATTGGAAGGCTTACAAATTGGCTACTAATCCAGAAACGACAGGATGCTTCAATTGTCAATTCTAGTATTGAACTGATGGTCAGGCATATGGCTGGAGCACATGGAACCAGTTCACATTCACAAGCGACATACAACAAATAAAAAAAAATGTATATTTATCTTAAAGGGGACAAAAGAACTTACATGCAATTCAGAAGTTATGCCTTTCAACTTCAGGACAGTTTCTTCAGTAACTTCCCCATGGGAGATCCCAAAATCAAATCGATCCGCATGTCTCACCTTCAGCCTCATGGATGAATTCTTATAAGTTTTAGAGATTGTATGCCAAACTCCAACAATGCCGTATCTATCTCCAGAAGATTCCTTGCCCACAGGCCATCTTAAACCCCCTGAACACTAGAATCTATAACTGCAGAAGTAATCAAGTCCCCAATGCTGTTCTTTTCCTTTTCCTACAAACATGAAGAAGTTGAAGTAAATCGAAAGGAGTAACACTCATGGTGGCAATGTGGCAAAAATTTAATTCCCAAAGAAATAAAATTTAAGGTCGAATATTGTCTCAAGCATAATTATTCAGTAAATCGGGCTATGGACGAAAATTTTGAGAATGCAACCGTACATACTGATTTCTCTTCTTATGCTGTAATGAAACTGGCAAAAGAAAAGTCCCCAGGAAAAAGCAATTAGCCATGGTACAGGACATATTACATGGCTGACGGTCATTCTAAGCTGGAATAAAAAGGTTGGACTCGATGAAGAAAAATTTACTGCAATAAGAGCTACGGTCTGTCTGAATTGACTCTTACATTTTGCTTTTTACTTGATTAACATTTAGTTACTCTCACGCTTTTAACTCTTTTCAGATCCAACACACTACACTTGAAACTTTCACAAAATTCAAATGTCAACATTTAGATTCACATATAATTTTAATACTTTTTGAAGTTTGAATAATACAAGGAAAGTAAAACAAAAAAAAATGTTTTAATTAAGCAAACAAATAGACCCTAGTAACTGCCTCCAACAAGGGAAGTTTCACATGGTTCTAAGCTTCAATTACTTACGCTAATAGCTGTCAAGATTCTCTTGGTGCATAACATCAACCTCATGTCCAAATCCTTACTGAGGCATGAAACATCAACTACCATGTGTCGCACCTGGTTTAATTCGACCTACAACCAAAATTTGCAGTTGTCAATGCCTTTATGAACAATGACAAAATCACAACCATTTAGGCAAGAGTAAAATATTTATGCCACTCATATAATTATCGTGTCATTCTTATCTAAAATGACATGATGCTTTTAACATGAAATGATATTTAGCATAAGCTCTCATTATTTTAAGAGAAGCAGGATTTGCCTTATAGAGTTCGAGTCTCTGCTCTGCCTCAGAAACACTACATTTGCAGGAGATAGTCGAATCTGGCCTGCACTTATCGGATAACTGGCACCACAGAAAGAAGCACGCAATTGATCAGTCAAAATTATGGAAATGCATGACAAAAAAAGTAACAATAGCAGAAACTAGAGATTTAAGCACCTTGACATGATATATATCCTTTTCACCTTCAAAATTAAGGCCAATCTCTGGTATAATTCTAAGAGTCACATTTTCCACAAAAGAGGGAGGAATATTTGTGTAAAATGATCTTTTCAACTGTCTCAAAGAGGTCTCAGTAACCATATCTTCACAAGTTTCCGCTGGAAATGAAGGGCTCCTGCACCCACAAATTATGTTTAGCTCATGCGTCTATCTTGTCCAAACATCCTCAACTACAGTCAAAATGAACATTACAAGGAGTTCAACCACCCAAGTGTGCTAAATGACTATGCTTAATCAGCAGGAAAGCCTAGCTTGAGCGGTATTTACAATGTGGAGCACGATTCTAAAGAGATACAATGAGCAAAGGCTGTCCAGACATTCTCTTAGTAATGCAACTTAAATTTTGAGAATCTCATGTTCTACTTCATGATCATGCAAGTATTCCAAATTTTGGCGGGAAAACAGAAAAGTACTTTCTATATAAATTACTTATAAACGCATAAGCCCTAAATTAATTTCCTTTGGGAATGCAAAGCATTGCCAACTCTCTTTAGGTCCACGGGGACCTCAACCAATGAAACAGAGTCAAATGTCCCTTAAAGAAGCAGTAGCTAATCATTCACTGAAATTAATTCAAGCAACTTACCCATGAAAAAGATTTTTTCCAAATCTAGCAACCAATGTTGGCTTTATTTCTTCCATACTCTGACCCTCAATCTCACTTCTCACAACTTCGAATGAAGAAACTAAATCTGGCATCACAGTTTCGGCTATATGTACCCAAGGTTTCTTGCCACGGTCCCGACCTGTCTCATCATCTTCTGAGAAGCGAAGAATGCCATTAAAGTCAACATGAATACACAACTAGAGATATCTACAGCACAATAGGATCTCATCATGAAAGGAACGATCACTCACCATTAGCCACACAACTTTTGGCTAAGGCTAGCGGTTTCTCTCCTGATCTCCTTTCAACGGCCTCAACCGAGACCGGCTTGAGAAAGACCCCAGAAGGAAGATGATCTCCATCATCGTCCAAACCAACAGCCAACCATCTGGAAATCGCCGTGTTTGCATAGACGATCTTCCCACTCTGGTGACCATTAGCTTTGGGCGACCTAAAGTTAAGGCCTTTCTTGAACTGACGCGAAACGGATGCCGGAACAGGGGACGGGCCACCACGCTCCTTCGAATGTCGCTTATGCGGAGGAACGTACGCCATGATAATTACAGCAAACTCGAAACTTTAAACTGCAGTCAAGAAAAAAACATGCCCACAATTTCCCTTAAGAAGCATAAGAGAACAACACCAGCAGGTGAGTGTTCATCACCTAAAGCCCACAGACCAAGGACTGGACTAAAAAACTAGCCTCATCCCATTCATGATACATAGCCACAGAAGCAGAGAAAAATCACAAAAAGAAAGTACAAACCGAAGCGAGAGCAGTTTCGAAACTTCACATGTACGAGCGCATCGGACAGACATACCAGAGAAGGTTCAGTCACTTTGAGGATCGTTCTGCTCCTTCCGCGAGGCGAATCGGATTGGCCACGACCGAGGGTTTATATAGAGCAGAGAAGCTGAAACGTCGGTGCGCTTCGTCTTCTCTCTCGTGCGAGCAAGTAGAGGAAAAGCTTGAGCGAGCGACCGCATCGAAGAAGGAGCTTGTTGCAGAAGGTCCTTCCCGGTTTCCGATTGAGGAAAATACGTTTGGGAAAGGGAAAGGGAAAGGGAAATGAGTGATAATTGAATGTTGGCGTAAACATGGCCACGGGCCATGAACCGCCGGTTCCGATACATGGATCGGCGGTTCCGGTTCGTGGCCACACTTGAACCGGAACCGGCCCTTGAAGGGGCAGTTCCTGTTCCGATTTGGAACCCACCAATTCAAGGGCCAGTTCGGTTGGAGAGGGGAAAGAGCCACGGCTCTTTCTTCTTTTTTTTTTTGTTATCTATTCGAGAACCGCCGCTCGAATTTTAAATCGAAACCACCGATTCGTAAATTTTTGAAATTGGAACCGTAGGTCCTGAGCAATGGGCCGGTTCCGATTATTCCACGGGCCGGTTCCTAACCCAAACCGGCTCATGGCCATGTTTATGTTGGAGGGACAAATGGTCTCATCTGAAATATCAATACTTTTCTTCGACCAAAAAAGAAACTTCCATTTGATTTCGCGCATAACGGCCACTAAAAATTGAACACGTCGGTAAACGGGTTCAATTTGTTGGTAAACACTACAATTGGGGGGTTAAGTTTGGAGTATTGATGTCTCACTTGGGAAAAAAAATTGAGGAGTTTTCTTTGTGAAATTATCCTAAAAAGAAATAAAGAAAAGAAAAAAAAGAAACTTTTAGCAGTGAATTAATAATTTTAAAAAAATCATAATTATCATCATTTATGTCGGGTATAGAAACGAGTCAGTGGAATATACTCCCGTTAACGGTAAGGATTACCATTCTTTTAGCATAGACGGTCTTTATCTTTGTATTCTGACCGTATGATCCCTTATGCGGCCCATCACTTCTTTTACAACTCTATAGAAGCGGTCTTCTTTTTGTTGGTCAAATGAGGTCTTGTTTTTTGTTCTTCTTTCTTGCGGATCATTTCCTTCTTCTAGTACTTTCCCTTTATACATTCTCTTCATTAAAAATCCTTTCATATTGCATGCATTTTTCATGACCCGGGACGTCATACTGCTTCTCTGAGTTTCAACTTTATAATTCCATTAAATCCCGCAGTTGGCTTGCATTCACACTAATAAGATTGAATGGTAAACATGCATTGGCAACCTTAAAAAAATCCCACAAGAAGATTATCCTCCAATGTCATTGCCGGCAACCTTAAAAAAAATCCCACAAAAAGATCATCCTCCAATGTCGTTGCCGGCAACGGGCAGCCGCCTCAGACTGTCAATTACCAACAAAGCAGGAGTGAGTGAAAATAATGCATTTAAACAAATACAAATGACTAACCCCAACAAATGTGGGATCACGAAATAGTTGTTCAAGAACTAGCTTGAAGTTCAACTCTACACACAATTGCAACCTACGGCTAAAAGCAACAGGGGCAACATAAATGAACGAACAAATGCAGCATTGTAACAATGTGTTTCAAGTAATTAATATGTGAAAGCACAATTTTTATTTCAATACTCTAAAACCACACTAAAAATTGCAATCAAATTAAAGCACTAATTCAAATTGTGTTTCATGTTTTCTAAGAGTGCGCATGATAACACTTTTGGAAGTGGATTTCCGCTCCGAAGTGCTTCGGAACGCAATCCATTTAGTGATGTAACTTCTAAAGCAGAAATTCGTTTGGCAAAAATTATTACTTCGAAAGAAATTTTCACTTCTAAAGTGAATTTCCATTTCTAAAGTTGTTTTTCCTCCAATTTGAGAAGTTAAAAAAAAATAGCTTCTCCAACTCAATAAGTACTTCTCGCCTCATCCTTTTTTTTAATACGCCATCACTCTCTTTTTGATCATATCCAAATTCACCAACCTCCGCTTCCACGGACCGTTGCTCGCCGCCCATTGCCGACCTCCACCGGCCATTACCCACAACCACCGCCAACCATCGACCATCGCATGTCCTCGCCCACCGTAGATCTCCTCCGACCTCCACTAGTCGACGCCCCCGGTAGCCAACCATCAACCTTTCCGCCGTCCGCCGACTGCGACCACCGCCGACCTCCTCCGGCCATCGCCAACCGCCGATTATAGCCCAATGCCAAGCTTTGTCGGCCACGATCGTCGCCATCCACCGATCTTCGCCGCCACGATCGCGTCCCTGCCGCTAAACATTGATCATTCACGCCGACCACCGCCAGCCGAGTCATCGTCTCCCGCCGCGAGTAAACAAAATAATAAATTTTTATTTTAAAAAATTCAATAATAGTTTAATAATAAAATTTATTTTTAAAGAAATTTAAAGGGTTCAAAAATAAAGTAGAAATTTTTCGACCGCCGATAATAATTTTTCATAGAATATTTTGTGTTAATAATGTTTCGAAGCAAAAATTTTCCAAAGGTTAACAAACAAATTTCTTTGATCGAAATAACTTCCGGAGTAGAAATAAAAAATCAAATTTGCTTGAGAAGAAGAAAAATCAACTTAGGCCAAAGTTGATTTAAAATAAAAGTGTTATCATGCGCGCCCTAAAAGCGCACAAACTCGCCTACTACCCAAGACTTTTATGCCTACACATGGTGGAGACACCTATTCTTTCTTACACTCTCTCATGTGCAAGAGGAGAGAAAAATCTAGAAAAGGGAAAAGAGAGAGAAAGGGGCAGTGCTTCTCAACATTACCTTCCATAGTGCGAGAGGAAGCTGCGTGTGACAACGAACAGGGGCTTCTTTGTGGAGATCAACGGTGAGACCAATACCGATGCCAGCAAAAGTGTGGAGGACTGACAGGTTGGCTTGATAGACATCCACCTTCTCAATGCCATGCGACTTGAGGAGTAGGATGCGTAGAAAGAACGAATGGGCTGCAACAAGAGAGAAAACGAAGAGATGCTGCAAGATCCGCGACCTGGAAAGAAAAAGAAGGAAGGGGAATGAGGCCCGCAAAGATGGTAAGTCACAAATTGCTGATAATGATAAAATCAATTTTCGCTAACTCATTAAACTAAGCGATAAAAACCATCGAAAGCAGAAAATTTATATTCAAATGGTTGATCCTTTGAGAAGCAAATGAAGCTAGGTGGTTTTTCAATTCTCTCTATCCTTTCCTTTCCCTTCCCTTCCCTTTTATGAACGAAATATAGGGGCTTACAGAAAAGAGGTATTTGAAGAATTGGCGAAAAACAGAGACAGAGGAACTTATAATTTCTTCAATCTGTTCGATCGCATGTTGAGATGTTCTCGGATTACTTGCATGCGAAGACAAACGAGTGATAGGACAGGGCAAAAAAAAAAAAATTTTAGTCCATGTACTGTTGACGTTATTCAATCGTCAGTTGTTGCTGGCTTGGCAAATGTAAAACAGAGCCCATGGGCTCTCCGGCAGTTCTTCGTGGAGTGTAAGAGCCTTCTGACCTCTTTGGGACCTTTTATATCCGAGTCTTGTTATCTTCGCTTGGTACTGTCCTTGAATGAATGAAATGAATCTTCATTCCGACCCCAAAAAAAAAAAAAAAAAAAACTGTTCTCTCGTACTTTGCTTGGTCAAATTTAGTCTCCCATCGCAATTTCGGGACTACCTTCAACTAAATGTCGACAAACAATCTTGACTGAATATTAGAATTTAGCATACTGAACCTACATGTAATAAACAGTTAGAAAAAAAAATGATGACTCCTTAGATTTGGCTCATAAAAAGACTTAACTCGTTATCGCAACTCTAAGGTTTGGATCCTCGCTTTTTTCTCGCTGTTCATAACTCATAAGCACTGTGTTTATTTTGCGGAAAATAACTTTCAGAAAAATATTTTTCTAAATTTTTCTCGTTTGGTTCACAAAATATAAGGTAGTTAAAGATAATATTTTACACCCGTGGAAAAAAGACCTTCAAAATAAGGAAAAATGTTTTCTTCTTTTTGAAAAGAGAGAAATATTTTTCCTCATCTTTCTTCTCTCCACTCTTTCACATTCCTTTTTATTATTATTATTATTAACTATTTAAAGAAAATCCAATCGTCTAATCATTAACATTATTTTCCCTCTTTTTTTTTCTATTCTTTCTTCTTCTCCTAGAAGTCGCCGGCCACGGCAATGGCCGACGACCGATCACAAGCTTGGGACAAGCCTCGCCACCCTCGACCGAGGCTCCACCTCGCTAGATCCGGCAAGGACGATTCTTGGGCGAGCTCGACCTTGCAGTGGACGAGGATTGGGTGAGCTTGTGCCTCGCCAAACACCCCGCCTGAGGTCCGATGGGAACGAGTTTACCGGTGACCCAAAAAGCTAGAAAGAAAAGAAAAAAGCGAACAGAAAATAAACGAAGATAATCGTCGGTCTTTTCTTTATTCATTCGAATCGCTCTAACGATGCAGCCTATCAAATGACTACTAGCCGAGGTGGCGGCAATCAAGTCATCACGTGTAATTATTTGACGAATGAAGGTGCGCACGGGGTTACGACCCATCCGAGATGTTCTGCTTTTCAATGAAATTGTCGACGATCTTTGCTTAGACAGAGCTTAAGTCAAAAAGTGATTTGCCTACCTTCTACCCATAAAACAGTGTCATTTCTCTTTCTTTCTTTTTTTTTCAATTTGAATTAGTTAATTGCAATTAGAGCAGAGTCGTCACGATGACGTGTGATTTTGGGTGGCAATGTTTGACTTTTGGACTGGTCAGATCGTGAACCACTAGGGACGAGGCGATTAGAGTCAAAGTTCACACTCTGTTTTTCCACATGATGCAATAAGTCAAAATTTACACTCTGTTTTTCCCACTTCTTCGGTCCCACTCACTCCGGGACCAAAACCAACTCCAGCACTTCTAAGTCAAAAATAGAGGAATAGATAGAAATCATTTATTTATACGCTAAATCTTTCATAAAATATAATTAAATCTTAAAACTTATTAAATTTATACATTCAAGCCTTTTCGTTAACACTACTAATTTATCTAATAGAAAATGATGACGTGAAAATTGTATATTAAATTATCTATCCAGGTGGCTTTTTTTATTTTTATTCAGTTTAAATTAA
Organism: Rhodamnia rubescens; assembly: GCA_021437795.1. Classification (NCBI taxonomy): domain Eukaryota; kingdom Viridiplantae; phylum Streptophyta; class Magnoliopsida; order Myrtales; family Myrtaceae; genus Rhodamnia; species Rhodamnia rubescens. The sequence continues at coordinate 1,145,804 of JAILYA010000006.1, read as the reverse complement.
AAATAAAATAAAATAGACTAATATATTAAATTTAAAAAGCTAAAACATTAAAAATATATATATAAAAGATAGGGAAGGGCAAGGCGGGGCCTCACCGGGAGGCCCAGCTCTCAGTGGGGCTAGCAACCATCACTTGCCCGTGGCAAGGTGTTGCCGATCCACCCTCCCTTGGGGCCCGCAACCATCGCCCTCCCCGGCAAGGCGTCGTCGACCCACGCGAGGCCTCGCCCCTCACTAGCGATGGTTGCTAGCAAGCTCCGTTCACCCCAGGGCCAGCAACCTTTACTAACCCCTCTAGCGATGGGCGATGGTAGTTGCGCTTCACCGGCAAGGCCTTGACTTGCCTTGCCATTTTTTTTCTCTATTTTATATTTTTAAATTTTAAATTTTGTTTTTATTTGATTTAAAATAATAATTGAAAATAAAAATAAAAATAATAAAAATGCCATGCAGGATAAAGAACTTAATTTAAAAATGCTACAGTTTTTTGTTTTTGTTAGACAAATTGACGATATTAACGGAATGGCTCGATTGCATCAATTTGATAAGTTTTAGGACTTGATCGCAGCTTTTAAAAGTATTAAGACTCAATTGTACTTTCACGATAAACTTTAGTACTTTTGGTGTACTTATCCTAGTTTTTTTCTTGCATAACAAAAGCTTATATATCTGTTTCAATGCAAAAATCAAATCAGTTCTTACTTCTTTTTTTAATGTATATTTTGCTTTCTTGCGGAGTTTGAATTTCTTCTTCTTCTTCTTCTTTTGTTGACTTTTACTTGGTGTCGAGTACTTGAGACCTCTTATAACATTCGATTTTGATGGGTAGTATTAGAGATGGCGGTTCACGGAACTGGTTCCGATTCCGCGGGTCCGGTCGAACCGCAGATTCCGGCCGTCGGCCGATTCTTCCTTTTTTAAATTTAATTTTTAAACTAATAAATAATAAAATAAACATAATAAATTATAAATTATAATCAAATTGTACATTGTAATAAATTTTGGAAAAAAAGAAAAGGAGGAATAGGCTGAACTTAATGAATTATCATTAAGCACCTACATATCTTCTTGGGGATAGAAGAATCAAAGCCCATGTAGTTCTTTACCTTGATAACCCCAACTACCTCATCGCAATCGTCGCTACCCGTTGGGTACCGTGCCGGTGGTATCTCCACAATCCTCGCTAAAGAATTCGTGTTCTCGATCCAATTCTGGTGTCGAAATCGCTTTCGCCAATCGTCGACACAAGCTGAGCTCACAAACTCCGACTTAATCTTGAACGGCGAGAGTCCAAAACTAATCTTCCGCTAAATGCTTGTTCAACAACATGAAGATGAGATTCTAATATCCGAGAGGCGAGCATAGGGTAGTCGGTTGAGTGACTCACCACTCTAGGATTTGAAAATCTTTACTATTTTACGTATCAAAACTCAAATTGAGTGTGAAATATTTTCATTTCATAAATACTACCGTTGCCCTTTTATGTTTTTTTTTGTCTACTCTTGAGCATATCATAACCTCTACCAAGTGAACTACCGTTTCGTTTCAAAAGATGGAAAGATCCACCATCATTTAAACCATATCTATTACAAAATTCTCCATGTAATGCTACTATAGATTCTCTAACCCCTTTTGTACAATTGAAACATCTATTATATCTTCCAAATGTAAACAATCATAATAATACACATTCAAATAATCTAGTAAACCATCTAATTTAATATGTGGATAAAAAACAATACCAACTAAATAGACAAGAGAATTTGAAATAATAATGCAACCATTTTTCTCGCATCAAATAGTTTGACTAATTCATTATCTTTTCATATACATTAAAAACACTACTAATATTAACACATTCTATTAAAAATAAATGCGTAGTAGGATAATAAATACCAGATAAAGTATTAGTAGCATCATTAAAAATTTTCAAAAATCTAAATTTTTTTGCAAACGTCCCAATGTTGCGAAGTAAAGTAATTGGGAATATTTTGCACATAAACGTACATAATAAATCTTTGTAATCAAAAGTTTGCAAAACAACTCATACGTAGAATTCCAACGAATCAATATCTTTGGAAACCTTTTGCCCTTCTCCCATGTTGTTTGCAAAATTTTCCCCATACTTTCATAAAATGGACACGACTCCAAATATTTAATTGCGCCCTTTATGGGGGAAAACTCGAGAGTTCGTAAACCATCTCACACATAAATTTAAAACATGCAAGCACATCTAATGTGAAAAATTGTCCCCCAAAAGAGGGTTTGCAAATATTTTCTAATTTAGGAATGGAAATTTACGGTCATTATCAAAATCAATTGAAAAAACTTATTTATCAAATAATATTTTTCTAAAACTTGTTTAATTATTCTATAAATATTATGAGCCAATGCTTTTCATCAAAAACTCAAATGTAAGAAGTCTTTTTGAATGGCTATCATCACCATCTAATGACACGTAACACTCATATAAAAATGAATTTCCAAGGATCACTCTAAATATCACTACCTAAATGCACACGTCCATTGAATTCCAAAATTTTGCTAAAGTTTTTTTGTTTTTTTATAAAGATACAAAAGTTCGCTTTAAGAGTACTAATAGTGGTAAACGCAATTTATCAAATATTTCATATTAAAATTTTCACCAAAAAGGAGCATGATCAAGGGCAACATATTCAGCATATGTATCAAACGGAATAAAGGATAGTATTAGGATTGGCGCACCAAAATTTATTGTTGTCTAGTGTCGATCCCATTTGCGTGATTTTTTTCGCGACGACGTCCATAGCCATCTCCTTTGCTAAATTTATATGTTTGGGAACAATATTTACAATTTACATTATACTTACATTCGCTTAATACCTTGTCGAAGTCCCGAGTACTCTCTCGGCCTTTCCATTCGCATTTGCCGTCACGTTTCTTCCGCACAGTAGGCGGATGAAGACTTTCTGTGTACACGCTCGAAATGGGAACAACGTTGATATTGTCGCATCGTCTTCCCAACATGCATACTCACGAGGATCACATCCAGAATAGGATATTCGAATCTCCCATCGCATCTTCCTTTCAAAACTTCCACTTGCCATTTTTGAAAAATTGAGGCGATTGAAAGAATTTGAGAGAATTGTTGAGATGATTTGGAAAAAATAAAGAAAGATATATATTTATAAAAAAAATTATGAATTTTTTTTAGTATTAATTAAAGCAACGGCCAAATGGCCGTTGCGCAAAATGGCCGTTGCACTCTTTCGGGCCAGGGCCGGCGGCCCTCCCAAGGCCCCCTTATTTTATTTTTTTAGGGCCGGTTCGGTTCCGGTTTGGGCCGTGGGTCCGGTCAACGGGCCGTTCGGCCCAAATGGCCATCTCTAGGTAGTATCGTTCGGCAATTTTTTTTTTTCATAATTTTATGATAATAGGAGCATATTTACAAAGACCATTGATTTGTTCGAACTTTATGCGGATACCCTTTTGTACTTTCCTTCTGCTCATTTTTGTGCCAAATAATCTCTTCTTGACGATGTTAGTGGTATGCGATTATCAAAGTATTCCAATCCAATCTCACCAATTTTTAATTTGGAAACCGCTTCAATTGGAAATTATTTAATATTATTACAACGTGGTTGATGCAGGGATTTTTGTTTTAATTAGTTCTATAATTTATTAGCAAATAATTGACTTCTCCTTCACTAGACTCCAAAAGTTGTCCTTAATGCCTCGTGACAAATCCCTTTTTTATTTTTATTTTTTAAGGTTTCGTGAAAGCATATAGTAAATTTATCTTAATTATTACCGCCAGCCTCTAGCGGTCCACCGTAAATCCTCCCTCATTGTCTGACGTTCTTCTATTTTTACGATATCTATTTGGGTTGATCTTCATTCTTCATCTAGTGTTTAATTCATTATTGCATTTTAAGCAACTTGGCTTTCCTTTTAATCTAAAACTATTTAAACTTTCACAACATTAACTCTTAATATGTAGATTCACGTATACTTTTTAAAACTTAGATAGTATTATGACTTAGCCTTTGCTTATTTTAGAACGTAAATAGAAAGGCCTGTATCGCTAAAGAAACCTTGATTCTTTGCCGATGTTGGTCGTCCTTTCTTACCCTTAATACCGATTAGAGAGAAAAACTTGTGAAGTGCACAACATTATATGGGGAAAAATTATCAAAAAAGTCGTGAACTTATTGCATTTTTATCAATTTAATCATAAATTTTTTTTTTTTATCAAAAGTACTAAACCTTTTAAGTTTGCCAATTCAGTCATAACGTTTTAAGTTTGCAAATTCAGTTCTAAACCTTTTGTATTTGGACAAATTCAATCCTAAATATTTTTTTTGATGCCAATTCAATATTAAACCACTTACATTTGTGCCAATTGAGTTCATCCGACCATTTTCCGACTAACTTTTATTTTTCCTCTTCCAAGGTTCATCTTCTTTCTTGGATCTAATTTTTGGTTCACACCTTTTCCTCTATTCAACTTCTTCCTTCGATTTTCTTCCTCTACCAAGGTCTCGCCCGCCACCGCCGCCGCTAGTTGAGTCGGGCGCTATAGTCGCTCGGCGAGAGTTGGCCTTGCCCAAATCTGGCAAGTTCAAGTCTTGCCTAGCCATAGGGTGGTTTGGCCTCACTAGACAAGGCCGAACTCACTAGATTTGGGTGAGGTCGACCTCGCCCGACCCATGACATCCCATCGTCATCACTAGGCAAGCTCGGCCTCGCCCGGCGATGGCCGAACCTCTTCGTCGCCCAATGACCTCTCACGATGACGATCGTTTGGCATCGACGGTGGTCGATGATGGCCAAGGGTGGAGGTCGATAGTGATCCAAGCGAGCACAAGTGGAAGCTCGGGAAGACATCGCAAGGAAGATGAAGAACAATAAATAAGAAAAAAGATATATAAAAACAAAAAAATATTAAAAATATTGAAATATTATTAAAAGTTGCCCAGCGCTAGCAAGGTCCACGTCAGCGCCGGTCGGTCAAAGTTGGCGAGATGGACTGAATTGGCACAAATACAAAAATTTAGAATTGCATTGGCATAAAAAAAGGTTTAAGACTAAATTGGCACAAATACAAAATTTAGAATTGCATTGGCATAAAAAAGGTTTATGACTAAATTGACACAAATATAAAAGGTTTATGACCGAATTGACACAAATACAAAAAGTTTAAGAATTGCTTTGGCATAAAAAAGGTTTTATGACTAAATTTCGCATAAATGTAAAAGGTTTATGATGGAATTGGCAACATTAAAGAGTTTGGGATTAAATTGGCAAAAATGTAATATGTTTAAAACTTTTTTGACAAATTTTCCACATTATATGAGCAACTATTTTTCTCGATTTCTATCTAGATATCAATAGTGCAATTATTTTATGTAAATAATACTCTTGAAATTAGGACATGGGTACACACGAGCTATACGTAAGATGGCAACACACATGTGCCTACGCAAAGAAAAAAATTACACCGATGCCAGGTTTTTGATGCGAGAGCATCGGGCTCTATCCATCAACTTGCAAAGTTTAGCCCTGTCCTCTTAATAAGCCCGATGCTCCCGCAACAGCTTCTTACATAAGTCCTTTTTGAGTTTTCCTTTTCATTAGCATGGATGGACAATTACAGTAAATCTTACACCAATAAAGAAGCTTTTCCACCCTCCAACATTGCACTCTTAAGAAAATACCCTGTTTTGGTTTGTTTATAATAAAGGTGCCATTCTAGCAAATACTAAATCTGATTTTTTAAAAACTAACATTATTCAGAATAATTGGAAATGAATATTAGAAAAATGAACCATCTTCAAATTGTCAGTATAAATTTACTGCTGCTTGTCAATACATAGGTCAACAAAGTCATTCTTATGTGGGAAACGCGCAAAAATGTCCAAATCATCAGTACAAATCCAGTGGAGTCACCATCCACTACAATCAAATTCAGAACCTCTTTCCCCCTTCTCTCTTGTTTTTTTTTAAGCACTGTGCACTCTCACCTAAACTCCACTTTGCTTTCCTTTTTCTTAATTGAGGCCACCAAATTCAAATCCATCTCCTCTTCCTCCTCCGCAGTTCATGGCCAAATGCACTCGGGAAAGAAAAAGGGGGAGAAGCATCAGACAGTTTCTTAGGACAATCTCTTCACAATATAATATTTGCGTAGATCTAGAAAAAATTACAAGAAAGTTATATGTAATGCCACATGTCAGTGCTTTGATATTTTTGACAAGTTTCAAGCGTTCCGGGTTGAATAAAAGTCAAAGCGAGAGATTATCAAAACTCACAAAAACAGAAAGCTCGAAATGAAAATCGGCTGAGATAGACCTAAAACCATATAAAAGAGAATAAAACTTACGAAATTTTATGGGTTTTCTCTTAAATTAATAACTAGTGTGTTCACACGCACCACCTGTGCCTACGAAACTCGAGAGTTGTAAATAGAAAAGAAAATAAGTGGGTACATGAATAAGTGGCTTCAAATTAGAAGTTATCAGAAATGTTGGTTATTTTGGTTTGATCTTTCTATTGATTAACCTAGACTTAGGCAAAACTCACTTCTGTCCCGGATGCATAGATTCTTTTCTATTATTATTTATTGTAGAATAATTTAGAAAAATAACGAAAAGTGAGACAAAATTCAATTTAAGCTTAGATATATAGACATAGATACGTGAATGTCAAGAGAGAGAGAGGGAGGGAAAATAGCACTCAAGAAAACCTCACTACACAAAGCTATTTTCAAAGGTAGATTGTAGTTGTACTGTAGAGGAAATATTATAAAGACTGGGGTCAATAGAGTGAGTAATATTTCTTTATCAGCATGGACAATCTGACAAAAAAGTTAAAAAAAAGCTAGCACCCTTTTCAACACTTCCCTCTCTCTCCGGTGTCCTTTTGTGCTGTATCTCTGAGCACTTCTGCTGTGTTGCCTTTAAATGGAGAGTTGAGCTTCCTCAAGTTCAAGGTTCACTGACTTTGCTCTCTAAAATTCTCTCTGCTCTCAAAGCTCAATAGCCAGATTTGAGTTCAGAGCCTTTGGAGTTTCTGGGTAATCCCAAGACAAACTCCCCCCACTTCTGAGCTTTTTGCTCTCGACCCTTTTCACCATCTAGTGAGAAATCCCCACAAAAGCCTCAAGAAAAAGAAAACAAGATACAGGAAAGAACAACTCTCTCATTTTTTCCCCCTGTGTTCCTGCCTTCTTGTGCTGGGGGGTGTGGTATGGAAGTAAGTTCCCATCGTTTGACTCCTGTTGTCTTGTGCCTTTTGTCACCAAGTTCTGTTTTTTTCTTCTTCTTTTGGTCTAAAGTTTCTTTCTTTTTCTGGTTGTGTTCGGTAGGATTATCACAGGAGGAGTCGACAGATTCCGGCGTTTGGGAACTGGGATTACGCAAACGATCTGCCCATCACTCAGTACTTCGAGTGCGCCAGACAAGCTGGCTTGGTCCGCCCTCACTGCTCGTCTTCTTCTTCTTCCGGTGAATGCGGCCGCCCGCGGCCACATGTCGGTGCTGGTTTGTCTGGAGAGAGACATCAACACCGTCGTCGTCATCCTGGTGCTGCTCCTCTTGGTGTCCCTCCTCGAAAGGTTGGTTCCCCTTCGAGTTCGTTGAAATATTCAACTGCTGGGTCCTGCTACAAGGAGATCAGCAGGCTTAAAAGTAGTGGTGTGCCTGTGTTGTTGTTTTTGGTTTGAGTTAATGTAAGAATTGTGGTAACGGGATCTGTCTCTCTAGCAGACGGGAGGGAGGGAAAAGCGAGTTGCGCATGTCACGGAGCCGAGGAAGGAATCTAGAACGTACGACGGCGACGTCCCAGAACCGCCAAAGGAACAGCGATACGTGTCAGTGACCGGCAACAAGAAGAACAAGATTGCCAATCAACTGCAAGAAGACGACAGCGGCGGGTCGGTCGCCCATCCTCAGATGGCCCCACGAAGACGACCCCCGAAGCCCGTCGACGAAGATCTCTACAAAATTTCCCCTGACCTCCTTCGCACCACCAAGAGGGTCAGTCTCTGTCTCTGTCTCTGTCTCTCTCTCTCTATCTCTCTCTAGTTAATCGCCTCCAATTTATGCGGTCGATCTACTTACGAAGACAGTCACTTTGATGAATGCTTTGACACCTTCCCTCTCGCATTGATTCAGAAGAAGATGCTGGGATTCATCTCAAGATGTCTGGTTCCAGCTTGCTCAGCTTAAACTCATCGTCGAATGTTCACACACAGTTTCTTTTATTGTGGTTTTTTTTTTCACAGAAAATGTGTGGAAATAAGTGAGATACGTACAACGAGTATAGATCGAGGAGGTAGAAGTACATTTCTGGACTCCAAGATGGCCAAATGTCCTCATTTAGGAGCTTTATGATAGGATGATAGCAATGCTTAATCTGAAATTCAGTCATTGAGGAAGCAAAGAGATGGAAATAATCGAGTTGAATGGCCTAATGAGCAGACTTCATTTTGCTGCTGTCGACACACTCAAAGAGCATGGAATGGTTCGAACTGGTTTGAATTGAACAATGGTGGAATTGAGGTTGTCGATCTGGTTCGGTTCAACTAGGGTGAACTTTCCCTAGTTCGATTTATAAACTGAATGGGATCGAAGGTACGAAGTAGGACGGCTTGTTTTCATAGCTGCAGGTAGGATCATACGAACAGCAATTCCTTTTGTCTTCCAACTTATTCAGCAACTCATGAGGTTCACTTTGGTTACACGCCCTTATTTACACAGCACCGTCCGCTCATACATCCGGTCGCGAAACTATTGTATCCAAAGAAAATGAAGATTCCCCATAGCAGCTTCGGACGTTGACACAATGTACGTGACACTATTAAGATGTCGAACATCACGGCATCAAAGATGACAATTCTCGTGTTTGATGCATCCCGAAAATGCTAAGGCTTTCCAAGCTGCTGATGACCTTTCGTGAAGGCCATCGAGCGAAAAGTGAAGTAGTGACCAGCGATCATAAGCTATCATGTCACAGACTCCAGATAGAGGAATTCCGATCGCACATCTACTATCATTCATGCGTCTGCTATCATTCTTTTGCAAAATCAATCCCCCAGATACGCCCAAGGTTTCATTTGTTGGGCGTTATTCCGCATCACGCCGTCTCAACGGGCGAACTGCTTGCCCCCTCAAATTGCCCTAATGTGCATCCACCTTGAATCAAAGCTAATTCATCGGTTAGTTTGGAAGTATTTCATCTCGAAGTATCCTTCACACGCATCCATCTGCTTAGTTCGAAAATTATTTTGCTCCTCGTTCCGCCTACGTTATTTTTATTTATTTGAAGTCCATAATTAACGGTAAACTCCCACGATCAAATTGATACTCTAACCACAAGTCACCAAGTCTAAGTGCCTCCTAATTTCAATCCTTTCTAGTATGTCAACTGCAGGTTTTGGTATGAGTAAGAAACAGAGAACTCTAAAGTTCAGTGTTCAGGATTGTACAAGCAGTAATTTCTATCCCTAACAAGATAAAACAAAGGATCAATCAAATATCAAAAGATTATCCCACTATAACCTGTCATTCCATGTTATATGTGAAGTATTCAAGATTCATCTCTCTAATCAGTGTCATCACTGGGGTAACAGTAAAGCTTCCCCTCCCTCTCACCAGAGTCGATGAGCTTCGCGACGACTTCCCGCATCGTCGGTCGTTCCGACGGGGACATGCTTGTGCAACGAAGAGCAATCTTCAAGACTGTGATCATGTGAGATATGGTGCTCTCGTCCTGTAAGTCCACTCGCCCATCAAGCACTCCGGGGGGATAACGAGTGGTCCTGGATGTAATTTCGCACCCAAGTCACGAGGTCACCACCTTGCTCCAGGGGCTGCACTGGCATCCTCCCTGTCAGCAGCTCCAGCAAGACGACTCCATAGCTATATATGTCACACTTCTCGGAAACTTTCATGGTATATGCATACTCTGCCATTTCAGGGTCAAGAACATTGTGAGAGTCCTAGAACTATCAGATGGTGTTTTAGACCATAACTTGAAGGAAGATTGCTGATTCATAACCAGATCATCGCGTGTAATTCGGGACGGCCTGTGCAATTAGGAATAAGAATTTTTTTTTTTTTTTTTGGGGGGTGTTCCTATTGATACTCACCAGGGGCGATGTAGCCGTAAGAGCCTGCCACTGCCGACATCGATTTGGATTGCGGCATGTCGATAACCTTGGCCAATCCAAAATCTCCAACATGGGCTTCAAACTTGTCATCTAACAGAATGTTGTTTGATTTAATGTCCCGGTGGAAAATCCGAGGCACGCAGTCGTGGTGCAGGTACGCAAGCCCCTCTGCGGCTCCCAGAGCAATAAAGAAACGCCTTGGCCAGTCAAGATTGCAGGCAGACCTGTGCAGCGATTCCCCTAAGCTCCCCCTTGCCATGTACTCGTAAAGGAGGAGATTCGAGCCCTGATGATAACAGAAGCCGTATAGCTTCACGATATTCCGGTGCCTGATCTTCCCAAGAGTTAGTATTTCCGCACGGAAGCTGTTGTCCACGTTGTTTCCCTCTCTGTGGGACGCTAACTTCTTGACAGCGATGGTATTGCCGGTCGGCAACACTGCTCTATACACTGTCCCACAAGCTCCCCTCCCAATGACGAAGCTGTCGCTGAAGTTATCAGTTGCCATGACCAAGTCATTAAAAGTGAAACCTTCCTTTGGGGAGAAGTAAAAGTCAGAGACCGGTGAAGAACCCGGTTTTTCTTGCAAAGGTGCAACGGTCTCAACTGGCCTTCTCATGAAATACAGGACAACTAGGATTAAAATGAAAGAAACCCCACCAATCGCAGCTGCTGCTATGGCGACGGCTTTAGCTAATTTTGAACTTTGGCTGTTTGTCTCTGGGCATAAAGTAGGCGAAGATGGAGAGGCGCTGCAATTACCGAGAGGTCCTCCGCACAGCCCTTCGTTCCCAAGAAAGCTACTCACGGGCATGTTATTGAGCAGCGGCAAAGAAGGCAAAGGCCCGGATAAGACATTGTATGAGAAGTTGCAGCCTTGTAAGCTTGAGAGATTCCGAAAGGAGCTAGGGATCAAATCAGTCAAGCAGTTATTGTTTAGCAGGAGATACTCCAGGAGAACAAGATTCCCAAGCTCAGGTGGGATTTCCCCAGATAGGTTGTTGTAGCTCAGATTCAGGCAAATCTGCAAGCTTGAGAGCGCTCCAAGCTCAGCCGGTATAGCCCCAGAGAACAAATTCCCCCCCATCTCTAGCTCGGTCAATCGGGTCAGGTCCCCTAGCACAACAGGTATGGTGCCGGAGAGCCTGTTATCGGAAAGCTTGAGAAGCTCCAATTGGGAAAGGTTTCCGATATCACTAGGCAAAGCACCCATGAAATCGTTACGGCTCAGATCGAGCCTTTGAAGCCTCCGGCACATGAAGATCTCGGGCGGAATCTGCCCAGTAAGTGAGTTTGACGAGACATTGAAAGACACCAATTGAGAGAGATTACCAATCTCTCTCGGCAACTCAGACACAAAGCAATTATTGGAAAGGTGAAGCCTTTGCAGTGTTCTGCATTTGCCAATTTGTGGAGGTATGGGACCACTGAACTTATTCTGATCCAATTCGATAGTAGAAAGGTTCACCAGGTTGCACAAATCTGGTGGAAGAATGCCCTGGAAGTTATTTCCGAAGAGCCGAAGCTGCACGAGGGACTTGCAGCTCGAGATCCCCCTAGGAATATTCCCCGTGAGCATGTTCGACCCCAAGTTTAGCAAAATCAGATTGGAATTCATGCACAGATACCGCGGAATTTTCCCGGTTAGCAAGTTCTCCGATAAGTCGACCACCCAGAGTTTGCTATAAACGCCGAGCCCCGGAGGAACGATGCCGCTTAGTGAGTTGTGGAAGAGCTGCAACATGTAAAGCTCTGTCAGATACTGAAACCCCAAAGGGATGGGACCGGTAAGATTGTTGATGGACAGATCGAGCTTTGTTAGGTTCTTCAAGCCAGTAAGCTCGATGGGGATGTCACCTGTTAGCTGGTTCTGGAAAAGGTAAAGCAATTCCAAGCCCAATATATGCCCAAACTCGACCGGTATCTCCCCCGTCAGGAAATTCTCCGAGAAATCTATTTCTGTAGCTAAAGAAAGGTTGCCAATTTCTCTCGGTAACGTTCCATTTAACTGATTCCGGTAAACATACAGCTTCTTCAGAAACATCAGGTTGCCGAGCTCTCTTGGTATCCCGCCCACAAGATTGTTCTCGTAAAGAGCAAGAGTCACTAAACTTGTACAGTTTCCGAGCTCTTTAGGCACCACCCCGGAAAGCTGGTTGTCCCAGAGAATCAAGTCAGTCAAGCTCTGGAGCATTCCGAGTTCCATTGGAATGTTTCCAGTTAACTTGTTCTGCGCGAGACCAAGAAGCTGTAGACTGTTGCATCCGCCCAATTCTGAAGGCAAACTTCCTGAAATCAAATTCTGTCCGGCGCGGAAAGTCCTCAGGCTCTTCAGATTCCCAAGAGTAGGTGGCAGTGACCCTGTGATGTTGTTTGTGTACGCGACCAGTTCGGACAGCGAGGAAAGGTTTCCGAGTCCGTCAGGAAAAGGCCCGGAAATCTTGTTGTTGCAGATGTTCAAGGATGTCAGACTCCGCAGCCTGCACAATTCCACTGGTATATCGCCTTCAAACTGATTATCGTTCAATTTGATGACCTCGAGACCCGAACAGTTGCCTATTGCTTTCGGTAAATCGCCGGACAACATATTGAAAGATAGATCGAGATAGGTCAAACCCACCAGTTTGCCAATACTCGGAGATAAAGATCCAGAGAGATTCATCGAGCTCAAGCTGAGAGAGTACACGACTGGATCGTCGTAACTATACGAACAATTCACACCATTCCATCCACAGGGAGTTGTGTCATTGGCATTCCAGCTAGCAAGACGATTGAATTGATCAAGGAAGCTCTGCTTTATTTCTAAAAGGTATTGACCTTCTTCATTAAGCCCTAGAGACTGATGAACCAGAAGAGCAGCCACAACACAGTTAATGGCCAAGAACACCCTTTTCAATCTCGCCATATTCCAACCCATCACAACCACTCAACCATGGAAAGGTCCCCTCTATATGTTGCATTTAAAAAACAGGGTCAAACAGAACTCTTCCTTTCAAGCTTCTGTTCTTGAATATGATTCAGTTTCACATTTGCCAAAGTGTTGAATGTTGAAGAAACTCATACCCCCGGCTCGAAATGCAGATGCGGCGAGAAGGCATATAAACAAAATTCCCATCAAAGGACACAGGATTTCGGGCGAAGAGGAGGAAGAAGAAGAAGAAGGGCCTCACGTACCTCCTGTTTACTCCACGAGAGAAACCAAAAACCATGGAAAGGAGAATCTTTCTGATCTGGTTATCAGCAGAATATTTTGACCAAAGAAAACCTTTTCAATCGTGAAATAGATTTACGTGAACGAATGCAAGTAAACGAGTTTACTTTTCGCCCTTCGTCGTCCCTTCAAACTTCAAATTGCATTAAAGATGCAAAAAAATCCCTTTTTGAGATTACTGTCAGCAAGAAAGCAGAAACACAGAAACCCAAGTGCTCGAAAAGTTAAATTTTTCTGAACTTTAGGTGAACACGAAGGATGGTTAGCCTCTACAAGAGAGAGAGAGAGAGAGAGATGGTGATGGCCGACAAAGCATGCTTTCTCAACTCTCACTCCATCTTTCAGAAAAATGCATAGCATAATGCTTTGATGATACTTGAAGAGACCCACCTCCGGCGTTTCATTTCTATTTAGTGCCCCAAAACAGGTCAATAAGAAAGCAAGTACAGAGGTTTCTTTCTTAATCCTATTTTCCTGCTACAGCTCCCCATACAATATTCTCTCTGATAAATTCCAAATAAAGATACGAAGTACCATCATTTTTTAAATAAGAACTTAAAGTAGATATTATTTTAAATAAGAACCCGAATTCTCTCATCTTTTTCATGTAATGACTTGAAGTAGATATTATTTTAAATAAAAGCATAAAGTAGCCATTTCATTCTCAAAGAAGCACCCGACTTTATCGGTTGGTCAATGACATTTTCGTTCTTTACATTTTTTATTTGCTTTCCTTATTTTCATTCTTCTTTTCCCATTTCTTTCTTTTTTTTTGTTGCAGTCGGCGAGGGCCCCACGACCCTCACCAGATTTGGGTGGCGAGGGCAACCCTTGCTCAGCCCTCTCCGGTGGCCAATTGCCTAAGATCGGCCATAGACGAAAAAAGAGGGAAAAAAAATGGAAAAATGGACAATGAAAAATGAAAAAAAATTAGAAAACGTAAAGGATGAAAATGCCCTTGATTAATCGAAAGATTTAGCTAGTCCAGAAAGGTCGGGCCTTTTTTGAGACCCGATACTGGCCACTTTAGGCTCTTGTTTGAAATAATGTACACTTCAAATCCTTATTGGAAAATTTTGTCCAATTTAATAACGTGAAATTTACTCTTGAACAATAAGTTTCATATTTTGAAGTACTTAATAATCAATCAAATTCGCTCCGAGTCAAAATCCGGATAGACAAACTCGTTTAGGAGATTAAGAAAAGGATTATCAAGTTGAGAAAGTGTATATATTAGGAAAATAATGCACCCTAAAAAGGAAAAAAAAAGAACATTGCATTTTGTTAAAGACGCCGTGCAGAATCTCTAATGTATTCCCTCTTGAAATAATTAATCATAATCATACGTTTGATGACAATGAGTTGTATTGAGATCCAAGGTAGACTTAGGAGTTTGCCAACAGTTAATGCCAACGTACTTGGCAGGGTAGACTTCGATAGGAGTGGGTCAACGCTCAAGCAGGGTGGTGGGTACGTTCAAAGTTGACCGTACCTGTTGGAGCTTATCTTAATCAATTTGCCAATTGGGTTTGCGAAGATGAAGTTAGGTTTTGTCAGCTGGATATTTGAATAGCTTTGTTGCCACACTACTTTAAGTTGTGACATTGGCATGATCAAGGTCCAGTTGGGTATAGATTTTTCATCGCGCCTGTTTCATTATAAGATGATGTTGCAGCTTTCGTAAATTGCATGATGAGCTCTCAATACTTGCGGTGATCTTTTAGTTTTGATAGCTTATTGTAGGGAAAAATTGCCAAAAAAGTCATAAGCCTATTACAATTGTGTCAATTCAGCTTTTTTTGTGCCAATTCAGTCATAAAACTTTTGTATTTGTGTCGATTCGGTCCATTTAGCCGTCTAAGATCGACGTAGACTTTTTTAAAAAATAATCTTTAAATGAATTTTTGAAATTTTTGTGATTTTTTTCTTTTCTTTTCTTTTCTAGTTTTTCCCCCTAAACCCTTAGGGCCAGCAAGGTCGCGCTGAGGTTTGGGTTCTAGGGAAAGATTAAAGAAAAGAAAAAAAATCATAAAAAATACTAACATCAATGCTTGTAGCGTCACCACCAAAAAAAAGGTTTGGGACTGAATTGACACAATTACTCTTATTGCAGCTTCTACGAAATCGACTAATCAAATAACTATGATGAGAGTTGACTACATATTGTAGTGTTTGCTTGTTTGTCTTTTTTTTTTTTTTTAATAAGTTGATTATAAATGAATTAATTTATAGTTACCTTCACCAAACAATAGTACCATTTGTTGGGAGATCGCCAAGAGGGAGCCTAAGTCCGAGGCCATCAACATATGCATTTGGATCCACCTTCACTAAAAAAGTTAAGCCAATGAGTTATGGGCTAATTAGAATATATTAATTGCTCTACAACGCATCAATTCTCCGATATGAGACTTCTCTAACACAACACATGCATCTCAACATTATATGATTAATAAAATTAATTTTAAATAATAGATAAGTAATCAATTTAATAGTAGTTATGTTATCTTGGTAATGCAAAATTATTTATTATGTTAAAATTAATCATTATGTAATATTTAGAATGGTATTAGTTGCTTCCTATTTGGTCTGGTTATCTAAATTATATAACTTAAAATTATGTGATTTAATGCTAAAATTGTCATATAACTATATTTTCAATCACACTATTCATTATGTAATAAGTAATATCTAATTTGATATAATCACATATTATAAATCAGATCATAACAATAAATTAATTTTGAGATGATAGATATGAATTTATATATGAATTTTGTTGACACCTAATTTTGTGGACCCCTTCGGGCGGGGACAAGCAGGTAGTTGGGGAAAGGCAGGTCACGACAAAGTTGTAATATCTTCTTGCTATATATCCATATATGAGTTATTGCACTCATGATTGGCTCTTAAATTGATAATTACTAGAATACAATACGGATTCTAATAAAATAACATGTACTTGCTTAATTTTCAATTGCAATGATAAAATAAATGAATAAATATATGATTCAGGGCTATCAAAGTGATAATTATAATATCCTCGAACTTTGATTTTAGCTTATTATCGAAATTCTGTTGGCCCATATTACATAATACAATAGCTATTGCATTATTTAAACCAAGCAACATAATATGTACTACAGTCTTGCTATTGCGTTATAAGTTTATATAGAAGTAGAAACCTACATTGATTTATGAAATGACGAGAATTCGATGAAAATAAGTAGTAGAATTTTTCGCCTTATCCTTTTTTTGGGGAAAATCATTGCCATTGTTTATTTATGTACCAAAAAGAGGGAAAATTCAAAATAAGGGACTCAAGTGCTATTATTTTCTCAAATAAGGACCGAAATAGACCTTATTTCTTTTAAGGGCCCGAAGGGCCGTCATTGTTTTAAAGAAGAGCATGATCAAAGGTATTCTCATCATTTACTTTTATTTATTATTTTATTTTTTCCACTTTCTTTTTTCTTTCCTTTGTTGCAACTAATGGGGGCCGGGGATCCTCACCTTGCCCAAGCCCTCGCCGGTTAGCGGTATAGCAGGCCATAGGCAAAAAGGAAGAGAAATAAAAAAGAATAAAAGGAAAATAAATTAAAAAAATAAATGTCGAGAATGTCATGGGTCGGGCTTTTTTGAAACAATGAGAATGCTTCAAGCTCTTATTTAAAATAAAATTCAATTCAGGCATTTATTTGAAAAAATAAAGGTAAATCAAGCCCTTAATAGGAGTTTTCCCCAATTTAGCCTTTGCATGTGGTTGGATTGAACAACTTCTCACATCTAAACAAATTATGTCTACTGATTTTCCGTTATTTGGTCATAAGTATCCTCAAGTGCGTTATGTCCATGAATAAATTTCATCTTAAAATCAGAAAGTTAGTCAAGATGAGATCTTACTAGGGATTCTCCATCCCCCAAGTTAGGCCTAAAGGTACGGTTGGCTCGCGTCACAATCACCACTAAAGAAAGTAGCTAGAGCCTAGGGAATTATTCACTGGAAAATTGTAACAAAAAAACAAAAAATGTTATAAATTCGTTGCACTTTTATCGATTCAGTTATAAGCATTTTAATTGCGTTGTGTCCTGTGAATAAATTTCATCTTAAAATCGGAAAGCTAGCCAAGATGAGATCTTACTAAGGATTCTCCATCCCCCAAAAGGTATCGCTGCTTCGTGTCAAAACTGTTCAATACATAATGACCGAAGCTAACTTTAGTTGCTTGATTCGATCGGTTCATCGTTGGTCGCAAGTATGATGGTCCTAATGATAATCGTGTACGTATTTTGTGTGCATCTCATTGGTGGTCTTAAAAAACATGGCGAATTAACTTGGGTTACATGTGTGGTTCTAGCTTTATTGACCGCAACCATTAAGGAAGAGTCGCTTGTATTTTTCCATGGTTTGTGTATTCCTTATCCCCAAAATCCTATTTCAATCGATCCAAAAGGATTTCGAATTCAAAATATAGGATTTGATTTGCCTTATTTTTCCCTCGTTAGTTAAATTATGTTAACTAGAATACATAGAATAATATGGTACTTATAGAATATGTCCTTTTCGTGAGTCACCACAAAGGAAAGTAGCTAGAAACTAGGAAAGCTATCAAATTCAAGGGAAAATTTTAACAAAAATTCATAAATCTATTGCACTTTTATCAATTCAAATCTAAACATTTTAATTGTGTCAATTAACTTCTAAACATTTTTAAATTTTGCCAATTGAGTTCATCTGTCCAATTTTAACTTGATATCGCTAAGTGGACGTCAGGCGTCCAACGTGGCATGGCCAACGAGGGCCGCGATGCTCTTGCCTGGATCTCGGATGACGGCGCGAAGCCCTTACCAACCACATATGTAAAAAGGCAAAAAAAAAAAAAAAAATATTAAAATATTGTTAAAATATGTTCACTCAGCCCATGATAGTGATTTGCTTGTCAAAATTGATCGAATAGACTCGGTTGGTAAAAACGTGAAAATGTTTATGATTGAATTGACAAAAGTGCAATAAGCTTAACACTTTTTGGACAATTTTTCCTCAAATTCACGTTAGCTTTTGTCAAGGATGACGACCTCTTTTACACATCAATGAAGTTCCTTTCCCATAGAATTCCGGATTACTTTATTACCAACGTGATATCACATGTTGTTTGTCTTACATTCATTTAGCATTGTCATGATAATCTATGTGCATGTCTACCCACTTAGAAGCTATATATATATAGGAAAGAGAACAAACAGATAATCCCGGAGCTGTCTTTTAGCGTATTAGGACAGTGACTGTCACTATAAAAGGGGCCACCAATGTTGTTTAGTCTCGTAAGGAACTTTCTAATGTTAGGAAAGATAATCCTCCATTCCTCAATTTCGATCCTTGGCGGCATTTGAGTCTCAAATCGTTCTGCACTCCTCTTTTGGGTTTTCCTTATGAGAAATATTTAATCAAAGTAACTCAGACGGCTATCTCCCTTTGTCAGGTGGAAGAAACCTCATGTACCTACATATATACACAAAATAAACAAACTTCTAATAAGTAAACTATTCTAGCGAGTGAATTCAGGGTAACTTCAAACGCCCATGCACAGTTTCTTCTTTTCTTTTCTTTTTTCCTACTATCAAATTTGAGGTGTTCATGTGATCTCAAATTGAAAAAGCTAAGGAACAAATTTGTTTATTTTACTCGAAGAGTTGTATCCATCTTCGTTTTGATCATAAGGTCGTCTCCTGAATCATTTGGACAAAGAGCAAAGAAAAGAATTTACTACAAAGTCTGGCAAAGGAAGTGATAGAACAAGTCAAGGGTGACGATGAACGCACTAAAACCGACCCAAAGGATCTAAATGATTCATACCTCGAAAATATAGGCTGGATGAGTGGAGACCCATGAGTCGGAAGAGCCATCCACATTGCTCCCGTGGACCCATGCATGTCATGGGACACAACTCCCCAAGGTGGATTTTGCTCCAAGTGTTAAATTATTGGCATTGTTGGGAGGGAGGGGTCGGAGCTTTTTTCCTTCATGTTCCTTTTCCTTTCTGTAATCTCAATTTTCTTTTCTTTGCTGGGTGGAAATTTTGTCTTGCGAAGACTTGATTGTGTGGCTGACTTAATGGTTTCGTGACGATTGGTGATGATATGGAATGAGTTGATGACTCCTGCTCATGCAATCATGTGATCAACGAGGCTACAAGCCACATGTTTTCATGTCTTAGAGATCGAGGGTGTCCGATTCCAAGTCATCTATGGTGCGCTATAACTCCATAAATAATTATCTGGAATTTGTCCCGCCCCATTATAATTCGTTTTTATTGCTTTATAATAAGCAATGTTTTTTCACTCCTACAGTCACTTCAAGAAATTTCATTGCAAAGGCTCACCATGTTCGATTAAAAGATCACTTGAGATTTCAAAGTCGTCTATCAGACTTCATCAAAATTTTCAAAATGGTTTGGTTTTTGTCACTCCATCAAAGTATCCACAGGAAAATTAATATGGTTTGACATGTCGATTAGAGAAAGCTGATGTTGTACTCTATTCAGATGCAATGTAACATGCCGGGACAATCAATCAAGGGGGAAAACTCATTTTCTAATCCCCCAGTTCATCGTAATATTTATGTGGTTGACTTGTGGCCCGAACTGATTATTCTCGAAGCAGTAAGTCAAAGGATAAGGACGCCATCTAAGCATAACAATAAGAGAAACTAATCAAAATTATGTCTGGAATATCAAGACAAGGTTGTTAAATCATAAAACACGATAAGCGTTTCGCTTGGGAGTACAATTCAATCCATTACCAGGCGAGAAATGGAAGTATTAAAATCAGCAGTCAGTACATCTCTCTCTCTCTCTCTCTCTCTCTCTAAAAGAGAAGAACTATAGACAATCATCAGCATCAATGTGGAATACCTCTCCATCATGCATGCTCATAATAGGGTGATCTTACAAGGAGGAAAATTAGAGAAATAGTAATGTTCAGGCACCTTTCTGTGGCAGTGTTTCGAATGCAGACACGGTGTTCTCGAACTTGATTCGATGAAGAGGTGCACCGCTTTGCTTAATGGCACAAGCCATTTTGTCTTCGAGTGGACACCGCGCTTTCAACATTGAGAACACATGATTGTTTAACCTCCTAGCTTTCTTCAGGGCTTCCAAGAGAGCCTCCCAGCCCTGTTTAAAGAAGAATACGATGCATGAAAATATGAAGCAGACAGGAACTAAAAATACAAGCCAAGTTCATTAGGTTGATCAATAGAGTGCATCAAGTGCATTACAAAGCAGCGCTAGCATCTAGTCCACACGCTGTTGAGCTGCTATATGACGAGAAAAGGAAGACAATCGCTTAATATGAGAAGAAATTTAAAAATATAGGCTTCTTGCTTTACGTAAGTTGTTATATGGCGTCATTTGCCTCATACTACATGAAACCCTTGAATATTCAGATTGGAAGAGTCTCTTGAACTGTATCCTGCTCAGGGAAGATTTTATGACAAAATTCGCCCTATGTTTTACCTGCAGGGAAGGAGGATTCTTGTGCGGATGCGTAGAGGACACTCCCTCTACTTCGGCAACATTGAGGACCTGATGTGAAAAATCAAATAGCTCGAAGTGCAGCTGCTGCCCAAGCAAGTACATGATGGTACAACCACCCCAGGCAACTGAATCGCCCAATACTTCATGGCTCGGTGAGGGCATTTGAACAGATTCCTCGACATATCCCTATATTTGATGAATTAAGAGGACCTTCAGCATGAAGGTAGTCAAGGCATGCCAATATGTAATATATCGATCGATGTCCACATGAGCAAGTGTTTTGACTATACTTTCCGAGTACTAATTCGATAGAGACCTGGCCACCAACATAGCAGAACAGCATTTGCCTTGATGTAGGCACATATTACACAAATCAAAGAGATAAACCAAATTTGTTGACCCATCCATTCAAGGTGGCCAACATCACACATCAACATCAACATCACCTTTAACCCAAACTAGTTGGAGTCGGCGGTCGATGAACCCAAAAAGCAAGACCGAAAGAGCTATAAAATAAAACAAAATACAATAACAATGCTATAATAATATAAGGAAAACAAAAGGACTAGGATTCAAACGGCAATCGGAACATAGGAATTTTGCCCTTCCACAATGTTAATCGCTTTCCTCCACTGCCTAAGACAAACAAGACGCCAATCTATGTCCCACGCCAACAAATCCTGTTTTACTACTTTTCCCCAGGTAAGTTTCGGCCGACCTCTCCCTTTCCTCATGTCATTCTCCCTATAACACACTTCGTTCTTACCGGAGCATTTAGGGGTCTTCGAAGAATATGTCCAAACCATCTCAAACGATGTTCTCTCATCTTTTCGGCCACCGATACTACTTCAACTTTTCGTCGAATATCCTCATTTCTTATCTTATCCATTCTTGTATGGCCACACATCCACCTTAGCATTCTCATTTCGCTACTTCCATCTTATGCTCATGTTGCCTTCTTGGGCAACACTCAACTAGATCAATGCAGTCTTACGGCTTCTATAGAATTTTCCTTTTAGCCTAAGAGGAATTTTGCGATCACACAAAAATCCCGATGCACGCGCCATTTCATCCAACCCGCTCCGATTCTATGGCTTACATCTTCATCAATCTCTCCCCTTTTGCAATATTGATCCTAAATAATTGAAAGTATCTTTCTTGGGTACCTCCCGTCCGAGCAAACCGACGGGTTCATCTCCCCCTCTTGCCTTGTCGAACTCACACTTCATGTATTCGGGTCTTACTTCGACTTAACGTAAACCCTTTGGACTCCAACGCACTTCTCCATAATTCTAATTTAGCGTTAACCCCGCCCTTGTCTCATCGATGAGCACAATATCATCCGCAAATAGCATACACCACGGCACCTCATCTTGGATATCTCTTGTTAGCTCGCCATAACCATGGCAAAAAGATAAGGACTCAAAGCCGAGCCTCGGTGTAAGCCCATTGTGATTGGGAAATAGCTTGATGTTCCATTACAAGCCTTCACACATGTAGTAGCTCCATCATACATATCCTCGATCGCTCTACATACTTTGGACGTACTTTTTTTCTTCTCAAGCACCCACCATAAGACTCGTCTTGGAACCCTATCATACGCCTTCTCAAGATCAATAAACACCATATGTAGATCTTTCTTCTTTTCTTGATACCTCTCCATCACCGTCAGTATCAAGAAAATAGCCTCCATGGTAGACTCCGCCCGTCATAAATCCAAATTGATTTACGGATATCTTAGTCTCTAGTCTCAAACGATGCTCAATAACTCTCTCCCACAACTTCATAGTATGGCTCATAAGCTTAATGCCTCTATAGTTGGAACAATTCGGATATCTCCCTTATTCTTATAGATAGGCACAAGCATACTTTTCCTCCATCCATCGGCATCTTATTAGTATGGAGGATCTTGTTAAAAAGGTTAG
The DNA here is from genome assembly GCA_021437795.1 of Rhodamnia rubescens. NCBI lineage: Eukaryota > Viridiplantae > Streptophyta > Magnoliopsida > Myrtales > Myrtaceae > Rhodamnia > Rhodamnia rubescens. The sequence continues at coordinate 1,122,986 of JAILYA010000006.1, read as the reverse complement.
CAACCAACGTATTGCCACAACTCCTAAGCATCTCCACACTTCAATAGGGACACCATCGGGTCCCAAGGCCTTACCAGCCTTCATCTTCTTTAATGCCTCCTTAACTTCGTGCGCTCTAATTTTACGCACAAACCTTCTATTTGAATCATCGAAACGTTCTCCAAATCCATCTCCATGATATCACTCTCTCCATTAAAAAGCTTGCGAAAATAGCTCATCCACCTTTCCTTGACGTCGGCATCTCTTACTATAAGTTTTTGATTTTCATCCTTGATGCATCTAACATGTGTCAAGTCTTTACTTTTCTTGTCTCTTATCTTTGCAAGCCTATAGATACCTTTTTCTCCCTCTTTGCTCCCCAATTTTTTGTACATGTCGAAAAAACCTTGCCTCTAGCCTCCCGCACGCCTTTCTTGGCATTTTTCCTTGCTAATCTAAACTTTGCCAAATTCTCTTCATTAGGACAAATATGCAAACGATGAAAACACTCCTCCTTCGTTTAATCGCCGCCGCACCTCATCATTCCACCACCAAGTTTCCTTTGCTTGATGTCCGTTCCCTTTACTTTCCCCTAGTACCCCTCTTGCCACTTTTTGGATGCAATTAGACATCTTGTTCCACATCACATTAACTTCGTCCTCCAATTGCCACGGTCCTTCCCGAAACATTCTTTCCTTGAAATCTATTTGTTTTTCCTCTTTTAGCTTCCACCATCTTATTCTCGAATCGACACCTCTTTGCGTTTCGTGCTTTGTTATACCTAACCTCCAAAACCACCAACTTATGTTGCGTAGCAACGCATTCTCCAGGGTAGACTTTGCAATCTACATACGAGGCCCTATCATCCCTTCTAGCAAGGAAAAAGTCAATCGCTACAATTTTGGCCGTGAAAAGTGATCGAATGCGACTCTCTTTTCCCAAGAAGGTATTTGCCAACATCAAATCATAAGCTAAAGCGACGTTCAAGATGTCCGCACCAATTTCATTTCTAGTCCCATAGCCAAAACCTCCATGAACTCGTCGAAACCTCCACTACTTTGTCCGACATGTCCATTTAAATCTCCTCCTATGAATACCTTCTCCTCGCGTGGTATTCCCCTCAAAATCTCCTCCAACTCTTCCCAAAACTGTTCTTATCGGATACCGGAAATCCAACTTGAGGTGCATACACACTAAGGATATTCACAATTAGCTCTCCCACTACTAGCTTAACCAAAATAATTCTATCTCCGATCTTTTGACATCAACCACCTTATCTCCAAACTTTTATCGATCAAAATCCCAACTCCATTTACACTCTTTCTTGTGCCCGTGTACCACGCCTTGAATCCGTGCCTTCCACCTCCTTTGCCTTTTCTCCAACCCATTTAGTCTCTTGCGGCAAGCAATATTCACTTTTCTTCTAGCAAAAGTATCCGCTAACTCCTCAATTTACCCGTCAAGGTTCCTATGTTCCAACTCCCTAGTCGAATCCTTACCCCCTGGGTCTTACTTGCCCCCACACTCGCCCATAGAAGTGTGAGGACCCTCGCTCACTTCTCACCACACCCGGCACCGATGCGGCGCATCACTCCGGGAATGATGGCCCAAGACTAGCTTCCTTACCCCTCGCACCCGCCTATCTTGGTGCAAGGACCCTGCCCATTTTTCGCTACATCCGGGCGCCGATGCAACGCGTCGCTAAGAAGGGTACGCTCCAACGAAATATCAATAGGGTTCATCTCATAAAAGGTAGCTAATTTTTTATAGCCGGCTCGCTACGCCCGACGCAACCCTCCTCCTTTATCCCGGCTGGGACAGACTATGTAAACATACATAAAGGAGTTCAAGGTGGCCAACATCCACAAGGAAAAATTACTGAATCCTTCACTATCAAAACAACCATAAAGTAGAATCCATCCCAAAAGAAGAAAAAGTTGGATTGACGATGTATCTATAGCAAAACAAATCTCCCATGGAACCCTGACGTAAGAAATTGGATTAGGCTTCCACAACCCATTAGCATCAATTTATTTTTTGAGTTTTGCTTGTTACAGAACAAACAGGAAACGAATATGTTGACATCAACTTACAATTTGGAGGCCACTGTAGATGCGATAGAAGTCCTTTGAGGTTGTAATGTCAATAAAACCTGTTGTGGGTGCTGCACTCCATTTACTGCAATATTTATCTAGAGCAGCACTTGTAAAAGCAAGGGCATACTCCAAGATACTTCCAGTATTTATGTTAGCCTTGTAAAGTAAATCTGCAATTAAAACGAGAAGTCAGTCATGCATCTGTAATGCCAATTAAAGAGAAACTACAGAAGAATGATGGCATCATCAAGGGAAGTTATTTTCCCGTTTTCTTCCACGCCGACTGTTGATGCAGAATTGTAGTCGATTTTATTTAGAGGTAAAAGTATAGCAAAGGAAGAAAGTCTTTTCGATGTAAACTAACTCCAAGTGATCTAGGCAATGAGATTTTTGACGTTAATTAGTACCTTAACATAGAAATTTCTCATCTGTACGAGGAAATAAAAGTTACAAGGGTGCTCCCTCAATGATTTGAGCAACTAAACTATTATGGCAAGGAAAAGTTTGATTCAGAGGAGGTTATTTGTACCCGATACCGACACAGGTGGGTAGGTAGAATCAGTAGTCAGAATCAACAGGTCTTCAAATCCATCACTCAGTAAAGCTATCAATATAGAAACTAGCAACACATTGATACTTTTGTTAAATTTTCATGGAAATTATCTCTAAATCAAGCTTAAGGGAGTGTGTGCATTTGTCATATTAAACTAAGGGGCAGGTTATATTCTCATTTGCGCAATCGCCAATCTCCTATTGCATTATCCATCTCTCTTGTTCCCAGTTTCCCATCTTCCCATCTAGTTCATTAAATTTTCTTGAAACCTATTCTGCATCTGGGGGTAAGCCGTGTGAGTCAACACCTGAAGCAGGATGGCAACTCTTCTATGTGCAAAGCGCTTCTTTTCTTTATACAAGCTCTCCACATCCAACAACTTACACAAAACTTGTCAAAAACATAAGTGGATGCAACAGTTGGACAAAGAAGAGAGAACATTGCTCAATAATACGTATGGTTCAAGGACAATTAATTACCAGCAGCTTCAGCCTGTTTCGCCATGGTGTGAAAGGACATTGGACTTGCGCAAACGGGGTTAGAAACAATGGCAGTGGTTGCTGTTTTGAAAAGGTTAACTATGGGGCTGACTCCACCATCTTGAGCTTGCATTATCTGCCCATCTGCACCTGGAATCATACCCAGCCAAGGTGCAGTCTGCATGAAGTGTGTGGTGTCTAGTTCCCTCTGTCACAGATGTGACGTAGTAAGGGTAAGGATATATAATGAATGGGGCAATTCACATAGAACTGCTGTCACAGAACATTATAAGATTCAGAAAACTAGAGGACCAGTCGAACAAGTCTTACACATTTAGCATATGGTTGCAAAAGTACATAAAACTTTCAGTGGGATGACATTCAAATTTCAGACAAGAAAAGGTCAAAGCACTGACCAATGCTATATCAAGAAGCCCGATCCAATATAAAGCGCTTCCTATCTCTTTGATCCCTCGAAGTACCTCTGCTTTAAGCTCTGATTTCTTCCCCCAGTTAAGTTGCTCTTTGATAAGCCTCATACAACCTGTATAAATAGTCAATGAGAAAAAGGTGGATTTAGGATATCGTTCCAGAGAGAAACACTCTGTTTACATTGAGAAAGAAAATTTGTGACAAAAAAATCATTGCAAAAGTGTTGCTAATGTTATCATTTACCTGTCACGCCACCATCAAAAGGAAGCAATCCAATTGATTTAGGCAATGCTTCTTGTAATCCCGTTAACATAGGTTCTACGGTAGTAATCTGAACATGAAAGAAATTGGAGATTAGACAAACCCAATATAAAGATTTTACATTCTTGGAGATTATTCAAAAGATTTCCGAATTCAGCAAATAAGAAAGGCATCGATGTTAAGGAAAATTTCAAGACTTCTTCATTGGTAAGGAGAAATGATTTTGCTCGAAATTATTTCCTCAATCCCAAGTCAAGGCCAGTCAAGACGGAACATCATCTGGTTATCAAGAAATATTCTCTGTAAAGAATATTTTGAGTGGACCATCATCAAGTCCAAAATGGTAGCTATGGCTCATCTTGTTATCAAGGAACATGATCGTTTACTTAAAAGGATTAAAAAAGAAAAACTAAAAGTGATGCTGGACCCAAACTATCATAGTATAAAACCCCGCCACCTCCCCCACCCCCCCCCCCCCAAAAAAAAAAAAAAAGGTAAACATTCCTTTAGTTGACCATGCCTAATTGATAACATCCATTATGTTGGAAATCTTACAATATGCAAATCAGAATGCGAAACATTCAAAATTAATATAAAGAGAAGAAGTATACGGTATCGACAATGTACAACATGCATACTCCAATTAGGAAAGAACAGATTGTTGGGGATGTTAAAACAAAAGAGAAATAAGTATGTGATTCTAGGAGTACCTTATTTGATATATGGTCCAGTAGTGCTCTGATGAGCCAAGGTAATGACCTTGAACCCAGAAGCTTAACCATCGAAAACATATGTGGCATACCAAAGAACCCACTGTGAAGTCGTGCGTAACTCTGATGTGCAGAATTCAAATCCTATGATGACAACAACCAGAAATGATCACGAAGAGCAACGAACAAAGTTAATTGACCGCTTGTATGGGAATAAAGTCCTTCCAGTAAGCCACACTTAAATATCCCACCAAAAAAGTAGTACTTTAGTTTATATAACGGTATGGCAAAAAATTGGCGTTTAAGTTAAAAAAGAAGTAACTTTAAAATGGCAGATTCAAAGTTCAAAGTAAAATGAACCCACTAACTTACTTGAGTACCACAGTAGAAATTGGGCTTCGCATAGGGAACGGAAGGCTTTTGAACGGGAACTGATGGCACCTTTGAAGAACGGATGAATCGTTGAGTAGTATTACAAAGAATGAAGTTGGGCAAGAAATCATTTTGCATCTCTGACCAAATCTGGAAATGGAAAAAGAACTGAAGTGAACATTTGCTAAGTATATCAGTGACAAATTTGGAGCCCCATAGGATCATAAATTCCGTCAGTGATTAGGTGTTGCCAAACTGTATGGTCTGTGTATATACATACATCCAGTCATATACCCATGTGTATGTCAAACTGCAACGTGGAACCAACTTTAAAAAATCAGTCACGCAACCTATTTGCATTCACGTCTAACACAGATAATACAATGGAGAATCATGACAGATCATCAACTTGCAGACAACAGCATAAGCAGAAGATCAGCTAATAGACATGTTCATGGCTAAGATTTCATGTTAAACTTCAGAATCCCCTTTAAAAGTGGTTATCCTTTGGTGTTCATTAATGTGTTTTCAGAGGCTATCACAAGATCTTCATAAATAATGTTATCTGATGCAAACTGATACATGACTCCCCTTACTATGGAAGATTCCGTTATTCTACCCTATCCTCAACAAATGTCCGCAAACTACGTCCACCTAGTAACCCCAGCTTCCATCATTATATGGTAGTGCTCTATTACATATAGTTTCACTATTTAAATAATCTAATCAAAACTAAATGGGATTCTTCATATTTATATTCTTGGATTTGACTTGGTCAAGACTAGGCTCTATTATATACACAACTATAACATATTTTATATGTACATATGCAATAGAAACTACAATATTACGTCGAATATGATTATTAGTATATATATATAATATTATTAGTATGATTTACAATTAAATAAGTAAGTTAGGATTAAGTATAATTATCGATAGTAGAATATTACGTCAAACAACAATTATATTGTTGGTGGAGTCGCAGGGAGAAAAAAGGAGCATCTCAGCACTAACTATTAGAGATTTGGCTGTAATATCTAGCTATTACACGGGGCAATAGGAATTATAACTTTGGCCATAATAAGGATTGCAAAGCACTCACTATTTGTTGGAATATATAAATATTAAATCATGTCTTCATCTAATAATTTAAGCTTTTAGAACAGTTGGTTGTGCTCCCATAAAATCTCTCATGGTATCGAGCAAGAGGTCCCGAGTTCAAACATTTCCAGGCCCTATTTGCCTCCCTAATGAATATCTCCATGCCTAGTACTAGGCAAAAGACCGAAGCGTGAGGGAAAGTGTTGAAATATATAAATATTAAATCACGTCTTCATCTAACAACTAAGCTTTTTAGAAACAGGTTAGGCATGTGGTCCCATAAAATCTCTCATGGTGGACCCCTCTCTTTCATTGCTGGAAAAGTAGTCTTACTAATCTTCTTTCTATCGCTCAACAAACACAACACAAACAACACACCTTTAACCCAAAAGTGGTCGGCGGCAAACCCAAAAGTAAGACGAAAGAGCTATAAAATAAAACAAAATACAATAACAAACATAATAATATAAAAAAACAAAGCTAGGATTAAACCAAGGAACATAATTTTGCCCCTCCACAATGTTAATCGCTTCCTCCACTGCCAAGACAAACAAACGCCAACATGCCCACGCCAACAAATCATGCCTTACTACTTTTCTCCAAGTAAGTTTCCCGACCTCTCCCTTTCCCCAGCCATGCCTCTATAACACACTCTTTACGGAGCATTTAGGGTCTAAGAATATGCCAAACCATCTCAAACGATGTTCTCTCATCTTTTCGCCACCGATACTACTCCAACTTTCGTCGAATATCCTCATTCTTATCTTATCCATTCTTGTAGGCCACACATCCACCTTAGCATTCTCATTTCGCTACTCCATCTTACGCCACGTTGCCTCGAACACTCACCCGTAGATCAAGCAGCCTACCGTTCTATAGAATTTCCTTTTACCTAAGAGAATTTTGCGATCACACAAAAATCCCGAGCAGCCATTTCATCCAACCCGCCCGATTCTACGGCTTACATCTTCATCAATCTCTCCCCTTTTGCAATATTGATCCTAAATAATTGAAAGTATCTTTCTTGGGACCTCCCGTCCGAGCAAACACGGGTTCATCTCCCCCTTCCTTGCGAACTCACACTTCATGTATTCGGCCTTACTCGACTTAACGTAAACCCTGACCAACGACTTCCCATAATTCTAATTTAGCGTTAACCCCGCCCTTGTCCATCGATGAGCACAATATCATCCAAATAGCATACACCACGGCACCTCATCTTGGATATCTCTGTTAGCTGTCCATAACCACGGCAAAAGATAAGGACTCAAAGCCGACCGTGTAAGCCCATGTGATTGGAAATAGCTATGTCCATTACAAGCCTCACACATGTAGAACCCATCATACATATCCCACCCTCTACATACTTGACTTTTTCTTCCAAGCACCCACCATAAGACCGCCTTAACCCTATCATACGCCTTCCAAGATCAATAAACACCATTTAGATCTTCTTCTTTCTGATACCTCTCCATCACGTCAATCAAGAAAATAACCCCAGGTAGACCTTCCCGATAAACCAAATTGATTTACGATATCTTAGTCTCTAGCTCAAACGATGCTCAATAACTCTCCCACAACTTCATAGTATGGCTCATAAGCTAATGCCCATAGTGGAACAATTCGATATCTCCCTTATTCTTATAGATAGGCACAAGCATACTTTTCCTCCATCCATCGGCATCTTATTAGTATGGAGGATCTTGTTAAAAAGGTTAGCAACCAACGTATGCCACAACTCCTAAGCATCTCCACACTTCAATAGGGACACCATCGGGTCCCAAGGCCTTACCAGTCTTCATCTTCTTTAATGCCCCTTAACTTCGGCGCCTAATTTTACGCACAAACCTTCTATTGAATCATCGAAACGTCCTCCAAATCCATCTCCATGATATCACTCTCTCCATTAAAAAGCTTGCAAAATAGCTCATCCACCTTCCTGACGCCGGCATCTCTTACTATAAGTTTTTGATTTTCATCCTTGATCATCCAACATGTCAAGTCTTTACTTTCTTGTCTCTTATCTTTGCAAGCCTATAGATACCTTTTTCTCCCCTTTGCTCCCCAATTTTTGTACATGTCGAAAAAACCTTGCCTCAGCCTCCCGCATGCATTTTTCCTTGCTAATCTAAACTTTGCCAAATTCCTTCATTAGGACAAATATGCAAACGATGAAAACACCCTCCTTCTTTAATCGCCGCCGCACCTCATCATTCCACCACCAAGTTTCCTTTGCTTGATGTCCGTCCCTTTACTTTCCCCTAGTACCCCTCTGCCACTTTTTGGATGCAATTAGACATCTTGTTCCACATCACATTAACCCGCCCTCCAGCGCCACGCCTTCCCGAAACATTCTTCCTTGAAATCTATTTGTTTTTCCTCTTTTAGCTTCCACCATCTTATTCTCAACGACACCTCTTGCGGTTTCGTGCTTTGTTATACCTAACCTCCAAAACCACCAACTTATGTTGCGTAGCAACGCATTCTCCAGGGTAGACTTTGCAATCTACATACGAGCCCTATCATCCCTTCTAGCAAGGAAAAGTCAATCGCTACAATTTTCCGCGAAAAGTGATCGATGCGACTCTCTTTTTCCAAGAAGGTATTTGCCAACATCAAATCATAAGCTAAAGCGACGTTCAAGATGTCCGCACCACCTCATTTCTAGTCCCATAGCCAAAACCTCCATGAACTCGCGAAACCTCCACTACTTTGTCCGACATGTCCATTTAAATCTCCTCCTATGAATACCTTCTCCTCGCGTGGTATTCCCCTCAAAATCTCCTCCAACTCTTCTCAAAAACTGTTCTTATCGGATACCGGCACCAACTTGAGGTGCATACACACTAAGGATATTCACAATTAGCCTCCCACTACTAGCTTAACCAAAATAATTCTATCTCCCGATCTTTGACATCAACCACCTTATCTCCGAAACTTTTATCGATCAAAATCCCAACTCCATTTACACTCTTTCTTGTGCCCGTACCACACTTGAATCCGGTGCCTTCCACCTCCTTTGCCTTTTCTCCAACCCATTTAGCCTCTTGCGCAAGCAATATTCACTTTTCTTCTAGCAAAAGTATCCGCTAACTCCCTCAATTTACCCGTCAAGGGTTCCCATGTTCCAACTCCCTAGTCGAATCCTTACCCCCGGGCCTTACTTGCCCCCACACTCGCCCATAGAAGTGAGGACCCGCTCACTTCTCACCACACCCGGCACCGATGCGGCGCATCACTCCGAATGGCCCAAGGCTAGCTTCCTTACCCTCGCACGAATCTTACTCGAGAGACTTAAATTGTAAAGTAACCTTTTTTTCTTCTTATTGTGTTTTCCAGGATCTAGTAACGGAGAAGGAGATTGGACAAGGTAGATTGGATGGTAGTCTTTCCCTGCTCGAGGTAGTGGGGTTTCTACTTCAACTTTATCTTCTACGCCTCATCAAGTTAATTCAACATTGACGGATCTTCATCAGTGGCATTGCAGATTAGGTCACCCCACTTTAGGAACTTTAGAAAAAGTTTTTCCTAGTCTCATTTCAGCTTGTAATAAAGATGAGTTTTTTTGTGAAGCCTGTGTTTTGGCTAAACAAACTCGTTCAACATATTCATCTTCAAATAATAGAAATCGTTTCCCTTTTCATGTGATTCATACTGATGTGGGTCCTTCCCAAAGATACTTCTATTTCCGGTCACCGATGGTTTGTCACTTTTATCGATTGTCATTCTCGCACAACTTGGGTTTATTTGTTGAAACATAAGAGTGACGTTTTTCACTGTTTTCGAAATTTTCACAAAATGGTCCAAACTCGGTTCAATGCCACTTTGAAAATTCTTCGCAGTGACAATGGCACCGAATAGGCCGAGGGTCGGTTTCAACGATATCTCTCCGATCATGGCATTATTCATCGGACCAATTGTGTTGATACCCCTGCACAAAATGGTGTTGCAAAGAAAGAAAGAACCGACATTTGTTAGAGGTCGCTAGGTCTCTTATGTTTGCCCGTCATGTCCCAGCTTAGTATTGGAGTGATGCTATCTTAAACGCTGTCTATTTAATAAATTGGATGCCTACGAGAATTCTTGATTTTCGCACACCTATTGATGTTTTGCGGGGATCATAGACTTTTATTCTTACCCCAAAATTTTTTGGTTTGTGTTTGTTATGCTCGTAACACCACTTCTAAGAGTAAGTTGAAACCCCGTAGTCTCCACTGGATTTTTCTTGGGTATTCACCTACTCAAAAGGGTTATAAGTGTTATCATCCTCCTCCTAGGCGCACCATTGTATCTATGGATGTGGTTTTTCACAAGTCTAATTCCTGTTATTCAGCTCCACCTTTTTAGGGGGAGTGTCCTAGTGTAGAGGTGTTCCCTACTTTGGATGTTCCAATGGATATTACTTACCCTTCTTCTCCCGATAGTTTGTGATGGTTCTCCTCCTTCCCAAGAGTGTTCTCCTTCTTCCCAAGAGGAGAACACAGGGTTCTCCTCCTTTCCCAAAGGAGAACAATGCAACATAAGAGGATAGAATAGTACCAACAGGGGAGATAACAAAGCAACCATTTCAAGGGGAGTCTACTCCCACTCCTATTAGGCAAACTATAGATAGTAGCAAAACATTGAAGACATATCATCGTAGGGAGCCCACCACCAACAAGCAGGTTAAGACCACCGATACATTGCTTGTTCAATCATCATCTCCGGATCCGGATTCTACTACTCTTGGTATGGTTTCTTCTTCTGATCTTCCTATTGCACTTTGAAAGGGTACTAGAACTTGTACTCAACACCCTATATCCCAGTTTGCCTCATATGACTCTTTGTCTAGCTCTTATCGTACTTTTGTGTCTTCTCTATCTTTTGTTCCTATTCCACAAAATTGGTGGGAAGCTTTTGCAGATGAGAAGTAGAAGGCAGCAATAATGGAGGGGATGAATGCTTTGAAGAAAAATGACACGTGGGATCTTGTTGTTCTTCCTCCTGGGAAACAACTAGTAGGATGTAAGTGGGTGTTTGTAGTCAAACAAAAGATGGATGGTTACGTGGGCAAATATAAAGCACGGTTAGTGGCAAAGGGATTTGCTCGAGACTTTTGGGATTGACTATCAAGTAACCTTTGCTCCTATTGCCAAGTTGAATATTGTTTGAGTACTACTTTCGTGTCTTTGTTAACCAGGGATGGGATCCAGGATGGGATCTTCAGCGAGTTAGATGTGAAGAATGCCTTTCTTCATGGAGAGTTAGAAGAGGAGGTGTATATGGAGATTCCTCCAAGTTTTTCTTGTGACAAAACTCAAGGTAAAGTGTGCAAGCTAAACGTGCACTTTATGGTTTAAAGCAGTCATCTCGAGCCAGGTTTGGTAGGTTTCAAAGAGTTATGGTCTTTGTAGCGTATAAACAGAGCAATGTTGATCACACTTTGTTTGTGAAAAAATCAAGTGCTAAAATTACTATTCTCATTATCTATGTAGATGACATTGTTGTTACAAGGAATGATATGATGAGATTAGTCGGTTGAAGAAGTTTCTCGGACAAGAGTTCAAGATAAAAGATCTTGGAAAGTTGCGGCACTTTCTTGGGATTGAAGTTGCCCAATCTTCAAAGGATATATTTCTATCCCAAAGGAAGTATGTCTTTGATCTTTTGACAGAAGTTGGGTTATTGGGATGTCACCCCTCCGATACGCCTATTGAGGCCAATACTCGTCTTCGAGAAAAGATGGTGACCCAGTGGATAAGGGTCGTTATCAATGGTTAGTGGGCAAGTTGATTTATTTGTCCCACACCCAACCTGATATTGCTTTTGTTGTGAGCCTAGTGAGTCAATTTATGCATGATCCATACTCTACTCATATGAATGCGGTTCTTCGGATCCTTCCGTATTTGAGATCTGCTCCTGGGAAAGGGATTCTTTTATCTCCTCATGATGGCTTGAAGGTTGAAGCTTATACAGATGCTAATTGGGCTGGATCTCCAAACCGGAAGTCTATTTCTAGGTATTATACTTTCTTAGGAGGGAATCTTGTGACTTGGCGGAGTAAAAAGCAAAATGTGGTTGCTCGATCTAGTGCTGAAGCAGAGTTTCGTGCGATGGCACAAGGAGTTTGTGAGCTGTTATAACTTAAAGGATTACTTGAAGATCTTGGTGTATCCATTCATCTTCCTATGATGCTATATTGTGATAATAAGGCTGCCATTAGTATTGCTCACAATCCTGTATAGCATGATCGTACAAAACATGTAGAGATTGACAAACACTTTATCAAGGAGAAGTTGAAGAGTGGATTAATTTGTATGCCCTTTGTTTAGTCCGGTGATCAACTTGCTAATGTGTTCACTAAAGGATTAGGGAGTAAATCGTTTCATCCTGTTTTAGTTAAGTTGGGCATGTGTGATATTTATGCTCCAACTTGAGGGGGAATGTTGAGAATATTTGGCCAATGGGGGCATATTTGTCTATTTTCTTTATTATTTTTTGAATAACAGCAATAAGGGCAATATTGTAATTCTTGGGCTTTTGGCTTTATTATAAATAGATAGCTTGGGGTCACATTGACCTAACCAAGCATTCAGTTTAGCCTTTTCTCTCAACACTATTATTCAAAAGAAACATCTTAATGTGATAGACTGAAAATAGACTTGCAATGTCATATTTACAACAACAACCAAAAATGCTTAAGTTTAATTAGCAAATACCACGTTGGTTATGGCAAAGCAGAAAAAGCATTGAACAACTACAATAACTACAAAATTATGATCAATATGATGAAGGATAAATAATTTAGTTATGATTACGTAAAATTATTTACCGCAATGGTAGAATATTACGTCACACAACAATTACATTGCTGGTAGAGTGAGGGAGAAAAGAGGGGCGTCTCAGCAGTAACTTTTACAGATTTGGTTGTAATAGCTAGCTATTACATTTGGTAATAATAGGAATTATAACTTTGGCCATAATAAGGATTGCAACGCACTCACTATTATTCAAAAGAAACATCTTAATGTGATAGACCGAAAATAGACTTGCAATGTCATATTTACAACAATAACCGAAAATGCTTAAGTTTAATTAACAAATACTATGTTGGATATGGCAAAGCAGAAAAAGCATTTAACAACTACAATAGGCATGAACAATAGGAGTTACTGCACGTCGGAGTTAACTGCATCCTAGAGCACACTTGATGGATCACAAAATATAACAATGAAGGAAGAGATTCAACCTGAGAGGCAAGTCGACTTGAATATGAAACAAGCGATATGTTCTCTAGCTTCTCATTCATCATTAGATCAAATGAGTCTATCGAGATATTCTTTGCTAACAATTCATGTGTATGCTTCAAGACGTCCAGCAACTTCTCCAACTCCTGAAATAAGAGAAAATAATGAACGCAATAATGAAAGCTCTCAGGATCTCCCTAATTAGAAAAACTTGATTGACAAGAACCGTGAAAAGAACTTTACCACTATTGCACATAAATCTTGGGACTCAAAACGATCGAACAAAAACTCGAGATTCTCTCTGAATACTTTGTTCAGCCTTTCCGTAATCAGACTTCTCAAGTCAACGGTCCTTCCAAGCAACTATACATGAGGGCAGAGAGAGAGAGAAGAGAGAAGCAAGAAGAAATTTCAAAAGTAAATAATTGTTATTTTGAGAGAGAAAAAGAGGAAAGAAACGCATGGGCATGATAATGTTCACCTATATTTAAATGGGTGAATGGGTGTCTTTCGATTTTTCAATATATCAAATTGCAAGAGGAATCATTCACCTCACAGGAAATAATAATTGTTGTACTTGTAGAACAGACCACATACACATCATGCGGATCACATTGAATATATCCAAGGCTTTGATCCCTGGGTGACGCAAATGAAAGGATAAGAAGACCATTGTCGTGGTGGTCTAACAGTGCTGGATGTAGCAATTTTCTAACTTGCAGCATAATGGAGGTGCATTATCCGTGTATTTTCTTTTCATACAATCTCAGCATGACTAATTCATCCAATATAGTCCCCAAACCAATAAAAGAGTATGCTGTGTCCTGGCTGTTTTTGAATGACATTTACATAGAAAGTGCACAGGATAGTGCAACGATGGAGCTTGCTCGCTTACTGAACTGGAAGAACCAGTTAAGGTCTAGAATTTAGTGAGAGAATTGGTAGTTCGGTACTTGACATAAGAACCTCATATAAATCCAGGAAAAATCTAGTAATTGGCTTTTTCAAATGACTGGCTTCACACGGCATTTCCACAACAAGAAGGAAAAAAGATAACGACATTTGAAATGGACTGACCTTTACTCTAGTCATCTTCAGTAATGTTGTAAACCTCACAGGCTGGACGGAAAATTTTTCTCCATTATCCAAGGCAAAGAGAAATGATGGATCAAGTAGCTCGCTACAACATCAGTAAAGATTAGTAAAGAAATTGAATTTGAGTAATCAAGATCGAGACCACATTGCTTACCTTGCTGCCCAACTCTTGTAATATGTGAAAATGCTCTCACACAGCTTTGACACAAATATATCAAAACAGTGATCCACCTGCAAAAGGAAAAAATTGAGCAAAAACTAGACACAGCCGGATGAAGCAAATAAGCAATCAGTGTCATCAATTTTGCATATGACAATATAGTTGCAACCTTGGTGGCCCAAAGCTTATGTTGCCTGATGGGCCTGAACTAGTCATGAACAATGGCTTCAGAATTGAGGGCATTCTCAATAATGAAAAAGTTTCGTCAAGCATATTCTTGTTCCTAAATTCTTGACAAATGTATGAATGAACAACTAGGAAATAGCACAATGGAGGATGGGGATAGACTGAGCAACCAGAAGATGAAAAAACTCTCATTCAACTTGAGGGTTCATATAAGACAGTAAGAAGGAACGTCTACCTGCAGATATTAAAGACAGAGAATTGCTTCAACTGTTAGAATTCTTATCTTGACATCTGTCTTTTGCTTCTTATTCCATTATGTAGTACTGGTTTAAGCTGTCTTTCATTCTCTGTTTTGATCATGACTCTCTTGTTCTATTGGTGCAATGAATCTTGTACCTAACCATTGTCTGTACATAATGTTAAAAGTATGGCCATCTATTTTACAAGGTTTTTTCTTTTGACTCAAATAAAAGCACTGCAAGGCGAGGCCATGAAAACATTTGCCAGCAATATTGGCAAACTTTTAAAGTAATCACTTATATCAAGGAAGTGCAAATCGCATAATAACACTGAAATAATGTTCTTTAAGCAATTATGGTTGTATTAAAGCTCCTACAAAACAGTATAAGCTCCCAAATTTTAATATGGGAAGTTCTCCAAGCCAGAGTAGCTCAATTCTTATGGTGGGCAAAGCACTTCGTAAGACATGAAAGAGATTGCATGTTCCAAGAACACAAGAATTTTCATCAACACATGTATCAGCTTATGAAAAGATTACAAACTATATCTATCTCCTGAAGCAATGTTTTTCTAAGCTGCAGTTTTGATAGGTCATGTAGCTGCAAGAAAGATTTTCTGTGCTGAATTATTCTATGCCATTCTAAGCTGCACAAAGGTCAAGAAAAACAGGCAATATGGAAAGTTGAATTAGCCAAGGACATAGTTGAACCAATTGGAGTCGTACCAAATCCCAACAAATTCCCTCTTCCTTTCTGAACTTTTTTCGAACCCTAAATACCAGTAATCTTATATTGTCTCTCTATGGCATGACACTGATTGTTAAACATTTGATCGTCACAATATGGAAACAAAAATGGTGAACCTTTATATTTGAAGCTGCTCGACAGATTCAAAGCTTACATAAATTCTATAATGCTGCTATGGAAGGCGACGCAAAGACTCAAGCATAAGTTAGTGAACGTATGCCACAGCTTCACAGTTCGAGATCAAGAAGTCAACACACCTCAGCTTCAATTTCATCATAGAGGAACCGTTGTTTCAAGACAACCAATGCCTGCTGAGCTGAATCATTATAGATGTCAAAAGGCATCAGGACACTTTCAAGAAGTCCAGCATGGTGAGACTCTAATACGTGATCCACCAGCATCCAGGGAAGAGAGCATTCAATAGGAAACTGCAAAAGTAGAAAGACATACGGAATTGGTGCAGAGGATAACAGAATGAGAAACAAGGGGTGGTAAAATCAGAATGTAAAAACGTCTTCATGGAGAAGACCTATCTATATATACATTGAGATCTTGCATTTTACTGCAGCATTTCATAATAGCATTGCTTGTAGTGAAGTGCATTAATTTGATGCCTATTTTGCTACCATATAAAAATGAGGAAAGACGGAATTAGTCTTTCCATTTATTTAGTAAAGTTTCTCCCACTTTAACAATGTTGAGAGTATTTGGCCAATGGGGGCATTTTTGTCTATCTCCTTTATCATTTTATGTATGGCAACAATAAGGGTGTAAGTGTGGCCTCTTGGCTTTATTATAAATAGATAGCTTGGGTCACATTGACATAAACAACCATTCAGTTCAGTTTTTTGTCTCTCAAAACTACGGCTGAACCAATCTCTTCTCTGCGCAATTGTTCTTTTCTCTCGATCTTATCGCCTTCACCCTCCCCCCACCGCAGTTCCTTCTCACCTTCTTCTTTGCTTTCTTTCACAGTGTAGGGCAGCACTAATGAGGTGATTCTTTGAATATAGTGCATGTCCTAAACCTCACCTCTATGAGATAAATTAAAGCTTCTTCGCAGTCTACCATAGGTGGTTCAACCTCTTCTGCAAGTTTTTGGATCTTCTTGTTTGAGTGTGTTTCTGCCTTGCCGCTGGCCTACAATTCTCTCTATGTGTGAAGACCAAAGTACTGCAGTTTGTGGACCACCATATAATTTTCTCTTTTTCTTATTCTTTGGGAAAAATCAGACTTTTCGATTTTTTTTCAGGTTTTCAAAGCCGATTTTTGGCCTTCCCTTGGTGTGATTTCGCTGATTTCTGGAGGATAACTTCAGCCTTCTACCAGAGACTTCATTCCAATTTTTGGCCTTTTTGGCCATTTTTGGTCGTTCAACTGCTCCTTTCACACTTTTATGAGACATGGTGTCTAAGAATTCAACTGTGAGCTCTGCACCGAGATAACCATACATATTATATTAATTTTGCTATGATCCTTGTGAAGCTTGACGGCACAAATTATTTGATGTGGTCTCGATCTGCACTGTTGACCACTGCCGTGGGCTTACACGACATATCAATGGCACTTCTGTGATGCCGGCTACATCAGCTACTACTCAGAACAAGTGGATCTCAGATGACTCTTTGATAATGTCCTGATGCAGCCACATATTGCAAAAGGTTATCTGCTTCTTGATACTGCGGCATAGATTTGGTCAGCAAGGGATACTTACGGTAAACTCAGGAATGATGCACATGGGTATGAACTTCGGAAAAGGGTTCATGACACCACTCAGAAGGAGATGACTATATCTCAATATTATGCTGAGCTTTGGAGTTTGTACCAAGAGCTAGATCATTATGCCGATTATCACCCAACCAATGCTGCAAACATTGCTACCTACAAGAGGCATGTGGACAAGATCAGAGTTTATGATCTCTTGACAGGATTAAATGCTGAATATGGTCAGATGAAGATATATGTTCAAGTCCTTAGCCGGTCTCCATTCCCTACTCTAGAACAAAACTATGCCTAGTTCACTCTGAAAAAAACCATAGGACATCAATGCTCCACCCCTCTACCATCTGCTCTACAAATCAGTGCTGGCACTAATGCCAAATCTACCTTTAAGGAGGTTGTGAAGTGTGAACATTGTCATAGGTCGTATCATACTAAGGCTACCTGCTGGAAGTTAAATGGAAAAACTGCAGATTTTGAGGCAAAAAGGGAACAAAGAAAGGCGAAAAACAAGGCAAACCATATTGAAACTGTTCCTGTCGTACTACTGATATCGGTTTATTCCCGGAAGAACTTCAGGCATTTCAACGTTTATTGAAAGCTTCTGCTGCTGTTGTTGCTGCCTCCACGATTGCCAATTCGTCTTTCCCTTTTGCTTCAAACCTAGCCACTTCAGGGGAGTGTTGAGAGGTATTTGGCCAATGGGGGCATATTTGTCTACCTCCTTTCTTATTTTATGTATGACAGGAGTGATATTGTAGTTTTGGCCTCTTGGCTTTATTACAAATAGATAGCTTGGGGTCACATTGACCTAACCAAGCATTCAATTCGTTTTTCTGTCTCTCAACAAACAACTACAGGTTAATAATTCTTGAAGTGTTAAAATTAGACAGTTTGCTCTAACCTCAGTAGCCGACCAATGTAAAGAGCAATGTTAAAAACTCTGAAAATCTGGTCCAAAATATGTTGAACAACCGTTGTAATTTAAACTTTTGCAATATGTGGCTCTTGTGAGAATCAACTACAGGTTATTTGCTCTAACCACAGTACTCGACTAATGTCGACCAACTTACATATGTTGAACAACCGTTGGAATTATAAATAAAGAACCGATAGATATCCTATGTAACTCTCGTGAGAATTTGAACTATGTTAACCAACTATTTAACAAAGAGGTAGAGTAAAAGTCTGAAAGAGAGAGAGGAGAATTAGAGTGGAACAGACCGAAAAAAAATCTCTTTGACAAATTCAATTTTTCATTTTCCTTCTGAAGAGCTTCATAAGTACATTCACCTCACAATATCAAAGAAAGTCAGTTAAAGACTCATGCCCATCAACGTTGGTCCCCTATCAGAAATGCACTAGGATGACATTCTAGTGTGAGAATGCACGAGAGATTTGTTCCAGTGTCCACAAGTTGTCACTTTACCTGAATAACACGAGAAGACTCCAAGTAGAATTCCCTAAACCAGAGAAAACCAAGATCACTTAGAGTCACCAGCGTCGCTGCAGCACAACAATTAGAAGCTAAATTAGTCCAAACATTTTCTGTGTCTTGTTTATGGCCGCACAAGTAAATAATAATTGCTGCTAACTGTTAATAAAGTTGGTTTGCCCGAAGAGATGCTGCCATGTCTATAAGTGAATGAAAGCACACAAATGACATCAATGGGGCCAGGGAATCCAAAAAATGAAATGCTTAACAGAGGGGAAAAAGGAATGATCAACAAAGGACATTCATTTCCTTCTGTCTTTTTCAAACCCACTACCTTTGATGCAAAAATCAGGTGTAATGGCTTGCCCTCACTGGAAGCTCAATTAGGAATCTTAGCGTGAAATTAGAAAGCCAGTTAAGGGTCAAAATTTGGATTTCACATTGAGCATGTGATTGATGTAGTTATCCAATCAACAACAACCACTATTATCTGCTAGTGAAACTATCCAATGCTGGTTGTTAAGATCAGCGGTATAATTTTAGGGAAGGTAGAGTTGAAGTTAGTGAGACAGTCCTCTAGTCTGCATCAAACTCCTCTTATACACTACTTTCATAAAGTGACAAAAGTTGTATACTCTGACATATTAGAATGCGTGGGATTATAGCAAAGCTAGATGCACTGAAAGGAGGAAAGATAAAAGATCTTGAGCACATCAAACTTTAGATGAAATGCACGAGCTCAATACAGTGCAATTGAAGCAGCAATTTAACTGTGTGTCATTAAAATGGTACCAAAACAAGACCGAAACACATGTTTGCGACCCACTCTGGAGGTAATTTTGTGTTCCATCTTAGGCAAATATAATTATCTTCACACCTCCTATATTTTTCTGATCTCTGGTCAAGAATGGAAAATATTAAACAGCAACATGAGTAAGTGGATATATTATCAAGGCTTTTTGTCCGAACAACTTAATAACTAACAAATTTAATTATCTTATTTGGTATCTGTATGGCATTGTATCATTTCAATAAGTTAAAATGAAATTATTCCATAATACATTTAACATCTATTTCCATTCAGCATATACATTTTAGAAAAGTTAAAGCTACGTGATCAAACTAGACTAGAACATTTAAGTACACATCTTTTCAAGATTCTGAAGAGGAAACTATTTAATTGTACTAAACAAAAGAGACTTTTTTCACTAGGCTAATGTTTTGAAAAAATTAAAAGTGAATTGCTTATATAAACAATGTATAGACAAATTTTGATTCTTTGCGTGACGTATGCGTGTATATTTTATATATATATATATATATCAACAGTGAATTGCATTTATTTCAAAATTGAAAAACAGAATTGATCTGCCCATTACCCATGACAGCATGTGCTTCTTAGCAACTGTATAGAGGTAAAGTATAGAGGTAAAGTTGAAGTTAGTGAGACAGTCTTCCAGTCAACATTGAACACCTCTCAAGGCATTATTTTTCCCAAAGTGACAGGCCATAGCTTGAAACAATAAGAATACGAGCGATTATAGCAAAGTAAAATACATTAAAAAGACATGCTGAAAAGAGCAGACAACAGATCTTGAGCCCATCTATCTGGAGATGAAATGCATAAGCTCTGATACAATGTGATTGAAGCCACAGTTAAACTGGTAGAATTGCCACCCATCTCATTGATTAGTTCTTTTAGCATCAGATTATGAAAATGTTCACAACCACAAACATAAATCAAGCACAAAGTCTACAAGATGAAATGGTACCTGTATAGTCCAATATATGCAGGAAAAAGCTAAGCTTGTAAAAAAATGTCTCCAACTGTTTCATGTCGTTGACAGGGATCTCAGAACCACTGTTACCAAAGAGTCCCCCAGGCTTCCTAAGATTACCACCAGAAACAACCTCATAGATTAAGAACTGCAGGCAATGGACCTGAAAAATGTGACATCGGGAAATTAGAAAGCTCATCTTCTACCAACTCCATATACATGCAGCACACTGATTAATAACGCATCTCATACCATTATATAGTGCTTTAATGCACACTACACAACCCAATGCATGTTTCTCAAGTGGATGCACACCTGTAATCCTACGCTACTTCTGAGCTTTACAGAACATTGTAAGGTTCAGAACAAAGTGTCTTCACGCATGGCAGCATAAGACAGATATGGACATAAAAACATGTGTGCAGATACACACACATGCTAGTAAAAAGAATACATAGTAGAAAGTATGCGCAACATGCCGGAAACATAAAGAAAGAGAATATAGTAACTCAAATAAATCAATCTATGTAACTGCAACAAATGAAATAAACGTACAAAGGAATTAACACCAAATTAATAATCCAAACTGATGGAGAAAGATTAAAGCTTTAGAAAAACCTGAGCAGCTGTTGGTGCCACTGGCCTTGGATAGAAAAAGTTCCCTTTGCTTTCTTCACCTCCAGGCTGTAGCGAATGCAAGTCTGGCTCGGACTTGCTTGTGTTCGCCATCCAGTCTGCTGAAAGAGTTCGCATGTCTGAAAGAATCCTATCAAACAGAAATTAGACAAAATAAAGGATGAGAACAAAAGGATATTTCAGCAAAGAGCAAACAAGAGCCTTACATAATTGAACGACATAACAATTTCACAAGAACTATCTAGTAACACATACTGCAAGTGATGTCATAAAGGATGACATCATAAAGTTACGGAACTACTGGTAGTAGAGCTTTCGACAACGTGTCTAATTTCCATGACCACAGTAACCTCCATGTTTGTTGCAAAGCTCTATGCGTATTATGCATTCAATACATATTTTGTTCATAGTTGATATGCTATCTAGTTAGGGTATGCAAAAAAAATTAAGACATCGAAACGAAATTGCACACTCAGCCAACTAACCCTTTGAAAATAATGCAAATCAACCTCCCTTCCCTTGTAGAAATGGAAATGCTAACCTTGAATAGCTTGGCCAACTACGGGGAGAAAAGGCAATCACAAGCAAATAGTAGCATCCCTTATTCAAAATTAAAAAACTCAAAACTTCCTGATTTTCATGCACTTAACAAGCCTGAGGAGCAAAATTTTCCTCAAATGTGCACCTTGATAGGTCCTTCTTCTTTCGAAATGTTGTTCGCAACATGGTGGCTAGAGTGTTCTGCACAAAATCTTGTACCTCAGCATGTATAGTTTCCCATAAAGCATCAGCTACCAATGTATCACATCTTTGCATCATTGCACCAGTGCTCTTTATGTAACTAACAAGTTCAACCAGCGCTTTTCTTTCCTCTGCACTATAATTATACCGAACTACCTGCAATATAATTCCAGATATGCACTATCATGAAGCAATATGTTTACAGTTTAACATCACTCTGAGCTGCATAACTCACCAGTGACTAAAAAACAAGTCAAGGTCCAGACTAGGCTATTCTCAACTTTAGAAGAGCCTTGAAGAAAAACTAACAATATCAAGTTTGAACTCACCCAGCCGCTGGATCAAATTAGTTTGGCTCTTTACAATACTAGCATCAACGCAAGCAAATAACAAAAGGTCATTTTCCTAATCTGTGACAGAAAAAGGAAAGTGCTACTGGAACTGACAAACGGAGGGCAACTTCACCTTGGGGATTGAGAATCAGATTGATAGTGTTATCCAGCTGGAAAAGGATGTTGACAATTTGTTGACTTAATAAAATAGTTGCTTGAGACACATACTGTACATTTTTTATATATCGCTAGGTAGATTGGCATACGGGGTTTAATTAACACTGATGAATCTCTCACCTTCATGATCTCTCTCTTTTTCTTTTTTTCTTTTTTGAACGCTTCAGTTTGTTCATGGGTTGATAGTCCTGTGGCCCTCGTTAAAGAAATTATAAGTTTAGTGGTCAAATAGAAGAAGAGTTAGCTGAACAAGGCTTTATTCATTCAGCCGCAAGTGAAGCCAATACTCTCCTACCCACTGACCAGTATTAGCAGCTATCACTTTAGAGAAGGGAGCAAATAAAACAGAATGCAGAATAACAGGAACTCCATAATATGGTAATTCTCAAACCACTAGATATAGTACCTTTTCATAGTCAGAACATGATCCTAAAGGTTCATTTGCTTCTAGCGAAACTGCATCCTTGCAGGGCCGAGAAAATTTCCATGCACATTGTTCCCATACACGTGCAGTCCATCTGCTTAAGAGCTGAAATCCTTCCACTACCATATCATACACATTCCCCTTTACCTCTTTGCAAAACTCAGCATCTGCGCTTTCTGTTGACTTCAACAACAAAAGCTAGAAAAACATAGACAAGCAGATTTTAAATCAAAATTTGCACCTTAAGCAAGTAGAGAAACTATTCATCTGCATATGTATCCATAAGAGTACCTGATTCACAGATGAAGCAAACCGAATTGAGAAATCATCATGCTCAGCACGAATGGCTCCAATGTGATTAACAATCAGATACTGTCGCTGATAAGTGGCCTATGTCAAGGAGTTATCACAGCAAGTTGGCAGGATTGACATGATTTTCTAGCAACTTTTCCATTGAAAGAAGAAAGAAAATTTGTGAACAGCGTGTGACATTGTTTTATTATTGCCCAAGCTCTGAAAACACTAGTGCTGCCACCATGCAGAGATCAGTGAATTTGGGTGGCCAACTCTCTTATGATGACAGAGACTTTGCAGAGTCAGAACACAAAGTAACAATGACAACAATTTAAGACTTGACAGTCGAGATTATGGAATGATTCTGCTAGTTGATAGTCTAATCTAGGACTTTACGGGGAAAATGATGCTCACCAGTACATACAACATTTATCTGTCCCAAGGTTAAATAAGATATCTCATTCTAATAGGGTCTATTGCCTCAGTCTATACCTAGGTCCCATTCTTCACAAAAGAAAAGGCCTAAATTCAGGTGGGATACTCGTATAATCAATATTTCTCATGCAATTTCTGACAGAAAAGGTCGCAAGCAAACTCGATACTTGATCCTTTTACCTATGACAGCATGTTTGAATCCAATCAGAGCATGCCATGGAAGGTAGTAATATGTGGCAAAGTGAAAAAAAAAAATCATGACTTAATATTCAATTCGAATCTTTTCACATCAAGACGTTGAGCTTCAATCAAATCCATTCGTTGCATTAAACATTTTAATTACTTTTCAAAGAGGTTGCTTTGTCAAGAAGACTCAAAATCACAAGGGGAGACATGACAAGGCACTTCATTTTAGGAGAGCAGACACCTCACTGGGTGCCATGTCAGCTTTTAGTCAGGTTTTTCCAATGGTTATCTAGTGACATTGGAAGATGACAAAAAGAGTAACCGCAATCAATGAAACAAACCAAAGTTCAGTGATTATGTGAAAAGCAGTATATTCTTTCACGTACCTGAAAACTTAAAATTCTGAATCAGAAAATGCAGAAGGTTTTACTATCAATCGTGCAATAATTAATGCATCATTATATATGTCTATGTAAAATGGTATCTCTTATTGGGCTCGACTGTGCATCTATAGTAGCTTTAAACCTTTTTTATATAGTTCTTAACGAGCAAGTTAGACATTGATCTGCCTCATGATGGGCAAGCTGACTTTGTACATCAAAAAGAAACATAAGGCACAGTCATTGAAACACCTCAGCAGAAAGGACGTAAAGATCTTAGCATTTATATCAAAAAAGTGCATGGGAAAGATATATTCAAAGTTTTATGAAGCCACATTTGCAAATCACCATCTCATTCCGCAGTCACAAATGCATAGACCTTGCCCTGGAACTGGAAGTATGACTTCTATGAACAAACGGAATGAAGAAAATCTTCCTGATAACTTGTAGAAAAACAGAAAGCTTAGATTAGACATGATTTTTTCGCTTGTAAAATAAGTGTTCCCATTTTTTCATTTTCTCAGACCCAGTACTTAAACCTATAAGAGTTAACCGAACTGAAAGAGATGAAGCCAACAAGCATCTCCTCTGTACCTAAAGTTAACAGAAAATAAATAAAGCGACTAATTTACTGAAAAGCTATTTGATAGTGTACAGGCAGTATTCAATGACTAATGCTCTTTGATTTCTATGCAAACAGGTTATCATATCAGTTCACTAGTATTGGGAGTACAAGATTGTAAGATTCAAAAAAGTATACAGCAACTTTTAAAAAGGTAGACAGGATATTCTTGTGCTTCCCTCGGAGGGAGCTCGTGTGGCGCTGGAAGAGTGAGAAGACGAGTTTGAGAAGAAAACTTTGGGAAATAACTTGACAATTCTTTCAGTATTGCAGCCGGAGAAAGATGAAGGTCCGGAAATGCAGGAATTACCGGATCATTCTGGCAAGACAGAAATGATAAAATTAATCATTCCAACCACACTGGAAGAACTAATTCAGAATAATTATCAACAATTTTAGATGAAAAAAGTATAGCTAATGCACATTTACCACTCCTATTCTAGTTAATAAACATTTTATAGACGATTGCATGGTTCTGCTTTGTCCCGAAATTTTACTGTTCTTTGCAAAAAAAAAAAATTACGAGAATGTACCTTGAATATATTGATCAGTCTGTTAATCTTAACCCTTTTGTACAATGATTCACTGTCCTTCTCTGATGATGTTGCCAGCACAACTAGGACCGGCAGAACTCGTAGAAGAATATGCCGCTCGGGAAAAAGAAGTGCAAAATCCAATTCCAATGACTCAACAGCAAAAACAATAAGAACTTGTAGAATATCTTCCACACTTGTCAGAGTCAAGGACCTCAAAAATAATCAGATATGCATAGTACTAATATTTAAAAGTAAGCTGATGGGGCAAATCACATTTTGGTGTTGCTGGCAATCAATCAGCAGCAAAACGACATAAGTACAGAATAAATATAAGAGAATGCATATGTTCTGACATATCACATTAATTTTCTTTCGTACTGAATAAGTGCAATAATGATTGTCTTATGGACAGGATACTTATTCACCCGAAACATCTCGACATGCAAGTTCAATAAGATGGCCCATCTTGTGCTTAAGAAAATCTGTGACAAATGGATTGCACCAAGTCCCAGTTAGGAGAAGCGAACTTGCATAATGAGCAACAAAATTGACATCCAAGATTTTTCATCAGTGTAATGCCAGCAATTTCCGCTTTGGAGCAGACTATTTTATACCTGCAAATCATCCAACTCCTCCCTCATTGTGTCAACGTCTTGCCATTGAATGCTGACTTGTGTGAAAGTCCTGAAAATTGAGAATAACCAAGAGGAAAATATTCATCTAAACTCTAAAGCACACAAGAAGAGATATCTCTGGAATGCAATTTGCATGTAAAAGATGTCGAAAGATGCATGTAGTCATAGGTATTCTCTAGTCTAGCATTCTTATCAAATGACACTCGGCAGAAAAATGAGAGATCAAAATTCCGACTATAAAGACTTCAGTCAAACTTCAGATTTTCAACTTTCTTGTCGATCATGCTCGTAGCCTTGCCATCAGATCAAAATGCATGAAAGCATCATTTCTAAAATTGAGGTTTCTTCAAATGAACGTCATCGCCAAATTAACCATCAATTGGTTTTGTATTGAACCTACTTAGTTCGCTAGAAGCACTACTTGGGTTCTGTTTAGAATATCTTCCAAAAACTACTTTAAGCCACTTCGACCATTACTGTTACTCTTAAACTAACTTATTCTAGAATGCAAAGGCATATATATAAGAATGTAATGAAAGGTATGGCAATTTATACTTAACTATTGAACTGTTAAACCATTCACCCACTTCCACCTTCAACCAATTCTATACTTCACGGCCTGACTATCTCTATTATGCTTATTCTAGAAATGGTAGATACTAAAGTTAATCATATAATAGCAAGGCATGTAATCTACTTGAGTAACTGACGGAGGGTAGGTATTAATTTTTGGCTGAAAGAATTGCCCCACAATACTGAACCATGGGTCAGTAATGCAATTAAGTGACATTTCAATTTGTTCAATCAAATCCTAACTTTTACGCCAAAAAGTGCAATCGAGTCCCAAACCTTTTAATTGACTAAATTAACTCCGAAACGATTACTGCAAAATGCAATTAAGTCATAAAATTTGCATTCGAATGCAATTTAAGAATGCCACAAAGGCAATTTTTGAGTGACAAGTAGGCAATTTTAGGTATTGTTCATTGAAAGGACTTTATTGCCCTTTTTCGAAAATTTTATAGAAATTAATTGAACTAACTCAAAGATTTAGGACAGAGTTGCATTACATACACAAGGTTTAGGACTTCATGTGCACTTTTCCCATTTGTATTTCTTGTAATGATCTGCTAAAAGAATAACAAAATGGGAAATAAAATTGGTATGCCTATAACAATCGCCTAAAAAAATTTGTCCTAAAAATCTGCTTGTGCATTAAGGGACCCCATATAAACCGAAAACTGTCAACAACACCAATGTACTTCATACAATCCGTCAGCCCCATCTCTCTCTCTCCTCTCCATCTCCATGTCTTCCCTCTACCCTCAATGCCATCAGCCCCCAGTAACATTCCCTTCTGCAATGTCCCCCACCTACTCAGGGCGCCAACAACTCTCCCACCATCACTGTCGTTTCTTTTCTCCTCCATTAGCTCTCTCTGTCCCTCTCTTTGCTTGGCCAGCAATCCCTCCCTCCCCCCACCCCACCCCACCCCTCTCTCTCCCCCTCCCTCCCTCCCTCTCTGTACACATTGTCAATTTGGGTAGCACCACCATCCGTCGATCCTAGCAGCTAATCAAGGAGCTCAATATCCAGATCTGCCTAGATTCAGATAACATGGGCTCCTTCGATGATGAAGAGGTTGATACTGCTATGTACAGAGCTCGAAGGTGGCGGTGGCCAAGTAGTTGATATGGTAGTGATCTGGTGAAGATATTGTTTGTGTAGGTAATAATTGACTATGCATGTAGTGGTTTGCATGAACCCACCAATCACAAGGAGGGAAGAGGAAGTTTTCTCCAACCCGGAAAACAGGGTTCATAATCAATTCAATTATTACAATTCTGGTAATAAGAATGGACAGAGATAAGTCTAATAAGTATTAAAGAGTTGAGCAGACAAGCATGAGAGAGAGAGAGAGAGAGAGAGAGAGAGAGAGCTAAACCAAATGTCAAGTATAATTAATTAAACTTAGCACCAACATCAGATAACAATCAGGTCACTTACCTCTTATACCAAGAAAAATCATTTGGTATGCTTGCTTTGGCATTTTTTAGATGATCAAGTTGTACCAAGATATCAAGTAACTTCAACATAGACCTATTGCAAACAGCGGAAAAAATGTTACAGTCCACAGCCTATAACTACCCAAGAATATCAACAGCAGGTCTCCATATACAAGTCAACTACAATCTACAGTATATTCAACATTTGCGGAAGAGGAAGTCTGCTGAACATTGGAACAAACGACTTCAAAAGGACGAAAGGAAAGGAAGAATAGATGTAAAAGAAAGGGGGAATTCAAATAAAACCAGAGATGAGTTATGGTTGGGCCATTAATGCGTCGCTCTGGCCTGGAAAACCGCTGCATATCAGCTGCTAGCTGCATTAGAACTTGAGAGTTATACACTGTGGAATATGCAGGTGAAGCCAACCACAAGTGAGAGGCAGAAATTGTCGTACTTTAGACGCAGCTGATGATTGCCACCGTTGAATTTCACGGAGTCGACTCATCTCCAGGTCAAGAACTTGGTATGTCTCCATATACAAGTCAGCTTGACTATGCTTCATAGACTCAGGAAGCTGCATGTTATTACAACATTGATTGTCTTTAACAAGTTATGTCTAGAGCATAAGCTAACTATTATCTTGAATTGCAAAAGACAGTACAAATGTGGAACTTGTTTTAAGTACCGTCCAGTAGTTAGAAAGTGCATTTATGCCAATTATAAGTTCACAATGTTCATTTCCGTGACATAGAGGTTTTTTGCGAGCTTCTTTTGTATTTTCCTTTTCTTTTTGGGTTGGGGGCGGGGGGGTTGGAGTAGATGAACGGTAAACTAAGAAAGCCCATTCTCAATACACATGCGATGCTTTATCAAAAAACCATTGCTCCGACAAGCATCAATAACAAAAACAAGGCCTTGGCATTTGGAGAGAAAAGACAATTATTGTGAGATGGAGTCTATGCGAATTTTAACTTTCTACAAAGGGAAATATCCATATTGCTCAAACTACAACCACCCTAAGGACATTGTAGATCTTTAGACATCAAGCTCAGATCTTTGCAAGAAATCTAAATATTCCTCCAATCTACAAAAATAACCTGATAGTACTACCCAAAAAAAAAAAATTGATAAGAAACCTAGAAAGAACCAGTTTGATTGAGCAAGAATTTCCCCGCTTCCCAGTCCAAATGTGGATTTTCTGGCAACACATAATATGTGTCTCCATATTGCTTTATGTCAACATAATTTCCCATATGATGCTACTGAGAACACAACTGAGTATTACTATCATATGAAACAGCTAAAATATCCCGCAGATTCAAAATGGATAGGAAAACCAACCTGAGGAAGCGCCTTCACACAGCTGCGATACGTGTAGAGTACTGAAGCCATCTCTTTCCCCTCCTGAATAAGAGTGCTCTGTAAACAGTTCCAATTTCCACAATTAAAAAGTACAGAGAAAAAACCGGACAAATCGACCCAGTAAACTTCTATGTTGTAGATAATCTGCATACTTACAGTGCACTCGAAAGAGCTAATGCAAATAGATTACAAAACCGGGAAAAGTAAAAGGGAAAAAACATATGAAACGTCCGCGCACCAGCTGGTTGAGAGCTTTCGTGTCTTCGGATAGAGATAACCGGTACGCCGAAACATCGCTATATTCTGCAAGAGAGGAAGCCACCAGACAGGAGGCAAATGCCACCGCATCACTCGCCAGTCCACAGGCACCAACGATTTCCATCAAGTAAAAACCAAAACGCTCGACGAATTCAACACAAACGCATCCAAAATCTCAAGTCCTGGTGTTCAAGTTTCACGTACCGATGGGGCTGTTGGTCGCGCCGGGCTCGGCAGACACCCAAATGGCCGGTCCTTGGATCTCCGGTTGCTCATCCTTGAAACAAATCCGATTCGGATCGCATTCAGCGAAGCAGCAGCAACAACAACAGTGACGCCAAGAGGTGAATTTCGGGGAGAGAGAGAGCTGAAAGGAGACAAGAGTTTTACCTCGAGAGAGAAGGTGGAGAGAGCTGCAATGGCTTCTTCCACGGGGACCGCCATTGGAGCACCGAATGCAGCTCAAAAGTCAGTCGAGATTTTTGCTGTGCAATGCGAATACGATGGAAAGCGAAGGTTGAAGAAGATGATGTGAAAATTCTGGAGTTGCGTTTCGGTTTCGATACTCTCTGGTGCTTATGGACTGTGAGAGGGACTCGGATCGCGACTCGCCGGTGAGTCGGTAGCGAGAAACTGAGCTGACTCGCTGTCTGAAATGGACAGCGTTAGCGTGAAGGGAGGTTGGTGCCTGGATTAGGAAGAAATCCAACGGTTTTTAAACTTTACTATTATTTTTTTATGCACTTAATAATCAATTTTTCTACTTTTTATTTTTCCTTCAAAACTTTGCAATTTGAAAAATACTTTTTAAAAGAGTTAATACCATAAAAAACCCAAAATTGATACATCTATGATAAATTTATCTCAAACTATTTTTTTTTACCACGAAAAATCCTAAATTGTTCTGATTATGACAAATTTACTCCCGAACTATTTTTTTGACTACCAAAAATCCTAATCTGATATACCCGTGACATATTTACCATAAACTAATTTTTTTACCACGAAAAACTCCAAACCCAGATATCTATGACAAATTTACTCATTATTAATTATGTTAATACTACAAAAAATTCTAAATTAATACATATGTGACAAACAGAGGATAAAGATCCCAAATTGGTTCACCCGACAATTGTGACCTATCATACCACTTAGCACTTTAATGATTAAATTTAACGAAAACTAACGGATGGTAAATTTGTTATAGATGTACCACTTTGAGATAAAATTGTCATAAGTATATCCCGTTTTGGGTTTTTTATAATTAAAAAAATAATTTGGGGTAAATTTGTCTTAGGATTATCAGTTTGAAATTTTTTGTAATGCTAACCCTTTTTTAAATTAGAAAATAGGTGTTAATCTATATATCAGCCTACATGTCATTGAAAAATCACACGTGATTGGGGCTAAATAAAGGTCAAACTATAGTACCATTTCCATAAGAAAAGGTAAAAACTAATGTCCACTTTAGTAAATTTATTTCAGCTTGAATTTAGGTATATACTCATTTAAAACCCGTGCTATTATATGAAATTAAAAGACATTCTCTCAAATTATTAATGCATCATATTAATTTACACTAAGTTAACTACGTTTTCGGACCAAATAATTGGTAATCATGTTTCATAAGAAACAGATTTCGTGTGATTTAGCAAACCATCATCTTTTTGAAAAGAAAATGTCTATGCTTTTCATTTTTCCGTTTTTGATTTTGATATATTGGCTTAACGCAAGTAAGGATCTCGTGTGGTCAACACGGGCTAGTGCTTGAGCAATAAATTTCACGATCGATTCATGTCGTCAGTTGTATGAATTGCTACAATTTTATTGATGGTCCATGTCATATGTATAAAAAGAAATTACATCCACTTAATAATTGCACACGAAGAGAACAAGGCTCTTCGATTGTGCATTGAAATCAAGCACAACATGCATCTTATTGATATTGCCTACGCCCATTTTTTTTGCTACCATCTATTTATAATTATTGACATAAGTCATGCTTTCATTGTTTTGCATATCTTGCAATTAGTCAGGTGCTCCATGGTAAGGAAAAGGAAAAATTACCAAAAAAAGTTATAAACCTATTATTATTGTGCCAATTCAATTCTAATTTTTTTTGTCGGTTGAGTCATAAATTTTTGGCAATTATGCCAATTCAGTCCACTTTCCCTGTCGGCGCGGCGTGGCGTCGCCGATCTTGACTTGGACATATTTAATAATATTTTAATGCCTTTTATATATTTTTATTCTTTTCTTTATTTTTTTCTCTTTTTTTTTGTTCTTCCTTCTTGCTTCTATTCGTGGCCTGGCTAGGGCTTCGCTCCCTGATCGACATTGCAATAGCCTCGCCCACGGCCGGGCAAGGCCATGGTTGCCTTCTTCCGTGGCCGCGCCTCACAAAACCCTCGCAAAGCACCGCCGCGGGCGAAGGTGACCATGGCCGCACCTAGCTTGGGCGAGGCCGCGATGCCGCTCGGGGCCGTGAAGCCCTTGCCAGCCACGAACAAAAGCAAGAAGGAAAAACAAAAAAATTAAAATTTAATTAAAATTTTGATAAAATATTAAAAAATAAAAAATATTGTTAAACTTTGGCCACGTCGGCCCGGCCCGCCAAATAAACTAAATTAGCACAAATACAAAAGATTTAGGAATGAATTGACACAATTGTAATAGGTTTAGGACTTTTTGATAATTATCCTCAAGAAAAACTGTATAGCACAAGTCATTTGAAAAAGATGCTTCTTCTCAATTTTCTTCCCTAAATAAAAGAACCTAATAAGTCGGATTGTGCTATTAACAATTGAAGCATATGAAATTAGTGGAAAATTGAGGTGGAAGGCAAGACAAAATCTTTCGTGCTCTTTTACTTCAAAGGCAAGTAAATCGAATCATTCGTACTTAAAGAACACTAATAAATATCCCACTGCGATTGCTTTGACATGAAGCAGAGACAACGACGTCCTTTCGAAAGTGTATTTCCCATGGCCGCAGGGCCGCTCCGTCGCACTAAACCGGAACATCACCTGGCCATGGTAGCGCCGAAGGATACTTCTCAAGCCGTGCACATTTCCGTCTTTTTATATTTAAAGAGGGGAAGGGGCGGGAATGTAAGATAGGACTTTCTTTATCACCGGTAAAACTGCAATTCACTGGAATCATCGAATTGCCGAACAAATTTGCGAGCCGGCGTGTCTTTTCGTGCTTAGCTCTCACTGAGAGCACCAGTTAATATTTCTGACCATAGATAGATGGATAGATTATAGAACAGAGGTGTCAATTGCATTTGCGTACGCATCTACTATCGTGAAAGTTCTCCTTGATGACCCATTCAAGATGAAAGCAGAAAATGCGACAATTTCGCTCGTTGTTTCGGGGTGTACAGGAAGCGACTTGGGATCCAATAAATAAAGCATGAACATATCGATTAACAAAATGACCCCTACTCAACTATAAGACTAACGTATGTACAATCAGAATTCATCTCTCCAATGAGTCTCATCAGTGTCCCGAGTTCCCTTTCTTTCCGGCTAAGTCCTTGAATGTGAACATACCTTGGAACCTCACTCGCAATCATCTCCATCACGACAAAAACCAGCTTCGGCCGTGCAATCAGATTTGTTGATAACATCAAGCCCGACATTGAGATATCTGAAGTGCTCAATACCCTGATACAGAACTTCCTGATAACCCTCGAATGTGACGATGCAAGGGGATGAACAGATGAGGACACTTATTCGGGCACATCGGTGACACTGTCAACGCCTTGCCGTGCAGAAATGACCCTGTCCAGAGTGTGATCAGGGACATTGATTCCAGCAGTCTCCATGTCTGCAACTATGGCTACCGCAGCATCCAATTCTCCAAGATCAAGACAAAGTGAGATGATTTCATCATATAGAGGACTGCACAAGAAAGAGGGAAACCATTTTCCGTTAGGTGAATATTACAGCTTCTCCTCCTCTTCAAGTTTCTAAGCATCCATGATAGTTCCCCATACTCCGCAGGATTTCATCATGCAAGTCCGACAGAAGAAAAGCATATCTCAAATTATTTCCTACTAAAAGAAGCACGGAACATGTTAGTCTTTAACATGATCACATGCTTTCCACTGTCCATTCCTTTTGATCTAGTAAAGATACAAACATGTATGTATCTAGTCACTTTCTGCTCCCCTAAATGCCATGGAGATGGTAAATATGCAAAGAAAAATGGCCTCTTTTAATACTAGTTAATCTTGACCCTAAAATCTGACGAGTGCTGAGCAAATATCCTACATGTCGAGTAACCAAAATTCCAAATAGGACATGAAACCCAAACATGATATAAGAAATTCATTTCAATCTACTTTCGAGATATTTATAATGTTGAATGCATTGGTACTTCCATGCTCTATGTCAAGAGAAGCAATGGCACCCCATCAAAATGACATACAGGCTTTCACATTAGACTTACAAAAAGCTGATCATATTGAAAAGGGGCAGAGTATGCAGTAGCAGCTTTCAGATCATGGCAGGCCAAGAACCAATATAGATGAAAACAACGACAAGGTAATGAGAATACAATACCTCCCAAACACATAACCAAGACTATGTGTAGTTTGCAAGATCTTCAAGAAAGCTGATGGCAGAGGAGCCCTTATAGCTGCACGAAGTATCATGGCACAATCCCCAATAGTGGGTTGCCCACCCAATTCTATTACCTGAAAAATAATACAATCAAAATCTTGGGAAAGATTCTGATCCAAAAAAAAAAAAAATCTTGGGAAAGATGAATTATGAGAGTTTCCTGATTTTGTTTACTATTTGTTTTTGCGAAATTTTTCTTACTGTCGGACATGAGAATCCATAGTCATTGAACTCCTCGATACATCAAAATATCCTATACTGCTTAACGGACATATTAGCTAACTGACAAGTCTGTGATGTTGGTTTTGCACTGTCCCTTTGTATAGAGAGAGAGATTGTCACTAGAAGAAGACAGATGTCATGATAATTTTCTTTTTCTTTTTCAAATTAGCAAGTCTCAACATTTTGAGAAGGTTCAGCGAGCAGCAGCGCGTGCTAAGTTCCTTACCCCACCCTGCATTGAGTTCCAATGCAACTGCCAATAGCTTTTGCTTAGAGCCTAAGATGTACTTGATATCATTGACCTTAGTAGCAAACTTCATTCAAATTCTTTCAAGAACAGAAAACCACTGATGATAATGATCTAATTGCACTTTTGTTGAACTTTCCAAGCTATTATACCATTGAGGGAACTTAGATGCATTGATAATTAATAAAATACTAGTTTAAAGGGCTAGTGCTCAACTTTAACATTCAATTACTTCAAGCACTTTCCATCAAAGTAATTTTCTATAAGTACTTAAATTTTTTCAGTAAAAAACAGATCATTGCTCAAGGGAATTAGAATCAACTAGCTCGAAAATTAAGAGGAAAGGGGTAGGCAGTTTAGCTAGCTAATTAAAACCTTTCAAATGATGCTGGGAAATTACAAGAAAAATCAGGACAGACAAACACAATGTGGCATAAAGGAAAAATTGTGGCATTGAAAGAACAGAAGAGCCAAGAACAAGATACAGTGAACGTGCCTTTTGCATTATTCTCATTGCCAACTCCACTTCCCATTCCTGAGACCACCTCTGAGGGGGCCTGTTTTTCAGCTCCCTCTCCCATGTCCAACCCCAAGCATCAGCTATTGTATACATATCTGACACATCAAAAACTTTCCTTTCCCGTAGTTCCTTAAATGCCTCAAATATATCCTCAGGAAACCAATCATCGTCCTTGTCATCCTGCATGAATAACAGTACAACCCATGGATTGAGTTTAACGGCTCTAGTCAGGCAACAAAGGATTATGCAAAAAGATACCAAGTACAACCTGGAAATTATACTTTGACCAAAAAAAAAAAAAAAAATTACACATCAGCATAATTTTTATTTCGAATAAGAACTCTAGCTAGACTGTAATCATTTCAAGAACTCACTGAGGTATTGAACAAAGAGCTTAGACAAGGATCAAAACACAATAAGATCCAACTGCAATAATCAGGAAAAGAGAGCAGGCAAAAGACAATAACAGAGTTTGACAAATTCAAAAGCAGAGTTTGACTAACCAATTTCCCTAACTTGAATACAGAGTGTGACTCAGTTATTTAATGCACAAGTCAAGCAAAAGCTCCCTTTTTTTTGTCTTTTCAAGAACTACATAAACCTATTATTGTCATCACTTACACAAATCTAATGTCTAAAGCCTCTGGACCAGAAAATGAAGTAAAGAGACAACTATAGGGGCAGACAGACAATATCTACCTCCACAGATGCTCGAGAAACTCTTCTCCGCGATTTTTTTGTTGAGGTAGTTATTTGATCAGAATCTTTTAGTAACTGGACACCGATCATTTGAAGCGGTTTTTTCCCTTCAGCTTCCTTGTCCTTTACCCTCTCTCCATCTGGACTCTCGGTTTCAGTTTGTTCAACTTCCTCCTCTTCATCACCTTCTTCATCTTCAACATCCTTTACAGCATCGTCTGCATCATCAACGTCATCCAGTAAATCTGAAACTTCTACTTGCTCCACCTCTATGGTTTTTCCCCGACTCCTATCCATTCCTTCTCCAAGAAATCGGCGTTTCCAGAACTCTGTATTTCCTTCCTCTAGCTTGATCCTAGAAATAAGTTCATCCAGCTCTTCATCAACCTAAGACAGAAATGGAAGCCAACAACACCAAGGTGAATTCGACTAACCAGTAAAAAAAGGAATGTACTAAAGTCAAGACAGTCATGCCCACACATGTAAGCAATCTATGAAACCGACAGAGACAAGAAAACTAGTAAATTGTCAACCTCCTCCTCTTCCTCTTCTACAGGAGGAACCCAAAGGGGGCGTCCACGTGAACGGTTTATTCTCCTGGCTTTCTGCACGCGCTGATAAAGAACATTTCTGGTTCCATCTGTTGGCAGATCTTGAGCCTCTAATTCTTCCTTTAATTCAGATACTGTCATCTTACTGGCAGCCTTAGGTTTCAAAACACTTCGATCGGGACCCTTTATAATCTTTCTTAGTCTCTCCTCCACTCTAATATATTCATATTCGGAAGCATCGCCTAAAGCTAAGAGTCCTTCATTCTGCAAGGTTTTCAAAAGCTTCCTATGGTGCATTCTCCAATCCTCAAGACATCTTTGCTTGAAGGAGGTTTCCATAGGATTGGAGTATATGAATCCAGCCACATCGGGATCCAAAGGGTTCTTTCCTCTTCGCGGAACCCAGCGCTTGCGTTCACCAGTAAGCCCACCCTCAGCCACATACCTGATTCAATGCGGAAAAAATTACTTGTGCATTTGGACATTTTTCAGCACACGCTAAATAACAAGGTAATTTGAAAAGTTATCACCATCACACCACTAGCCCAACGTCCTCCTTTTGTTTTATGTAACATAATATTGATAAACCCCATGCATATGATAACGTTGTAAAAATTAAATCGAAGCATACAATACGAACATCTTTCTTTTTGCTACTGTTTACAGTGTAGTCAAAGGTGTTTGAGGTGCATGCCTAGGCGCTGAAGCAAGGCGGGGAGTGGAGTTTCGCCTCTGGGATGTCAAAATGATGCGTCTTAAATCAAAAAGATGCCTTTTATGCGTAAAGCATCATCAAAGAAAGGACAAGAAGTCTTTCAACCTTTCTTATAAGGTTAGACAAACTGGATCCCCAAAAAAAAAAAAGTATTACTTAGTCTTAACACTGTTCAGACATTCGCTGATAAAGTCTTGGCTCCGAAAACGCCATCATCAGAGAAAGGACAAGACAGAATTGCAGGATAACTAGTCAATTTTTTTTTCCCAAAAAGAAAAGTTGTTCGACTCTCTCTCTCTCTCTGAAATTTCTGTTGGTTCCAAGTCAATTATCAACCAGTGAGACTCAATTTTTACGGTTCTTATTTTTTTTCTTTCTTCTGTCTACCTGCATCAATTCATATATTTTATTCTAACTATAATCATAATCACTCTATGCAGAAATAGCGCATGCCTCAGCAACGCTGGTGCAATAACTCAAAGCTGGTAAGTAACATATACAAGTATCACAGTATAACAAACTTATAATGATCAAACTAAATTTTAATGAGTTCTCAAAGAGAAAAAATAGCAGAATGGACATAATGCGACCTTTCTAATCTATGAGTTGAGAAGCACACCTAGCAATGTAATCAATCTTGTATCCAAGCTCAGCTTCTTCTTGTAGAGGTTCAATCCAAGAGCTCACAAGGGTTCGGTATTTTCTGCTTAAGATCATAGCTCGCAAAGGAATTGGTTGGTTATCTTTGGCCATTGCCTCCAATGCTTCCAGCAATTCAACAATTCTTCCTGAATTTAGCATGTGGCAAAAAAAGAGTGAAGAGTTAGTAGATCAAAATAGAACACAATCTAACTATACTTAAGATTCAAATGCCGATATTTTTGGGCAATTATGAGATGGTTCCATATCAAGCAAGTCTGCAAACTATGGCAAAATCAAAAAGAAAAATGGCAAATATTGGTAAAAGCAGCTAGAACCTACAACCTCAAAGTCCTCGCAATTTACATGAATTCACAGTCCATTAAATTTGGAACACTGAGTACAATTTTACAGTGGACAAGATTACAAACGAAACGCAGTACTCACGGTCATTTTTTCGATCTGAAATCAGACACCAATGGTCAATACTCAAGCCTCAGATTGAGAAAAAAGTACTGGAAAAGCATAATATCATATCTTCCTGCTGATCTGGAAGTACGACAGGTATCATGGTCAGATAAGTTTAGATGGCTCCACTAATCCATTCGTTTTATCAGAACCGGCACCTACATACAGTATCTTGTAGAGTCGACTTCAAGAATTCTCCTAAATTCAAGATCTAGCTGAGTTTAAAGTTTCTTCCCTAATATAGACACTCATCCAAGGCCAGCACACAACAAGAGAAGGGCTTTATGTATGACTACTTGAATGCAGAGTAGTCCTAAATGACTAATTTTGCATTTCGACAGAACTAATGCAATTAGTCCAGAAATTCACCAAACCCCACATGATTCAACAACTGATCAAACCCAATACTTCAATCCTAATATCAGTATATAACAACCATTTATGGTAAGAACCAACAAAAGACTTCTGCTCCAAAAGCAGAAGAAGAAGCTCTATGCTGTCCATCATTTTGAAGGATCACGAGTGATGCTTCGTCACAGGTAAAAACTATAGAGCACGAGAAGAAGATCAATAAATGATCCAAAGTAAGAAACAGAACAATAATGCAGACTGAAGTGGCACAAATTCAAAAACTTTGCATCAAGATTCAGGAAAATATTGCTCAAGAAGATGGTAAACAAGACGAAACATATTAATCCTGCCAAATTATTAACCTTCTAGACATAGAGCTCGGAGGTACAAGGACAAAGGATCTCCAAAGTTCCCTTCATTATGCAAAACTTTTGTGCCTCCTTCAAAGTTCTTCAGAGCACGGAAATGCCGAATTGCCTCCCGTGTCACACAGTATTTGGTAAAGCATTCCACCAACAACCTGTGCATTGAAGCATATCAAAAGGTGAGCCATATGTATTAGAGTCACCACTTTGAGCCTCCTCGCTTCGACATAATCATGTTAGACTGCTTGATGTATTCGTAGGAAAGATCATATTTTAAGTGTTAAAATTTCAAATCCAAAAATTTGAACTTCTTGGTGGATAGAGAATGTGTATAAATCCCTACACATGCAAATCGGACTGATTTTATTAAAATTGCAGTGGAACTTTCCAACCCAAAAGCTTAAGTTGGTAAGTGGAGATAGACTAAATGCATGCAATGCCAACGAGTAATGTGAGATAAGACTTTAAGATAGAGGTCCAGATATCAGAGAAAAAATGATAACAAAGATTATCAAACAGTCCCACTGTAAAACTAGTTATGCCTGCCATAAAGAGAAAATAAAAAGAGAGATGTACGGATTATATAGTGGCACAGTCAAGCAGTCCATAACTTCATCTAAAATGTCAAGATAGTCTTATATGATTAAGCATGTAAAGAACAACGAACTTGGCAGTTAGCATCATATGCCAAACCCTGTATCTATATGACTGCACTGCAGTACACCATGTTTTGGTAGCAAAACACAAAAATATCCCATTAGATGGCTCATATCAAAGAAGATGACTATGTGTCCCTTACGCATGAGTTTTCACATTAGGCTGCAACCTCTTGTGGTCTTCAACCATCATGCCAAGTAATTCAGCAACATCCTGTACTCTACAAAAAACAAGGAAACCCAAATATGATGAAAGAAGCACGTCTGCACAATATGAGTATCAATGGACTGAAACAGAGCAGATAATATGAAATATCTGGATGTTGAGATAAAAAATAGTTGAAGCATTAGCAACATTCCACAATAAGAGAAGTGCTGTGAGTAGAACTCAACATTCAGCTATGACTTCCATTCACACTTTACAGTGCAAAAATTAGGAATAGCATATTTCACCAGAACAACCCAAATACTCGTCACACATGATGCAACTTTTGACAAAACAGAAAAAAATAGGAGGGCAGATTAATCACTGAAGAACATTTTGGCAAGAATTTGCGCTGAATAAAAATCAAATACTTGGAGAAAACACGGTGTACAAATGGAACTTTTTTACTGAAAAAGCCTCTTCCAGGTTTTCCAGCAAACTGACCAAAGATCAAAAGACTTTATAATATATCACCAAAGATAAAGGACAAATGAAAAGAAAACAGAAATATAGTTCACAATTCATCCCTTGATTTTCTTGTCAAGGTGTACACCAGATAAGTACTTCTCATAGCATCTCTCAATAGTTACAGAACCACAAGTAAATTCGAGTAAGATCCATAAACACATTTGTTGAATTCTTGTCGGTGGTATTACCATGCTTGTGATCTTACCTCACCAAATAAACCTACGATAGCTTTAGGATGAATGATGGGATAAGTACTCGTAATAAGGATTCGGTGGCCAAAAACAAAAAAAATCACGGTAAAGATTCACGAAAGTGAACCCTTAGGAGAGGAGAAACCATGATGGGAATTCACGAGTTAAACTAGCAACCATGGCAAGATGTAAACTATTAATGAAGCTGATATTTCGCTAAGATATAACTTATGCGAAGAAAAGAGTTGGGTGAAACTATAGCAACTTCAAACTTCTCTTTTTCAGATCATAAGACACATGGAGCATGCATATCAGCCTTCGAAAAGCTATTATTATCATAATGAAAAGCTACAGCTCAAAGTTGACCAGAACTTTACCTGTCGTAGGATTCAGCTCTAGTATATGCTTGGATGACCCAATTATAGCTCTCAGTATCAGGTTTCATATAATCTGTTAACCAAGAAATTTGAAAGAAACCTAATAAGTTTGCAGCCAAAGACCTCAATTCAACCGTCTAGAGAAAACTTTCTATTCCATTTGCATTCTATACCATTTCCTTTCCATCCAAGTAATTTTAGAAATGAGAAGTAAAACCAAGAATTATTGCTATCCAAAAGTCTATGAACAGAAAATACAACATGATCACAAAGATTTCTGAAGGTCACACAAAGTCATCCCCAGACCAACATTTAATTAAGCACATACACATGCCTTAAACTAGGTAGGTTGACCAAATTTTGACCAATGAAGACCGACAGTAGCTAAAAAATATTTACTTC
Organism: Rhodamnia rubescens; assembly: GCA_021437795.1. Lineage (NCBI taxonomy): Eukaryota > Viridiplantae > Streptophyta > Magnoliopsida > Myrtales > Myrtaceae > Rhodamnia > Rhodamnia rubescens. Next base: position 1,081,681 of record JAILYA010000006.1, on the reverse strand, counting down.
TGCAATTTTTCTTAGTCCACGTGTTTGGCGATTAAGTGAATACACAGGGGAGTACACAACAAAATACATGACAAAGTATATTCTTACCATGTTTCTTAAGTTTGGAACTTCTGACATGTCGAAAAATAGAGATCTGATGAACTTTATAAAACTTTAAAATGTGCTTCCACATTCATTAATGAGGTGAAGGGAAGCAGAATAAAACCAAAGAGTACCCTTCAATTTTGAGCTGAATCTAATGAGTATTAAAAGGTTAAAAGCAATAATTCATTCTGAAACACATAAAAAACCAAACTTATTGTATATGCCAATTGACTTGAAACTGCATCCTTTTTTGGATTAGTTGAAATTCACAATGCGAAACCATGTATACATGGATTAAAATAAATAAGATTCGGGTATGTGTGCCAGCATGTTTGTGTATGTAGTATTTACATTTAACATACAAAAATCAATCCTCTTCTTAGAATATTTCCTGAGTATAACACTAAAAGCATCTGTAGAGTGGAAGTTCTACAGCAGTACACATTAAGGTGTCACAATTCAACAGCATTACAAAAGGAAATGCAAGGTACACCTAGGTCTCTCAGATACTGGCCAATCAGGAGACTATTCAATAAGTTACAGCACAAGTTTAAAAGAAAGCACACTCGATGGAGAGAATTGTCAAAGAAAGACAGACAATATTAGGGGAGAAGAAATGGGGACCTTCTCCATATTCCATGTTCTCAAATGTGGCAAAAGCTATCTCTGGTATCCCACAAGTAGCCTAATTAACAGATGGAGATGCTATCAGCATGGTGAAGTCATCAGAAAGAAAGAACCAATGTAAAATCATATAAGCTTCTGTAAGCTCGACATACAAGCTTGGCATAACGTACTACTCTACAATAAGAAAGAGATTTGGTGCTCTGGCGCATATCACGAAAATGCTTAGAGGTTATTTGAAACAGCTTTCTTGCAGCAGCTTCAGCTGCGAAAATGAATGTGGCAGCAATTGAGCTTTCAAAGAGGTTTAGCAAGCACCTCAATAGCTGTGCCACTCTAAAGCTACAGGAGCTTCCGGTAGTTTTTAGCGAGCTATCTCACCCAACTTTGAGGTGTTACAGCTTTTAAAAGCCACTTCACATCGGAGTTACAGATGAACCACAGCTATATGAAACACACACTTAGAAGCATATAAGCAACGTTCACGCAAAGTGTGCTTTTCCAAAGTTTTAAGCCCCAGGAGTTATTGATTCACCCAAGCTTGTCCAACTATCCCCAAAACCATGACATGATTCAAAACATATAACAGGCCGATGCACATAAAACCTGTTGTTTAGATCATTAATGTGTCAACTTGCAAAATTAGGCCCTAAAAAGTCATGACAAACCTGAACACTAAGAAGACAATTGAAATGAAAAGTTGTGGCCATTCTTCCCGCTGCCTCCATTTCGTAACAAATTTCCAAAGCGTTAGAATGGTCCCCAACTCTACAGTCTTCTTGAATTAGAAGATCATAGAGCTCATCCGTGGCTCTCAAACCGCCTTTTGCTCCCTTCAGAAAAACATCATTAGCATCCTCCAGATGCTTGTTCCTGACAAGCTCCTCTGTCCGAAAGTTCACAAAACAGAGAAATCACCACACTCGCGCAAAAGATATACAGTACTCACACACGTGCCCGAGCACAACCAATCCGAAAAAAAAAAAGTCGGATACGTACCAACAAGAACTATCCACGCTTGGCGTATATCGTAGTTCAATTTCTCCATTGCCGCAAGAATCTCCATTCCTCTGCTCGAGAATCCTTTGGAACCGAACAATCTAATCAACGAAATAAACGTCTCATGCACCGGTCTAAGCCCCGCGCTGAGCTCCCTCCTCAACGAGTGCATCTGCATTCAAACCAACAACGCGCCATCGTGACACAACAGACCAACTCTACACCAAAACAACACCAATTCCTGCGATTAAACAGCTTTGAGATTCAGTTCTTGCCACACATTAGGGGACTGCAAGGAGATGATCTTTCCATCTGCTGAACCAAAACTGGTCTAACGTTAAAGTCCTAGCATTTTTAGCTTTCAATTGTGCATTACCGCGCCCTCCGCGTCTCCGTTGAGCACGTGCGAGACCACGAGGCCGTGGAACGAGCGAGGCCCGGGGCTCAACCCGGCGGCGACCATGTCGTAAATTACTCCAGACACGCCGGCGACGTCGCCGCTCCGAGCGCGGGTCATCAGCTCCTCCATGAAAGCGAGGCGGAGGGCCTTCTCGGCAGCGGAGGCGGAGGCGATGACGGAGGCGGGAGGGGCGGGGCCGGAGCCATGGCCGCCGGGGGCGAGCTGCTCCGGCTGCTTCCCCCTCCTCCCCCTCCGCCGAGCCTTCTTCTGCGGCGCGGGGGAGGCGATGGAGGAGCGCGCGACGGCGGCGGAGGGGGAAGGGCGGGGTTGGCGCGGCGGAGGGGGGAGGAAGAGGCGAGAATGGGGAGCGGAGAGTGCGTTGAGCATTTGAAGGGGAGAAGGGAGCGGGGGGGTTTCCTGGATTTGGATAAAGCGAAGTTGGAAGTGAGAGAAATGAGAAAGTTGGAAACGGAGAGATTTTTATTTTTTAGTCCTGAATTAATTAAAAATGCTCAATCTGGCACTTAGAATGTTTTTCAAGTGTAATTCACTTTCAAAAGTATATTACAAATCATAATATGTACGAAAGCATATATCCTCCCCCCAAAAAAATGTATTTATATTCACGAGAATTTGTGCAAATACCAACATTTTATTTCGTGCGATATGAGGCTCGAACTCTCTCTTTTTTGTGGCTAGAGTAATCGCTGCTCTTCCAGACGGGGGCAGGAGTCACCAAACCCTCGTTGGGACTCGAGCAGTCCGACGACCCTTCCTAGCGCATGGATGGTGCCATCCACGATCGGTCTTTCGCCAGTCCATCGATATTCCTAGTCCTAATCTTTTTCTTTTGCCTTTCTATTATTCATTTACTCCACATCACAACGAACCGGCATGTTGACCGATACTCACGTGGCTCGTCACGTCAGCATTTTCCATCCACGTGTTTGATAGAATTATTGATTTGAAAATAAAAAATCGTACATACTTCAGTACCCAATTACTCATTCAAAAAAAAATCTGGGATGAAATTGAATGTTTTGCGATACGACAAATTGAATTGGAGATCACTTTCTACGAGCCCACGAACTTATCAAGAACTATCATAGCGCTAGTACATTTCCTAGGGGTATGATTAAAGGCAGATTCAGCCCCATTGGCTCCACTAAAAACGAATAGTTTGACAAATATTTTATTAAAAATAATTGGTAGAAGGACACATGGAGTATAAATATTTATGTACGGTCTTCCACTTTAGTACTAATATTTTTTTTGGATCAATTAAGTGCCAAATCAAAGAAAAAGATCACTTAAGTGCCAATTCCGAAAAAAATGAGACACTTAAGTGTCAATTCCTGCGAAACAATACACATGGCATTTTTTTTTATTAATTTATTAATATTATGTGGATTTTTATTTAAAAAAAAATATGTCCATATGGCGTCCACGTGGCAATTTTTCTTTTAGAATTCAGTTCACGTGAACTTTTAAACTAAAATTTAATTTATTTTTTTAAAAAAATAAAAGTAAACAAAAAAATAACTTTAAAAAAAACACAAACTTGCGGTTGAGCGAAAGAGGGCCGTGAGCCCTCGCCGCCGCCCACCACCATTGTTGGCGATGGGTGGGGGGTGCTCGGGGATCGCCGAGCCCCGGCGACCCCGCCGAGGCCTCGAACTGCAAGTTTGAGTTTTCTTTTTTGATTTTTAGCTTATTTTTAGTTTTTCGTTTATTTTTACTTTTTTTAATATTATGTGAAAATTTTTATTGATTTTTTTTTTGTTTTTTCGACTAGGATGCTCCGGCGAGCTACGTAGATGCACGTCGATTTCCGGTGAAGCTCATCGGTGTTGGCAGACCGAAATAATCGTTTTTCAAAAAAATGACACTTAAATGATCCAAAAAAAATATATATTGGCACTCTTAGTGTCCTTTTGCCGAAAATAATATCTCGTATTGCTTACAAAAATAGATGAACGGAAAACAAAAAATCCAACATGCACTGCCGATGCCCGAATTGGCTCGAGGACTAAGCTATGGAGTGATCATCATCGAGATTGATCTTTCTCTTTATACCTTCTTTTTAAGGCATTAAAGGCATGTGAGTGAACGCCCTTTTGGCGTTTGTCTTCTAATTGTGACATAAATTATTGTCGATGAAGAAAACATTTTTCATTGATTAATTATTTTAAACGATATAAATTATTACCTTTAGAAAAATATTTGTTAAAATTATTTAATCTTTCACAAGACAAAAGGAATGTGTATGTGTTAATGATCGAGGCTTTGTTCTCGCTACCCTCTCTTCCTTTCAGAGCTTCCCACTAGATTTGTGGACTGCAACAAGTTCCTTAGCAGAGATGAATTGAAAGGGAAGCATTGAGTTTCATTATTTAGCTGGATCGACCGGCCTCATACATAAAAGCCCCAGCACTCGCACGATTTGAAAAGTAAAGTCAGATTCTTCCCACCCACAGTCAAGAACTCAGTCGTCGATCTTCATCTTCTCGAGGATGGTCTTGAGGATCTTGATCGACAATGGCTTCCCATAGCAGTCATCCAGACCAGCTGCCATGAAAGTTTCCTTCTCGGTTTCCAGGGAATGCGAGGTCACCCCCACGATCATGGCCCCGACTCCCATACTCCGCAGCTCCTTCGTCGCCTGCGAGGGAAGACGGAAAGGCCCGCCGTCACGGCACCGAACGGATGCAGAACGAACCGGCGAAAGCTACAGATATGCGAGAAAAACGTGTGTTGGTGCGTAGTTACCTCGAGTCCGTTCATCACGGGCATCTCCCAGTCCATGAGGACGAGATCAAAGGATTCCCCGGAGCGGAACAGATCCACAGCCACGTGCCCGTTCTCAGCCACCTTGGGTTCCACTTCCACGCCCACACGGTTCAACAGGATGGTGTGGATGGTGCGGATCATCGAGTCGTCATCCACGATCAGCACGGACGGCTTCTTCTTCGCAGGTGCGGCGGCCCAGCTGGCTCCGGCCCCATCGCCCATCATGGCTTTCCCGCTTACGGCGCTCCTCGGGTTAGGGCTGGCTGCACCTGCGACTTGCTTCGACATCGTTGCCCCTAGCACCCTATGGAGCTTCTAAAGTGAGCTCTTTAGGATGTGTGGGATAATGAACATGTAATGAGTTCCATGCATGCATTCACAGAGCTTCCAAAATTGGCTTAAAAGAAGTAATTTCGAAGAATGAGTAAATTATGGAACTAACCTGAAACACCTGATCGCTAACACAAAAGATATGGAGGCTTGAAGGCGCTTGAACTCTTTGTTTTTCTTGCCTCTTTTGACATTTTCAAGGGGGATTATATAGCGCAAGAGAAGGGAACAAGCCACTTAACTCACATTTAAAATCAACTCAAACAAAATCCGATAGCCTAAATTGACTCATTACTCGATCTGAAAAAATTGAATTCAATACGCTTGGAAAAAGTCATATTCAAGAAAGTGGAAGACCACATAGCAACCAAAAGTGAGATCCTCATATATTAATATCGCTATCCGATACGCGAATCCGCAATTAATAATACATTATCGGTATGGTTATCTAGTCTTGGATTCGAAATTATCATTTCAAATGCTATTTTTTTTTTTTTTGAGAACTAGTTGCTTTATTGACCAAAGTGACATAATACTCAAGGCGTACTTCAGATCCACCTACTTGAGCACATGAGACCTTACTATGGAAACTTTGAGAAAGTTAAACATAGAATATTATGTACAAAGTTTTGAACATTAGGTTATGTTGTTTCTTGTTCTTTCTTCAATCCAAAGTGTGGAGCATTACTTTAGCAAGTTCTTGGAAGAGAGTCATTAAGTTTTTATTGCTAGGAAATAGTCGAATCGACCAAACTTCGCCTAAAATTAAAAATAAAAATTAAGGCATTACTTTAGCAAGTTCTTGAAAATCATTAATTTTTATTAAAATAACCAACTAAAATAAAAATAAAAATTAAGGCATTACTTTAGCAAGTTCGTGGACGAGATTCATTAAGTTTTTGTGGCTAGGCTCAACGTAGTTCATCATTATCAAATTGGGATACACATTGCAAACCCTAAAGGTTAATATGTAGTGGGAAATAGTTTACATGATTAGAATCATAGCATGTGACACAAGCCATTAGAAGTTATCCGACACTTAATTGCGTTGAAATTAAGAAAAAATTGTAGATGAAGAATTACATTATTAGTACAATAACTTTTCGAGAAAATTTTCAATAATGGCCTGAAGTGTCTCATTTTCTCAAATAAGCGATCGAATTAAACATTACTTCAAATAAGGACATGAAATCTCCTTTTTGTTTTAAAGAAAGGTATGAAGAGGATATTATTTCAAATAAGGGCTCGAGGTGTCAATATCAATCTCAAAGAAGAGCCCGACTCACTAGCTAGTTAAGTGCATTTTCTCCATTTATTTATTTTTTAATTTTTTTTGTTGTTTTCTTTTTATGTTTTTTGAAATATTAAAAAAACCAAAATTTAAAATAAAAATAAAAAAGAAGAAGATGAACTCGAGGCGGGAGTCCGCAGGATGGCTACCTCCCGCTTGTGGCCGCCCCTACCACCGGTGGGAGTCGGGCATTGCCGGCGGGGTTGCCAAGCACCTCGGTGAGAGCCGACGACCCCATCGACCTAAGGTCTAGGGGTGAGCAAATCGGACCGTCGGACTGGGACCGCCAAGATCGAATCGAAACCGATGGTCCGATTCCCGGTTCTAGAGGGAGCAATTTGATTCCCGGTTCTAGGGTCCTAGGATCGGACTTGCTCGGATAAAATCGATCGAATTTTTTTTTTTTTTAAAGTTACTCTCTCTTTACTTGTTAAAGGTGTCCAAAAATTTTACCAAATTAAAAAACTATTGGCACTGTTTATTTTTTTATTCTACCATGTAGAAGTCTTTTTAGTTACACCGATGGTCCGGTTCCTAGTTCCGAAAAATTAAGAACCAAGACCACCGGTCCGATTCTCGGTTCTTGAGAGGAACCGAACCGGACTAGGAATCGATCACCCCTATTAAGGTCGCCCGGTTCCGGTTAGGGCCACTGGCCCTCACCTCCGGTCGGCGGTGTCACCGGCCCTCGCAGGCATCCGGCGATCTGCCCGGCCTATGCTCCACACCCCATTGGCGGTGGGGCGGTGACCACAATGCCTCCTATTTGTTCTTCTTTTTTCGCGTTCTTCTTCGACTTTTTTTTTTTGGTTTTTTTAATTTTAATTTTAATTTAACTAAAAATTAAATTTAAATTGTATTTTGATGAAAATACCCTTGATCAATCGAAATATTTAATTGGCCGGCGAGATCGGGCCCTTGTCTAAAATAGTCATAGCTACTTTATACCCTTATTTGAAATAATGAGATCACTTCAAGCCCTTATTTGAAATAACATTCACTTCAAGCCCTTACTTGATAAATAAGAGTATCTCGAGCCATTAAATAAAATTTTTCCTAACTTTCCATTTCATGCACTTTTTAAAATAATTACTTGTGTGCAAGTGTAGTGCGCACCTGAATACTTATTATAATTAATCCAACAGTTTACAACACGCAATACTAACAATAATCAGATTCTTTTGAGTATACATTTTATTAATTCATTAAGCAATAGCAGTACAGAGATGAAAATCGATTATTTTAGAAATTGTGGGTTAGTTAATTTATATGCAGTTCTCAAGAATAATGTATACGCTAATAAAAGCAACAATTAGGAAGAGAAAGAACCCAATGAAAAGCTGGAAAAAAGTACCAAAAAAGTCATAAATCTATTGCATTTGTACAAATTTAATCACAAACCTTTTAATTGATCTAATTTAGTCTTAAACTTTTTTTATATTAGTACTACTTTAGTCCACCCTATCAATTTTGATCGGAAATCACTAATGTAGACACCTGTGGTGCTACACAAGATGGTCGGCGTTGATGTGTATAAATTTTAATAATATTTTTTGTAAAAAATTATTTTCAATTATTTTTCCTTTTTCTTAAACATTGGCTTTAGCCTATGAGGGTCGCCGACAACCCTTGCCGGCCATTAGGCGAGGGCAATCTAGCTCTCGCCGGATCTATGTGAAAGCCTTCGTGGTGTTGCGCATGATCGGCGATGCCGCGATAGCTTTGGGCGAGGCGGCCCTCGCCCGGATCTAGCGAGGGATAGCTAGCCCTCGCAAGTAGCTATCAAGGGCTAGCCGGCCTTGCCTGCTTGGCTGGGCATGGGTCGGCCGGCCTTCGTCCGCCAAAACCAAAGTTTAACATAAAAAAAGTTGGCAAAAGTATAGTAGGAGTATCAATATTTATGCATGACGCTTACTTTAGTGTTAATATTTTTTTTGGATCACTTAATACCAAATCGGGAAAAAATGATCACTTAAATGCCAATTCTAGCGAAACAAGACACATGGCATTTTTTTCTTATTAATTTCTTAATATTATGTGGACTTTTTAAAAAAAGTCTATCCATGTGGCGTCCACGTGGCAATTTTCTTTTAAAATTAAGTTCATGTGGAAGCCACGTGGACTTTTAAACTAAAAATTAAGTTAATTTTTTTATAAAATTAAAATTAAACAGAAAAATAACTTAAAAAATAATATAAAAAAACCACAAACTTGCGGTTGCAGCGGCGTGGGCTGTGAGCCCTACTTGCTGCAACTTAACTATTTTTTTTAGCTTATTTTTATTTTATTTTTTTACTTTTTTAATATTACATGGATTTATTTATTGATTTTTTTTTTGCGACTAGGATTCTCCGACGAGCCACGTAGATGTTACATCGATTTCCAAATGAAGCTCACTTGAGTTGGTACTTGAAATAACCATTTTCAAAAAAATTGATACTTAAGTGATCCAAAAAAAAATATTCGCACTAAAGTGAGCGACTTGGACATAAATATCGACACTCCTAGTGTATTTTTGCATAAAAAATGTAAGAAAACAAAAAATAATTAAAAATCATTTTTTTTACAAAACATATTATCAAAAAATAATCACATCAATGTTAGCCGTCCTACGTGGCACTGCTTGGCATCTACATTAGTGATTTTCTCTCAAAATTGGTCGATTGGACTAAATTGGTACTAATGCAAAAAATTTAGGACTAAATTAATCGAATTGAAAGGTTTTAAACTGAATTTGTACTAGTACAATAGATTTAGGAATTTTTTGGTACTTTGCCCATAAAAGCTTCATTGGCTAACCTTGTACAACTTATACTTTTTTGGCTTTTTTTAATGTTATCGAGACAAAAGTCGATCATTCTTTCAGACTTAGGATTTGTTTATTTAGTGAAAAAAAAATTATTGAAAAAAAATTTCCTAAAAATGATTACTCGTATCGTTTCAAATAATTAGCCATTAATGTTTTTTTTTCACTTTTCACGATAATTTATGTCCGAACATTTTTATGGATGAAGAAAATATTTTTCGTTTGTTCATTTTATAAGCAATATAAGCGGAGCCTTAAACTCGTTAATTTGTCATTGCTCATTTCTATCAAGATTTTTAGGGATGATAATCCATCATCTTCCAAAAAGGAGTAGCTTTAATCTACATTTGAATTACATTAGAAATTCCAACACTTAATCAAATTTTATTAAAATCTTCTCATACACAAGCATGTATTAAGGCTCCATTTATTTAGGGAAAAATGAATCATTCAAGAAATGTTCTTTTTCTAAAAATGCTCGCCCATATCTCTTGAAATAATTAATCAATAATATTTTCATCGCCTACTAAAATGTTTAAACATAAACTGTTGGCGATAATGATATCATCTTTCATTGACTAATTATTTTAAGCGATATAGACGAATATTTTTAGGAAAATGTATTCTGAATCATTCATTTTTTTTTTTTTGCAAAATAAAGTGAGCCTAAACAGAAAATTTTTATCTACTAATGAAATGATGTAGTTACCAAAACCAAAAATTGTATTTTAACCCTACTTGTGGAAAAATCTCTTTACAAAGCTAGGGTAGACTCGTCGAATTGGTGGTTGAGTAGGATCGAAAAGGTTCCGACCCAAATAGACCAATTTAATCCATTTTCACTCATTTGCATGCAATGCAAATCTAACGACCCATACCAAACCCAACATCCACAACACATACTTAATTCAACCCGTATTCCTAAAATACTTCTATATTTAACCAACTCTAGAAAAAGTTATACCCAAACCGAAGTGAAAATGTAGAGTGAGCATGCGCGAGATCGAGTGAGGGTGGGAGAGAATGAAGAGAGAGTGTGGGGATTGGGTTTTAGTAAGTTGTAAACCCATTTTGACCAATTTACGATTCATTTAATATCAATATCATGTTTAAATCCAATTATTGAATATAAGTAACCCACATTACAACTCACCACATCATATATGGGTAAAGAAATGTGTTTATGATCCATTTTTACAGGTCTATGCCAATGGTTCAAATTAAAGTCCCTTAAAGTTATAGGGTCGATGGAGAGTAGGTGGATATAGAGCAATGTAAACTTCATTAAGCATGTCATATGAGATACATTTTGACATGCTTAAATTTATTTAGTGTTCTAAACTGAGTACTTCCCTTTTAATTCATATCTAAGTTTTGGGTATATTTCAATTTTACCAACTGTTTCTAATATTTTCTTGATTTTTCTTCCACAATTTTGAATTTGATTGTCCTATCAGTTCTGTTTTCTGAATGAAATTAGATGATCTCCGAGAGCTAAATAGTCCAGCCACTGAAGCAAATTCTAGTTAAGCCATAATGTAAGATGTGTACGCTATCTGTGAAGCGTCACTAAGTTGGGGACTAATGACAATTAACTGGTGTTTAATGGATGCTCCCTCCAAGCTTGAACCCATCTTATTTGACGATGAAGCATTGTGAAGGGGCAAATGAACTGATTCTGGTCATGAAACTTACCATCCATGTATTCTATGAGGTCAGAAAATAATTCGATGTGCTTTAAGAAAATCACTTGAATCCCTAGCGCAACACATGTTTGAATGATTCTTAAGTTGTATCGGATTGGATGAGGATCGGAGAAAAGTAAATAAAGTCTTGAGATTGAAACTCGGGCATCCCGTATCAGAAAACACCTTTACTAACGAGTCCATCTCTAGCCAACATCGCACACCAACTCGATAACTAGATGACCCGAAATTGCTTCGATTGTCAATTTTATAGAATGCCGCTGATATTAAGGGAGAACGCCCGTGATAATCTGTCCGTTAGAATGCATTAATTGCCATTATTAGCTAAATCCTGCTCAGATTAAGTAGAAGGTTCATAGCCATAGAAAATGAAAGACATTAGGATTAGAGACTAGAGTCCAAGGCCATGATGGTGGAGAGGTTCATGGGGTCCATGTACTTTGTGGAGCCGGTCATGATTTGCTGGACGATCAGACGGTTGGCCTTCTGCGACGGATGGAACGGGTCCCAGAAAGCGTACTGATCCCTATTGGTGCACAGGTTCGAAGCTACCGTGCAAAGCCCGATCCCATTGTACGGCCCCTGTCCACAGCACGCCACCTTCGATGTGATAAATCCTGCAACGTTCAAGGACCAAATTGGTTAAAAATTTCCACTTGCGAGGACCAAATTGAACATTGAACAAGAGTATAGGGACCATTGTCGACATAATCTCTTTTTGAACCATATATAGATACCGTATGCTTGAGGGTTGGTGATGAAGTCATTGTGCATTTGCTGGGTGTTGGCGCCAATGAACACTTGCGATTTGTATTTCTTATTGAGATCCTTGAGCATCTGGAGGAGCTGAGGGTTGTACAGGGACGCCGCCTGCTGCAGCTCGGCCACGCACTGCCCATTCCGGCTCCGCGTCGCCAGCTCCGCCGGCACACACCCCAGCGGCCCGGTGCCCGTCACCAGAACCCGCCTTGCCCCGAGGTCGTACAGCCTCTGAAAAAGAACGAACAGGATCACAAAGAAACCGATCAACATCGACCCTCAGTAGGGGTGTCTTCTTTTTTTGTGGCACAACATAGAAACCCTAGAAAGTAATGACCATGAGGAGCTTCTTGTACTCGGAAATGACGTAGGTGACGTAATTAGAGAGAGAGTACTGGCGAGATCTTGCGGAATAGGGCACCAAGAAGTAGTTGTTTACGAAGTCATTGCCTCCGACAGTGATGAGAACGAGGGCTTGGTTCACGAGCTTCTTGGTGCGTTCCGGCCCGATCAATGCCGCCACCCGTCGCTGGTGCTGCTGAAAGTACTCCAGTTGCTGGTACATCCTTATTATATTGATCTGCAAAGAATCCATTAGCGAACAGAATTCGACCAGCTTTTCGAATGTGATTGAACTGCGAAAAAAACGGGAAAAGCTCACAAATTGAACTCCAGTGTCGTTGAGCACTCCAATTCCAGCAGAAGCAAAGTTCGCTCCCACCAGCAACCTTTGTCCACTGAGCTCAGGGCTCAGGTATGGCAGCGTGGGCTCTGACCCAATCTCCTGACCTGCCAAAATGATAGAAGAGAATAATGCTAAGGCTCAAAAGTTGGACAAGGCAGTAATCATGAAGAAAACGTGAGTTTGGTAGATTCCAACTGATGAAATCGGGGATGTTGAACCCGTTGGAGAACCGGCCCGTGGGCCGGTGGGTCGGGTAGTCGATCCCGTAGGGCGGGGAGTCAGCCCGGGCAGTCGTTGCTAGGTAGTTGTTGTTGCCGTTGTCGACGAGCGAATCCCCGAACACGAAGAAGGCCCGCGCCGCCTCTGCTCGCGGGGTGAGAGTCATCCCCAATGCCATGACGAGAGCAAGAACGAGCCATGAAGTTTGAAATGAGGGGCACGCCATTGAAGTTGGGGTGAGAAGCTCGCGATGGCTAGCTCTCCTTTTTATGGTGTGATTGTCACTTGCTTTGATACGTGAACACAATAATAAGGGAAGATCTTTATGTGCATAGGAGGTAGTGGTTCATAGTTTTGAAGTAGGTCTATGCCAGATCAAAAGCAGTTGGTTCAGTCACCAATGACCACGAACACCATTCAATTCTCAACCCCAATTTTGCACAAGATGGAATTATCTGATTACTCTGTTGAAAGTTGAGTAGATTAGGTTAATTGCCGAAAACAAAGATTTTTATCCGCGCCGCGAAATCCTTTACGTGTGCGAGCTTGGCGGCTGGATTGAACAACGATCTGAATCCGAGGTCGGAACTCGTAAATGAGTGAAGGAGCTCGAGACCTTTTATAATAGCTTGGCGTAGCAGGTGCCGAACCGATTCTAAAACTTGTCACACATGAAATCTCAAATTCGAAGGGTGAAATTTGGCCAATTTTATGTTTCAATTACCTCGTGCAAAAAGCTAACACGTATCACATTAAAAATCAAACCGTAAAATTGATAATGACAGTGAAGGGGTGGCAAGTGAAAAATGTGCGCATCGAAAATTATGAATCTCATGTATGGTATGCGATCGAATTCTAAAACTTTCAGTTGGTACAATCGATTCTAAACATTTTCTCAAAGAGCTTAATTGAGTCGTCGGGTGATTTAGGTGCACAAAGTAATCGAACAACAAAAGCGAAGTGAACTTGACTTCGACATTGATGACCAAACTTGTTTTCTTTACAAAGTCCCCTAGCTATTAATAGATTCAGAGCAAGAAGGGAAGACATGTGATTTGAGTAAATAGATATCACGGACGCGAGCTGTGTCCAGTGTTTTTTCCTTAGGGGACCTTGCGATTTCGTTTCCTTTATTAGGTTCTTTCTTATATATTGGTTTTTGAAAAGTGGCCAACTAAATACTACAATATTTGACTTCTTGAGGAAATGGATTCCATCTAATACAAAATGGGAAATGTTTTCCGACAAGATCTTGTCGAAACGGTGCAATCCCGAACAGTAGATTCACACATCATTACCGCGTATTTTGCATAAAGAACTTATTAATTGCGAGATCGTGTGGTCGGAAATAACCGACAATCTTGTCGGACGGTCAGACTTAACAAATTTCATATGAAATTGGCGAAGGTGTCAAGAGTTCGAACCTCCGGGCTCCCTTTTCATTGCTTGTCTTGCTCGCTATCCAACCAAGTTGGGGAAGTTTTATGAGCTATAACATATTGGTAAAAACGATATCTCATGTGAAATCACACAATACATACCGTAAGAAAATCGAAGAATTCCCGTGAGATCCCAAGAAAGACACCATCACTCGCCAATCTATTACTTTGCATGTTAAAATTTCGACACATCAATAAACCCCTTTCCTATCTTGTCTTGTATTATATACCTCATACATGCCAATGACCCGTGCAAGACTCAGCACCTTCAACTCTTTCCAAAGGTGGAGAAAATTCACTATTAAGGGTGAGCGGTTCCAGGTTCCGTACGAGTTTCACTTGGAATTTAAAATCCATCCGTCGAACCGGTTTCTCATATTTTGAAACCCTGAACCCACCCCGCATACTTCTGGAACCTAGAACTTATTCTTTCACAGATTTAAGGGTCGGTTCAAGAATCTACAAGGTTCCATTTATATTCGAATTGAACGATTACCGTGAATCATCGTCTTTAATAGCCATCATTTGCTACTACAATCTACTAACTACAACTCATATTTAGACAGACGAATAAATATTAAATGTTAATAAAGTAAAAGTCTCAATCATAAGTATTGTCGAAAATGATAGGCTCGGACTAATGATTCCAAATTACACTCATCATTGGATGCTATGAAATCCTACAGGATTGTGCGAAAATATGCACCAAGAAAGAAAAAAAGAAAAACTCGTTATAGATTTTAAGTTCTACTTATTTAGACCCGAAACTTATTCATCGAAATATGTTCCCCAATTTTGGAACTTGGAACCAAACTTCTATATCTTGGCACATGGAACCGGACAAATCCTCTACAAGTAGATTTCAGGTTCCAGGTCCTACCCGGGCCGATACTCACCCTTACTTACCGTGCATCATCAACTACTTCCCAATGTTCAGATCCCATTTCATGCAGGAATCGAACTAAGAGGGACAGTTGACCCCCCCCTCTCTCTCTCTCTGCATGCGACAACATTAAATAACCCAACTACAATTGGGTTCTGTGTTACTGTCCGCAGCGCTGGAGACCCACTTTCCAGGCGCTTTAATTAGGGCAAAAGAAGGACAGGTCTCTTCGAGGATCGTCAGTCTTGCCTCGACCCAAAACCCTCGCAGAAGCGGACGGCGACTTTGATCGAGAGCGCAACCGCATCAGGAACCCTCCCTTCCCCCCTCCCCTCTTCCCCTTTGCCGGTTGCGGCGCGCAGCAGAAACATTCCGTACAGGCGTCAGAGTCAGAAACTCGTCGTACTTGCTGCCGGAGAGGCAGAAGCGACGTCTTCTCGTGCGGCACACGACTGATTACTACGTCATGTATTATTTGTTTTCGGATGGAGAACGACGCACAACTAGGAAGAAATCCGCAACTCAGCGTTGAGGAAGACGACAAATATCCGAAGACGGTGAAAAGTATCAGCTTGAGGCCCACTCAGGCCATTCTGGGCCTATGCTGATGCTGGAGCCGCTTCCCGTACTGGCCCATTATGACTACTCTGGCCCACATGTTTATAATCCGACCCGGTTGGATGCCAAGTGGCACTATACAACTTGGCGGGCCTAATTTCTTAAAAAAAATCACTCAGTTTCGAATCTAATCTCAATTCTATCCAGAACTTTTCTTTGTTGAAAAAGAATCACTAGCGTTCACTCTAATCACAAATCTACCCCGCGTCAAAAAATGGTCACTGGTTTCTTCAAAATTATCGAATAGCGACCCTCCACCGTGGCGAATGGCCGCCCTGCCAGTTTTCATTGTCGTAAAGGGCAGGCATACCCTTTGCAATGGAATGAAAATTTCATTGAAAATCCGATATTTCTTGAATTACATGAAAAGCACGAGTTACCGCTAGAGGTTCTAAACGTTTACAGTTTTTGTACGTTTTAATTTCAATCTTCTACATGCAAACATCGGCTTCATGGTTTAATTATAGAAGATCCCAACGTTTGGGAACTTTTGGAGATGCCCTGCTCCTTTAAATACCTATGAATTCACAAATAACCTTTTAAATAGTTGCAAATGCCCTCATCACCTAATAGTCACTCCCATCTTTCGTTGATATATCTCCAATCCTGTTGACGTTCCATCCGTTTCTCGAAAAATGAATGATTTGAAAAAAAATTCTCTAAAAATGATCGCTTATATCGCTATCGCTTGAACTTATTAGTCAATAAGAAAATATTTTCATTATCGACAACAAACAAACTGAAATTATTACGTAATTGAAAAAATCTCTGTTTACCATCAAGCACAACATGTAAAAATTTCGACCACATTACACCACCGCACCAGAGATCTCACTTCCTACGCCCCTCCTGAACAAAGAGCGCCAAGAATTGGCAAGCAAAGATATGACGACCGAACACAATCTTCATCGGACATTCAATAAATAAATAAAAAAAGATACGAAAAGATAAGATTAGCCTTCGGCACGATGGAACTTAAGTCCTGGAGTCCAAGGCCATGATGGTGCTGAGGTTCATTGGGTTCATGTATCTGGTGTCGCCGCTCAGGATCCGTTGGACGATGAACCTGTTGGCCCTCTCCGTCGGATGGAACGGGTCCCAAAATGCATAGATGTCCCGGTTCGGGCACAAGTTCGAGGCCACCGTGCACAGCCCCAATCCGTTATAGGGACCTTGCCCGCAGCACGCCACCTTCGACGTCACGAAACCTGCAGCCATCGGTCACGCGCAACAAAAGCCTGATCAAAACAAGTACGACCCGGAAGAAAGTTCAGCCCGTTAGAGGAGGCACGGACATGCCGGGATGGTGCTAGTTTGGGAAAGTCTAGACCCTCGAGTGCTAATCAAGACGGGCAACATGTCAAGAGAAACGCAAATTCCTAGTCTCTTTCGGATCGATTGAGTTCAAACCGGTGACCATTGTACTAAGGCCGTGGTTCATATCATTCGATTGAGTCCACTCGAGTCTCACTCACCTCCTGACTGGACGCGGTTGCGATTTTAATTTCTGCCCACGTGATAGCTCGTCTCTAAAAGGGTGAAGAAGAACATGTGATGCCCCGTTATTAACTAGACTGAATGTGACAGACCTAAGTCAATCATGTATCGCATTTAATAACAAGAATGGGCAAATGGACCCTGAATTTCAGAAAGGCCATATTTGCTTTAGTGCCCAATAAATTTCTCATTACATAAAGATAAAATATAAAGAAAAATAAAAAATTAATTTTCTCATTTATGAAAAATACTAGACATGGGCGCCCATAACATTAACACCCGAAAGCCCAAGTGGTCCCAAATCTATTTAATCGCCTAGGATAATATAAAACATGTATTTAGATCTTATTTCATTTTGTATATTTTTCACTCATGTGCTGTACGAGGGTTGATGCATCTGCTATTTCAAGTGCAAAACTGTGTTTCGTTTCTCGATTTTTTTTTTTTACGACATTACCATATGCTTGAGGGTTACTGATGAAGTCGAGGCTCATCTGTTGCGCGTTAGCCGCGACAAACACGTCGGAGCCGATCTCTCCGTTGAGACCGTTGATCATTTCGATGAGCTGGGGGTTGAACAAGGCGGCTGCCTGCTGCAGCTCCGGCGCGCACTCGCCGTTCCGGCTCCTCATGGCCAGCTCGGCCGGGACGCAGCCCAACGGCCCGGTTCCGGTCACAATGACCCTCCGTGCTCCTAGTTCGTACAGCCTCTGAAATGAAAAATTGGAATCTTTTTGTGAAAAATCATAACGGAGAAACTTTCATATAGTTAACAACAACAACAACAATAATAATAATGCAACAAGATAGTTGTTGTTGTTGTTGTATATGTGCAATACTTCTCGTGAATTATGCCTATTGAATGAGAGAGAGGCAAAATTATATGATCAATCAGAACTTGTCCCCTTGGCCTTAAAGAGGAGATGTCCTCCATCAGGACAGCATTAAAAGGCCAATGTTTAAATACAGCGAAAATGTTTTTCATTCTCATCAGCCAAACCGGCTGTAAACATCCTCGTTCGCAACGTGCATAGATCAGAACTGAAACAGGGAAAAAGAGTTTGATGTTTCACATTGGTTTTGCTAGCCTTTTGATCTGATGTCATGCTTTTTCATTACAAAAACCCTGAAAATTTTCGGACAGCGAATGAAAATCTCAAAAATGTATATCGGCGCTCAACCGATGAGGAAAATTTCGAATGAACGGCTTACGGTCAATATCTTGCGGTACTCGGAGATGAGATAGACGACGTAGTCGGGGAGGGAGAACTGGCGGGACCGGGCGGAGAAAGGCACCAAGTAATAGTTGTTGACGAAGTCGTTGCCGCCAAGGGTGATCAGCACGAGAGCGCCGTTCACGAGCTGCTGCGCTTGGGCTTCTCCGATGAGCGCGGCGACCCTTTGCTGGTACTGTTGGAAGAATTGCAGTTGCTGGAAGATTCGGATGATGTTAATCTGCAGAAAAGGAAAACCCAGAGACAAGTGACATTGTAGATCAGTGAAGCAAATATCAACCCCAGCTATAGAAATTCATTACCAATAATGTACATCTCCCAGGTTAAAAACATATAACTTAGCACCTAAATTACGTAATTTATAATGGTCTTGTCCACACAATGTACGATTCAAGCGCGAAACTTTCATTTAATTTCAAGAGCTAGAAACGTACGAGCATTTGAAATAATCAATACATTTTCCATTTCTTGACTCAATGTGGAATGCCCTTTCATCTATATTCTTTGTTTTTGCTTTATGCGATTTGAACATGAGACAAGCGTAACCCTAATCTGACACATTGTTTTATTTCTCTCTCTCGTTTCTTTCAAGAGCAAGAGATTTGCAAGCTACTAGCAAAGCAAAATGTAGTTCAGTTTGAGACTACACTTACGAACTGAATTCCAGTGTCATTCAAAATTCCGATTCCGGCGGAAGCGAAGTTGGCGCCGACGAGCAAGTTTTCTCCGGTGAGCTCGGGATCCAAATATGGCAATGTGGAAACGGAGCCAAGCGACTCACCTGACAATCAACAAAACGACCACATAAGTTTGGAAAAACAAAAATGCCGAAACCATCACAGACACACGTATAA
This sequence comes from Rhodamnia rubescens, assembly GCA_021437795.1. Taxonomy (NCBI): domain Eukaryota; kingdom Viridiplantae; phylum Streptophyta; class Magnoliopsida; order Myrtales; family Myrtaceae; genus Rhodamnia; species Rhodamnia rubescens. The sequence goes on along the minus strand of JAILYA010000006.1, from coordinate 1,062,462 downwards.
ATCTTCCTCTCTCAAATCCTAACTGATAAGGTCGGGAATGTTCATCCCGTTGGAGAAGCGGCCGGTGGGCCGATGAGTCGGATAGTCGATGCCGTAAGGTGGCGAGTCGGCCCTGGCGGTGGTGGCGAGGTAGTTGTTGTTGCCGTTGTCGACGAGCGAGTCCCCAAAGACAAAGAAGGCACGCGCCGCCTCGGCTCCGGGAGTCGCAATGCCTATCATCACCGCTAGGCTCAATATCACCGAGCAAGAAATCCAAGAGAAGAATTTGCCCTCCATTGGGAATAAACAGAGCACTAAAGTATACACTCTCTTGACCTTAGAGAGTGTAAATCTTTTATCTAGAGCGAGGCTAGCTCCATGCAAAGCAATATATATTGGAAAAGTTGAAGAGCAAAGGGCTTATGTAAAGATCAATCATTTGGATTCATGCATTGAATGGCAATATCTGCTAACGCCACAGTACAGATGGACGAGGTCCACATGCCCCGAGGCTATTATTGGGCACGAGTAGGGCTTCGAATTGAAGAGGGTATTTACTAATTATCGCATTGTAAAGTGTGTTGTTCGTTCTATCTATATGAATACATTTTTTTAGTGTTTAGCGCCTTGCCATTCTTGTAGAGGATGCAAGGGTTGAGTTGAAGAGGGAAAAAAGAGAAAGGAAACAAATTGTACGAAGAGAAAAATAATGCCTATGGTAGACGGACTAATCTCTTTGTATGTGTTGTTCGGAAAGTGGAAGACTTAACGATTATTCCTTTGGAGAAATTAGAAGTCAAAATTATTAAAGGAAGAGATCAATTCATAGCCTCGTCAGCTCCGACCATGCCATGTAGGTCGCCCCAGCATCCACGTCGAGAATATCCGATCAATATTAGCCGGAAGAACTCAATTCGGCACAAATGTAAACGATTTAAAATTAAATTTGCACTATTAAAATGTTTAAGACTTTTCCAACACTTTTCACAAACTTCATCTACGCTAATTTTTCCTTTTTTATTTTTTATTTTTTGTCGATAAACCACCTAAGGAGAACTATCAATTTAGGGCAAGTGCCTAGTTTTAGACTGAAATTATTACTGGGATGCCACTGTGCTACATTATTGCAGTGGCATCATTGTTCATTAACTTGAGCAAGTTGTTAATGGCCTTCCCCAAGTTGAAAGAGGAAATAATTCCTCTGGAACCAAGTTTAACACAGTAATTTTGACCAGAATGGGTTTGGGATGTGAAACTTTGAGTTGTCGGGCGATGGTATATACACAAAGTAAAACAAACGAAAGCCAATTTCACCTTCAAAACTTGGCTCGAAAAATTACATCAATGTCCATCATTTTTATGAAATAAATGATATAACAAGGTAAAACATTCTTAGGACCTTGTTAATGGGTGTTTCTGAACACTTGTTAAGTATAAATAATTTCAATTTTCGAAGCCTCATTATATATAATATGAGAGCAATGGGTACTTTAAGAACCGTAAAGCTTTGCTTGAGTTGTTGCTTGTTAACAAAAGATAGACCTAAATGGCCGAACTTTGAATTAAATGGTGGATTATAGTCCATAAACTTTAAATCAATATGATCCTTGAATTTTAGTCTAATGTTCAAAATGGTCATGAACTTTAGTTTTCTCAATGTAGTGCTCTCTCTTGCTTCAATATCGAACTATATTAAAATATTTAATGTAGTCCTTCCATTAATTTTGGATCGGGATTATAATGAACATTTTCATATAGTCCAGGACTAAATTGAACATGTACTAAAAGTTCGGGATTTTATTGAACAAGTCAAAAGTTTATGGACCAAAATGCATATTGGGCTAAAGTTAAATCAAGTTAAAAGTTTATGGGATATTGCACATTAGGGAAATTCGGGGACTATGTGTGTCATTTTCCCCTTAACAAAATCCTATCGAATTATGAACAAAATGGTGATTTTGAAGGAACGACATAATAAACTTATTATCTCCTAAATCTTTATAGATTCGAAATTTGAACTATCCAAAAATTTACAACAATTTAACTTTGTTTGGTAAACTAATCTTAATCATGCTCTCTCTTCTTATCCATTTATTTATGTATCTCATTATATCTTTTTATCTCTCTACATGATTAAAAAAATATATAGCCGCAAGACCTCACTTTAAAACAAAAAAAAAATCGCTGATGTTCATGCTTGATATGAAACAAACACAAATGGCGACGACATAAGACTCAATAGTAGACAAAATGGATTGTGTTATCTCGTAAATCTCTTCTAAATTAATATAAAACATAGTTTCTCTTCCTTTTGTTTTTATTTTTCACATTAACTTTGCAACACTCCCCAAGCCCGTCCCAAGCGCATTACGGTGTTAACATAATATACCAAATCCGCCTTACAAAAGTAGTTGAGTTCCCACTGGTACCCCTAACCCGTAATACTATTTTATAATGAATAATAATCTACAACCTCAAATCTACAAAATTAGCAAATTATTCGAAACTCGCTTGTCATATCTCTAAAGGAGTCCCATATACAAAATTGAAAAAGTTTTAAAATTAACAACCATAAAAGTATAAGATTCCACTGTTGTCGCTACCTGCCTATCTAGGGGGAATCGACAAAATTATGTGTCAATAGCTATTTGGTGAATCGCATAAAAAAATCCGGATTTGTTCATATCCATTCTGTTTACTGTTTGGTACTTATGACATATCAATATAAATGAACCTCAAAATGCACAAACGTAGATAAGAATCTCTCATAATTCACCGCCAAATCTAGTAAGAAAAAAGAAAATATCATCACTCACCTACAAGTATGAATTTTTTTTTTTGCTTCTCTGGCTACTTTCTTTACAATTTAAACATGAACCACGAAGCTACGGAAAAGAATTTCTATTTTCATAGATTTTTTACGTGAACCAAAAAGCTAAGAAGGTGAAGATGTTTCAAGTGTCTCGCCGTTTTTGTAGAGTTTGTTCATGAATGAAAAACCTGTGAAGGAGTTATGAAACTTCAATATGAACTAGAGATACAAAGGAGAAGGAGATAGAGATGCTAGTTTTCTTTAGAGATTTCATTGCCCGTCATTTTTCGAGAATTAAAAAAATCATTTTCAAGGTTGAATATGTTCACTTAAAATTTGGGTTCTTCTGCTTCATTTTTTACTTATTTTTAAATTTTATATCTATTTTTATCATTATTTTTATTCTCTTCCATCATTTATCAATAAAAGTTTATACTTAAAATATGTAATGATACATATACTGAGCATATATATATAAACTATATATTATAAATTAGAAAGAAATAAAATATATAAATAAAATTAGAATAAATACAAATGAAAATTATATATACTTTTTATTTTGAGTTTCTTTTTAGTATTACAATTCAAATATTATTTAAATTTTATTATTTAAGAAGTTTGTTATACAAAAAATAATTTTTATACCATGAATAAAATAAATCCTATCTACATTTATTCCACCTCCCCATGAGATAATTTTATCCATACTATATCCCCTACCCCACTTTATCCTATCCTAAGCGAGAACCAAACACAAAATAGGTTTACGTAATCGATTTTGAGTGCTTTAGGTTCAACTTTCCCAAAGCCCCTTGGTAAAAATGTGGGGCATTTGACAACTATTCTCAAGGGATTTTGAAATGAAAGCTGAGCATTTGGTGAAATTTCAGGTTATGATTTTTTCTTCCAAAACTATCCTCACTTATTCTTTCAAATTCTGGTTTTACCATTCATTTTTTTTTTGCAACATTATTAATTTTATGAAAAATAATCAAACCTTAGAGCTAAGGCCGTTGAGGTTGGAGAGCCGGATTTGGTGCCGACGCCCTTTGCCTTGACCATGCGAGCCCAGGCGAGAGCCAACGGGGTTTGCATAGCCCGGGCGACCACCGCAGGGGGTCGCGTGACTCTAGGCGACGACCACTAGGGTGTCGTGGGACCCTCGACAACCCTTGCCCGGGCTCGCGTGGTCCAAGCGATAGCCACCAAGTGCTAGATTTGGCTCGCCGACGGCCATAGCTAGGGTTTGATTTTTCTCTTTTTTTTTTTAAAATTATCCAAAAAAGAGATATCATATGAATGCCCCTTTGCAAATTTTTTTAACCAAATACTTGTTAACCCAAAGTTACTTTCCACACCACCCATTGCCACAGGTCTCCACCACCGCCAATAGTTGGTTCATCGCCGGTTTCCTCCACTACCAATCCCTGCCGCCTCTACTAATATTTTTATAATTAAATAAGAAAATATTGGGAATAGAAAATTTTAGGGTCGTACCAAACACATTTTGTTTTTTTCCTAACTATAGAATAGAAATTTTGTGTAATTATCAAATGTGTTCTTTTGCTCATAAACTATTTTCCGTAACAAAATCGAAAAAATCATTTCTACTAAGAAGCTATTCCGAGGAATGGAATTATTTCCAAACAAGCCCTAAGTGATCCGTTCCATGCAATCTACGTTCTCGAGGAGAGAGGCGACATGAATCCATTATGATGATGGGTTTGTGAGAACCATGTTATTCTTGATCGACAAGCTCAAGATGAGCAAAGGCGAAATCGCTATTGAATCCTCTACTACTCAATCTTGCTCGAGGTAGAGGTGTCAAATGGGTGGATCGGATCGGGTTGGGGTGGGGTGGATCGGGCCTAATATGGTTTGACCCATATTAACTCATTTAACCCGTTTTGATCCATATTTATCCAATGCAAATTTAATGACCCATACCCCGATCCGACCCATACCCGACCCGTATTTCTTAAACAATTCTATATTAAACGAAATCATACCAAATAAAAAAATTGATATTTAACTAAATCATACAATACAAATTTTGTGAAATTTTTTTTTATTATATAATTTTATTTTTAAAAAATTTTTTAATTTTATAATTTTTGTTAAATTTCATGACAAAAAAAATGTTTTAAAATTTTTATTTTATTTTATCTTTTATTTTTCTTCTTTTTTCTTTTTTTCTCCTTCCTCCTTTCTCCTCCCTCCTCCTTCGTATGCAGCCTACGTCTCCAACTCCGTCTACAACCTTCCTCCTTCCGTCCGCCGCATTCAAGGCTTCGACAATGGGGGGAAGCTCGACAACCGATCGCTTCCCGACAAGGCTCACTTGATTCCGGTGACGACTCGAGGCTAGATCCCGACGAGCCTCGAGCTCGCCCAATGCCGGCGAGCTCGAGGCTCACTCTATTCTAGTCGGCGATTCGAGGCCGGATTTTCGACAAGCCTCGAGCTCGCCTAGGCTAGTACGAACTCGCCTAGGCTAGTACAAACTCGCCCGGATCGGATCCCAAGGGCGACTTGAGGCCGATCTCGACAAGTCTAGAGCTCACCTAGGCTCGTACGCTTAAGCCGAGCTTCGACTATTCTAGATCGGCCAAGCTTCGACTCTTCTAGATCGGTCGAGCCTCGAGCTCGCCGGGCGCTTGGTTGAACCTCGAGGCTTGCTAGATCTCGGCCAGCCCGAGCTCGCCCTAGGCTCACCGGTGGCCATCGCAGGTGCTCGGCCGAGCCTCGAGGCTTGCTAGATCTCGGCCAGCCGAGCTCTCCCTAGGCTCGCCAATGGCCGTCGCCGGGTGGCCAAGGCAAGAGAAAAAAAAAAAAAAAAAAAGAAAAAAAGAAAATAAAAATTATTAATATTATAATAAAATATTAAAAGTTTGAATTTTTTTTGAAATATTCATAAAATTTATTTGTAACTCTTTTAAGATAGTTGTTTTACTTGACCAATTTAAAACCCATTTAGAACCCATTACATTTCTAAATAACCCACTTATGACACACTTAAGCACTTAAGCTAACACATTTTTGACCCACCACCATCAAATATGGGTTGAATATGGGTTCTAGACCCATTTTGCCACCTCTACTCAGAGGAACATATTTTGGGAATGATTATGGGCAAATTAGTTGAGCTTAGTCCTTTCATATCCGAAATACACCAAACACCGCACGGGATGGGTCAGGCTATCACGATCTTCACCAATTCCGTTTCCAAAGATGTGAATGGCCATCATAAATCTGCAGATTTTCTCGTCCTTTCTTTTATCCTAAACCTGATCCCGAATCCCGAACTTGATATCCTCTTGTCCCGGAGAAATTCCAGCATGATCAACGCCCACATAATTCACTAAATTCAGCAAATGATGAATTGCTCAACGAGATCAATGCTGGAGTTTCGCAGAAGACATGCAGATCTCATTTGTGGAGAAACTCGATTTCTTGACTACTCTGCAATTAATCAAGCAGATTGTTAGAAAGATCTTACCTGATTCTAAGTATCTCTCCGATCGGATCATAATTCTGATTGATTGTAATTTCTGTTGTAATATTATGTAACAATAGAGAGCCGTCCTATAAAAGTTCGTGTATAGTACATCGAAAGATACATAAAATTTTCCAATTCATTCTTTCAAAGTTGGTATCAAAGCCTCCTTTTTTAGGCAACTTAGCATGTCGGGTGCACTTGGCACCCAGTTGCTACGGCCACTCAACCGTGTTCACTCCATGTGCGCAAGTCTCGTATGAGGAAGTACATAGTCGAGTCCCTTCCACGATGGTTGTGTTTCGACGTCAACCGCATCGGCCGCGTCATCCCGTCGAGCCTTTTTCACGGAACCGGCTTTTCTTACGATGCTAGCCGCACAGGCCGCATCGCTAAGTAACTATTTTCTCAAGCCAACTGTATGAGGATGTTTACTCCTAGAATCTCATTGTCCGCATAAAGACAATATTTTATCGCAAATGAACAATAAATGGAGGAATAATTCATTCATTAAGATTCTATTTATTTCCCGAAAAATAAATTATTTGAAAAATATTTACTTAAAACACTATTACTTGTATCGCTTGAAAAACTAGGTCAATGAAAATTATTTTCATTATCAACAATAATTTTTGTCTCTTAACATTTTCGTGAACGATGTAAATATTTTTGGTTTATTATTTTTTGTAAGCAATACAAGCAATGAAAGAATCTTTCGTTAAAATAGAATTAGAAGTGGTAAGAATTATGCAACAACCGAAGTCAGTTTGCTTTGTAGAAAAAATACATCAACTAACTCCTATGAAATGGTTTTATGAAATGGTTTCTTCTGCATCTTCTTCAAAGATGGTAAGACACCTATTGACATGACCCCCTATAATCTCGAGACATTGAAATTGAGCACATTAAGGTTTAAAATATTCAGCACATTGGTAAAATTATTAAACCTTGAAAAATCACTCTCTTTTCACATCTTCAAAGTATATTTTTGTAATAGTTCAATAAATACCCTACAAACATATGCTAATGGTCTCGAAAATAATCATGATGAAAGCAATTATCGTGCCGTGAATCTCCCATATTACTAGGTCGCCCTAGCGAACTAGCTCGGTCCAACGGAGTTGAAATCGACAGGATTTCTTGACCAATGTAGGACCTAGCAGTTGAATGCCATTAATCAGGACCACTTGCACTTGTTTGACAAATTGAGTAAGCAAATGTTGGGTTTGCGCATAAAATTTTGTCATTGCGTACTTAGTACTTTGATCTTTTGATTAAATATGCTTGACAAGTGCATCGGCTATCAACGAGATCCTTAGTAACTTAGTAATGGGGGTGAAAATGTGGCTTAAAATGCTCGTAACTTTGAAGCTTGGCAAACGCACGTGTAGTCATTTTCTGCTTGGGCTTGAGCGGCGATGCTCATTGATTGAGCAAAGGAAGCAGCTTAAAAGGCCACAAGGATTGAAGTTGGCCATGTGACCCCTTTAAATTGGGTAGGCCAGAATTTTACGTACTGCCTCTACTCAACCTTCACTTCTCTCCATCTACCAATTTGCACTCCCATTTATGAATGTGAATCTCTCTCTCTCTCTCTCTCTCTCTCTTTTTCTCTCCTCTCTCAAATACCCATCTTGATCATTGGGGTTTTCTTTGAAGAACAAGGTCAACATGATGCATCTACCAATCTAATTTGTTTCAATGAAATGAGCAATGTGAGTAAAGGGAAAGAAGAGACATGTTAAATGTTCAAAGAAGTTTCATGAGGGGCATACTGTTTATGAAACGATGAGGCAAAACCTAGTTGTACATATTCAATTGCACAACTTCTTATTGGTGGGGGGTCATATTAGATAGAAGACAGAAATTTCGATTAGTACAGGTCATGTAGACCAATGTGTTGAATAAGGAACCGAGAGGAGACCACAGGCTATTTACATAATATGTTCTAGCCATGCCCATTCAACGCACATGATTATCAGAATTCCGGTCCACACCAACCATCCAATCACAATTTTACTGAATCGAGGTGTGTTTAATTTAATACAGGTTCGATAATGTTAGAAAGTCCAACTCAAAAGCCTTAAACAAATAGGTGGATGGAGACCACACGAATATAAAGAAAGATATAGGACCCCTTATTAGATGACGTAGAACAACAACTTCAACAGATAACACACCCCATTCCGGCCATCATATATCGTTTCCTACGTTTTATTTGCTTTGTAACAACCTTTTTGCCCTTTTGCAAAGTGAAATATCACAACAGCTAATGTTTTCACCCCACATTTATAAGAACTTCTACAAAAACCGACAAAGGCTTCTAGGAAATTTCACATTCACCAAAAAATATGGACCACAGAAGATAGATTTAATATTAAAAAAAAAGACAATAGACTATATCTAGGGTTAGTGAGATTTAAATGATGTCAACTACTTTTACAAACGAAACTAAACGTGAAATAGCTGGATAATGTAGAGCAAAAATTGGCATATCGACCCTCATCTCGGGACATAGAAAGGAGCAAGAACGGTCCAGGCCCTATTGCAATATGACTTGAACCAGATTTTTCAGGCTACTAAATGACCAGCTCACCAGTACGACAGGGAATATGTACTGAAATTCCATTAGTTAATTAGTCAATCTTCAGACAGCCAAAAATAAGTACAATGATGCTATGCCCCATAATGTTTTTTTCCCCCTTTCTTTCCTTTCTTTTCAAAGAACAGAACAATCACTCCACCTAAAAATGTAGCAATTTATGTTGGAGACCTCGCAAGTTTGGAATTTGTCAGAGGTCGCACAGATTTGATTTGAGAAAAGAATAACGAAGATTAACTTCTCGATTCTCGACTGGGATGTTCGTGGTTAATTGAAGGGAAAGAAGCGTCTAGGACATACCATATATGCTGGGATTCACACATTTGATCTCGGGATTAACTCGTTGAATTATGTCATGTATATTTTGTGATACTTAGGCGGTGCTTGTCGGTTAGATCATTGAGTTCTGATTCCAATCAACCAATGCACCTTAATTTTTTTAATTTTTTATTTTGCGATTGATAGATGGACATAGTGACCTTCACATGGCGTCCAATCTAACGTCGCATCCATCCTAACTAAAACATTTTGAAACATTAAAAAGAAAAGGGTACGGGCAGGTTGGGGTGTGGGGTGGGTTGTTGTTGTTTTAGGTTTAAGAGAGCTGTGACCTTCCGCGACCTAGCGGAAGTTGTTGGCCCTCAACCTACAACGGCAAAGGATTGCCATGGGAGAGGGGAGTGGTGTTAGGATGCACGTGTGAGTGAATTATGTTAAAGAAATCTTACACCAAAAAACTCGATATGATGTAAAGCGAGTTAAGATTAAGCAATTCTTTTAGGTTGTTAATATAATGAATCATGGTTCACACAAGGTTGTATGGCAAGTAGTTTGCTCACCTAAAAGTGAAGGAGGATTAGGATTATCCGATTTGAACATATGGAACAAAGTATTTTTAGGCCGCATGGTATGGAACGTCATCAATCGTCCATCTTCTTTCCTTTGGAGTATATGGGTTCACAACACCAAATGCAAAGGCAATCCATTTATGCTGCTTGACATTAAGGGCAGTATGGCGTAGAGTTGGCGATGTCTCCTTAAATTTTGACCCATTCTATCATCGATTACCCTAAGCTCAATGTACTGTTGCCGAGATAAATATGACAAGCTCGGACAAGTGAAAATCCTAGTAGAGTGGTATAACCTAATTTGGACGAGCGGCATTAGAAAACACATATTTATTAATTGGCTAGTATGCAGAGATAGATTACCGACAGCTCATATCATTTCACAATGGCTACATACCCAAGTGTGATTTTTGCAGGGCTGTCATTTCACAATGGCTACATACCCAGCTTCAGGTCTTGCGGCCTCATTTGAGGGTTGTAGGCGCGACAAAAGGGTTTGAAGGTTTTTTTGTTGTAAATTTGTTTTTCACAGAAGTACTTTTCAAGTTTTTATTCCGAACAATATTTAATTCAAAATTGCTTCACAGGGTACCTTTAAAACACACTTTATCAAATATTATTTACATTTAAAATATATATATCTTTAACCTAAAGTCCTTTATATTTCCTTAAAGGCTTCCCTCAAAAACCTAATTAAACACAGCCTTTGTCTCCTCTTCATGATAGTAGGCTCAACCTAGACTTACCGTACCATCGGTGCCAAAATTGCTTCACAATGCATCTTTAAATTACACTTTATCAAACACCATTTGCATTTGGGAAAAAAAAAAGTCTTCAACCTATAGTCCTTTACATTTCCTCGAAGGCTTCCCCCAAAAAGCCCAACTAAGCACAACCTTACTCTCCTATTCACGGTAGTAGACTTTATCTGGACTTATCATACCCTTAGTCCGATATGGTTGTTATACCAACGAAAGGACCTTCTCATACTTAAATAAGTACGGAACATGATAAAGTAAAAGAGAGTTCTTGGGTACAAAATCTTCGCATCCATACTTAATACTCATAGTACATTCACGTATATGATTTCTATTGTTGAATAAAGACTAACCGCCTCTCGAGTTGGCGTACGTTCTCATGAATTGAAGGGTTAGAATCAGTGAATAAAGAAAAGGTTCGTGTCCAACTTCGGCCATTCCCATTCATTGATTCCAAAAGCTTCAATCCTTTTTGTCTCTTTCCTCGCCAACTTTTCATTATTATATATGCCAATTTCGATCCGTGGCTTCAATCTTTGGAATCACAAATATACTCCTACAAGGTTAGAAAACTTCAACTCGCCAGTGTTACCTTGAGCATTTGCCAAACTCACGATGCTTCGGAGAAGAATCTATTTCTTAGCATTTGCCAAAAATTTCGGTTCACTAGCTATGACACATAAGTCGACGCCATTTCGGCCAGCAAAAAGATAAGGTTACGAGAACGAGTCGGGGTGGCAAAATCGGGTACATAACCACTTTCTAACTCGAGTTTAGTGGCCAGAATAGATTACCTTAAATTTTGAGAACATGTTGACAAGGATTTTAGAAAAATCAAATCCCGGCCGCATGCGGGTCTAAATGAGTTTGGAACATTTGGAACAGACTCAATGTTGACCTATTTTGACTACTGACTCAGTTACTATTTGGAAAAATGAAATGATGAAAGATCAAAAGAAGCTAGAAAAGTATGAAGACAGAGGAGGGTGGAGAGGAAAAAGGTCGTCACAAATAGCTGCGCGCCTCATACGGTCACCTGATTTTGCGATGCTCGCGCTAATTGAACTCCGCCTGAAGCTACTATGCTCTCTCTCTCTCTCTCTCTCTCTCTCTTAGAGACGATAAACCTATGGCTGTGTGACATCTTTGATTAAATTGAGTTATGTAATCTGTAATTTTCACTAAAGAAGACTACTAAACAAGAAAAAGAAAAGATTTCTCACATGGATTTGGCCCAATTGGACCAATTCAATAAGCCCAGGAACATAACCCAGGACTATGCTTTTCGATTCCACTTCTGATAGGTCCACCAATGCAATAACAAATCACTCCCCCCAAAAACGCTACCTGATCAACTCCCGCTCTCTATCCACACATTACGGATATCGTGCCGACGTGGCAACGGCCCATTGGCGGCAAAGATCAACCCACTCTAATTCTCAGAGAAGTCGGATAATCCTGAAGAAGAAGAAAAAGATCCTCTCGCTTGTTGCTCTCCTCAATCGCCGTCTCGCCTTCTTAACAGAGTTTCTTTAGGCGCAGAAATTCGGCACAGAAGGAAAAGGAAAAAAAAATCCTCTCATGGCTACACTGAGCATGGCTGCAGGTTTCGTGCTGAGCCCAAGCATTGGCTCCAACACAAGCTCTTCCACCACCACCAGGAGCATTGCCTATTTCCCCAGGGATGGCAACGGACGGTCCGCGAGGAGGCTCGTGGTGCGGGCCGCAGAGGGGAGGCGCCGCCGCCCCCGACTGCCACCGCGGAGGCTCCGCCCAAGGCCGATAAGCCCCCTCCGATTGGGCCCAAGAGGGGCACTAAGGTAATCAATTTGCCTCAAAGCTCTTGTCATTGAAGTTGAGTAGATTGTGATGGATCCTGTGGTGTTACTATACTTCTGAAGCTTTTATGGTATATGATTTTTCATCAATTAGCCATCTTACCTAGTAATTGCTATTATTATGTAGATTTAGATCTGTTAAGTGAGTGTTGTAGTTAGCACTATATAAAGGAGGATATTGATTGCTCTCTGTGGTCTGGAATTACTTCACACTGGAGTTAGCATTTCACTTTGCTAAAATATGACACGCGATACATTCGTACCATTTAAGTTGATATCGTCCTTTGTTTTACAACACGATACGATTCGCATGCATTTGTGGGGATTATTACATATTATCAAGTCGGGCCAAAAGTCGAACATTGCAATAATTATCAGGCTAAGAACCGACAATAAACCTAATCGAAATTTGATGTCGCCATTAGTAGATATGAAGTTTGGTATTAATGGGTACGCAACAAAATCTGCAAAAGTTGCATCTTCAGTAAAATTTCAGTTCTTGCAATGGGTTGGTACGAAATTACTGTGGCAAGTAGCAAGATGGGTCGATCATAATTCCTTTATTTCTTTTGTAGGTGAAGATCTTGAGGAGAGAGTCTTACTGGTTCAAGGATGTCGGATCTGTGGTCGCAGTTGATCAGGTCTCTCTCTCTCTCTCTCTGCGCTTCACAATACAGAGAGATCTTGGCAAAAAAAACGTTTGATTGCTGATGTTTTTTTGTTCTTCGCCCATGGCGGACAGGACCCGAAGACGAGGTACCCGGTGGTGGTCAGATTCCAAAAGGTCAACTACGCCAACGTATCGACCAACAACTACGCCCTGGATGAGGTTGAAGAAGTCTAAATGAGCGCTTTGTAAAACCTAGGATTTGTATGATACTTTGTCTTTGTAATATCCTCTCCGCTCAATCTTCTTCCTTCCCGGTTAATCTTAAATTCATCGATGAGTACCTTATTAGATCGACGGTGCAGACCTTCTTTCATCCACCGATCGAGCTCCCCGTTGTGGGCTTGTAACAAAGGTTAAGGACTAAAATTGGCAAAAGCGAAATAGATTTAGGACTTTTCGGACAATTTCCCCCCTTTCTGCGTATCAAGAGAAATCCCCTAATCATCATGTACGGGTTGCATTAGCAAGATGATCATGGTAACTCAAATACAGAAAGTCACACAAACAATGAGAAAAACAAAGGATTAATGACGATATAGAGAGCAATATGACACTCCTTTGAGTACCATACAACAACACCAAAAAATCCAAAATGACTTTACATTGGTTATATGTGATTAGACTCGTGAAAGGAGTAGGTTGGATCTAGTTATAAATGGTCCGACTTAATTAAATAGATCTATTTAATTTGATTATAACCAATTTATTGCAACGCAAATCTAAGAACTCATGTCCGATCTAGTTCATATCCAACACGTATTAGACCCGATTCATATTCCTAAAACTCTTTTATATTAAATCTAATTTGGAAAAACTCATACCCAAACCGAAATAAGATTACGGAGTGAATGAGAGCGAGATCGAGTAAAAGTGAGAGAGAATAAAGAGAGAGTTGTAGAAGTGAATTGAGTCTAAATAAATTATAAATCCATTTTGACTCACTTACTCACTCACAACTCATTTAAGAGCCACCTAATGCTGATATTATATTTAAATCCATTTATGACCTATTTATTTAATATAACTAACACACATAACAATTCAGCCCATCATTTCTTTTTATTAAGAAATGAGTTTATGACCTATACTGACATGTCTCTATGTGAGACATGCCTGTTGCGTCTTCATCCATATCTTTGGACTCTTACTTGTGCAAGAGGAATAGAACCAGATTACCAAAGAAGAGGAGCCCTCGCCACATCTCAAGAACATCCACGGAAAGACTTCACCTGTGAAGCAGCACGAACGCAAGACATATACGAGGAAGGAGGAGAGAAATTAACCCGAAAACCTACAAATTCCATTTCAAGCATGGAAGCCCCCCAAAAAAAAACCCGCCTTCCCAACTTAGAATGGGTTGCGGCCAGGCCCTTACAAAAACCACATGGAAAAAGGCTGAAAGCCTAAACAAAACAACATAAGAAAGATCCCAAAAAGGGCAAATAGAGCCATCAAAGGACCTTCCTATGATTATTTTCCACCTTAAAAAAAAAAACCTAACTAATTTATACAAACCTACAAAGGGTTCTTTTTTTATAAAGGGAAAAAGAAAGGAAGGCAAACGTTCCTAAAGAACCAAACTTGACATGGTTCTTAGCTTCGCTGCTGCTGCTGCTTCTTCTTCTTCTTCCTCCTCTTGTACTCTCCCTATATACCAAAGCCCTTGTTTCCTTTCGTGGAGAAGGCGAACCATGTCAAGCATACAGATTCCATGGAACTTGCAAGCCCTCCCAATCTGTATTCTCTTGACCGCCTTCTAGCAACAGCAGCTCCTCCCGACCCCCAAACCCTAGATCGCTCATCTCAAGATAATCGCTCCCGAACGAGAACTCTCGCCAGTGCTCGTAATCGCCTCGCTCTTCGTTCGCCGTGTCCGTCGCCACCAAACCCTCCCACAACTCACCCACGTAATCGTAGTTGGCATCTCGCGTCAGAAGACCAGGAGTCTCATCCCTCAGGACAAATGGGTAATGGTTCCTAGCATCGACCGCTTCGCTCTTCACCGCTTGCTCGCATATGCCGCTACTGCTGGAACCAGCGGCTGAGAAGTTGCTGCTGCTGTCAATCGGCGCCGCGACTGCGGTCGCTGCTGGGGCCAAGTTGAGCTGTGCTGAGGGCCCGTACAACTTCCTCGCGGCCTCGTCGTAGGCGAGGGCCGCGTCGAGGGAGGTGTTGAAGGTGCCGAGCCAGAGCCTCGCGCCTCGGTTCGGCTCGCGGATCTCGGCCACCCACTTGCCCCAGGTCCGCTGCCGGACGCCCCGGTAGGTGCAGAGGGCGTTCTCGGGGCCGCCCTTGCCCCTCATGCAGCCCTTCCTCGAGCGGCCCATGGAAGGCCTCTTCGTTTTGACCGCTTCTTTCTTCTTCCCGGCAAATACTTGTGGTTGATCTAGTTTGTCCATGACTTGTATGAACACTAGGAAAACAAACAGCCGTTTGTGAATCTCCTATCTTCCGGTAGGGTTTGAGATGATAATGATAACCAGGAGGGAAGTGGCCTTTCGGGAGCCCAAGTGATGGGAGGGAGACTTTCTCGAAATGCCAAATCAGTCGCTTCTTTGAATATACGCAAGAAACGACGCAGGCTGTTTTACGAGATGGATGCCTAACATTGAGATTTCCGTGATATGTATGATATTACTCAAATTCAAATTAGTCCAAATAAAAATAAACGGTCCGGATTTGAGTCACGTTTGAGATTTAAAATTTTTTAAATCTCAAAAAAATTTCGTCCACATTTTTTCTCTCCCTTTCAATATATGCGTGGCTCAAATCGGCCGTCTATTTTTATTTGGACGGCATAATTTGAGTAATGCCACATATATCACGGAAATATCAATATTAGGCGATTCAAATCTGGATTTACATAGGACATTCAGTCTTGTTCGGACCGTCTGGAAAATGAAAATTCATTTACGAAGAATATGGATTCATTTGTCAGAATTAAAAACTATACCCGTGTTTGTGCCTAAACCCTATTCCTCTAATGATATACTCTTTATACCATAAAAGTGTTGAATATTATCTTTGTTATTGTCTACGAGCTAAGAACATCAACATCTACGTGACATTCTTTCATAAGTGATTCGCCTCACGAATATGATTCACTAGTGATCTGAATTAAACTTTGGCCCATCAATGAACAACCCAACTTGACAAATACGTTCCTACATTCTATTTCTATCACTTGCAAGTGAATTTCGCAAAGAATTATAACGTTTCCTTTCATCTAACGAATATTGAGTAGGTGGACGCCAGGTGCTCTTAGAGAGAGAGAGAGAGAGGGTGGCGGAGTTGACAGGTGGAAAGAGCGACGCCTGCGGCAGCGACAGAGGGACAGAAGCCTCAAGCACAGGTGTCGACGGGATCCGGGAGGAGCTTCGTCCCCAAGTACTGGAGCGCACGTGCCGAATCCAGCCACGTGGGTGCCGGCGTGCGTCGAGGCGTGGGGGGCCCACGCAGCCCCACGTTGGCGACGCACCTGTCGTCCCCGTTGCATGGCGGTGGCACGTGCCCAAGGAAAACCGTCTCTCTCCCTCCTCGCGATGAGGACGAACCAGCGGATTACGAGAGCATGTCTCGCGTATCGTCCGACGTCGTGATAAAATTAAGAGAGTCGGAGCCCCACTCCGGTTGTTTTTGTCCGCACGTTATGTGGAGACAAACTTAAAGAGGTCTTTACGTTTTCAAGGAGCGCACGTCTGATTCACACCAAGGTGAAAAAAAGAGAGAGAGAGAGAGAGAGAGTGAGAGAATGAGAAGAGCAGCCACAGCGACAGAGGAAAAATGCCTGACGACTGTTTCCAGGAGAGCAATACATGTTGGGGGCATACATGGCTCGACCTAATGGCAAGTTATTCTAACATTGGCATTGTAAAGAGTCCTCTTCTAGCTAGTATTTAGGTCCATCAAATAGGTGGATCGAATTAGGAGTGGTCCAACATAATAGATCAATTTAATCCGTTTACGTCATTTATTGTGATGCAAATCTAGTGATCCATATCTAACTTATACCCGACACCCGACCCGACGTATATTCATAAAAAAACTTTCATATTTAATCAAATTAGGAAAAATCCATATCCAAAATGATGTGAGTGTGCGGAGTAAGTGAACGCGAGAAAGAATGAAAAAAATATTATAAAAGTGGATTGGATTGGATATAAGTAAATTGCATACCATTTAGGATGCATTTTCGACCTATTTAACCCTTGTATAATGTTTAAATCTATTTATGACTCACTTATTGAATTTAATTAATTAATATAACAATAGGTGAAGAAATGAGTTTATTACACATTTTTAAGAGATTTATTGTACATACACAATGGCAAACTCAAGGAGGCGGCTTTCATAACCTTGACAATGCAAATGACTTTATTAGTACAACGATCTTTGGATGACTCGAGAGAATAACAAGATATTGTGAGCCACAAATTCTTTAAAGAGTGGACCCCATAAGAATTTTAAATTAATTGTTATTTTTTGTGTCCAAAAATAAAATGTTAGTATAACATTCATCCAAAAACTGCACATAAGTAATTCCCTAATGCAAAACACACTTCCCGTCGAGTAGCTTTCGTGTTCATTGCGAAAGACCATGGCGAGGAGTTCCGTCCATTGGTGTAAGCCGTATTACTAGACGTGGCCGATTCCGGTTCCTAAAAAGGTGGAACCGCCGGTTACTGGGTCCGGTTGCGGTTCGATTCGAACTCGCCGGTTCCTAGGCCCAATGGCTCTTTTCCCTCGGGCCTTCTCCCTTTTTTTTAAAAAAGGGTCGGAACCGGCGATTCCGGGCCGGTTCGACAATTTAGAAACCGGAACCAGCCCTTGAAGGCCGGTTTCGGGCCCACGGTTTCATTTGGCCATGTCTACCTATTACAACGTGTCCATCGCACAATGCGTTTTGAGTAGGGGTGACTTCATACCAACGATTTCATCTATCAGAAGATAAGATCTATGCTAAATGGATTTCTATCCCGCTGTACATCTATACGCATTCTTTAAGAATAGATTCACTAGAAAATGAAGGGCCTTCTGTCGGCCAAGCAAATGCGTCGCCAGAAATAGATATTTATCGTGCAACGAGAGCCTTCAGCGACAAGACCCTTAGTCACGAAGCTATGTTGCTATATCTAGGATTTCGGAATAGAAGTAGGAATCGATCCGGTTTCAAGTTATAGGGTATGTAGGATAGGCTTGAAATTCAAAAATTGGGAAATATATTCTTATGGGTAGGTTTTAAGCGTAACCGGAAATTGGAACCCGAAATAAGTCTTTTCATTGTTTTTGTTCCATGTCTTTGCGTGATCCCGTGATATTTGATGACATCCGATGATGAGTGCGTAATTTGAAACTATTAGTCCGAATCTTCATTTTCGCCGACATCAATGATTAAAACTTTTACTCGATAATATTTCATATTCGTGTATTTAAATACGAGATGTAGTTGGTGGATTGTAACGAGTAAATGATGATCAATAGGAGTTTACATGTGGTACAAGTAGACCTTGGCACAAGTGACAAGGTATGCGGGGTAACTTTCAAATTCCAAAATAACTCACAAGCATTTAGATGGGTCATAACAAGCTTAGCAGGCCAACATAATGAATTCGCAAAATAAATGTCAAAATAAATGAATTACAAATGGGTCTATTGTGAAACCCTTATATAACTACCTTAAGACAACCCATTTAAGAGGTCTTTACCACTTCTTTTACTCTTTTTTTTTTTTTTCTATTTTTCCTACAAAGTTGGCGAGCATGCTTTGGCTAACCCTCGCTAACACCATGCGAGTGCTCCTCGGCTATAATCCGCGAGGGTCTAGCGGCCCTCCCTTTTGACCGCGAGGGTCGACCAATGACCCTCGCCGGTCTTAGAAGAAGAATAAAAAAAAAATAAACGACAAATTTTCTAAAAGAAATAAGAGAATCATATTTTTTTAAAAAAATCATATTTTAAAAGAAATAAAAATAGAAAATTCATATATATATTAATAAACGTATAAAAATTGTCCATAATGATTTAGTAATTTAATTTTTCAAAAATTTATAAGAAATAAATTTTCTTAGATTGGATTAAATATAGAAGTGTTTTAGTAATAATAATCGGGTCGGTATAGATCAAGAAATTTACACTACATATAAATGGGTCATAAACGGATTGATGGGTCAATTTGGGTCCGATCATTTATGATCCGACCCGACCAAACCCACCAGTTTGACAGGTCAACTAAAAGGTTAATTTTTTAGTGTTTCAAATGTCTTGGTGTAGTTTCAACCAAAAAAAAAAAAAAGAAGTCCTGGCATAGCGTTTGCAGTGGCTTCTGAATCATGTTTTACAATAACAATTGCATGATCAGCAAAATCGTACAAAAAAATAGATAATTTCTCATTTACTCGATAACATCGCAAGTAGAGCGAATGTCGTAGAGATCACCGTAGGATGGAGAGTTTTAACCCTAAATATATCTGAAAGCTTTTTCACAGTTAAGCCCATTTAGATGTGAGTGTCAAAACCTTTCTTAAACCGAATTGCTTTCTTGCTTAGTTACAACATTTAAGGGCACTCGGAGAAGTCAGCAACGAAATTCACATCGTCGCCAAAACCATTGAATCTCTGCTATCTCTAGTGATGAACACATTTGGTGACAGGCACAAATTTCTTTGCCAAACTATGTTGTGATGTGGGTTTCGCTAGAGGTGAGCGGTTTCAGAATCAGTCCAGATTTCACCCAGAAGATTTCTTTTTTAGTGACGATGCGTAGGTGAGACCGTGTAAACCGTAAATCATTGGTAAATTTAGTATTAGCGAGCGAAATCTGTCGTAAATTAGGCCCGAGAGATTGAGAAGTTTTTCTGGACTTGGGCCTGAAATACTCCAAAATGTAACTTGAAATCCGTATTTGAATTCAACGAGCCCAAAAGCAATTTTGATTTCATGGGGAAATCAGTAGTTGTTTGACTAGCCACGGCAAATTCGTTCAAAACTAGCACCGAAATGTGCCACTGAACATAATCAAATCGCTTTCATTAAAGTACAACAAAGGAAGATCCTGAAAAGCCCAGCATCTAATAGCCAAACTTAACTTTAATTAAGTGAGAAAAGTATGCCGCTTTGTGTGATCAACGCTCTTAATTCGATTGACTATTTGTTTTTCCTGTTCTAACTATAAACCGGATAAGGACTATAGCATCACATAAAATCAACTTCAGTGCTGTAAATTCAATAGCGGAATGCTTTTTTTAAGTTTGAAGGCTGTAATGTTTCGTTTTCGATTCTCTGCCGTATTGGCAATCGAAAAATCGTTTAATGATAAGGACCCATTTAATGAAATCTTTAGGTGAATGGTGCTATTCTCGAAATCCGAACGGTTCGAGTTCGACATCGAAATTGCAGGAATCGAGGTTCCGTCCATCAGGACCGTGACTCGAGAGAACCTCTTCTTTGGACGCGTCGGAGTATTCACAATGGAAGGCGTAAATCTACTTCGTCGTGTTCCTCTACAAGGTCATAACGAAGCCCATCGCGCCTTAGTTTGTGATTCGCCAGGTTCGATACCAGCCGATACCGGACGGGCCCGGAGATTTAAAAGAAGACGAACGCAACCAACGAATGCCCATGTTTAAGGAATTCATGTTTTTTTTTTTTTTTTTGGTTGTTGGTCGAAGGAATTCAAATTTTTTTTTTTTTTTTGGTAAGGGAATTCAATTTAGGATGCAGGAAATATGACTCAAACGCTCTACGAAATACACCAAAGAGGTGCATCTCTAAAGCGCAAATCCCTGCTAAGAGTTCAAATTTAAAGGAAAAATTATCGAAAAAGTCATAAACGTATTATACTTATGCCAATTTAGTCCTAAACTTTTTAATTTGTCAATTTAGTCCTAAAATTTTTCACAACTTGTCAATTCAGTCATAAATTTTTTAATTGTGTTAATTCAATCTTAAAACTTTTGACGATTTGTCAATTTACTCTTGAACCCTTTGACGATTTGCCAATTTGTTCATTCCGGCTAATTTAGACCGAAAATAGCTCACATGGAAGTCTAGTCAGTCTTGACCATCCTATGTGGCACGATTAGTGCTAAAGTGAACAATTTTTTAATATTACTTTTAAAATTTTCATAATTTTTATTATTTTTCCTTCTTTTATTTTTTCTCTCTTTCTCTTTTTCTAACCTTGATTGGCAAGGACCGGCAACCCTCCCTTGCTTTGGGTGAGGGTGTTGCGGCCCTCGCAGGCCTAGGGTTAGAAAAAAAAAAAAAAATATATATAAAAACATAAAATAAATTAAAAATTGTCAACCTTAATGAGGGCCGTACCACATAAGATGGCCAGCTGGTTGGACAACCACGACCTAAATTGGCAAATCATTTAAAAAATTTAGGATTAATTAATAAATTGTCAAAAATTTTAGGATTGAATTAACATAAATATAATAGGCTTAGGATTTTTTTGGTAATCTTTTTAATTTAAAATTGATCCATCAAAACACCCCCCGTTGGCCCCCTCATTTGGCTAGATTTGGCGAGGGCCCAAAGTATCATGGAAAGAAAAAATATATAAAAAATTTCAAAATATTATTAAATATTATTGAAAAATGTCACGTCAATGCCAACCGCTCCACATAAGATAGTCAGCATTCAAGTCAATGATATTTGGCTAAGATTGGTATGATGGATTGAACTAAGGCATAGATATAAAAAAATTTAAGATTTAATTAAAAAAAATTTAGAACCGAATTGATACAATTGCAATAAGGTTAAGACTTTGTTTTTTTTTTTTTATATATATAATTCTCCCCTACAAAGAGCAAAATTGTCCCATCACACGGCAATAACTTCCTTTTGACATTAACATCTCTAGAAAGCTGATCCAAAAAGTTTGAAAATTTTAAAAAAATGGAGAAAAGTCAACCCCTTTTTTCCTTCATTAGATCTATCACTAAAGAGGAAAACCATACCGGTTTATTGCCAATTTAGAGTATCGTACATACCACTAACAACCACACGCCAATATAGACACCATATGCAATGCGCCCTCTTTTGTGTCTTTTTCCATGTATTTTGCCCTTAACAGAGAAGAAGCCCCCAAGAAGAAAAAGAGTTGCTGTAAGGACTTTTGTCTTGCCTCTAACGCTCCGACTGAACAAACCATGGACGCATGATCAAAAAAGGACGGATCGGATCAGACGGCCGGTGCATTCTCGTCCGATGTTGGGCCTGAGATTGCGGGCTCCACCTTCCTCATCATGAACCCGTAGGCCTTCGAGGACACATCATCTTCGTCATGGTAGGCGTACGCGAACCCGCCGTGCCTCGTCAGGTCCATCCCTTGCATCTCATCCTCGCGCGAAATCCTCAGCAACTTGAGCTTGTGCAGCCCGTAGAAGAGCGGGCCCATCGTCGCCGTCACCCACCCGCAGATCACCAGGATCTCGATGACCTGCGCCGCCAGCAGCCGCCCGCCGCCGCCCATGAGGAGCCCGTGCGGCCTGCCCCCCGACCGCTGTAGACCTCGTCCACGTAGAGCCCCCTCGCGAAGAGCCCCGTGAAGAGCAGCCCCCACGCGCCGCACCCGCCGTGGAGCTGCGCCGCCTCGAGCGGGTCGTCGTACTTGCACTTCTCCGCCAGCTTGTTGCACCCGATGAGGACCCACGCGGCCACGAACCCGCACACGATCGCCGCCCAAGGCTCGACCACGGAGCAGCCCGAGGTGATCGCGGCGAACCCGCCCAGCAGGCCGTTGCACACGTCCGTGACGTTCCAGTGGCCCGCCAGCAGCCGCTTGCCGAACAAGGTGGTTAGGGCCGCGGTGCACCCGGCCAGTGTGGTTGTGACCGCTGTCCTCCCGATCGCGCTCCATTGGCCGTAGTAGTCCCCGCTCGTACCGTACGTCTTCAGTATGATGAGGAACGAGCCAGGGTTGAATCCGTACCAACCGAACCATAGGAGGAATGATCCAAGGACCACAAGCGACGCACTGTGGCCTCGCAAAGTGATGGACCGACCTGCGTGGTCGAACCGGCCGATACGCGGGCCCTCAATCAGGGCCCCCCAGAGGCCCGCAATGCCGCCGACCATGTGGACAACTCCCGACCCAGCAAAGTCGATAGAGCCGGACCCGAACAGGAGGTCGTTGTTGGTTCGGATCGGGCTGGCCCACCCGTCGCCGGACCAGAACCAGTGAGAGGCTATCGGATAGACGAAGCCAGTTAAGAAGGAGGAGTAGATGAGGTAGGCGACGAACTGAGTCCGCTCGGCTATCGAGCCGCTCGTGATGCCGGCGGCGGCGATGGCGAAGGCCCATTGGTAGAGGAAGAAGCTGTAGTCGCCTGCCGGCGAGGGGTACTCCTTCAGGCCGAAGAAGTGGTGGCCAACGAAGCCATTAGAGGACGATCCGAAGGCGAAGGCGAAGCCAAACAGGTAGTAGGAGAGGCCGCCGGCCGCGGCGTCCAGGACGTTGGTGAGCATGATGTTCATGGTGTTCTTGGCGCGGACGGAGCCGGCGCAGAGCATGGCGAAGCCGAGCTGCATGGCGAACACGAGGTAGGCTGAGAAGAGGAGGTACGTGTTGTCCACGGCGTAGGAGGTGTCCACGAACTTGTTGGAGATGGCGGAGAAGCGGCTGCAGAGAAAGGCCGCCGCTGCCGTGGAGTTGGCGGCACCTCCGAGGAGCGGGGCGAGGTCGGAGGCGGCACAGGAGAGAGGGGACGCCATGGATGAGGAGTTAAGCTTGCAAACTTGTTGTGAATGTGTGGAGAGGGAAATGGTGAGGAGAGTTGATGAACGGCTGGGGATCTTATATAGTTGCCTGGATAATTAGGGGTCTTGATTGAGAAAATATTCGGTGGTTGTCTAGTACCACCTCACGGGCTCATATGGCACAGATTTTTTTGTTGACAGCCAATTATATATTGCCACGTGTCAATAAAATGGACATGAATTAAAAATTTCATTTTTTTTCTCTCTCTTCTGCTTCGGTCCTAGCACTCAGTCGTTGGCCATGAACCTCAGATTTTCAGCCGACGAGTCCGCCGATGGCCATGGCCAAGCCACTCCCTCTGTCGCTGCGAGTCCACCCACAAGCATCCGTCGCCGACGAGTCCACCAGCTCTTATGCGACATGTGCACGCGGCGGCTCGTCCGTTGCTAGATCTAGAGCCATGAGCACATGAAGCAAGAACATTGGCAAGGCATGGAGTAGAGGATTTTCCTTTGGAGCCCATACATCTGGTGGGAGGGGATTTTCACTCGACAGAGCAAAAGGAACAAATCTCCAAGCAGACTTCATGAGCCGGCCATGAAAAAAAAAAGTGGAGAATGCCTGGAGGCAAATGGAGGAAATCTGGGTTCAGCTTCCCTCTGCTATTCAAGCCGATGTTGCAGCAATATGAGATGGAGGTAGTCGGGCAGTGAGACGGATTCTAGCGCGATGCCGTTTGGGGCTCCAATCGAGATATGGAAATCTGGGTCCTTGCGGCCAAGGATCCATCATCGATCTACATCTATCCATCACCATTCGCGTCCAAGGCTCCACAGATTTGGAAATTTGGGCGCTCGCGGCCAAAGTTTCGTCGTCGGCGTCACCTAAACCCCTCCGTCGAGCCTTGGCCGCGAGTGATGCACATGAGAGGTTGCTTTACTCTCCATAGATCTGGAAATCTGGACTAGTCTGACGAGCACAACGAGATGGCGGGGGCTTGAAAGTGTGGCTGAGGATGGAGGAGAGCTCGCGGGTGGTCGTCGGTGGCTGTGAATGGAGGAGATGGTGTCGCTCGCCTGTGGTCTATGGTGCTTGCGACGGAGGAGTGAGGAAAATCAGAAAAATTCCAGCGAGATTTTTATTTTTTTATATTTGTCCAGATCATCCACACGCGTCAAGTTGTGATTGGGTTTCACAAAAAATTCTGTACCACGTCAGCCTGTGAGGTGGTCCTAGACAACCACCGAATATTTTCTCAATGAAGCATGATGAGAAAGTTTAGCAAACTCCTGCCATTTCCCACAATTAAAAGAACCATTTAGCATTTCCCAAAATTTACGCCAGAACTTTAGCCGTAGAAATCAATTTTTTTTTTTTTTTCGTTTTGTCCTTTTAGAAAGCTTCATCCTTCTCTCTAAATTGACTAATGAGGTGAAAAAACTCGCTACTCAAATTTGATTAAATTGATTGTTTCGATCTTAATTTTCCTGCTATTTCAAGTAATTCGAACCATATACACGAAAACATATGGAGTTCAGTTTCAGTTCAAAAGATTGAAAAGAACGAGATATATGGTAAGGAGCTAGCAAGAAAGATGACTATGAATCTAGGTGCGGTCCAATTTCTTGTTTATAAATTTATTCGCTACAAAACACAATGTTAAAATATAAATTTTTATTAAGATAAATCAGAAGCATTCAATGTTATAAATGAGAACAATGAATACGTTAATGGTCGAGAACTACCAAGACATTTAAAGTCCCGGCTAAAACTTAGAGTTACGCGAATTTATGCATATTATTTATCCACACTAAGCGCCGGCTATATTTGGAACTAAAAACAGCAATCGGGATCTATTCAAATGTTAAGTACGCAACTTTATTTTTGCGAAATATGGATTTCTGCCGGGTGATAATTGACAACTACTATAATTAACAAAAAAATCGCCGTAAAAAAAAAATGAATAACTAGGTCCTTCTTAAGGTTAAGTCGGCAACACATCCTTTAAATTAATAGCGTGGGGGCCTTAGATTTGTACGTGTTGTGAGTGTGTTTCCTCTGTTTTATATAATCTGACCTACTAAGCCCCGATTAGAGAAACCGAAGAACATGCCGACAACAAAGTCTGTATTAATAATTACTGCCTAATTAGAAGAAAATTCAGACCCAAAAAGAAACAAATTGAAGAAAATTCAGACCAGACTTCTGATTCCGAGTTGCAGGTTTACTTATCATTGAGTAGTTCTCAAGATTCAGTAGATCTCTGATTAATTAACTGATGCCCTAGATTAAAGAAAAGATTACCACTTCACCGTTCGCAAATACAGGAAACGACAATCTGAACACTAAATTAGAGTGTGGTGGTCTCCCGAAATGGCAGAGATCACTGTTCTTTTCCGGATTATCACCGTACGTCAAAGATTAAGGAACATGACTGCGATTAAGTTCTCTTGTGCCCAGCACGAGATTTTTCCTTGTTCTCTAATATTTTTCTCAGGGTTCATAGGTTGGCAGGGGCCACAAGGCCCTTGCCTGCCACGGGCGAAAAGTAAAGGGAAGAAAAAGATTAAAATTAATAAAAGAATTCAATTTTTTTTATAAAATGATTTAAAATGTATTAAGTATGATCCACGTCAATTTTGACGGTACCACATAAGATAACAGATATCCATGTCAGTGATTTCCGACCCATATCACCGAATGGGCAAAAGGGTGAAAAGATTTATGGTGAATCGGCAAAACTTAAAAGGATTAAGATTGAATTAACAAAAGTGCGAAAGGTTTAGGACTATTTTGATAATTTTTTTCCAAGAAAAAGCATTCCAATTGTATTAAGCAAGAGGGACCACAGTTAACCACGGTTTTCTTTACAATCCAAGAGTAGTAGGTAAGAAAAAACCCTAATTAATTACGTAGATGATCAGTCCAGGACATCAAGCAGGAGAACAAGCTTGCAAGGATGACGATAACACACCAAAAATCAAGAATCAAAGATTAACAAATGCTTCTTCACCCACCAACACACCCCGAGACACGTCAAGAGCCGAAGCCCCTTCTCGATGCCTGCCAAGATTTATCAATTCGAAAACCCTAATTTCATTGGCTAAATTCTGCTGGGATTGTGTCGTATCGTATGTGGGAAGAGTTGAAAACGTGAAACGACATGAAGACCAATGAACGTGCGTGTGCCCTAGAAAAATATGAACATTTTGGACCCCACTATGTTGATGGATTCGTGTAGTCTTTGATCTGCAAAATGGTCTGAATTCAATAGGCCAAGTTGCATTAATCGTGATGAAAGATGAGGTGTAAGTTACAGTGGACCGGCCAAGGGCATTGGAAAGGTCAACACCTCAGCCTCTGCAAAGAATCTACGATACTGAACTGGATCTGCACATTTGCATCTCAGAGGCACACCCAACATGAATATTCCCCTCAAATATGCACATATATATATACATACACACTCTTATATAATGCTAATTAGTTTAAAAAGCAAAGATTTGCACGTTCAATCAAAATAGTGAAAAAGAGAGAGAGAGATTTGGAGTTGTTTACACAATCAAGACCGCATACATTTGAGATTGTAGGCTCTATTTATTTCACTATAAGATATGAAAAATATTTTTCAAAGAATGATCGTTCGTATCGCTTCAAAATAATTAGTCAACAAAAATGTTTTCTTTACGGGCAACAATTCATGGCTTAATATTTACGTGAATGATAAAAAAAAATAATAATTCGTTTTTGTAAACAATACAACAATAATTTTTAGGAACCTATTTTTAAACTATTCATTTTTCGCGAAACAAACGCACTCGTAATTGGATTCATTGAAGTTGTGGCCCCTATTAATTCCAAAGGGGTTTGACACCTTTCGTGATCAAGACGTTGTGATTGTTAGTGGTATTATCCGATGTATCGAAAATATGACCTGATATTTCGTTATCCTTCGTCTGCATATGTATCGTGAATGATTTCTGAAAAATGAAAAATAATAATTATTGATGCATGGAGCGACATTGGAAAGGTTATTTGTCAACATAAGATGCGGACAACGATGGGATTGAAAAAACCTACCTGCTTGTTTCATTAAGTCTACTTTGGCCATTTGGTGTTCATGTTAGTATGAATAAATAAATTCACAATGGTCCTGAAACTTCCGAAGCTGCGAACTGTTTAAAGATTTTGGGGGCATTGGTGACGTGACATATGAAGTTGAAAGGAAAGGTTCTTCACATAGTTTGACATCTTGTTTTTTGGAAGAATTACCCAAAAAACTTAAATCCATTGTAATTATGCTAATTGACTCTTAAATCTTTTTCTTTTTGCTAATTCCATCTTAAGCATTTTACATTTATGCCAATTCGATCCATCCGGCTAATATTGGGCAACCAAGACCGATGTGATAATTTTTAATCATATTTTAATATGTTTTGTATTTTGTACTTTGCATTTTTCTTTTCTATTTTTTTTTTCCTTATGACTTTCGGTCGGCGAGAGCGTCTTGTCCTAAAGTCTAAGGAAAAGTAAAATAAAATAAAAATAAAAAATGGAAAAATGGAAAAATTGAAATATTATTAAAAATTATCAACGACAAAGACCACGGTCAAAGTTGGCTTGATAGATTGCATTGAAAAGAAAAAGTTTAGTACTTGGATTGACATAATTACAATAGATTTATGACTTTTTTGGTAATTTTACTCTTTTTGGTTGTTGTCTTGGTTTCTAAGTTTGCACATGTTTTTTGATTGGAACTATTTTTTGATTTGAAACTGCTTTTATCAAACCGAACTATTCATGAAATATAAACTGCAAAACTATGTTTTTTCTTCATTCGATGTGTGCAAATGGTGCCTTTTAAGTTATTGGTGAGAATATGCTAATCCGAGATGAAACACTAAGTCTTAAAAGCCACCGAAAACTTAGCAAAATAGTGTCGTTTCGAGTGAAGCTATGTGAGCACACAAGACAGAGACGTTGATGATTGGGTTACCACATCGGCACTTTTGGGTGACACTTGGCTAGGAAGATTCCGTTATGTTTTCACTAAATGATTTAGTACTACATGGGATCCATTAAAAAGATTTAGGATATAACTGGAATTTGCATGGCAGTTCTAAGAGTGAAAGCCTCCCCCAAAACAATTAAACTTAGAAATTAATGCAGGCATTTCAAACCTTCAAAATATCTTACTAAAGATGGATGTGGCAAGTCTTCAAGTTCACCTATGGTGCGTCATGTTCAATCAAGCTGGGTCTCAAACTATCCAAAAGGAACAACTAATTCTGTCCTTTAACAACGTCGTCATGTTCCTTATTTTACTGAAAAAATTGAACCGTTCTTCTTTGAACATGAAGGAATCTTGAGAACTTCGTTTGAGCAATAATCAAACAAACACCGCAGTGGTGGTTTGCCACATAAACTCCCCTATATAGCTTCTCTCTTCTTCAATTAATTCATATTTAGACTTGACACATAGTCATAATCTATTTCACTAGCACCTAATTATTATGGTGATCAAAATTATTGGATTATTAAAAACCTTGGTATTCTCAGCTTTATTCTATTATCAAACTTGACCTTTCTTTCTCACAATAAAAAATTGGCAAATTGGGCAATTTTCCAATAGCCCAAGGGTCATCATAAGCATGCTTAAAGCAACATGACTTCTCGAGGAAACATGCAGACATTTAGAGCCAACATCGTCGACTAATCTGGTATTAATGGACTAGTTAATTACAAAATAAATCTGACAACCCCAAACCCCAATTTTATTAGGGATTTTAACACAGACAGCAGCGAGGTCATGTCTCATTAGATGTTGACAACATCGAGTTGCCTTTTATAAGTGAAATGATTGACACAAATAGCTCTTGAATTTTGACTTAATGTATAATGTCATTCCTAAACTGTAAATTTGTTCAATGTGGTCCTTATACTTTGGTCCAATATGTAATGTCGTCCTTGAATTTTTAATTTGTTCAATGTGGTTCTTGAATTTTTAATAAATGGTCAAACTAGTTCCTAAACTATGTGAAAATAACCAATGTTATCTTTATGTTAATCTAAGTTTAGGGATAATGTTGAACATTTTTATATAGTACATGGACTAGTTTGAATATATACAAAAGTTTGGGGATGGCATTGCACTTCCAATGATAGTTCAACACCATTTGTGTCATTTTCTTTTTATAAGATGAAGAAATTGTGACTTTTTTTTATTTAAATACAAATGCAAACTCCAGAAATTTTTGTAGAACCAGCCTAGTCGCTGCATTGTGCTCTAATGTTGATTATTATAATGAGAATCATTTATTTACTAATTGAGTGCGACGCAATAAAATATGAATTCTTCATGAAGGATTTTTTTTAAATTTGTTTTGATCTTCGTGATCACTTTGTTCGCCGCAATTTTCTAGGGTTTCTAGTTAAAATTACAATGTCCTGTCTTAATTTTTTTTTCCGCCGCAGTTTAATTACAAGGTCAACGATCCCATTTGCAGTAGTTTAACAACCTAAACCGAGTCATTAACAGATGGTTCACAAGAGAAGCATCTAGTATTCCGCATTAATCTCAATCGAGCCTCCGCAAAAGCTCAGGCTTCTTAATCCCACGCTTGTTTTTTTGCCTTTTTCTCTTTCATTTCACAGAGATTAAATTGCACCTAATAGTTGACCGACAAGTTTGGAACCGGATCCATTTTACTTGGCCGTGGCAGCTTCATGGCCGTCGCTCGGCAAAGCAGCCGATCGGTCTTCAGCCATCGCTTTGGCTCGAGCCTCCGCAACGGCATACCTTCTCTCCAATATTGCATCAGCCATCGGATTAGCTCCTTGCGACCCAATAACATGCTCATCACATGTATCTATGAATCAAAATATATGTAATGTGCAAGTAAGGGACCGTATTTTGAAACGAGATAAGGTCTCAAGAGGTGATGTAAACCTGGATGTACTTTTTAAATCCACATTAAAGTGATTTTCCAGTTCACAAGAAGAAGTGTCTGCAATGAAAAAGAGTTTGCTAATTCACTTGTGAAAGGAAATATTTTTCTCCTAAAGGTTTCCAGTGTTGTAGCCGATACTTTACGATCATAGGGACATCAGATTCACGACATAACTCCACCAAATATTTATGACGCTAGCATCTCTCCCACATGCACAGAGTTACCAATTATTCTGGGTATATTCTCGTGTTCGGGATGTGAATCCTAGTTAGTACTCCCTAAATGGAACTTCCGAAACATAAACATAAGTCCACAAGCAAGAAACACTTCATCGTTGCAACAAACATAACAGAGATGCAATGAACCAAAGAGATTTGTTGAAGTTGTTATCCCACGTCGGTTGTGAACGTGTCATGTATGTTCTTTATATTCATGCTGGTTCTCTCCACCTATCATTTTAAACTTTTAAGTTGGACTTTCTAACATGGTATCGTAGCAAGTATTACTTTTTTTTTTTTCTCGGTTTGACCAGTTAATGGACGCCGCATCTCCGTCCAGCTTACCAAGACCATTGTCGCACCTGCAATCCCAGACTGAAGAAACCGCCACTGTTTCTTCTAGACATGATGTAAGTAGAATCAATATTGTCAATACTCCTGCTTGAGGCTCAGATAGCCCAAATGTCGACTAGATAAGGCATTCTTCTGAATAGGTAAACTGGCCATAGAAAGCAATATAACCATCTCCTTTCTTTGTTAGAAGCAGTCGTCGTCCTCCGGTGGATGGATCTTCAATGCCATGTAATGGACCACTTTACTGTTTCGTAGACTCACAATCATAGGCATTGTCTTAATTGAAGGGGCAACTAATCTGTACAACTGTAACTACACAAGAATGATGCCCTTTCTTATTTCCCTCTGTCCATTTGCTCGGAAGTTTTTTTCAGTTTAGCTTTTTTCTCAGGGTTAGGGGATGCGGGTGGGTGCCAAAGACGAAGCACAAACAGTCTTCATCTACAGGAATCTTTTTCAATGTTGCTATTGTAATAAAAAATGATACGTCCTTAGTTTTCCCTTTTCTTTTCATTTAACGACTGAGAACTCAGAAAAAAATTGTTCTGTCCATTTCAGAACAGCAAAACACCCTAAACCTATCCTATAGAGACCATTCGAAGTACAAAAATAGAATTTGTATGCAGGTTGGTGGCAAGAGAATCAAGGATGGGAAGTTTCAAAGGAGTAGGAAAAAATTCCCCCAAAGGGATTTCATGGGATGTGGAGAGATCTCTTCATTTCTTACATATCGAAAGCCATGAGAACAAAGAAGTTCAACCTAGTGGAGTTAACACAACGTTTTCGATATTTTATAGGAGGAACAGGGGATATCAAGAGTTGACCATTGATGAATAATCAGTATCTTGCGTTTAGAGCTGACTAATGTAGGCAAGCATTTTGGTCAAACATGGCGAAACCATCATCGATGTGGCAATTCCAATTATAAATTAGAGAAAAGCAATAGACACCAATTTTTGGATATTTTAATTAAGAACTGAACCAATTAAGTAACTAGCTGCATTATTACAATATAATTGGACATGTAAGTAAAAACGTCTGATTATCTTGGTGATTCATACATTATTTGATTGCCTGATAGCCAAAATATCATATCAAGCCAGTCAATTCGTTTTGGATTTTTCTTGGGCTGTATGAACTGGGGAGTCTTTTGAACTAATCAACTAGCTTAGATTTAATTTCATAATCCAGATGGCATACTTGAGAGTTGGAAGTGAAGAGAAACTGGACGTATCGATTCACTTGGAGTTTTAAAGTCATAATTAGAGCTACATATTGGCCTAATAGATGGCTATTGCAGGGAAAAAGCATGCTGTGCGGATATAATTAATGTGTGAAATTGGTAACAAGTGATTCCATGACCTATATATGGAACACTTAATTATAGTTCAAGGCAAGAATGTCAAGCATTAACCGCGTACTCTCTTTGTCTTTTGTAAGTCATAAAAAAGGACCAAAAACTAAGTTCACATGTTGGAGGGACAAGATTATATAGAGTTCAAGGCATGTTAAAACAAAGATCGAGGCTATTTCCATTTCATCTTTTTTACGCGACGAGCTTTCTTGTGAAGTTATATGAATATGACGACCAATTACTATTAGGCACTTGATGTTATCAAGTTAGCAATTCAATTTCATTAAATCGATTGTTTCGACTTTACTTTTCAGAACCATTTTAAGTAATTTGAACAATATATACGAATGCATCGAGTTCAGATTCATTTAAAAAGATTGAAACGAAAGAGATATTTGGCAAAGAGCTAGTAAGAAAAGCTGTCAATGAATCTAGGCGTGGTCCAATTTGAATTGATGCCTTTTAAGTATATTCTTTAACTATTTTAATCCACTTGTGGCATACTAATGTGGGCAAGCATTTTCGTCAAACATGGCGACGCCGTCATCAATGTGGCAATTCCTATTATAAATGAGAGAAAAGCAACAGCCGCCAATGTTCGGATATTCTAATTAAGAATTGAATCTGGTTAAGTAACTAGCTGCATTATTACAATATAATAGGACATGTAAGTTTGTATGATTATCTTGGTGATTCATGCATTATTTGATTGCCTGATAGCCAACATATCATATCGAGCCAGTCAACTCATTTTGGATTTTTCTTGGGCTGTATAAACTGGGGAATCTTTTGAACTAATCATCTAGCTTAGATTTAATTTCATAATCTAGATGGGGTAATTAGCGATAAAAAGAGCGCGCGTGATCATGATTAACAATTAAATCAATTAATGGAGTTACTAGTTACTTTATAGGAAAATGAAATATTTGTTCGATTCAATATGCCCTACCATGCACGTCCGTGTCTCAAGTATTTTTTTAGTTGTTATAAATGGGACAATGTATCCATTATGGTCGAGAAATATCGAGATATTTTTAGAAATACATGTAGGGTGAAGAATCTACTTAAGAGATTCACGCTGAATTTTTTTTGCGCATTATTAATCCACACTAAGCGCCGACTATGTTCTGAACTAAGAAATAATAATCCGGATCTATTCAATCATGTGTAAGTTACGCATATTTCTATTCTTCCGTGCGTAAAAACATGGATTTTCTTGCCGCGTTGATAAATTTCAACAAGTACTAGTAAGTGTCAAAAAAATCTTCGGTAGAAAGAAAAAGAAAGAAAATAACTCATGTCTTTCTTTCAAGGTTAATTGTTGGCAAATTACAATGCTTTTATGAAATTTTTCCGATAAACAGCCTAATTGTTCGCTACAAGTACAAAAGTGTAGCTAAGTAAAATGAAATCGAAAATGAGGTCTGCTTGGCCTTTAGATTTGAATGTGTGTGGGTGTGTGTTTCCTTTGTTTTATTGAGATAATCTGACCTAATGACCCCCAATTAGAGAAAGAAAAACATGCTGACAACAAAGTCTATATTAAATTATTTAATTACTACCTAATTAGAAGAAAATTACAGACCCCCCAAAAAAAAAAATAGAAGAAAATTCAGACCAGACTTCTGATCCAAGTGGCAGGTTTACTTATCATTGAGTAGCTCTCAAGATCCAGTGAATCTCTGATTAGTCAACCGATGCCCTAGATTAAAGAAAAGATTACCACTTCACTCGTTCACAGCTATAGGAAACGATAATCTAAACCCTAAATTACAGTGCGGTGGTCTCCGGAAATGGAAAAGATCATTGTCCTTTTCTGGATTATCAACCGTACGTCACGATTGAGGAACATGACTGCGATTAAGTTCTCTTGCACCCAGCACGAGGTTTTTCTTTTTCTATCAAAAAAGAAAATTAGGGTTTCTTTCTTTAGTGTTCCCTAACACATGAAAAGTCCAATTAACATTATGGACTTTCCAAACATATCTAAGTCCATGAAAATGGGATGCAGCACCATTTTCATTGTGGAAAAAGCTCTGCATGTATTACAAATATGCGATTATCGTACATAATTATGTCAGAACTATACACTTAATGACTTATATATTTGAGGTCCATCGTCTATGGAAATAAAGATTTCATAATTAAGCATTTCATATAGAAATTATATGTAGCTATGTTCGTATTTTTTTTTATGGCGATCGGATATCTTTAAACACATTATCAATGAATCTGTTTAAACAAATTCTCCATTATAAGTAGGGGCGTGCAAAAGAATCGAGAATCACTCGGACCTTTCAGAACCGGCCCAGGAATCGGTGATTATCATGGAGATCGGCCCGGTTCCCAGTTCCAATTTAATGGAACCGGTAAGTACCGACCCCGTTCCCGATTTCAAGTGTGAACCGCCCACCTTGAGTACTATCACACTAAATTATAAGCTGCATGTAGGGGTCCGCTTTTTCTATGAATATTTTCAGTGACCCGTCCATTATTTCACGCGAAGAAGGCCCAGATGTATCTTGCCAAAGGGAAGAAAAAGAACTCCAATTGGATTAAGCAAGATAGACGACAGTTAACCACTGTTTTCTTCACGATTCAGGAATATTAGTTAAAAAAAATCCTAATTAATTACGTAGATAATCAGTCCGGGACTTCAAGGAGGAGAATAAGCGTGCGAGGATGACGATAAGACACCAAAAATCAAGAATCAAAGCTGAACAAAAAGCTTCTTCAACCACCAACAGGAGATCTTGGTACGGCGCACGACGAAACAGATCGAGAGCCAAAGCCCCTTCTCGATGCTAAGATTTATTAACTCGAAACCCACTATTTTTTCGGGATTCATGTAGTCTTTGATCTGCAAAATGGGCTTAATTCAATAGGCCAAGTTGCATTAATCATGACGAAGGATGAGGTGTAAATTACAGTTGACCAGTCAAGGGTATTGAAAAGTCAACACCTCAGCCTATGCAAAGAACCTACAAAACTGAACTGGATCTACAGATTAGCATCTCACGGCCACACCTACCATGAAAACTCTGTCTCTCTCTAGCGCGCGCATATATATATATATACGACTAATTTTTCAAAAACCAAAAAGTTTCACGCAACTAAAATAGAGAAAAAGACGAGAGAGAGGTAGATTTGGAGTTTTTACAATCAAGATGTCTTGCATTTGAGATTGTAGTTAGATTCATTGAAGTTATGCTTATGGCCCCTCTTACAAAGAGGTTTGATACCCTTCGGGACGTTGTAATTGTTAGTGGTGTCATCCGATGTATCGATGATATTACTTAATATTTTTTTTAGCCATCGTTTGTATAAGTATCGTGAATGATTTGTGAAAAATGGAAAATAATAATTATTGATTGAGGGAGCGACATTGGAAAGGTTATTTGTCAACATAATGCCGACAACGATGGAGTTTGAAAAAAACCTGCCTTCTTGTTTCATCAGGTCTACGTTGGCCTTTTGGTTTTCATATTAATGTAGAAGGTACATAAATAAATTCACAATGGTCCTGAAATGAAAGCTTGTTCACGTAGTTTCCAATCTTTTTTCGTTGTTGTTGTCGTCTTGGTTTCTAAGTTTGCGCCTGTTTTTCGATTGCAACTGTTTTTCTACTGGGAAAATGCTTTTGTCAGACGAATCTGCTCATGAAATATAAGCTGCAAAACTAATTTTTTTTCCTTTGTTCAGTGTGTGCGGATGGTGCTTTTTGAGTTATCGATGAGAATCTGCTGAGCGAGCGACTGAAATGAAACGCTAAGTCTTGAAGCCATCGAAAATTAAGCAAAATGGCGTCCTTCCGAGTGAAGTTGTGTGACACGCTGGATGAGACGTCGATGACTAGGTCGCCACATAAGCAGTTTCGGGCTATACTTGGTCAAAAAGATTCGGTTACATTTTCACTCAAGGGTTTAGTACCACTAGAATTCGCATAGCAGTTTTAAGACGAAAAGTGAAATGTCCTCCTAAAAAAAAACATCATTAAACTTTATAGAAGATTAATGCTCCTAGGTATTTCCAACTCTTGCGAGATTTTCAAGTTCACCTATTGAGCGTCATGTTAGTGAAGCTGGGTCTCAAACGAGCCAAAGAGAACAGCTAATTCAGCCCATTAACAATGCGTCACGTCCTTATTCAGTTCTTCTCTGAACATGAAGGAATCTTGAAAACTTTGTTTGAGCAATAATCAAACAAATACCGCTGTGGTGGTTTGCCACAAAAACTCCCCAAATAGATTCTCTCTCCTTTAATTAATTTATTTGACTTACTATATAGTCATAACTTATTTCACTAGGACCTAATTATTGTGGTTATAAATTTATTGAATTATTAAAAACCTTGTTATTCTCAACTTTATTCTCTTGTTTTTATTTATTTATTTTGGTCGGACATTGGGAAAATTGACAAAAAAAATCCTAAACCTTTCTCACTTTTGCCAATTCAGTCCTAAACCTTTTAAGTTTGTCGATTTAGTTCTAAACCTTTTCACATTTTGCAAATTCAGTCCTATTGACCGGAAATCACCGACGTGACGCCAGCCATTTTATGTGGCACCACCAAAGACAAACGTGAACAATTTTTAGTACTTTTTCAATTTTTTTGTTTTTTTCCTTCACAGGCCGGCGGCCTTAGTGGCTACCGGGCGAGGATCGCTTACCACCGTTGGCCCACCGGGCAAGTGCCATCGAGGATCGCCAGCCCTAGGTGAGAGTCGGTGGGGCCCGGCGAGAAAAAAAAATTCAAATAAAAAAGAAATTATTTGAAATTTCCCCATCGGACCATGGGCAAGGGCTATGAAGCCCTTGCGGCCGTGGGCAAGGCGTCGCGGCCCTCGCCCGGCGGGGTTCACCGGCTCTTGCCCAAGGGCCATGGTCACCAGCCCACCGGGCGAGGGCCGACAACCATCGCTAGCCTGTGAAGGAAAAAAAAGAAAAAAAAATTTTAAAAAAAATTTTAAAAAAATCCACGTCAAGATCGGCGGTATCGCGTAGGATAATCAACAATCCACATCAACGATTTTCGGTCAATAGGATTAAATTAGCAAAAGGTAAAAATGTTTAGGACTCGAATCAAAGAAACTTAAAAGATTTAGGATTGAATTTGCAAAAGTAGGAAAGGTTCGGGACTTTTTTGACAATTTTTCAGTCAAACATTATCTTTCTTTCTCACCATTAAGAATACGCAAATTCGGCAATTTTCAATAGCCCAAGGGTCATCCTAATCATGCTAAAGCAACATGACTTCTCGAGGAAACTTGAAGTCATTAAGCCAACATTGTCAACGAATCGGGTGTTAATGAAGTAATTAATGACAAAATGAATCCAATTTTATTAGGGATTCTAACGCAGACAGCGAGGTCATGCCTCATCAGATGTTGACAACATCCGAGTTGCCTTTTCATAAGCTGAAGAAACTGCGATTATTTATTTTCAATGAAAATTTATGAAGCCCAAAAATAGCTGTAGAGCCAAGTTGCCGTGTTCTGCTCTAATGTTGATTAACTTAATTAATGAGAAACATTTATTGAGTAATTGAGGGTGACATGCACCGTAAAATATGATTTCTTCCTCAACAATTTTTGTAAAATTTTTATTTTAATGATCTTAGTTTACATCGGCTCGCCACAGTTTCCTAGAGTTTCTGGTTAAAATTACGACGTTCTATCTTAATTTTTATGTTTCGCCGCCGTTTAATTACAAGGTCAACAATCTGATTTGCAGTAGTTTAACAACCACAACCGAGTCATTTAACAGATATTTCAAAAGACAAGCATCTAATTTTCCTCATTAATCTCAATCGAGCCTCCGCAAAATCTGAGGTTCTCAATCCCACACCTGTTTTTGCGTTTTTCTCTTTCATTTCCCCGAGATTAAAATACACGTAATGGTTGACATGATACGTGCTTGGAACTGGATCCATTTTACTCGGCCGTGGCGGCTTCGCGGCTGTTGCCCAGCAAAGCAGCCGATATCTATTCGGCCATCACTTTGGCCCGAGCCTCGGCAACGGCAAACCTTCTCTGCAATATTGCATCAGCCATCAGTTTAGCTCCTTGCCACCCAGTAAGATGCAGGGTACCAATTGGGCCAAGTTAGTAACGCCAAAGACCCAAGGTTTCTTAACAAGTAAAAAGGGTAAAGCACGGTGTAGTCCCTACCCAACAACCTGTCGGTCTTTAGCTTCATATGCACATGTATCTATGAAACAAAATATATGTAATGTCGTGCAAGAACGGTCGTCATTTTGAATTAGATAAGGGTCTCAAAAGGTGATGAAGAAGCCATTCGAAATGCACAGATTTCTCATAGTAAACCTGGATATACTATGTACATCAACATGAAAGCGATTTTTCAGCTCACAAGAAGAAGTGTCTTGCAATGAAAAAGAGTTAGCTAATTCACTTGTTAAAGGAAACTTTTTCTCCTAAAGGTTTCCAGTGTTATAGCGGATACTTTACGATCATAGGGACATCAGATTCACGACATAACTTTACTGAATTTGTGCGTGAGTCGCCACACTTCGAGTCCCTTTCTTATGCTTATTTATTTTGCTTTAATTTTACCAAATATTTACGAACGCCAGCATCTCTCTCACATGCACAGAGTAACCAATTATTCTTGGTGCATTGCCGTGTTCGTGATGCGCATAGCCTAGTTAGGACCTTCCTAAATGGAACTTCCGGAACATAAACATAAATCCATAAGGAAGAAACATTTCATTATTGCAACAAATATAAGAGAGATGCAATGAACAGTGGGAGATTGACAAGCAGAGAGCGCCAAATAGCTCCTTATAAGCCATTGTTCTCTCTCTATTTCTTCTTGGAATGTAATAAGAAACACGAAATTGTGCTTTCCCGCCAATCACACAATTTTGCCATGTTTGTCTAACCCAACCTACAAGTTATATCTAGTAACCTCACCCGAACCAAGTAGCAT
Organism: Rhodamnia rubescens; assembly: GCA_021437795.1. Taxonomy (NCBI): domain Eukaryota; kingdom Viridiplantae; phylum Streptophyta; class Magnoliopsida; order Myrtales; family Myrtaceae; genus Rhodamnia; species Rhodamnia rubescens. Next base: position 1,022,925 of record JAILYA010000006.1, on the reverse strand, counting down.
GTGTTTTCTTATTTTTTAAAACTACAAGACCTCTCAATCATGTATTGAGCTCAAATAGGCAGTTCCAATCGCAAATTAGATTGCTTTTAAGTGTTTAGCTTCTTTCAGGTACAACTGCACCACCTTCCATTCAGAAGATGAAATATGGATTGGAAACATCATGGTGTGTGGTGCAATGCCTAGTAACAGGCAATCTCAAGAAAACAGCAACCAGAAAAAGGACCATTCCTGAGTTTAACTGAAAATCGTGAACGAGACAAACATAGCATCATTCTTGCCCTATAAGTTTCAAGCCTAACAAGACTTTATGACAATGCAGTATCGTTCACCTAGTATAAGAATCCGTCAGCTGCCAACTTTTGCGACTTTTCTTTTCTCGGTTTGACCAGTTAAAGGACACTGCATCTCTGTCCAGCTTACCGGGACCATTGTTGCACCTGCAATCCCAGACCAGAACACCCATCACTGTTTTGTCTAGGCATCATGTAAGTAGAACCATTATTGTTAACACTCCTACATAAGGCTCAGATAGCCCAAATCTCAACTAGATAACGCATCCTTCTGATAGGAATGCCATGTAGGAACACTTCACTGTTTCATAGTTTTCTTCCAGAGGTTGTATCTCCAATGCCATGTAATGGAACAATTCACTGTTTCATAGTTTTCTTCAGGCATTTTATGTTTTCATCTTTCATTAAGCAAAGCAAAAACTTGATGCATTCCCTCCCTCGCTCCCTCCCTTTGGAATGGCATATACATCACACATTCTGGATCAAGTAAAGATTCTGGGTTTCCAGGAAGCCACTGCTACATCCATTTCATGAGGGATTGATGATCTTTTAACAATACCTTCTAAGGGATGGTTAGCACAAGATGCTGAACAACAAAGTTTGATTTTGGAAAAACACCATCATTATCGGAATGTACATGCAGTAGAAAAATTATGCCAATCCACTGAGGTATGGTACGCTACAAGTGAATATTTGAGACAATAAATGAATCCCAATTTTAGGATGACAGACCCCTGTCAGAGGGCAATATGAATGTTTTATCATGTTACAACAACACACTAAAAGTGTTATACGATATATCGGGTGTGGAAGTAGGCCAACATTTCTATTGGTAAATAGGAGGTTTTCAAGTCCATGGCCAAGTCCTTATTACTTCTTGGGTTGCAATTGCTATCTTATTAGGGTTTATCCTCTCCCCCTCCCCACCCCCCACATGAAAGCATACTAAAAACTTGATGCATTCCCTCCCTCTCTCTCTCTCCCTATGAAATGACCTTGTTGCAGTGTTGCAATCACCCTGCACATCACTTCAAGCCACCAGTTGCCCATTATCAAACTAGCTCCAATTCCTGCTCACAACTTTTTGATCTTTTCTTTTTTCTGAACTGGTGGACAAATTTAGCTAGTTAGTTTGTTTTTGTTCTTTTAATCTTTGCAAGTTCCTAGACTCACAATCATAGGTATTGTCTTAATTTAAGATGTACCCCATGTGAACCTACACGGTTTCTTGTCCCTGTTGGATGTGGATTTTCCTCGCGACACGGGGCGAGAATTGCAGTAACCAGCCCCGCGTTTCTCCATGGACATCCCTAGTTGGAATATCTATTTTTACATGGCACTGAAAGAAACTAAACACTGAATTCTTATTATTAGATGGCAATAGTCGTACATGAATTACCTGCTGCACTCTCTGCCGATACAACACCAAGTTCATTCTTCGCAGTTGACAAATAATAAGCTCGTGCATCTCCAAGGGACAGCTACTGATGAGTCAAGAAAAAATTGAAAACTAATCTGTACTGCAACTGTGACTGCACAAGAATGATGCCCTTTCTTATTTCCCTCTGTCCATTTGCCCGGACAGTTTCTTTAGTTATGCTTTTTTTCAGGGTTAGGTGATGCGGGTGGGTGCCAAAGACGAAGCACAAACAGTCTTCATCCACAGGAATGTTTTTGAATTTTAATGTCCCTTTTCTTTAATTTAATGACTGAGAGATCAGAAAATTTTATTCTGCTCATTCAGAACATCAAAACACCCTAAACCTATGTGATATAGAGACCATATAAGTACATAAAAGAATTTGTATGCAGGTGGCAAGAGAATCAAGAATGGGAAGGTTCAAAGGAGGAGAAAATATACCCGAAGAGCTTTCATGGGCTATTAGAGATCTCTTCATTGCTTAAAATTAGAAGCCATGAGAACACAGAAGTTCAACCTAGTGGGTTTAACACAAAGTTTTAAATATTTTATAGGAGGAACAGGGGATTCCAAGCATTCACGATTGATGCAGAATCAGTATGCTGTGTTTAGAATTGATTGATTCAGTCAGAAAGGGCATCTTGATGCTTTTAAAAAGCTTTACTGACTCCCTTACCAGAAGAAGGTAAAAATATTATGGGACATAATTAAAAGTTTCTGACATGACCCCTATTTAGATATGTTAGCGACAAACATGCCAACTAGTACCACGATTAAGAAAAGCACTCAGAAAACCTTACGAAGATTGCCTTCCACAGTGCTTCAAGCATAAAAGGATACAACAACAGCTCTGACAATGTCACCTGGCCGAAAGGATAAGTGCATATCCACTTTATCAATCTCAGTCGCTCTAACATCTTGTTGCCTGTCGATACAGAGTTTTTAGCTCCACTTTGTGCAAACACCAAGAAGTATAAAAACATGAACAAGATAGCTGCAGGCATGCAACACCTTTTTGGCCAAAGTGGGTATGCCGTGTTGAAGAATATGATGTAACCATGAATTCTAATCAAAAGCTACTAAAGATAAGTGGTTAACAGAAGATTCTCATTGAAGCATCCTACTTTTCGTATTGCACCCAACATGTCAAAACCGTTTAGTTCTCAAAGACAACAGCTTGCCAAACTAGGATTGATACTTCCCAAGTTATAATTACTGACCAGATTGTGACATTTTCATAGGTCGATGCATCAGAGGATAGATAGTACAAAACAGGATGCATGATCACACATTGCCAAGACGAAGTAAGATACGGAGATCGAAAAAGTTCACGACTTCAAAGAAATAACCCAGTTATAAAAATTTCAGAAGTTCCTCGGGTTAGTTATAGATACTACATGCATAGAAATTAATTATATTGCACAAAAGAGAAACAAACCATACCGAATTGTTCCTGTGAACTTTTCCCTGACGGACTTAGGACCAACACAAAGTATGTCAGCTGACGCCATCCTACTCAACACTTTAGTCACCTGCAACCATAGTTACAAAACCGGAACAGCACATTGGTTGATGGATGACCCAATCCTTTGGAAATTATGGTAGCAATGCTGCATAACCCTTAGGACAGGAGCTAATTCTTAATGTCAGCACTGAAAAGCCCAATAAAAAGCAAATTGAACCTATTTCTAATGAACCGAACCTATATCTAAGGCAACAACTTCCAACTCATGGCAGGGTAATATATGAGCAATTCACATACTCTTGCAATAACAACAGAACCTGGCTCTGGAACTGCACCATGGGCTTTGTGGCCAATCACTTCCACGGTCGGCCTCTGGATAAAACAATTTACTGATAGAATAAATGTCCATCTCATTTGCTTAAAAGCATTTTAATAACAAAAGACAAACAGGATGACTAGGAAAGTGTTTCTCCTTTTTTACATATAATTCACTAAATCTATACAAATTACTTGAATAAAAGCCTCTATAAAGTAAAAGTGGAGGAGCCAAACTTGATAGCTACACGTAATTTTCGTAGCTGTGAGTATGCAGTTACACTAGCGGGATAGTGATTAATGTCTTCTTATGATCATCTATAATCAGCTGAGAAACCAAATGAGGTTGAGATTTTTTGAAAAAGCAGTGACCATGACATAATCAATAACAGCAAAAACCACAGCAAACATTACTACTTTTTTTGCAAAATTCTAGATCCTTGAGGAAAGTTCTACATTCACTAATCATTGGGCCGTCACTGACTGCATAACCTCCATTACACCTCCATACTCCTCCGACAACGGTGACTCAACCTCCACGGCATTGATACACCCGTGCGAACACTATGCTTGTATGGACCAACAAGCCCCTGAGTACCGAATGTCCAGTATATTTCCAATCCCATAACCAATGCTTACTCACATAACAGTTCAATTGTAATCCCACGATCCAGATGTCGCCACAGACATGAAGCTATCTCGAAGCACATTAACAGAAGATGCGGCATTTTCGCCAAGTTCTTGCAACTCAATTCACACACACACCAACCCCCCTAATCAATTTTGCCATCCAACCAATACAAAACCCATTCTCACGGACCCAACGAATAATAGCAACCACCAACAACACCTCCAATAAATAAATAAAAAACCACCTTAACAAGTCTCATCGCTTCCTTCCACTCACCCTACCTCTTGCATTCCCTTCTCTCAGAGAACTCACACAGAGCAACAGACGGAACACCATCTGCTGTTTCTTTTCGTGCGTACCTGGTCGGGCGAACCAGGTGGGGGAGATACAGTGCGGACACGTCCAGTTACGGAGGCGTAGACGAGGTTATTGTGGGACGCCAGGTAGGCGCCTCGTCCCGGTTTGACCTCCGCCGCTCTTCCCAGAACGTCTCCTGGTGTCGCCAACTCCTCCGACTCCTCGACCAATGTTTCTCGCATATTGTTAAAGCTTCTTCTCCTCCTTCTTCCGCGAACTAGACGGCGACGGCGAGTCGAGGCGAGGCACGGCGGCGGAAGAACAAGGACGGCGGGTGTTTTGTTTTGGTGGCTTTTGGGGAAACCCGCCAAGATTTACAGGACAACCCTTCTCCGATGCCTCAGGGAGGTCCGGATAGCTTGGTTCCGGGTCTCGGGGCGCAATTTGGATCTCAGGTCGGTTTTCGGGTTCAGTCCGAAAAGCCCGAATGACCGGACTGGCCCTCTAATTTATGGATTTCGCTCCGTTTTTTGTTTTTTTGTTTTTTTTTTTGGTCAAAAGATTTCGCTCGTTTGAGTAAAAAAAAAAAAAAAAACTCCTTTCGCATCTGCTAAATGCAAAGAAACTATGGAAATACAGAAAATTTATCGACTATGAATATTTGAGATGGAAGAATAAATTATTTGTTATCTAGGAACTACGCGACAATGCCAAAGGGCTCGAGCGAACAATTGAGGTGGTGGTAGAAAAGTCGGCTTTGGAAAAATGAGCTCGAAGCACTCACCAGAACGTGAATTTTTAAGGCCGATTGACCCTTCAAACCCCTTACGAGAGTTTACGACATTTGACCAAATATTCTGGATTATTCTCATGGCTCTCGTGATTTAATCCGGAGCTACAGTATGTGGGAAAGTCTAGTGGTTTCTCCAGCTAAAAATTTGTCACTTCATTTAATTAAATGCTAATTGTGTGGTTGTGTCTTGGAAGTTGATAAATCAATAACCAGTAAATATTTCCAGAAAAAAAATGTTAAAATAGATACGGGTAAAGCCCATTGGGCCTGGAAAAGAATGCGGGCCAAACGGGTAAGACAAAATGCAGTAATTTGGGCCTTAGCAGATTTTTGAATGTTTAGGTATGAAAAATTATGGGCCGAATACTTCAAGCTAGGCATTCTTGGCAAAAGCCTAGCCCATTTTGTACCAGTACCCCCAATCCCTACCAGTTATTCTAGTCATCACATATGCATATGATATACATAATGATTCATTTGCCATTTATCTTTTTGCCCACAATTGGAGAACAATATAATTTTTTTTCCTATAAGGTGATTCCCAGCATATTATCAGAGAGAAAAAGAAGTACGGTTGTGTTTGGTGGGCCGATATTACACGGGATAAGACAACATTTGTTGTATTCGGCAGGCAACTCAAAATATGAATATTGTCCGGATAAAACAATCATATTTAGGGGTGGATACACTCAAATAGGATATGTGTCACACTCATCTTTCTCTTCGGTCATCTTTACATACCCATGGCCGCCGCCCACGGCCTCTCACCAAGCTCTATCTCGTCACCACTAATGAGCTTGGCTTCATCTCGACCACGGAGAAGGTACTTGGCTAGATATAGAGTTCTTCCATGGATGAGTTGATGTGTGTGTGGGCGAGTGATTCCATCGAGAGGTATTTCTAAGGGTGAAGTGTTTCCAAATGGTATCAATAGAGAGATGTGTATGGGTAGTGTGTGGGTGATTTCAAGATTGAGTGTATCACACATAACAGAATCGATAGAGAGATGAATTATATCGAGGCATGAAGGACAAACTACGAGTTGAAGACACACATCGGGATTGGATAGAAGCTCACCACCACGGTCTAAAAGGCTACGCCACCAACCGAAGATAAATGGCTTTTGGCTCACTACCAATGAGTAATCTACTCTCCAAAGATAAAGATGCTGAATGGATTTATAATTCAACTCACGTAGATGAATTCTCATTCATTCACAGTCTGCCTTACAATGGAGAGTCCTTCCTCTATTTATAGAGGGGCTAAGACTTGGGGACTCGACAAACATTAAGGACATCGGAACAACTACCCGAATAAATGACATAGGAACCACAAAGCATAATAAAGTCCTAGTAAGTAGAACAAGCACTAATGACAACTAGAAACCAAAATGTATTAATGACAAGGAGACTTGTACTTGGACTCTTTAGCAATCTCATGCTCCAGCCTTGATCAGCAAATAACCACCCTAGAAATATCTCCAAGTATGCAAGGAAATGGTTCAGATCAGTCCCCTATTAATATGTTGTTGTTTCCCTCAATTGAAGAACAATATTCAATTCAACGTAGCAAGTTATATCCAAAATCTATATTGTCCTGAATGAACATAGATGTCGTTGCACATGTCTACAGGGCTGAGTTGGTACATGTCGATGGCACCATATTGGCACTCAAGGAATGTTTCATCAAGTCGGATGTTCGCGCATCATGAGCTCAACTCGATAGAGCCCTACTGGATTTCAGCCACAAAGGGTCCGAGTCGACCTCAGCCACAAGGAGCTCTATCGATGCACCTCTATCGCATGAGCTGCCGCACCTTCATCCGCTAGGCCTCGACCTTGGAGTTGGCCGCCAAGGATAGGGATGACAATCACCTCACTCTTTCGGCCGCCCAACAGATATATCCTGAACCTGCGAAAACACCCTTATTCTGACATCTTTGAATCAAACACATAGACAAACATCTCAATCCTATTTTTTGGATGTCCCAATGGATTACCTGCTTCGTTTGATATTATCCTTAAAGCCTCTTCTAGCCTAATTTCATGAGAAACGATTCGATGCGCCCTCAATTCAACAAGATATTTTCAATCACTGTTTAGAACGAGAAGAGCAGGAAATGGCCATCACGGAGGAAACTTGGAAATATTTTCCCACACTCATAATAACGAATGAGACAGTTGCTTTCAAAGACAAATAGGAAACTCCAGGAACAAAAATCGCAATAAATTTGTGATGTTTTCAAAAAAAGGGCCAACAAGAAATGAGATTTATTTTTCACAGGATGGGAATAGAGAACAAGGATGAGTATAGAAGATTGCAGGCCTATGATGAAGATGGAGGAGGGACGGGTGGTTGCTGAAGATTTCGCACGAATATGATGCCCAAGCAGCTCGGATGTCCGCGAGGGTTCAGAGATCTGAACATCGACATTCAATCCAGCATTGGCGAAGACGAGGAGAAGGTGGGGGACGGCGAGGAGAGGGGGGTGGCATGTGCCAGCAGCGAGAGCCATTACGTCAACATTTGATGCGTCAGAACAATTAACATTCAATCCAATTTGGTTATTTGGATATATACCAAACACTGTATAAGATATCACATCTTTATTCAATCTGACCAATGTCATCCGGTAAAGAAATCCAAATGGCCAAAAGCAATAGGTCTAACTGTAAGATGATTCTTAGCATCCGAAAAAAAAAAATCTTATGATAAATTTACATGTATTTGTCCTCGTTTCTACTTTGTCAACTGGGGTCAGAATAGTTGATCGAATTTTTTCGAAGAAATCAACCTAGGGTTTATCTGAAGCTGCTGCCCATCCTTTTTCAGTGAAGCAGACGTCTCAAAGAGAGAGAGAGTCTTCCTCCCTCCCCTTCTTTCCCCCACCTCCATCCCTCTTTGTTTCTCTATCTTTGAGCTTCTTCGTCAATTTCGTGGACAATGCAATTGACATTTTTCATAGAAATGAGCTCTGGATATCGAAGCGTGAGTGTTTCGAAAGAATCCGCTCTATCCGAATCTGTTCGCTTGCTTTGCGGCTCTAGGTGCTTGCTCTAGATAGCTGAATGCTCCACAAGTTTTCGAGGTTCCTTTGCTGTTGTTTTAATAGTAGGCTTATCTGAAAGTGATTTTGCGTTCACCTGCTATCTCTTTTGTAGCCTCTCTCTCCCGATCTAGAGTAAGATCTAGATTTTGGTACTCTTATATCCCGATCTAGATATAGATTTGAAATTTACATGATGTTTTTTGTGTTCCTTCAACCCATTTGTGTTGCTGTGGGTCTTTAGATGGTGATGGTGCTAGGGACGCCAAACTTAGGCGTGCACCACCTTTTGGCAAAATCATAGTTACTTGAAGTGGAATTTCTCGGCTAGTGCTCATCACCGATGGTGACGCGAGATTTGGTGTTCGGCCGTCGTATGAGCCTTGATGCTATGACAAATTCGTCTCCGTGGAATGGGCCGATCTTTGCAAGCGTAGCAAGTCGATTCACTTTTCGATTTACTCTTTACTTGCTTTGTAGAATTTGTATCTTTGATTCGAAATTATGCACTCATTCTTTTATATGAAATGAAGATATTTGTTTCGATAATAAAAAAAAAAAACACCCGGGGTTATAATGTTTTTAGGTAAATTAGGATGAAACCTCATGTTGTTCGGCTAACTTCTTTTGCAAAGGAACATTACCCCAATTTTCTATCCCAAATTTTTTTTTTTTTGCTAATTAAGCAGGATAATCTAAATAAATTCCATAAGCCCCCACAAGAGGAGCCAAAAAGCTCCCATCATGTAAAAGCTCATATGCAGCCAACAACCGATAATGGAATGATACAACTTGGCGGTGGCTTTGGCATGAAATGGCCATGTGAAGTTCTCAATATGATAATAAAAGATGATTTATTATTCCCCCCCCAAAAAAAAAAAAGGATAAATAAGTAAATGAAAAAGGCCACAAAAAAATTGGAGCATTGGAAGCAACTTCCAAAAGGCAATTTGGAGGGCGCGCTGCTCCTCTCTTTCCATAACGATGCCACGGAGAAGCTGCTCTTGCACATGGGCTCCAGCTCGAGCTCTCTCATTTTCTAATGTTTGGTAGAGAGATCATTGTATTGTTATGTGATTTATTTCTAGAATATTGTTGGACTATTAAGATAATTCAAAAGAGAAGATGCATTTGGGTGTTAAGGATTTTAAGAAAATGGGCAGCAAATCGTTCTTTGTGAGAGAGAGAGAGAAGAGAAAATGTTTGGTAGGAAAAGTCATTGGATCATCATGTGATTTATTTCTAAAGATTGGTGCACTATGAAGATGATTCAAAAAGCCAGATGCATTTGCATGTGAAGGATTTTAAAAAAATGGGCAGCATTTGTTCTTTGAGAGAGAGAGAATAGTGTTTACTGTTTGGTGGGCAAAGGGACAATGATTGGTGTAGGGATAACCTTGCAAGAACACTTATTTTTTCTCACTAATTGGTCACACCATGTAACCCCTCTCTCTCTTCTCTCTCTCTCTCTAAATTCATTCATTCACAGACACAAATTCTGACAGAAGAAAGTTCCAGGATGTCTGTTACAATTCTAATCTTTAACCTTCTTCTGGGACATGGGTTTGATTCTTGCCAAGCCTGTCCAGTTAAACATATTGAAGGAAAATCAATAAAAATAGCCAAAAAAGGTACAAATGAAAAAAAAAAACGTACCCAGAGAAAGAAAGATAGGAAATTTACAGTGAAAATGCTCACCTGGTAATCCAAAACTGCAGAAAGAGGCGCAAAGGGGCACTGAAAGCGTTGTCTTCTTCCTTCTTGTAGAATATGTTCAAGTTACCATGATGACAGACATAAGAGCAGGTTGACATTGCTTTGTTTATTGACTATTTAAATGCTAAATTTAGTTTGAACGATGCAAGGTAGTATGCTCCATGGTTTGGCTAGCCGGAAAATCCCATGTAAGACCATTTGATATTCGACTTATCGAATAGGACTGTTTATTTTAGGGAAAATTACCAAAAAAAGTCCAAAATCTATTGTAATTGTGCCCCGCAACTTGAACTACCACGACAATTTTCAAAGCCTTATGGGCGTGGTGAGCTGCGATCAGAGCAAAAGATAACATGCTAAGTGAACACACCTGAATAGATTTGCAAAATGACTTTGATTTTTAAGAAAGAATAATGGAAGAAGCAGAAGAAGATGATGCATCAGACTGACCTCTTTTAGGACTGGAATGTAGTCCATCTACACTAGTTTTTGGCACTTTTGAATCAAACTGCCCAAAATCAGGGAAAATAAGATCACTGTCAACAATTTCACAGTCCGAAGTAATACTATACAAATCAGTGAAAATTTCAAATAAAAGTTTAAAATGCTCTCATTTTTTTCAAATGAGGGCCCAAGGTAGATTTTATTTTTAAATAAGAGCCTAAAGTGCACTCATTGTTTAAAAACATGACCTAACTATGGACATTTTCGTCATTTATATTTTTTTTAAATTTTTTTCCTGTTTTCTTTTCTTTTTTTCCTTTATTTTTCTCCTTTTCCCCCTTCTTTTTGGCCGTGGCGATGGTCGGGCCACCAACGAGGGCTGCGTGGCCTTGCCGGCCACAGGTGAGGCTAGCCCTCGCCCGTGGCCATCGAGGCCACCTAGCCCTCGCCGATGGCCTAGGAAGGGGAAAATGAAAGGAAAAGGAATAGAAAAAGAGGCCAAAAATTCAGAAATTTTTTTTTGTCAAGCCATTTTTTGAAACAATGAGATATTTCAGCCCTTATTTGAACCAAGATATATTTTAGGCTCCTTATTTTAAAAAAAAAAAAAAAAAAGCATTTCAGGGCCCTTATTTCAAATTTTCTCTAGAAATAAAAAAGGGCAAGTCAATTATTAACTAATAATACTTCTCGAGTTGACCAATATGAATCAATTGTAGAAGAACTAGAGTACAAAACGAACCACTGCAACTCTGGGGACATATTCCCTCCCATGTTTTCATGTCTCTGAGAATCTCAATGAGTCCAAAGCTTCACACTCATCTCCTGCTGATTCTTAGCTGGGTTAAGATCCCCCTGAACCCACAAACTCAAACTCACAACTTTGTCTTGTCACGGGTTATTGTCATATATTAATCAAAACTGATCACTAATTTTATTATAATTTACTTAAAAAACCATACAGGGATACATATATTAATACCCATTTCATACCCATCTCTTCTTTGTCCCAGAAAGCCCAAAATGCCACACAACTAGAACAGAGGAACCCCAAGAATAGCCCTTGAAGAACAGCAAGAAACTGGCAAAAAGAAGAATGCAACTCCAATTGCTGTTCTTCTACTGTTCCATTGGCCTCTCTCTTGTTTTTGCTGAGGGAGCTCAACCCACACCCAATGATGAGCTCTCCACTTTGTTCTCCATAAAATCCAGCCTGATTGATCCTTTAGGCTCCCTTGATGATTGGAGATCCCCAAGCGTCGCGCCTGAGGGCAGCACAATCCAATGCAGCTGGACTGGAGTCTCGTGCAACTCGAAAGGGTTCGTGGAGAAGCTCGATCTCTCCAACATGAACCTGAGTGGCCGTGTCTCTGATCGGATTCAAGAGCTGCAAAGCCTTTCTCACATCAACTTGTCCTGTAACGCGTTCGAATTGCCGTTGCCGAGTGCTCTCTCTAATGTGACCTCGCTGAAGAGCGTCGATGTGAGCCAGAATAATATTGTTGGCAGCTTTCCTGTAGGCCTGGGAAGGGCTGGAGGGCTAGTGCGAGTCAATGCTTCGAGCAATAACTTCGCTGGCCCTCTTCCAGAGGATCTCGGGAGCGCGACGGCTCTCGAGAGCTTAGATTTGAGGGGTAACTTTTTTGAGGGCTCAATACCGACGTCCTTCAAGAATCTGCAGAATCTGAAGTACCTCGGGCTTTCGGGGAATAACCTCACTGGGCCAATCCCCGGAGAACTCGGGCAATTGTCATCTCTGGAGACGATCATCATGGGTTACAATGAGTTCGAGGGCGGGATTCCTCCTGAGTTCGGGAACCTTACGAATCTCCGGTATCTCGACTTGGCGGTCGGAACTCTCAGTGGACAGATTCCAGCAGAGTTGGGGAGCTTGCGAAAGCTCACTACCATTTACCTGTTCTCAAACAGTTTCGAGGGAAAGATTCCACCAGAAATTGGCAACATTTCGTCACTGATCTTCCTAGATCTCTCGGACAATAAGATCTCAGGGGAGATTCCAGGAGAGCTAGAAAACTTGAAGAATTTGCAGCTTTTCAACTTGATGTGCAATCAACTAACCGGGCCGATCCCGCAAGGTCTCGGGGATTTGACCAACTTGCAGGTGCTGGAGCTGTGGAAGAACTCGCTGAATGGTACATTGCCGACCAATCTCGGCAAGAACTCGCCACTCCAGTGGCTAGACCTGTCGTCAAACTTGTTATCCGGTCAGATCCCTGAAGGATTGTGCAATTCAGGGAACCTCACTAAGCTCATCCTCTTCAACAACTCCATCTCTGGCCCAATCTCTACAGGCCTCTCGAGCTGCGCTTCATTAATTAGAGTTCGCATCCAGCACAATCTTCTATCTGGAACAATTCCGGTTGGCCTCGGAAACCTGCCAAACCTTCAAAGGCTAGAATTAGCTTACAATAACTTCTCCGGTGAGATCCCGCACGACATTGCTCAGTCTACTTCCCTTTCTTTTGTCGATATTTCCAATAATCGCCTACAGTCCTCTGTTCCTTCTAGTATCTTTTCCATTTCCAACCTCCAGAACTTCATTGCTTCCAACAACAACCTTGGAGGCAACATCCCAGACCAGTTCCAAGATTGCCCCTCGCTCTCGGTGCTCGACCTCTCGAACAACCACTTTTCAGGGAATATCCCGGAGAGCATAGCCTCGTGCAAGAAACTGGTGAAACTTAATCTCAGAAACAACAGGTTGACCGGAGGGATCCCCAGGGCGATTTCCACTATGCCCACATTAGCCATTCTTGATATGTCCAACAACTCTTTGGCTGGTCGAATACCGGAATTTATCGGAAGCTCGCCCACATTGGAGACGCTTAACGTGTCGTACAACAATCTCATCGGCCCCATCCCATCAAGTGGTATGTTTGCTAACGTCAATCCTTCTGAATTAGCAGGCAATCCTGGACTCTGTGGCGGGGTTCTCCCACCGTGTTCGAAAAAGTCCGCTGCAACATCAGGAAGTAGAAGAGGCATGCACATATATCACGTCCTCGTGGGATGCGCCATCGGCACATCCGTGATTTTATCTCTCAGTCTGGCATTTTTCACCGGGAGGCTTCTATACAGAAGGTGGTATCTGTATGATGGTTTCTTCTATGACTGGTTCAAGAGAGGCAATGAGGAATGGCCTTGGAGGCTGGTGGCCTTCCAAAGGGTAAGCTTCACTAGCAGCGACATCCTTGCCTGTATAAATGAATCCAACGTGATCGGCATGGGCGGGACTGGCATGGTCTATAAGGCTGAAGTGCACCGGCCCCACGTCAACGTGGCGGTCAAGAAGCTCTGGAGATCGGGCTCCGACCTAGAGAATGGCTCCGATCTGTTGCAAGAGGTGAATCTCCTAGGACGGCTCCGGCACCGCAACATTGTACGTTTATTAGGGTATCTCCACAACGAGAGCGACGTGATGATGGTTTATGAGTACATGCCGAACGGGAACCTAGGGACGGCATTGCACGGCAAGCAGGCTGCGAAGTTGCTGGTCGACTGGGTCTCGAGGTACAACATTGCAGTCGGAGTGGCGCAAGGCCTGAACTACCTCCACTACGATTGCCATCCGCCGATCATCCACCGGGACATCAAGTCAAATAACATCTTGCTTGACAAAAATCTCGAGGCGAAGATCGCGGATTTCGGGTTGGCGAAGATGATGATCCACAAGAACGAGACTGTTTCAGTGGTGGCCGGATCCTACGGATACATAGCACCTGGTTAGTATCAATCTCCTTCACAATCTTTAAGAGTGACCAATCGATTAGGGATATAGATCAATAGCAGTTGCGCCATTCTATTGCAGAGTATGGATACACCTTGAAAGTAGATGAGAAGAGCGACATATACAGTTATGGCGTCGTCCTTCTCGAGCTCCTGACTGGAAAAAAGCCCTTGGACCCATCGTTCGGAGAGTCCATAGACATAGTCGAATGGGTTCGGACCAAGGTCAAGGACAACAAGACAGTGGATGAAGCGCTGGACGCCAGCATAGCGGGCCAGTGCAAACCGGTCCAAGAAGAGATGCTTCTCGTCCTGCGAGTCGCGCTTCTCTGCACGGCGAAGCTGCCCAAGGAGCGACCTTCCATGCGGGATGTCCTGACAATGCTCGGAGAGGCAAAGCCACGCAGGAAAAGCATCTGCTATGGCAACGCACCAAATGCTGGCAGAGAGAAGCCGATATTCACTACTTCGCCAGTAATCGGCCTCCTGTAGAATATTAATTTCCTAAGCTGATAACATGTGAAGATCTTCATGATGTAAATTTCGTTTTCCTTCGATTAAGTCGATTAAAATTTGAGTGAACCGGCGTATGTGACCATCAGGGAAGCTTTCGATTCACTTATCAGTTGTTCGTGCTGAACATGTTGGTCCAGCTAAAGAAACAAATAAAGTGTAAAGGAATCCATACTAAATTACATCCCAATCTATCGAATTGCTCTGTTCTTTCCCATTCATGCTGCAATTTTGGCGAAGTACTTGAGGTCAATCAGTTCATTTCGAAATTCAATATCTCAGGTATGGCCATAAAAGCCGGTCCCTGAAGAAGACAGACTTGGCGCCATTGATTTTGATTGAAAAGATGAAACAGCCTTCTTACCGAATCTAAATGGGCAAATCGGCATTGTCATGTGCCACAATGGAACTTGTATACCTGCCAATTTGAACGATCTTGACGGTGATAGATGCTCGCGACAAACCATACTTAAAACAGATGAGCGTCTAGTCCCCGAATGGCAAATCTAGCGCGCTTCTTTCATCTCTAGCCCAATTATCTTTCATTCTCAGTGATCTGAGATTGATTTCAGATCTCAAGTCACGAGCAGTGGTCGGAACCCAATGTCTCAACATGTTCTAACAAAAGAGACTGATTGAATAGGCCCTGATTCAGCGTGAATATTCCTAATCCAAACAATGAACTAGCCATATCCAGCAGCAGTAGGTTAGCAATGGAATTATTGGCGACTCGATATGCCGAACCATGTGCTAGACATTTATTGGCGACATACTCATTTTCAGTCCACCATTCGCTGTGCTAAGCCTTATGATGGAACAAACTCATTTTCAATCCATGACTTATAATCGCTAGTTGTACATTTCTGTCCCCATCTGTAAGCGTCTCAACAGTTCATCTAGAGCAACAACAGAATGTTAACACACTAACACAGGCAAAACACACAGGATTGTATGACTACCGATCGCCAAAGCATTTTGGTGTGTTTATAATGTGTGACTGTATTGCTGTAATGCCGACCGTTATGAACTCAATGACTGGTGAAACATGTTCGAAAAATGTCAGGCTCTTGATCTTGAATAGAAAGCTCCAGAAAGGAGTCGAGACTCGAGATGATCTCCCAAAAGCTGTAATACATGCTCATTTCAGGATAATTTGCCAAACTCCTTAAGAAAACCGAAGCTCCTTCTTTAGAAACCAACTCTTTTTGCAGTCAGCTCTGCCATTCTCGGCTGAGTGGTCTGCATTTTTCCAGAAATAAAGTTGAGGTCTTACAAATTGGAGATTGCCGGTGCCGGATCACGACCTGCTCAGAGAATTGGGTAGGAATTGAAGTCAATCGGCATCGAACTGATAAAACCGAACACAACTGAGCCTCAGTTGGGGAAGTTCTCAATAGCAGAGGGGATGGAAAATTCACATCCTTTTCTGGATTTTCAACAATCAAAATTAGGTTCTATACGAGTTTTTTTTTTGGTCAGATAGGTTCTATAAGAGTTAAACACATGGTGATATGACCATAAATTTGTGTATTCTTTCAGATATAAGGTTACTCCATATCATTCTTATAATTGACTCTGTCCTACCACTTGGATAACCATTTCCACATTAATACACACACATCCTTCAGTGTCCCAAAAGAAATTACACATAGATCAATATCAGATAGCAGCAACGAGCCCAGAAAGGACACTTCTGATATTGATTGGTAGACTAATGTTTAATTCCCTTCTCGCGCTCGAAACACAATTCGATCACGTTGAGATTGGAGATGCGCGCTTCTTATGGAATTAGTAGGCTTCTTCTTGCGCTTCGGTCGAGAAGAACGTTAGCCGCCGCCGTACCTGATCTTCTTGGCATTGCCTCCGCCGCAGCTGATGGAGAACTCACACCCATACGCGTTTCCGAAGCAAGAGAACAAGCCGCCTCCATCACTGTGCCTTCGCGGACGATCTTTCCCGTGGTTCCCACCCGACTTGGCAGTCTTCTTGCCGTTGTTGGGTCGGTCATGTACTGGAGGCAATTCAGTCCGCCACCGCTCGATCTTTGTCCTCAAGCCCTCGATGCTGTCCTTCTCCGTCCAATTGTCGAGCAGTATGGAGCTCTCGGCGTCATCGCGGTTGTTCTTATTAGGGTGTAGCAACCCCTTGGCTATGGCGGCTGCCACGATTGATGCTGATGGGCCCACATCGGATATTATCGACCCCAACAAGCTCCCGCCTTTCGTCTGCTTGAACCCGACCATCGAGTCATTGCAAACGGTGCTTCCAGGGTTGTAGGAGTAGTCATTTGTCCTCTCGCTTTGCGATCGCCATAGGTGGATTTTCGTGTGATTCTTCTGTGGGGGGTTCTTGTTGCCATAGTTACCGGGTTGCTTATAGTCCCTTTGGTCTGCCTGTTCGCCGCCGTAAAAGGCCAAAGACCCGCTTAGCTCTGAGTTCAATGGCATGCTACGCATGGAGCTATTGATGAGCGAAACGCCGAAATTAATAGCCCCTTGTGGCCGGCCCGATGGACGCAGAACCTGTGAATTGTGGTGTTCACAATTCGATCCACATTGTTAGATATCATCAACAGACCTGATTGATATCACAAAGATGCTAGGGTTTCCTGTTTCGCAAACGAAATATACCTGCAAGGTCATGAATCTCATAGCCGTGTTCTTGGTCCGTGTCCGCGACGACGGAGGAATGAGGCTGCTGAGGAGCGCGCGGACCGTCCCGACAAGAACCACGCGGAGCCAAGTCAAGGCATAGATCTCGATGGTGATCACGCAGGTGTCGGTCTCCAGGGAGACATCGTCCACGCGGAACACGAACTTGTCGTCCCAGTTAGGGTTCACATGGCCCTTCTCGTCGACCCTCGTGGTCAGCTTCCGATCAGGATGGACCCACGCAACCGCGTACATCCGCATGGACTTCGACACCGGGGCCAGATCCTGGGCCGATATGAGGTTGAGCTCGAGGAGCCTACCGGTAGAGACGGACGGAGCCATGGTCGTCACCAGCGACCCACCGGTGGTGGCAACGAGGAGGGGGGCAAGGAGCTATGGAAATGGTTGGGGTGTTTTCACGGGAAAGATGGACTTAAAAAGGAACGCAACCTTTTTCTCTACGGAGGGTCGATCTGAAGGATACGTGCGAATTGCTAGGGAGGTTGTTAGGGAGGTTGGTTTTGTTGATACCCGCGGGGGAACCTAATTAAAATTAGACTTTGCCATACATGAAAAGATGACAACCCTTCAAGAAGACAATGCCTTGTCATTCTGACAACTCCGTTAGTGAAAATGAAAACCTAGGTTATCTGGAACAATGCGACAGCTTCACTGCGAAATTGGCTTCCTCAGGATTGTCCTGGCGCCGGTTCATGGGAGAATTGGTACTCGGTTTCGATTATCCGATCAGTTTTTGAATCATTCCTCGTTTTAGACATGCCAAATTCCCTATGTAATAGATCCCTGTATCACTGTTGTTGCGGTCAATTTCTCGAGCGAACATCGGTGCCGATACAAAAGAATGGGTGGTAGAGTCTGATGCTACCAGGAACATAAGTCTTTAACGAAGATGATATCTATCTTTGAGACTCTCGACCTAGCCAAGCTTTGGGAAAAGGCTAGGTTTTGCTCAAGTTGACCTCGGCCTTGAGTGAGGTGCTGCATGTACCGAACCAAAGGGAAAATATGATTTCTGTGGTCCTACCTCGCAAAGGTGGTGGGAATAAATTGTCATTTGGTATGATAATATTACTGTTAGAAATTTCGGTCCAAAAACTTATGTTATGAACTTTTATCATGGTATCGGTGTCCGGGTTCTCGCTCCTTTCGCTCGTGCATCCATCACATTGGCTAAATTTCACGTGCCACTCCTAATCTCCTTGCATATGAAATGGGGTGTTGAAGTATTCACATTGCTTGACAATGGAGTTTATATGCTCTTTCATACATGTGAGATCTCCCTTCACTTCATTAGTTTAAGTTTTTGTTTTGGATTTTTTAACAACGAACTTGGACATTTTGATATCACTCATGTGAATTATCCTTATAATGCTAACCTTCGTCTAAAGAAACATAAAGACTCTGGTTATGTGAAAGTTCTCGAAACTTTGATAGATTTAATGAAATTTTCTAGCTTATGATGTTTGTGGATTGAGGAATACAAAGAATCCTAACCATGATTATGGGAATGCTTTGATCATGGTTGAGAGGTATTAGGAATGTGGTTTTCTTTGTAATGACCCAAACCAACCCCCCTCCCTCCCCCACCCCTCCCAAATAGAAAGTACGATAATGCTAACTGGATCTTAGATTCACATACTACAAAGCCCACCGGTGAATGCTCATTCACCCTTGGTGGCGATGCAATATGTTGGGAATCAACCAACAAATTATGGTTGCGAGATCTATTTTTGACTTGGGGGTTGTAACTAGGGATGAGCATGGATCTCGGGTGAAATTGGGAACTGGACCGAACCAACCTTAAAAAGTAGTTCGATTCCCGATTTTGGGACTCCTCGGTTTGTAAGCAATACTATGCGGTTCGGGTAGAACCGAAAAACCGGATCAGGAATTGGAGATCCGAGCAAACCGAGGCAACCGCAGAACTAGTAGTATCTAAGGAATTTTTCAGCAATCTTCATACTAGTAGTATCAAACTTTCAGAATTTGGAACATCATTTCTTTAACAATGTTATTCAATATGCTCTTCCATATGGGATTAGTTTTAAACTTGCTCTGGTGCAATATATATGTATATCCATTGCAGGAGAAATCCAGTATACACTTATGCAAATGTCAAATTAACTAATCACTATTATTTTACACGTGTTTCTAGTTTACTCTTGAATCAACTCCTGTTATTCACTCTACACAACAACATAATACGACTTTTCTTGCTAAGTTTGACAAATTATTTCACTTATAGATGGTTTTGTTAGGGATGGGTCGTCTTGTTGATGAGACTTTATCTATCTAAAAGGGAATTTTCGTTGTTGCTTTAATTTTGATTTTGCTTAGCTAAAATTGAAGAACAAAAAAAGATAAAAAAATGGGAATTGGTTGGTTCCAGGGTAGGTGGACCTTGGAATCGAACAAGGTTCCAAAAACTGAAAACTCAATCCTTACATGACCTTGGAACCGAACAAGGTTCCAAAAACTGAAACCAATCCTTATATGGTAGATTCTATGGAACCTAGACCTATCCCTGGAACCACTTACCCCTAATTGTAGCTCTTGACTTGGGTAGTAGTGAGCAATGAGACCGAGGGGCTTCTTATCACTCTTCCGTTGGCATGAAGTCTCATTGTGCAGGGTCTATCAACCGTAATTGAAACATAATATCTCAAAACATCCGATTATACGTGAAGGATATATTATACGAAGTCATAAGTGAACTTAGCCAATTATCCTACCAAATCTTTGGAAACAAAACTAATAGGAACATCGAAGAATGAGCCTTATGCCAATGTGAGACCTATGAATAGTATAAAACTTTGTTAATTGTAAAACTACTAATTTCTCTTATAGTTAATATAATCTAAAATAAGTAGAGTAAGCGGGAGAAAAGAGGTAATTGTGTTTTTGGTGTAATAATCATTGCAGTTGTTAAGATTACTAGAACCAAACGTCGTGAATACATGTAGCGTAATGGTCATTAACGCAATCGAATTTGTCTTTAATAGCTTGTGAAATCTATATTTGGAAAGTCCACCGGACGCTGTTGGCATCAACCGCAAAACTTACACAGGGAGGTTATGCACGAGGAGGAAAAAAAAAAAACCTTCTAGAGAAGATTAGTGAGTATTTGTCGGGTCGATAGAGTGGTGGTCGGAGCCGAGCGTGAGCCGGTGAAGGAGGACTAGATTTGAGCAACGAGCGAAGAAAAGCGAATCGAGAGGGCTAGATTTTGCGGATCCGAAATGGAACCGGATAAGAGCTTGAACCTCGAGAGAAAGATGGACCGTTTGCGCACCGGGGCTCGCCCTTGCTACTCGACTCGTGGAGGCATGGGACCGAGCGAGACACGAGAGAGAGAGACTATCGAGCGGTGGGGCTCACGATCATTGCGTGGTGGAGCTCGATGGGCGGCGGCTCACGAGAATTGAGAGAATGGAGAGGGTGGAGTCTCGTGTGATGAGAAGGTTCAAACCGTTTTGAGGAAATAAGAGAGGATAATAAAGACGGAAGGGAGCGTGGTGTTCTCTAGGAAGAAGATAACCGGAGATACTTTGTGTTGGAGTTGGCGAATACTTGGGGACCCTTGTTTCTCACACCGGCACGCCCACGTGAGCTTAGGGAAACTCGAAGTGTTACCCAACAAATGGACCTATTAATCGGATGCGGGGGTTCGGGGGCGCGGCCCCGACACGTTATCTCTCAATATTTTGTCCGGCGGGGGGTTCGAAGATACTTTCCCGACGGGGGTTCCGCTTGTTGTAACAACAAAGTTATTTGCACAATAAGCGTCTTTGCAAATATAACCTTCGCTCAACAATGCTAGTTTATTTCGCTTGTTGTAACAACAAAAGTTGACCATAAAGGGCACATGTTATTCGGCTCAAATACCTCCGATTCTCAACTTTTCACTTCTTTTTTCAAGAAGCCGACACCATGACCAAACTTGCCACCTTTAAACAAGCCGATTTTGTAGATGCCGCCTCACACATCTCCCCCTTACGAATCCACCAAGCCCGATGCCATGCATCGTATAATGGATCCACCAAGCTCGATGTCACGCAACGTGTTGTTGTAGAAAAGAGTGAAAAGAGCATATCGTAGAAGATGGAGAAATAAGAACGAAAATATCTAAGGCATGCAAACACCGTCGTCAAGGATAATTTCGCCTCTCGGACTACGTAACTCGGTGCGTAAGGCTCTAGCGACTATTCTCTCAAGATACAATAGATCTTCCTCGGTGTTCCCTTTCAAGATACAATAGATCTTCCTCGCATTCCGCATTAAATAATAGAGGGAATAGAAACAACAACGTTATCGTAAAACCTAGCTAATAAAGAGAGAGAAGATAATAAAAAGTAAAATAAATCTCTTTTATAAGCAAATAAAGAAGGAAGTTAAAAAGAAATCAATCAAATCAAAGTGATTACAAATCGATTGCGTTGACTAGGTCAAATTATTACTAAAGCCATTACAGATTGATTACATCAATAACGTAAAAACCAAATATCCAACAATTCCCCACATATTTCAAAAGATTTTTTTGAAAAAGAAAATGTTGTGTCAAACTCAATGAATGTTTGCATAGGAACTAGTGCTTGTTAGACTACAAACAAGACCTTGAAAAACCGAAATATATTTCACGAAATTATTGGTGGAGTTTGAAACTTCTATGAACCAAGAATTTCTTTGTGAATTATAATTTTCACTAATCACATTACACCCCCACAATTTTGTTGTTCAATGCGATTTCGCACTAAAAGGCCATGCGCGTGCCTAGTGTATTCTTAAGTGCTCTAGAGATTTTAGCCAATAATTCTTATAGCAAGGGCCCACTGCACTTATATACGTGATTCTATCAAATGTATTTCGCAGCTTAATACGCCACCAACAACGGCTATGGAATTCATTGGGAGCTTAGCTCAACCTCTTTTTATTGCAACTTACACTATTCTCAATTTACGAGGGACGGCAATTTTAATAGCGCATTACCGGATCAACAAACGAATTGTTATTACCCAAATGAACCTAATTAATAGAATCGCTAATCACATAGGTTGAGTTACCATTATTGTTGATTTTCTTCAACTGGCTTGAGTCTCATTCCCCTCGATGTATCAAAAATCTATTTTCTCTCCATAGGTTTAGTCGGAGGATTGGCCAAATTCACTTCTCGACTTTACATAATCAATGGACATAATTCCATCTTTAAGCGCTTGCTTTACTACATCATGTCTCAATCGGATGTGTCTATTTTGATAATTGAAAATATTCTTTGCAATGGCTATTGCCGCTTGGCAATCACAATGCATATACACAAAGAGTGTCGGTTTCATTCCCAATAGAATATCCGCTAAAAGATTTCTTAACCACTCGGCCTCATTGCTAGCCGGTTCTAGAGCTACAAACTCGACTCCATGGTGGATTTAGCAAATATTGTTTGCTTGGCTGATTTCCAAGTTACATCTCATCCACCAAGGGTGAACACATATCCACTTGTGGATTTTATCTCATTCGAATCGAAATCCAGTTTGCATCACTACATCTTTCTAATACAACATGAAATCCATTATATAATATACCATAGTTTGTAGTTCCTTTAAGATATTTCATTACTCTATTCAAGGCAATCCATTAATCACAATTAGGATTTTGTGTGTATCTGTTAAGCTACACATAGCATAAGCTATATCAAGTCGAGTGTAGTTCATCAAATGCATCGGAATGCCAATAATCTGAGCATATTCAGAACCGAGTCACACTATCTCCTTTATTTTTTACTAATTGAATATTAGAATCATAAGGAATGCCCACAACCGTGACATCGGTGTGTCCATATTTTTTAAGTAGCCTCTTCACATAATGCTCTTGAGTAAGCATTAGGCCACCATCACATTTTATGATTTTAACACCCAAAATAACATTCGCTTCTCCCAAGTCCTTCATATCAAATTTAAAAGTTAAGAAACACTTTGTTTCATTCACAACATTAATGCATATACCAAAAATAAGTATGTCGTCAACATATAAGCTAATAATTACGGATTCACCAACAACAGTTTTTGTGCACACACTTATCAACTCCAATGGAGGAAAATCCATTATTAATTAGAGCTTGATCAAATTTCTCATGCCATTGCTTCAGTGCTTGCTTTAATCCATATAAAGATTTAAGGAGTTTACAAAATTTATTTTCTTTACCGAGAATAAAACAGCCCTCGGGTTGAACCATGTAAATTTTTTCTTCTAAATCACCATTTAAAAAAGCTATTTTAACATCCATTAGGTGAATAATAAGTTTGTAAAATATAATCAATCTCAATTTTTATTGCTTCTTTCCAAAAAATGCTTTCTCTAGAAGATATCGTTTCAAAATAACTTAAAAAAGGATCATTATCAATGGGATAAGTATAAAAATCATTTCTAAAAGAAGTTTCTTTTCTTATTCTCATTACTCCTTCGCAATTCATCATTTGAAATTTCAAAATCATTTTTATGAAGAGTGTAGGGGACATAATATCAATTCTTAACAGAAAAATTTGTTCAAAAATTTCTGCATTCTTTGTCTCAACAATTGTATTACAATCAAGTACGTCACTTTTTAATACAAGGAACCTATATGCGGCACTATGTTCAGCATAACCAATAAACATGTAATCAAATGTCTTAGAGCCTATTTTTCTTTTCTTAGAACTAGGGAGCATAACCTTAGCAAGGTATCCACACACTTTCAAATACTTTAAAGTAGGACAATAAGCCTTCCATAATTCATAAGGCGTTTTACTAGTTTTCTTATGAGGAATTTTATTTTGAATGTGATGAGCGGACAAAATAGCTTCTTCCCATAGATTATTAGAAGCTTTAGAGTTGACAAGCATAGAATTCATCATTTCTTTTAATGTCTTATTTTTACTTTCAGCTGCACCATTTGATTTTGGAGAATACGAAGGGGTGGTTTAATAAATCATTACTTCTTTTTCACAGAAATCATTAAGTAAGGCATATTCACCAACTCTATCCGATCTAACGCTTTTTATCTTTTTATTCAATTGATTTTCTACCTCAACCTTATATAAAATAAACATGTCAAAAGCTTCACCTTTATGCCTAAGCAAATAAACTCTAGAAAATCTGGAAAAATCATCAATAAAAGTCACATAATATTGTTTAACTTCTCTAGTCAAAGTTTGTTTTAAATCACCTAAATCGGTATGAATTAAGCTCAATAACTCAAATTCTCTATTTATAGAAATACAAGCCTTTTCAGTTAATTTTGTTTCAAAGACATACTATACATTTATTAAAACATATGTCTTTAATCCTAGGAATTAAATCTTGTTTTTTGCGTTTTCTTAATATAAGGAATACTAACATGTCCTAATCTACCATGCCATAAATCAATAGATTCAACCAAGTAAGCGGAAGAAGTAGCATTTGCTTTGTAAACACTAAAACATTAAGAACAAAAAGACATTAGTTGTTTGTCCTTACAATCTTGTCGGATTCGAATGACACTTCACCCAACCTTTCCCAAAAGAGCTACATAAAACAGATTTTCCCTTAAATTAGGGACATACAGTACATCATTCGGAGCCAAGGTCTTGCTAGATGTGAGTTTGAGAATAACTTGCCCTTTGCCAATAACTTGAGTAGTTCTTGAATGGTTGAGATAAATAACCACTTCTCCTTCTCCTAGTGGAGTGTAGGAGGAAAACACATTTTTGTTTGCACAAATATGCTTGGTAGCACCTGAGTCTACCACCCATTCTTTCACATTGGCCACAATATTGGCTTGGGAAATGACCGCAACAAACATCACAAGATTGGCTTTTGGTTTGACAGGTTTGTCATTTTCCATTATTCTCTTTTATGCTCTATACTGCATGATGACCTAGTTTATCACAAACAAAACAAGATCCTTTCTTTTTAAAGGTGGGGTGAACAACTTTGTGTTTCTAATCAAATCTTTTGTTATAAACCTATTTTGGCGAAATTGAGGTTTACCTTGCACAAAATTTTCCTCGGTAGCAATCTCCTTAGCCATAGCAGCCTTGATCTCCTTACGCATTGTGTCTTCAATGATGATATGCACAAACACATCTTTTAGTGACGATTGCTTTTGTTTATGCTTGATTTGTTCCTTGCACTCATTCCAAGATTCTGGCAGCTTTTCAATCAACCCTCCTGCCATAAATTCTTCTTGTAAATTGATGTTTTTTGCCTTCAGGTGCTCCACCGGTTTATCATACTCATTGATTTGCATCTTGATCTTCTTATCATCAGACATTTCCCACCAATAATAATTTCCAATCACGAACTTTTGTCAGCCCACGTCTTAGGCAATGCACTTTGAAGCCGTCCCATATTTGTTTCGCTTCTTTGTACGGACAATAGACATCAAACAATTCATTAGAAAGCGTAGTAATAATTGTGTGCCTACATACCTCGTTAGTATGTATCCATCATTCTCACAAATTATTATTGGTTGGTTTGGGCTCCATTAGTGCAAAAGCGACTTCATGAACGTCTAGGATAGAGAAAACTTTTTCTTTCCATCTTCTAAAGCAATTGCTAATGAAAACTTCAATCTTCGATATGTCCGGAAATGGTTTGGCATAGGACATCTATGGTAGTGATGTTAGCGCAACTGGATTAGCAGTGGCTTTGGCAGTAGCGTTAGTGGCTTTAGCAATAGTGTCATGGTTTTGACAGAAGGTTCAATTTAGAAGACATAGAACTATCCTTAAGAATGTTGTAGAAAAAAGCGTATCGGAAAAAATGGAAAAATAAGAACGAGAATATCCGAGGCGTGCAAGCACTATTTAAGGATAATTTCACCCCTCGGAGTACGTAACTTGGTGTGCAAAGTTCTAGCAACTATCCTCCCGGGATACAATAGATCTTATATATTTCGCACAGAATAACATAGGGAACAGGAACAATAGCATTAACGTAGAACCCAGCTAATAAAGAGAGAAGATAATAGACGATCTCTTGTTTTCGTATGATTTTAATGTAAAAGAAAATATTTTTTATAAGAAAATAAAGAAGGAAGTTAATAAGAAATCAATCAAACCGTTCTAGATTGATTGCGTTGACCAAGTCAAATTATCACTAAAGTCGTTACAAATTGATTGCATCAATGTCGCGACCTAAAAAATTGATTTTCCAGGCTAACGGATTATTAGATTAATTAAATTAACTAACCTAATTCGGACTCTCCCAAGTCCTACCGAATCGCAACTTAGGTTCACTTAATGAAAAATGTATTAAATTGGAGTCGCCACTAATCTTTTATGGTAGGTAGATTAGAAACCTAAATAAAGTATTCGGGAGAAAATACGTTATTTCATGCGAACCAGAAATTAAATGGGTTCGGAGACTTGGTTACATTAACGTTTCAATTAATGCCCTTTCGATACCCGATTTTCACGAAAAATTCTTAGTTTGATGATTTGAATTAATTTTTTTTGGATTTTTTTATTAAATGCAATGCTAGTGCATTCTAACTATATGACATGTGAGATGTAATGACATGGCATAATGACGTGGCAAATATGCATGACATGGAGGATATGATAATGCAAACTAGACTATGTAATATGCAATGCGAATGACATTTTTTGTATTTTTATGCATTTTCGGATTTATGAAAGAGTTGAAAGACTACCTAAAGTGAAATAACATCCGATTTAATTTAAGAAATTGATTTCTCAAAGTCTTAATTTTTATTAGATGTTATTTTCATGCAAATGTATGAGAGAACATGATTTAACTTAAGAAAAATGCGACATCTTTTTGGATTTTTTAGGAATTTATTTAAGCCATAAAAATGATGAAATTTGAACAAAAGTAAACAATATTGCCCATAAAACACCTTTAAATCCTAAATTCCGATTTTTATTCACAACATCCCTCGAGATTAGGGTTAGCAAGTGAATATATTATAGAATTACCGTCGTCCCTATATACATAGGGCAAACCTTGAAATTCTATTTAGGAATTAGCAATCCACTCTTCGAAATTGAGGATTTGATATCTAATTCACACGTACGGGCACGATCGTACTTCGAGATCGAAGTCATATGTTGCCTTTAATGTACGTTTCCAGGGACAAGGCACAATTGGGGGCATGTGTTATGGGCAATATTGTTTACTAAAGTTCAAACTTTATTACAATAAAAATAAATGGCAAACAATATGCAAAATATAAACATGCAAAACATTGAAGTAAAAATCAATCAATCAAGGCCACATGAATTTTGAAACTCCATATAGGATTACCAAAATTTTAAAGGACATATGGCCCTATCCGCAAAGGATGTCAATATCTTTTAAATTTAGGAAAAATTATCTCTTAAGATTTTCAAAGTATATCGATAATTTTTCAAATTTAAAAGATATGATCAGATTTCTTAGAAGATATCAACTTTGGACCACAAGATAAACCTAAATATCCAGAGATATGCCACCGATTCGAAATAATATGTTCAAGATATACACAATTTCAAAAATCATGGGATAATATCGAAGATTTCTTACAAAAATTATCTTGCTTTATCTATCAAATCTCGACTTCTTTTTTGGATGAGAAGCATTATCTCATGGAGGTTTCAAAAGATTAAGATAAACCCCAATTTGATATGTGAACAGATGATCTAACCCAAATCAATCCAAATAAGCAATTTACTCACAAATTTGAAATATGTGTGGCATCTCGCCGTTTGAAAATTATCTTGTCCTTAATTATCCAGTTGACTTTGCATAAGCAATTTCATGACAATTTGAGCATCAATTCAAGGCAAACAGCTTAATCCATCAGAAATATGCAAACAAATAATCAGAGTAGCCAAGCTTGATAATTTACCTTGATTGTAAAACTTGTACTCTCTTTTTAGAACTCGAAGGACAACTCGGACCAAATCTGAATTTTTGGGACCAATTGGTGAAAATTGCACGAACAAAAGCTTCAAGACCAAGTCAGCAACAAAAGCACAACAAGGTCTGTTCGTGCATCTTCTTTGTGGCTGAATCAATAGAAGGTTAAGCCAATTTGGAGCAAAAACTAAACTTGAGCAACCAGCAAACCTCTGACTGGTTTTGGATGTGCTCGGCCGTCGATGTTCACTGGGACGTCGAGATTGCTACGTGCGGCAGATGGCTCATCAATGAACTTCGGTGATGGGGCTATTGCAAAGTGTTGGCCGATGAACGCACAGATTGGTATCACCGAGGACTTTTTTCTTTTTGTGTTTCCCACTAGTTGGACGTGGACTTTCTCTCAAGCAGCCCCATGTTCTCCCCAACCTTCTTTTCAACGTGGAGATTTGCAGCCGCGGAAGCTTTCTCCATAGCCACCTTTTCCGATCGATCTCCCAATGGTGGTCGTGAATTCTAAATTATGTGTCGCCCCCTCAACCCTAGTGCTAAGAGTTGTATATATAGAGCTCGGTCTGCAAATCCTAGTAGGAGTAGGACTTAATCTTAGCCGTAGGATTAGTAATCTTAGCTTTGATAAGACTAAATGTGAGCCGTTAAATCCTTAGAGTCCACATCTCAAAACACTAGCTAAGATAGGAGTCCTAAACCAATTAAACTCTTAATTAATTTGAACCGGAAGAGTCCAAATCCCCTAGGACTCTATGAATCTCGGCCAAAGGAGGTAATGGTGAAAGAAATGGCTGAAAATGGTCTCCTTTGTGGGTTTGGAATGCAATTTTGGACCTAATTGGGTTCTAGTTAATTAAATGGGTAATTAACTACGGCTTCACTCAATTAAATGATTAGGATGGGCCAATCAAGGACTATATCATATAAGAATTTCGGCACTCTCATTTCCATGATCCATTCGAACGCTACAATCCAAATTATGGGCTCGCCTCGCATTCTCGGGCTTAATTAAGGCTTGTTCTAACGACGGACATTTAACGAAAGCCTTAATTAAGTAATTAAGCCCAATGGTCCGAAACAAGCTTGAAAATTATGTTCACTTGGCCCACACAAAATTGCACACCCCATTGTCCTAGTTGAAATTTTTAAACCGAGTTCACTCCAACCACTTGTCAAAATAAGCTCAATTAACTCACCTCGATTTTAAATGTAATGACATAAAAGAAAATAAATATACGATGCATGAGAATTTATTTTTGGTGAGAATCATGACTAACTCTCATTTTATGCTTAAATGAATGGTTGTCTAAAAATCAAAATTTAGGTGTCAACAATCAATAACATAAAAGCCGTTCAAATACCCAACACTTGTTATGTTGGAGCAAAGTGTTCAACATTGATTCAAACTCAAGGTGATATAGTTACCAGGAGTTTGAGGGAGGAGTTAGAGATATTTTACATATATTCTATAAATATTTAGGCTATTTCCTATAATTTTTCATATCTATTTTGATTATTCATATCTGAATAATCAAAATAGATATAGAAAAATATGGGCATGTTAAGGTGACATTTTAAGAATTGGGCATTCCAGTATAAACCTTGCTACTCACTAAACAATTTCATAAAGTGACAATTTGGTTTTTGCATGATAAGAAAATCACGTTACTCCTGTCTTATAATATTTTCGATATCTCGCCCGGCCTAAATTCAAGAACTTACGATAATGTTCAAGTGTGTATGTGTGTGTATCTATATATATATATATATATATTTGGTCTTAATAATGTTCGAGCATTGAAAGGTGAGAAAAGTGAGGAAAATTATCCAAAACAACTTATTATATTATATATTTAATTTAATTCTAAACATTTTCATATCTTGCCAATGGACTCCATGCTATCAATTTGGCCAAAAATCGCTAATGTGGACGCTAACCGTTCTACGTAACGCGAACAACATTAATAATATTTAAATACTTTTTTTTCTTTTTCACTTTTTTTCTTTTCTTTATTTTTTTTACATCTCTAGCCAACGAGTTTGCTGCCACCGATGAGGACCAGGCAAGGCCCTCCCCGTGGCCGGCGAAGGTGTCGTCGTGGCTCTCGCTCGGACCAGGCAAGCAATTGGCCCTCACCAGCCAGAGTTTTAAAAGAATAGAAAAAAAGAAAAGTAAAGGAAAAATAAAATCGTTTGTCTTACATAGGATGATCGATTTTTTTTTTTCGGTTGAAATGATGACCGACGTTCACACGAGCGATTTACAATTAAAATTGGTTAAATGGATTTAATTAGCAATAAGATTTAGGACTAAATTGATAAAAACGTAATGAGTTTAAATTCTTTATGGATAATTTCCCTTAGAAAAGTGAGATGAATAATGGGATGATATTCTTGTACGGAAATGCTAAAAAGAAGGTGACAAGTGAATTAAACTTTTTCCTTTCTCATGGCATAGAATAAGATATACAATCTGTCATCTCCCAAAAAAGATAAAATAATAATAATAATAATAAAAAGTGGGGCGAAAATTGCACGGCGGCGACCTCCGAGGAGAGCGAAAGGGCGCGGAAAACCAAAAGGAAGTTGCTCAAGTGGACTTCCACGATATTCCCATGGGCCCCACCACCCCCATCATCTCCTTGTTCCCTTGCTTCTCGGGCCCCGCGCTCCTCCTCCGTCGGCTGCCGTCCGATCGCGATATCACGCGTCGCCGCGACCGCATCAGCGGACACGAACGAGAGGGCAAAGAGCGAGCGCGATGGGGAGCGCGGGGGGTCCCGCACGTGCGGGGGCAGGCGGCCACCGCCACGTAAGAGAGAGAGAGAGAGAGAGAGAGGGAGGGACAAGTAAAGCCAAAATGCGTCCCCACCGATCATCGTGTCCCTCGTAATTAGAGGGAGGGGAAAACCCCAAACGAGAAAACACAGAATTTGAAGTCAAGACGGCGAAACGGAGGCGAATTTCCCTCCCTCTCTCTCTCTCTAGCAGATTGTAGTTCTTTGTCCCCGTCCCCTTCGCCGATTGATCCTGCGTGAGAATTTCGATTCGTTTCGAGCTGGGTTGTGGTTTGATTTGCTTTCGAGTCCTTCGTATCGTCCGTGTGGCGAGGTCGATTCGGTGATCGTGCTCTTCTTCTCTGATTCTGGTTTCCTGTCGTGGGTCTTCGTTACGTTTGCGAATTTTTGCGGATTTTGTGCTCTGAGGTCCAATTCTCTCTCCCTCCTCCCCCACTTCCTTCTTCTGCCCTTCTTTGCTTCTTTGTCGCTTGACTTGGCTGCTGGCGTCTGGTTATGTGTGGGTATGGTTCGCATATTCCTTATTGAACCGAACTTTTGCATTGTTGGGGACTTTATTTATTTTTATTTTTTTGTGATTCTGCTATCGGTCAAACATGATGATGGACTGAGGATGAATTCCATGGCGGAAGCTGATTTCGCTCCGGTCCTGGATGAGGCTTCTGATTCGATGATGTTTAAGATTCTAATTTGCTTTAGCGGGACTATGATTTTTCGATAGTGAATTGGTGAGATGATGACTCGGTATTGGGTAGGTCAGCGCTGGTGAATTTGTAGAGGATGGTGCCATGCGGGATGGGATTGGTGTTTCTCTATTTCTTGTTCCTTGGGGAGGAGGTTATGTGTTTGATGATAGTCCAGCGAAATTTGCCTCTCTTGTTTAAGATGTTTGAGTGTGAGAAGTCGGTGGCACTTTGGGACGTGATCATGCTTTATAGGTTCTGGATTAGGCTTCTATTGCCATGACGGTTATGATTTCTTTTATGTGAATAGTGTCTGCTTTAAGAAGGATGCTAGGTTAGTTTTGGGGTTTCTCTGTTTCTGTATTGTTCACTGGAGGCTAGATGTTTGATAATAGTCGGAAACTTTGGGACTTCCATCTACACTACGAGAAATTTTGGGCTTTTCGAGACGGCGATGTTGCTTACCTTGGCCATTGTGACTCTTACATGGCAATATTGACAGAGCTTGATTGAGTTGTGTTGTAAAGTTCTGTCTATTTGGGTGTCTCATTTAATTTCTTTTTTACTATCTCTTCAGAAGTTTTTACAGTATATATGCTGTTTTTTCTTGAAATTTTCTGTGGTTTATGGATTTTGACTTGGACGTATCTTGATATGTGCTCTAATGTAGTCACGTGGCTCTGTAGACACCGTCTTATCTTTTAGCCTACTAGTAATGTGCTCAAACAAGTATTCTTAATGAATATTTTGCGGGGGTTTATGTGGGAGATATCATTTAATCAATGACAGAGCCTGCTACTTGCATTAAGAGTGTAAGCATGGCGGAGAATGATAGCCTTTTTGTTATTATGGACATGCATATTGGTTATGTAGGATTCAAGTGCTGAACATTTGAGTGATTTTTCATTTCCAGAAAAAGAGAGTTGATGTTTAATCTCATTTCTGCAGGCAACTCAAATGTTCTTCAAAAACGGGACTGTTGGAAGTGCTCTTTCATCCTCTTCTGGATGTACAAGCGATGTCTGCGTTTCTTCCCCTCGTTCTGACGTACAACATGAAAGACATCCACAATATTCTCCATTCATTTCTCCAACACCCATGATTAGAACATCCACAGCACCCGTAGGTCTTCCCCGTACAGAAGTACTACCTACTGCATTAACTGATATTCCAAACGAAAGCAAAGATGTTCCGTGGGATCCAAATCAGCTTCAAGATTTTCTTATATATTCGGAAAACGTCCCGAGCCGGAATTGTCAGGTAGAGAGCAGTGGGGTGGTCATGGGATGTGAGGACCAATCTACAAGAAGTGATTGGAAGTGGGCTGAACAGTTAATTTCAGTTGATGAGGCAATGGATCCAGATTGGAGCCAAATTCTTGCTGATGTTGATGCGACTGACCCATCAAAGGTGAGTTTATCTTTTCACTTGTCATGGGGTTTGATGTTTGTCCAGTAGAGAACGCTGAACTTGTTCGTTAGTCTTTGATTTGCATGTGAGGTAAATTCTACAGGAGTATGTGCTCTGAATGTTTGGCGCTACATGAGATGCTTATTCTTTGCTTGTTGTGGGGTGCGGGGTTACAGAGGGGTGAGGGAGGGCCATCTTAGATCATTGATTCTGGTCCAAATTGTTAATTGGTAGGAAAATCTCATCAAAAGTCACCTAGTGCGCCTTGCTCCTACCCACTCGCGCTTTGGCTTATATTTTTGGCTTTTGAGTTTAGCTAAATGAGATAAATATTAAGTGTTTGATATGAGAGAATCATTGATGTTTCATTTTTAGTGAAAATAGAAGACCGGTCGAAGACGTGCTTTGTAGCTTCAATTTTTTTTTTTTTTTTAATATTGTGCAATCTGAAAACTTTTATCTAGAAAAATAACGTATTGGCACTCTCATTGTTTTCTAAGGAAAAAACTGAAATTTTTGAAACATTTCTATTGTAATAATTTGCAAACAGTTACCAAACATTCAAAGCAAAAAAAAAAAAAAAATGATGCCAATCGGAAATGACATGGTAAGTAAGTGTCACATATGGCTGCAAGTTTGAAAACAAAAACAGCTTTTGTAATTTTTCTGGGAAAAATTGAAAATATGCTTACTCTTAAGAGGGTGAAATGCAGAATTTTAGCGTAATTTCATTTTTTTAGTTTTGGTTTTTCACGCAAAGCCGGAAAAGGATAAAGTTGACCCATTGTGTTGGGTACAGCTTACTTGAAGTGTCTATAGCCAAAAGATACTAGGATTAAGTGTTACAGCTTCTTAAAACTAAACTAAAAAACGAAGCTATTGCTAAAACTAAAATCAAAAGCCTCAAGTAAGTGGAGAGAGCCAGGCCAAAAGTTTAAACCACACAAATTGGCTAATATAGTGAGCTAACCTGTAATTACTTCTTTTCTTAGAATGTTACATTAAGTCTCCATTGATTCCAGTTTGCTAGATATCTCTTGCATTCTTTACATACAAATAATTTATCAATCGCTTCAATCATTACATCACCTGTCCTTGCTTGATGTGAGCAGACTTTCACACTGAATTCTCTACCATGCAGAAACATTTCTGAAGCCAATAATATCATTTACATAGCGTTTAGGCTTATATCATTTCGATTTGTCAGAAAATTTTCTGGCCATTGTTTGTGGGTCGTAATAAGTTTATAAGTAAGCATAAATCAACCAATTTCTAGAGATGGTTTTATTATTGTAATACTGTTTATCTAACTTTCGTTAATTTTTTCTCATATTAAACTGGCATGCCTTACTCCAATGACGTTTTCTGTCATGCTGTTGCAGCCGCCCCTGGTTGTTCACAGTCAGTCTTTACCTCCTGGGGAATCTTCTGCTGCTAATCAATTGTCAAGTGCACCCTCGAGCAAGTCTCGAATGCGCTGGACACCGGAGCTTCATGAAGCTTTTGTGGAGGCTGTTAATCAGCTTGGCGGTAGTGAACGTACGTATCTCCTAATTTCACTATGGATTTCGGATTTGGGTGTAGGATGACCATTTTATTTGACTGTTTCTACCTTTGACATTAATTTCAGGCGCCACTCCCAAATGTGTCTTAAAACTGATGAATGTAGAAGGCCTAACAATCTATCATGTGAAAAGCCACTTACAGGTACTTTGTAATATTTTATTTTGTTCTTCTTATTCCTGGCATGATATTGTCTTTTCTAGTTTCTATTCCAAACTTACATGGATGCCCTTTTAATGCAGAAATATAGAACGGCTCGATATAAACCGGATTCAGCAGAGAGTGAAGGTGATTTCTTTTGTTAATGATCCTTGCTTATTGGTTCCTCGCACTGCACTCTGCATATATAAATTCCTTTCAGCAGGCACTTATATATAGTGGGTACTCGCATTCCATGCATTTTCAGTCTTTCCTGTCCTTTGGGCTGTAAAATGACTGGTCATTCCTCTGTTTCCAGGATCTTCAGAGAAGAAGTTGAGTACACTGGAAGAAATGAAATCTCTAGACTTGAAGACGTGAGTAATTTTCTTAGCTCTTTAATTTATGTACTCTGATTCACTGAAGGGTTTCTTTTCATGTTGAAGCATTCGCTCTTTCCACTTTTTTAGATTGTATTGAAGCTGTTTTGACTTGTCCCTGATGAGGAAATTTCTCATGTTTCGTGTGTCCTTATCATTTAACGCTGACCCAAATCTTCTTCGATTTCGCCACATAAATCTAGTTGTTTTCATCTTTTAGTATATGTTTGGAAGTAATAGTTTGAGACTGATGCTTCAATGAAAATGCCTCTTAAACCCCCATGACAGGAGTATGAACATCACTGAAGCACTTCGAATGCAGATGGAAGTTCAGAAGCAGCTCCATGAACAACTTGAGGTTAGCTTTTGACATTCGAGAAAATGTTCTCTTGAAGTGAAGGGAAGCATGTTGCTGGCCTGCAGATATAGAATATTACTTAATGCTGCTGCAACAATCTTCTCCTCTTCCACATATTGTGCATACGATTCTCAACCGTTTTTGCTGAATCATCTAACTAAAAGCTAAAAGAAAAATGCTTCATGTTTCCTAAGAGCAGCTGTGCTTGATATGCACTTAGAGATCCCAATTGAGTTCCTACTTACATAAAAGCATTTCGCTCACCTAATTCAAGCCATAAGACCTATCACTCTGTGTTTTTGGAGTACTCTTCTTAAAGAATGCCCGATCTCCCCTGAAGACAAGGATCTCGCGTAGTGTTTGATTGCCAAAATATTGAGAATTTTCCACTAATCTCTCTACATAGAACAAAAAATGTAAAATTTAAGTCCCGAAGCATCTGTTACCAAGTCTCTTATGCTTTATCGGTTATCAATTCATTTATGCTTTATCAGTTATTTAATTCCTGCAGATTCAGAGAAAGCTGCAATTGAGGATTGAAGAACAAGGAAGGTACTTACAAATGTTGTTTGAGAAACAAAGGAAGATGGAGGATGATGGGTCCAAAGCTCCTTCGTCCCCCATTCCTGATGAATGTGATCCATCGAGGAACATAACAGAGGCAACCAAGCAACGTCAGGCTAAAAAAGGACTTGAAACGACAAACCCCAGCTCTTCGCCTGGCGAAAGTTCTCAAAACACGAATAAAAAGCAGAAGGTTTCAGAAGCAAGAGCTCCTGATGATGACGATCCGGCTGAGGGCGAGATAGGTCTTCCATCCATGAAACAAGTGAGGGGCCATGAGACCTCGCTGTGATTAAGCTGGAGCAGCATCCTTTCAAGCTCTTTTCCTTTCAAGTAGGAAAAGAGATCCTGCTGCCTCTGAAGATTGACATAGTGAAGTTGTTTTATGATGACCACATGACAAGGACTTCTTTGACTGAAAGTAGGAGGTTTTGGAAGTCCGGTCATCTAATTTATCTGTAGATTCGTATTTAGATGGATTTAGTGTTTAAGTCGATAAAGCCTCCGACTTCCAAACTATCCTGACTTGGGAAATAAATTTGCATTGGTAACTGTAGATAGAAGGTTTAGCAGCAAAAAGGAGGCAGAAAGAAATGATGCTCGAACTCACAAGGGACAAAGCTTACTAAGCTGCTGGTGGTTTCTGTCTTTCTAGTATGTGTAAAAAGAACTGTACCGACTGTTTAATCGTGGGGGAAACTTTGGAAAAATTCCTATGCGGACATCATTGGCATGGCATGTAGATAAATCTGTGTGACGACGCCTCCCCTCATGATTTACTCTGCGTAGATGGACTATACTCATGTGCGGGTTATCTTTCTTTTCGAGATCAGCTCGGTTCACCATTGCAGGCAGTTGATTTTCAGTTGTAAAGTTTAAATGGTGCTGAGGGATTAAGGCCCTGATAAGAGGAGTGGCGTGGTGGTGAAGGGTCGACTTTCATAAAGAGGAGAAAGATCCAACTCCTCAAAAGTCTGGACAAGGTGTTTGATTGTTCCGTAGCCATGCGACTTTAAAATGTAGATCACAAAAGACTTATATCGTATGGGGACATTTCTAAAATTTGGTGATACTTGAATGAGGAACCGTTTGGCCCTTTTGTCGACATCTGATCCAATCTCACTTTGCAGGTAAGAATCACGGGGCGATTGATTAACTCATGAGGGGTTGCCGAGTAGACTCGCACTATCCGACGAATCGAAAAAGAAGGGAAAATCTTGGGTTTATCTCCCAAGTTTTGGGAGGAACAACTCAGCCCACTGAAAAAAACTGGCCTTTTATTGCTGACCCAAATGAAAAAGAAAGAAGAAAGGTTTTTGTGCAAACCAAAAGTGTGAACTCTAGGGGGAAATTTCATTTTGGGAAGGCTTCCACTCAATAAGGTCCAAAGGGACAAGAGGTGGGATTCCCATTCCCTGTTCCCAAGAAAACATCTGCCGCTCGTTGTACGTTTTTTGGCTTCATGATGGAGATTGTTGCGCCAGCTTGGGAGGAGAGTCGGTGATGAAGTTCGTAGGTTTTAGGGTGAGAGAATGAGGGGGAGCCACGAAAGGACAGCTCTGAGAAGATCATTTACTTCGTAATCTGTCAGTTCTGCCCTGCCCTGAAAGAAAGCTCTACGTATCTTTCAAGCCCCGACGCCAGACGAACCCTCGAATCCAAGCACGCGAAGAAGAAGAAGAAGGAGGAGGAGGAGGAGGAGGAGGAGAAGAGATGCTATTCCAGGTGGGGGGACAAGGGACGCGTCCCACCTTCTTCGAGATGGCGGCTGCCCACCAACTCCCGGCCAGCCTCCGAGCCGCCCTCACCTACTCCATTGGCGTAACCTCTCTCTCTCTCTCTCTCCCACACACACACACACACACACACCTGCGAGTACGTTCATATCGAATTTCTCAGTTGTACTGACGGTCCCGGCTTGGAATTTCAATACGAATGGCGGGTTCAAGACATGATAAGGAGCTCTCGAGTCATTTCGTTCGCTCTTGTTTTGGAATTGTGATGGCGAAGGGCGGCCATGAGATTGTCCGAGGTTTTTAGCACTTTAGTAGATGTCGTTCGATTGTTTTTTAGGGTTGAGCCCAAGTACAAGTTTAAACATCTCAGTGATCTGGTCATTTAGCGTTATTTTCTCGGTTTTACCTGCTTCACTGAATTCGGTTCTTGGTCTGTTGTTGCTGCCTGGAGCAAACCTGTAAATGCCCTTGATTGAATTATCGGAATTGGTAGGAGTTGTTGGGGTTTGTGCTTAGTGGATGACGATAATTATTGATTCCTGTATCGATTTCTCAAACCTTGTATTAGTTGGATTGACGTGCAAAAGGATGGGGTTTACAGGGGCACTATCATCTTTTCTGTTTTCTTAAGAGTTTATTTTGTTCCTTTTTTATGGGGGTAATTTGTCAGATGTGCTGGAGTTCGTGGATGAATTGCAGGTACTTGCCTTGAGAAGACCTTTCCTTCACAAAATATTGGACTATGAAGATGAGTTCTTTGCACTGCTGATGCTGGTTCTCGAAAGTCATAGCTTGCGAATTACAGGTGACTGTTACAAACAAATATATTATGTTAGCTCTCTCTCTCTCTCTCGTGGCTAGGTTGAGCATTGTGGACCCGTAGAGCGTTAAACTAGTCCTTTGGCACTATTAGTGCCTTAGTCATTGAAATAGCATTGCATTTGGTGGGTTACTGTATGTCTCTAACGGTAGTTCCATCCATGTGCGTTAATTCCTCAAGGATGTCTTTTTTAGCTTTAGAATTTTTGCTTGTTGAAGCATGCGTGAGAATCGACCTTTTTATTGAGGCTAACATCGTCAAGCCATGGGAAGGGTTATCTTTCACTTGTTCATGATGTGTTCTTGCTCTTCATTCTTCACCTGTCATGTTTCCTGAATAGTTGAACTCTGGAGGCATTACATCTGACTGCTTTGGTCCATCAAGAATTTTGTGGGATGTGAACGCCGAAAAGCTTTGTTTAGATACTGAAAAAAACTATGACATAGACAAATATGGATATAGTTTAAATAAAATTCCTGCAAAAGAAAAGGTTTGGACTTAATTGTTAGACATTTTATGAAGTACCCTTTAAGTTTAATTCATCAACTTTTGATTTTGGAACTGTCTATAAATTTGTTCTTCGTGTTTCCATTCTTCTTCAGATGCTTCATTCTCCGAATCTTTATATGGGCTACGAAGGAGAGCAGTGAAGATAAAAGTGCAAAAGGATGATGCTCTTTTGAACTCAGGTGATAGATTGCATCATTCTGGGTTAGAAAAGCGCCAGAAAGTCCTATCTGTTGTGTTTCTGGTACAATCTTTTGCCTCTTTTGTCCAGCTTATGTTTAAGCCACTGAATGCTGTTAAATTTCCTTGGATTAGTCTGATCAAATGTATCTTTCTAGAAATGTGACTCTCAGAATAAGCTTCACTGCCTTTAGAACAAACAAAAAGGAAAAAAATAAAGAATAAGCTTCACTGCCTCTCTCTGTGGCTTCTTTTGGCAGCATAATTGCACCGTGTTCAACATGTTTGTGATAGTACCTTATATTTCCTTATTGAGGCTCGGTTTATCTCTCTCTAATAGTGGTGAAGGGAGTCAAGACAACGATATCTCATTCAACTATAGGAAAAGATGATATTACTCTTGAATTAGATTGTGGCTTATATTCAAGAAGGATAACTAGTTTTCCTCTTCTAATTCCAGTTTTGCATTTGCTTACAAGTGCCCTTGCTAAACAATGTCAGTGTTCTCTGTTTAGACCTGTATAGTCATGTTGTGCTGTAAGAATACAGCTTTCTACCGAAAGACAATGAAAATGGGTATTGTTATTTAGACACGGAAGCTTCGGCAATGTATTAAATTATCGTGGTTTTGTTCTTTCCATTCTTTGCTTCACTATTGGGGTTTGACATGGAAGTACACATTTATAATTAGGTGGTCTTGCCATACTTTAAGTCAAAATTGCATTCCATATACAACAAAGAAAGGGAAGCCAGACTTCA
Organism: Rhodamnia rubescens; assembly: GCA_021437795.1. Lineage (NCBI taxonomy): Eukaryota > Viridiplantae > Streptophyta > Magnoliopsida > Myrtales > Myrtaceae > Rhodamnia > Rhodamnia rubescens. The sequence continues at coordinate 982,796 of JAILYA010000006.1, read as the reverse complement.
AGCAAGCTTATGGGGGCATGGGGAAGAGAGTGTGGATAATTTGGACTACATCACTGGAGGAGAGAATGTTGTCGTCTCAATGGGTACTTCGAATGCAGATCGATCAATCAGAACACACTTGATGAAGAGGATTCAGAAAATAGTAGGTGCTTGCTACCCATGGATACATGCTAGCTGTGAAGGTACATCACCCTGAGTTACATTATGATTAAAATCTTAAAGTGTCGTTCTCCTTGGCGCAGGTTGTTGGGCTCAAAGAATTTGTAAACTATGTCTATCTTTGTTCGCAATTTCACAATTCATTAAAGCAAATGCTTAGTGAGATAACAGCGGGCATTCCGTGATAATTAACCTTCTACATACAAACCAAGAAAACATTGTTTTTTCTTTTGCACACTCGTTCCTTTAATAGTTAAAATATTGTGGGCTAAATTATGCTTGGAATTCTCACATTGAAGCTATGTTCTGACTATGCAGGATTGTCGTTTGCCTATCAGTTGTTGTATCTATTGGATGCCACCGGCTTCTATTCTCTGGGCTTGCATGCACTTAATATTCAAGTTTGTCGAGCTACTGGGCAAGAGCTGGTTAGGTTCTCTTCAGAGAATTTTTATTGTCAAATTGTCGTACACCTGTTACTAAATCTGCTGGTACGTTTCTTTTTAATTAGGGAAAGCTGAAAGGAAAGAGGGCCAGTATGCAAAATTAGTTTGAAATGCATTAGATTGTGTGGCTTTGAGTTACTTTCTTTTTTCATCATTTTACCAGCCTCTTTGGTTTCTGTTGCTAAGTGAAAATACGAAAATCTTTTTAATTTTCCCGTGTTTCCTAGCATAAGGTTATCGAGTTTTTTCTCAGTTATGTGCATCTCTCTTTGCCCAAGGCATGAAATTGTTCTCATTTTTATTTGTATTATTGGTGTTGGTGTAAAGAAGGAATGAGTCTGTTTAAGAGAAGCCACTGTACTTGCTTATAAACTTCGTTGGGCAGTTGGAGGTACTGTTAGACTTGGTGCTTGCCCGAACTTGCTAAGCAGGACTGTCTTTTTAATTCAATGTGGTGCTGAAATGAGTAGTGTATAGATAAAGATTCTGACTTTCAAACGTGTAGTGTTGAATATGATGTGCAGACCCTGGATAGGCCCTTTGCACTAATTGCTAGTTGTCAAGTTTACGCTGAAGCCCAAAATGGACACTTAATAGCCAATTTTTTTTTTACCCTCCTGCAGAGTCAGAATCATGCATGTCTAAGCTTGCATGTCTTATTGAATAGCCCTTTTTCCTTTGCTTGATCTCACTTTTTGAAGGTAGTAATTTACTCTCTTATGCCAAAATAGATGGATACTTCATCAAGAATATCAAAGATACGAAATCAAGAACGCGCAAGACTTCGTGGTCCTCCATGGTTGAAGGTAGATCTGTCTCGTCAGTTGAATTGGTAGATGTTGCTTAATGTATAACCTTTCTCAAAGTATCAAGCTATGCATGTTCATATGGAAGTGCTGGGTATTCCAAAAGTGGTTGGCTCTCTCCTCTTCTTTTGAAAGATTTGATAACACAGACACTAAGTAATTCACCTTTTGATCACACAGTTCAATGAGCAGAAATATATGGCAATAAGTACTTTTTGCTCGTGATATTTACTTTAAAGGTCTCAGTAATTGGAGTTGCATTGCGCTTATACCTTCTTTCTCGTAACAGGCAGTGCAAGGTGCCCTGCTCTCCTGTACGTACACAGTGCTTGACTATGCACAGACTGGATTAATTGCAGCAGTCTTCTTCTTTAAGGTGAGTCCCACTTTTCCTACTTATTTTTTAATAAGTAGCAAACTGTTGCATTGGCAAAGTATAAGTTACTAGTTTCCTTTTGTGATATCTGCATCTGAGGAGGTTATTGGATTGGTTGTTGTAATCCTGTAGGCCAATTTTGTCTGTTTATTCTAGAAGTGCATGAATCTGTATGATGATAGTGTGGAACTTTGCTGATGTTTGAATTTTAGTAGATGATGGAGTGGTGGTACCAATCTGCTGAGGAGAGAATGTCAGCTCCAACTGTGTACCCTCCACCACCACCACCTCCACCTCCGAAGGTGACAACTCTCTCTCTCATGCCCTTGATGCAAACACAACCGAAATGACTAGAGAATTCCTGTTACCAAATGTCATAACTGAAACAGAGTTGGATAAAGGCAATTGCACGTTTCTGGCTAAACTATTGACAAGAATCCCGCTCTGGAACACCTCTTTCATCCCTCAACGACAATTCTCAATTTATTGGCATGCATGGCTGTGTTATAACAGCAGAGAAGTTTTTAAAGAGGTTATATGATTCAAGAATCAAGCATCATTTGAGCAGGTTGCCAAAGAAGGGATTCCACTGCCACCAGACAAAACATTATGCCCTTTGTGCTCACAAAAGCGTGCAAATCCATCTGCAGTCACGGTCTCAGGATTTGTCTTCTGCTATGCATGCATTTTCAAGTATGTTTCGCAGGTGAGCTACTTTCTCCTAGTGATAATTATTAAATGCAGACTTTGGTGAAATATTTTACGGAGCACATGGTGGATACATAGAGAGGACATGGTGTGAGCAATTAGATTTAAGAGGTGTTGAACAGGTCCGAAATCATTGTGGAGACTTGTGTTGTTTAGGATGTTCTCTAGCTAATACAACAATCTTGATGTTATTTAAGATTTCAAACTCGTGCTAGTGCAACTTCAGTGAAATCAACTCAGCATCTTGAGCATTATGTTTTGGATGCTGCCAATATGGCATCTTTCCCATTATTAGTACTTTGCAGTTGTTATGTGTATCAAAAGTTGTTGCTATTTCACAGGTAAAATCACTTTCAGAGTTGGCTGTGCTGTTTGCTTCATTATTAAACATACATAGTGCTGAGCATTATGTTGTGCATTCTGCCAACTATGGCATCTTTCCGATTATTAGTACTTTGCATGATAACTTATCTTTCATCCTCATTTTGTTGTCTTTACTATTAGCTAGAATAGATAATACTTTGTCTGCTTTGTGTTCTATTAACTTCTTGAGACTCTTCAAGTGAATATTGATGCAAAACCTGCATTCTTTCATAAAGCTAAGCACGGGAATTCTTTCGCCCTTTCCTTCGTTGGATAAAAATGGGTGGAAAATATAGTATCTGTTTCTTTTTTGCGTTGTTTCAGCAAAAGAACATCAATACGAACTACTTAATCGAAGCAGCTCGTGTAGTTTGACTTCCTTGTAAAATATATTTTCCCTGTTGGAAAATACAGCATCTGATTAGGGACTAAATTATGTCACGTGAACCGGAGATTTAACTTCCTTGTTGTAGATTGACTTCCTTATTTATTCATTAATGGTTTTTCCACAATGCCACAGTATAAGCGCTGTCCAGTCACATTGATGCCTGCAACAGTCGACCACATAAGGCGGCTCTTCCACGACATGTAGGATACTCATATGCACAGCCGGTGATCATCTTTCTGAACATGGCCTGAAACCATGGCCGAACTGAAGGAAACAATATACTGCAATTGAACAAAAGATCATCTTTATGAGCATGGCCTGACAGCGCTTGATTACCTGATCTTTGTCGGCCCAGGAGTTGTGGCTGAGAAGTATGTCAAACTTTCTTTCGCATCTTGTGACTTCATTACATGCTCACTACGTCCGAAAGTATCTTTTGCATTACTCAAGCCCAGTCACTTGCCTCACTTGTTTTTTTCAGCAAAAAAAGGAAAGAAAAAGTGATGTAACCTTAGTTTGTACATGTCTTTGAGTTTGTCCCATGTTGCATAAGATTATAAGCTTCAATTATAGCCAGATCCTTGAGGGCCTGTCCTGTAAAACACTTACCTTTTACTAATCATGAAGTTGAAAATGAGGCACTCTCCTTCTCTCTTTTGGTGTTCTTACTCATCACTGTCAAGATTTGTTGTTCTATTTTTCTGAACTTTCTATTGGACATCACTATTCAGGCTGACTTGTTAGTTGACTTAAAAAATCGGAACATCATCGTAGAGGAACTATGGTGGCTCCTCTCTGGGTGGGTGGGCTTTTTAATCAAATTCTTGCCCTAGACATTTGCAGGCTGAGTATTTGAGTCGATGTTTAATTGTTCGAAGAAGCCGAAAGGGGATTCAGAAGGAGAAATCAGGTTGTTGAAGGGGAACTTAGAAAAAGGAAATGATACCCTTGCTAAAATGTCCAAATGTTGCTGAAATATACTTCTGTTTCGATCTCGCGTTCACTTTGAATTGTTCATGTTCCTGTTCCTGCTCCTGTTCCAGCTCTCAGTTCAGTTTCGTTCTTCGATCTTGTAATTCGGTGCTGTTCGTTTCTGTTTCTGGCACATTCAATCCTTCACCGACGTGTTTTAGATTCCGGATCCTCATTTCATTATTTCTCCATAATCCATGGTCACACTTTGGTCGAATCATGATCAAGGGTCTCTCCTGCATCTGAATCAGATCGGCTGCGATCCATCTGGAACCCAACCCCTGATAATTCAGGCTGGGTTGGAGTCGTCACGAAGTCAATTGTTTATACAGTGAATGCACCAAAAAATTGTTGTAGTGAACATGGTCAGAGTCCACGATGGTATTTGTTTTGGTGTCCCACAAAAGTTTGTCATCTGAAATAAACTGGTGACTTCATTAAGAGAGAAGTTGATAGGTAAACCCAAATGAAGGTGGGAACTTACCTGTCACATTTTATCTCGGTTAACATTATTTGGTATTTACGGACGTCTCTAGGAATTTTCCCATATGCAACTTTTTTTATTGTTTTCTTTTTTGTTTTTTTCCAGACGGGAATGCGTGAATTCTGCTTATTCATATAGGAGATTTCGTACTGCCTATAAAGAAGTCTCGTCTTTTAAGCTAGAATATCATTATTTTTTTAAAAATATCCAGCGTTTCCTTGAGTTTTTTCGTGTTATTTTCTTAGCGATGGTGTGGAGAATTCACCCATATGCAAAAAGAAAAAAGAAATGAAACAAGAAAAATGAAATCTGATATCATACTTTGCTCGTGTAAAGTTGAGATAAGGACGCTATAAGTGCCACGGTTTTTGTATGACGCTTGCTCTAGTTTCATAATCTTTTTTTTTTTTGTTAACCATTAGAGTGCTATGATTTTTAGAAAGTGTTGATTTGGGTGTCATAGCTTTCGATCCAGTGCCATCACTAATCATTCACCCAAAGGCCAAAAATCCGACGTGGCATAACACTTGTAATGAACATTTATAAAAAGTTATGACTTTCAAGTGATCAAAGTAAAAAATTATATAGTACTCAAGTGATTAAATAAAAAAAAAAATTACGGTATTCAAGTAAGCGTCGTGCGCATAAATTATGACACTCGTATGATTAAAAAAAAAAAAAGGACAATCAAGTAAGTCGCGCACAAAATTCACAATGATTATATGGTATGTTCCATATTATATGAATGTGCTACGAAAAGCTCTTAGGATATAGTCCCCCACAAATCAATTTATATATTTCAAAAGAAGAAGCTTGATAATTTTATTTACTCAGCGCCACATTTCACGTTCCGGCCAGGTTGTCATGTGTTGTCTTTTCCCTCCCTTCCCTTTCCATTGGCAAAAAGCAAGTCGTTATCTAATAATTGTTTTCGGCCCGATTTCTCTTTATGGGAGACATTGAGACAGCTGAGAGATTGTTGTATAGATTACTCTGTCCCCCACCTGAATGTCTATCGTTTCAATCAATGTGAATCATGGGAAATTGCCGAGAACTGGACTTTCGATTGGACATACCTATGTCTGTGGAGGAACATGGGTCCCTAGACTTGTGCAGAGGACAGCGAGCACGGTCGTCGAACCACCAAAGGGGCCGGCGAGACCGAGTCGTGCGATGGTTAGCCCAGGCGAGGATCACACGGCCGACGGCAGTGCTGGACCTTGCTCTTGCGAGGAGCCTTGCATTGCCAGACGAACCCTTTGCCTGATGGGCGGCAATCCCGTATCCCATACGTACCGGCATGTTACATTTACATCGGACCGGCTTTTTTTTTCCCCCTATTTCTGCCTTTTGAAATAGAAAAGTTTCACCAGTCATTTATCACAGCTAATGTAGCATCTTCACAAGATAATTTCTTTAGCATGCAGGATACTGCATAGGCTTAAGGATCAGAGATCGACGTATGTTCCTGTTACAATTTGCTTAAAGATATCAATTTCTGTTTGACTGCTACTTGGCTATTGCGATGCTACGTTCTCGAAAGGAGCTAAATATGCTCAAATTATTTTATCACAACATGTTCGTTAAATTATTTATCTGTGCTCATTCTTTGGGAAAAGTACTAAAAAAATTCTAAACATATCGTATTTGTACTGAATTCAATCATAAACTTTTCAATTAGTAGCTAATTTAATCTTAAACATTTTTATATTTTTCCACTTGAGTCCATTCGAATCAATTTAAGCCAAAAATAAGCTTGCATGAATACTTGGCGGTCTTTATGTGGCATAGTTGGGGTTGCGTTGGCCTAGCTCGCACTCGCTCTCTCCCAAGCAAGGCCAACCCTTGTTGGCCATGGCTAATGGCCGCCCACTGCCAAAAAGAAAAGAAAAATAAAAAAACAAAGGAAAAAAAATAAATTATAAAATATTACTAAAAAATTATGGAAAAGTTCACATCAATGCCAAATGTGCTATGTATGACAATTGGCGTCTACATCAGCAATTTCCAGATTAAATTAGTCGGATTGAATCAATTGGAAAAAAGTAAAAATGTTTAAGATTAAATTGGCGCAATTAAAAGATTTAGGGTCGAATTGACACAAATGAAATAGGATTAGGACTTTTTTGGTACTTTTCTCGATTTGACAAGGGAGGAGATAGTTGTTGAGGCAGCAATGACAATGAGGGTGGTGGCAAAGATGGACAATGACAAGTGGGGCCAAGGCTATGTGACACAATGTTTTGTAGGGATGATCGATTTCGGGGTGGTCGGTTCCCATCCTAGAATAGAGAACTACTCACAAAGGGCCAATTGTAAGAATTGAAAATCAAGAGCTGCCCATTGGTTTTTGAACCCACCCGAAAACCAACCCATCGGCTCCAAGCTAGTTAGCAAAGCGGAAGATGCGTCACTCCAAGATTATATCTAGTCCATCTATCTATCCATCTATCTACTATGGTGCCATTCCAAGATTCTCCCCCATTTGAGAAAATTCCTCATTGCATCATAATATACTGCAAATTAATCGGTCGGGTTTTTTGGTAGACCTCCAGTTTTGATCTGGGTGGATGGAGTCGAGAATCGGAGCAATTCAGATGGAAATTACTTAAAATCAACCGGTTCGATCCGATTCCTACGATTCATGATTTGATTTGGTTCTTTTGCTCACCCTTCGGTGTCTCGACTAGATGGCTAACGTGGGTGAGGCGGAGGCTAAGGGGTGGGGGTAGAGCGAAGAAGGGGGAGAAGGGGAAAGGCCTTTTTAGGATTGATCCTGCGGATTTTGATCCAGGTGCGGATTGAACACAAATAAAAGTGTCCATACGTCATGGCGTGTTTAGAGAGAGCAGATGGGATAAACATGGAAGATGGCCGATTTGCGATCGAAAAGAACATTGATGTTGTCAAATCGGAGCAGAATCGTCAAGTACATTATTAGCAACAAATCCATGATGATTTTTAGAGATGAGAATGGTTCCAGGATAGAATTGAAAATCAAAAACCGAAATTTGTGGGAACCGTTCCGATTCCAGGTTCTAAGATACGTAAGATAGATTTTAGATTTTAAAAACTTGAGAACCTATTTCAACGGGTAGGTTTTAAGTTCCACTACCTAGAATCGAAACTTGAATTCTGAAATAAATCTTCGTATTTTTCTTGGTAAATGTCTTTGCACAATTATATAATGTTTTATGGCGTCCGATGATGAATGTATAATCCGGAGAAAATCAATTTTTAGATTCCATATTTCAAAAAATGAGGAACCTATTCCAACGGATTGATTTCAAGATCTAAATGTAACATGTACGGAACCGAAACCGCTCATCTCTACTTCCCTTAGTGGTTGTAACGTTCATTCTCATTTTCCTTAACTAAAAATTTAAAAAAAAAAAAAAAAAAAGAAAAGACATTGGTGGGTTCTCGGATATCTTAGAATCGAATCCTAGAACTTATAACAGGGTAAGCTCCGGGTTTCGAGGTACGATATGTAGGTTCCAAGTTCCAAAAGATGAGAAGTCTATTTCGATAGGTAGGTTTTAGGTTATAAGTGGAACCTCAAACACCCTTAATGATATCCCTTAATCACCGCAACCGTTGAGTTTTAATGGAGCCCGTAGATCGCAGAGATTTGCAGGCGACGAATAACTCGTCGATTTCATGCTCGTGACTTTTAACTTACTATTACTAATTAATTGTGGTCAAGCCAAAGTTATAACTCCAAAAACATTTTATTTAAATTGATCAAGCGAAAGCGGTACATCTTGTCTCAAGTCATATCATCTCAAAGTCCATGTTATCTAAAACAAAGAAGAAAACCATTAAAAAAAAAAATGACACCAACTCCACCAACTCCCCGGACTGACGTTGTTAATTGTGGCATTCAGGGATTTCAAGAATAGTTGTCGGAAATCACTCGTTCAATTATACTATTAACACATTTGAATCGAGGCAAATGGTGCAGGCTACATGAATGGATTTAGCAAGTTTATAAAAATTGCAGAGCGTTTCATGAACCTCCAAATGGCCAGACCTATGCGCTCGTGTCCGCGAATGATGTGAAGAACTAGTAAAAGAATCCCAAACATACTTTAACATGAAATTATCATACCAATTCAGGCGTATCATCACGACACAAACTAACGACACTTGTTAACGATTCAGTTAAAAGTAGACTAACCACGTCACCGAGCAATGGATCTGTGAAGTAATGTAATAAACTTTAATCATATCAAATAAGTGTGTTGTTTTTAAGCACCCGATAAATTTTTATTACATCACTTTTTATTTTATTCTTTAAATTTAAGGCAATTGTTTTTGACGTTATGTGGTTCTTTATTTACTCGCTGCCGAAATATTCTGGCTCAGCCACTTAAAAACCAGGGAGAAATTAGAGAAAGACCGGGAAAAAAAGTTGGAAAAATGCCAATTCGCGATGAACACTATTTATTGTTTATATGCCACAACTTGGAAAGTCAATCAATAGTAAAAAATAGCTCAATCCTAAATTCAAGATGACATCAAATAACATGAATCTAAAAGAAAAAATGACATAAATGATCCCTCGAATTTTTTTCAAAGCTCAACGTATGGTCTCTTAAACTTTACATCGATATTCAATATGGTCCCTGATTTTATAATTTGTGGTCTCTGGATTTTTTTTCTATATGTTCAATTTACTTCCCGAACCGTTTAATATCGTCCCTTGTCTTAAATTATAAAAGAAGGATTACATTGAATTCAATATACCAAAAGTCTATAATTTATATTGAACAAATTAAAAGTTCAATGAATCATATTGAACAAATTAAAAGTTCGATGAATCACATTATATATTGAATCAAAGTTCGGAGACAGTTTGTGTCATTATCCCAATCTAAAAAAATCGGAGATTGTTATTCCAGATGAATTAGGTGGGCTCTCTTAGTGTAAAACGTCTAGCCTTCCGCAGGACTTTGCACGTGGACTAACGGAAGTTCATTCCCGGTGAAGCTACAAAAGAAAGTAAGTAAATCATCCATCAAACACGCCACTCCATATATATAAAGTTCATTTGCAGTCCCGTAGGTGGGAAAAAAGTGAATCAATCCTCCATACATAGTTACATGCGTACGCTATATAATTCAATGGAAAACCCACTTCTAAAAGGCCAATTATTCAATTCGTAAGCATCTTAAATCAGTTAAGTATGGACTATTGATAATGAGCAGGTCGTGCCCGTTGACACCTGCCTCTTGAAAAGAGAGCTCGAAAGGGTCACATCCAAAGAGAACCGGCTCAAAGCAATTTGCATGGGACGGATAAGATTTAAATGGAGGATTTCTCCGTGCTCGAATTGAAAATTTCGTGGCGACTCAGCCGTCTTAAATATTTTACAAACAAGAAGCTAAATTCCAAGCTGCTTTGAAGATGCTAAAAGGCCACCATACAGCACCACCACACACTTTTTTTTTATAAAATTTCGTACCAAACCCTTTTTTTTTTACTCGCAATGATCGATGTAGTATTCAATTTATTCTCAGCCAGGTGCCTAACATTCAAATCCCAATTCCCAATTAAGGACAACATTCTTCGGGAAGTGCCTTCCTCACTCCTAATTAATTATCTTTCGTTTCGTTGTAATAAAGGAAAGTTTTGCTGGGGAGTTTGCCCATCCACTAGTCGCCGTTGAGATCAGAGGGAGTCAAGGCGTGCTCAAAGTCAACGAATCAAACGCTCCTCAACGGAAGATTGAACCCAGAGGAGGCTGTACTTTTAACGCCGACCTCGAAGTTTGCCTGCTCTACTCTCATCATGTCATGTCCACTTTGCGTCCGCACAAATCAAGGCCGCCCCACACCTCAACTCCCCTTTAATTACTACACAATCATTATTATTGCATTGACTATACTTATTACTTACGAGTTACCCCACATCTTCCTTAAGAAGAAAGTATCATATGTATATAAATGACCATTTCTAACCTATGACCTCGAAATACTTCTTAAGCATTACATACATTAGAAAATACACCGATTATTGTCTTAAAAAAAAAGTTAAGGGTAGATTATGTTTTCACAACAGAGGGTAGCAATTCTCATTGCATCAATATATCTGTGTTGGTTATCGTTATCTCTGCCCATACCTTCCTACGAATTACCAAAAAAATCATAAATTTGTTGCAATTATATTAATTCGATCTAATTATTTTTTTGACCAATTGAATCCTAAATATTTTGCATTTATATCAATTCGGTCCATTTGGACAACTTTAAGCGAACAAATACTCACATCATATTTTTATTTTATGTTTTTGAATTTTTATTTATCCCCTTCTTCCTTTGTAGTCGAGACGATGCAAGTAAAGGCAACATTTTTACAAAACAGCAAAAACTTTAAATAAAGAAAGGATATGGATCAGAGAGCCTGCTACACGCACTTGAGGTGGTTTGAGAATGGCTGAGCAAAAATTTATGCAAAATCAAAGGTAAAAGCGCAAAATCTAGGCGAGGGGATCTAGCTTGAGGCCGGCCGAGGTCATGCTCGCAGATCGGCGAGGTGACCTTGCAAGCCTTGGGCTATCCCGCTCCTATGAGGCAAACCTCGCTCGGGCCGGCAAGGTCAAATCTCGTCATATCTAATGAGATCGAGCCTTACTAGCTCTAGCCTCTCGGCCAATCATCGGCCATCAACTACAAAGGAAGAAGGGAAGCAAATAAAGAAATTGTTGGAAGCGCGAAACCCATACCTTTACCTAAGGATATCGCCAAAAGAAAGTTCAAGTCAGCCGCCAACATATTCAATGGACATATTCACTTAAAGATAAGCTTGATGAGTTATGGACCAACTAAAATATATTAACCGCTCCACACCACATTAATTATCCGATGTAAGACTTCTTAACACAATTCATATATACATCCTAATATAAAATAAATAAATTGAAAAGATATTAAAAAATTATCAAAAGTTCCCACTCTAGCATCGACCGGATAGATTGAACAAAATTTAATCAACAAAAAAAAAAAAAAGATTTAAAATTGAATTGGCTCATTTGCAATATCGGGTTAAAATGTTTCGATTCGTCTAGCAGTATCGCATCGAGATTGAGCCTCTTGCGGTTATTGGATACCGTGCTCGAGAAATGTTCCCGTGTCGTGTCGACAATCTCGTCTCGTTGTACGTATGGACGGTGCCGTTCAGAAAGGCCGGACGCAAATTCGCTTTCGGCTTTCCTCGTGGAAACGGCAAAGAGATTTACCACACCCCATCGATCCGTCGACGTCGTTTTGGGAATTGGGAGACGTTTAGTATTCTATCAGAAACAGTTCGACAATTGATTTCTCGAAGAATCGGGGGAAAAAGCCATAAATCCGGGCTGCTCAAGGACATGAAAACGTAGATAATTTGTTTATGAAAATGAGCTGACTTGGACAACTCACCGGTTACCTTTTTACTGAGCCGGTGAGAATCACGAGACATGCGCCTCGGCGGTTAGGGCACCGAGCGAAGGTGTCACATTTCTGGCCACACGCGCTAATCGCACGGCCACGACGCGTCGATGATCCTGCGTACCGGGTCAACCGGGAAATACGAATTATATAAAATATCAAAGATAAATTGTAAAAATAGGATGAATAGGAGAAAAAGAAAATTAAAAAAAAGGAAGGGAAAATGAGGAACAGTTGTACTTAAAGCCCCGAGTCGCGGGAAACAACCTCGAACTAGAAGACGAAGTCCCACGAAGGGACACGTGTCGCCATCTTTTGGTTACGCCGAGTCGCTTTTTCATGTGCACGTCACCATCTTCTTTCTGGCATCCCCCACCATCATCACCATCATCACCACTCCCGAGCTGAAACCAATGAAATCTCCTTTCTTACACCGGCTTTTTTCCGGCGCTCTCCTTAATAGGGATTTGGTCAATGAATGTCTGCATTAATCGTAATACACAATCTTCCCTAATATTATGAATAAGTATTGTGCTAAAAATCGATTTTTTTTTATCGGGCATGGTCGAAGGAGCGAGCAATATCTGTGTAAAATTACTCTGGATCATGGGCATTTGCACGGGCTGAAGCCATGTACTTGGTGATTTGTGAAGCTTGTGTTCGTGCCCGATTCACAGATACAAAGATGACGGAAAATAAGAAAAAAGAGTGTCTCAGAACACTCGTTAAGGCTTTTATGATAATTCTCACTTAAAGATGATCAAGGTCTTAATCAGCGTCTGCTTTTGCCAAAGCAAGGAAGGAAGAAAGGAGCAGCTGTATAGAAGATGAAGCAAGTGAAAACTGGGACCCAGATTGAGAGAATCCGTGCTCACCTGCACCAAATAAAATCTCCTCACCATCATTTCTTACTTTTCTTGTTTTTGTTTGTTTGTAACATCTTGCTCTGTTTTGAGGGGTGTGATGGCTCAGGAAAAGGCTGCTCCAAGTGTACGACACACCCAACGGGTGCAGTGCATATCTGCTGCTATTAGCCAGTGAAGAAATGTCTATTTGCTTCTTGAGAATCTGAAAACAACATAAAAAAGGGAAGAAAAGATAAAATTTTGCGTTCTCTTCCCGATGTCTCTTTTCCGACACTCCTGCTCTCTCTGATCCTTCCGCATATTCCACTTCGTGGGACAAATTTGAGCGCCTGCCATTTGTGGGTTCTATCTCTTTACTTGTGAGCTCTCTTCTTCTTCTTCCTCTTCCTTTTTGGGATGCTTATCTTGAGCAGCTGGTGCTAAAGGAAGCTTCTTTGCGTTTCTTCTGCTAAAAAGGTTGGGGCCTTTGCTTACACGAACAACAACGGATTAAATTCTTTTCATACTTTCTTTCTCAGTTCTTCTCTGTTCTTCCACTTTGTGAAATATCTCAGCTAAAATATCTTGCTAAATTAAAGGGATGGGCGTTTCCCTTTAGAAATCCAAATGGGTATCGCGCGAATCTCCAAAAATCCGAGCTCTGGTTCTTGGTTGGTTCATCTTCTGATGATCATGGGCGATATTTTTTTTCTTTTTTGAGAATGTGAATTGTTGAGAGAATTCGAACCTCTGTTTTTTTTATCGTACTGCTGAAGCCTCCCTCTCAAATTCTTTTTGGTTATTTTATTCTTTGTTTTCTGGTGGCCGATCATTTAAGTTTTCTTTGTATGTTTTGCAATTTTCTTACATTATTTTTGCAGTTGATAGGAGCATCGAAGAGGACCACTCAACACCACCCTATCGAGGTCTCTACAGGGAATAGGATGGCTGTGGCTGAAAGCTACTCCTTTGGAAATTACTTGCAGACACCCATGAAAGCATTTCGATTGATCATGACGGATTAGTTGGGCTCAAAGCACCAACAGGGGCAAAAAAAAAAAAGCAGAAGACCTGGTGGGAGTTTCATTCATGTGATTGTACCAAAACAGTTGGGGGCTGACAGTCCATGAAATTATCAGTGAAGCTATTATTGTTTTCTCTGGGTCCTTGTGCTCTCCAGTTTTGATAGTTAATTGGAAGAAAATGGAAGCTCAGTCGAATCAGAAGGTGATTGAGAGAGTGGTTTCGCAGAAAGCTCTGCAGATGGGAAGCTCGTTTTCATGCCAAGTCTGCGTGGTGGGTTTTCTCTGTGGAGTGTGTCTCACCACTCTGTTTCTGGCTGCTCTCACTTCTTTTGGAGCATTTGGGTTCAGCAGAGTCTCGTTGTCTACAATTTCAATGGGGATTTCGCAGGGGAATTCGAGCTCAAACATCATCAGTGAGTCTTGAATTTCATCTTTTTCATTATTTTGCTTTCTTGTTCATACACGTCGGTTATAAATCGTCAGCTATTATGAGTGATACTACGTTGATAATCTGATTTTTGAGATAAACTACTTACTTGACTTCTGATAATTTTCTACTGAGGATGAAGTCGTAAAAGTTTCAATTGTTACAGTAATTTTCCGCAACATTGTAGCTTATTTCTTACTTTAAGGAAAATAATGCAGAAGCAAAACTTTGGTGCATATATGGGAGTTAAAGATGGCCTTCTTTGCAGTACTCAATTCATCTGAAAGTTCCATGGTTTTCAGAGAAATTGTCGACATAGAGTGAAGATTAAGGTGGAAAACAGATGAAAAACCCATAATTGGGAATGATGGAATGGTGTAAATGAAGCAACTTGAACCTTTTAGTTTTGCTTGTTCAAGTCATTTTGTTGATTGACCTTAGACTTTGACCTGACTGGAGATGCAAATAACTTGGTTTCCAAACAATTTAGATCATGATTCTTCTGGGAAATTTCAACAGATATTGGATATTGTTCTCTCAACGTTAAGCAGACCTTCCACGTTAAAATGAATGTCGCAATGAGCAGCTTGAGTGTGAAGAGAAATGAAGTGAAAGTGATCGCTTGAGTAAATTATATCTTCCGTGACGGGGTGTGCGAGTTGCTGGCTTAAAGATTTCCCTGATAAATTGCAGCAAATTGGCTAATTTACTTGCATATGCTATGGCGACACCAATTCCATGGATCCAATTCTTTTTTGGAAGCTCAATCAATTCTTTTGCCTATACATTGCAGATATCTTCACAAGGCCAGATCAAGATTTTGATCCAAAAAGGCCAGAGCGAAATGTCGATTCAGTGCCAAGCAAAGAGCATCAAGACAGAGAGAGAGTCTCTTTGCTTTATTCAGCTTGGAGTGCTTTACTAAAAGAACCTGCGGATGGAAGAGAGGAATTGCGTAAATTGGGACTTAGCAGATCCACAGTACCATCTGCTCCTCATTTGGAGGACTGCAAATCGAGCTCTCAAGTAAATAAGCGACTCGACAGCTACGCTGAGAATGAGATATTTCCTCCGTGGACTAGTTGGAAAGGATTATTGGAAATGCATTCAGCATCGATAAATGATGAGCAACTGAAGAAATTCAGGCGCCGAGAAATATCTG
Organism: Rhodamnia rubescens; assembly: GCA_021437795.1. Taxonomy (NCBI): domain Eukaryota; kingdom Viridiplantae; phylum Streptophyta; class Magnoliopsida; order Myrtales; family Myrtaceae; genus Rhodamnia; species Rhodamnia rubescens. Next base: position 967,205 of record JAILYA010000006.1, on the reverse strand, counting down.
AAGGTTCTTATCCTCCTTGGGTATGCTTCTTCATTCTATAAATCCTCCAGAGATTTTTCTCTTGGAACATCACGCAGTACTGATTCGAAATTGTGTAAAAAGATGACATCGCTTAGCTAATAGCAAGTGATGTTGATTAAATCATCATTTTGGGGTACCAAGTTTGCTCCATTTCCTGAATCTGTTTGCTTTTTGAGTAAAAAAATGAATCATCGTGCTTTGGTAGGGATGACATATAAAATGTTGGTCTCGGTGTTTCTAGTGATTTAATTTGGGGAAGCATATGCAGATCACTGGGTCAGATCAAGAAAACTATCCTCTCACGAGATATGTTCAACGGGACTTATGGATCCATCAGCATCCTTCGAACTGCAGCGATCCTAGCGTGAGATTCCTTGTGGCGGACTGGGAGAGATTGCCCGGACTCGGTATTGGAGCTCAAATCGCCGGAATGTGTGGGGTTCTTGCCATTGCTCTCCAGGAGAAACGGGTCCTCGTCACTAACTACTATAACAGAGCCGACCACGATGGTTGTGCGGGTATGAGCTAGTCCTTTTGTGTGGCTAATTGTAGATATCTGCAGAAGCTCAAGATTTCGCAATTGACAAGTCTGGAATTGTCCTTCGCAGGAGCTGCGCGCTCAAGCTGGTCATGCTACTTCCTCCCTGAAACATCCCAGGAATGCCGAGACCGTGCGCTTGAGCTGATTGGGAGTCATGATGCTCGGAAAAGTGGTATTGTCACAGGGAAACAAAATTACAGTTCGAAGCAAATATGGGCTGGCCAAATACCCAAGTAATTTAACTCCGCTTTACCCTTTTTTCAGTCAAGCTCAGTTAGCGATCAGCAACATTCAACCCGTTACTGTTTCAATCTATTTAGCTAAATAAGAATTCAAATTCAGATTATGGGGGGATCCTTGGACTTCCCTGCAGCCGACGACTGAAATAAACGGAAGTTTAATTTCACGTCATCGCAAAATGGACAGAAGATGGTGGCGAGCACAGGTACAAGAATACTTAGCTATATGCATCAAAAGGTTTTTAAGTTTCCCCAGTTTCGTTATGCAAAAGAGCGATAAGAATAAGCAGCGTCAAGCGTAAATGATGATTGCGCTATGTTCCGGCATTTATTTTAAGCTCAGATCTGTGATCCTTGGCGATGAATACTAATGGTATTTTTCAGGCGGTACGCTACTTGATGAGGTTTCAAACGGAGTACACATGCGGCTTGATGAATACGGCACGCCATGCTGCTTTTGGAGCAGAAGCTGCAAAGATCGTCCTCACAGGCCTACCTGAAAAATGGCCACAGGTTTGTGGTGTTAGTCCAAGTGCTCCTGCCGCAGGCAATTGATCATCTTCAACTGGCCATCTCCTGAGAAATCTTCTATTGCAGGAAGCCATGGAAAAGCCCGTGTCAGACATCGAAAAGTTTGTTTGGTCCAATCACAGACCGTGGATTCCTCGGCCAATTCTCAGCATGCATGTGAGGATGGGCGACAAGGCATGCGAAATGAAGGTGTTTGGATTCGAAGAGTACATGCGCCTTGCCAACCGTATAAGGAAGCGGTTTCCACACCTTAACAGAATATGGCTTTCCACAGAGATGCAGGTTAATTTCCTATTTCACGCACGTTCTTTTTTGTCGTCTGATATTCTTTCTAGCAACATTCACGTTTGCAAGCTGGAAAAATGAATTGTGAATTACCTTCGGCATCGAGTATCTTTATGATTGGAACATGCTTGTTGCCTCCAGGGAGTGATCGATAAGTCGAAATCACAACCAAGCTGGAACTTCTACTACACAGATGTGAGGCGGCAAGTAGGCAACATCACGATGGCCGAATACGAGGCTAGCCTCGGGAGAGAGACGAGCACGAACTACCCACTCGTGAATTTCTTGATGGCGTCGGATGCCGACTTTTTCATTGGGGCGCTGGGTTCAACTTGGTGCTTCCTCATAGACGGCATGCGAAACACCGGAGGGAAGGTAATGGCTGGGTATTTAAGCGTCAACAAGGACCGATTTTGGTAAGAGGGTATCGAAGCCATGCATATGCAGTTGCGTGATCGCGATTTTGCGTGTTTCTTCTGCATTCATGCGTAATGTATATTACTTGTCATGTATCAGCTCAATGTACAGAACAAACAAAGACGTTCGATGCATCTCCTCAATGCAATATATACTTACTTAGGTTGGTTTCCCGAATGGAGCACAGGCTTGACTTTAAGGCTGGTTTCCCACATCTTACCCTAAAAAAGAAGCATATAAAATCGTGATCAAATCCATGTTAGTAGGAAAAAAAAAAAAAAGCTTATGTAGCATTTAGACCTGATAAAATGGGTCACATATTTATTTCTTAACCCATATATTTTATGAGTTAGGCATATTTAATAAATGAAATTAAACCTAATATGAATATTAAATGGGTCGTAAATGAGTCTATATTTGTTTAGACACAACCTACATCCGTGATCTGCTTTCCATTTTTCTCGCCCTTCCTCAATCTTGCGCTTATTCAATCTGCACTCTAACCTCAGTTTCTAAATTGGGTTAATCACGTTAGTGTTTTAGGATTCCAGTGGCATTACACAGCTTGATATAAAGGGTCTCATTGGGGTGATAGCCAACATGTTAAAAGCTCGCCTAGACGGGCAGGCATCATCGTTGGGATTCCAAGCATTTCGCGTTAATAACGTGCAGCTGAAGAAATGATCGAAAGAAGCGTGATTGAAGAGGCTGTATTTGCGGTTTTCAAGCTCCTGACCGCAGTTATTAAAACACAGGGATGTAGTCATTTCTTATGACTATTGAAAATATGCATAACCAGCGAAAACGTCCAGGATTGGAAATCACTAGTAGTAGAAAAGCTTGTGCAAGTCGGGGTCTTTGTGCAAGTAGTTCAGGTCTCCCTTTTCCGTCCCTGCTGCCAAGACTGCCGCCGCCGCGTTCTGGCCCAACCACCGTCGCCTTTCAAGCCACATCCCATCCTGCGGTCGGTTTGCTGTCTTCTCCCCATCTTCACCGGCAGGGGTAACATCGCTGGGGCCAACAGCAGCGCACAGCGGCAAGGCGTCCGGCGAGCTAGAGGCTGACGGTTGGGGTAGAGACAAGAAAAGGGAGAAGGGGAGAAGTTTTCTAGGATTAATAGTGGAGGTTTAATCTGGTATAGATAAGCATAAGATGAGTGATCACACGGTTTAATAAGGATGTGGTCGATCTTACTTCCATAGCATTTCAAAGTACCATGGTATTTAAGACAAAGAACAAAACCATTTAGAAATAATAATGATAATAATAAAATAAAAAAAACCACCAAGGCAGGCGTTGCTAGTTGGGGTCAAGGCATTTAAGGATAAGAACTAGAAGGCGGCTATTAAACACACTAATTAAGTGCAAACTAATCAAAGTCAAGGGGGACGGTAGAAACTAAATGATTGGATTTAGTTGATCTAAGAGATTTGGAAGGTGTTTCGGGTGGGGGTTGGGATTATTAAAGAAGTTCTAAACCTATTGTAATTATGCTAATTCAGCCCTAATTTTTTTTGTACCAATTAATTCATAAAACTTCTATATTTGTCCCAATCATTCTATTTGGTTGGCCCATGTGACGTACCCAATTTTTAATGATATTTTGAATTTATTAATTTATTTATTTTTTCCTTTTGTTGTTTTTCTTTTCTTTCTCTTTATTTTATTTTTTCTTCCTTCTTCCTCCAACTTGGTGATTGGCTAGAGTTGGGGCCCGGCGAGGCGTGACCGTGCGGGTCACTAGTGAGGTTGACCTCGCCCTCGCCCGTCGCTAGGTGAGATCGGCCTTGCTAGTGGCTAGCGAGGGCGAGCTTTGCCGGTGGGGCGAGGTCCTCGCCTCTCGACGGTCGGCGGGGTCGATGGCCGACTGGAGGAAGAATGAAGAAAATAAAAGAAAGAGCAAGAAAAAAAGGGGAAAAAGAAAATACAAAAAAATAAATTCGAAAAAAATATTAAAAGGGGTAGAAAAAAATAAATTCAAAAAACAAACACATTGTCATGTCGGCGTCGGCCGTGAAATGGATCGAATTGACACAAATCAAAAAAGATATAGAGCTGATTTGACACAATTACAATGTATTTAGGTTTTTTTGGGGTAATTTCTCCGTTTCATGACCTCTAGTTGGCGGAGCCTATGTGCTCGTGCCCATGAGTAATAAAGAGCTGATAAATAAATATTAAACATCCTTTAATGTGAATTTATCATACAAATCCATGCATATCATCCATATTATTCCCGGCTTCTTTCATCTTCTTCTTCTTTTTTGAAATTAGCTTTGCATAGATCAAACTAAGTACACCCAATTCACTGAAGCCATTGTCTTTTTCCACTACGTGATGAAGTTTCTATAGCTTTCTTAGTTTTTTCTTTATTTACTTTGATCCCATTAACTTGAAGTAATATTGTCCTAACATGGCATAATTCACTTCCTATGTTACCGATAGTAGCCTTTTGCAATTTCAACCACGTCTTAATTTCCTTCAATTTGATGCTTGCTTCGTTATGAAAAAGTTGTATCAAGTTACTAACATATTATTTTAGGTTCCATGAATTAGCTTGAAAAATGGAAATATGAAGTAATGTAATAAAATGTTGAGTTAGTCAATAAAATGTTTAGTACACTCGAGATAGCCATCTTGGTGAAGCCAACCACGGACAACCGTATAGAATAGTGTCTCTCTGTTTGGAGATTCTTGGGTAGGTTCCCCTTTTTAGTTCAACATTAAGGCAAAACTTCAATTTTGGTCCCTCAACTTGCCTTGTTTTTTCCAATTAAACCCTTGAATTTTTAATGTTTTCACTTTTTGCTCTTTCTAGAGGAGTCTGATGACCTAGCCATATACTGTTCCCAAGTTTCCAACACACTCAATAGATGCGGTGCTTACATGTTGCTGTTAGTCAGTCAAGACATGTCTGATTGTTTCTTGAGAATCCAAAAACACACTTGTTGGAACTAATTAATCAGAATTAATAATCCGTCCATAATGGGCTAATAACCGCATGGCGGTTACATTCGGTTTCTGTTTTTGAATAAAAGAAAAAAGGAACTTACATGGTTCATTCTACTATTCCAAGAACTCTCCAAAAGGAAAACTCTCTCGAAAGTCTCTGGCACTCGAATTGACGACAAAGTCTCACAAGGCCACATTTCGTAGACATTTAATCTATGGATAGCAGGTACGTTTCATTGCGTAATAGTATTTCAAGCAGTGATATCATTTTAGGATTCGTTGGGTATGTTTTCATATATGTTTCCGCACGTTCTTTGTCTTAGAAGTGAAATTTGTTTCCTTCACATACACACAAAAAAAAAAAGAGAAAATTTTTGTGTTCTCTTCCCAAAGTCTTTCTTTAAGAGCTGAACTTCTTTGCCGACTTCAGGTGGGGTTGGCTATATATGTGGGTGGTTGTGTGTACACTAGGTAGAGCTTCATGTAGAGAGGAGAAAAAAGACAGGGAGGGATTCTAGTTAAGCTTGTGAGTGTTTGTTCTACTAGTTGTAAGCCCTTAAGTATGTCTCATTTCTTGTATTTGTGCCCTACTCCGAGTTATCATTTACATTATTTTGGTTCCAACATTCGGTAGCAAAGCTAGCGATGATATTCACTAATTTTGTTCTATTGCAACTTTCAAATTGAAGGGAAGAAATTTCAATAACTAGTTTGTCCAGATTAAGGCACTCTTCAAATTGCAAGATTTGTGGAATTCAGGTGAGAATGACTGCATCGAAGTGACTGATGCTAAAGCATTCAATGCTAAAGAAGGAGAAGAAAGTTTCGTTGGTAGAGCCCCAAAAGAAGGATAATAAAGCATTTAGTGCAACCTTTAAGTTGTGGAGGAAGCAAAGTTTTTCGTTGAGTAAAAAAAGGAAAGCAGCTTGAATATTTGCAAAATTTACAAAGGCGATAATAGTATAAGATGGGTCCAACTTCAAATATTTTGAGGTGATTGTGGAGGAAACTCTAAATCAATCTCGGCGTTTTTTGGCCATATGCGATCATTGTAAGCCAATTAACAGGACAATGGTGGAGACTCATGAGAGTATTTTGCTGAAAAAATCCTGAGGTTTTTCCGAAAGAAGGCGATAATTGTGTAAGATGGGTCCAACTTCAAATATTTCAAGGTGATTTCGAGTTTTTACGCATGAAACACTAAATCAATCTCGGTGTACTTTGGCTATATGCAGATCATTGTAAGCCTATTAACGGACAATAGTGAAGAACTCAATGATGCGTATGTTGTTGAAAAAATCTTGAGGTTTTTGACCAAAAGGTCTGATGTGGCAATGATCAAGGTGTGTCGTCCATGACGTTGGAGCAGTTGACTGTTCAATGTGCTTGCTTATGAATCAAAAGTTCAGAGGTTCGAATCCCAAGCAAGAATTTAAGAGTTGGGTCGCTCAATCAAGTCGAGGAAACTATCAAAGTGGTCGAGGTCGTGGAAGTGCAAGTGGCTGAGCTAAAGGGGGAAATTCAAATTCAACTGGAAAGTATAAAACACGAGACAAATCAATAATCAAGTGTTTTAAGTGCAACAAATTTTTGGACAATGCTTGGCACGAGAAGACTAAATATGCACATACCATTTATGCTGACAAAGACAAGAACGAAAGAGGACTCGAGCACTGTGGACACCAATATAACCTTGATACCATGTGTAGTATTTATATGTTCGGCTGATGTGAGTTGTTCGGGGAGTTGGACGAAACAGTTCGAAGTAAACTCAACTTCGAGAGTTAATAAATAAATAATTCCGTAATGGGAAAATGTGACGTTAATATCAAGTCAAACAGATGATACTAATCTTACCATTGTAGTGGTGCCACAACTTTTTGGAATTTGTTAAGTATTGAACAACTTTTCAAAAAAGGCCACGAAGTCAACATTGAAAATGGAGCTTGTACTTGCAAACAATAAATTGATTACAGAGATGGAGATGATGAAGAACTAGATGTTCCTCTTACTCTTTAGACAAAGAGTCCGTTGAATTCTCAAGGATGATGAAAGATAGGAACTGGTTGTGGCATCTTCAATCTTTTCATTAAATTTTTCGGGGACTAAAATTACGGGTTTGAAAAAAGAGGAAAAATTTCAAATAAGAACCCGAAGTGCCTTCATTTTCTTCAAATAAGAACACGAAGTAGATTTGATTTCAAATAAAAGCATGAATGCCCTCATTATTTCAAAAAAGGATTGAAGTAGTCATGACTATTTCAAATAAAGGCTTGATCTCGCCAACTAGTCGACTTGCTAAATATTTCGTCCGTTCAATGATATTATCGTCAAAATATAATTTTAATTTAATTATTTTAATATTAATTTTTAGAAAATAGAAAAAGTAAAAAAATTAAAAAATAAATAAATAATAAATGACGAAAATGCCCCTAACCAATTAGTGAGATTCCCTTTTTTTAGATTAATATGGCCATTTCATTCTCTTATTTGAAATAATATCCACTTCTATCCATTATTTGAAACAATGAAGGCATTTTAGGACCTTATTTGAAATAAAGTCCACTTCAAACTTTTATTTAATAAAATGAGGGCACTTCAAGCCCTTATTTGAAATTTTTCAAAAAAAGATAGTGATTGGCATACCTTTGATAGACGGTCCACAACGCCCATGCGGTGGATTTCTTGTCGGGAAAGAACATTGAAAATCGTTTCCAGTTACAATAGTAGAAAAGCAAAGCAAGCTTTAGAGTTGGCACATATATATGTAGCACTGGCCCTATTTATGTGGAATCATTTGGACAAAAAAATACATGTTCCTTTTGGTGGATGATTTACCACAAAAGCATGGATATAATTTTTAAGAGGAAATTATAAACTTTTGCAAAATTAAAGTGTTGAAAAACATAGTGGTTTCAATCTAAAGATGTTTACATCGCATAGAGGGGAAAATTCACCTCAAATGAATCTGACAAATCCTGTAATATTTGTGGGTGATATGTCAATTTTGCTAGCTATACTCTTAAGCAAAATGGTAAAGCAGAACAAAAGGAGAGGATAATCTTTGAAATGGCAAGAAGTATTCTAAAAGTTAAAGATTTACCAAAGAAGTTCTAATTAAAAGCCATTGCAAGTGTTGTATTTGTTTAAACATGTGTCCAACAATGAAAGCATTAGGAAGAACCCCATAAGAGGCTTGGAGCGACAACAAAGAATATTTTTTATTCCTACGAGTATTTTGGTTCGTGACTCATCCCCATATACCAAACGGACGGAGAAAAAAGTTGGATGATCAAAGCCACAAATGCATCTTCATTGGCTACAGTGACATGATTAAGAGTTATAAGCCATATAATTCAGTCATGGAGAAAGTAATCATTAGCCAAGGTATCCTTTTTTTAGGATGAAGCTAGGGACCGGAACAAAAAGGTTGAATTGAAAAGCATCACTATCGAAGAGAAACACATGAGAGAGAGAGAGAGAGAGAGAGAGAGAGAGAGAGAGAGAGAAAAGAAATCTTCAATTGATGATTCATCTCCTCTTATTAGTTCATCTTCTTCATGAGTTGTTCGCAGCGATCGAGGGAGATGCCAACAAAATTCAAGGACTATGTGGTTACCAAAAATGATTATAGTGACAGTAACTAAATCACTTAAGAAATTATGGTAATTTTTTTGTTACGTGAACCCTTATTTTACAATGAAGCAGCTGTAGATGAGAAGTGGATTCAAGCAATGGATAAAGAAATCCTTTCCATTGTAGAAAGTGACACGTGGGTGCTAACTTCTTTGTCATATGGTAAGAAGCTCAATGGTGTCAAGTGGGTGTGCAAGACGAAGAATAGATGCAATAGTAAAGAGGACTGTTACAAAGTTAGGCTAGTCATGGAAGGCTACAAACAAAATCCAGGTACTTATTATATCAAGTATTTGTACCAGTAGCTTGAATTGATATCATTTTGATGATCTTAGCACTTGTATCTTAGAACTATTGGAAAACTAATCGAATGGATGTGAAATCAATGTTTCTCAATGGTTTCCTTAAAGAGGAAGTTCATATGGAGCAACCACAAAGTTATGAGAAGAAAGGGCTTGAAATCAAGTTTACAAACTGAAGAAGGCATTATATGGGCTAAAACATGCACCTTAGTTTGATACACACATATCGACACGAATTTGTAAGGGTATAATTTTCAAAAGTGCTCCTATGAGAAAATATTGTATATCAAGTCAAATACAAATGAAGATACAATATTTGTGTGTCTTTATGTTGATGGCTTAATTTTTACAAAGAGTTGTGAAAAGATGCTTGTTGAACTTAAGGAGGCTATGGCTAGCTAGTTCGAGATGAAAAATTTGGGTTTGATGTCTTATTTTCTAGGCTTTGAATTTAAGTAGACAAATGATGGTACTTTTCTTTCATCAAAGAAATGTGCTCATGATATTTTGAAGCGAATGAAGATGAAATTGCTAAGATCAATTCGCACCCCTATAGTAGAACGATTGGAGCTAAAGAAAGAAGGAACCGATGAACTAGTAAATCATACCTTTAAAAGCATTATTCGCAATTTGAGATATTTGGCTTCTTCTAGGTCATATATTAACTATGACATGATAATTGTTAGTCGGTTCATGTAGAAACCATATCGGTCACAATTTGCGAGATATGATATTTATGTGGAACTCGTGATAATGGAACTATATAGTCTTACAACTGTAATTTCATTTTGATGACGTACATAGGCGAGTGAATAGGCAGGTGATATGGAGACTCGAAATAGTACTTTCGAATATGCTTTCTTTCTTCAATCGGGAGTAACTTCTTGGGATTCAAAAAAATAAGACGTTGCACTCTCGACAACCGAAGTAGAATGCATAGTAATAATTTCGACGGCATGTGTGGCCATTTGACTTTGTAGGATGCTTTGTGAATTGATACATCAACAGAAAGGTCCAACCGAATTAATGTGTGATAATAAGTCGACAATTGCATTAGCCAAGAATCTTGTATTTCATGGCGTGCGAACACATTGACAATAAGCTTCACTATATTCGTAAGTTGATCAAACATGATGAGATTGAATTTAATTTCTACAGATCGAAGATCATATTGCGGATACATTGACAAAACCATTAAAGGCAGATTCGTTCTAAAAATAAAGATGAAACTTGGTGTTGTTGGTTTCCTTATTCATTTTTAAGGGAGGCCTTTGGAATAATAAAATTGATTTTTGGTTGGAATTGTCGGATAAAAGTCTGTAGAACGTGGGAATTGCTTTTATATTGAAGTCGTTTAGTGAAGGCAGCGGAATTTGACAAGGAAAAGAAAACTTAGAAAGGGAAAGTCAACGGTGGACTAATTGCTGATCGTTTAGAGCAAGAAAGTCTACATTCTACTCTGTGCTGGACGAGCTTGCACAGCATTGTCCTTTTGCTAGCTGGACTTCTTTGCAGATTTCAAGAGTTGGTGGCTCTTTTATATATATATTATCTTTATACACTAGGTAGAGCTTCGTGTAGAGCGAAGAGAAAGAGATAGAGAGGGACTCTAGTTAAGCTTCTTGTGTTTGTTCCACTCTTTCAATATAGTTCTCCCTCTCTTTTTGGTATTTGTGTTCTTATTCCAAATTATCAAGAGTTTATAGTGCTGTTACTTCTGGCCGTGGCTGAAAGATACGCTTTTGGAAACTTTCTGGATACACCCATGAGAGCATTTCTATTGATCATAAGAAATTAGTTGGGCTCAAAGCGCAAAAAAAAAAAAAAAAAAGAAGAGAAGAAGAAGAGAGAAGAGAGAGAGAGCTGATGGGAGTTTCATTCATGAGATTTTAGTCAGAAAGTCCATGAATTATCAGTAAAGCTTTTATTGTTGTCATTGGATCCTTGTATTGAGAGCACACGGTAGAAATCCAGTACCTTCAAGTGGAGATTGCCAAGGAAGAACCCAAGTTCAAGCCCGTTAGCATATCCATCACTCACATCAATTTTTCAATGTTAGTCTTTTTTGACACAACTCATTGTTTTTCAATTTTCGTAGATTATTGGAAGGAAATGGAAGCTCAGTCGAATCAGAAGGCAACTGAGAGAGTGGTTTCGCAGAGAGCTCAGCAAATGGGAAGCTCATTTCCATGCCGAGTCCGTGTGGTGGGTTTTCTCTGGGGAGTGTGTCTCACCACTTTGTTTCTGGCTGCTCTCACTTCGTTTGGAGCATTTGGGTTCAGCAGAGTCTCATTTTCTACAATTCCAATGGGGATTTCGCAGGGGAATTCTGGCTCAAACATTAGCAGTGAGTCCTGAATTTTACTTTATTTTCATTATGTGCCTTTCTGTCCTTATACGTTGCTAAATTATTGTCACCCATTATATGAGGAAAGAGGTCCATAAAATTTAGGCCAATATACAATGTCATCTCTAGACTTTTAATTTGTTTAATGTCGTCCTCGAACTATTCCAAAATATTCAATCTAATCCCTAGAATATATGAAAAAAGTATAATGTTGTCTTTTCATTAGTTCACAATGGAGTTTGCTAACTTTTCTCCAAATCCGTTAAGTTTGAACGAGGAACAAAAAAAAAAGAAAAAGAAAAATACACACACATGGATTATTTAAGTAGCCATCTCAAATCATGATATAATAATCAATACCCTCGAATAAAAATGGACATAGCGCCATTTTTTTTCCTTTTCTAATGTAGATGGATAAAAAAAAAGATGGACATGTTGACTCATTATATTGAAATATCCAACTCAACATATAATAATCCACGTGATCAAATCATGTCTGATTTGTCATTTTAGCAAATGGAATAACTTCATTGAACATTTACAAATAGTTCAAGGACCACATTTTAAAAATCAAAAGTTTAGGGACAACATTGCACATTTGACCAAAGTTCACGGACCACTTGCGTTATTTTTCCTATTGGATGCTTCGTTGATTATCTGATTTCTGAGATAAGCTACTTGGCTGCTGCTAATTTTATGCTGAGGATGCCGTTGTGAAAATCACGGGAAATTTTTGCAACATTTTACTTTATATCTTACTCTAGGGAAAACTTCTAAGGAAAAGGCAGAGAAGCAAATTTCGGTCAATATATTGGGATCAAAGATAACCTTCTTTGCAGTATTTATTCATCTGAAAGTTCCATGGTCTTTCTGGATATTAAGGGGGATGCAGATGAAAAGTCATAATTGGAAATGATGAAATGGTGTAAATGAAGCAGCTTGGACCTTTTAGCTTTACTTGCTCAATTTAGTTTGTTGATTGACATTAGACCTTAACTTGGTATACAAATAATTAACCTCGTGATTCTTTCTGCGATATTTGGACAGAAATTGGATATTGTTCTCTCAACCTTCCACGTTAAGATGTATACCATAATTGCAATGAGCAGGTAGTGAAAATGATCATTTGGTTCCTTTGTTTAGTAAGGGGGTGCACGGCATGAATTTTATCGGTCCAATTCTCTTTTGGGAATTCAAACAATGTTTTTTTCACTATACACCGCAGATGTCTTCACAAGGTCAGATCGAGATTTTGATCTGGAAACGCCATCGGGACATGTCGATTCAGCGGCCAGCGAAGAACAACATCGAGATACAGAGAGAGTCTCTTTGCTTTATTCAGCTTGGAGTGCTTTACTAAAAGAACCTGCGGATGGAAGAGAGGAATTGCGTAAATTAGGACTGAGCAGATCCACAGTACCATCTGCTCCTCATTTGGAGGACTGCAAGTCGGGCGCTCAAGTAAACAAGCGACGCGATAGCTACAACGAGAATGAGACATTCCCTCCATGGACTAGTTGGAAAGGATTACTACAAATGCCCTTGGCATCTGTAACTGATGAGCAACTGAAGAATTTCAGGCGCCGAGAAGTATCTGAAGGTCCTTCCCCTCCTTGGGTACGCTTCTTCATTTTCTGAATCCTCCGGAGATTTTTACTTTTAGGACACCACGCAATACTGATTTGAAATTGTGCAAAGAGATAACATCCCTTAGCTAACAGCAGGCGCTGTTGACTCTATGATGATATTGTTATACCGGGTTTGCGCCATTTCGTGTAGACCTGTGAACGAATGAAATGTTTGTCTCAGCATTTCTAGTGATCTAATTCCGGGGAGTGTTGGAAGATCACTGGCTCAAATCAACAAAACTATCCTCTCACGAAAGAAGTTCAACGCGACTTGTGGATCCATCAGCATCCTTCGAACTGCAGCAACCCTAGAGTTAGATTCCTTGTGGCGGACTGGGAGAGATCTCCCGGAGTTGGTATAGGAGTTCAAATCGCCTCAATATGTGGGCTTCTCGCCATTGCTCTCCAAGAGAAACGGGCCCTTGTCACTAACTACTATAACAGAGCCGACCATGATGGTTGTAAGGGTATAAACTAGTCCTTTCGTGGGGTAATTGTAGATATTCGCAGAAGCTCAGGATTTCCCAATTGACAAGTCTTGAATTGTCCTTCGCAGGATCAGCGCGCTCGAGCTGGTTGTGCTACTTCCTCCCTGAAACATCCCAGGAATGCCGAGACCATGCGCTTGAGCTGATTGGGAGTCACGACACGTGAGAAAGTGGAATTGTCACTGGCAAACGAAATTACGGTACAAAGCAAATTTGGCACGGCCAAGTACCCAAGTAAATCTAACTCCACTCTACACTTCATTCAAGTTCCGTTAGCGATCGGCGACATTCAACCTGTTTTTAATACAGCTTATTGGGGGGTGGAGGAGATCCTTGGACTTACCTGCAGCCGACAATGGAGATAAACGGAAGGTTGATTTAACGTCATCGCAAAAATGGGCATAAGATGGTGGCGAGCGAAGGTACTAGAATGGTTTGCTAGATGCATGAAAAGCTTTTCAGGATTGCTTTCTGTTGTGACGTTTACTTCATGCTCGGTTTTGTGATTTGTTGCGATGCTTACTGATGGTTTTTTTCAGGGGGTGCACTACTTGATGAGGTTTAAAACAGAGTACACATGCGGCTTGATGAATATGGCACGCCATGCTGCTTTTGGAGCGGAAGCTGCAAAGATAGTCCTCACAGGTCTACCCGAAAAATGGCCACAGGTTTTTGTTGTTACTCTGAGTGATCCTGCCGCAGGAAATTAATCTTTAACCGGTCATCTCATGAGAAATCTTCTATTGCAGGACGCCAAGGAGAAGCCCGGGTCGGACATGGAAGAGCTCGTTTGGTCCGACCCCAAACCGTGGGTTCCTCGGCCACTTCTGAGCATGCATGTGAGGATGGGCGACAAGGCGTGCGAAATGAAGGTGGTCGGATTCGAGGAGTACATGTGCCTCGCCGACCGCATGTGGAAGCGGTTTCCTCACCTTAACAGCATATGACTTTCCACAGAGATGCAGGTTAGTTTCCCGTTTCACACACTTTGTTCTATTTTGTCGCCTGATACAGATTTCCAGCTATGACAATAAAAGAGCATAAACCATCGGCATCGAGAATCTTTATGATTAGAACATATCCGTTGCCTCCAGGATGTCGTCAATAAGTCGAGATCATATGCGAACTGTAACTTCTACCACACCGATGCGAGGCGACAAGTAGGTAACACTTTTTATGGCTGAATATGAGGCGAGCCTAGGGAGAGAGACAAGCACGAACTATCCACTTGTGAATTTCTTGATGGCGTCGAATGCCGACTTTTTCATCGGGGCGCTGTGTTCGAATTGTTGCTTCCTCATTGACGGCATGCAAAACCCGGGAGGGAAGGTACTGGCCAGGTATTTAAGGGTTAACAAGGACCGATTTTGGTAGAGTATCAAATTAATGCATATGTCGTTGCATGTATTAGGGGCACAAATGTTGAAGCGAAAAAACAGAGGAGAAGACACACGAACTTTTAAGTGGAACAACCCTTTCTTAATTAGAAAGAGAAAAATCACGGTGCCATATTAGGCAATCTCTTTACTATTAATATTTCACAATTACAAGTTACACCTATAAAAGAATTTTCCCAATATATAGCATAAATTTTCCTAATCATAAAAAAAGAAAATACTTTTTGATAATTTTCACCCATCTTTGCAACCCAAATTGTCCTAGTGCGGCATCCTCCTCACTAACGATGGAGGTTAACTGAGGCAATGCACAGCCTCAATTTCTCAATGGTGACAATCTTGATTAGCATATCCGTTGGAATTTTTGCAGCAAGAATCTTCTTCAATGACAATTTCCTTCATCTAGATGAATGTAACAATACTTCAACTCAATATGCTTTGTCCTTCAACGAAGTACCAGATTCTTTGCAAAACAAATAAAACTTTCTCGGTGTCACTAAAAAGAACATTGCTATCTTGTCAACTTCAAATATAGCAATATATTTTGCTTCGGTGATTGATAGGGGAAACACACTTCTAAAGTGTCACACTTCCAAATCTTGCAAGAATAGGGGCAATGACACGGCCGTCCTTCCACCAAAAGGACATAGCCTCAAACACAAGCTTGATATCAAAATACACATCCAACTATTTCAACTCAACTCATATCTAAAACGCAACTATCAAAAGCTCTCCACCAAGAGCGCTGTCGTCTTATTTGTCCCTAGCTAAAGAACCTAAAAAGATTGGAATGAATGAAGTAAGCAACCACAACTCAATAAATAGTGCATATCTTTTTAAAGCGGATCAAGCACTCATTATCCATGCATATTTACAAAACCATATCGAATGTCATTTAATTTAAATCCACTATATAACATCATTTACCGGACCAAAATAACAAGTTTTATCTTTTAAACAAAGCTTTATATATATATTAGAGATATTGATTTCATCGGTAGTATCAAAGTAAATGTAATGATCCGGTCCATTGATCAATCTCATCGGTTCACACATCAATGCTATTCCATTGATCAATCTAATCAAGTCACATATCAATGGTCTATTCCATTGATGCATCTCATGCTCAATATTCAACCATGGTCACGACACAACACTTTGTCTATTCCATTGGTCTATCTCATGAAATCACATATCACTAGTCTATTCTATTTATCAAATCTCATGTTAATATTCAACCATGTTCATGACACAACGCCCGGTGATAGGAACCAAAATCTCCCTCTTGGCAAGGTCTCCACCTATTATTAGCCGGTGGCTCGGCCCAAATAGATATCCTCAATCTAGTATGCATACCCAAAGACCCCTAACCAGATTCATAGAAATATTGAGCATCAAATCATCATCTTCCAAAATCAGAAATTCAATCAAGAACCAATCTCATAATCAAAGTACATTTGGCAAACCAAAATAGGCAAAAGGACACTAGGATTGCTAATATTTATGTATGGCACTCATTTTGGTTCCAATTTTATTTTTTATCATTTAAGTGCCAATTTTGGTGAGTTTCAACGAAAATCTAAGTGCAAAGACACTAGGAGCGCCAATATTTATATACGGCGTTCACTTTAGTCCAATATTTTTTGATCACTTACATGCTAATTTTTTGAAAAATAGTTATTTCGAGGCTAACTCTGATGAATTTAGCAAGAAATTTAATGTGACATCTACGTGGCTCCCTGGAGCTTCCAAGTCAGCAATAAAAAAATTCCAAAGTTAAAAAATTTGAAAAACAAAAAAATAAGCTAAAAAAAACAAAAAAATAAAAACTATGTTGCATCGGCCGGCAACCCTCGCCGGCCGCAGACAAGGTAGCTAGCAACCCCGCCGGCCATCCCCCACCCTTGCCGGCCATTGCTAGAGATGGTGGGCGGTGAGGGCCTCGAAGCCCTTGCCGCTACAATAGATCAATTTATGTTTTTTTTTTTTTTATTTAGCTAATTTGTTAAATTTAATTGAATTTTTTTAAAAAAATTTAGTTATTTTGTAAAAAATATTACACGTAGCGTTCATGTGGACTGATTTTTTTAAAAAATTGCCACGTGGACGCCATGTGGGCCAAATATTTTTAAAAATTTCCACATAATATTAAAAAATTAATAAAAAAAAATCAGAAATTGGCACTTCAGTTGATTGTTTTTTCTCCAAATGATCCAAAAAAAATATTGGCACTTTTTGCCAAAAACAATTATTAGTATTTAAGTGATCCAAAAAAATATTGATATTAAAGTGATCGTTGTACACAAATATTAGCACTTCATGTGTCGTTTTTCCAAATACATATTCTTTTACTACTCCGTTCATCAAATATGATGTATTTCACTCATTTCATAAACTAGATTCACAAAAAAAAAAAAAGTACGTATAATCAAAACATCTTTCATGAAACCTTCCTCAAACAACTCACAAATGACCGAAAAGTAGTAAATGTCCAATCCATTTTTTTTTATGCAACAAACATGCTCTTTCATAACTCATAATGTACTAATCCTTGTCGCTTTCATGACATGAGTTTAGAAATTCATAAAAGAGATAGCATCACTCACCTAGGAATGTCCAAAACCAAACAACTAGCTATACGAGCCGACAATCTCGTAATCCTACTAATTAAAAGGAGAATCAGCCTCAAAAGCAAATAAAACACTAGTTTAACTAACGAGTTGAATAAACTATGCTATTTGGTATTCAAAATGTTTACTATGGGTCGACAAAAGATCACAAGACAACCAACCGCTGGAACAAGTCGCTAATGCAAAGAACAAGCACTATTACGACAAAGGGCCACCCGCGTGACAAACTTTCCCGTGCCATCCATCGAACTCTATTTCAAGCGTGCTTACTTTTAAAAGAAAGCCCTTTCGGAGTACTAGAAGATTCAAAAATCAGCTGACCCAAAATTAGCCGGCAACTGACGAAATTCGGCCCAAATTCTGTTGTTCAAGCATTGTTCATTGCGCGCACCCGACTTTGAAAATCAGTTTCCCGTAAACCATAAGGCCAAATTGAGTCATGTGAATCTTACATGTCTACAACATCCTAGACTATCAATCTTCTATTCTTTCTCATTTTAATAACTTAAAAATCATACCTCGTAATTCAAATTTCACTTAATTTCGAATTTTTGCGCTAATTCTAAGGACCACTCCGACTAGAAGAACAGAGGGCTAAATTGTTATCCATTGCTAGAAATTGAAGTAAATCCAGATTGGTGGGGCTTCCTTGGCATGCATTGAAGGGAACCAATCCCTATAACTATACATACAAATTACGGAATTAACATGCCCAAATCAACTTGAATCATTGATCGAAAGTATATGTTGCACGAACGAAACGTACCTTATGTTTCACAAATTAAGAGTTCGATGCAGAGTGAGATTTGGTTCGGCAATTTGACATTCGAGAGAGAGTAGAATATCGTTTGTCGTTTTTCTTACTTTTACTGTTCTCTATGCTCTCTATAGGATGAATGACAGACAAACGACATATAAAAGACGTGATCATTGATCAAGTTCAAAAAAGATAACTGCAGTTATCGATAATGGGTAATGTATTGGGTAAGTCCACACGGGTGGCCCACCTACCCATGTAAACCAATATCCATTTCCTTTTCCCTTTCCCTCTCTTCTTCTTCCCTTTTTGTTTTTTCTCTCTCTTTTCTCTATTCACTAACGAAATGCAATTTCTTCGTTCTTCCTTGTCATGCATCGGTGATCTTCTTTTTATTTTTCTTTGCTGCCCATGACTTTCGCCCAGTCAGAAAGGCACTATTACATGAAGTCTAGACTTAAAACTAACTGCGATGCCATCTAAGGTGAAATCATAACCCTTGGGGGCTCAAACTGTTGTCCAAGTCACAACCAATATCTGTTGACAAAGCCTTTTGAAGCCGCTGTTTTTCATAAAACAAAGTGACAAACTTGAAGTGCATTTTAAGTGTCTCAATAGCAAAAATTACAGCTTTCCAATGATTATTCTGGGATTAGCCATAAATTTGCTCACGACTCTCAATGCATGAGCTATGTTTGGTATGGTACACGCCACAATATTCATCAAACTACTAATGGCTGACGCACAAAGCACCTTAGCCATGTACTCCTGATCCTCATCTATTTGAGCGACTACTTCGAGAGCTTAAAGTGACTTTCCGAATGAGTGTTTCTAGGCATTGCTTTTTGAACTTTGAATCTATGCAACACCTTCTCAAAGTACTTTCTTGAGACAACTCTCGAATTTCATTAGGATCTAACCCGTGGGATCCTCATCCCTTGAATTTAATATGCTGCTCCCAAGTCTTTTATTTCAAATGCTTTTGACAATTGCTGCTTCAATATGTTGATCTCCCTCGAGTTAAATCCTACAATAAGCATATCATCTACATACAATAGCAAAATAATATAGAAGTCATCAATCTTGAAGGGACAATAGTGATCCATTTCACGTCTAGAGAATTCTACATATAAGTGTCAAATTTCTTGTACCACTATATAGAAGCCTATTTCAAATTATACAGACTTTTCTTTAGGTTGCTAGAAGAAACGTCCACAATCATTCTGATTGTACCATGTAGATATCATCATTAAGACATGGAGGAATATAGTATTATTATATCTAATTGTTCTAGATGGAAATTGTCAACAGTAATAATAATCAACATTGGCCTAACATTTGTCAACTTCATAGTTGAAGGGAAAATCTCTATATAATCAAGTCCCTTCTTTGGATTGAAAACCTTTTACTACTGGCCTTGCTTTGTACCTATTGCTAGCATCAGGTTCTTTTTTGACTCAGTATGACGACTTGTTTTGTATTGTCTTCTTCGCATCTAGTAGCTGAGTTAACACCCAAGTTATGTTCTTCTTGAGTGAATCCGACTCACCCCACATTGCCAACCTTCACTTAATAGAATCTTTAACCTGCATTGTTTTTGATTTTTTATTTTTTTTATTCACCAACGTTAGTCATAAGAAAATAATTCAATGATGGAGAATACCATTGTGCAGGTTCTAGATGTTATAGTATATCTTCTTGAAGTGGGTCAGATGTATATGGTTCTTGTTCTAGTTCTTGATTAGAGTTTACAGCAATAGTTTTAGCGTTCATATTTAGACCAGTCTTCCTCCGTTTGTTTCCTCACACTAGATTCTGCCATGGACTTGTTCTTGGATAGCATATTTTCATTGAATGTGGCATGGTTTGTTCTTATTATTTTCCTATTTTATTCATCCCAAAATCGATAGCCAAAATAATCAGAATCATGTCCAATTAAAAAAAAACACAAGCTTGTCTTTGTGGACATACAAATCACAGCACATTTCAGATGCGAGAGATTCACCTTCTTTCAAGTCCATTCTTCTTCTAGCAGCTTGTAATCAAGTAGAACTGAAAGGCCTCTGTTGATCATACATGTTGTGTTAACTACACCTGCCCAAAATGTCCGAACTAACCTTTCATGCTTCTTGCACGCTCATTCAAAACTCTGTTCATTCTCTCAGCAACTTCGTTTTACTATGGCCTGTTGGGAGTTGTTATTGTCATCTTGACTCCATTCTCTGCACACAACTGCCTGAATTCCTTGTTGTCATACTCACCACAATTATCAGACTTTGGACATTTAGTCTTCCGGCCAGCCTCATTCTCCACTTCAGTTTCCTACTTTATAAAAAGTAGCAGACACATCATAGTTATCTTTCAAAAAATATACTTTTACCTTCTTAGTTGAGTCGTCAATAAACGTGACATAGTAGCATGACCCTCTAAGGGAATGCATAAGAGCTGGCCCCTAGGCATCTGTATGCATCAACTCTAACTATACTTTCTTTGGCTCTCTCCCAATCTTTGAAGAATTGACACGATTATGCTAGGCTAGAATGCAATCCTCAAATAGACCAACATCTATGAAATTTAGATCTGACAATTTTCCCTTTGATGCTAACACGTTCAACACTTACTTGTTCATGTGTCCAAGCTTGCGATGCCGCAATTTGTATTAGTTTCCAAGTCAGCAACTGCTATTTTTCCCTCTAGTGCTTTCAGTTATGTACAATGTTCTCAATTTTGTTCCCCGTGCTACAATCATAACACCTTTAACAATTTTCATGAGCAATCCCCCAAAATAGTTCTATATCTGGTGCTGTCTAATTGACCTACAGAGATCATATTTTTCTTAAGACTACGAACAAATGTAATATCTTGCAACTGCCATTGATACCTGTTAGCAGTTTTTATGTGAACATCACCTTTCCCCATAATAGTCAGAGGTTTGTCATGAGCCAGATAAATATTTCCGAACTTCTCAGCAACAAAATTGTGCATTCACTTAAATTTCCGTGGTTATAATTTTGCCCGTGCCTCTTGCGCTCAAGTCGCAAGCACCCACGCCTAGGACTCCAGTCCAAAACTTGAGTCCCCAATCCAGCAAGGTTGAGCCCAGCTCTCTTGTATTACACGTAAGAGTGCATGTCCTATTTAAAAACATAAAACAAAATTTTTCTTTTCAAAAGACGGAAAATAATTTCCAATTCATTTCCGAACTTCAGCGAAACACAAATAAATATTACCAATACCCTAGAAAATAATTTCTTGAAAAATATTTTTAGAAATGTAAAATTTATCTTAGAACAAAGAGAGCCTTAAAAAACCCAACGTGGGCACTTGCTACGCTTTCTTGAGAATAGTTATCTCAGTTACCAGGCTTTGACAATTACAGTTCCACACGCCCCCGGATTCAACTTCTTCAATTCCAATTAGGAGTTTGTCCGGGAGGAGCAGCAAAGACTAACAAGGAAAAGAAAAAATTGAAACCATAAGAACATGAACAAAGCCATGTTAGTTGGAGGGCAAATTCAACATGGTTCGAGCTCGCTGAGACAGGGGCAGGCACAATGTCGGGATTCCAAGCATTTCGTGATAATAAGGTGCAACTAAAGAAACGATCAAAAGGGGTGTAACTGGAGAGGCAGTAGCTGCGGTTTTCAAGCTCCGGACAGCAGTTCTAGCAGTGATGTAGCGATGTTTACCTGCCTTAGTAATGACAAAAACCGCAGTAATAGGCCTAGATAAGCGCATTGAAACGCAGCCATAATCATCAAGATTCACACCAAAATTCTATAAGTAATTCTTTATGACCATTTAAATAAGCATGACCAGCGAGAACATCCAAGATTTGAAATATGAACGTCATAGGAAAGTTTGTGCAAGTCATGTTCTTTGTGCAAATAATTCACATGTTATCAGATCGTCCATGGAGGTAGACCACCCGGCACCTAAGACAGGGACGACGTTGAAGATAGGTTGCTGATGCATCTCTTCAAGTTCTTCAAAGGCATTCTTGAGCATCAGCGATAATGAATCCAGGGGAATGTGCAGGCTCACTGGATAATAGACCCGTAGGCTCTACAAAAGAGGATAGAGAAGACGAACAGATTAGAAACAAAATTAAGATGTCGCCTCAAGAAAGAAGATTTCACCGGAACTGATAAGAATGATTTAAAGCACAGAAAGAAACTTTTGCAAAGGGAAGCAGTAAAACTTGAGATGTATGATCAATTGGAGTATAGGATGCAGTTTCCCCATACAGACTTTGCTTCATAAAGAATCCAACTGCTTTAATCACTCAAAAATATTAAGTCAGAACCTCGGAGAAACTTGTTAAATGACATTTCAAACAAAATGTGTTCTATTCCTAGAGGAAGATGAGCAGCTTGACAATACTCATGGTTCAAATTGAAACTTGGCAGAGTCTGAGAAGAACGAATGGTCAACATTTTACGTGCAAAAATAGTAAAAGATGAGGATTCGGGTTAGAAATGAAAGAAATAACTTACCACAATTTCTTCCCAAAAGAAACCGTTCTCCGAAAGAATTTTATCAAGGAGACAAATGCAAAATCTTAATATCCTTTCCATTTGCCTCTCTGATATAAGATTTTGAATGTTGTCACTTTGCTGATTGGCGCCAAGAAACTCAGAACATAACCTTACAGCAGTCTCGTTTGTGACTGACAACACTACCGCACAGATCGTCCCATTGACAATACATCTGTTAATGCAAGAATCATGCCAGCTTTCATGCTGACAACTCCAATTGCCCGTTCTCATTAGAGGCTTGCCTTCAGCTATCGTTTCTGCATCATCCATGACATATAGTAGTGGCTTCACTTCTACCAATGCTCTGCAACAATGTAAGTCAACTGAGTATACACTTGAAGTAGATGTAGACATGGGACAATAATTAATCCTTTTCAATATGCTAAATCGGAAAATGCCATGAACTGCCTTCTCTGCAATTCAGAAGGAAAATTTAAAAATCCTCTCTTTCCTCTCGTCTCCCAGGTTCTGTGGATCAGAGTCATATAGTCTTTACGAGTCAAGTTTCACATATTAAAACATTTATTTGTCTGCCAAGAAACAGAACATGCCATGACTCCTTTAAGTTGCGGAGATCTTCCATTTGTGGACTATCCACTATCTGTGCCACATCTGCCGTGCTAGAAAGTATAAATTTCATTATGCCTGCTACACTCATATGGATCAGGTCGAACATTTCAATAAGATGCATGATGCCTCTCGGGCAACTATGATCTATGCACAAGCATTGTGTGGACCAAATCAGCTGGTTCTAAACCACTGCATTTTTTTATTGCTCAAGGGAAAGACGCTTGGATCAATTAAGAAAGGTTGACTGCGGTAGGCTCAATTTGAACATGCATATTCTACTACACAAACAATGAGGGCCGGTTTGGTAACATAGAAAAACCTCCTTTGCAGTTTCCAACACCAAAACTTGGTGACTAGATGTCTTTTCACCTGAGCACACTAAGTCCTGCTACCAAAGGCCGTTACAGTAGTGCAGTATATTACTTAAATAGTTCCATGGAGATGTATCCAAGAATCTTTTTGAGGAAAGTGACAGAGAAACAGAAGCCAAAAGTAGAGGAGGAAAAAAATATATAACCAATTATACTCGGTTACCTCTTTGGCAGATCAGGCACGAGGACATACAGAGATAAGTGATTGAGCACCTTAGGCGAATTTCCTTCTTTCATACTGCTAGACCTAATCTTCTCAAGGAATGCCTCCAGTTTGTCCTGAATTTTACCCCTCTCTGATGAGGGAGTAGATTCCGAGCAGTAAACAACGAAAAGTACAGAAGAGGTAGATATTGAACAATTAAAACATTTAGCCACAGCTTCACTGTTTTCTAGTGCTTTCTCTAACTCAGCTACAGCACCTCCTTTGCTGAGAGCCATTGTTGGAGGGTAAAGCCCCAGTTGCCCAGCCATATATAGTACATTCTTGTGCAAGGTTGCCTATAAGATAACGAACTCAGGAAAATCAATTCAGTATAGTGGGGCAAAGAGAGAGAGTGGCATCCATAACAGGACCAGGCATAATCATAGAGTTACAAATTAAAGTACACAAATATCCTCAGCAACATCAGCAATTGAGGTCACAAATGGTCCATCATTATCTTGATTACTGGAGGCTTTCATTTCTTTCATACAAGTATAATCTGTATGTAATTGGTCCACATGCCCAATTACATAGATTAATTTTACTTAGAACAGCCCAACATAATGTTGATTAAAAAGCATAACCGACTGAGGGATTTACCTGGCTGTATGGTCCAATGCAACTAGGTGCCCAACATGATATACTTTGAACATGGAGGACTCTTTTCTCTTGATTTTTTGTGACTAAAACTTCAATATAGGCCTTTCCCAGGCCTACATGAGGCAGAGGAAGCTCAATCGTACTGCGGGATGGAACACCAGAAGGGCACTTCTCCTGTGTGATGAACTTGACATACGTATCATTTGCTACACTAAACTCATTCATATCAGATATGTAGAGATGAACATAGAGAACATTCCTCCAATCCAAACCATGTTCCAAAAGTTCTTCTTCAATATTCCTTAAAACGCTTTTAAGGTCATCCTGCAAACCTGCCAATTATCGAAAACATCAAGAGCTGCAACAATTTGCATGTAAATGAGATCAACGATATACTGTTATTGCTGAGAGAAAACCTTATACTGTTACTGCAGACTAAGTACATCGATCTTTACCTAAAGAGGCTTTTTCTGAAGCTCCCAACCAGCAAGAAATGGAGAATGTAAGGTCCTCTTTCTTAGTTGAGATCTGGGGTCCATTATCTGCTGCTTTGGTCAAAACAATTGCATCAGCAACAGATTCCTTTGCATCCTCACATCCCTCCAGACTCTCAGCTTGTACCTCATACACTAAACCCATGTTCTCAAGATGGAGATCATTCATTTTGTCACAACCACTCAGAGATGCAGATTCAGCCTTCATTTCCAAATGAAAAGCCAATGGGTGTAGGATTCCAACAGGAGCTATAGAATCTGAAGAGTGTAGAATAACCTGAAATTCTTCAAGCATGATTCGAGCATTCTGGAGAAGTATTGAACCTCACATAGATTAGACTATTGACCAGAAACCACTTTTGTAATCCAAAACAATGCAAGCGCCTGCACGCGCAGAGAAAAGAGAGAAAGAGAGAGAGAGAGAGAGAGAGAGGGGGGGAGAGAGGGTTGTGTAGAATTTAAATTCAAAGAGCTTGTTACTTATTTCCTGAAGTTAATGAAGTTGGAGCAACTGCAGAGTCCAGCATATCAGTAACATGTTTTTCATCAGACTACTTTTGTTTGCGCAAATGTACATAGGTTTGTGTAGATTTTTTTTTTTTTTTGTTCGCAAAAGGTTTGTATAGAATTGAAAAGCAAAAACATAAGAACTCATTTCCCGAGGTAAACTAAGTAAAAGCCAAGCATATCAGTAATATACTTTTCGAAGTAAACTAAGTAAACACATCTATAGAGCCCAGCACATCAGTAATATTCTTTTTGTTTCGGATTCTGGTAATTTGCTTTTCATCACAGTATGTCCCTTTACAAAGAATGGGCAGCAGATTGTGAGGTACAGAAAACGAAAGAATAGACAGTACTTAACCCATTTCATGCATGAAGTTAAGAATACAACTTACTACAAAGAGGGGACAATCAAGAGTTAAAGTTTCGTACTCTCCTCCTTCTCCACAAACATTAATGCCATACAACCTGCCCAAGATTTAAAAGTGAAAAAAGAAGCCAGTAATCACATTCTATGCACAACAAGACGATAACAACATTCTTTGTAAATGAGACTTCCTTACATACTCTTTCAACTTATGGAGGTATGAGTACAAGAAAGAGATATCTTTCCCCAAATGTTTGGTAGGATTCAACCCCATTGCTGCCACCTGTCCCGTCCAAAGGCCATCTGTCTTAGAAGAGAAAATAACAACCATCTAACAGAAACACTATAAATAAATATTTTTGGCTAAGAACTACTATGTTAGATCTCCATGCATATGTGACGGCTAAAAAAGCACAAATACATCCCGAGATTAGTCACAAAACCTAGAATTACTGATCAACCGTTTGTATTTTAGGCTTTTAGGCAACCGGAAGTTCATCTTTCAACCCAATTTTCACACTCTAAATACTTTACTAGCCACCATTTCAAATCATAACATCCATCTTCACCAGCAACTATGTTACAAAGAGCTTACTATGAAGAGACTCTTTACAGAAGAGAAAAGGGACAGATGAAAGGAAGAAAGAAAGGAAGGAAGAAAGGAGAGTATATACTGAGGTAAAAAACGTGCCTTGCAAACAAGAGATGAGAAAAACAAAGCGTTCTACTTTTGTCTGCTGAAACAAGAATGATACAAATGTTGATCAATAAATGCACAGTAATGAAGTGGCAAACAGGTCTAAAGGAAAATCTCCACAGTGGCAGTGCATCGACTTCAGTTTATATATCCAAATAATTCTTATCCTTGTTAGTCTCATTCCAGAATGAATTTCACCTCACAAAATAAATTTTTCAAGTTATAGAACTAATGGTTCCAGGCCATACCTTTACTAATCTATCCAAAAAGCGAAAGTGAAGCACTACATTATAAAAAAGAAACAGATGAAGCAGATCAAATAAAAGTGTCACCTTCACCGTAATAGCCACTATTCCATTGTCAATCTGATTTCACAAAAGAAAAAATCCTGTAAGTAGAAATAAACTGAACAATTATCTAATGTCATATGAAATGATAACACAATTTACCATTTCTTGAAGAAGCAATGACTGATCCTGTTTCCATAAATATGCCAGAGAAACAAGCCCTAACCTTGAACAGACACTTTCCACCCGTAGCCTTTGATAATCAGAAGCTATAGCACCGGAAGATACCGCCTCAATTGATGGTATCTTCTTTTTAACTTCTTTCAACAACTCATACATATCTTCAACTTCATCCCCAGGAGTCGCTCTGTAGCTAAGCTTCTGGTGCCTGTCTGAGCACATAGTCCAATATTAAAGAAATTGTACATGGTATGGCTCTGTACTAACAGTCAAATTCTTAGCTACAACAATTCAACAGGTTCTCTTGCTCTGAGAGAAAGAGTAACATGGCCAGGAAATTTTTACTGGAATGGAAGACATATGGTAGGGGATGTTGACAACGACAGCATCAATCATAATGATGAAAGATACTTATCTGAAGCTAGTGGTGATGCTTTTGTGTAACTCAGTAAAGACCCTAACGAACAGTTTGCTTTTTCCCAAAAAAAACTAGTATTGTCGGAAAATTAGGTAAGCCAATTGACACCGGCTTTCCTTGTGGCCTTGGGTTGGCCTTAAATTAATTCACTATCAAGGTCAAATTATCGTGGTTTGGTGGGGGACAGTAGAAAAAGCCATTTGACTTGTTCTTTTGTCATCTTAAGGAATTTTATTACTCATTGTTCCCTTAACAACATAGAGGCATTATGCAAGGAAGGTCTACCATGGAGGCTATTTTCTTGATAACGGGATGGAGAGGTATCAAAAAAGAAGAAAGATCTACATATGGTGTTTATTGATCTTGAGAAGGCGTATGATACGGTTCCAAGACAGTCTTATGGTGGGTGCTTGAGAAAAAAAAATCAAAGTATGTAGAGCGATCAAGGATATGTATGATGGCGTTACTACATGTGTGAATGCTTGTAATGAAACATCAAGCTATTTCCCAATCACAATGGGCTTACACCAAGGCTCGGCTTTGAGTCCTTATCTTTTGCCATGGTTATGGACGAGCTAACAAGAGATATCCAAGATGAGGTCCGTGGTGTATGCTATTTGCGATGATATTGTGCTCATCAATGAGACAAGGGCGGGGTTAACGCTAAATTAGAATTATGGAAAGTACGTTGGAGTCCAAAGGGTTTACGTTAAGTCGAAGTAAGACCGAATACATGAAGTGTGAGTTCGACAAGGCAAGAGGGGAGATGAACCCGTCAATTTGCTCGGACGGGAGGTACCCAAGAAAGATACTTTCGGATATTTAGGATCAATATTGCAAAAGGGGGAGAGATTGATGAGGATGTAAGCCATAGAATCGGAGCAGGTTGGATGAAATGGCGCGGTCATCAGGATTTTTGTGTGATCGCAAAATCCCTCTTAGGCTAAAAGGAAAATTTATAGAAACTGTAAGACCCAATGATCTACGGAGGGGTGTTGGCCAAGATAACATGAGCATAAGATGGAAGTAGCGAAATGAGAATGCTAAGGTGGATGTGTGGCCATACAAGAATGGATAAGATAAGAAATGAGGACATTCGACGAAAAGTTGAAGTAGTATCGGTGGCTAAAAGATGAGAGAACATCGTTTGAGATGGTTTGGACATATTCTTGAAGGCCCCTAAATGCTCGTAAAACAGTGTGTTATAGGGAGCATGACATGAGGAAAGGAGAGAGGTCGGCAAACTTACTTGGGGAAAAGTAGTAAGACAGGATTTGTTGGAGTGGGACATAGATTGGCGCTTGTTTGTCTTAGGACAGTGGAGAAAGCGATTAACATTGTGGAGGGGCAAAAATTCCCATGTTCCATGCCGTTTGAATCCTAGCCCTTTGTTTTCTTTATATTGCTATAGCTATGTTATTGTATTTTGTCTTATTTTATAGCTCTTTCGGTCTTGCTTTTTTGGGTTCATCGACCGCCCCCCCCCCAACTAGTTTAGGTTAAAGGTGATGTTGATGTTGATGTTGATGTTGATGTATTGTTCCCTTAACAACATATGAACTATCAAACAATCTAAAGCCAGCTGCAAGTAATTGTTCTATCTAGCCACATATCTCTTGCGTTCATTCTTTGGGAAATTCATGACACGAATTACTTTTACACATCTACTAATACAAACAACTAAGCACAAAAACTCGCCTCGTAGATCCTTGTATTCGTCTTCTGAACAATGGAATTCCCATACACTTTGCATAACTGACAATTATTTGGTGCCCAACCTGACGTCAGCAATGTAAACAGCCCAAAGTCAACAAACTCCGAAAAGTTTGATGTAAATGAAGCGCTTTAGTAGTATCATGAATCATAAAGATGATGAACAGCAGATTCATGAAGACATATATGGCAGCAGGCTGTGAATATTTCCTATCAGAAACATTCTTCACACAATTCCCTTCACCTATCTTCACGCCTCATCTGAAGCCCCAATAACATCCTTAGGACATTAATACAATCAAAAGAGTCCAAAATAAGACATATAAGCAATAATGGCAGAGAAGAACAGATTTTTACGCAAAGTGCAAGCACAGAATTTCATCTCCGATCACATGTACAATACAAGAACTTCTCCAGAAACCATCTTAATGCAAGGAGAAACTTTCATTGACAATACCATAATCAACGAGTTCCATGACCGAGCAAACGAGAAATTCGAATCGCATTCAAAGTAGCCTTACAACTCGGAGTTCCTTCATCTAATCCCACAACTGTCGCTCTTTACTCATCACTTCATCAATACAATTACAAAATATAACGGAAAAAACAATGCATGTTGACCAAAATAGAGAGAGAGAGAGAGAGAGAGAGAGAGAGAGAGAGAGAATACAGTCTGATACATGTAGCTATCGAGCTCATCCACAGAATCGTCGACCGGCATCAAATTCGCAAGCGCAACAATCTGAAGTCGAAAAAGTTAGTAGATCAGCATCATCACCATCAACCTCCCCCTCTTCATACCACGCATCGATCGAGCATCGACAAGCTCAAAAGCCAAATCCCAAACCACAAGAACTACAACAACAGCAAACAAAACGACAACTTTATCAACGACGGGTCCCACATAGAAGAGTACCTGGTGGCCATACTGAATGCACTTCATCATGGCGTAGCAGCTGTCTTTGCCGCCGCTGACCAGCGCCACCACCTTCATCTCCTGCTGTTCTCGGCTTCGGAGTGACGTTGGCACAGAAAAGGGAGAGAAGCAGGAAGAGAGAGAGAGAGAGATTGTAAGCTTAGTTTTGACTTCGCAAAGACACTGGTGAATAGAATTCGTCTGTCGACACGCTGTACTTTTGTGGGCTTTAGGGTTTCCCCCATTTTCAGAATTTCATCGAAGAATCGACTGTTCCTCGTATCGCACCATGCCCGACTTCACTTTGTCATAATTTCTCATACGGCTCAATTTTTGTGCATACAATCTGTTGAATGAATAGGTTTGCTCTCGAAATCGGGAACGCCAGTAGCAGTCGTACCGAAAGTGGAATGAAGCAGAGCAGATATGAAAGGGGGAGTGAACGGTTCCGTTTTCATAATCTCGGTGTACGTGACTTCTCATGGATTTTAATACTACCGCAATACGGTTTTGAGTCCATGTTCGCGTCAAGACAAACGTCGCGATGTGATTCGATGTATCGACCTAAACTGAAACCGAGACATGCCATTCTAAGAGCATTGTGATGTTCCGATGATCTATTGTGAAAGTTTTTATAGGCCTTATTCTTGTTTTTTACTCTTTTTTCCATGATGATCTCAACCATAACCTAAATACCCACTTATTCTCCGGCAGTTAAAAGCTAGTTAAAACGTTCGTGCTCATGCAAGGAAAAAGAATGAACCCTTCATAATTACCAATACATGGTGTAAATGTCATCGGCAAGAGACAGGCGTGAGCAGGAGCATGTTAGAGCCTGATACAAGTGTTCTACGATAGGAGCACAAGTAGCAGCACGACCGAATCGACCGAACCGACACAAAGCATGAAGTGGCCTATTGTAGCACACCCTCGACTTGGCTTCTTTTAACACCCTTGATTCTAACTTGTAATGCAATTATATCGCGTCAAATCCTAGGACATGTCACATTTTGGTGTGTTTGTTCATTTTCACATCTAACGTATTAAACCGAGCTACACTGCGTAATCCCTCCGAGCGTGCCATGTGTTGGTTGGTTCGTAAATGTAGATGGAGAATCATGCAATCCAATCGTCCTTTCATTCCATCCAGCCTTACATTGCGCCCGCCGCCCGGTCTTTGAGTTTCCCTTTGAGAAAACACCTCCTTGTGAGTGAGTCGAACTCATAACGGATGGGGCCGCCCCCAGCAACCCAGCAAAGCAGCTGCTGGTGGGTCTCGTTCAGGATGAGCGGGGCAACTGGCGAGGAGGCTTTGCTAGACCATAAGGAGTATGTTCTGCACTTAAAGGTCGAAATGCGATGGTATCTTCGGCCATGCCGATGGGCTACACTCAAATCTTATTGGAAGTGCATTCGCCAGCACCTATACACAGATGTTCGCAACCAGGGTCCAGAGACGGATTTGGGGAGAAATCTCATTTTTGTAGATGGCAAATTTCGCTTCAACACTGGGGTTAAGCATACTCTTGGCTACATGCCGTCACAAGATTTAGTTCACAAGTAGTTTGACGATCAAGTCAGCATTTGTGCATCGCATAAAAATTATGACGCATATACCATTCTGATTGTAAAATAGCAAACCTAAGAGAAAAGTCTTATCCAAAGTCTCGGTCTTGATACTAGTGGCGTTAATTATTGCATGTAGTTATGGGCGTACACTTCGATACGCGAAATTTGAAAACTGTATAAAGAATTATTAATGTTCATGAAGATACTACTCATGTCACAGATTTACACCATCTGAGTAATGAGAATCCTAGCCCTCGCTTAAGCATGGAAAGAGTCACTTCTACTGTTTTTCCTTGGGCTCTCCCATGTGTTACTAATCAAAGACCAACAAAGGCCCGAAGATCATGTAAAACCACATATTAAGCAGGTAATGTCTCGTCGAAACCTGTCTACCCACGCTACCACAATCCACAAATATACTGATCTCCACGGCACTTGCATAAAAATTAACTCCTCTGCTGGTCATGGCATTGATATTGCCACAAAGAATACCAACTCATAGTGGAAAAGTAGATGTTACGCAAAATTACTAGCAGACTTGGATGTAGAGACATGGACATAACATTTTCACCATAATATTTCTTTGTTATGGCAGACTTCTCCGACAACAAGCTGTCGCTGACATCATGCTACCGATAAACAAGCATCTGAGAAACATAATACAAAGCCATAGTCGAAAAACACCGCCAAAGATAGAGACGAGCATCCGACCAAAAAGAACGAACAGAACATATGCCTTCAGGTCATAAAGTCGCAGTCAAAATTTGATCTAGTATCACTATACGGTGATTGCTTTCTTCAAAGCTAGCAAAAACCCATTCATAAATAACCATTATTCAACAAACTACCAATGAAAAGGGCAATAAAAAGGAAAGAATTGCCTACCTCCCCAACCTGGCCAAATGATTGTACCAGTTTCAAGTACTAGAAGAACCGCCAAACTGATATTCAGAACTTAAAGTTATTAAGAGAAGCACCAACCACTTACGCTAGAGAAACAAATATCTCAGAAACTGGCGAGAAGATCACCAATGACGTCAATGCTTCAACTTGGACTTCAATTGAGTGTAGTTTAGGCCGATATTTCCTCCACAGAAATGTTAATTTGGTACTCAGTATTGTCGCCGAAAGTCCAAATATCAGCCCAAGTCCAATTTCTGAGAATAGCCTCTGCTCTGTGGCAGGCCAACTTGACCATCTGCGGAATTTTCTCCCCTCGACAAATTTATAGATGACTGACAAATCCATCAGTAATTCATTCCAGGTTGGCTCTCTTGCTTCGCTGCCTGTTCTTGATGATGATTTTTTTCTCTTCCTTGAAAACCTGCCATTAAATAAGATCATTAGAGTACTTGCAAGGGTGCAAATGAGGTCATTAATTAAACATCTAAAACATTTTTCAACCTAAACCTGAACACCCTTCAAACTTATAATCATCTGTTAGACTAGCCACGTTTGTGTGCTAAGAGAAAAAAAATAACATATCAGAAGATATGATGCTAGAAATAGTGCTTCTGTGCTGCGGCCTCTCCAAACAAAAGTGGACCAAAATTTTGGGAGGAAAGTGAATATCAAATTATCTTCTAAAATCATTCTACAAAAAAAAAAAAGTTTATCTTCTAAAACTATAGTCGTAGGTTTTAAGCAGGTCTTCTCATCGATTAAATAAATTTAGTGGATCGGCAATTCATGGTATTCTATAGCCAACTTTGCTAACAAAACCGATGACTTATTATTAATATGTAGAGAGAGAGAGAGCGCCAATAAAACATAAGAAAGGACACCAACTACGCATATCAAGTGTAAAAGGGAAAACGTTTTATGCAACCAGGGTATTCTTCTTTTTATTGAATTGGCTAACAGTGTCCATCGCTAAGTCATGCTCATCTCTGATATCATTTATCCTTAAGCCTGGATAAAGGTTGAGAGAATAAACTCATCATATACCATCTTACCCAATCACTCTTAGAATGGAGCCTCAAGGGACTCATCCCATACTTCTGCACTTCCATTAGAGGCATCTTCAACATCTTCTTCCATTGAAAGCCTAATATATTCCCTATGTGCGAAGCGATCCCACTCTGTCAAGGTTGGATTCTCCCTTTCCTGTTTCAGGTAGAAATATCAAACCAGTATAAAGCTGATAACCACGCCAATTAAAAAATCGTGCCTGTCCCATGAAAATGTACTAAGTTTTCAACATATGATATGGAAAATTCTTACCTGACGAATGAGAAATGGATCACGGCTCTCAAAAGCCATAAATTTATTGAGGTTGAAAAGAATATTGAATACACTTCCGGAAAGTTTGCAGCCTTTCAGATCATTCAATGTGATATAACTTTCACTCTGCAAGCAAGCAAGGGCTTCTAAACTGTTAGACACGGTAAGATAACCAATTAAAGAATTACCACTTTCATGTGGTCAAATTCAACAAGTTCCAAGCAATTTAGAAACTAATTCCCTGGAAACATACTCAAGGGCCTTAATTACATAGATAAATCGGTATTAGCAGGCAAGAACTCTAAAACATGCATTATGTGATCAAAGGAAAGATCGACGAAAGGACATTAGAAGTATTCTTAAACATTCTTGTCATCCATTGCAGAACATAAATCCCATGAACAATATAGTGCTGAAGAAAAAAAAGAGCAAACCTCTGGCCCAATCATGTCAATTATCTGACACAAAATATCCTCAAAGAGCACAGGCTCTTGAGCCATGCACTCCATACGATGCAACTGCTCCTCATAGAAATATTGCAATTCATTTCGGGTCAAAATTCCATTTCCATCCAAATCTATGCATTTAAACCTAAGAAAGAAAGTCAGACAACAAGTTACATTTAAGGTGGAAACGTGTACAAAAATGCACTATAAAACACAATCATGAAATTTTGAAGCAAGACCATCAGATATTTCATTAAACATAGCACGTATGACTCTCAACATAATATGGAAGCATGATCAAGATCCATGAAAATACTAACTGCATCAACAAAACACTGAAGTACTAAATGCAATACAAAATGCCTACAGTTCTTAGATGCAGGTGTGTGTGTAAGGGGTGAGTGGGGGTGTGTGTGTGTGTCTCTCTCTCTCTCTCTCTCACACACCCCCCACCCCCCCCCACAAAAAAAAAAAAAAAACACCCACTCACCCCACACACACGTACGCCTGCACACGTGGAGAAGAGTTCTTATTATGGAATAAAACATCCTCTTTGTTTTCAGCCTCCAGAAGAAATGCTAAATGAAAAATACACTTATGGAAACAATTAGAGAACTTCACAATTTCCATGCTGCGTTATCAAAATAAGAATTGCAAAACTGAACATCTTTCTCAATGACCTCAACATTCATCACTCGGCAATGCCTACATGGGTTTACAGTAATTGGAGACCTAACGTACCAGTATTCAAGACTAGGCTCAGAAGATTTATCCTCCTCAGCCAGTATGAAGTAAACAAAGTCTTCGTAACCCATCTTCCCTTCAACTTTGCTAGTGAACTTTTTTGGGACCTGAGATCATTCAGGAGAAACAAGACAACTTTCGTAAGCACCAAGTTGTCCATCATAGCAGGAATCTGGGTCAAGTCATTACATACAGTAGACACGAACCTGAGAAAATATTCTATCTACAATTCGGTAGGTAAGTGCATGATTGCCATATCGGATAAGGTTCTCCTTGTCTATCAAGAAATCATGGTCTGTATCCAATTCCCAGAACTTGCAGTATATGACGTAAAAATGTTCATAAGAGAAATACCTGCATTAGGAATTAAAGTATCAATGGTGCAAGCAGAAAGCATATTTGGAAAAGCAAACACCACCAGAAGATTACTCTGGCAGCATCATTACTTTACCAATTACACACTTAATCCATCAAATAGCTACTTTTAGAGACCAATGCAGAAGAATCAGATTATGTGTGAACTGATTTCACAGAGAGATTATAATTCTGAGGGGCTCTTACTGATGTACAATTACACAAATCTGCCTATGAAGAAACAGACGGACAAGCCCCAATGTGCAAATTTTGAAAGGACAGAAATGCCTAATGAAATAACTAAGAGAAAACATCATCATACATTTTTTTACCTCAAGACTTTATTTATATCTTCTTCTTCGTCTGCATGTAACATTGCATCAATCAAGTTCCCACGTTTCAACTCCCTGAGAGTCAGATTGCCATTTCCAGATCTATTTATGTAGTAAAATATTCTGTATATCACTGTTTCAGCTGTGCATGGTAAAGAAAGTCAGGTTAAATAAATCGAGAAGGGAGAAAAACAAAACATTACAGTCTAACAGATGTGAATGAGAGTTGAACTGAAGCAAGAAGAAGGAAACTCTGTCAAGGCTAGGCTAACAGACAAAATGATCCCATAACTACTAAGAGCAACTTTTTAACCAGTAAATCATAAACCAAGATAGGAATATTAAATGTCATAAAAAATTGCCGATTTGGAAACAATAGTCCTCAGTATAGTTAGTATCTAGGTCATTACTCACTGTGACATTTACTTCCTAAGTGTCAGAAACAGAACACATTTTTTCTTGATGATCAATTGATACAGAATGTACTCCATGAAATCAGACTTTATAGCAGCCATGGCGCATTTAGTTTTGTTAAGTCATTGGGATGAATTCACAATCAAAGATCTTATGTTCTGATAAGGGTTATTAACAAAACCTGGCAAACATTTTTCCTCATGAAACTATTTCCCTTCAACAACCCAAACTTGCGACTGCAAGGGCAAACTAGTACTGTCTATTTCGGCAATGAAAACTAACCAAACGATGTTTAATTCGGGAGAACAGACAATCACAATACTTCATGACCTTGACTTACTAATTATGATGTATTAATTACAAACAAAGATAATTTGTAAATGACTGCTTCTATCGATATCCTTGTTTTATTAATTGTCAAATATTTCACCAGATCATTCGAAATAAAGTAAGACTTGATATTAAAACCAATGACAAAACTCAAATATGTCCAAACATGGTTTTGCAATTTATTCCAAAATAGAATATTCTCATTTTCATGAAACAACCACATTTTCATGAAAATAGGAAACTAAAAACAACTAGTTTCATTTATAATTTCACTGAAAGCAATTTCCGAAACCAAACAGGTCCGGCTGTATACATCAACCACTCCCGAGTGAGCCATGTGCACCAGACATCCCCTTTTTAGTAGGGATGGAAGCGGGATGGGTTTGGGACAGTTGATCTTGTCCCAAACCCATCTCACTAGCTTTTGCGTATTTCCAAACCCATCCCAAAAACTATATGGTTTTGCAAATGGACTGCCAAACTCATCCTATTTAAGTTATTGGGTCCTCGACAGGTTCTCAAAACCACTGTGGTTATTAAATTTTTCTTCAAACATTGTCTAGCAAAAAATAAACAGCAAACCATCTTGATTACAAATCCCCAATCATGGAAATCTAGATTATGCAACCACTTCAATTCAAAATCTGGCAGAAATTGTACGAAGCATAAAAGATAAAATAGGTCTTGCTTTTCAGGTCTTGAGATATACCTGCAAGACAAGTCCCAAAACCTATAAGGTTCTGTAAATAAAATTCAAACCCGTCCTGTAACCCTTTTAAGTCCAATTGGGTTTCAGGACAAGCCGGGTACCCTATACAACCAAGCCCACTGCCATCTCTATTTTTTTAGTTGCAAACCACTTATTACACAGAGCCACAAATACAAAACAAATACTAAGCATGGTTTCAATTTATTCCAAAATAGAATATTCTCATTTTATGAAACAACCACATTTTCATGAAAATAGGAAACAAAGACAACTAGTTTCATTTATAATTTCACTGAAAGCAATTCGAAACCAAACAGGTCCGGCTTATACATCAACCACTCCGAGTGAGCCATGTGCAAGACATCCCTTTTTAGTAGGGATGGAAGCGGGATGGGTTTGGGACAGTTGATCTTGTCCCAAACCCATCTCACTACTTGCGTATTCCAAACCCATCCCAAAACTATATGGTTTGCAAATGGACTGCAAACTCATCCTATTTAAGTTATTGGGTCCTGACAGGTTCTCAAAACCACTGTGGTTATTAAATTTTTCATTCAAAGCATTGTCTAGCAAAACATAAACAGCAAATGAGGAGCATAAAGGAAAGGATGTCATATCGCGTCATATAAAGTCCATTAATAAAATATTCACAGAAAGTAACTAGAATGGCATATGAGCAAATTTGAGGAGCGCAAAAGGACAATTAATCATATCACAATAACCAAAATCTCTATAACAGGTCAGGAACAAACCATATCTTTCCTGAAACTCAGGTGTGCTCTGCAAAAACTCCAGTCCAGGGTGAGTAGCCAAAAGCTCTCGAAGCACAGGTTTGAAGTCATCCTGTGGCAAAGTCGGAAAACACAATATATAAGAAACTAAAACAGTATTTATGCACTGATCGAGTCAATAAAAAGTTGCAAAAGTAAGATAACCCCAAAAAGGTCCCAAACTGCAACCTACAGAGAAGAAGGATCAGAGAAAATGTGAGTAAAGAAAACATAATGAACCTGAGTGAGATACTTGAGATTTGGTTGCTTCAAAATCTTATAGATTTGAGTTGCTATATCCAGTGTCAACATGTTCCCATTAATCCAGTAATCAGCAAACGCATCCCTATCAGTCAATTATAGGGCAAGGATAAGCCCAACAAAAAGCAACAATATTAATTAGGAGATAAATGATGAAACAACAGCCGAGAAAAGGAATCTGAATTCCAATCTACAAAAATACATCACTAGCTCATGTGGGAACCAAATTTTACACCCCAACATATATTAGCCAATGGAGAAGAATGCAATTATCAAGAAGGAAAGTCTAAACATCCTCTATCTGTGCTTATGGAATAGGTGTCAGCTACACTGCTAGGTATATGTTATTCCACCAACATAAACAGCAATAGTGTAAGTATTAGCAGGCAATGGATTTGTTTATACGGTCTCACCCTTGATCATCCAGCTCTTTGAGTTTTTGATACCTATAGGTCCAACTCAAGTTCACAAGCTCACTCACTATCTAAACCTGCCTGGATGCATGGAAGAGTAAGATTCTGACCGTTAACTAGTAGGATGTTATAATATTGTCAAAAGATCAAAGGGGCACTATTGCCTCCCATTACCAAAAATGGTCCCCAAAATTCGAATGAAGTCTGACGGCTTCGGAAAAATCAGGAACTAAGATACTTTGAGCACTCAAGTAACTGAAGCATACGGTAGCTAAAAGAACAGTATCCAAATACCATCGTAATTATAAGAACCATCTTTAACCTTTGCAACATATTTTTGAGACTTCTGAAAAAGATTGATGAAGTCCATGGACAATTTGAAAGGCCATGCAACTAGAAAAGTTAATTAAAAAATAGCATTCTTGAGGACTTACCGACCATGACTCAGGTAAGTTGGGCCCCAAGTGGGTTATTCGTCTGAGCAAATTAAGTATACCATGATTTTCCTTGTTAAAGCAGAGGATTCGGCCTGAAAGCGCTGAATTTATTTTTCTCAACAAAATTGTCATGGACCACTAATTAAGGAAAAGAATACTAATGTTCTTTTTTTTTTTTTTTTGTAAATTGAGAATACTAATGTTTTTTGTAGCTGCTATAGTGAGAAAACAATGTACCAAAATTGGAGGCACCAGTAATGCAATCAACTACTGAATCCCTTTCTCCAGAAAATTAGAACATATAGTCAGTGATTGTCTGGAAACTTTCAAAAGAAAATCATATTTCAATGAAGTCAAATAGGAAACACTACCACAAATAATTTGAAATTCATAAGGACCACCATGTGCCTTGTTCTCGGGTTGCTCTGACATAACTACTTTCTCAAAGCAAAGTTGACATAGACCCATGGACAAGCATGTACAGGGACATTTGAGAAACAGCAAATTGTAGAGGAGAGCCAATAAAGAGTCTGGATCAATAAAGGTGCTTTAAATAGAAGGATTGGAAAACTAGCACAATGATTGAGGCATGATCAAAAAATTGACTAGAATGGCTAGGCCTAAAATGTGAAAAAGCATGCAGTAAATATTGGTGATCTTCCAGTACCGAAGCCTATTCATGTCATAGAGGAGACAGACTCAAACAAGTCAGCAAAGGCAGCCCTGTCAATCACTAGATTTGGTTTGACTACATCACAAATTACCACTGGCATCCCTTTGCCCACATCACCAAGCAAGAACTTAATTTAGGAAAAGGTAGAAAATGACGAAAAAATGCAAACCTCGTAATGAAGCCAGTGCCATTGACATCAATCTTTCTGAAAAGACACGTCGAGAAGAATGATGGCAACTTGCAAATTTCCTCGTAACTAATTTGAAGTCTGAAAGACCAAGGAGATGATAGAGCACTGAATTATAGATGGCAGAGAAAACACTAGTAAAAGTAATAGGAAGGCCAACAGGATCTTCTTACCATTCATCTGCAAACCATCAGAGTGAGCATAAAAGAATTGATTGACTCTCAATATGCACTGTTCTTTCAGTTCTTTTGGAGGCGGTCGGCCATTTTGAAAGTAAAACTGCAATTATCCACATCAAAAGCAACTTACTTTTACAGAAACAGGGAAAAATTCAGCTACTCAAAGAGTAAATATGAATAAATCAGCATCTCCCAAACCTGTGGTATTAATTCTTTAACTGGCTCCCTAACTATTTTCAAAGGAGAACCCAAGTTAGAAGGGCCAGCTCTCTGTTTCATTACACGAGGGGAACCAGATGTACTTCTAGGGGATAGTGGAGGTGCATTTCCCGCAGGAAACATGGAAGGTAATGAATTGCCAGAAGCAGCACTGGTGCTCGAAGAGCTCCCAGGAGAATTCAGAGGTGCACCTGCCTTTGCATCATTTATCAGTGACGTCACCTGAAACCATAGGGAAAGGAAAGTTCTAAAAACTTGGGATACCACATCAAAGATTACTCAAAAACTTATCAAAGATCATGAAAGCAAGAACGCATGTATGGAAATTTTTGCCTTCTAGTTATGATTTCAGAGAGCCAGTAACTATGACAATTTGTGTTCAATCAAAAGCAAGTTAAGAATTTTCTAGAAACAGTAACTAATTTCCAAGGAAGCATCCTCTATTGAAATTAGCACCAGCTTCCACAATCAAAGCAACTTCTTCAGGCATTCCACAATCAAAGCAACTTCTTCAGGCATCCACAATCAAACCACTTTAAATTCCCACAATGTCAGGTTTCATTGACTATGCATGTGATGAAACAGAATTCATATGGCATCCTCACAATTTAAGATCCATTAATTCGTATACATGTTCGAAAGGCTTACACAATAGCAATTTGGGCAAGGACCTATTTATCTTCTATAACTTGATTCATTGACAAAGATGTCCTCTACTACCATTGAATCAATTGTGGCCTAGCTTTTCGCATTTATAGATGCCACAGAGTTCCTAGGCATGAAGTTTTGAATGTGAGCATCAGGTAAGCATACACAAGAAATGACAATTCTCATCAACGTTGCAGAAGCTATAAGGGAAACTTAACTCAGAGCAATTGAGTTGTCATCACTGAGGCTCCATGCTGAATAACAATTATAATTATTAGATATCGTTGAAATGTCAACTGGTTCTAGACTCGTACATTTATTGAATTATGATATTAAAATTTGCTAGAAGGGCTTAAAAAAGAAGGACACCTCACTAAAGAAGATATCAATCTGTGAAGTTTAGTTGCCCCCCCAAAAAAAAAAACTGTGAAGTTTGGAAAACACTGTGATACTGTTTCAAGCATAATGCTAGTCCTGTCCACTAAAAGGGTATATTGAAGATGTGGCAGAATTTTATTGGATGTTTAATAAGACCCAAATGTTCAAAGGCGCAATCGCAATTTGCCACATCACTTAATACACCAATTAGGAGACCATTCTCGGTATACATTACATTACTCTTGTTTTGATGTGGTCGTTCATCTCAAGTCATTATACCCTCTAATGGTGAGGTTCTATTTCATTCTTTTTAAAGTTACAATCTCCTTCCATCCTCAGCGCAATAACAATTTTTGTTGTTCATGTCTCCTTTTTTCTTTACAGAAGGGATCAGACCAACTATGTCATGTCTCATTATTTGAATCTCATTAATTCTACATATGATGTACGGGAAATTCATGTTGCCTCCGTCATTCACCTAGACTCTAGCAAACAGAGTGAATGAAGATGAGCAAGGTAAAGTCTGCCTTCAGAACTTAAAGAAATTATTGAAAAAAACACATCAATCCTGACAGTTTAATGCATCTGGCCTCGGTTTTTTATAGAATTATCTTTCATTTTAAGATCCTTTAAGCCAAATTTGAACCCCCTACTCATTGGAATATAACCGTGCCTTTGAAAAGTAATTACATCATGTCCAGCGACTTTGATGTCAACCAAGCACATGTTTGGAAGAAGGTATGAACAAACCCACCATTAGTATTCCAACACATGTTTTGCAGAAGACTCCTCATTCTTAATCATTTGGAAATCCAAAAATAAATAGTCTAAGACACTTTCCCAAACTATTAATCCAACTTTTAAATAAATGCATGACTTGACAAGAAACTCGCCGCAAAATGATGCATAGTTCTCCTATGAGTTCATTCTTCTTTGAAAATCGAGTTTGCATCTACGCAGTGCAGGCTTCATCAGCTTTTTCAAAAGAAAGGTTCCCCGTAATTTTTCAACTCCCTCACCGTTAGCATAAAGCTCATGAACATGGTATAGCTTAATCCCTACTACACCCCAATTTTTGAGTCCCATACTAGCAATTGGATACCAACCATCACTTTCGAAGTTATTAGATCCGATCAGGCAGCTTTAACCTTAATCTTGCTTGTCTTTTGGGATAAGGCAAGAAGAAACCAGTATTAGAAGTCTGACACATGTTTTTCATAAGATAAATAATCCTTAATCATTTAGAAACCCATCAATCAGCACCCCAGAACACCTTCTCCAAGTTTCTGACCAATTTATTAATAAATGCAATGACTTGAAATGAAACTCGCCATCAAATGACACACAATGCCTAATCAGTTCTTTGTTCTTTGAAAATCAAATTCGAATCACTGGATGACGACACAGTCTTTTGCCAAGTGAAAATGTTCGCACAAGTTTCCAATTTCCAAACTGTAACTTTTAGTGTAGAACTCATACACATGGTATTTCTTATCCATAACCAGAAAACTTCACATTTCAAATTGCACCCAAAACATTTGTGTTCCCAACCCGGCACTTTATAAAACAAGTAAATCTTATCCACCATTTGCTGATCCAAAACCAAGGCATAAAGGAACCGTCATCATAATTCTCACACACATTCACCATAAAACTCCTCATCCATAATCATCCGAAACTTGAAAAGACAAAGTCCAAGATAGCTTCTCCAAGTTTCAAACCGATTTTTCTATAAATGTCTGAATAACAAAGGAAACTCCCCATAAAATGGTAAAGATTGAAAAAGATAATTTCTTCCTTCAACAATTCAAACAAATATAGGTGATATCTGAGTTGGAACATGCCCATTAACCAACCAGAATCCCTAAGAACAAACCACAACCAAGACATGTATCTGGACGAAGTAATGCACAATCAACAGCAAAATGCACACGTAGACTAACACGGAAATCAGAAGCAGAGGCATATTGGCAATTCATTTCAAAACGCAAATTAAAGCGTGAGATTTCGGTTCACAAGTACCAGCCGGTTGCTGTCG
Source organism: Rhodamnia rubescens (assembly GCA_021437795.1). Classification (NCBI taxonomy): domain Eukaryota; kingdom Viridiplantae; phylum Streptophyta; class Magnoliopsida; order Myrtales; family Myrtaceae; genus Rhodamnia; species Rhodamnia rubescens. The sequence goes on along the minus strand of JAILYA010000006.1, from coordinate 923,850 downwards.
GGAAGCGAGAGCCACTGATGGAAGATCTTCTCGACGAAATCGGAGTTCGATTTCAGAGCCAAGGGGGACACCTCATTGAGCTGCAAAAGGTCGGTCTCCAAGGACGCCACTCCGCCTGCGGCCATCTCCATGCTCGTCGTCTCCGCCACACCTCTCAATCTCTCATCCAAAACCAACGCCAAACCGGAGCACGATTCTCGCGGGGGTAGGAGGACGGAGATCGACACAACAGCCTGCAGATTCAGCTCTGGAGCTCGGAAAAGCCAACTACCGAATCGCAGAGGCAGCTAAGGACCCCACAAGCTGGATTCGCGAGCGAGGGGATTGGACTCAAGGCCAGATCTTCGTAGCAATGAATGGGGCCAGATGGGTGACAATCTCGCGCTTCCCGCTCTCTCTTTTCTCTCTCTGTGCTGAGCAGAGAGGAGATGATTGGAGAAGACAACGAGACGCGAAGCGAGAGCGAGCTAGAGGGAGAGACAGAGAGAGAATTGTTTTTTTAGGGATCGATGCAGTTGCAGGAGGTTCGCAGAGAAAAATCAATTGGGGAAAATACTTTCCAGAGGTTAAAAATCATGAGCACCTGATTTCGGAGAAATTGGTCGAAGAAGAAGGCGCGTTGCATGTGCTCGGTCACGTGCCATCATGCGCGCGTGACGTGTACCTCAGCCGGGAGCGAGAGGCGGGTCGAAGCCCGGCCCGATTCCCTTCGGACCGAGCGGGACCGCCCGGGTAGTGTACGGCGAGGTTGTTCATTTGAGATTCCAAATGTTATGCCTCGTCAAAGTTGAGGTGTGCGAAACTCGCTTGAATTTGAAATTTTGAAGTAGTATTAAGCTTATTAGTTGAAACAAAATGTGGATATCAAATAAAAAAAAACTTGATGCCTAGACTCAAATTCGATTGCATTAGCTTAGCCAAATGCATAGAAAGGTGAAGCGAGCTAAGTTAGATCCCATTTTTTTTACTTTTTTTAGAGAGTCGATGATTATTCATAATCTAATTTTGTTTTGTTAATCTCGATTTATGCTTACACGTACATTGGATTACATGACGAGTTTGGTTTATAAGCGAGTCCGGTCTTGTATAAATCACACAAATTATTTTGCAGGAAAAAAATAAGTTGAATGAATCAATCTAAATCCTATTATTTATGACCCACCCAAACCCACCCCCTTGCCACCCACATATCAATCATAAGGAGTGGCTTGGGCACTTTGAGGATGGCGCACACCATATCCGATGATCAGATGTGAGTCCGGAAAAGCGTAATCGCTTCAGCATCTGATTTGCTCGGATCAAAACCCATGCTAAATCAAGTCTGACTCGAGTTTGTGCAAATCCCGTGCGGCTCAGGTTCTCACCTCTACGATCGATCACCAACTTAATTGAGTCCCGCAACTCAGATACGCTATTGATGGCGGCGAGTTGTATGACTCGATTCAAAGCACCGCCATCGATGTCGGCAAGTCCAAAGTCTATGCAAGTCACCCATCTGCATGGTTCTAGGTCATAATAACCAGGGCTCCGGTGAAAGCCTAAGTCACAGGACCGCATGCTATCCATTCCCCTCGGGCAGCGGCCAAAACAGGTGGCCGGTTACTGCAACATCACCCCCAACAGTCCATAAAATGTTCGCCATCAGCTTTGAAAATCCAGGGAGGATGATGATCAGTCGGGTTTATGATTCGACATAAAATGCTCCTGATGTTCGATGCATGGAAATGAAATAACTCTTTCATTCTCCGGTCAAAATGATCAATGCTACAAGCTTTAGCCAATTGTGGCATCAATATTGAAAATTATCTGGTTGAAGGTACATCAAGACAGACATTATGAAAATCCACGAGCTTAAGCTAGTAACAAGTATGGTATGCATTGTACATGGCTCATCGTAAAAGTAAAAATAGCTGAGGAAACTGCTATCAATTAACATAGTTGAGTAGGAAGCTGTTGGTTAAAAGAACTAAGATGCTAGTTAAGAGATGAATTCTTCCCACTAAACCATTGATTTCTATATAAAACGCTCGGAAATCCACATCGCATAGAGAAAATAGTTCAGCATCCTAGAGCAATAACTTCATGCTTCCAAGCCCCATGACAATGGGGAACAAGCTAATATGCATGTGCCATGAGTAGCAATAATTTATCATCAAAACTAGTTTGAACACCAACCACAGTATCATTTCTAGAAAAAATCAAGGTAACCATCACCTTACTTGTTCAAAGACCTAACCATGTACTGAAGTCCTCTAACCAACAAGGTAAAAGCCCGGGACAGATGACCTAGGAGTAAAATTACGAAAATGTGCGATAAGAGGAAGTAGGCCAAAACTTCCTTAAATAAGCAGTTACCATCAAAGCTTCGCGTCTCGCAAAACCAGCAACAGAGACATCAGAAGAAATACTCTGTGAGTTAACATTTGCCAAAATCTATGGAATCCACAGAGAGAGGAGGATAGGCGAGCCACTGGGAAGAAACAGTAAAATAAGGATGAAGAAATTGCTGAGATGCCCACATGCTATGCAGCTTCACTTAAGAAAATGGCTATCTGAGAGCTCAGAGAAACCGTAAGGCTCAAGTTATAACGCAGTCCTCGTTAAACACTGCTTCTTGAGAAAGAATGCCCCATTCTATCAGTTTTTGATGCAATTCATGGGCCTCTTTTATCATCCCTGCAGCAGCTACACCGTCTATTATGGCAGAATAGATGGTCTCATCTGGCTTGCATTCACTTGATATCATCTTTTCCAGTACTTGTATTGCAGAACTGACTTTCTCATTTTTACATAATCCATGGATCAGGAATCTGTATGCACTATTACCAACTCTGTGATTTCTCCCATTCATCTCACCCAACATATCCATAGCTTCCTCGAATAAATCCTTTCGGCAGAAACCCCAAAGCAAAGATCGATGTGTGACATCATCAGGATTAATCCCGGCTTCAATCATCTCGTTGTATAATAGCTTCGCTTTACCCATCTCACCCAATCTAGCCGAACCATCAATGACGACATTATAACTGATCAAACCTGGAGAACAGCTAGTACCACTCAAAAAGTGAAGTACTTGAATGGCCTCGTCCACCATACCCTCTTTAGAAAGAGCACCTAGGAGGGTGTTATACGTTATTATATCAGGGCAACACTTTTTCTGAACCATCTGTTCAAAGAAGTCGATTGCACGGTCTAGATATCCAAATTTACACAGACCATTGATCAAAATATTGAAAGTAACAACCGTTGGAGGACGTGAACTTTGTCTCATTATTGTAAGGACCTCATCTACTTCATTCCACAAGCCACGGGTGCAAAGAGAATGAAGGAGAGTGTTATAAGTAACGGTACTAGGTTCCATGTCATGGGATAAAAGATTATGCATAATTAGAGCTGTATCTTCATAATGCCCCTGCTTGCAAGCAATATTTACTAGCGAATTATAGGTAACCATATCAGTATCACAACCATTTATGGCCAAATCTTCCAAAACTTCAATGGCGCGCACAACTCCACAGTGCCTGCATACTAACTCAATAAGGATGCTATTGGTGACCAGGTAAGGTGGGCATCCCTTCCTCAATTGGTCCTTCCAGAAACCAATAGCCTGATCAAAATAACCATTGTCAAACATGCAGCGGACGATAGTGTTGTAACTTATGACATCCGGAGGACAGCCACTTAAGCTCATGTCTTCTAAGAGGTCAACGGCAGATCTGAACAGCCCTTCCTTACAAAGACTACCAATCAACATGTTGCATGTGATGACGTCAGGTATCCCACCAGATAAGACCATGACTCTAAGAACTTTGCCAGCTTTCTCTATTCTATTAATTCTAATGAGACCTCTGATCAAGCTCACGCAAGAAGGGAAGTGGGGAATTTGATTCCGGCGCCCCATGACATCTATCAACTTCGATGCAGTCAACAGTCTTCCCCTACCGCAGAGATTTTGAAGAATTTCATTGTTGATTTCTCCATTGTTTCTGATAAATGATCCATCTGACGACCGACCCAACGAACTTGAAGTTTTCCTCGAATTTGTCTGAACACTGCTTTTTCTCGGAGCGATCATTTCATTGCCCTCTAAACTCCACTCATCTCGGTTGACGTCATCTTCCTCGTAAGTGAAAGAGCTTCTTTGTAGAACTCCACACTGAAAAGAGTCCATATTTCTTCGAAGACTGAGATAACCATTTGTCTGTCGGCAACTAAAATCACATTTAATCGAGGGACTTGTCCGAAAAGCATATCCCGTCTCTCTTGAAAAGTGCCAGGTACCACAAGGTCCAGAACTTCGGCTATGATGCTGATGCTGAAGATGTGGAAGAGATGCATCGGCCATGGAACTCTGTGGGGCAATCGCGAAACCCATATCTTATACAACACAACTCTCTTCAATTTTGACAAACCATAAAGAGCCACAATTTCAGCTGAAACAAGATTTTCCAGATATTCTGAGCTGCTCAACCCAGAGGAACTTCGGGACTCCCAACGATTCAGAGAGTCATAGCGCCGATCGGCATTGGAGCTTAAAAGCACCAGAGCGACAGATCACACATGACTGCGTAATTCGTCAGAGATTCGGATGCAAATGGAATCACCACGCCAACTCCTGCCAAAGAACAACATTAGGCCCAGAATCTTAAATACAGCATCAAATAAGTGATAAACCCGTTACGCATCTCCGTATATCTACCATAAAAAGGTGCTTCAATCAAGGTAACAAACAATGAAGCAAACCCACTTAATCAGGAGAACAGAGTTGATGCCAGAAGACACTGAATCCTCCAAATTCCAATAAAGAACTACTGAATCTCCATCATTCAAGTTTGCAAATATCACAACGAAATGACGAGAAAAAGCACAACTAGCATCAGCTGATTCAGGAGGGAAAAAAATAAAAAATAAAAGCCATGACCCAGAACATTCGATCGAAAATCACTCTCGTTCCAACCGCCAACCGACCTAATCACCGAAACTCAATCACCCGAAGGTTCGCAAATTCCACCGAACGGCAACGAAACAGTGGACATGCGCAGGACGGGGAGCTAGATTGTCAAATATTTACCAGAAGCGACGGAATCGGTTGCAGCCCGCGGTGACTCGGCATTTGAACGCTCGGTGCTCTGTGTGCCGTTCAACTGTGGGCAGAGAAGGTCGGCGGGAGACGCTCGGAGGTGATGAATACAAGAAGACGTTGATTACTAGGGTTCTCGTTAGCCTCTTGCAAACTATGTCTTATGCTACGTCTATTTCATTTTTTGTTCATTTCCTTCTGGAGATATGGACATATGATATGTTCCAAACATTAATGTTTCAGAAAAAATGAAAACTTTATAAAAAAATTTAGTACAGTATCACTCGCGGACCGACACCTGAGATGACATACTACGCAGCTCATACGTGATTCTAAAGAGATGAATTTGTGGAGAGAGGTGTTCTCTAATTACAACCGTAGATCTCTCCTTAATCTGACGGTGGAGATCTAATCTCCTTACCTACTCCTTCCTTACCTATTAAATGTAAGAATCTTCTAGAATGTAAGTGTACATTGCGCACTCCAAGTAATCAAAGCTAAAATACAAACTCCATTTCATTAGTTTTGTCATATATTTTGCTTTTAAATTAGCTAATCGAGCGCCTTTTTCGACAAAAAAAAAAAAAAATTTGGCTAATTGAACATTTTGCATCTCTTTCGTTGGGAATGACTCCACACGACAAAATACCTTTCATCTAAGGCGGGATCTTCGAATTACATTTGAATCGGGTCATGGTAATTCAAATAGAAAGTGAAGGAACAAGAACTAGACACCGCACATTCGTATCGGGGTCATATCAATTTTTGATGTTCGTGTTCATCGACAATTTTTGAACTGGAACATCCCCGTTGATGTCCTTATGAACGGTTAAATTCGAGCTCCGGTAGAATCAATTATCCATTTGGACTTGTCGGGTTCAAAGTCAAACCGCGCCTGTAGAACTGGGTTCACGTGCCCATGGCAATAATTAATCCACGGAGATAGAGATTGTATTTTAGTGCCTTATCAAGATTACACGTGGGAACCATTTAACATTCAATTACCACTTTTATAAGCCCCTCGAATAATTGTGATCACATTATTTTATAACGAATTTTTCTTTATCAGAGGTAGTAAATCTTATATACGGAATAAAATCGGGTCGTAAACTTTTTCAATTGGTGCAATTCACTCTTTAATTATTGTTTCCAAAAGTGTGGGGCGCACATGGCAACATTTTTGCTCAAGAAATCAATATTTAGTCGGGAGTTGATTTTACATATTTCGAGCATATTGATTTTTTTACCTTTTCAAGTGGTTTCAAAATTATTTCAGAGCAAAAAAATGCTTCAAAATTAGAAAAAAATAAAATTGCATAACCAAACGAATTTCTACTCCAAAATACTTCCGAAGTAGACCGTCTTTCCACTTTCATGAGTCCTATGCTCGGCGGAATCCAGCAAAAATACTTAGAATCGGATTTTATTTACCAAAAAGATCAACATCTAAAGCACCGTTTGTTTCACAAAAAGAAATGATTCTAGAGAATATTTTCATAAAAATAAGCTCTTCTATCACTTACAAAAATAAATTTTCATCGTTCATGTAAATGTTTAGATATAAATTGTTATCAATAGCAAAAATATTTTTTATTGATTAATTTTTTCAAGTGATATAAGTAATTATTTATTAAAAAATTTTTTTTTCAAATCCTTCATTTCAAATTTATTTCAAATTAAGAGTTTTGCTTAGCTCTGGAGCGTAGCATGAATAGGTTCCCTTCGCTCAGCTTCTCCTGTGCACGTGCGCGAGTTCGTTTCCAGCATTCAGAGCTATAGAAAAAGAACAAAAAAGTTCGATCCTAGAATTGTGTGCAATCTTCAGAAGCCTCAGTGAAAGGAGGAGTGAAAGCACTGGTCTCTTTTATAAATGTAATGTAGTGTAGTGCAGAGTGAACCATACAATAGACATGTTTCTGTAACAATCTTACACAAGAATGTCACTTCAACAAATAAAGAATAAATTACAACATAAGCCATTGCACGAACCGAAACTGAGTATGATCTGTGAAACTGAGTACGGTCTACACGACTTTAGGACAAATATAATATGAAGCTCCCTTCTATTTCCACAGAACCAAAGCCATGGATGCTGTGGCGATGGTCATCCACAGCAACTTCCCAGGTAGGAACATGTGCGCTGATGAGGAACAAGAAATTAGGCGTTAGGTTTGGTGAAAATATCACTAGATTCTAGTTCCTAAATGCCCTGTTTAACGTTCTTAAAGGAAGTTGATGACTTGGATGTTCTTCACTCAGCACCAAACGCACTATTGAAGTCCAGTAATTGTTGAAGGAGGTGTGACTATGTTATTAGCTGCCATTTCAGATTGAACTACATGGTCATCAATGATTACTGATTATGAAAGGATGAACTTCTCCTTTTGACTTAGTTGGGACCTTAGAAATCAAGTAACCTGTTCATAGGAAAACTTGTTTTGGCCATAGAAAAAGATAAGATCGAGAGAGAGAGAGAGAGAGAGAGAGGTCTTTGGTATCTCACCATAACTACCGCTGTCTGATCCTGTGGTAGACGACTTGGAAACTTTTATTCCGAGCTTTTCACAGTCGTTACCGATTGCACCTTCAGGGAATCCAACACGAGACACGTTAAAGGAAGGTACGCATGAGTAGAGAAACTGGAAATTAGTATGAATTGTAATCTTGTCTTTGAGCTTATATCTTACAATCGCTGAAGCACGGGAAGACGCTGACATTCATGAGATTCGTGTAACCGGCGTCGCACTGGCAAGTGTGCTGGTAAGTTTCGGACTTCGTGCACGTCCCTCCTCCACAGTATATCCAGTAGCAAGCTAAAAAATAAAACCCAGAAACCGCTTAGAATTTTTCCTACAGTACGACTTATGTATCAAAAGCATGAGCGAAGTGAAGATGATTTACGATCGAAGACAGATGTGTTGTATGGAACGGACGGGACTGGCGGAGGCGCAGGCATGCAGGAGTACTCAACAGAACCTGCACAAAGAGAAGATTTGCGCCTTGAGCATATGTCCCCAAAAGCAACACAATTCATAAGAATCTCAAGCATATGGCTCTCAAAGTCGTGTTTATGAGAGGTAATGCAGAGAGTCTGCAGATCAAACTCTTGAGCTTCATGTTCGAGGATTAGTATTTCATTTATCTTCTCAGAGTCGCATCATCCGTGTATTTCCCCATTTGACTCGTGCAAAAATTGGCAAGTTACACTTTGTTTCCCATTCTTCTGCAGAGAACTAGTCAAATGATTTCTTGCTTTAAGGCAAAGTGTTTGCTTTATTTAGAGTTACAATTCCTGCAACCTTGTGAACACTGGGAGTGATTAGAGAAGAGTATGCTCACAGTTTGGAATGACACAAGGAAGGAACTTGAAGTCATCCTCATTGTCGAGGCGTGTCCGCTTCCAACCCGCTTCGCACTGGCATTCGAAGCCAAAGGGAGCGCTGGTGTTCACGACACACGACCCCTTTCCACATTGCACTTCGCCGCATAGCTCCTCTGCCAAAACCGATGATTCAAACCGAGCAACAAAATCAGATCGTTATTTGTCGTAATTATTCGTGAATGCATGCAGATTGATCAGCAGCAAAATAAGCCCGAGTACGTTGACAAGAGCCAAGAAAGAAGTGCGCGCAATACATACCAATGAAAGGAGCCAAACTGTCAGCAGCAATAGCAGCCATAGGCAGGAGCACAACAAGAAGAGCTAAAAAAGCCATGGTTGTGGAGGAAGCCATCTCGTCAGGAGCAGAGAAAATGTGAGAGAGAGAAGAAGAGAGGGCTAGGAGGTGAGTATTGTATCTGGTTGTTATATCAGGTTGTGGAGATTGAAATTCCTAAACCTTTCATCATATATATCTAGAAGGAGATGGGTGACCTTTGACATTGTCGTTAAGGAGGACAAATGATAAGTACAGAAGCTTCTTCAGACATTAGAATACGTCAACGTTGGAAACAGGTTGTTGAGGTTGTAATTTTTCAAATCCACTTCTAAAATGACACGCCTTTTCTTTACTTTGAATTCTTGGTTGGAGGTATTTTTCTTATTCCCCTTGAATAGTTCAACAAAATACAAACACCAGTTTCCATACGTTCTCATGTCATGTTTGACCCCTCTTTTAATAACCCGGGGGCATATGGACCTCATGGCTCGATTAATCCTACCATTTATGCAAACCGCTCCAATCAAATGGATCACGCCATCAGATCAGGCGCCTTCATTAGAATAACGAGTATAATCCGTAAGGTCACTCCGATTGAGAATACGGTGATTTGCAGACGGACTCCGCATCTGCCGTGCATCCGAACCGAATGCTGGACCATTCGGCCAACTTGGGTCGACTCCCAACTTCTTATGACTAAATCCATCCTGAATATCTACTGGTTTTATGAACAAGTCTGCATGATGAGAGCCGTATAATGATTATTGGAGTACGCATGCAGTGTAAAAGTCAACAAAGGATAGCAAGTCGCTCTTGCTCATTGTCTGAATTCATATAGATGCTTCTTAATCTTCATCGCCGCGATGCGGAATTGATCAGCCCGCGAGATTTGTCTTGATGGTTAAGATAATCCAAACCCACCGGAGAATTCTGTCTCTGATTCTTCATACCACTAAATGCAAATATGTTATGATCAATTAGAATAATTCAATCGAGTTTTAATCGGGCTCTCACCTAACTTATAAAAACAAATACGGTACTTCATGAATTTAGAATTTATCTAGATGAGGTAGCTTTCTTTCTCACTATCAAGGACGAAATCGTTCGTGTCAGCAAATAACTTTTGCTTTCTTAGATTGGTGAGAATGATAAAGATATGTTAGGGGCGACATTACAAAATTTTTGTATTTTGAGTTCCCTTATTACAATTCCCATCCTCACGTTTAAAAATGGATTAATACCACAAAAAATCCTAAATCGATACACTTATGATAAATTTACTCCAAATTATTTTTTTTACCTCAAAAAACCCCCAACTAGTAGAACCGTGACAAATTTACCCCAAACTTATTTTCGATCACTAAAAACCCAAATGATATACATGATATAAATTTACCCTAAACTAATTTTTTGATCACTAAAAACCTCAAACGGTACACCCGTGATAAATTTAGCCTCCGTTAGTTTCCGTTAAATTAAATTAGTACCATGAAAAACCTCAAACAAATACATCGGTGACAAGCTAAGGGTAAAAAATCAAACTAGTACACATGTCAACCGCCACGTATTATCTAACTCAATATTTTTAAAATTAAAATTTAACAAAAACTAACAAAGAATAAATTTATCACAAATATATCGGTTTGAGGTTTTTAGTGGTCCAAAAATTAATTGGGGTAAATTTATAACATATATACCAGTTTGGGATTTTTGGTGGTCAAAAAAATAGTTTTGTTGTAAATATGTCATAGGTATACCACTTTGGGATTTTTCGTGATTCTTACCCTTTGAAAATTTATATTTTGCATTCTTTACATCAAGCTTCGTTTGTTTCGCAAAAAAATGGTTAAAATGAGATGAATGAATGAAAACTGTTTCATCCTCTTGCTAATAATTAAATGTAAATTATTATTGATAATGAAATTATTTTTTATTGATTGATTATTTCAAGTAATACATGTGGTACACCAAAAATCTCAAACTAGAGCGTAAAAGTGTTACTAGAATTTAAGTGATACAAATGATTATTTTTAGCAAAATATTATCCGAGTTATTTATTTCCGCAAAACAAACGGAGCATAAAAGTGTTACTAGAATTTAAGTGATACAAATGATTATTTTTAGAAAAATATTATCCAAATTCTTTATTTCCGCAAAACAAACATAGCGTAAAAGTGTTCTAGAATTTAAGTCGAGGGATTTTAGAAAACTCCAACTCTAACTAAAATCATGTCCGAATTTTCTTGTTGGAGAAGCTTCCCAAAAATGGAAAAAGCTATTCTAACCGTACCAACAATTTTAACGGTGGGGATGGTCAAACATTGACCATAATTCTCTTTTGGTGAAACCGGATCACTTGTTGATCCGGTTTCATCATTTTGACTGTCCAATTGTCTTTTAATTGTAAGCTAAAATTAGAAGAGAGCCCACACAATCAAATACAAAAAATGACAAAGCCACGCGAACCACATATTCGAGTGATATGTTTATCGGCCAAAAGTTCATGTATCGATATGTACGCTCCACATATCCACGTGATATCTTTATCGGCCAAAAGTCCACGTCTAACATGTACACATTACTTATCCGCATGATATAAAGTCCACGTCCGATATATACATACTACATATCTGCGTGATATCTTTATCGCCCAAAAAGTCCATATCCGACATGTACGCACACCATATCCGCGTAATATGCTTGTCAACTAAAAGTCTATGTTTGGCATGTACGTACCACACATCCGCGTGATATGCCCGTCACCCAAAAGTCTACGTCTAATATGTATACACCACACATCCGCCTTGCTATATTTGTTATCCAAAAGTCCACGTCTTATAATTTTATCTTCCAATTTTAGCTTAAAAAAAAAAAAAAATTTGGTTAACACATGGCAGCTTCTGAAGAACTTCCTAATTAGCTACACGGATCGCAGATTTCCAATCTTTGAGTTAATCGCAATTTCTCTATAGTGATAAGTCTTTTCGGGCAAAAAAAATGAAAAAGAAAAGAAATCGTGACAAATCTGTGAATAGTCTAATGTTTCATTAATTAGGCCACGGGCATCGTAATTGAGATAAAAATGAATACATATTCTGATGGTGAAAAATTCTAAAAATAAAAGAGGGTTCTGTCGTGGGGTAGGGTAAAATTTCAGCACACTAAATCTATGAAAAGAACGGTAGGTATCATCAATAAGATGAACATGCTGGCAGTCGGCGAGGACCGGCCCTCACCCAGTGGTGACGGAATCGCCAAGTCTTCTTGGTCAGTAGGATGGGGCTCTTAACAGTAAAAAAAAGAAAAAAAAAATTAAAAAGTTAAAATTTTCCACACCAGTGTAAAAAAAAAATTAAAAATTTTCATGTAATTGTCGACCATGTCATCGTAGGACGACCAGGCGTGTATATCATCAATTTTCGGTCAAAATTGGCTGAATGGACTACACTAATAAATTGTTAAAAGATTTAGAACTAAATTGATCAACTCGAAAAGTGCATGACTAAATTGGCACAAATGCAATAGGATTATAACTTTTTTGATAATTTTTTCTATTTTAGTTAGAGATAAACCAAGTGTTTTTAAATCATATCAATGTTATAGCCCACTGTCACGCATATAAGTTTCTCGTTGATATTACCATTTTACCATGGAATTATTTCGCATTATAGGTTTTCATAGACTTATAGCCGAGTTTCTAATCAATTATCTCCTATTCGTTCTGTGTTATTTTGCAATTAGTATCTTGTTTATCAAATAAATAATTTTTGTAAATGAAAAAAATAAAAAATTGGGGAGGAAAAATTTGGGGGGTGGGGATTTTTTTTTCTTTTTGGGATAGTTTAAAGGACACGAGTTTGAGGCGGGCAAATTGCTTCGTAAGTTGGATTTTTAGGGCCGTGGCAGCATTTCTACTTCGAATTAAATTAAGGCCGAAGTTGATTTTTTTATCTCCTAAAATAAAATCGATTTTCTTCCTCGTAAGTAAAAATCGATTTTCTACTTCCGAAACATTATTAATACAAAATATTTTTTTGAAACTTATTATCAGCGAGAAATTTCTACTCCATTTTTGAATTTTTTAAATTGCTTTTAAAAATACTTTTTATTATTAAAAATATTATTTACTTTTTAAAAATAAAATAAAATATTTTTTTATTTTTTACTTCGACTCGGAGATGGCGACTTGACGGTGGCAATCAACGTGGTAGTCTATGTTTGGCAGTAGGGAGCAGCGGTTGGCCATGATCGTAGCCGCAAGGTCGGCGGCCGGCGGAGATCGGGGTTAGCGTCGGTCGGCGGTAGTTGGCAACGGGCGGCGGAGGTCAACGGTGGGTGATGGTTGGTTACCGGGTGCGATTGGCGGGTGGGGACAGGCGGAGGTCTGCTGTGAGCAGGGGCGAGCAATGGTGGGCGGCTTCTTGGAAGAGGTCTTGATCGGCAAACACTTTCATTACATAAAAGTAAGCACAAGCATGAACACCCTCGATGATTCCAAATCAATTTCCCTATTCAAATGATGGCGATATTATGATAAATAGCTACAAGAAAAAAGATCGAATTTCGGAGTTTGAATTTCCTGCAGATATAATTGAGTGCAACTACTATGAACCAAAAAGAAAGAGAGCAGAAAGTTGTAAAATGAATCTTGTAGTTAAATAGATAGTTAGTTTCTTTTACTCATAACAACTCCATTTTATAGATCGGGATTGGCTCTTTCTCAAAAATTATTTAAAGAAATGCTAAGGCCAGTAACAATTTGGAACTCATAAAAGATTGGTAGTGCCAATCAACTCACAACCTACAATGCTTAGTAGCGCCAATCTTAATTTTTAAGACAAGGACAACTCTCAAAACCATTCTTAACGGGCTTTGATAATTTCGATTTGACTAAACATCAAGAATTAGATGACGGCGAGATTCAGTGATAAGTTTGGCAGAACAAAGTTACGGTAACTTGCCTCGTAGTCATTGGAGAAACTACACTAAAACAAGAAGAAGATGATAGCGGATTCAATGCCTATACTAAAGTGTCAGTAATATAACGCGAAACTAATCAGGTCTTGCAAATAAATCAATGTCAAAACACAAAAAACTAACGAGGAACGATAAAAGACACTAGAGATTACGTGGTTCGGTCCGAATGTCCACACCTACATCCACGGAGAGAGCCATAAGAACAATAATCGGAAAATCGCAGTTACTAATCAATACGCTCGTGTTTCAACCTAGATTATACCCAAACCCAAAGTGTTCACAAATAAACAACTTAATTGGATATAATAAATTCACGCACAAATTGTCGACAACAGAGCCTTTGGGTTGGTTGCTGACCAACGGAAAGAATGGGAGAAAGAATTATAAAAGGAGAAGCCACTTAGACGAAAGAAAGCCTACCCTCCAAGAAATTGGATAACTTGGAGAAAGTACTCACTATCTCCTGCGACAAAAGATCACAATAAATATTGTTTAGAAAGTGGATTCTTTCTTCTCGAAAAAAGGACGGAAAGTCTTTCCAATATCAAAGAGAGACTCGATTACCTCCTTGATATCGACCTCTGTTGGTAATCCCACATCTAGAGTAGTATCGCATATACTCAAATGCCCAGGTACATCCACGGAGAAAGTTAGTCAAAATAATAATCGGAGAATCGCATACAATAAATTTCGTGTATTTCATACCTAGATTATACCCAAATCCAAAGTGTTCACAAATAAATAACTTAATTGGATATAATAAAGTCACGCACAAATTGCCGACGATAGAGCCTCCAGAGAAAAGAAGAATATCGTGATCCCATACCTAGATTATACTCAAATCCAAAGTGTTCACAAATAAATAACTTAATTGGATATAATAAAGTCACGCACAAATTGCCGACAAATAGAGCCTCCAGAGAAAAGAAGAATATCGTGTATCCCATACCTAGATTATACCCAAATCCAAAGTGTTCACAAATAAATAACTTAATTGGATATAATAAATTCACGCACAAATTGCCGACAATAGAGCCTCCAAAGAAAAAAATTCTTCGTACTCCTCTCCGATGGCCAAGAGGGAGCCCAAGTTCGAGATCGTTAACATATCTAGTTGGACTCACGTTCGCTCAAAAGCTAAGCTAATGAGTTATGGGCCAACTTAATATATTAACCTTTACACTATATTAATTTTTCAACGTGGGATTTCCTAACACAACTCACACATGCGCCCTAACATAAAGAATCAACCGTGATATCCGGTACTCCCAGCATACCAACTGTTAATCCCCCCAAAAAGTGGAACATTTATCATGTACTACTAACCAAGAAATAAAGCCAAATCTTGGCACATTAGGGGAGAACCACCCAGGTTTGTGCCAGTCAACTTCAGCATTCTTGTTTCTGGCAACAGCTAAAGCAACGAAAGGATTAAGGCAACCATTTAAGGCTTTGTCTGCAGCAGAGGAACTAGGGAAAATCGCACCACAAACTGCAGCTTGGATGGGAACCAACTCTTCAGACCAAGCAGCAGGCCATTTCCAGTGAGATTTGCGAATTACGGCCGATCCTTCGGCCTGCAGAGGAAGAGAGGAGTCCTAAAATTATTCTCCTTGAGAATGATTCCGGCAAGACTCCGGCATGGTGCTGCAACTCACACCAAATAAAAACATTACCTCTACCGGGTTCGGCATTACTAACTTGTTCCAAGCATAAGTAACATCTGGTTCACATTCAAGGTGATACCTATTGAGCCAGGCAAAACATAGAGACCCACACCTCAACAAGATACTCCACATCCAAAAAAAAAAAAAAAAAAAACCTGCTCATGCTTATAGACTCTGTGCTGATCTGACGTGGTCCCAGTGAGGGTGGGATTGTCTCCCACGGCATGTCTAGATTTGGAAGTTGCTGCAACTCATGTTTGTTGTTCAATGCATTCAGGGTATTTAAAATTGCATTTCATGGCCCTGCTTGCTGATCCTAAATGCTGCTTTAGAATCTTTATGGAAGCCGACGATCGAGAATGTCGAGATGATTTTATCTTACTGCTGGGAAAGTGTTAGTTTTATGATGCATCCGCATCCTCTGTTAGCACATTATTAGCTCACCTTATAGGTGGCTTTAGGAAGTTGAAAATCACCCCCATGGACCATTGCTTCATTATCTCTTTTGGTGATTCACAGGAGAAAGTGTCATGTCTTTATGGTGTTGTTCTGACTAATTGTGATGTTATCAGTGCCTTTAATTCCCTGTCGTAAGCGAGATAAGAGAAGTGATTGCTAAGATTTGCCAGGTCCTCTACATATAACAGTGAAGTACCTAAAGATCGCGCTGATCTGATTGATGGAGGAATAGGGTGATATGGATATGATTAGACGTGGCAGGTAACACCTAGCCGAAGTTCAGTGCTGGTTTGCTCAATTGAATCATAGAGAGCTCATGAACGAGACACGATTACAGAATATTTCGAAGCTTGTCATATCTATGAGTAAAATCAGTTCCAGAATTTGGAGTGTGCTTAGCATTGGGGTCCTCTGATGGGAAAACTTATCCATTAGATTATGTACTCTTAGGGTTCAGTGTGGCCACTACCTCTGCCATTCTCTCTAATTATTACGAGATTGTTTTCCCTTCTGCATCCTTGTCTTGCTTTTCTTCTTAGCAGAATTTGACAGGAAAATGTACTACAGATCAAATTCTTATTGCTTGCATGAGTTAATTCCTAATGGTACAGGTGCTATCCACTCTGGCTGTACGAAATGTTTTGATGACTTCGTCGATTTCCTGAGTTCAGAGAATGATGGGGACTCTTGTGAGAATCTCTGTTCAAGAAGAGAAGGATGAGTTTCCATCGGTTCCCCCAAGGTTTTGAGGCGTTCTCTTCATTTACGTTAAAGAGGGTACAAGATAATAAGAACGAGGATTGTAAACAAGATGTTGAGAGCTCGATCTGGTTTCTCAGCATCTGCTAGTTCTTCTAAGTTCACCAGTGAAACTAAAAGCTGAAGTTGATAGTGATGAAGGCAAAAAAGTGTTAGGCGGTCACGCTGGTGTAGATCTCGGACCAAGTATAACCAACATGGTAACAGCTCAGATGGTGAGTCTGATTGCAACGAGGTCGATCTTTTTTCCTCTCGAATTTCCCCGGTGCTATTCTTTGGAAGGGTCATTTGCTCTTCGTTGACATTGTTGATATTGATCCTAGAAGGGTTGCTATACGTTGTTAGGTTTATGATTAAATGAATTGCGTTGTTGATATTGATCCTAGAAGGCTGTTATGCGTTGTTATATTAGGGCTGCACTCTTTCTGGACCATCTGCTCAAAGAAGTCGATTGCGTCGATTGCACGGTCTAGCTATCCAAATTTACACATACCCCTGATTAAAATACTGCCAGTAACGACCGTTGGAGGACGTGACCTTCGACTCCTTATCGTAAGGACTTCATCGTCTACTTCTCGTTCCGCCGGCTGCGGGTGTGAAGAGAATGAAGGAGAGTGTCATAAGAAAAGAAAAAAACGGAAAAAAGGAAAGAAAAAAGGTTTAAATAATGTAAAATTTTTCCACGCCAAGCCGATCACGCCACGTAAGATGTTCGGCATCCACGCCATCAATTTTTTAACAACATTGGTCGGAATGATTAAATTGACAAGTCGTCAAATGATTTAAGACTAAATTGGTAAATCTTCAAAAGATTTAAGAATAAATTAACGCAAATGAAAGATTTATGATTATATTGGCAAATTATCAAAAGATTTAAGACTAAATTGACACAATTAAAATATTTAGGATTGAATTAGACATTGTATTATAGGTTTAGGACTTTTTGATGGGATCACAATATAATCTTGAGCAACCTCATTCGAGCAACGGGGATTCAACTGCCTTTAGATTCGTTTCTTGTCATTTTTTTTTGTAAAAATAAATATCATTTTATTCACTTCCTCAAAATACAAAAGAGAAACATTATAGTACAATTACAAACCATGATGAATCCCAGATAGCTTCAAGAAATCATCGAAAAAGCTTATGTGTCACATGCTCAACGAGCACATTTGTGACTTCTTCATGATCATTGAATTTGTTTTAGTAATGAGGACATATTGAGATCTCTATCGATTTTGATAGTTTTGCATTTTGGTGGTGCGCGCCTCAATTTGACGTCCCCAACACCATCGTTGAGCAAAGTAAAAAAGTTGAATGAGTCCAGATCTAACACTTGTGAGAGTGAAAATTTTACGAAGCTCGTCTAATCTTTTTTCGAATATGAATTTGTTCACCAACAAAATTGGAGAAAAGCGAAACCCCAAAAACATATATTTTAAAAAAACCTGCCAAATTTAAAACTAAATCAGGATAGAAATCTCTCCGAAACGGGAGAGAGAAGCTCTCCAATCTTGACTAAATCGGAAGAAACAAAAACAGCCTAAGAAAAAGGATGGGAGGGAGAGATCTAACTCAAACCCTCCCATCCATGGAGGTTGAAGAATTTATTTAAATATTTCTTGATTTAATCGAAAGTGCCAAATAATAAATGTTATTTGAGATTTTGTCATGTCTAAATAGTAAATGCTTCGTTTATTTCATTTGTTGGATGATACATTTCGAAAGTATTCCATGGAGTTCAAATAGGCTAGTTACAATTAATAAAGTTGAACACGCTTATTTGTTGATGACATTTCATATAAAACGACTTATCTATTTTTATCCGAAATAATATAATTTGTGTTAATTAAACACAAATGAACTCTAGCTATTCAACGACGAACAAAATTTTCCAAGGCACTAACAGGTCTCACTAGGAGAGGGATCATTATTGATGTTAACAACGAAGAAGAATAAAGGTCCTTAAACAGTAGAGATCTATATTATTTTGGCGCCAAAATTTCTCTCCAATAATATAGAATTAACGATAGCTAGAACGTCATCTTTAATTGAGGTAATTACACAAACAATCTCTAAATTGTGGCTCAATATGCAATGTAATTCATGGATTTTTAATTTGTTCAACAAAGGACTATCTTTAACATAACATATCTTTTCTTGCTACGGAGCCCGCAAAGGAGTTGTGGATATTGACGTACAAACATCATATGCCGGATATCTTACGCGTGCCATCTTTAATTCCAGGGTTTTTCCGAATTTGAAAGCTATCACCTAGTAGGTTTCCATACCAAGGCTCAATCCAATTAAGTCCATAGTGTCTACCAATTTCGCCATATGTCCCCTTTTATTTACGCTGAAATCCATTTATTCAATTAGATACTGATTTTTTTTTTTACTAAAAATGATGAGTCAATATGAGTTAAAGGGATCGATATGGGTCGGACCCATTTTCGACCGGTCTGATCACCCAATTGATGGCTCTACCAATTTGACAGGAGAGGAGTTTTATGTTCCCACATACTACGTTGTGATTCTTTCGTTGACTCTGCCCTTTGAGCTATATGCCATGGAGACCTAGTTTTGCATTAGAATTGCGGAAGGATTCTTTCTGCCACACGAGGATCGAAATCTGATCATCCAATACTATGTAATAAGCGATTAGTGCTAATCTGCTATTAAAAAAAACTAAAGCTATGATTAGCAATCAACTATGGAAATTTTGCCACAAGCCAGGGCTCGGCGACCATCACCGCTGCAATCTACCCTTTTCTTTTCTTCTTTTCTTTTTTTATTTTGATTTTTTTTTTATAGTTTTTTAATATTTTTTTAGATTTTATTTTTTTTATTGTTGATTGGGATCCTCCAACGAGTCACGTAGGATTAGATTATTAATAAAGAAAAACCACATAAGATTTCCGCCAAAGCTCACAGGAGTTGGCACTCAAATAATCATTTTTCAAAAAATTGACATTTAAGTGATCCAAAAAATTAGCACAAAAGTGAGTTTCGTACGCAAACTATGATACTTCGGTGTCCTTATGCCCCTAAAATTTTATATTTTATTAATAAGCACCCTACACATACTTTCGTTAGAAAAAGTGGAAGTCATTTTGATTAAAAATATCCGAAAATATTTCAAATAAAGGCATAAGTGGATATTATTTTAAATAATAGCCTAAAGAAAATAAGGGCATGAAGTGACCATATCGATCTCAAAGATAGGCTTGACCTCGTCGATCGAAGGGTATTTTCGTCCCTCTAATTTTTGAATTTTTTTCCTTTTTCAATTTTTTTATTTTCCTTTTCCTTTTCTTGTTTTTTTTCTTTTGTCCTCTTCCCTCCGTCGGCCATCATCTAGTCCGTTGAGGTCGCTGGACTCAAGGAAGGGCAGCTCTCCGCGACCCTCGCCAATGCAAAAGCGGTCCTTGCCAAATCAGGCGAGGGCGGCCCTTGTCCAACAACGTTGATGGCCAGCATTTGCCTTCTATGGCCAGGGAGAGAAGGGGAAAAAGAAAAAGAACAAATAAAATAAATATAAAAAAAATCCAATATATGTGTGTGTGTATATTAGAGTTTCTTCACTAAAATACCCCTCTTCCGATGGCTGGAATAGTGACATTCTCGTCGGTTGGCCAAAAGACGACTTGGCTACGTATTTATTTAAGAAAATTAGGGCCTGGAATTTTTCCAAAATATCCCGTTGATATAAGTACAATTACTCATCTCTTTCGTGTCCCATCATACGTCGCATGGCCATGTGAAACAAGCCACAGAAAAAATTAAAAGGAGACATTATCGTGCTCTAAAGACCTGAGTGGAGTATGCACCTTACTGTGGCCATGTGAAACGTTGCCACTTTATTAGCTGTAATGGATTCGGGACATTAGTGTTACTTTGGAAAAACAGCAAAAGGAAAAGCAAAACAATTATACTTAGGAAAAACAGCAAAAGGAAAAGCAAAACATAATTGTCCTCTCAAGGACCTCTAGTGGAGTGTGGACCTTATTCATGTCCAAATAAGCACAACGATAGCAAAATTTTTCAATTTTGCCAATATAGTCATGAACTTTTGCATTAGTTATTCATATAGTCCTCGGTCAATTTTCGCTTGAAATTGCCGACATGATGATCAAATCATTGACGGCCGTCCTACGTGGCACACTTGCAATCCGACATGGACAAATGTCGAGCAGGATTCATAGATACTATTCTAATCACGAACTCGATTAGCGTTTTCCTGCCGAGAATTGAATTTATGAAATTACCAGTATTATTGAGTTCGAGTTAAGAATAAGAATTCTGGCAATAAAGAATAAAAAAAGAACTCGAGAATAAAAAAGGGGAGGTCCAGATCACCATGGTGAATCACATTCGATCCTACCCAGTTTGAGTATGACAGTTTTAAGAAATGATAAAGACTTCGAAGATATAACATTTAATATTGGAACTTTGAAGAATGGTGACATTTTAATAGTGGCCCTATTACCAAGCCACCTTTCCGAACTCACTACTTAAAACTACCTAACTTCTATGGTTGTGTTTGGTCCATCTTAGTAAGCTAATCCTCCATGGAATGACATTTTTTATTGAAGTGAAAACCTTATCAGTTTTCTCATACTCAATTTCATGTTTAAAGGATGATTGATCTTGCCATGCACCATGATGAATATGTTCGTGTCTAAACTACTTAAGCATGGAAGAAACGGAGGAGCCGAGTATCAAGTCAATCGATAGCCGAGTCGATTTGTCGGACTATTACCCGTGATGGTAGCCGGCGCTCTCCCGTTATACAGGTTACTAAGCCGGGTAATGTTAACAACAGTCAACTAGAGTGATATACCGAGTCATATGACAGATCACAAGCGGACCTTTAAACCAATGGTCATATTCAACATTGAGGAGAAGTTTGACGCATGCATAATTACTCAACTTAATAAATCAATTTCACTATGCCTTTTCTTTTTTTGCTAGAAAGTAATGTCATTCACTGATCGTCGAAGAGCCGCCATACGGGAAGACATACTTTGTCGGAGAAACGGGAGGAGACCAGGTTGCACTAAAGCTTGGCCTATGTTGGAGTGGAGCATAGCATCAATGGCTAACTCGCACTCGCTTTCATTGGCGATGATGTTCGGGAGCTCCAGGTCGAGGTTCGCGCGAGGTTGCAAGTGACAAGGATCGGGAAAAAGGAAAGATCTATCTTCTCCTCTTTCTCCATGGGGTGTCATTGGATTTTCTCGAGCTGCTGCTTCCTCCACCATCGACTGGCTTTTCACAACGTTCGAGATCGTCGATGGCAATTTCAGCCAGGGGCTCAACTTTAGCAGCACCAGCGGGGACAGCAAAGTTAAACCCTTTGTTTTTTTTTTTTGTCACCGAGACAGTTTTGTTGATGGATCCACTTTGCTTAAGTACTGCTAGAAAACCTTTGGAACCTTTACAAAAGAAACAGGCCGTCCTTATCTGCCGTTCTAAAAATTCTTAGTAGAAGGAAAAAGGAAGAAAACAAAAACTAAAGGTGTAACAGAGGGTGAAGCGCGCAAGATTGATGGAGATGGAGATGGTGAGGAAGGGGACCCAAGATTTGGAATTTCGCCCTTTCACCGGGGCTTCCCTGGCACTGACTTTGCATTAGAATTGCGCAAGGGATCTTTCCACCTACACGTCGAAAGCAGCCCACCAGGTAAAAAAAGCTAGAGGTTCTATCTGCCTTTGCCTTGGAGATGAAGCAAGAAACGATGCTGGACATCTCGGCGAAACATATCCTATACTTTACCTCGGGTGGAATCAACGAATGTCGCGTTACACAGATTGTAGCCTCATCGTCCATTTTTCAGTGTAGCTGGATTAAAGAGATGCCCACTAAGACAAAAGCCATCTCGAATCTAACTCGAGTACTTATACGCTTGAAAAGGTCTTTTATTCACACCATCATTTGATGCTGTTATCCTGGACGTAAGGACTTCTGTTTCCTCTCCAACCAGTACACTGTTTCAAACCATCCAAGCACTCTCGTTTGATCCTCTGCCGCTCAGCCATGCCCATCGCAGAGCTCTTTCTTGGCGCCTTCCTTCAGGTGCTGTTTGATAGGTTGGCCTCTCCCCAGCTGCTCAACTTTGCGCGGCGCGAGGGGATCGATAAGCTGCTGAAGAAGTGGGATAAGTTGCTGACCAGTATCAACCAGGTGTTGGTTGATGCAGAGGATAGGCAACTGACTGGCGATCGTGGGGTGAAGTCGTGGCTTGAAGATCTCAGGGACTTGGCCTACGACATCGAAGACTTGCTTGATGAGTTCGCCACAGAATCCGCTGAAAACAAGTCCAAGGCCGAACCCAGCACTAGCAAGGCCCATTCCCTTCTTCCAAGTTGTTGCTTCAGATTGAGCCCGAGAGACTATTATGCTCGACCGCAAAATGAGATCCAAGATAGAAGATATGGACGGCAGATTACAGGAGATCATAACTCGCAAAGATAGTCTCAACCTCAGAGAGAATAATGGGGAGCAATCAGCATACCGCCGACTGGACAAGCTGCTTCCCACCACGAATTTGCCCGAGCCTGGTTTTGTTAGTAGGAAGGACGAAAAAGAGAGATCGTCGAATTACTAACTGGAGAACAAGATGATATAACATGTGCGGATCCAAAAGTGCTTCCTATCGTAGGGATGGGGGGTGTTGGGAAGACGGCTCTGGCTCAACAAGTTTACAATGATGCTAGAGTCACCAGCTATTTCGATGTGAAAGCATGGACTTGTGTTTCCGATATTTTTGACGTGCTTGCTATCACGAAGAGCATCATAGGGACAACCAATAGCTATTTGTCATGTGAAGGGAGGGACCTAAATTGGCTTCAAGATAAGCTCAAGGAAAACCTGTCGGGGAAGAAGTTTCTTGTCGTTTTGGATGATGTTTGGAACGAGAACTATGGAAACTGGACTACCCTATTGAAGCCCTTTCAATCAGGAGCGAAGGGAAGCAAGATCATACTCACCACTCGTAACAGAGGCGTTGCTTCATTAGCAGGTGCTTCACCGTATTGTCTCAAAGAGTTGTCACAAGATGCTTGCATGACTTTGCTCGCATTTCATGCTCTCGGAGTCAGAAATTTCGATCGTCATCCCCACCTTGAAGAATTGGGTCGGAAAATAGTGGAAAAATGCAAAGGGTTGCCATTAGCCGTGAAGACATTGGCTGGGTTGCTACGCACCAAAGATAGTCCCCATGAATGGGAAGCTATATTGAACAGCAAAATTTGGGACCTATCAGAAGAAAGAAATGAGATACTTCCGGCTCTAAAACTTAGCTATCTCCATCTCCCGCCCAATCTGAGGAGATGTTTCGCTTACTGTGCCATAATTCCCAAGGACTGTGAAATCGAAAGGGACGAGTTGATTCATTGGTGGAGCGCAGAGGGCTTGTTGGAGGGAAAAGAAGGAAAGAGCCATTGGAATGCAGGTTTGAATTATTTCAATGAGCTAGTATCTAGATCTCTATTTCAAAAGTCAAGTACAGACGGGTCACAATTTTTTATGCATGACCTTGTGAATGACCTAGCAAAGCTAGTTGCTGGTGCAACCTATTTTGACTTGGGGGAGTCGGAGGGTGATCACAATAATGCATCTTTTACGCGTCACGCCTCATTCATTCCCAATAGCTACATTGTGCCCAAAAGACTCGAGATATATCAGCGAATGCAGGGACTTAGGAGCTTCGTATCGTTAGAGAAGAAATCCGGGAATTGTTCTGGGTCCTATTTGTCCCAAAAAGTGCTATCTGACTTGTTGTCAAGATCGAAGTACTTGAGGGCGCTTTCTTTAAGCCACTATTACATCAGCGAGGTACCGGATTGCATCGGCAGATTAAGACACCTAAGGTACCTCAATTTGTCGTATAGTTATATTGAAACGCTTCCAAAGTCAATTGTCGCATTGTACAACCTAGAGGCATTGATGCTGCAAGGCTGTCACAATCTTATCGAATTACCTGAAGGTATGGAGAAACTGATCAATCTAAGGTTTCTCGACATTACCGGCACTCAAAAACTAAGAGCGATGCCGCTGCATATCGGTAATTTGGTGGGTCTTGAGATGTTGTCCAAATTTGTAGTGGGAACGGAAAATGGGTCGAGGCTGAAGGAGTTGAAAAACCTACAGAACCTTCGAGGGGAACTGTGCATCTCTAATTTGCATAAGGTTCGAGAAGCCGGAGATGCCAAGGATGCCGCTTTACACACGAAGGAGGGTATACGCAAGTTGACCATGCAATGGAGTGAAGATTTTGGGGATTTCGGGGATGAAGAGCTCGAAGCAAATGTCCTCGACTTTCTTCGCCCTCACCGAAACCTTGAAAATCTCGCGATATCCTATTATGGTGGCCTAGAATTCCCGTCATGGTTGGGAAGTCCCTCTCATGTTAACATAGTGCATTTGCGGTTGGATGAGTGTTGTAGGGCCAAAGCATTACCATCACTCGGGCAGCTACCTTCGCTCAAAGAACTGGTCATCGAAGGTCTAAATGCTCTATGCACGGTAGGGCCAGAGTTTTATGGAACTAAGTGTCCTTTCCCGTCCCTAATAACTTTGGAATTCAGGCACATGCCATTGTGGGAGGACTGGTCTCATTGCTTCGGCACTGAAGAAGTGGGAGTCGCATTTCCCCGTCTTGAGCATCTCGTCATTCGGAATTGTCCCAAGTTGATAGGAAGATTGCCTAGTCAACTGAACTCCCTCGTAAAGCTCGAAATCGACTCCTGTCCGCGTATGGATGCGTCGCCCTCTGTCATTAGCCTTCCATCTCTCAAGGAATTAAGCTTTGGAGGCTGTAACGTGGGGGTGCTGAAGAGTTTGGTAAACCTGACATCTGTAACCGCTCTTGTCATAAGAGATGTCGCTGGGCTAACTTGGTTAAGTCATGGGTTTACAAGCTCCTTGGTCAAGCTGGAGAAGTTGGAGATGAAAAGATGTGAAGAGTTAATATGCATGTGGCGGGACAGAGATGTGGTTCGAGATCTCACTTGCCTGAAGAACTTAGTCGTCAACAGTTGTCCTCAATTCATGTCTTTTGTGCCTGGAGATGGAGATACAGAGCTGCCCAGCAACCTCGAGACTATCGAATTGGAAGGTTGCATCAATTTGGAGAAGCTCCCGAGCAAGATGCACACCCTCTCCTCTCTTAGAGATTTGAGGGTCAATAACTGTCCAAAACTCGTGGCCTTCCCCGAAACAGGCATCCCAACATCTGTGATATCATTACGTATCAGGGGGTGCAACATGTTGCAATCTGTACCCAGAGGATTAAGTACTGATCCGGGTGAACCAAGCAGCGGCGGTAGCAGTACCCAGGTTGACAGGCCATCTTGTCTGCAAGAAATAAGAATCGAGGAATGCGATTCTCTGCCAGCCTCTCCATTCAGCGAGGGTAGATTTCTACCTGCGACCCTCAGGAAGCTTACAATAATGGGATGCAGGGGAGTGGAGTCGCTGGCGGAGATGAATGTGGACCGTCTGCGGTCGCTTCAACAGATTTGCATTAGCGATTGCGAGAATTTGAGGAGCTTACCCCAGGGCCTGCACACGCTGTCCCATCTCACTTCCTTGACATTGTGGGAATGTCCTGCTCTGGAGCTGGAGTGCATCCCTCCTCTTCCTCCCAGCATCTCAGAAATACGTCTTTGGGGGTGTCCGAAGATAAGATCGTTACCTAATCAGTCGCATCGACTTACATGTCTCCGTGATCTGGAAATTGGAGAGTGTGAGAGCATCACGCGATTCCCGGACGGAGGGTTGCCGCCCCAGCTACAGAAACTTGAGGTTTATAAATGCGGGAATATGAAGCAGCCGGCGAGGGAGTGGCTGACCCCCCTCACCTCCCTTCAACATCTGTTGATCGACGGCAGCAGCATTGGAGGAGGAGGAGTGGGAGAGGCGGAGGTGGAGGATCTTGTGCTTCCGCTCCCTTCATCTCTGCTCGACCTCCTTCTCTATATGAAAGATATGCCTAACCTGGAGAGACTGTCCAGCACTCTCCCACCATCTCTCCAGACCTTGGAGATCCACGGTGGCCCGAAGCTGAGGGAGTTGCCCAAGGATGAGGATGGCCATGGCCTCCCTCCCTCCCTTGAAAGACTCGAGATGGATGGATGTCCGATCCTGGAGGAGCGATGCACGAAAGGGACCGGCTGCTATTGGCCCCTCATCCGCAATATCCCATTTGTTAGAGTCGGTGTTAGTCTCTCTGGACTTGTTGAGTCAATTACTGCTTGAAAATGGCCGCGGGGGTTTTGTTTTGGACCTAAGCGTAAGCAGAGACGTGACTGCCATCAGATTACATTTGTGATGTTATTCCCATCTCCCTAAGTTCGAATTCCTCTTTTATTTTATTTTTGTGTGTTTGTATGTTCGGAAACAATCAAAATCACTTCACTTTGTTATTTGTTTGTGTTTATTTAGATAATTTCCTAATCGATCGATAGCGCAAAAACAGCGCGTGTTTATTTTGACATTTTAAGCAAGACAATTGGAACTAAATAGAAATTAAACACATTTATTTCTTGAGAACGTTTTCGAGAGAAAACAACAACCAAAGTAATACAACTAATGTTTATAAGTACAGACGAATTCTAGTTAGGGCATGGCGATTCGTTTAACATTTTCTCCAAGTGAGAAGAGTAAGACCAGCACATTTGCCATTTTGACGGTAAATGTCAATCTGCATCACTATGGAAAGACCGGCTCGCGTTTGGTGTTCATGGGAGAGGCCACTAAAAAGTCATTATTGGATAACCTCTATTCGGTATCGACCATCAATTAGATCTCTTAATGTCAAGCAAACGCCCGAGACTAGATGTCGGCGGTCTAATTGTTTCAAAGGCCTTGCTAGCATAGCAGTTTTTTCGATGACTAAGAGTCGCAGCATATTTTGGTAAGCCACAAATTCTTGAAGGAGTGGATCACTCCACAACAATTTTTAATCCTTTGTTACTTGTTTTTTGTGGCCTAGAACAACCCTGTTAATTTCACGGTGGATTAAGGACAGTCATGCATTCATTTCTCTTGTTACAAAGTGCAAGGGCTCGATATTCATGGTGGCTTGTCCCTGGTCCATTCGGGGGTACCGACCCCTCATATCCGGTTCGCAATCACGTTTCATTTTTCATTCGCGAAATCCCGCAAGTCACATTGAGTGGTTAAAAGGATTTGGACTCAGATATTACATACATAAGATATGGGCTTTGATTTTAGCATATTAGTGAGCAGAGTACCTTCTGGCCTTAACAATCAATTGCGCGACATGCTTGTGAATTACATTTTGATAAAATTTCATGTGTTTTGAAGCTAATAAATTTTTGTGTCAATACTTGTGAGTACTTCATTTGGATAGCTCAAGTGATGACAGGGAAAAATAATTAAAAGGAATCATAGACCAACTATATTAGTATAATTCAGTCATAAATCTTGCAATTTGAGCAATACGTGGTCTTGGTCAATGCAAACATGGACATTTTTAAATCATATTTTGTTTTTTCTTTCTTTTTTTTTTTTCCTTTCACATTGGCCGGCGATGCCACTAGGCTAGGGTCGGGCGAGATCAAAAGGCTTACGACTGAATTAGTGCAAATATAATAGATTTATAAAAAAAATTTGTGCTGATCCTCAACCACTTTCGTCTACTCTTCTTGTCGTCAGTTTAAAGGACGAGACCATATGGTTCCGGAGTATAATTTAGTACGGGATCTCTGTAAATTCCTTCGTTCACCCTCCTTTGCTTCGCAGATAAAGTTTGTGAGCTCCATCAGAACAACCATGAAACTGTCGTCCGTATATTTGATCTCATAAAGATTTCTATGCCTCGATATATTCCATTAACATCGGGGTATGATCTTGCCATTTGCATCTCCCTACTCTAATCTTCTACTCGTTGGTCACTTCCATCTAGACGCTTTGCATGATTTCGTAAAACAGCGAAGATGTAAATAAATCTGGGGTGCCGTCAAATGTCGAATGGAGCTCGTGCTTGAGTTCGAACTAATTGGTATTTCGTCTAGTCGAGTTCAAGGCTTGTCAATACTCACATGTATAAGACGAAGCATTTAAGAGTTGCAAGAATAGGGAAAAAAGAAGTCGTCAAATTTACATAGTGATCGCTTTTGAAAATTGCTCGAGTTTATTTATATGTAGGTCGAGTTTTTAGTCCGGGTCGAGCTCAAACGGTTGATACACGAGTTTTGTTTCGAGCTCGATAATGTGAATCGAGTCAAGCTCAAACTTTACAGCTACTTTCCTTTTTCGGACTTCAAACTGCCATGTATTTTGATTTAGAATAAGCTAACCGTGTGTGAGATCTTGTGGTATTACTACCAGCTATTCTAAAAGCTTAAACTGTTAGATGAATACAAATAATTATTCTATCACTCCCTTCACGCTTAGTCCGGCTTTTTGCATAGTACTAAATGTGGGAATATCAACCTGGGGAGGAAATGATGCTTGGAAAGTTTGAACTAAGGACCTTATGCTCACGATACTATGTTACGTCCCACAAAATCTCACATGATGCTTTGTTAGGTATGATGTCTTAAATGAACGCATCATTTGTATACTCAAATACCCGTTATGGTAATCGTCCGCAAGCTTTGAGTCCGTCTTTAGCGCCGATTTCGCTCTCTTGCACATTTTCTTGTTCAGTGCCGCTCAGCTGGAGGAATTTGATGCTATAGGCACGGGCCTGAGCTCGAGCTCTGCCATCCCCAGCTAATCGCTGAAGAACAGGTAAGATAGATGGGGCAGTTGGTGTTAAGTTAAATGTAACGTGTGATTTATGCTTACTTAGTTAAGCGTTAGCTCGTGCTCTAGCTTCATATGGTAATAGCTGTATCAAGGTACTGGTTCACGAGGGCATTCATCGACGGGATCGGAGGCTTTGCAATACAATTGATGGCCTTCTTCTTCATGACAGTGTTCCTGTTTGCTTTGGCCATCCCTTACTACCAATGGACCTTGCAAGACAATTGAATCGGGTTTGTGATCATGTACTCGTTCACCTTCTTCTCCGTGAACTTCGGCCCTAACGCCACCAAATTCGCCACCAAATTCGTGGTCCCCGCCGAGATCTTTCCAGCGGAGATCAGGTCGACGTGTCATGGCATATCTGCCGCAGCTGGCGAGGCCCGGTCCTAGGTGGGCGGGTGCGCATTTAGTTTTATGTATGCATCTGACGGGATCAGTGTTAGGAGCGCTTTGATCATACTCCGCGTGACCAATTTCTTTGGGACAATCTTCTCGTTCTTGGTGCCGAAGGCGAAAGACCATTCTCCTCGTGGAAATCTCAGGACTGTCCCTATTTAAATAGGACCTGAAAGCACAAGAATATGAACTTTCTAGCAGATTTGGTTTATGTAATGTAAGTTAGCTTTAGTTTTAGATTCGACCGAAAAAAAAAGTTAGCTTCAGTTTCAGGTTTAGACCGTATCAGCTCTGAAAGCAGCTGCTGCGTTTGGCCTCTGTTGAATAGATTCATACCATCATCCTTGAAGCTTGAACTATAGTCATTGAAGTAGAGGCAAAAATATCTCTATGGTCATATAACATTGTTTTGACAAGTTAACCTAAGTTCTTGGTCCAGTTTAAACTGCCACATATCTTCCTATTCCCGCTGGCAGTTTCCTCCTTCTACTTCTGGTTTATCTGCACAAATGGTTAGATCTTCTATCATCGATTCGGTCCTTTTGTGAGCATAGAGAGAGAAATCAAATCCCTTTCATCTTGAGTTTCAGCCGGATAATTTCAATTCATACAGAAGAATAGCGATATGTATTGACAGAGAAATAGAAATCGACGATGACTTTGAGTCCTATGATTCATTCATTATTAGCGACCTCCCAGAAATTTTGAAAATGGGCACACAACGTCAATATATGAATTGTTTCACTGCTCGTTATTTCCGAAAAATTATTTCACAACCTCATAACTAATTAAAGCTTGAATTGAAGCAATTCATACTCGCGGCATTAGTTCCTCAGTTCAACAACTATAAATTTCAAGTCTTCCAGATTGGCCTTCTCATGGCATAGAGGTACTATCCAAGGCTGCAGATGAAGGCTCCTCAAGACCGTCTTTAGAAAAGTACACTGAAGTTCTGAGAAGCAAGTCCATCTCAAAGCAAGTAACAAGCGAATCGCTTGGTCAATCGGAAGTTACATGTTGATCATATGGCAAGTGGCTTGAGCTGATGTGCTATGCTCATCCTGCAGATATACTCTCCAACCCCTGAAATCCAAAGCTTAAATAAACTTCATATCCAAATGGAAAAAGGGTCGCTATCCCAAAGGTAGACAACTTTAGAGAAATAGATAGAGTGGCCAACAATTGCAGCTTTCAAGCAATGCAGATCCCATGCCATCATCAGTATGCGAAAACTAAAATGCTGTAGGAAAAGGTTCGGCACTATTGAAGAACATTAACACCATTATCCATGGAAAGCAGGCGATAACCATGTTTATTTCCCATTAGTGGTCAGTATGCAAGTTCAACAATTCAAATCTGCTCCTGAAAACCCAGAAAAAACAACCTGATACTTAAAAAGTTTTTATTGGGTGTCCTGTTAGAGCCAAACCAGCAGAGGCAAATTCTTACCATATCATGAAAAATGTTAAGCGGAAACTGGGAGCCACTCATAAAGCAAGTCAACATCCATCACTCCATGCAGTCTAGATGCATTTGAAATGGAATACAACAATATATGATCACAAATTAAAATCACCACCCATGTACAATGAGACCTATGAAGACAACATAGATAATAATCAACAAAGAACGTATGTAATCATTTCGCATCCTTGCTGTTGGTCTTCCGGCAACGCTGCAAACTTTAATATACTGAATAGTCTCTTTTCTATCAGAAGATACAGAGAAGCCCAATGATGAAATTCATTCCCCTCCTGCAGACTACCACATGAAGCATTTCTCAGAGAAGTCCATATCTAGCTTACTGACGATAACAAAGTCAAATTACTAACTCAAGGGTGGAATAAAAACCGACAAAGAAGAAGAATTTCGACCTCCTTGTCAGCAATGGCCAGAACCCGCGACTCAAGCTTCTGTCCTCGCAGCTCCAAAACCTTAAAAGCCACCAATCCCACGGTTAAATTCACCAAATGCGCGCATCTGGCGAATGCACAAACAGTTCATAGTTCGCGTGTAAGCTATGTAGTTAAAAACAAGCTAGTCGGAATTAAACAAAAAATTTAATACATGTATTTCTTGATAGCACTTACAAGAAAAAAAGAAAAAATTCTATCTATTTCATCCAAAAAAATTACTAGTTTTTTGTTTTGAAATATCAACTTATCGATAGCTATTTTACATGGCGTGTCTTCTCGTAGATTTTTTTTTTCCTTAATGAAGAAAATATTCTGTCTACATTATCAAGCAAACCTACTTTTGTTACATCTGTAGATTTCCTAAACAGCCCTTCCTTTACATAGTAGAAGTATGCAAAAAATATCTCATAACCATAACCCCTTGTGATTACGTGCGTAACGGGCCTTTGACCCTGGTATACATTGTGGGAGAGGCGCCCATGATGCCCCTAATGCAACTTTGGGCCTTGGCATTTTAGGAATGTTTAACTGTCTAATGTAAATTTTCTGTTGTGATCTTGCATTCACTAATATATTAGCATTCCCATTTCGCCCCTCGCGTTTTAACCATTTTCCGCATCGGATTTGTGCAAGACGCGGTGGTCGGTCGGTCGTGGCTAAGAAGTTTTCTTAGACGAGGTCGAGGGATGCCGGCGTGGCTCCGCCGAGGGTTGGGGGGGACATCGAAAGCCTTTCAAAGCCGCTTTGGGACTTGGGCAAATTGGTCGTGATCTCCATTTTCTTTAATTAGAGATTTCATTTTATGACTCTATTGATTTTATGTACCCTTGAGGTTACGAGTATATCTTTCTTTCATTGGTCGTGATCGGGCCCTTTACCTCGTTCTAGTCCTTGGATATTTAATATATTTAAATAAATCATGAAATATTTATTTCTTTTAATTTATTAAGAAAAATGATATTGCTAAAATATGCAATTGAATTTTTTTTTTTTGAATAAATTTAAATTTTTTATTTTAAAAAATAATTTTTTATTATAACCGGCAATAGACCCACTCGCCCCATTAACCCGCTTTCGCCCATATCCCCCAATGCTCCCCCTCATACCCGACCGTCTTGTCTCCCACCATTACCCAACCTCACCCTCATTCAAAATGGCATAAATATTTATTTTATTTATTAAATATATCTAAAATTTTTTAATTTTTATTTTCTTTGAAATTCAAATAATATTTGGATTTTAAAAAAATTAAAATTACTATAAAAATAAATTATTAAAATATTAAAAATAGAATTTTTAAAAAATATTCACAAAACTTATTTATGATTCGCTATAATTATGTCGGAATGGCGCAATGTTTCTATTCTGTAAAAAAAATTATAAAATATAAAAAAGATGAACCCTCTCGACCGCTAACCCCGTGGCGATCACGTGCATTTTTTGTACCGACGCTCCGACTCGCTTAGACTTGGACAGACTCATGATCAATCGAGAGTTGGTAGAAACGCGGCCCGAGCGGGGCCAAGCCTATCCCCATGCGGTACCATGCATAATTTCCTACAACCAAAGCCGTCCGGACACGCAAAAAAAACCAAAAGGGCAAAAAATTTGGGCGGTCACGGCAGCCGCGGCCTGCGTTGCTTTTAACGACTCGGGCTTTCTTCTTCCTTCTTCTTCCCCCGCGCCCCCTGGAATTCGCCGATGCTTCCAGAATCGCCAAAACCACAAAACAGCCCACGGTTCTCTCTCTCTCTCTCTCTCTCTCTCTCTCTCTCTCTACTGGATTTACCAAACTACCCCCCACCTCCTCCCCCTTTCCACATATTAATTTTATATATCTTCTGCCTGGTCTACATTAAATTAGGAAGAAAAAAAAAAGTTTTTAAACTAAGCTCCGCGAAGAACTTTTATTTAGGCACGTCACGCTGCTATACACGCGAAATGCAAAAACGCTAACGCCTTATCATCGAATTTTTTTTCCCTTTGCTTTTGACCAAAAAAAAAAAAAGGGAAAAGAAAAATCAATTCTATCGGCAATTTTTCCTTCTCCCTTTACTTGCGATGATGATCCATACCATAGGTGACCAAACAAATTTTGGGGGGGTGGTGTACCCGATTTGCCCCTTGTCTTGAAGGCATCATCAATCAGCCAAAGAGGGGGAATATTTCTTGTGTTGTTGATCTGTTCTTACGTGGATAGCTCTTGATTTCTTCCCCCCAAATCTCTGGTGGGTCTAGGGTTTCTTCCACACTTGCTGCTAGTTGCCCGGATCAAAATTCAGGGTCCAGATCTTCTCTCTCTCCGTGTTGTCATCTGGGATCTGCTGGGGGATTTGACCTAATTTTAATTTATATACATATATTTTGAGCAGCAGCGGAGAGGAACAGCGGTCTCCCCCCACGTCCTTGATAGGTCAGGGTTAGGGCTTGGATCTGCTTAATTTTGATTTTGGAAACTTTGGGTCTTTTTTTTTTTTTTTTTGTGTGTGTGTAACTTGGGGTTGTTATATTTGGGAATTTTTGAAGTGCTTTTGATGAGAATCTTGGGTTGTGGATGGAATCTAGGTTTTGGGTGAGCTGCATCTGCCAACTCCAACTCCAAAAATCAGAGACTCTGGATCATGACAACGTAAGATTGAACCTTGGTTTCCGGGTTATTTTTGGGAATAAAATCTAATTTTCATTGATTTAATTTTGGCTGCGTGATGGTGAGGTGATTCATCATTGCTGAGATTTGACTTTGGGATGCAACTGTGATTTTATCTGAATTTTTTTTAGGCAATTCGAGGTCGATATGATGTCAAATGCTGCTCATGATACTCATGCTCATGTTCTTTCCACTGATCTGACGTGGTATCAGTGGGGGGTGGGATCGTGTCTCATGGCTTGGCTAAATTTGGAAGTTGCTGCTGTGCATGTTTGTTGTTCAATGCATTGAGGATATTTTGGGTAAAAAAACTAGCTATGCTATCTATGAAATTGTATTTCGTGGCCCCTGCTTGCAGATCCTGAATGCTGCCTTAGAATCTTTATGGGGATTCGACAATCTAGTATGTTGAGATGATTTTATGCAACTGTTGGGGGAGTGTTAGCATTTCGATGCATCCGCATACTCTGATAGTACCTTAATCCACGTCATAGGAAGATATAAATTGTCGCCATTGCTTCATTATCTCTCTTGCTGTTTTAGAGACAAATATTCATTTCTTTCTGGTGTTGTTTGACTAAATGTGTGATGTTCAAGAGAGCGTCAGTACTTTTAATTCCTCGTTCGAAGCAAGAAAACAGCATTGAAAGCGATTGCTAAGCTTTGCCAGGTTCTCTGCATGTAACAGTAAGGTACCTAAAGATCGCCTTGATATTATGGAGTTAGAGTTGTAAGGTGATATGGATGTGGATAGTCTTGGCAGGTAACTCCTAGCTGAAGTTTAGTGCTTGTTAAGCTTGATTAAGTCCTAAGAGCTCATTAATGATACAGGCTTACAGCATCTTGCGAACCTTGTCATATCTATGAGCTGAAACAGTTCTAGAATTTGGAGTGTGCTTAGCATTAGGGTTGACTTCCAGCACTGAATAAAGATTGCATGCCATAATGGCAGCCATTGGATTACTATGTTAGCACATGCATGCTGATTAATTGCTTCTGTTAAAAAGAAAATAATTTCTACTTAACATAATTTAGGGTGCTGCGACTAAGCTTTGATGTCAGAGGTATGACTTTGTGGACCGGGGACTTTGAACAAAAAATTTAGCCATTGACTCACATTCTCTGAGGGTTCTGTGGTGCCAATACCTCTGCCATTCTCTGTGATCACTCGATTGTTTTTTCCTCTATGCAATGACACTTTTTAAGCTACTAGATTTGGAAAGAATCAATATCAGCTTGTTTGATGAATAAACAATAACTGCTTGGTTGTGAAGCTGTTTATGTTTTCCAGATAAAACGTTAGTTTCCTATCTCTGCTGTGACCGTCCCTGTCAGTTGTCATAGTCACTGTTTGTTTCATGCATATTGATTTGCTGTGTGTCGATAACCTGGGGCATGTTTAGAGATGGAGAGCCTCTTTATCTGTATGCCATATTTTCTGTTCATCTCTTTTCATATATAGCATTGGTAAGTTAAGCGTACTGCTTAGTTTCTAGCCTATTGCCTTTCACAAATTTGAATACTCATGTTATTATCCTTTTTGTGTATTAGCTAGGTCCCCCTATCCGTTTGTTTAGCTGGATTGTTTGGGCATCACTATCTTGCTTTTCTCCTTTCGGAATTGAATTGTACAACAGATCAAATCCTTATTTCTTGCATGAGCTAATTTTTAATTGTACATGCGCTATACGCTCTCTCTATATAAGTTGTTCTGATGACTCCGTCAACTTCGTCTGTTCAGAAAATGATGGGGACACTTATGAGAATTTGTGTTAAAGAAGAGAACGATGAGTTTCCAACGGTTCCTCCAGGTTTTGAGGCATTTCCTTCATTTACTCTAAAGAGGGTTGAAGACAATAAGAAAGAGGATTGTGAACAAGACGGTGAGAGCTTGATCAGTTGCTCAGCGCCAGCAAATGCTTCGGGGTTGCAGTCAGTGAAGCTAAAAACTGAAGTTGATAGTGATGATGCCAAAAAAATTACGCGGTCACTCAGGCGGAGGTCTTGGAGCAAGTATAACCAACATGGAAACAGTTCAGATGATGAGTCGGATTGTGAGAAGGTTGATCTTTCTTACTCTTGAATTTTCTTGACTTTACTTTTTGGAGTCGTCATGTGCTCCTTCTTAACGTGCTATTTCTAACACAAGTAGTCACATTTGTCCATTGTTGCAGAGTTTTTCTGCCAGGACCTCTCTCCCTAAGGGTGTCCTTCGTGGGTGCCCGAAATGTAGAAACTGTCAGAAGGTTTGGTTTTATCATGAATTATCCCTTCTGTTTACCTTCATGTTTTCTCCATGAGCTGCTCGGTGATCTTTTACGATTATGCTTCGGCAAAAGGACACCTCAAGTGCCAATATTTGTGTATGGCATTCACTTTGATGCCATATATTTTTTTTTTTTTTTGATCATTTAAGTGTCAAATCGGAGAAAAAACAATCACTTTAATGCCAACGGTGAGAAATTCCGGCGACCGAGTTGGCACTTAAATAATCATTTAAAAAAAGTTGGCACTTAAGTGATCTAAAAAACGATCACTTTAGTGCTAAATTGGAGAAAAAAGTTCAATTTAGTGTCAACGGCGAGAAATTCCAGCGACCTCACCGAAGTTGGCACTTAAATAACCTTTTTTCAAAAAAAATCGGCACACTTAACGGGCCACTTAAGTGATAAAAAAAATATTGGCTCTAAAATGAGCGCCGTACACAAATATTGGCACTTGAGGAGCCTTTATGCTTCTTGTCGGAAAAAAGATTGACCAGTAGCACTAACTGCTTCTACATTTAATAATTGTTGATAATGTGGCCGTTGACATTCCCCATCTCTGCAGCCATGAAAAGATGGATAGAGATTATTCCTTTACTGATAACAGGCAAACTGACAGATGATGCACTACCATGAAACGGATTCTATTCAGCATAAATTGTTAGATACGTTTATAATCTATATTTTCATGGAATCGGGCTCACAAGTGTTTTATTCTAACAGGTGTGTGCAAAATGGCGCCCAGAGGATGCTAGACGGCCTAACCTTGAGGACGCCCGGCCTTCTACCCTACCGAGGAGGTGTCTTCTTTTGCTTCTACTCCTACTAGCTCTTTTAGTATTGCTTTTAGTAATGGATGCTTTCCAAATGATACTTTATAATCGAGATCTTTCTATCAGCGTACTAAAAGCTAACCTTCTGCTCTCAGGAATTTGAAGATACTTTGAAGTACATAGCAGCCATACGCCCGAGAGCAGAGCAATATGGAATCTGTCGCATCGTCCCTCCACCATCCTGGAAACCACCGTGTCCACTGAAGGAAAAAAGCATGTGGGAAGAATCGAAGTTTGCTACTCGAGTCCAGAGGGTTGAGAAACTTCAAAATCGAGATTCAATGCGAAAGATTTCCCTTATGCAAAGCCAGATGAGAAGAAAAAGGAGAAAATGCATGAAGAATGGTGTAGATTGTGGTAATGGACACGGGATTAACTTGTGTCATGGTGATTCTTCATCTTATCAAGGGGAAGGGTTTGGGTTTGAACCTGGTCCTGAGTTCACTCTGGGCACATTTCAGAAATATGCTGAAGAATTTAAAACCCAATACTTTCCCAGCAATAAAAACACGAATGCACTGGAAAATAGCCAGCCTCCATTTCAGGGTCATTTTGAGCCTTCGCTTGATGATATTGAGGGGGAGTACTGGCGAATTGTAGAGAAACCTACTGAGGAAATTGAGGTATCATACATTCTTAGAACTTGCAAATAATTCTTAGACTTGACTATGTTTGTTTTGTTATACCTTATGGCCTCCTCCTGGTTTGCTGTTCTGTGGTATCGAAATGACCCTTGTGATATTGCAGGTGCTCTACGGTGCTGATTTGGAAACAGGGGTTTTTGGCAGTGGGTTTCCCAAAGCATCAAGCGAGCCTAATTCTGTTTCTGAAGAAAGATATGTCAAATCTGGGTGGAACCTTAACAACTTTCCTAGGCTTCCTGGATCCGTTCTTTCCTATGAAAGCGGTGACATATCTGGTGTTCTGGTGCCTTGGTTGTACATAGGAATGTGCTTTTCCTCCTTTTGTTGGGTAGGTATATCTGTTCTTTTCTACACTTTGAAGATCAAAATGCAGTTCCAGTCACATATATTATGCCGTGTGGAAACACATTCTCATGGGCATCTAGCATTTTCCCATTACTATTGTAATATAAATGAGAACATGCACTTTCACTATGATGTATATTTGTGTAAATTCTCTCTCTCTCTCTCTCTCTCACAACGAATTATAGTCTCCAGAATCCCTGTCATGTAGTTTCAGCTAAGAAATATTTGATTACTGCTCTGTTCCCAATTGTTGCAGAACTATGACTTTCATGTGCTTTCTGACATTGTGGTTGCTGATCTGTTCATGTTGCCTTCATGTATTGAGAACAGCATGTTGAAGATCATCACCTGTACTCGTTAAATTACATGCATTGGGGTGCTCCAAAGATGTGGTATGGTGTTCCCGGGACACATGCTGTTAAGCTGGAGGAGGCTATGAGAAAGCATCTGCCAGATCTCTTTGAAGAACAACCTGATTTATTGCATAAGCTGGTGAGACTGATTTTTCACTGTTGCTGTTTGGATTTGTATTCACTATTGTTTTTGCTTGCTGCTTCTGCAGCAAATTGTATCCTGTGCATAATTGGTAGGCTATTATGATGGCAGCTGCAATGAATGTAATGTTCAAGTTGTTTGTAGTGAAAATATTTTGTTATAAAGCGTGAAGAATGTTTTTATGTGTGTCCAAAGGAGTTTATAAATCTTTCGAGTCCCGAAAGTTAGTGCTTTAGTTTTAATATATTTGAAGCCTGAATAGGGCACTTTTTGATATTGGAGCTTGTCTTTTTCTAATAGATGGTCATTGCTTCAATAAAGTTAATTTTGTAGTTAGTTTTAGTGCTGCGTGATTACTTGTTACCAGTAAAAACTTACTGCAGATTGCCTGATATCTGCTTTTTGCCCCGGATTCACAGCCTATTTAGTGAAACTATGTTGCAACACCTCTTCTTTTTGGCTGAGAACCATAATGTACTGCTTCTCTGTGGGAGAGGTTTCTCTCTTTTGTAATGTTTCGTTGTTCTTTCTTTTCAAAATGCAGGTTACACAGCTGTCCCCCTCAATACTTAAGTCGGAGGGAGTACCTGTTTATCGTTGCGTCCAAAATGCTGGAGAGTTTGTTCTGACCTTTCCTCGGGCATATCATTCAGGGTTCAATTGCGGCTTTAATTGTGCAGAAGCAGTAAATGTAGCTCCTGTCGACTGGTTGCCCCATGGGCAAATTGCTGTGGAGCTATATCGCGAGCAAGGAAGAAAGACTTCTGTTTCTCATGATAAGTTATTGCTTGGTGCGGCTAGAGAAGCAGTTAGAGCACATTGGGAACTTAATCTACTGAAGAAGAATACTTCTGATAATTTAAGATGGAAAGATGCCTGCGGAAGGGATGGCATATTAGCAAAAGCATTCAAGGTGTTTTATTCATTTTCTGCCTTTGCCATTCATGTTCATTGTTCTCTCATGTACTGGGAGACAAGTCCATGACTAAAACTTCCTTTTTCAAAATAGCAAACTATGGCAGTTGTCATCTTTGTCTGAAGTAGGTGGTTTGGGTTCATATATAGCATATGAGAAAGAATGAATTGTTGTGAATTCCAATCATATTAAGCATGTTAAATAGTGAAATTGAACTTTCAAGGTACTTCTTGAGATAATGGTAACATGCTGGCTTGTTTATGCATTAATTCCTTTCTAACTTTGTACGCCCTTGATCAGACACGTGTCGAGATGGAGCAAGTGCGGAGAGAACCTATCGGTAAAATTTCACAGGCAGTGAAGATGGAGAACACTTTTGATGCCACTACAGAGAGGGAGTGCATTGTATGTTCTTTTGATCTGCATCTTTCTGCAGCAGGTTGTCGTTGTTCTTCTGATAGATATACCTGTTTGAATCATGCAAAGCAACTGTGCTCATGTGCTTGGGGTTCAAGATTTTTCTTATTTCGTTACGACCTAAATGAACTAAATATCCTCGTTGAGGCGTTGGAAGGAAAACTGAGTGCTATATACAGATGGGCGAGGCTAGATCTTGGGTTGGCTCTGAGTTCTTATGTTTCAAAAGAGCACCTGCAAGCCCCGGGGGTCAATGGTAACTTATCAAGTTCCGGTAAAGGATCTGCAACGAAAGAAGGAAATGCACAAATGTCAATCACTTACATGAAAGATCTACTTGTGAAGAATCTCTCTCAGAGAAGCGTGAAAACATCACAAACTTCTCATAATGCACTTGACGTACGAAAAGTGCATCCTGGTGACCAGTTTGGGAAAGAAGAATCAA
Source organism: Rhodamnia rubescens (assembly GCA_021437795.1). Taxonomy (NCBI): domain Eukaryota; kingdom Viridiplantae; phylum Streptophyta; class Magnoliopsida; order Myrtales; family Myrtaceae; genus Rhodamnia; species Rhodamnia rubescens. Next base: position 883,147 of record JAILYA010000006.1, on the reverse strand, counting down.
ACAATTCTTCTCCTGCAACAGATCACCAAGATTGCCAGTTGTCTCAGGAAAATGGATCATGCAGTGGGAAGATTGCTGCTGATGAATCTGGAGCTAAGAAATCTTCAGTTTTAGGACAAGATGATATCATTCTTTTGAGTGATGATGAAGGTGAGGAGCCAGAGAAATCAGTTTCACTTCTGCCAAAAGAAGGATCATCTGAAAGGACAGCAGATTCTTTGGAGAGGCAGGTTCATTCTGACAAGAAGGCAAGTGAATGCGCGGTGCATGAAGAAGTAACCTCAACTACCTCCATGACTGATGAACCATCTAGCAGCCAGGGGGAAGAAATTCGTCACCTGAAGGTCAGCAGCATGCTTATGCATCAGCAATTGTTAGTGATGAACTGCATGGGAAAGGTGGAAATCAAAAACCCAATCTGCAGTCTGTTGCTTGCATGGGTTTGTTGAGTTTAGAATCTAGACATACTGAAGATTCTTCATTTACAAAAGAAGTTGGTGATGACAACAGCAAGAATTCTAGAGCTGCAACTACAGAGGGCTACCTTCAGCATTCGCCTTTATGCTGCAGTGAAAAGCACAGCACCGATGAAAAGCAAGGAAAGGGCGGAAGCAATGTCATCTGTAATGTAGTGGATAACACAGCAGATTCCGCAGGAAGTTCATCTTTTACTCAAAGCAATCTGGATAAATACTTCCGCCAGAAGGGCCTCGAATTGCAAAGGTAGTGAGGAGGATCAACTGCAATGTTGAGCCTCTGGATTTTGGAGTAGTTCTTCCTGGAAAGTCATGGAGTAATAGCCAAACAATTTTTCCTAAAGGTATGGTACATGTGGACCATCAACAGAATTAGTACTATCACTAGCTATTCTATCATCTAATGAAGTTGCTCTTTCTTCTCGTTATTCAGGATTTAGAAGCAGGGTTAGGTACATCAATGTGTTGGAGCCTGCAAGTATGGGTTTCTATATCTCGGAAATCCTGGATGGTGGAGGAGTTGGACCTCTGTTTATGGTAATTGCATATACTTGATTAAACAAAATATCCTTATTTCCATGGTTGCTATTGTGAAGTAATTCTTCACAAATATCTTAAGTACTTTGTGAATCTACTCTCAGATTTAGGCTTTTGTAGTTTTAACTTGTTCATCTGACCTATGATTGAGGATTCTATTGATTGTAATTGTTCCTTCCCCCATTGTTGACCTCTTTATTGCTTTTCCAAAGGTCCGTAGAAGTCTTTGTTAGTTTTAGCTTTGATAAAAAGGTGAAATTGGATTTAGCTTTTGCTTCCAAGTGCTTTATGGAGCAAGATATGTTGCATTTTTTAATAGCAAAGACGCAGGGAGGGAGAGGGAGATATGTGTACATGTGAATGGTAATGGTTGGTTATTATATTTCATTGTGGATTTAAAAGTTCATAGATGTTTGTTTTTGGACTAGAAAGCTGTGGTGGATGTCCCATTTGATTTTGAAGTAATAATTGTTGTTTTCGGTAACACAAATTCTTTATTGTCTTTTTCAGGTTTCCTTGGAACATTGCACAAGTGAGGTTTTCGTTCATGTTACGCCTGCTAAGTGCTGGGAAATGGTTAGAGAACGATTAAATCAGGAGATCACAAAGAAACATAGAATGGGAAAGATGAACCTTCCTCCTCTGCAGCCTCCTGGCAGTCTTGACGGCTTTGAAATGTTTGGCTTCTCTTCACCAGCTATTGTGCAGGTACTAGGTTTGAGGAATTTTAATTTTTTTGAACTCTTGTATATGTTGAAGTGGATTACATATAGAGGATTAAGAGCTGCTTTTACATGATTTCGCCAGAATTTAGGAGAGAACTGTGAGTTATCACGAAAAAGAGAACGTGGTTCTTTCATGTTTCTAGTAGAAAAAAGAACTTAATTTAGTGAACAATTGCATGGACCTTATCTGGTGTGCAAAGGTTAGTTTAACTTGATGTTTTATTTTGTTTTGTTGTCATTATCACCGTCTTCATTGGACAAGTATGCAGAATCTTCCTACTGTCACATGGAACCAACCGAGTGTGAACGTGGAGATACTTAAACTTGGTCAACTTTTGGGTTCCTATAGTTTCTTGATTGGCAGATTCTTAATTCCATTGGAGCACTTCAAACTTTTAACGTCATTTTCTCTTCGCAGGCTATCGAGGCTCTGGATCGAAATAGAATCTGCATTGACTATTGGGCTTCCCGACCCTATTCTCGGCCTCAAGTTCAGGTTCAACAGCATATTTCGTTGATAGATACTGGAGAAAATGCTAGCTGGCCAAACAAGGAAGCAAAAGCATGCAGTCCAGATGCCACTGGAGACCATGTCAAGCCTGTGGAGGTAGAGACAGCACTCAAAGGCCTTTTCAGGAAAGCAGATCTGCAGGAGTTACGCACTCTATACACCATACTAAACCAGAATAGGTCAATTCTTGATCCAGACTTGTTAACTACACTCCTTAATGAGGAGATTCTTAAACGGCCCAGCTGATCCATTCTTATCTGATCCTTGGGAATTGGAGACACGAGTCGGTAACGCTGGTTTTTTGACACTGTAAATATGGCACAATGTTCGGCTGCAACATAGGTGACCTGCTCCTCGAGCTTTATTATCCTTTGAAAGGGAGAAAGAGCATATTTAGTGGATAAAGAAGATTGGGTTTCGGGGGAAGTTTGACTTCCCTTCATTGGTTGATTTTTGGATCCTCTTAAGAATCAGTAGCTTGTGCAGTAGACACTGCCTGTTCTGATCTCGAGCAACAGCCTCTTTACATCAGAGTAGAATAAGCTCCAGTGTTCTTCGTTCCTTCTTCCGGTTTCACATACATTGGCATCACGAACTTTAGAGGAGTTCGGATCAGTCAGCAGCATTCTTAACCTTCCATGAATTGCAAGATGTTGATATGCTGATTTTTTTTTTGTCTGGAATAGATGATTCATTCTGCATTTCGACTTTGGCAGGTCCCAATAGTATACAATGTTCAATTGTTCCCGCGGCTTTTTTCAGGTATATTTTCTATGAAATTGAAGTCGAAAACTGTCATAGCCATCCGCAATGAATTGAAACTGTGACCAATACTCTTCCCGAAATGCATGGTCGAAGGAGGTCCTACATTTTGACCGTCAGAACTTGCTAACTACTACATTGTTAGTTGGATAGTACACAGTTTTGAGCTTACTGGGTGCTGAGAATTAAGCGAGTTGCATATCAAGCCAAGTAGAGTAGGGGTGCATAGTTTCATGTTTCTTGTAAGTTTCACCTGGAACTTTAAAGTTACCCATTAAAATAGGTTCCATTTTGAAATCTTGCAACCTGAAACCTATCTTGTCATAGGTTCCATGATCGGTTTTAGGGTCCATCGAGATTCTACCTATATTTTTAATTGAACATTGCAGTGAATCATCTTTAATGACTATCATTTGCTGTTATAATTTATTATTACAACACATATCTAGACACGTATAAATATAAAACATTAGCAATGTAAAAGTCTCGATCATAAATATAGTCAAAAATGAAAATTTAGATTAGTGGTTTTAGATTACACACGTCATCGGACGTTATGAAATACCGCGAAATCGCACAAAGACATATACCGAAAAAGCACAAGAACTTGTTACAAGTTACAAATTACAGGTTTCAAATTTCGGGTTCTATCTATTCGAAATTTATTTGTCGGAATAGGTTTCTCAATTTTTGGAATCTGGATATGCTTTAGAACCTGAACCAATCTGGTTTTAAATTTTAGGTTCTATCTTGAAATTATGCTTATCTTTAAGTAGGAGTCTTGGTCATCTAAGCTCTACCATCCGAGCATAAGCCAGCATAAGAAAACAGAGAAGAGGGGATGGACGGCCTTGCATTGGAAAAGATAGTTTTGTGTGCCAGTTTCTTTTGATCTATTAATATATCCGACTCCATTAGTTTTGAATATTTAGAAAATGCATAATATCTACATTAAAAGGGATAAAAATAAATGAATTTCCATAATGTGGTTTGCAATATGAACCTTTTTATCCATCTCAATCATTTCATGGCTCTAATTTAACAGTTCAATTGGCCAGTTTAACTTGCTAAAATCAGCATGATGTCAATAACTTCCTTCCGAAGACGAATTTAGCAAACTTGATCAGCCACTAACTAGTAATTCTAATGTGAGTGAATTTGATCAAGGGGATATAGAAATAGTACTTCAAAATCCATTTCGTGTCCAAAGCTTTTTCTTCTTCTTGGCATTTGTTATTTTGGCACAAACATTTTTTATTCTTGAGAAGGAACAGTTTGAAAAGGTTCAATTATTCTAAATGAATTTTTAGGTTCGCGGATTTCCAATATCAAGTTCGATAAAAAAATATTCTTATTATTTTAAAATTTTCCATATGAATATAATTGTTGTCAAGGGAGAATTACCAAAAAGCCCTAAATCTATTATAATTGTACCAATTTAGTCATAAAATTCTTTTTTTTTTTTGTAATTCAGTCATAAACATTTTACAATTATGCCAATTTAGTCATAAACTCTCTTTTTGTTGATTCTATTATAAACCTTTTATAACTATGCTAATTCAGTCCATTCGGTCAATTTTGATTGTCCGACACCGACGTGGACGTTGACTACCGCCGGCCTCCGGCGACATAGTATCCCCAAAATTCTATATTTCCTTAAACAGTAATTAGTCTAATAGAATAACAGAAGAGAACTTTTGTCATATTTAATATTGAAATAATTTCAAAGGTTTTTTTGGACGGGATTACTTGATATTGTAATTCTTACTTCCAAATTAAAACTCAGGTAAAACTATCGGAAGTCCCTAAACTTTTTCGATTTACACAGTCTAATTCCTGAACTTTTTATATATGCTATCAAGTCCCTTTCTTTTTTTCATACTTATCCTTCATTTCTAAGTAGTGTGGAAAATTCCAAATGAATGCATATCTCTCATACAAGTGCATTATATTCGACTACCACACTCAGTCCAATTCATTGCTCTATAACTAATTTTGTATGTTACTTCCTATGCAACCTGACTTAAGATAAAAATAGTTCTTTATTACCTCTACTCTATAGTATTTCTCCATATCGATATTTTTATACAGTAGTAAAGTCATAATATTCGACATAAGTAGTTGATTTACACAATGATAATAAGTTATTGTTGGGTACTTGAAAAATGACGTTGTCTTATTTAAATGCTTTTTAGCAATCTAATTACATCATTATGTGAATTAACTTTATGGATTCGTATCCCATGTGATTTTTGTTTTTTCGGTGTAATCCTACGTATATAACTTTGATTTCTTCGTGTTCTATGATGGCTTTTTTTATTATTATATTGTCATTAACGTTGTGGCAAGGAATGATTATAGGCCAACCCAACCTAAGACTTCTTGTCTCTTTTCATTCTTGTTGGGCGGCAGCTTTCCGACATGTAGTACAAGCAGCCACGTGGGACGGTCTATCGGTGGGGACCACAAAAGAGGTGCACGTGTCAGTTTGTCGTTGACGGGAGTTTGCGGGGACCTTTGTACGGAATGTTTTCATTTGATATTTCTCGTACTCTATTCACTTCTTCTACTTGCCCAAAAAAAAAAAAAAGGAAATCCATCCCCATAAAATGAATTTAAACTAAAAAATGAGAACAAAAAAGGTAAAATAAAATCACTTTCAATCATCATGCTGCTAATTTTGAAATTTATTTTGAACTAATTGCTACTTGATGAGCATCGACTAGTAGAGGTGGTGGGGAAGCAAAAACCTAGAAACTTCCTTCGAGTTGATTAGACAAATCAAAAGTGAAAGATGAAACTTTTTTAGATAAAGAATTAATCTTTGTTGGAGCTTCTTTTTTAATGTACATGTGATCCAATGAAAGTCAATTTTCATGAGGTGAACATTTTATAGCAGCTATACTTTTAAATGGAACGAATGCGTGTTTTTTACGTGATCGAAAATATTCTGTTCTTTTAAACTCAACCAAAATAATTATCTTTTTGATGATTTTTTCTACACCCGTTAATGAATAATGAGCATCAAATTAATTAGTCTATATAGCGCAGACAATGGTAAAAGATTATCTCAATCTGCACTTCTTTTTATGAATCCCATGACTTCTCTTTACGCTTGTAATGCCCCTAGTTTTGAGGCACCCAATCCTTGCACACGCGCTAGTATACTTGTGCATATGTGCGTGCGCATACACATAGTGGGATGAACAGCGAGAAACTTATGTCACAACTTGAAGCTAAAATGGTTAATTAATTTTGTGAAAGATATCTTAAATTCAATAGAGGCACAAGTTGTAATCAATTCAACAAATCAACACTTTGCAAAAGGGATAGGCATAACACAAGTGCTTGTGCGGCTTATAGTTGCGGTTTGTAAGAAGTAATAGCTAAGCCTTCTTCTCTCAACTCTGTCTAATGTCGGATAATTGTTCGTTCTTCTCCTTATAAATTTTTCTGATGGTTTTTGATTTGCACAGTGTGTGGCATTTTCGAATTGCAAAGACAATTCGCACAGTTGTATCCTAATTATAACTGGGAGGTACATCGAGGTTCTAATGTTAGATTACGAAGCTGATTTAGAATTTTATTGGCTGCGTCGTCATCGTCTGCAACTTTATTTCGACAATCGAGTTGTTATTATGTGATAGCGACGTATACCACAATCATATGTTTGCGATATTCTGGGGCATAAAGCATTTCACTTTGCCCATCCTCCATGACGTTCGATGTGGTTGATTAGGTTCTGCATTAAGTCCACTAAAGTGGTGTTTAAATAACTTTTGACCTTTGTCACTTTGTTACAACTCGCAGAAAGGTAAAGAAGGAAAAATAAACAAGAATTGACTTACAAAAGGAAATAAGGTGAAGTGATCATTCTCAGTGAGCTTACTCTTTCACTACAACACATGAATTGTGACTTACAGATCCACAAGTACCCTACATCTAAAGTGAATTCTTTCTGAATCAGTTTGTTTATGCTGAACTATATATTTGAGTAACAAATTAATATGAGATGAGTCGATGCAAACGCTAAAGTTACTAATGAACCTTTTTTCGTGTAATACTAGTACATAAGGGAGATGTAGAGTACACCATGAGAGGTGTGAAAGCAAAGAAGAATCTCACATAGGGTATATGGAGTAAAAAAGGAACTTATAAATGCGATAAAAGTCCTAAACGTTCTGGGAGCTGGTTGATTGAGTCCTTAACGTTCTAAATCGGTCGATTGAATCTTAAACATTTTTATTTAAGTGCAACCAAGACATAATCTTACCATCGGTAATATTCAGTTATCAGGTTAATCCTACCAAATATTACAAAATATCAAGTGTATGGTTGTGCTCATAAGTAAGGAATAGAATTAATACATGAGTTGTGTTGATCGCTGGGTGCAGATATTGATTTCTAGGGATCAAATGGCAACTTAAACTTAATAGTTAGGGAAACCTAAGATCTATGATCTTGTTTTTTTTCTTGCTTCAGAGAACTTATTTTCACTTATTGATCAATTTGAAATTCATCAAAAGTTCTATTCCTTCTTAATGTGATCAAAATCATGCTTAATTAAGAGAAAGCCCTATATAACGCAATTTTCCAATGGCAATGACAAGATTAGGATTTGATCGCACCTGTTTCAAAAGATTTAGGACCCAATGGATGGAACAAAAAATTTTCAAGATTATTATCAGGTCCATCATCAGTACAAACAAAATTTCTCACATTCACAGACTGATGGTTGACATGAGTGCTTGAAGTTAGTTTTGTAACCAAACTCTTCTACATAGCCACCATCCAATGATGAATGTGTAAATTGTGCCTTACATCGGCATAATAGACCCCATAAAAGTACTTTTTAAACTCAATCTGACTAAAGGCTAAAATGTGTAGGGTTATTGTGGCCCTTCTCTTAAAAAGGAACAATTGATGATGCTAGGTTTTTAAGGAAGGGTAAGTCCAGCAAGAAAGTTCTTTGAACTTGCATTAAACTGTAATTCTTTTATCAAACCTTTGCAACTGGTGAAGAAAATTGCCCTTGTTTCCTGAATAAGAAGATGGTTAGCAATTTAATTTATGGTCTATACCACCAAAAAGGAAGTTCAAAAACTGACTGCATTTCTCCTTAAGCTCACTAGAGAAAAGGCAAATGATGCTTACGACTTTTGTAAATCAGTCGTTTATCCTCTAAGCTCGCTTCGACATGGTTGAACAGATTTATCTCAATCTAGGGTTTGATTAGACTCAAAGCGAGTGAATGATCTCAAAGAAGATGTTCTATGGAAAACTTTTCTTGTCTTATTAGTCGTTTGAAAATAGTGGAATCAAAACTGGAATCCTACCATGAACTCCCATCGTAATTAGGCTACATCATCCTACTGCTAAGCATCAGGAGGGTGAAAGAATTCTGCAAAGTACTAACTCAAAATGCAATAATTTGAACATACCCACGAAGTAAAACATATGTGATATAGCTAATACACATTGAAAGAACTGAAAAAAAATCGAGCATGCACTCCAATATCTGCAGAGACCGCACAAAAGGCTAGTCGAAAGACTTGCAAGGACTTGAAGCGCATCTTTTCAGTAATTTCAACACCGAAATTAATCGAAAACATAAAGAAATTACTTGGTATATGTTGAAATAGAGTACTCACGAGAGGGTTGAGACCAAATATAGGGCTTGCACATCGAGAGTCTACTGTATAAGACTCACATGTCTTTCTCAAGTAATTGGCGGAGATCGAGCTGAAGAAGACTGATGACATCGGAGTAGACTGGAACGAGCATATATCTATTAGGTCTGATAATATTTTGTCTTCTGCCCTGTCAATTGTCCTGTGCTGTCTCCAAAAATAGACTAAGGGCAAGAGAGAGCTCGTCATGGCGACGGCCCCTTCTCCTTGGGCCGCTTGCGCTTCTTCTCGTAACTAACGCCCCTTGCTTTGGCCTGATAGTCACGGACTTCTTTCAAATAAACCCTCAAGCCTTTAGCTCCAAAAGGGTTTGCCCCGGGGTCCCCGCCGTTCTCCTCATAGGCGGCTCGGAGCCGCCCAAGGAGCGCGTCGAGGCTGCCCCATGCCTGGCGGAGTGGGCAGGGGCATGGGGCGGGCGGGTTCGGGAGGCCGAAGAAGGGGCAAGCCTGGTGGTGCACCTTGGTCTTGCCAAACTGGTCCTGGTAGCGGAGGAAGTCGAAAACATGCATGCTGGTACATGCGGCGAACGGGATCGGCGGCCTGTGACTCCCCAAGTACTGGCAGAAGGTGTTCCAGTCCCGGCGCTTCTGGTTCTCGTAGCGGCTTGGGGTCGAAGAAGATGGTGAATCTGCGGTTGTTGGTCTGGTGATGGTGTTAGCTGGAATGTCCTTGTTGCTGAGCGAGTGATTATGATCATGGTGGTTATGGATGGGACAAACTGGTTCTGGAATTGGTTCCATAATAGTGAGTTAAGAGAGACTAATGAAGCACTTGGCTTGTATCAAGCATGACAAATGGTTTTAGGACACTTATGTCTTCATACAGAGGAAGACGTTAATCCACCTGAAGGATAAGTAGACATTCTAAGTGAGCCAAAAATGTTGGTGTAAGATTGGTTGATTCCAGAGGATGAGAGAATCTCTTGCATGGTTTTGGATTGAAATGAAGAGAGGAACTGGGAGAGGGAAAAAGGAGAGAGAGGCGGCTAATTAGGGTATTGGGCTCTAGATAGTGAAGAATTTAAGGAGGGAGTTTGTGATTAACAAATTAGAAAACCTAATGAAAAGAAAGGGGTTGTGGTATTTTCAACAGGCCTTCTGGTGTTTTGTCATCTCAATTCAAGTGCATACTACTCTTCAACTAAATACTTGTCATTCTTAACATCACGGTGATTACATGGGAAAATAACATTATATGTATTTTTTTTTTTGCGAGATTTTCCACGTGCAATGGACTATTCCTCGGGATGGTGGGGGTATGAGCGCCAATGCCACCGGTTTAGTCCCCCAAGACGCGGCCAGGGAGATTCGAACTTGGGACCTCATCAATTTAACTGTCTACGGCTCGGGGATCTCATCGACTCACCTAACGTCTCATTGACGTAACACTATCCGTATTGTTATCAACCATTATCAATTAAGTGGAAAAGAGATAGTCTACTATCAAAAACTCACCAAATAAATTTACAACAATCATTTTGGTCCATTCAATCATTTGTATTATCGGCAACTTGAAGTATGTAGAATCATTTTGATTGATTCAATCAATCACAGTAACTATTGCAGCGCTAGTAAGGCAATTTGCCCGAGTTCGATCCGAGGTCTCACCGAACCCCCTCCCCTCCCCTTGCCGTAGCTAAAATAACTAATTAGTGTAAACATAGGAGTAACACATAGCTTTGCTGGATAGTTTCCAAGTTGTATCCAACAATGTAAGGACGAAGGAAGTAAGCAGGGCATGGCAAAAAGTCATGCATAGTTTGTGAAGTGTTAATTTGGACTACTAGGGTTTCTTCTGTACATACATAACCAATGACCCTATACTACTAGGGTCACCCATATCAAGCTAAGAACCGAGGCTGATTGAGTGTTGATTTCTCGTGTGATCCCGTGCCGACGATATCTTAGCATATCATGCATAGTAATTCACCTATGTCTCACTTTATCTCAGAAACACCCATGCCTTGTTAGGTAAGAAAAGAACCACTTGAATTTTGTTGTCGACTGAAAATTTTTTTGCTCATGTAATCTGCCGAGCTAGTTTATATGTTTCCATGTTCTCCGGTGTTGCATATACATTCAAGAACGCTAGGGGTGCAAAGAGCGTTTGATAAAACAAATGTACGGAGTGAAAGTGACAAATTCTTACTGAGTTGTCGTTTGAATACTAATGTACTGTATGACCTGCTGTTCTATGCATCAATTTATGCACATCTCGCATCCCTCTTTACTCGGTTTCTCTTGGTTTCTTAGCAGTTCTGTTGATGCATTCCTGTGAACACTTTTGACAAGCGGGGGTCTCTTTCGGACACAGTTAAATGGAAAGTGTAATACTAGGTTTTGATTGTCAGCAGGAGCATCATCAAACCATGAAAAAGGAAGACTCGGACCCTATCTTTTTCCCAAAGATTGAGGCACAAACAGCATTTAAAATAGGGGGAAGATTTCAACTTTTCCGCTCGAAGTAAGGAATTGAATCCCCTCATTTGGAATCTCGATCCCTTTGAATAAGGTTTTGCAGGCATTGGACTCCCAAAAAAGTAGTCGATGACCCAAACATGGTGAGTTTGCTTTGTGCCAGAAATAGTAAACATGGAGCAGAATCCAATGTACTTGTGCATACTCCATGTCTTTAGCAAATATCTATGTTTAGCAAATCAAGGGACCACTTTCCTAAATTTCGCTGTACTTCTCTTTAAAAGATTACGCAATTGATAAGTGATTATTTACAAGAGAGAAGTATAGAGTTGAGCTCCATGAACGTGAACAATCTGCCCTATTGCTATTAGGTAGTAGTTTCGATAGAGTTGCCTTCTTCTATGAGCTGGAGAGTGTTCGTTTGTTGCCACGATAGTATAGATTAGCTTTTTCTACGGCTTTGCTCGTCCAAACCGTACTTTCTCGATAGATATGTCTATCCTTATTACTACAGGTGCCAGAAAGATCGGTATAGCTACAATAAGACGTTAAATCATGATGAATAAGGCAATCAAATATAACATTACTACAATATTTTAAAGAGGTTGAGAATGACGTAGAATTTTAACGATCACATAATAACAAAGAAAAAGTATGTCCACTCGTTAAACCTATCAAATTGGAAGTGAGGGACTCCTTCCATGTAAACATATTATCTACTCTCCCGCAAAGACAATGTCACTAACATATTCCAAATTTCATCAAAAGAATGAGCAAATTAAGATTTCGAAGCTCATACAATGAGGAGGGGGAAAATGTTATTCTCTATTCTCAGATGTTGAACTTTTTGGCAGATATGACATATTGTCTATTCTTATATCATGACTCCCGACTCATTGGTCAGTTTCCAAAATCCAAAGGGAAACCTAGTTGCGACCACGTTTTGACACGTATAGGAAGTGCATTTTATAAAATCGGTTTGTCTCATCTTATATCCTTCAAGAGCAATAGGTAAAGAAAACTTTGTCTTTCAACCTTGAGAATAATTCTTCATATGCCATTGCTATGCGGAATTGAAGCCGACTCAGAGATTAGATTAGTTTAAAGATTACGTAAATGAATTAAGACTAAATTATTCATATTTCCCTCTAGCAAAATGCCTGCAATGTTTTTTTCATTTGTCTTAACTAGAGATTCCAAAATGAGGTGGGCTTGGGTGGCCTGCTGAGTTTCCAAATAGGAATCTCAATCACATCCTGCTTAAGCATGCGAGAGCCTGAAACTTAATTAATTCACATTGTCCTTTTGTATATTTTGAATAGATAGACGTCTACTCATAAATGGATTATTTACCAACATAAATTAGTGCCCGACTATCCAGCACTTGAAAATCAAGCAAGTTAGAAACTCAATATATCCAAATTCACTCGCATTCATAATATTAATATAAAGCGCAAAGCCTATCACGTACGTAGAAGGCAGGGTTCTACATTGACGTTATATTGCACTAAATGGTAAGATTTTGGTTCGATTGTGTTTCACGGCACAGGGGTCGGGAATTACTCTTGGAACCTTTTTATTCCGATTAGCAAATTCCCATGAATCCGATCAACGATCCCACACAATCAACAGACGTGATGGTATGGGAAGTTCGACCACAGCCAGTGCCTCTCTAGATTGGGAAGTCCGGTCAGGGCGCGGTGCGAGCCTTGGTCATGACCAGGGACATTGTCGGTGCTCGTCGTCCATGGCCTTGAAGAAAAAGAACTCGTAACTGAAGAAAGAAGAAGAAGAAGAAGAAGCAGCAGCTCCTGTGGACGTGTCAAACTTACAAGTGGAGGTCGCCCTTACCTTTAGCTATAATATTATACTTCCGTTAAATTTCCTTAAGATTTTAATTCATTGATAACATTGATTCACGTCATTTTCAAGTTTGCAAATGCTTCCATATATGTCTCTATTGAACTTGGAACAAATGCAACCTCGTAAAGTGGCAGGCCTCAAGAGTATGCCAAAATAATCCTATCGCCTGTAACCTGCACGCCCCTATGTAATAGCACTCAAAAGGTAACAAAACCATAGACGAATCTCAATCCGTCTTCGTTAGGGAACAGACATTTTCAAAACAGTTCTTTTCTGAGGCCAAATACCAGACTGATTCAACACGAGATTCCAGTTCAGTTCGGGTTGTAACCTCCCAATATGTACTTTTGCTGCTTCGAACTCGAAGAATACGGAAGTATGCTCACTCAGAACGATGAAGCATTTTATAGTTCAAAAAAAAAAAAAAAAACCAAGCAGAGCTCAAAATACAGGGTAGGCCCAACTTGCCTATCTCAGCTCAGGTTGTTTTGCATATTTCACATAGCCCCTAGTGTCCCTGTTCCTTCATGTTCCTACCAAATAAGCTGCAAGCAGATCTTTTCTCACATTTTCCCTAGATGAGACTTTGAAGCAGTCCATTACATTATTTTCCCTTCATTAGCAATGTACCTTCCGACTTCAATGAGCAATGATCTACCTTCCTACATAAATTAAACATTCCGTTACAGGTGTATCACCCTTATGATAAGGCTCCATGAGATAAAGAGGGCACGGCAACTAATGTCAACGAGACCAGTTTTACTGATGAGATACCAAATTCAAAATTAAAAATGAAAAGAAAGGACACCTGATTTGGCAAAATTAGACACCCAAGTCGACCTATAAGTGAAACTCTCACCAAACGTCATCTGTCATCTATAATATGATGCCATTATATAGAGAAAGATCGACGTCGAAGTGGTGACTAGAAGTTCCTGCACATGCACACATGGTCATCAGAAAGCACGATCAAAGACTTGGGACATATAGAAACGAAGATGGGCATGGTGAACATGACATTAATCGTGGAAAGCAATAGATGTGTATACATTCATCAGGAAGGGAGCAGAGTGTAGTTTGGGGCAGGAGGTTCATCAAATAAACATATGATATGCTGGACCTCATAGTGTACTTAATAGATCTAAAGTGAGTCAAAATGGTAATCCATAGTATGGTGATACCATGGCCCACGTAGCCCAAAGAAAGATGCATCACAAGGTCCATGGTAACTATTGTTGGGGGAAAAGAGAAGAAAATAGTACCTGGTTATTGTAAAGAAAAGCAGGTATGTAACTGCCTACATATTCTATGATGTTCAGAAGACCAGTATATGCCTGCAGACATTCAATGCAAAGCCATTAGCGAGATTGAGTTGCTCGATTGCCGCACAAAAAGGAAAATTCTAGAAAGATGATCCATAACCAATAACTCAATGGTTGGGAACCCTAAAAAAGGCATGTAAGCAATGTCAATGCACTATCTCTAAGCTCGATAATATCACTATTATCTGTATTAACTATGTAAGGCAGAGAGGGGTTGAATAGATGTTCAGTTAGACTTGGAAGTGGAACCCCAGGGACAGTAGCTAAGCAGGAGTCGCCTCTTCGAAGTGGTCCCACTGTTGCTCTCACAACAAATATATCCTAAAAGATCTCTTCAAGCATGGAGAAAGATCACTAACATTCCCAGCTTCATAGAAGACCATATTATCGGTGGCAAAAAGTCACTTCACCAATCTTTGAAGGTGCATGTCTTCTAAAAGAATTGAAGGCATGGGCATCAAATGATCATACAGAAATCATCTACTTCAATATATATATAATTTGAGCTTGCTAAATTTCCTGCTTGTCAGCAGATTCAGCAACAGAGTCCAAGGTTGCCTTTGTTCAAGGATATTTGGGTATGAACTCTCAGCGCAATGGTTATTGTTTCCTAAAAATCATCCTTCGGTGATGGCTATTTGTCTCAACATGTCGGGACCTTCTGCAAGTGAACATGCAACCTTTGACAGCTGCTTCCTTGAAGTAGATAACTTCCAAGTATGGCTCGTAATAATCTATCTTTCGAGGCATAAGATGAAGGTAGAAAGGAGATAAACACCAAATACACCAGAAAAGACATCATACCAGAGAAGAGAACGCAATGCAGCCAAAAACTAATGCAAGAGACCTAAGCAGCCGTTTTCCCATTCGCATCCCTCTCCCTGGGTCCTCCTCACCCTCTTCCTGCGGTCAATATAAAGTCAACTGTCTGAGAAACTGTGACAATCACAACAGATAGTGATTCTAACAATATCAACTGGTGAGAAGATTTCCAAAGGTAAGGATGCACATACAACAAAAAACTAAACCAAGTATGAAGCGCAGCTAACTCGGATGAAGGAAAGAAAAGGAGGAAATGGCAGATCTGAGCTTTACAAAGGAACTTACTGTAAAGGTTGGTGATGCAGGAGGTTCAAATGATTTTAACTTCTCAAATATCCGGTACACAAATACAAATGCTAAAAATTGTAAAGGTTTATATTCAGCATTCCGCTTGATTAGGATCCAAGCTGTCTGCAGAAAATCAAGTTGCCAACTCAAATTAGATAACTGAAGTAATACAGTAGGGCAAAGAGTGGACTTCAGGGAGAAAAAAAAATCTGAAACCAAAACAAATGTTTCAAATATCTTCAACAAGACAATCCTGCCTTGCTTATGCATATATTAAGTATGACCACTGCCATATGTCATGAAAAGTGCCATCCAAATACATGAAAAGGTCCTTTCATCATAACAATGTAGGCATTTGTCTCACTCATTTCTTACGCAAGAAACTGCTCCAGAAAGATCTACTCATCTCTTCTATCACACTAAAGTAGAGACACCACAGCCCAAAGGGCACTTACAAAGACAGCAGATATGGCCATGTTGATGCGCATATCTTGTACGCTGGACTTGGTGAACCTGAAGGAAAGGGAGAGGGGAAAAAACAAGGAAGTCAATGTACTACCAATGGCAAAGTGCAATCAGACCAAAAAACAGAAGCCAGGAACATCTATCCAAATAGATATATTTAATGTGTACAGATACATATGTGGCAAGCAATCAAGTCCTAGAACTTTTGACAAAATCTCAATGAGAGTCCTGTTAAAAACCTTGACAGAAATCATATTACGCAAAGCTACGTAGGATTTTGATCATCTTAATTTACAGAGTCAACATAAGGACTTGACCAATTTTTCAAAGTTTTAGGACTGAATTGCTTATTGAGAAGTACTTAATTGCACGCAGCACATAAGCTTTAACCTTTTAGTGCACTTTTCTAGTTCGAGTACGATGATAAAGAAGCTCTTCCACCAATAATCTATTCCTCACAGGAAAATGCACTGATGAAATGATGAAAACAAACCTTGGTCCCCACGGTACAATGGGTTGCTTATCAGCATATTTGATATCCTTTGAGACCTATTTAGGAGCAATCAAGCAAAAGAGAGTCACATAAATTTTCTCTCTTTCACTCCATGCATTTTAAACAGACATAGAACATACAATCCAGGCACAATGGCTAATATACCTTGAAAGAACCAAATGTGACACCCTTTTTCCTGTTGCTTAATTGAGCCATCATCACTTTGTCATATGCTTTTTCTAGCTGAAACATCATTAATCCCCAATAACCAAAGGTATAGTAAGTAAATTATAATGTTTTGATTGCAACTCAAAATACAATTGAGACATACTTGGGAAACAGCTGCTTCATCACCTCTTCTCTCTGCATCCTTCCGTTTCTTTGTATATGCTGCTTTAATCATGTCAAATCCCTCGATGGGACTCACTCCCAAAACCTGCATCAAGAACAAGGAATTAGCAGACATTGCCATTAAAAAATGAGCAAATATGCTAAGTCCACCAAAAGTCTTAAAACTTGTAACAGTAGTGCAATCAAATCCTTAAGATTTCAAATAGTACCTAAATGCTATCAAATCATAAAACTTTTGCAAATTGCAATTAGGTCTGTCCGTTGGTTGCATTTGCTTCAAGTGACCAAAAATTCAACGTGACTTATCATTGTTTTCTCTTTCATATTATGGTCACACCACAGTCCCTCCGGTTGAGGGCAAGCATCATAATCTATCTCCGATGATAGGTTGTCGACCAGAGATGGAACACTCAAAATGATGACCAGGGAAGGCTCTGGAGTAGAAGACTGGTTTCAAAACGCAGTGCAAAGGCTAAAATCTTAGACTTCTGATGCAAAAGGCAGTGCAAAAGGAAAAACCAAGCCCACTGCTGCGAATTTATGCAAATAGACGAGAAGCCAGAAATGGGGTATGGCTCTGATAGATTCAGAACCAGGGGAACACTTAAAATGATGACCAGGGAAGACTCTCGAGTGAGGACCATGGTTTCCAAATGCAGGGCAAAGGCTAAAATCTGAGACTTCTGATATAAAATGCAGGGCAGAGAGTGAAACCGAGCCAACTGCTGCGAATTTGTGCAAATGGACGAGAAGTTACAAATAGAGTATGGCTCTGATAGATTCAGGATCAACGAACAAACGATGTCAGAGAGGAAGAGAGACAGAGACTGCGAAAGAGAAGTGCAGGTGCCACATTGCATAGCGCAGCCGGTTCTATCTGGTGATAAAGTTTTTCCGGAAAAAAACGAAAATCACGTCAATTGTACTGATTTCACCATATATATTGACAACAGATAATGGAGCTTGTGACCCTCCGCTTCAATTGGTATTTTTTCACAAAAAGCAAACATGAGCATGGCAGAATCATAATAAAATCATGTACGTCAAATCATATCGAGGTCACAATCATATGTAATCTGAATAACTAATATCTTCAACAATCTAGAAACCCTATTGCAGTGGCCATCATAGTACACTCTGGTCAAATGAAAAAGTTAGCAAGAAGGGAAACTGGAAAGACAGCACCATAACCTCGTAAGGGTTGAAGTCCGCGTTCGGATTCGAACTCCCCGCAGCTGCAGACGGAGAAGCGGCGCAAACCACTCTGATTCTCCATGGAACCATTTTGGAGAACCTCCGCGAGGACTGAATGGCGGCGAGTTTGCTGCCCACGCACAGAGAGTTTTTCATCGAGGTGGAAAGACAACGCATCGTTAATACAATCAAACGGAACAAGAAGGCTTTACTCACTTGTGCCGTCTCGAAGGAAGATGCAGGCTCGGGGCGATGGAGAATGTCGCCATGGAAGTCGCCATTTTCTTGCAGGTGGAAAAGGGGGACGACGGCGGTGGTGGGTTTTGGACTCCGGAAGAAGACCGATGGACAAGAAACTAATCAGAAACAGAAACTATGAAGGGTTGTTGACTTGGGCTTGGCTTGGGCTTAGGCTTTGGTATAGGCTTGGGCTTAATGTTTCTGTTTCTTCTTTCTGTTGTGGGCTGACTTTGGGCTTGTACAAATAGATCGTTAAATAGATTTGATAATCTAAAATAACTTTATGTCTCATAGATCCAACTTTAGTTTGTATTGTCCTGACTTTCTACATATTCATTATAATAACTATATAAAATATAATGTAATCTTCATTAATTTAAGACAGACAATAATGAATATTTCAATAGTTATGGACTAAATAACATTTACTAAAAATTCAGGGATACATGAACAAGTCAAAGTTTAGGACCAATCACATAGGTTAAAGTAAGGACCATATAACAAATTAAAAGTTTAGACCACATCACATGGGCAAACAAACTATTGTGTCATTTTCCCAATAGATTTATTCGCATTACAGTTATCTATGATTAAAAAATGAAAAACCAAAGGTACTTTTCCATGAGTTAGTTTAGCTTTATTGTTTATTATATCCGATTAGATAATTTGTGGGACCACTGCCAACTGTTCTAAAATTTTAAAAGAATCAAATAGTAGCTTCAAAAGTTTGAACTCAAGACCTCATATTCTGATTTTCTTTTTTTTTAGAACTCCCTACTTTGATAACTTGTGAGATTTTATAGAAGCGCATTTAATTATTCTAAAACCTTAAGTTATTAGTTAAAGATATTATTTAATAATTAATTATTCTAATACGATTAAAATCATCCAACTTGACACTTTTTCTCTCTCCCCTCAGCAAGTCACGTTTGCAAACTTTGCTGTATAGAATAGTACTTATCATGTTATTTCTAAACAAGGATTTGTATGAAGAATTACGTATGTATTAAAGTTTAAACAAAAAAAGGAGCTTGGCGGGTGTTTTGATCCCCGTGTATTAGCAGGTTACGTCATTTGGTATAAAGAAGAAAAAACTCGTGTAGAAAAACGTAACATCCAACAATTAGTTTGGCAACAACAAATAATTTGGATGGGCTCGGGCTCACCACCGACACGATAAAATCAGCTCTCATCGCTGCTCGCTTGCATCCTCCTCGGACTTATCTTTTAGTACGATGATCTAGGTTTGGATGATGTGGAATCAAAGATATATATCCAAACACCCCACGGTGATTTTTTTAATTTTTCCAATTGAGTTCATCACCAATTTTGATCGGCGCCAACGTGGACACGGGCATTTCCACGTGATATGGTCAGATTGATGTGGACCAATTTTAATAAATGTTCAAATTCTTTATTTATGTACTATTTTTTCTTTTCTTTTTTCTTTCTTCTATTATTCTTCTTTACTTTTTTCTTCTCCTTTTCCCTTTAAGCCTCCATTGGCCATCGAAGTGGACGAGGACGACCCTCGCCACCCAAGGGCCTAGCATCCCTTGCTCAAGGCCAACCGAGGGCGGCCTTCGCCTAAGGCCGGCGGCCTCCATCCACCATCGACGAGTCTTGACAAAGGGAAAAAGGAAAAAAAATGAAAAAAGTAAAGAAGGAAAGAAAAAGAAAAGAAAAAAAGGAACAAATAAAAAATAATAATAATAATTCAAAAAAACAATAAAATGTTAAAGTTTGTCCATTTCAATGCAGATCAATGCCATGTGGATGGTCGACGTACACATCAGTGATATTTAGCCAAAATTGGCAGGATAGACTCGATTGAAAAAAAAAAGTGAAAAAATTTAAGACCCAATTTTAAATTAAAAGGTTTAGGATTGAATCGGCAAAGATGCGACTTTTTGGACAATTTTTTTCCTTTTTATTCTAAGACTAATGTGAATAATAGTTTGGGAAGAATAAAATGGTTTTCCTCAACCCTAAAACTCTATCCTATGTTGTTTTTCTTACATATTTATTAAATCATATGTGATACAAATGGATAACATCAACATCCTTTTGGAAACTATGAAGAAGACATCTCAAGTGTGATGGCCAAAACACAGACACACAAAGGGCGAGTAACTCTTTGGGAAAGAAAAAGGACAGGAGGCAGGTGGAGTGAATGTTATCCAAGCCTTGTCCCAATGGACCAAACTATTTGTGTCCATTTTGCTATAACTACAATGCATGCGTCGGTCCACTTGGGGCCGGCGGCAGAGAGGGTGACGGATCGTGCAAAGAATCTTGCCTTTTGAAAAGTAAATTGAAAAGCTGTACATCCCGTCGAAGGCGTTGTTTAATTGGATTGTTTATCTATAAGTCAAAGTTAAAATCCTAGAGCACGCTCGAGCAGGAGATTTGGATCATAATGGGTTTGAGCTTGACTTCAGCAGCTAGCTAGCTTTCTTTCTTTCTTTCTTTTAAATTCCCTTTTCAAAGATAGATGCTTTCATGAGGTTAGAAAGATTATTTAAATTCGTGGAAACCATATAGTAGGAAGAAAAATAAAAACAGCTATGGTGTTGCGCAAAATGAGCTCGATGGTGATGTTTACTTTGGACCCTTTTTTTTTTATTTTATAATTTTGCCGATTGAGCCTTCAATATTTTTCACGTTTTGTGATTGAGTCAATCCGACCAATTTTGGCCCTAAATCGTAAACATGGACGTCGTCCTTCATGAACACGTATTGACTTCGAACTTTTTTAAAGCTTTCGCCAAGTTACAAACGCAAGTCCCTACACGTGTTGAGAGGTGGTGTTAAAATATAAAGTAGAATTATATAAATTTAATAATAATAATAATAATAATAATAATAAACTACTCACTACTTTTCAACGAGGTGATTGATGAAATGAGAACATCCAAGTAGTTTCTATGTGGCTAATGGGAAATTAGGGAGATAAGCAATAATTATCCAGTAGGGCCACAACACAGGACAAGAAGCAAACTAGACACCTTGTTCTCATTAGTGGACAACTTCTTTTTCCCTTTTGCTTTACCCTTTTTTTTTTATGAGTAATCATTTTTCTTTATTAAGAACTCTTTCTTGAGTGATCAATTCAACTCGAAAAAGCAGAGACAGAAAGGAAGATTGCCACTACAAACAATTTAGCGACCAAGATGGACAAGGGACTCTTGACAAAAATCGACCATAGTCATCCTGTCATGCTTTTTCCAAAACTTGCACTAAAATTGGTTTGCTGACTAAAATGATAAATCCTAATCGATTATTGAATTATTGTCCTCATTGGAATTTCTCATTCTCTATTGACAAGCACTTCACTGCCTCCCTATCCCACATGTTTCGGGCAATGAATACAAATTTTACCATGATTTAGATCTTCCTTTTGAGTTATTTCGAGTACTTGACAGTATACTTTTGATGTTTTGACAAGCATACAAATATATACATAGAAACTAACTCGACACGAGTAGCATAGATAAGGTTCCGAAAAATGCCCTTAACATAATTTTTCATTGCCTTTGAAAGGACTTAAGAGCGACCATAAATAAGAATGCCTAAGAAAACAATTTCGGGGTCTCCGTGATTTCCCTTAAATTTCATATTTGAATTGTGTGTTAACAAAAACAATAGAAAGGAATAATTAGTTTCGTTATTTTTTGGGAGAATTACAAAGAAAAGAAAAGAAATAATCTTATTGTAATTATGCCAATTTAATGCTAAACCTTTTGTATTTGTGTCCATTCAATTCAGCCGGTCAATTTTGGCCGACCGACGCCGATGTGAACTTTTTAAATAATATTTTTAATATTTTGTAATTTTATTCTCTTAGTCTTTTTTCTTTTCTTTATTTTTTTTCTCTAGACTAAGCCCGGCGAGGGTCGAGATGCTCTTGCCGGCACTAGGTCGGGACGTTTTGGCCCTCGATTGGTTAGATCTCGGCAATGGGCTGAGCACCCTCGCCGGGCAAATTCCAAGAAAAATAAAAACTAAAGAAAAGAAACGAAAAGAAAAAACGTAAAAAAAATTAAAATATTATCGAGAAAGTCGACGTCGAGCAAAATGGCCAAAATTGATCGAATGGAATGAATTGACATAAATGCAAAAGTTTTAAGACTGAATTGAAAAAGGTAGAAAAAGATTTATGACTAAATAAGTTCATGACTTCTTTAATAATTCTTTTGTATTTTTTTTTATAGGATAAGGAAGCGGGCCTTAATTTATAGGTAAATTCAGGCATAGTTAAATAAATTCCCCGGTCATCGTCAACACCCGATCGTGAATGACGCATTCCCATCCTGTCTTTTGTGTCGACAGCATCTTCAACATTGAAAATGAGGAGCGAAAAAGAAAGGAAGAAATCGTTTTTACAGACCACATTTGAGAAGGTTAAATGAGTACTATACTATACACCAAGAATGATTGGACAGCATTGGACCGGCGGCTGGGACACGATCTTCCTGTCTGCCGACTGCCCGTAAATGTTGACCACCGAAAAAGAAAAGAGAAAAAGGTTAGACTGCCACTTATGAGCAGGGACGGAAGCAACCAAGAAGGATGATGAAAGTGAGACTGTGTGACTAACTACAGCAAAAAATAAAACAATTGAACAACATGCACGTGCCTATATCATGCGCTCACTCACTCCATCTTGCTTTAAATTCTACAGTCAAAACACATTTCACAGAAGCCACCTTGAGAGAGAGAGAGAGAGAGAGAGTTTTCTGTCTGTGAAAAAACATGGATTGTTCACGGTAAAAGCTTGAGCATATACAGATGCATGCCCACACGGTGGTATACTGTGGAAGACTTAGCTGGAGAGAGCTTTGGTCATATCGAGAGAGAGAGAGAGAGAGAGAGAGAGATGAAGACACCATGTTGTGAGAAGATGGGGATGAAGAAAGGGCAATGGACTCCGGAGGAAGACCAGATCCTGATCTCTCATATCCACCAGTTTGGCCATGGAAACTGGCGAGCACTTCCTAAACAAGCAGGTACTTCTTATTCACTTACTTAAACTTGCAAAGAAAGAACAAGAAAAAGGTTTCATTTCATGCTGTAATTTATTAAGTGATATCAGGTTGAATTGGTGTGTTTTATGCAGTATATAGAGTTATTATGGAGCATTTATATGCCCTTTTTCTTTTTTTCACAGGTCTGTTGAGATGTGGGAAGAGTTGCAGACTCCGGTGGATAAACTACTTGCGACCCGACGTGAAGCGAGGGAACTTCACCGACGACGAACGGGACGCCATCATCCACCTTCATCAAGTTCTGGGCAACAGGTAATTTACGTGTCTCTGTACCTAGGATGGTTCAGGTCTCTATGGTCTGGTCTTATGTTCTTCCTCTTCGTGGCATTATTCTTGCAAACTATATTGAAAGGGCTGTTACTTCGAAGCTACGGTAGAAAACGAAGCTTCGTTATTTAATGTGAGTACGTAACCCAAGACTAGTTGGGGTTTTAATGGGAGATATGGTGAGTCGCGCTATTTTAATGTGGTAATCTCTACCAACAAAATGTAAGGGATTAATAGCTCGAAACACGCTCTTATGATAGGGAGAAATGCGTATCCACATCTTCTTAACTCAAAATGGTTGAGGAGATGACAGATTCCCTTTTTTAAGGGTACGTTTAGGAATAGATTCAATGGAGACCAAACATGGCTCGCAACTTAGAGAGTTAGAAAACGTGGCTTCGAACCGCGGTGTCCGGAACTCAGGTCCTTTAGCACGGCGATATGTTTTGATAACGAGGCAGAAATGCGATGTGTGCGGTCCTATATGTACGTGTCTTGATTGGTGTCTTCATTGGTAAAATAAAAAAGAAATCGAACGTTGGTAAATGGCTCAAATACGAGAGTTGGTAACCCCAAATTAGTTGGTAATTTAATTTGACACAAATTAGCAAATTGCTCTAATTTAGATTGATAATTTGTTAAAAAGTAAGTACATTCGAAGCCTTAGTAAACCATACAAATAAACAGTTGGTAAATTAGTAAAAGAAAAACAAAAGAATTCTACCTACGTTTGTCCATTCTAAAGTCCATATTCCTGAAAAACATTTTCTGGAATTCCAGATGGTCGGCCATAGCCTCGAGATTACCGGGGCGAACGGACAATGAAATAAAGAACTTCTGGCACACCCACCTGAAGAAACGGGTGCTCCACACCATACCCAACTCAACTCCCTTCAACATAAACCCGACTCATTGCACGACCTTCGATCACTCACTCCAGAATCCAACCTCCGCCCCGGCGCAAGGGTTTCAAGAGCCATCATCGACGGCGTCGTCGTCGGAGCCGGACCCCTCGATAGCAGCTCTTGCGAACATCGAGAGCAACTCGCAAGCCGCACCGCCGTCTTCTCGCACCCTGAAGCTCGCGAGGACGAAAAGGAATCCCGTCGCGGGTTCGGCCACGGCATTCCCGACATCTCCCGAGGAGACAGTGGACTCGCAATGCGGCGGGCAGAGAGTTCCGAGCGAGAAGGGAGACAAGGACATGGAGTTCTGGTACAGTCTTTTGGTGAGAGCCGGAGACGGACATCATCAGTTGGAGAACGCAGCCGGGACGCCGTAGGAAGACGCGGTAGGAGTTCGAGAATGATGAGCGCCTTTTCTTGTCGGACTAGTGTTTTGGAGTGTGGTGTGGAACGAAAGTGATCTTTTCTCATCTCCTTATCTGATTTTATTTGTCATAATCTTCAGAAACCTCACGGATTAAGCTTGTCATTAACGTCAAACTAGGACTTTTAGACTTGTGATTATATTGGTACATTGCTTATTAAAAAATTCGAGTGGTTGGGAAAAAGCTTGAAATAAAACATTGAAAAGAAAAAAAGAGATTTAAAATAGGCTTTGCATAAAGGAAACGGAAAATCGTTCACGGTGGGACTCGAACCCACAATCTCCCGCTCCGGAGGCGAGCGCCTTATCCATTAGGCCACGCGAACTTTGCAATATGTAAGAGTTAAAAATTAAATTATACTACTATTTCCATATCATATATCTATTTACCCTTTTTTCCCCCGTTAACAAATAAATTTCTTTCTATGGAACATAGCCGACATGGATGATATAAAAGATTTCGTTGACGAGTATATCCAGTACGATTGTTGAATAATCATTTAAAAGTCCGTAGTTTTCAATAAAACGTCTTTTTTCGGGTTATGCACAACCGATACATTGGATATCACAATTACGTCTTATTAAATGTGCTCAACAAGTGCGGCGATGCACTTATTAAAATGACCCGATAAAAACGAAGGCGAACATCGTTCTGTCATTTCCATGGATTTAGCCGAGAAAAGCACAAAAAATCGAAAAGGATGAATAAAAGAAATGTTGGATCCACATGACAATACAAGAAAGCTATTATCTTAAATGGAAATCCAAAAACTCCAAAAGACCCAACATTAGTTAACACTACAAAGATAATACCAATTTAGAGGGATGCAATAAGAGAGACTTTAGGATATGCTGGTTGTATATACCACGAGCATTGGACTCTTAAAAAGTAAAATGCAACACAAGTATATGGTAATGTTGCAATTTCACTTCCTACTATGAGTGCCTCTGGCCCGACCACCAGCACACGGAGAAGGGAAAAAGAAAAGGAAAGAAAAAAAATAAAATAAAGAAAATTTTGATTAGATTTCAAAAATTACAAAAATTGTGCCGTTGGATTCTTACGAACAACCCTAACTGTCGAGCTAAAAATGGCACCATATGGGACCAACTACCTCCTCTATGTCAATAATTTCCAACCAAAATTAGCCGGAATGATTAAATTGAAAGGTTTAGCATCGAATTGATACAAATGCAATAAATTTAGGATTTTTTTGAATAATTTTTCTCAATATGGGATGCACATTACATCCTAAGAAAGAAATCATCTGAAATGAAGAATTCAAAAAGACCCAAAAATTAACACCACAAAGATAAAAAGGACTCTTAAAAGGAAACGGCAAGCGTATGGTAAAACTGCAATTTAAATTCACTTTGATATCTCATGCACGAGCCAAGCATCTACCTCTGAAAACTTTCATGAGCTCCTAACATCCAAATCTCCACCACACTTTGTCATAGATCATTCAAACACACAACGATCGCCAACACGGGATCATCTTGTAGAATTCGTAGGGCACTGATGGTGTCCATCTTTCTGTTGCTGCAACCCCCGGTTGGGTTGCGTCGTTCCTAGTCGATCTCCGGATCACTAATTTTCAAGAGTACAAAATGACTCTCACGGTTCATTGCAAAAATAACGACGGCAAGGACATGGGGACTCAATATATCCTGCCCAATCGACACTGGGGTTTCCGATTCAGAACTAACGCCCTTGTAGGTACTATATTGTACTGCAGCCTTTCATGGCCGGATCATTTACGTTATTGCGATGTATATTCGGAGCAAAGGGATGAATGTGCAGAATGTAAATGGGGTGTATTGAGTCTAGGTCCATGTGAACTTAATGTTACAACCGGGGAATATACTATTTGTAATCATTGGAATAGTTAAGGCGGGTTCCTCGCTACCACCAACACATCTGAACTAGGGTTGGGCATCTGTCATCTTGATGTTCTTAGATATGGAACATGATCTAATCAAAATAAGACAGACTTTTTTTGTCATTTTCTTCTGTTTTGTGTTGGATTTGCTCTTCATTTTAGGTATGTTTGATCTGCGGATGAAGATTCACGTGTAATGACAATGGTAATTGTTCCGTGGTTCCTCGTACGGCACCAGGGGTTGGAGTTTAGGCACACAGAGAGAAGGGTGTTTTCCCAAAAAAGAACTGGGCGAAGGCCTGCGATTGAGAGAATGGTAAACTTTTCTGATTGGGAGTTTGACAAAGTTACTAAAACTGATATGTGGTGATCTATTGTTTTCAAAATTAATTTTTTTTTAACTAAAAGATCAAGAAATTTTTCCATGATATGTGATTGATAAGGATCTTATTGCTTTGAACTACTATTTACGTGACTCGCGATTTCAAGAATCGGAGTCAATTTGTTTTATTAAAAGAAGATATAATGAACTTCTATGATATAATTTCACGGGATTCAACCAATTGTCTTGATCGTAGATATATGGGGGAGATTGCATTCTAGTGCTTGAAAGTTTGATGACACAAATGAGCGAGGACTTTCCTATTTATATAAGAGTCCCTCTATTTATAACCATTGGTAGCACTTCTCATCTAACGGTAGAAAATCTGTCCACCTACTAATCTCATCTACCAATCTAACAGTGGAGATTCACTCCCACCTTACAATCTAATGGTAGGGATATTCAATTATCGTCCAACCAATCCGATAATAGACATTGAATCCTATTAATCGATCCAATAGTCATTGTCTCTTCGAATTGATGACTTTGCAATCCGTCCGAGACATTCTCCTCCACCCAGGTTATTTACGTGTATTTATACACGCTCGTAGATGTTATACATCGATGTAGAAAATATCAGATAAAATTTATATTTGTAATCGGATACATAAAATGCGGCGTGAAATTTAAGATAAAATTTAGCTGAAAGACCTGTCATTTTCATTCATTCACTAGACAACGCATGGAAAAAGCTACATATGACAAGATCTGTGGGGTGGGCCGAATCAAACATGGGACCTAAAATCCTTGCCAAGGTTCGTCTGTTATTTGAAATATAGTCGATTTTCTTCACGAAATGATAGAGCCTGAGTCCTCGCAAGTGGGCCTATGTGGGCAAGCTTGGGCCCAAGAAAGAAAATCCTGTCTGGGCTTGTCCAAAAACTGCCTAGCGCTTCATCGACTGGGCTGGGCCGCCAAGCTACGAATAAATCTATGTGCTGTCAAATTTTCACCTTTTCGAAGAATTCTGGATTCATTTTTGGACATCTTAGATTTATCTCGACTCATTTTAAACTAGTCTTAAAGTACTTCCCCTTTTTTATTTTTGTTTTTTTAATTAGGGTTCTCATCCCTAATTACGAAATCGGTCGTTGCCTTATTGGAATTAAATTCAGAAAATTCATATGAGATAATCGCTATTCTGCTTGATTAACAATAAAATACTCTGGAATAAAATGCGTTGTTATTTTGCTAAGAATACATCTAGAAAATGTGTAAATACTTGTTGGTGTACCAAAATAAAGTTGAGGAAACGGTCATTTTATTAAAGCCATCGTTCTTCGAGTGTTTTTATATGAACTCCGCAATTGCATGGACCGGAATGAAGGAGGCCCACTATTGCTAAGCCTTTTACACTACTCATTCCCCCTCTGAAAACTCATGGATAATTTCACAAAACTATTTTAAACATTATTCTTGGGACTTAATCAAACCATTCGATAGTTTAAGGATTTAATTGTACTCCGTACATAAGTTTAAGGAGTCGCATGCATTTTTTCGCGCCCAAAAAAAATTAGAAAAATAAACTCAAAACATTGGGCCGTGGGCCGACCCATGAGGACTGGGCTGGCCCACGGGCCACGTGCCCTGCTAGCCCTTTAAGGCTAACTTGTGATGTCAGCACCGGCCGTGACAAGGGTGATTATATAAGTTCTACTTGGATGTACCTACTCCTCTCTTCCAACTCTGGCAGCCTTTTGACGAGTCGAATTCTACTAGCCTTTGTTTGTAAAGGTTTATGACTTAATTGAACTAATTGAAAGTTTCAGAACTTAATCGCATTCCAGACGGAAGTTTAAAGACTCGCGGTGCATTTTTGCCGGCTAGTAAAAACACTGGGTCATGGGCTAACCCCTGAGGGCTGGGTTGGCCCATGGGCCCACATGCCATGCTCGTCCTTTAAGGCTAACTTGCCGTGTCGCTATGTTCGAACGAAAAATGGGATGAAATTTCGATAACGAATTTTTTAAAAAATTTCAGTCATTATGTTTTCTGAATTACCCAAGCGTATTGACATAAGTCGAATAGCCACATCAGCAACACTATCATGAAAATTGGAAAAAAAAAAAAGGAGTTACTTGTAGATCTGGGGCATTGCCACCCTTCCTTTGCCGAGGAGGGCCGGCGGCCATCTTCGAGGTCTCACTAAGGACGGCCGGCCCTCACACAATCACCAAGAGCGTTTGCTCGCCACCACCGCGAGCTGGATCCAGGAAAACGCCCTCATAAAGTCCTCATCAAGGGCCATCTTGGTTTACGTCCTTCTACAAATATTTACACACGCACAAGCTCAATATGAATTGTACTTCTAAAACCTCGGAAGCCGCCATAGTCGCTCCGGCTGCTGAAATCCAAACTATATCATAAGGCAGGGCTTAATCACTAAAGAACTCATTTACTTCATTACATGTGCAGATTAATTGTGCAATGCACGTTTCGCATTTCGTTGCATCGTGCCCGATTCTTCCTTCCGTTCGCCATGCGAGCGTAACATGACGTGAGTGGGCAGGCGTGGATGGACAAGGGGTGGGAATAATTGACTAAAGCAGATTAGTAGCATCTAATCAATGTTTAGAAGAAGAAGAAAAAAAAATGAAACCTAAGACAGTCCTAGCCAAAAGCTTGGAAGTGGACATGACGCGTATCTTCCATTGCGCATGCTCTTACGTTAATCACATGAATTAATAAGGTAGATTATTAGTCATCCATGACATAATTGCGCATCGTTTTCCTTCCATTATAGAGAATTGGACTACCCCACAAAATTATTGCAAACAATATTAAGCAAGAAAAATTTTAAAAACTCAATTATTGTTTGCCCAATCTTGGAATCTGTCTATACCCACAAGAGACAAATCTCTTCACTTTTTTCCTTTCCTTTGTGATGAAAAAGAAAGCAAGCTACGTGCATCGATTGCTTCGTGTTTCAAGTCATTTTCCGATTACGATTGATCGCGAGGCAATTGTCTTTTGAATTTAACATAACATTTTATCAAGACTTCAAGAAATCATATTAAATTCCCAAAAAAAAAAAAAAATACCATGACTATATGAGAAGATGCAAGATGGCGTAGCTCTCTCTCCCTCTCTTCTCTCCATGCATGCGGATGCTCCAAGGTGGTTTGTGTATGGTACGTACCTCCAACGTGCGGCCGTTCTTCTTGGCGTGACTCGATAAGATATTAGGTGCTATCGTATAATAATAAGGGTCAATACCACAAAGAATCTCAAATTATACTCACTGTCACATAAATATCCTAAATGTTTTTTTTTTGTGTCACCGAAAACACTTGAATTTGCCCACCGGATACGAGATATCCCAATTTTTTTATGTCATGAAAAACATCGAACTTATGCCAGCATGACAAACATACCATGGATGAAACTATAATAGAGGGTATATATGTCACAAATATATATATGTTTGGATTTTTTTTGTGATACAAAAAAAAAAGTTAGGGGTATTTGTGTCACAAAGAGGCAAGTTTAGGGTTTTTGGTAATACAAAAAAAAAAGTTAGGAATATTGCATCACATGGAACATAACTCGGGGTTTTTTTATGGTATTTTCCCTAATCGCTATCTTTTTAGAGATTACGAGACAAATAATAATAATAATTAATAATAATAATAATAAATTAATTGAATCACATATAATCATTATTCAAACTACACGACAATTTATTCACGTAACCTTTATATCCTCCTATTGCTCTTCCAACTACGCGTTGGATTGGAGTGTATACATTATTTCTTGATGCTTCAATTATATATTTCGTGTGCACTTGGGCTAACGCTCCCGCTTGTGCATGTAGCTAGCTAGTTATGTATTACGCGAGTGTCTACTTTTTTTTTTTTGTCTCGAGAACGAAAAGTTCATTCACTTAAAAGAGAGATACATAACTTAGAGACAAAATCAATCACAAAGCGTTATAATCCAATGCAAATCTAAAAAATAGATCAATTTGATATAACCTAGCAACTTTCTCCTTCCATAAGAAAGGACCATTATCTTCATTTACAATTTATTTTTAGGGTAATCACAGTGGTTCCAAAGAGTTTTGATCGCTTTGTTCGAAATTTTTCGTTTGTACCGATTCGTTGCTCCTGAGCCTGCTTTACCCTAAATTGTTATTGCATCTTGAAATTAGTGACTGTCATTTTGACCCCAGAAAAATTAATGACTCTAATTAATTTTTATTATCGTCCTTTTCACAGTGTCCCCACATCGTTCGTCCTTCTTCTGTACCTTCCAATGTCCGGCATACTTTAAGGACCACCTCAACTTTTGTTTGAAGTTGCAATCGAAAAAGCTTTGCCTTCAAATCTTTACCGGATTCCATGCCCGACAAATTTTTCATTCTTTTAGAAATTTGATCTGTGGAAAAATGTAAGAAAAACTAAATGAAAAAAGAGTAGTTTGCCCAACACGTACAAAAGGCAGAAGGGTGAGAAGAAAAGAAGGAAAATAATATTTTGCCATTTACACACGTCAAGATGATCTCATATAAACTTATCTGTTTTTCATGTATATGTGTTATTTTCTTTCGCTTACTAGTTTAAATTTTTAGATTAGACATTTTAACATGGTATCAAAATCGAGTTTTGCCTCGGCTTTTATCGCATGTACGGTGCTCGTTTTTCATCGAATCCCACGTCGTTCCTAATATAATTTGCACGTGGGAGGGAATACCCATCTATTGGATTAGATTTTAGATGAATGACTGTTAATCTTGTGGAGGAATAGAAAAAAGACAGAGAGATTCCAGGTTTGTGGAAAACCAGTGGACACTTGCTTCGGTGGGAGAGGAAGACATGCCTTTTTGGAGTGCCCCACTTAAGTTAACCTCCAATTTGGCCTTGGCTTATGTCATGATTATCATCCACATGAAAGGGAAAGTTTTTTTTTTTTATTTTTCCATTTCTTTGGCTAAAAGCATGGTTGAATCAACATCATGATCGAGTGAAGGGACATCGTCATTATCTTGTGAAGTACAATATTATGGATGCGTTTAACAACAAACAACCCAGTCGTGGAGGCGTGGCCCATTCTAAACATTTAAATTTAACCAACTTGTGATTAACCCAACTCAAGTTAGATCTATCTAGAGATTCCATTTTTGTAGGCTACATTGTCCTATCAATTAGGGTTCATAACCGAAGAGATAGGATCGCATACGTTTGGAATATATGCAGGTCATGCATTTGATAATGCTAAGCCAAAACTCAATCTGATCAACAATCTAGTGATCTCTCAAATCTACCTACAGTGTGTCCATAGCATATTAAAATGAATACTGATGCGTAGTCGGCTAGGTTTTAATTTCGAATAACATGTAATTGGTTGGATTTCGGTCAACCGGTTCATTTACTTACCTATGTAAAATTGCGAATTTGTTCGTACTATTTCGGAGAAGAAATGAAAAGAAAACGAGGATATATGGTTGCTTGAGAATGGGTGAGACCTCTTTATACCTTTTTTTTTTTTGTGTGTAAGAGGCACATAGGGATTGGAATAACTACATTAAAGGCAATGTTTATCTACTTCCTCGTGTTTTCATGATCAAATAATTTAGGTTCCACGTCATCCAATACATCGATTTAGAAGAAAGATAATCAAGAAAGTTTCTTAAATATGCTTAATTTGAATCACTGACAATTACTTGGAAATAGAAATCTTCCTCGTTTAGACGATAGTCATTGACGCGCTTTTGAAGTTGAAATCATGTACATTTTCTCTGAGCACGGAGAAAACCTGCATTTCCCTAGTGGACGCGTTGCATAGCTAGGACCTTAAAATCATGTCCGAATCTATGTTCAAATTCTCGGAGGGATGACAACTTTTCTGCACGAGTCGACGCGGTTTTAACATGAGTAGATAAGCCGATATTGATAAATCTGAAAGTGACATGCATTGGCACGAATTTAAAGTACAAGATTTTTGTTACATGCTTAACAAGAATATAAATATTTTTTTGTCTGTTACACGACTTTACAGAAATATACACTAAACTTGACTGTGAAAACAAATTGTCGGCCCTAATCTCAGGGCCAAATTGTAGTTTTTAATTAGATTTTTCGATCTTATCCAATTCTATTTCTGTACTGAAATGATTTAAGTAAACCCAGTGTTCTCTCATAGGACAAGAACATTGGACATATGTGTATTTGTTCTGTTTAGGATAGGATGCGTCTATGTTTGTGCTTAAATCCAGTATTCTCTCATAACCTAATCAAATTATGTCGTGCCGACTTCAATATTCTTAGAATGAAATAGAGTAGTGGTGGATAATATTTGATTCTGCAGGTGGATTCCTAACCGATTTTCTGATTATTGGGATCCATGAAATCTCTCTCTCTCTCTCTCTCTCTCTCTCTCTCCGTTGTTGGTTGAATCATGACTATGGGATTTGAGGAAATTTTGAGTGGGATGATGAAGCTTGTAATTTGAGGTATTAATGCCGTTGGGTGCTGACCGTTTAAGGAGTTGTAACAGCTCTGGTCCTCAATTAATTTTGAAAGATTTAAAAAAAAAAGGCTTGAAGTGACGTGGTCATATCAATCTCAAAAAAGGCCTAACATCATTAGCTAATCAAGGGCATTTTCATTTTTTATTTTTTATTTTATTTTTTCCTTTTTCTGTTTTAAACTCCAAAAAAAAAAAATAACACACAAAAAATGGCCCACCCACCTGTGGCCACCGCCCCATTGCCGATAGGGCGGTGGATGGTCTCGGCAAGGGCCAACGACCCTCGCCAAATTCGAAAGAGGGTCACGACCCTCGCCCGGACCCGGGGGGAGGGTAGCGAGGCGTCGGCGATCCCGTGCCATCGTGATGGGCGGCGGCCCCCATAGGTGGGAGCGCCGGCCACAGGCAACAAGCCCTAGCATGTATAGTTTTTTCTTTTTTATAAATTACAATTAGTTTTGAAAATATTTAATCTTATTTAATTAAAATAGGTTAAAATTGTCTTTAGACAAAAATGCCCTTGATCGCAGAAATATTTGGGCTACCGACGAGGTCCGGCCCTTATTTGAAACAATCACGGTCACTTCAAAATCTTATTTACATAAAATCTATTTCAAGTTCTTATTTCAAAAAATGGGGGCACTTTAGGCCGTCATTTGAAATTTTTTCATTAATCTTTTATGATCTAAATTTTAGTTGAAAACATCTACAAAGCCCTAGCCCACCAAACATATATATATATATATATATATTTGTATCCTCTGAATAGAGGAAAAATAGGAAAATCAAATTTCAGATGCAATTGCTAGCCTACTCCAAATTACTCGAAGTTCCACAGCAAACAATGAAATATAATCTGATTTGTTATAACATATTAAAAGAGAACTTTGGACATTAAACGCACTAAATTAAATGAAATGAGTCTCTTCTACGTAAAATTCCAAAGTGAAACAGTCTTGGTGACGTTAAATGCACAATAGAATATTCTAATAGAGATGTTTTAAAATATTGGTCTAACATAAAAATGTATATATACATGATAAAATTATTTCGGTTACAAAATCCAAAATAGAATCTACTATTATAATCATAAAATTAAGGACATGAAAGTATGACATGAGCATTTAATACTTAAAAATTAGTCAGGGAATTTCAAAGAAAAAATTCATTGGAAGTGAGCACTAATTTCTAGTCCGGGTGAACATACAAACCGGTCGATTTACTTCATCCATTTATTACTATCAAACTACCTTCTACTAGATGGTCATGCGCCGAGTAAACCCACAGCACGTAATGCCCCCTACCATCCACGATCGTCTCTGCGGTCTCGTTGTTGTTGTCGCTGTCCCTATTGCGCGAAATAGTCTTGGTGATGTTAAATGCACACAAGAATATTCTAATTAGAGATATTTTGAAATATTGGTCTAACATAAAAATGTATATATACATGATAAAATTGTTCCGGTCACAAAATCCACAATAGAATCTACTATTATAATCATAAAATTAAGGACATGAAAGTATGATATGAGCATTTAATACTTAAAAATTATTCAGGGAATTTTAAAGAAAAAATCATTGGAAGTGAACACTAATTTCTAGTCCGGGCGAACATAAAAACCGGTTGATTTACTTCATCCATTTATTACTATCAAACTACCTTCTACTAGATGGCCATGCGCTGAGTAAACCCATAGCACGTAATGCCCCCTACCATCCACGATCGTCTCTGCGGTCTCGTTGTCGTTGTCATTTGTCGCGAAATAGTCTGGGTGATGTTAAATGCATACTAGAATATTCTAATAGAGATATTTCGAAATATTGGTCTAACATAAAAATGTATATATGCAAGATAAAATTATTCCGGTTACAAAATCCACAATAGAATCTGCTATTATAATCATAAAATTAAGGACATGAAAGTACGATATGAGCATTTAATACTTAAAAATTAGTCAAGGAATTTTAAAGAAAAAATCATTGGAAGTGAACACTAATTTCTAGTCCGGGCGAACATACAAACCGGTCGATTTACTTCATCCATTTATTACTATCAAACTACCTTCTACTAGATGGCCATGCGCCGAGTAAACCCACGGCACGTAATGCCTCCCTACCATCCACGATCGTCTCTCAGCCTCACCTGTCATTGTCGTTGTCGCTGTTGTGCGAAATAGTCTTGGTGATGTTAAATGCACACAAGAATATTCTAATAGAGATATTTTGAAATATTGGTCTAACATAAAAATGTATATATACATGATAAAATTATTCCGGTTACAAAATCCACAATAGAATCTACTATTATAATCAAAAAATTAAGGACATGAAAGTACGATATGAGCATTTAATACTTAAAAATTAGTCAGGGAATTTTAAAGAAAAAATCATTGGAAGTGAGCACTAATTTCTAGTTGGGGCAAACATACAAACCGGTCAATTTACTTCATCCATTTATTGCTATAAAACTACCTTCTACTAAATGGCCATGCGCCGAGTAAACCCACAGCATGTAATGCCCCCTACCATCCATGATCGTCTCTGCGGTCTCACTTCATTGTCGCGCGAAATAGTCTTGGTGATGTTAAATGCACACTAGAATATTCTAATAGAGATATTTCGAAATATTGGTCTAACATAAAAATGTATATATACATGATAAAATTATTCCGGTTACAAAATCCACAATAGAATCTACTATTATAATCAAAAAATTAAGGACATGAAAGTATGATATGAGCATTTAATACTTAAAAATTATTCAGGGAATTTTAAAGAAAAAATCATTGGAAGTGAGCACTAATTTCTAGTTGGGGCGAACATACAAACCGGTCGATTTACTTCATCCATTTATTACTATAAAACTACCTTCTACTAGATGGCCATGCGCCGAGTAAACCCACGGCACATAATGCCCCCTATCATCCCCGGTCATCTCTGCGGTCTCGTTGTCGTTGTCACCTGTCACATCCATCGCGCGAAATAGTCTTGGTGACGTTAAATGCACAGTAGAATAGTCTAATAGAGATATTTCAAAATATTGGTCTAACATAAAAATGTATATACACATGATAAAATTATTCAGGTTACAAAATCCACAATAGAATCCACTATTATAATCATAACATCAAGGGCATGAAAGTATGATATGAGCATATAATACTTAAAAATTAGTCAGAGAATTTTAAAGAAAAAATCATTGGAAGTGAGCACTAATTTCTAGTCTAGGTGAACATACAAACCGGTCGATTTACGTCATCCATTTATTACTATCAAACTACCTTCTACTAGATGGCCATGCACCGAGTAAACCCATGGCACGTAATGCCCCCCTACCATCCCCGATCGTCTCTGCGGTCTCATTGTCGTTGTTGCTATCGTTGTCGCTATCGTTGTCGCTGTCACGTTCAAGAAGATTTTGCTTCTAACTTGTTACATAAGGCACAACCGTTTTCTATTCTTGAAATTGGAAATGAGTATGCTGCTCGATGGTGGACCTAGGAAGCAAAGCATTTGCCCCCAACCCCAGTGGCAAAGGTTTTTCGGAGTTTTTGAGGTAGAATAAAGACCTGATTCTATGAATTTGCTGGGCTAAATTCCAGCACAAGAGAGACAAAGAGCAGGGGTCCCTTTGCCCCACACCTATTAAACTACGAAGGCTTTTAATTCCAATAGAAAGTGGAAGAAGGAGGCAAGAGAGTTTGGTTTATCCTCTTGGATAACCCATGTGATTTTATTTTTTTTATTGTAATAAGATTTTTCCCGATCCCGAGAAAATTTAAGATAGATTGAAATGGGGATTTGATATTGGCAAAATGTTTTTTTTATGTGCATAGAAATCCTAAAAATTATCACGAAAGTGCAATTGTATTCTAAAATTTGTAAAAGGTGATATCAAATCCTAAAACTTGTTAAATGGATGCAATAGAGTCCTTTCGTTAACCCCATCAAATTTGGCTAACAAAAATGTTATCGTGTGTTCTTTTAATATCTTCTCTCTCCTTCATGAAAATGATATGGCTAAAACAACGTCATTTTAGCCCAAATCTATTTTTTGATATATTTTTCATTCAAATTTAATCAAGAAAAAGAAGAAACGGTAGCAGTTAGAATCGGGTGGCTTCGGTGAGAGACAACCCTTGCTCCCGTCGCCCACCACCAGGGGCGACGGTGGTGGGAAATGGTCGGCGATCCTCCCCCAAATTGGGCGAGGGCCCGCAGGCCCTTGCCCTGCGGTCGGCACCTCATGTATCCGATAATATTAAGCCAAAGCTCAATCTAAGCAACAATATGACGATCTCTTAAGTCAACCTACAATGTGTCCGTAGCATATTAAAATCAATACTAACACGTAGTCGGCTAGGTTGTAATTTCGAATAACATGTAATTGGTCGAATTTCGGTCAATCTGTTCATTTACTTACCCATAAAAAAATTGTGAATTGTTCATATTATTTAGGAAAAGGAATGAAAAGAGAACGAGGTCATGTGGTTGTTTGAGAATGGGTGAGAGTTACCTTTTTTGTTTAAGAGGCCCATAGGGATTGGAATAACTACATTAGAGGTAATGTTTATCTACTTCACCGTGTTTTCATGAGCAAATAATTTAGGTTCCATGTCATCCTATACCCCGGTTTAGAAGAAGGATAATCTAGAAAGTTTCCTAAATATGCTTAATTTGAAGCCAATGACAATTACTTGTTCATAAAAACCTTCCTTTTTTAGAGAATGGAGTCATTGAAGCGCTATCAAAATTAGGATTCTATGAATTTTCTCTAAGCACGAGGAAAGCATGAATTTCCCAATCTGACGCGTAGCGACCTTGAAGTTACGTTTGAATCTATGTTCAGATCCTCATAGGGATGGCAACATTTTTACATGAATCGACGCGGTTTTAACACGATTAGATAAGCCGATATTAACAAATCTGAAAGTGACGTGAATTGGCACGAATTTTACGTAACCTTTGTAACATGCTTAATAAGAATATAATTTTGGCCGTTGCACTACTCTACAGAAAATATACGCTGAACTTGACTGTGTAAACACATTGCTGTGCCTAATCCGAGGGCCAAATTGAAGTTTTTAATTAGATTTTTCGATTTTATCCAACTCTATATTTGTACTTACATCCAATATTCTCTCATAGGATAAGAACAGTATAGATACATATATATGTATGTGTGTGATATATATAGAGAGATAGACATATGTCGATCCTAAATATACGATTACGATAGGATACATCTATGTTTGCATTTAAATCCAGTATTCTCTCAAAATATTTAAAATATCCAGAGGATTTATTTCTATCTAATCATATTATTTCCTACCGACTTCTATATTCTTAGAATTGAATCCAATAGTAGTGGATAATATTCGATTCTATAGGTGGATGCCAATTGGGATCAGCCGTTTGAGGAAGTTCTGAGTGGGATGATGAAGCTTGTAATTAGAGGTATTGATGCTGTTTTAAGGTTCTATTCCTCAATTAGTCTTTTGTGAACTGAAATTCAGCTGCAAAATATCTACACAGCCCTACCCCCCACCAAATAAACAAAATATTTTATATCGTTTTTTTTTTGTCCAAATATTTTATATCGTTTGAATAGAGGAAAAATGGGAAAATCAAATTTCAGATGCATTTGCTGGCCTACTCCAAATTACTCAAACCACTATAGCAAACAATAAAATCTAATCTGATCTGGTATATCATATTTAAACAGAACTTTGGACATGAATCGCGATAGAATCTACTATCATAATAAGAGAGAGGTATTTTGGAATGTCGGTCTATATAATGATCTATATATATATATATATATGATAAAATTATTTCTGTCACAGAAATCGCAATAGATTCTGCTATCATACTCATAAATTAAGGACATGAAAGTATGAGATGAGTATTTAATACTTAAAAAATTAGTTGGGGAAATTTAAAGACAGAACCATGCGAAGTGAGCATTAATTTGGAGTCCGAATGAACATACAAACCAGTCGGTTTACTTCATCGATAATTACTATGGAACTAGCTTTTACTAGATGGCCATGCGTTCCGTCGGACGTCGTATAAGTCAACCTCGGCCTAAGATAACCCACGACAAATAACTCCGCCCTCTCCTCCCTCTGCCGTTAGGCTCATTACCATCCCTGGTCGCCTCCGCGGTCTCGTTGTCGTTGTTGTGCGCAAGAGGACTTTGCTTCTAACTTGTCACGAAAGGCACAACCTTTTTCTGTTCTTGAAATAGGAAATGAGTACGGTGTCCGATGGTGGACCTAGTAAGCAAAGCATTTGCCCCAACCCCAGTGGCAACGGTTTTTGGGAGTTTTTGAGGTGGAATGGAGACATGATTCCATGAATTTGCTGGGCTAAATCCCAGCACAAGGGAGACAAAGGGCACCTGTCCCTTTGCCACCCACCTATGAGGCTCTTAATTCCAATAGCAAGTGGAAGAAAGAGACGAGAGCGTTAGGCTTATGCTCTTGGACAATCCGTGTGATTTTACATTTTTTTTCATTTTAATTAGATTTTGCCCAACCCTAAAAAAAATTTACGAAATTTTTCAAATAATGACCGAAAATGCCATCATTACAATGGCCTGACTAAGAATATTTTCGCCATTTTTCATTTACTTAATTTTTTTTCGTTTTTCTTTTTTCTTTTCATTTTTGCTATTTCCTTTTTTCCTCTAGTGGGGAGGGTGAGGGGCTTGCGGACAACCGGCAACCTCGCTCGGGCCTTGCCTAGTCGGCGAGGGCTCGCTTCGCTCGGGTGTGGTCGACCCTCGCCCGGGCAATGCTTGTGACGTCCTTGGGCGGCCTCGCTCGCTAGAGGTGAGGTCGGCCCTTGACGACCGTAGGCCTGCCTTGCCGGCCCTCACCGTAGCCGACTAGACCGGCCATAGGTGAAAAGGAAGGAAAAATTAAAAAAGGGAAGAAAAAAAAAAAAAAAAATCAAAAAATATAAAATGCCGAAAATATTCTCGATCGGCTCACATTTGAAATAATGTAGGCATTCTAGAACTTTCTATGAAATAAGATCCACTTCAAGTTTTTATTTGGAAATTTTCTGGAAAATTTGAGATAAATCGAAATTGAGGTTTGATCTTGGCAAAGTTTTTTATTTTTTGTCTCTTGATTTGATTGTTCCCCAGAAATTAGGCATGATTTCCTCTTCACCAAGTGCTTTGGCGTGGGCAAAAATTACCCAATAAACATGGATACGATTCCGGTGCGTAGTTAGGAGCTTTTCCCATGGAAATATCTGCTTGCCGAAACATAATCTTTGCTTTATGAAATTTCTATAGCAAGCGTGCCTCGTTCGATTGCAGTCCGAGACTTATATAAACAAATCATAAAAGAGAGTACTAATTTCATTTTATTTTTCGGCCCCCAAAAGAGTCATAATTTATTTGCATCGTGGCCTAGTCTGGCTAGTCATGACACACCGCATCGATATATTCAAAATCTCGCCATTGAAGTTTAATTTTTTTGCTTTGTGATCATCAAAATGGACTCTCCAAACCCAAAAGTATTGACCACGTTTAATACATATGAAAATTGGGTCAATTTTTTGCACATCAAATTGGGCATGCTCCGATAGTCCAATGAACGGCACGTCGTTCAAACCCAAATTCAAAATTTCAACCTCCAAATTTTCATTTATTTTTTCACCCTTTTTTTTCAAATAATCCAACTTGAATACGCTTGGAAATTAAAAAAAAATGAAAACGTCGTTCCCGAAAAATAAAGTCAAATCGCAGCCGTCCATCTCCGAAAACGTGGTGAACCTCCTCGAGTCAAGTCCCCCCCCTTCGTGGAATATTCCCCAACCTTATTCCTCTCCCCGCTATAAAGCAGAGACTCAAAACCGTAAACACTTGGAAAAAAAACTGCCCCTCAGAAACCGCAACAGAGAGAGAAGCCTAAGATGTGCGAGGCCCTGAAGAACAGCTACCACCTCCTGGAGGAGCTCGGCCGCGGCCGCTTCGGCACCATCTACCGCTGCTTCTCCCCGCCAAGAGCGCCTTCTTCGCCTGCAAGGTCATCGACAAGTCCCTCCTCTCCGACGACCCCGCCGACCGCGACTGCCTCGAGAACGAGCCCAAGATCATGTCCCTCCTCTCCCCACACCCCCACATCGTCAACATCGTCGACGCCTTCGACTCCCCGGACTCCCTCTCCATCGTCATGGAGCTCTGCGACCGCCGCACCCTCTTCGACCTCGTCGCCCACAGCCCCCTCTCCGAGGACGAGGCCTGCCATTACGTCAAGCAGCTCCTCTCCGCCGTCGCGCACTGTCACCGCCTCCGGGTCGTGCACCGCGACGTGAAGCCCGACAACGTCCTGCTCGACTCCCGCAACGACCTCAAGCTCGCCGACTTCGGGTCGGCGATCTGGCTCGGCGAGGAGGGGAGGGCGACGGCGGAGGGCGTGGTGGGGACGCCGTACTACGTCGCGCCGGAGGTGCTTCTGGGGAGGGAGTACAACGAGAAGGTGGACGTGTGGAGTGTCGGCGTGATTCTGTACATCATGGTGTCCGGTGTGCCTCCGTTCTACGGGGACTCGGTGGAGGAGATCTTCGAGAAGGTGGTGAGGGGGAATTTGAGGTTCCCGACGAAGCATTTCAGGGGGGTGTCGGCGGATGTTAAGGATCTGCTCAGGAAGATGATATGCCGGGACGTTCACAGGCGGTTCTCTGCAGAGCAGGCTTTGAGTGAGTCCTCTGTCCCCCATTGCCTTCCCCTTTTCTCCCTCTCTGCTCTCTTTCAAGTGGGTTTTCATTCGATCACTAGAGGGCGATCTATGACTGTGAATCAAAAAAAAAAAAAATTCTCTTGTGGAGTCTGGGGAGAGATCGTGTTGAGTTTCTTCCCGTTTGGGTTCTGTTCGTTCTGGTTCTGAATTGGTGATAAAAATCTGATTTTATGGGGGGTGTTTCTGATTGTTCTGGAATTTAAAAGGGGAGATTTTTATTGGCATTTTCAATTCTTTCTTCCTCGGATTGTGATTGCGAGTTTTTGATAGGATAGGTTTCTCCTCTTTCGGTCTTCGAAGTTTGGAAAAGGGTCTCGTGTTTGTGACTTGGCGAGAAAGCTTTGATTTTTTCTCGATCAGATGCTGGAAGAGGGGTAAGGGGATTTGGGTTTTCAAGATTTACTTCTGGTTCATTTGATCGGAATCTAAAATCCTTTTTAAGATGCTGCATTTTTTCTCTCACTGTAGTTTGTTAGTGATATTAACCATCTGAGCTTCCAAATTTTCTAGTCCTCCTACTTTATACTCAAGAGTGCCTGTTCTACTGTAAATGCGCAGGGCATCCATGGATTCTGAATGGAGGCGAGACGAACTCACTGGCTGATCTGACCTGAACAAAGAGAAGACCCCCCCTTCCTCCTGAATCGAATCCAAAAAAGTTAAACTACTGGGTTGGTGGTAGTGGCAGGATCCTGTAAATATGCCACCTTTTTTTTGGCTTTCCCCAATGTAAATTCATCACTAGATCACTTCCTCCCCCTGCTTTTCTTCTCTGCCTGAGCTCGGGACTCTCCAAGGCCAAGATGGATCGCATCCCGGAGCTGAGAGACAGAGGGAGAACACCTGGAGGCTACTACTGAGAGTACTGCAGAGTTTTCATCTTTGTTCAAATTTTGTTCCTTTGTTCTTTTTGTGAAGGCTTATGTCTGGTGTTTTGGAAGAGGTAAATAGGGGTTTTGAGAAGCCTTGCCCTTGTCTTTCCCCACCCCATCTCTGTTTTCCCCCGTGAGAGTGCGGAAGTGAGAAAGCCACTTAGTCAACAGAAAAAGAGAGAGAACGAAAGAGAGCGAGAGAAATTTTTTTTTTTTTAAGGTTTTTTTGCATCTTTTTGTATAGTCTGTAGTGAATGGAATCAAGAAATTCTCTCTTTTGTCTTCCTGTCATTTTCTGGTGCAGCTGGAATTAAACTTTGCTTCTTCTTCCACGAGGAATTTCTGAAAGAGCATGTATTTGGATGCGTGGAAAAACGTTGAGAAACACGTTGCAAATCGTCTGTTTTCTTCGAACGGGAGGCATAAAGAAGAGCATATGCTCTTCTCTACGCCCTGTTGCCGTGAACGTGAAGCCTCCCGTGTCCATTCCTGGAACTGGGGCCGCTGGTCCCCTGTTCAGTCTACCTCTCTGCAGTTCTCTTCATTTGCAAGTCGTCTTCTTCAATGAATGCATTATGGACAAAAAGAAGAGAAAAGAAAAGTAAAAAAAACTATCTTTTTTGTGTTTTTGTATATGTTTGCGTTGAATTCCCTCAAAAGACGGTAAATTTGGTCCAAGAAAACACCCCCAATGCAAGAATCTTTACCAGGGAAGCACAGAGCTTATGCCTTGTCGGGCTCTTAAGGATTTTTTAGAAGGTTGGAGCGAAACTCACCTACTACTCTCAAGCATCTTCATAAATATAAAATAAACATAAAGTCTTCCTTATAATTGTTGGATTCCCAAAAATTTCTGGGGAGGCGTGCGTCGTACATGACCTCGGAAAGCTCAGCGTGATTTAAGGAGGAAACACAAACTGTCGGATCTGGAATTTCTTTTTAACGAATCTCGGAAACTTGGAAAAAGAGAAGGGATCGGGTGTGAAACCTGCGAACCCGAGCATGGCTGATAGCTTATCAAACGGCGCAGCTTTGGCAATCACATTGGAACAAGGAGGAAAAGTCTTCATCTTGACTAGAATGAATACAACTTCTCAGACAAGATGCATGGTCTAATGATCCCACCAGATACGCTATCTGGGTTTTTACCTTTGCGGAGATCTGCTCATTTTCCCCTTTGAATAATTTTTTTTCTAGGAACTTGTCTTGAACGTTAAGATGAATTGAAAAGAGCTACTCATCATCCTAACTTAGCCAACGCTGTACTTTCACAGCGACAGTTTTGACCTGTAGTTGGAATTTAAACTTTGCTGCTTCTTCTTCTCCCACGAGGAGTTTGTACAGAGCATATGCTGCCCTCCCCGTGACATTTCCGCCCACGCTTTTGACGTTTGGTGCGTGGAAAAGTGTAGAGAAGATGTTTGCCTTCTTCAATGGGAGGCATAAAAGAGAATATACCTCTCTAGTTTTCTTCATTTGCAAGCCGTTCTTCAATGAAGTCAATTATGGGGAAAAAGAAGAAGAAGAAGAAGAGAAAATTAAAATTTAAAAAAAAAGAAAAGAAAGGACAAAATAGGCAATTTTGAACAAATGTGGGTTTCATTTAGGAGGATGAATAAAATTGGCGATGACTATAGGACATGAACAACCGGGGTTTTCACAATGTATGGAGGCGTGAGAGACTGGGAAGCTAGCATTTGAATAAGAGG
Organism: Rhodamnia rubescens; assembly: GCA_021437795.1. NCBI lineage: Eukaryota > Viridiplantae > Streptophyta > Magnoliopsida > Myrtales > Myrtaceae > Rhodamnia > Rhodamnia rubescens. Next base: position 838,274 of record JAILYA010000006.1, on the reverse strand, counting down.
TGAATTTCTCATGTAAGTTTAAATTGAATTTGACTAATTACGCAATGTGAGAAGATTCGATAATCATGACGGTACTTATGATTTTTTACGACCTCAATTTTTGCAAGGTTATGGCTCTAGAAACCTCTTTTACTAACGAGGAAAGATGCGATTTTTATATCTTGCAACGTTAAGTGATTTTAGATTTGGCCGTGAGCGGAGGGCAATGTCGCCGGAGCGGGTCGTGATCGGGAGCAATTTCCTCTAAATAATTTTATGACGTAAGCACATAGCGCAATCATAATGCCCTTGCCTTGCCTTCTCTAAGGGATTTTCTTTAAATAATTTCATGACGTAAGCACATAGGTAATTTTGCCCAACGAAATAATTCCATCGACTGTTTCTTTGACTTTCAAATGGTTGATAGCTTATCAAGCGGTGCAAATTTGGCCATCAAATTGGAAGAGAGAGAGTAAAAATATTCGTTTTCACTTTTTGTTGGAGACCAAAGACTTCAACTTCACGGACCGGACCCACATGTGGCTAGGACTTGTGGTCCCACCCTGTCTGGATTTTTCCATAGGAAAGTTCTGCTCATTTTCAACTGGAAAAAAATTGTTTTTTTTGTTTTTCTCAAAGCGACTTGTTTGAACGTCAAGTGAATTGAAAGGAGCTAATAATGCCAAATTAGCCAACGCGCTACACTTGTACCAACCAAACCATTTGAGAGTGGGCTAGTGTTGAATGTGAGGACACCAACGTGGCGTACCCCAGAAACACTGTAATCAGAATCAGAAACACTTTAAAATACCGGATCAAAGGATTGGCACACCTAATTTAATCTTAATGGAATGGAACGAAGATGTTTCGGAACTCGGGCACTTCTCATCAATGTTGGGTTATCCCATTTTGGCTATAGAAGGTGTTGTCGGATCGATTTATAAGTATGAAGGAAATTCTCATAATTTGATATAATTTTTTTGGATGAAAGAGTTCAAGATCACCTAACACCGATATCGAAAGATAGATTACCAATAAGTATGGACTCAATAAAGACACGTGGAGAGATATGAGTTGTTGTGATTCCAATTCAGGGCCCGATATGTGGGAGGAAGATTATTAGGATTATCCCACATTTGATTATGGAAAGAATTGGTGATTGATTTATAAGTATAAGAAAAAATCTCATCATTTAAGGTAAGCTTTTAGGATGAGAAAGACCCAAGACCACACAAAACTCTATTCTCTATTCCCTCGTTGGAACATTGGAAGACCACCCAACACTCTATTCCCTCGTTGAAACACTGCGAATGAGAAACAACTCACGAACGATGACTTATAAAGTTTTCAGCCACAAGCTCTCTTATCATAAGTCGAGCCCAACTTGACCCATATTAGCCGGCCCATATTAAAAATAATTAAGAATTTGTGTATCATACCTTAATAGACAAACCCCTTTAAATGGTAAATGTTAATTTCAATTAATTTAGCCCATATAAAAAATATTCTAACATTGAAATCCCCGCAAGTTTAACAGATTTTCCTTAAAAACTTATGTATGATCTATGATCAAAAGAAATCTTAGATTTTCGTTTAAAAGATAAGAGTGCTCTCTCAAGTCTTGTATGAGTTTTGTTTATCGTTACTTATATGAATTGATTACGAAGCTAATCGAAAGTATATAACTCGAATTTCATGTATAATTGAGAAAACAATCGAGTTTGACAAAAGAAAAACCGTGATTTTCAAAATTTTAGACATTGAAAGCCAATCGAAATTTCTCCTTAAATCAATCATAGGTCAGCCTTTAAACATAAATTGAATGTAATCTTGTAGATCTTATTAATCTAGAAAATTTGGAAATTATGGATGTTAACTATGGTTTTTTTTAGGCTATTTTATCTTTTCATGGTTCAAAGGAGTCAAACCCGCGCCTTAAGATGGTGTCAGTTTACTGATAATATGAAAAAAAAAAAAAAAAAAAACTATGGTTTTTTTGTGTTATCTTTTCATGGTTCCCTCGATAATATGAAAATCAATGTTGAAAATCCCTCAAATAAATTGTGATGATCATAGAGATATTAGATAGTTCTTTCGGTGAATATAGAAACTTAATGCATAGGCAATGGATATTCTATCCGATATAGTCCTGATACGGGATTTGGACTATTGATTTGATTTGGCGATATTCATGTTTCAAAAAAAAATTCATATGCAAATCAAGCTCAACAAGACCCAAATATTCGAGACTCAACTCGTGGATATTATGTTGATATATCTAACATTACAACAAACCCGATTTTTGGCTTGAAATCTTCTGATCGTGCTCGGTCACTAGCTGATCAAATGTTGACACACATATTATCTTACTCAAAAGATATCGTATATAGACACACACACGAGATAGCTAATGTTATGGATTAACGGGTTAGCGAGATTGGGAATCGACTAGCTGGCTTGAAAAGGTCTAGGAGCTTTATTGCAATCATGTTTGGAACTTAATTATGTTTCTTGTAAAGTGTCTTAAATTTGTAACCTAAATATCACACTTTTCTTGGTGGATTCTCCGTTTTTGTGTCTCTGTCGCGGTATCAATATTCAATTAGCTTCTGAGAATAATGTGCCGTGAGATTAATTATATCTATTATTGCAATAGTTAACCAAACAATCTTAGGCCTACAACATGTGCTAAACTGCCAACCGACTGGGGTCCTCCCATGTGACACCTTACCAAATTGATGATAATTAAATATCAACATACATTTGTCTAGTGGATATGTGTCCCTGCAAAAAAAATTTAACAAAAATAATAAAAATGAAAAGAGAAAGAAAACAGTCAGAGCAGGCATATAGAATATTTATTGGACGGATCTGGGAACTTGTAATTTCGTCTATTTGAGAAAAGAGTTGGGGAGAAAAGTTATAGATCAACATGAATATGTGTGAATAAGTAAATTTTTTACATTTGTACTTGATGTGCTTGTAGTCTCTTAGATGGGTTAAAGTACATTATGAGTGTCAAAACTTGTGTACGGCGCTCACTTTAATGTCAAAACTTTCAAAATGATCACTTAAATGTCAATTTTTTTTAAAAACGCTCACTTTAGTGTCAATTCCGAATTGATCCGACGTGGCTCGCTGGAAATCGACTTGGCTTATTTTTTATTAATATTTGAGCTAATGTGGCTCGCCGTGAGTTAGCAATTAAGTGATCGTTTAAAAAAAAAATGGCACTTAAGTGATCGTTTGAAAGTTTTGACTTGAAGTGATTGTTTTTCAAAAAAATTGATACTTAAGTGATCGTTTTGAAAGTTTTGGTACTAAGTGAGCGCCATACACAAATTTTGAGATTTATAGTATACTTAAGCCCTTTTAGATGCAAATGAATTTTTTTTTTTTTTTGCGTGGTAGATTGTAGGAAATTAGGAAATTTTTTATGCGGGTGACAAGATGATTCCTCTTCTCATCTCTCCTTGATAAGTCCTCCACCTGATGTTCTCATGCTTCTCTAATAAGTTAACAAAAGTTCATTGGCGTGTTCAAGTAAATTGGTAAGGTTTCACAAGTTTGTATAGGAGCTTCTGGATAAATTGTGTCATTTGCCAGCTAATTCACTATATTTCTAATCCCTAATTAATCAAGAATTAGGAAAAACTCGAGGAGGCAAAATTAAGATTTTGGTCCCTGGACTTTGGCGTGTTCTTCATTTTCGTCCCTAAATGAGTACATACTCATTACTTTTGCTCCTATGAATGACGTATCAAAGTACACTTTATACATATGATCTCTACACAAGAAGGCGACACCGATAGCATAATCGGTACGAAGAAGATTTGTTGACGTATGATAAACACCTCTATAAATTAATTGAGTCTTAATATCCATATGATCTAAATAAATTTTTTTTTTATTTGTACTGGTAGTCATTTGATACAACATGGTATTTTGTTTATAGGTTTTAAGGAAATTAGGAAATATTTTTGTGGGTGATGAGATGATTGATTCCTCTTCTCAACTCTCCTTGATAAAGTCCACTACTTCATGTTCTTCTTCTTGTGCTTCGCTAACAGGAAATCAACATTCATCCAAGTGGTCGAGGCACTTCCTTGCTCTCTTTCGGCTTAGTAAGGCTTCACTAGTTGTGTAGGAGCTTGGTTGATTATATCATATATCAGCTCACTCACTATTGTTTTTTTCTAATTCCAAATTGATCAAGATTAAGGGTGAGCGCTATTTCATGAAAAACCCATGATTTGACAAAAAAATTTCCAAAAAAAATCATATTTTTAATTGCGTATGAAGATGAATAAGCGAAAAATGTCTTTCTCGTCCATGAAACTATGTAGGCATAACCATATAATTTGTTAGAAAATGTTTTTGAAAGTTCTATATTTTTTTTTTTTTGGCAAAACAATCGGACCCTAGAGAGAAACTAAGATGTGAACAATGCACTTTGGTGGGTTGGCCATTCTAGTCCCCAAATGAGTAGTTTGTCAATAATTTTTACTTTTACAGTGACAGTTTTGACAAGTAGTTGGAATTAACTTTGCTTCTTCTTCTTCTTCTTCGTCTTCTTCTTCCATGACGCATTTTCTTGCAAGGATCCTAGAAATCTCTTTCATCAATGAGAAAGAGCGTTATTAGATCTTGCAAGGTTAAGTGATTTAGATCGGCATCACCCAAGAGCCGCGACGCTGCGGCGGTCGTGATCACCTAGCCCCTCCTCTATCACCTTTATTGGTGTGAGGGGGTCGCATAAGGTCACTACGAGGATGGGAGAAAGAGTGAGAGAGGAGCAATATACATGCACACATACATGTACACGATTATTACTTAGGTTTCAAATGTTATCCCTTTGAAAAAGAATGAAATGAGGTAAGCATCTGACAAAAAAAAAAAATCCTAAGGTAAGCAAGCGGATCATGCCCAATGCAAGAATCTTGTGACATGAGCAAAAAGAATCGATCCGATCGGGAAATATCTAGTTTGATCCGGTGCGATTCTCGGTTCCATAAAATTGAAATCGGTAAATGTCGATCCGGATCCCGGTCCAAGAGTGGAACCGTCCACCCGGACAGGACTAATTATTTTTTTTATTTTTAATTTTATTTCTTAAAAATCTTTAACGAAACCATTTAAACTCTTAATTACTAGGGTATTTCTACATATTTAAAATGCGAATATGTGTTTCAAGCATATACAACCATTTCCATTGGACCACTCGGTCAAGTTCTAGGAATCTCCGATCCGGGAACCAATCTCCCCTACTTGCCCTCACTCTCGAGTATCTTCATAACAATAAAACAAACATAAAAAATCTTTCACATTATTGTTTATATTCACAAATTTATGGAGACGCGTGTGTAGTTACATGACCTTAGAAAATCTCGACGTGATTTAGTCATCGTCTCTTCCCCAGAAAATAAATGATTTAGAAAACTATTTTTCCAAAAATGATAGTCAATGAAAATTTTTTTAACACCGACAATAATTTATGCCTAAATATATTCGTGATCGATCATTCATCTTTATGAGTAATACAAGTAATTAGTTTCAGAAAATTTTTTTTAAAATTATTTATTTTTCGCGAAACAAACGAAACATCAAGAAAGAAACATAAGCCGTCGGTGCGGAAATTTTACAAATTCCAAAAAGTGAAAAAGGGGGAGAGTGTGAAACCACCTCCCGGCCCAACACATGGTCGATAGCTTATCAAAACGGTGCAGATTTGACAAATCACATTGGAAGAAAGAGAGGAAAAGTCTTCTCTTTGACTTTTTTGTTTTTTTGGAGCCGTACGAATTCAACATCTCGGACAAGACCACATGGGCGGTTGGTCTTATGATCCCACGTGATACGCTATCTGGGTTTTTCCAATCTTGAAAATTCTGCTTTCATTTTCAACTAAAGAAAATGTTTTTTTCGTGTTTTTTTTTCAAAGCAGCTTGTTTTGAACGTTAAGTGAGTTGAAAAGAGCTAATAATGCCAAATTAGCCAGCGCTGTACTTGTACCAACCAAACAATTTGAGAGTGGTTAGTGTTGAAATCCCCACAATCTTAACAGATTTTCTCCTTACAAACTTTAGTATGCTCGAAAGATATCTTAAATCTTGTGCATCGTAACTTATATGGCTTGGTTACGATGAGATCGTCGGAATTTTTTGGATAACTTAAATGTTAAATTTTTTAAAAAATAATTATTTAAGTGTCAATTCCAATGAGTCATTGAAATTTTTTCGTTGAGACTAAAGTGATTATTATTATTTTTCCGATTTGGCACTTAAGTGACCAAAAAAAAAAATATTAAAATCAAAGTGAAATACGCGACACAAATAATCAAATATTAACACTTGAGGTGTCCTTATAACATTTTATATCTATTAAAGAAATGCATTCTATTAAAAATAATAATTATAAGATGATGGGGACGAAATTGAGCAAAATTTTTATCGTGGTCCTTGTTCCAAAGCCATGATAAATGTTTCTAGGCATCATGTGACAAGTCGTACATTTCATGTCAATAGTTAATGTTAGATCGAAATCTTACACCCACCTCACGGACCAGACTTCCAACCGCAAAATTGGTGCCCTACCATGTGACTACCTAATCAAAAAAATAAAATAAAAAAGACTATAGATCATAAATCAACGATAAACTGTCGAAGAAGAAGAAGAAGAAAAAAGAAATAATAAAATGAGGATACAGTGGGGACTTGCATTGGACCACTAAGGGGAATGAAATAAATGAAAGCTTGGGCTTAAGTTTAGAAATGAAGAAGAGAAATTATCATCTGGATATCGGTTCAATGCTTAAGGAATAGAGGAGGAATAGAGGCATTTTGTATGGATTTAGCACATGGCACGGATTCGATTCTCCAAATCATTTCATATTTGGGCCATTTACCCCGGCTATCGCCCGCGCCCGATGAATTTTTTATATTTTGTAGGATACTTCATCAATTTCAGACTCTCTTTTTTAAAAAAAAAAATTTGGGTTTCTCTGTCAAAAGAAAATGAGAGAGATTGACTTCTAATTGTCCCGAAAAAGGGTATAGGTGCCAAAATGAGACGACTTTGAACTTTATAACAAGCTTGCAGACTTCTCTTTGAAAATGTTAATATGTCCTTACATTGAAGGTCAAAATGCTTTGTTAATTGAAAATGTCTGAGCCCTAACTTTTGCTTGTGAGTCGAGCTTAGAACGCCCTTTGTTCAAATTAATAGAAGCGCATTCAATATAGATATTTTCAACACATTTGATGACGACATTGCGAAAAATTCCATTTACAGCAAATATTTTTTTCCCATGTCATCTCAGGCAATAATAAAGTATTATGTTTTATGTATACATTTAAGTTATTTGCTATAAAGAAGGTATTTTCTAAATTAAATTATAAGAGATATACTCACATAAGAGAAAGTATTTCTTAATTGATTAAACAAGTGGACTCACGTTGTAAAGAAAAACTAATATTTTATCAACAATTCGACCAAGAAAAAACAATTCCTTTTTCAGACTAATTACTTTCTACGTCAGATTGATAAATGAAATAGTTCATTCGCTTCTCAAACATGAGCACCGATAAAAGAAGCCTCGCCACTTTTGCACACACCGTAAAATCAAAGGCAAAACAAAGCGACACCGGAGGGCCTAGTTCTCATCAGAAGTGTTGATGCTAGAAAAGCATATGCAGCGGAAATGCATTACTCCAGCAGATCAGCAAAAACACTCTCAAGCGGGAAGGACTCGAATATCATGCACCCGATGACGGGGAAATGCAGCATGTAAAAGTTTTTACCATATTCCCGATCGACCAACCAAATCCCGACAAAAGGGCACCATCATTATTTCAAAGACTTTACACAATTTGACAACAGAAAATGCAGACCAACGAGCAGACGATGTCTTTGGGACAGATGGATCCGTCAATAGACACCACATGCCTTCAGTGACGCACATGCAATTCTAGGAGAGGCGATGGAAACAAAATTAGAGCTCAATTGGGAAAGAAACCGAAACAACACTGTCAACTGATGGAAGAGAAGTCCAAGCAGGTTCTTCAACGGAGGTTAAAGACACAAAATCACATTCTTGACAGCCTCAATTCACAGATGATGAAGATATTGACGCAGAACACTAATAATTACGAGCAACTGAGGCAGCTATTAGTGCACAAAGAGGAGGCGAAAGGAGTTACCGCCTTCTAAAATTCGAACCCAGCTTTATATCAAAGGAAAACAACATCTTTTCCCCTCCCACTTCTTTACAATGCAGCATATTTTGGACAAAAATAAAAGGATCTCGATCTTCCTCCGTGTGCAAGCCTGGCGTGCTCTGCGTTTACAGGTCTTTCAATGCCTCTCCACCGACCTACCTACTTATCATACTTTTGCACCGAGGAAAGACTGAAAAAATAACACAGCAGATAAACATGGTGTATGGAAAGAAATATGGAAAGGTATGAGGTAAGAAAGTAATATATGGCATATACCCACTAATTAAGTTTTACAGCAACTGTCGACTAGCCTCATCTTTTAATTTCTCGTGTCTTGAAGTAAAAATATAGAAGCCCGTGCAAATCATCAATACACCACAGGCTTGAGAAAATATAGACAAATATAACTTTCAAAGTCAAAATTCCACAGAACTTGGTGAAATAATGTATTGAACAGTTACACAACCGGGACAACTGACTCAAATAGACGCGTCATGAGTTCCATACAAAATACAAATCACAACAGTCCTTTCTTTGTCTATTTTCACTTCCCATCATTGTACCCATCTACACAAAAAGCAGCAGCAATGTGCATGGTGGAAATATCATGAACAAGCTTTCTTGGATATATATATATGTATAAGTCAGTGAGACGCACACAATATCCTTCGGATCTTTTTCTTCAAGCGTATTAAAACTGGACGTCTGTGTAAGTGAGACCAATAAAGGTTCTACATCTGAGCAGTTTAAACAGATAATTGCTTTGATAGAGTTAATGAGTTTGAAGATTAAATGACCAAAACGTCAAGCTTTTATCCTCAAAACTGATATATTCTCCCAAATAGTTGTCAAAGAGAAAATCTGAGAAATAGCTCATAGCTAAAAATCCAAAATCTTCATTTCAAAAAGGAAAAGAAGGTTCTCTAACTAATTCCAAACAAATCCAAAGCTTTCTGCAAGAAGTCTGAATTGTAATCAACAACCTATTAGTACAAGTAGAACATGCAAAAACAATCTGCCCATAGATTTGTCCATGAGGCCTTTATCAATCCTCATTGCCCGAGGATTGTGTTTGTGAAGCAATCAGAGGAGACCACCAATTCCAATTCTCGACTAGGTCAGATACCTAGCTGTCACTATTTCTGCTTCTTTACCTTTCTTTTGCTCACCTTTGGGTAAGCACTCAGCAGACTTACAGTACTATTAACAGAATGCTCAATTCAAGGTCAAATATACTATTCCGTTCTTGAGCTTCCTTGAAAAAATATAATAAAAAGAGCAAAGACACAAATTATGGACAAATCATTAATTTGCTCTCACTTATTCCCAAACTCTATTTATAGCACCAACTAATGGCACAGAATTGCAGGTGAACCAGATTGACAGGAACAGAAGTAAACAAGAACATCCACATAATAGTTTTGGTTACAACGCTCTGGATTCAACAATCAATCAAAACAAGGAATTACATGTGCCTAGTTGACTTCTTCCGTAAATAATTTAATACCACGCCCACTTGTCATTCTAATTCAACAAACGCCTTTGTTCAACTCCCAAGTTATTTGCAAATTCAGTACTTGAAAAGGTTATCTCCCATTTTGTCTATATCCTATGCCAACTACCATTTCATTCCGATTGTGCAATTTCAGGTAGCCCAACCTAAGAGTCCTGAAATTTCAAGGTCAAAGCTATACATAACATAAAATCGAGATTAAAACATCAATGCCCGTATTTACATGGTTGAATATAAACATATGGCATCAAGTTCTCTGTTTAATGAAAGAATCGCACTAACCTTAACGCCAGTTGGAGGATTTCCAGGCTTTGCTGTTGTTGTGCTCCCAAAAGCATTGGCTCCTGAGGGAGAACTCAAAGGCTTAACCGGAGTCATTGTCATGCCTCCAGAGTTAAATTTTGGCTTCTTATCAGCAGGCTTTAGTATTTGGAAAGAACACATCAGTGTCTCATCAACACTCATCATGGCACCAGCATTGTCAAACTCCCCACAGTAGTTAGGTGCCGAAAATATAGTTACTAGTTGCCGGTCAGCAAAGAATTCATAGCCATCCTCCACAACCTGCAACGGCATGGTAAAAAGACAAACAGATACGATCAAAACATAAGTGCCTCCCTTCAAAAAAATCATACCAAATAACTGCACAAATGAAGCATGAACCAAAAGCATCCGCAACTCAATGACATAAATTGCCATGAGTTGCCTTTAAGGGGATAAACAAGTAAAAGAAGAAAAAGAAGAAGAAGAATACAGAAAAAAGGAAAAACCCAAGGATCTACAGATAGCTATTCTAGTGCTTGTCCAAGTCTTATGAGAGTTTCGGACCAAAAAAAAAAAGTCTTCTGAGAGTATGGTCCAAGTCATTTTGACAGGCTTGAAGAGGGTGGATACTGGTCAAGTTATATCGTGTAAGATGAATTAAGCCGCTGAAGGAAAAAACACCTGATGAGCACGGCAGATAAGATCCAGGTCATGCTTCTGAAGAAACTCTGTCACCTTGTCAGCCCCAAAGGTATATGAAACTCCTCGGTCGTTCATTCCCCAGCCCTGTACATCCTTGCTAGGATCTGACCAGAGAAGATCACAGAGCAAACCAGTATCTGGTACATCTGTGGGACGCTGCAAGTTCCTAATTTGATCTAAATCGTGTAAGTCGGGTGAAAGACCGCCATGCATGCACAGAATCTTCTCATCTATCAAGGCTGCCACAGGCAGACAATTAAAGCAGTCTGTGAAAATCTTCCACAACCTCACATTGAACCTTCTCTTACACTCATCATAAAATCCATATATCCGATTTATAGAAGCACATTCGTGGTTTCCTCTCAAGAGGAAAAAGTTTTCGGGGTATTTAATCTTATATGCAAGGAGTAGACATATTGTCTCCAGACTTTGCTTGCCTCTATCCACATAGTCCCCCAAAAACAAGTAATTAGCATGAGGAGGCAATCCCCCCATACTCAAAAAGTCTCAGAAGGTCCGAATATTGTCCATGAATGTCCCCTGAAACTCGAGAGAAAGAGCTTCTTGTCATTAGATTTTCAAAAGTTTGTCGATGGATAAAAACATTGGAATATGCTCAGGAAAAAAAAAAAGCAGCAGTTTGAACAAAAACTAGAGTCGATGTAGGACCATTTGTATCTATCATATAGCAAATAATATGATTGAAGGTTTTGCTGAGTCTTTCTCCTATTCTGCAAATGTATGAACTTTCAGCTCAGGAAAAAATTGTTCGAGTGCCATTTTTTCTTTCATGTTATTCATATAGAGATGGAGCTGAATACAGCTTATTTTGTCAAATTACACCCTTCAGATATGTGCATCAACCTTAAACACCGTCTATCACCACATGTCAGTTAAGTACTTTCTTAATTAGAGCACTAGTCTGCGAACATTTTAGACTTAAGAAAAAATATTGTCCAAATATTATAAGAGTCCAATTTGAGTAATGCAAAGGATTACAAATATACATCTCATGCTACGAGATAGATCACTCTATACATCATCATGTAACACTGACTTCTTTCATTCCTGTGAGTACAGAATTACCACCTTGAATTAGCACATAGCAGAGTCTGGCAGGCATCCACTATGACCAGTTTTTATATTATGCCATTAAGGCCTTAAAAAATCCCCAACATGCGTAAAAACAGCAAAAAAAAACAGAGCAATCACAAGGAATTTCAAATTAAAAGTGATTTTCTCAGAACAATTTTGTACAAAATATCAATAAATTTGTTCATATAGCTTGTATCTCTTAGTGCAAAATTAGGATAGGCGATTGAGTAGCTCACTCTTTTCATTTAAAGGAAAAACCAACCCCCAAGTCATTTCAAATCCTTCTTCCTGAGAATTACACTTTTATTTAGTTCAACTCAAATATCTCAAAAGTTGCACATTTCCCGGCATACTACATGTCTTACTCAGAAGAGAGATTTATAACAGAGAGGGTACAGCAGTGGATATATTGATTGAGAAGGAAAAAACATTGAAATCAGCTCAGTAGCCAAAAGTATACCATATCCTTTCGGTAGCTATTAGATTTTTTGGACGGATTTTTAATCAGTTATCACTGAACTCCTGTCAATTCTTCACAGGATGACATAGAGCATGTTGAAATACAAGCATTCAGTAGAATCAGCTAAATTCCACCAAGATAATACCATTAAACCTGATAATACAATCAGAAAAAGAAATCAACAACCTATGCAATAAATGAAACTATGACTAGCGGAACATAACCTCCAAATGAAGAGACAATTTCGAAGCATGACTTACTGCAAAAGCTCTCACCATCAGCAACACAGCCAAAAGAGGAACATTCAGAAAGTCACCAGATCATAAATGATGCTAATAGAAAGTCAATCAGGGCCATACAATGGTGGCATTAGATTCATCAGAATTAAAGTTGAGCTTAAACCATTAACACTGACTGTTCAGCCAAAACCAGTCAAAGCAGTGTGACCAAAAATATCTATTTTGTTGACAGATTAAAGAGATGGCGTAACCCGTGAAGCGGATTCCACAAGAACCAGACAACCCAGAAACTTCATCCCATCCTAACAAAGCTTAAACTACAATTTAACACACAGGAAATTTGATGAAATGCAAGTGAAACATAGATTGGTTCAGTTCAGCTGACTTGATCAATTTCTTTTCATAGTTAGAATAGATGAATGCCAAGAGGAGAAATTGATATGAGAATCAGTGGACAACTCTTGAATTTTCTATACAAACAGAAATCTTTATGGGGTGCCTATCCGCCTGTGGTGCTCACAAAGTCGTAGTTGTAGCCACTACTATAAAAGTTAGCTCAGAAAGAAGCCACTTCAGAAAGGGGTAATTACTCTTATATCCATCACCTTATCTACTTTGGGTAATTCCTCACTATGCTTGTTTCCCGCCCCTATCTATGATGCCTATGCCTATTCAGACTATGTTCTCTCTCCTACTCGACCAACTCAATCAATTGGTGCAACTCCTAAGGTTCACTATTTATGCTTAAGCTGACTGATGAGCCTCATCAATCAAAACTATTGATCACCTGCACGAGGATCTTCAGTTTAAGGCCACATATTTATTCCACGCACCTCTGTCCACTCAATGAGCCCATACAAAAAATATCACCCAAACAAGCAAAGGATGAGTAGTTGTAAGTTTTGAGGAGAAGCAGAACCACTCTATATGTCATGCTTGATTTCTTCTCCACCCCTTCTATTTTGAAAATCTACATCCTCAAGTTTCAGTCTCCGCTTTCTTTCATTCTATGCATCACATTCCAGAGCATTAGCACCTAAACAACACACACACCCTCCTCTCGATCTCCATAAGGATAACATTAGCATGCTTGACTTTTTTAAGGAACAGTCACGTGGTAAACAAATTGGGAATACTGAAGGAAATACATACACGCGGGCAGTATTCATAGACAGTACCACAGTATACTAACATATGAAGGCACATGCAGCAATATGAGAAATTGTGCAATTTGAGTTGTCCTTACCCAGCCCACAGGACAGTGGAAAACATAACTAAACGTAACTATTCAGGCAGCTACACCAGAAGAGACAATGAACGTATTAAATTGAAAGGAGCTCAAAAAATACAATCTATGAAGCAAAATCACCAACTGCCAAGACCTGGTGAAAGGTTTTAAATCAATAGCAAGCACAGGACAAGTCCAGAATTCACTGTGGACATTCGAAGGACAGAAGTTTCAAAGGAATCAAGAAGAACATTACTGCAAACAAACAACTTTCAAACACTCAAAACTATTCACAAATTGGACAAAGCGCACGTTCATCATGCTAATGCAACCGAACACATAATCACTGATGTAAGCAGGCATGACGAGGCATAACACAAATACTTAAATAGAGTATGCCGCTTGTTAAAAACTCACCCCAATCATCATAACAAACAGAAGAAAGCCTTTTTTTTTTTGGTCGGAGAAGAAAATCTATTTTAGTTGTCCCAGTTTACCATCTATCATGAACTGAACTAATCCAAGAGAGCCAACTGCAGAAATTTCTACCAAAGACGAACACTACTTAGCTCAATGGATAAACCAAGGCAAAGGCAGTACCGATACATCACAAAATAATAAAAAAGAAACCAAACGAAATAGAGGCGAAGCGGGCGAAAAGAGGATTACCGCATATCTTAATCGGCGCCTCGAGATCGAGCAGATTAGGCTGCTGCATGAAGATGTCCTTCGAGGCCAAGCAAAGCTGCCGGATCTCCGCTTCCGACAGCTGGACTTGCTTCCCGGGCCGAGTGCGAACCTCCAGCAGCCGGTTGATGATGTCGTCCAAGACGGCTTGCTCCATCAATAATATATAAAAAAACTCCCTAGGGTCCGAAGAAAACGACGAAGCCGCCGCCGCCGCCGCCACCACCAGCGCAGACACCGGCGGCTCGGGGGAGGTCAACCGAGAGGCTACGAATCAGGGGTCGCGGCTCGAGGGCTGGGGAGCGGAGGCGGAGCGAGAGAAGAGCATGCCGCAGCCGGAGGCGATGGAAGAGGAAACGGCGGGGATGGGTAGGGCCGATGATGGAGGAGGAGGATCGAAGAGAGGGGATTAGGGCATCGCAGCGAGAGGCCCTGGCTCTGGCCGAATTGTGTAGAAGCTCGAAAGTGGGAAAGAGAAGAGCCTCTCCTTCTGACTAGAAAGAAAGATTAGGGATGATATTGGATTTTAGAGAGAGAGAGAGGAGAGAGAGAGAGAGAAAAAGGAGGACTGAAATTGAAAGAGGGGTGACCTAAGCAGGGGCCTTTTGGTCAATTTCCACTTGGGCGGCTGATTTTTTTAAAAAAACCCACGATGGGTAATTTTTTTTAATTCTTTAATTTTAATTTATTAATTAACGCAGTTAAGTGTGATTAAAAGAGTGATTTTTATGCGCTCCATGCTAAATGCTAGATGGTGTGAAGGAGATTAAAGGAGCTGCCATTCCAAATTAGAGCGCTTGAGTAATCAAACACTGATTTGAATAATCCATGCAATTTAAGTCATTAATCAAACCGTCATTAGTCCTTAATCTCTCCAAATTAGTGTGCGCTATGATGGGCCTTCTCGGCTTCTTAGTTGAGAAGCCTTATTGGCCAAAAAGCTTTGCTTGGAGGGGCTCACTCAAACGTTGATGAACGTTGTTGGGTGCTGCAGGTTCTGAAAAGGTCTGCACTGACGTTGGGGGAGAGATCTGATGAAGGCGGGCTCGGCATGGCGAATCAATGATCGGATCAAAGGCACTTGGAGATCGTGAGGAATCGGCAAACAAGGAGATAAAACCGGTCAAGCCTGTCGATCTTGGGTTGTGTGTGTTGGATATATTGTTAATATAATCCATAAATAATATGTTATCTAGCATAGGTGAATCATGATTAATTGGGCGTATGGTGGGCCCAAACTGCATATAACTACAGTTCTTTTGGAGGAGAACACTAATGAACGTTCAAACTCGTCTCTTGGTGTAATACTTAAGTAACATTCTCTTCTCTCTAAAACCCTAACCTCCAACAATCTTGAAGTATTATCTTCGTGTATCGGATTTGAGGGAGCAAGGTGTCTACTTGAAGATCTCGTCGAGACGAACTCACGGTATAATTTACTTTTTTTCAACGGCGGACCCGGTGATCCGAGTTTGAAGATTCGGTGGATGAAATCTTTGATTCAGAAAATCGAAATAGAGCTAATTTTAGAAGGTGAAACCACTTGGGTTTTGTTCTACTCGTCAATACGAATGTTTTGAGTGGTCACTCGCGTCAATCGAGTCGGACGGCGAAAAAAAGCCTCAAGCATCGAATTTTTCCGGTGAATTTTCAGCAACGAGGCGGCCTATCTTAAGGTTTTGGGCGCTCCGGATTTTTGGGGTCTATTTTGGCAAATTTCACTTCTACAAAGAGGCTTTATTCGACTTTGGGAGCTCAGAAGACTCTAAGGTGCACTCTTTCTATTTCTCTGCTCTAATTAAAATGGCGACGCATAGTTCCTATGATATTATAAAGGAAATCATTTGATGTTACTGAATTTCATGGTTGGAAATTACACGTTCAATTGGCATGAAAGAACGTGAAATATTCTATCTTGTATTGAGTGTTTTGCATCTACCACGAGGATGTGGATGAATATCAATGGAACAAAGATGAAGATTACGTAGAGATTACTTGTTGACTTCTCTAAATCCTGTCTAGCGATGACTTATAGTGAGTATAAGACGGCGAAAGAGATATGGGATCACTGAACGCTCGGTTCAAAAACAAGAGGGCTCTCAAAACTCTCTTAGCAAGAAGTTCTTTGATTTTAAATTCAATATGAATTGAGCTTTACCCTCGATTAGTTGAACTTGAGAACATGAGGAACAAGTTAAAAGAGGATAAATCGTATGTCCGATAATCTCTTGTCGATCTTGTGTTGAGTAAACTACTAATGGAGTTCTTTCAAGACAGATGCACATAGAAAGATGAGACGGATGAATTAAAGAGGTATATTACATTGAGGATCAAAATATTTCTAGAAAATTTGGAACAAGTAGGACAACAAAAGTCGATTGCCAACTTAGTTTCACATTCCTATAAACCTCGAAAAAGTTCAAGTCACCAAAGGTGAATCCTCTTAATTAGAGGCCAAAAAGACTATCTTCAAAAGAAAGAAGAAGGGCAGTGCCATAACTAGGAAAATGGGGTAGTGTAAGCTAAAGAAGCCAAAGAAGACACACCACATAATGAGGCTAATATGCTAATTAGAGAATCCATGCCTTTATCGAATGATAAAGAATGGAAAAGCAATCTCTTAGTGGTGGTTGGATAGTGGCGCTACTTGTCATGCTACAAATGACAAGAACTTACTCATTGAGGTTACGAAGTGAAAGACACGTGGAAAATTGCAATGGTGGTGAGGCAAAGGTAACTCATTTGACGCAAATGATGCTCCAGCAAACATGTTAGAGTAGTACCTTTACTTAAAAAATTTGATATCTATGAGTTTACTGATAAAGGTATGTCCTTTTCAACTATGAATGGTAGAGTAACTTTATCCGTTAACTCATGTTATTCGGTTGTGCATTCATGGTTAATGGTATGTATAGGTTGAGTTTAGATACCATAGCATAAATCATGTGAGTTCTACTCGATTGATCCAAAGTTGTTACACAATAGACTTGGACATGTGAACTACAGGAAAATGCAACATCTAGCTAAGACTAAATATTCCATGGACACTTTATTCGATTGACAAATGTGAAGTGTGTGCACGACTAAAATCACTAGAAAACCTTTAAGTCGGTTTCTAAAAGCACACAACTTCTGAGCTAATACATTCGACCTTTGTGACTTTAGAAATTATGTTACAAAAGGTGGTCGATTTTTAGATATTGTCATGTCTATTTGTTGAAATGAAAGATGAGGCTTTTGAAAAGTTTAAGATTTTCAAGTCTAGAGTAGAAAATCAACTCAACTGAAAATTAAAAAGTTTAGGAGTGATAGAGGAGGAGAATATACAATGACGGGTCAAGATAATACTTGAAACCACTCTCCTGATCAAATGGTGTTGGAGCGTAAGAATAGAACGTTGATCGAAATGTTAAATTCCATGTTACTTACATGCCTTCCTCCCTGGGGAGAAGGTTCTAGCGCAATCACATTCTCGAACAGCCTTCAATATGGCATAAGCGTCCTGTAGATATGATACTCTAAGACATGGGGTTGTATTGCTTATGTAAGGCTACAAGATCCTAAGAGACCTAAGGTGGGACCTAGAACCATTACTTGTGTATATCTAGGCGGGCGAAAGATAGTTTAGAATAGGTTTTGGATCTATCTACTAACACAAGAATAGAATCTAGAGATGCAGAATTTTTGAGAATAAGTTTCTCAAAGATCGTGGCTGAATGTTTGGATCTACGAGATATAATTTTAGAATCTCCGAGAATCCCACATAATCCCACACGATGGTTGTTGAATCGGTTCAGGTTAGAGTATCATACGAGAAAAGTTCCCAAAAATTTTGGTGAGGACTTGTCACTTACCATCCAGAGAATGATCCATTTTCCTATCGAAGCAATGAGATCTAGGGAATCTCACGGGGGTAAGTCTCTATTACAAAACCACACTTGGCGGCTAATCAATTTGCCAAAAGGGGCTAAGGCTATAAGTAGAAGTGGGTATTGAAGAAGAAACGAATAATGATGGATCAATAGCTAGATACAAAGCACGTTTAGTAGCTAAAGGCTATAAACAACAGTGGAATAGACTTTTTGATGTCTATTCACCTGTGTGTCATCTATCAACTATAAGAATTCTTGCTTTGGCATCTATTGAACACTTTGTAGTGCATCAAATGGATGTAAAGACACTTTCCTAAATGGAGAGTTAAATGAGGAGATCTACATGGAACAACCGGAAGGATATGTCATGAAAGGTCTTGAGGACAAGGTTTGTAAATTGAACAAATCCTTGTACGGTCTTAAACAAGCTCTTAAGATGTGGCATCTTAAATTTGACAAAGTGGTAAAGAGTTATGGCTTTCTATCCTTATTGGATAAATGCCTTTACCATCGTTTTGTGTCAAATAAGATAGTCATCATTTGCTTGTATGTTGATGACATGTTAATTCTTGGCTCCGATCATTCGTAGTGAGTGACATGAAAGCTACTTTAGCTCAAGAATTTGACATGAAAGATCTTGGTATTGCTAATACCATTCTTGGTATGAAAGTAAGCTTTGAAAGGCAAGTTATCTCCTAGCGGACTCATTATCTGAGCAGACTTTCTACCAGGGATATAGTGAGTGCAAACCGTGTGAGACACCATATGATTATAATAAAGACCGAGTCATAATGAAGGGACCGTATCTTAAAGTACTCAAACTAATTGGTAGTCTCATGTATGCTATGAGTTGCACTAGACTAGACATCGCCTTGCGGTTGGCATGCTAAGTCGTTTCACTAGTAATCTAGTAAAGAGCAATGGGATGCCCTTAGTAATGAGATACCTTAAGGTACCAAACATTATGTTCTATGTTACTCTGGTTTTCTCCAAGTGGATGGATATTCGATGCCTCGTGGTGCTCGAAATTAGAAATAGTAAGTCCACAGTGATATTCACTTGATATTGCATTGTCGTCTATAAATCGAACTTTTGCTTTAGCTGGGCGAAGAGCGAGTGGATAAAGAACGATTATGGATATTCCTTGACTCGATTAATCTTTAAGCACTGAATAATCATGTGTCCAAGTCGTCAAGAATGCTCTCTTTAATTCAAAGAAAGACATGTGAGATTGAGACATGCATTGTTAAATTATCTAAGAGAACAAGGAGTTGTCACCTTGATCGATGTGAGATCGAAGGATAATATGGCCGATGCTCTCACAAAGGGTTGCCTAAAGATCGATTATTCAAAACAGTGGGGAAATGGGGTTAAAGACGTAGACAAGTCTTAATTATCATTACTTACCTTCTAATTTTGTGTTTTGAATTATCGAATCTTCCTTTATTACAAATATAAGCACAATTTATATGTTTCATCGATGTTCATGGTTCTGACTAATTTGAAAGGGTGAGTTATCTCATTCCAAACTTGATGAAGACGATTTCTACCTAATTCAAAGGTTCTTCGGAAAGCTTGTGTCATTCCAAACTTGATGATACAATCTAACTAGGTTGGACTATCCTTTGGTTAAATGATCCCATTCCAAACTTGATGCGAGATTATTTGACTTTAAGGAATGATTGTGACATTCCAAATTGAAACATAGAAATAGTTGTTTGCATAAGAAGCCGTTGGTCTTGTTCTTAATTGAAACTTGACATTTCATGATGATGGCTCTTTGTAATTTAAACTGTTTAGGCCTTGTTCATCTTTTATGAAACGTGATGCTTATGAACATGATGTTATGATGCCTTATGGACATCAATATATGTTCTTCTTTGCACGATCTTTGTGGTGCTAAGTTCTTTTAGTAGAACTAGACACTTATGGATTGTTCAAATGATTGAATTCATGTTAATATGAAATTCATATTTGATATTCTATAGGGGATGGCGAAATGGAGGAGAGCTTATCGAGTGGAGTCGAAGATGATCTACTTGACGAATGAATGGTTCGGATCATTTAAAGAATGTGGGGGACTTGACATGTCATGCCCATTTTTGGTTGAGTCCATTTCTTGAGACTTACATTTTGTTATATCTATTTTGTGAACATTTTCTGCTCATTTCTTGTATTTGTAAGGCCTTAAACTATTTTGATTAGCCTACTTATACTTGACTTTTATGCATCGTTGATTGTGGACTATTGAGATTTATTTTGGATGAGTATTCGATCTCGAATTTCATGATAACATTGGTTCACTATTTGGATTGAATGTGGATGATTCATGTTTGTTTGAACATTACACCGACAATAAATTGGATTGTCTTTGTATGGTGAACATAGGAGGAGATTATTGGATATATTGTTAATATAATCCATAAATAATATGTTCACATGCCCAATAGGTGAATGCATGATTAATTGGCCTATAGGGCTGGAGCCCAATAGCTTCATATAACTCTAGGGTTTGCCTGCGAGTAACACTAATGAACGTTCCAAACTTGACGTCTCTTGGTGTAATACTCAAGTAACATTCTCTTCTCTCTAAAACCCTAACCTCCAATGTGTGAGTGAGGAAGAAAAGGGAATGACCAAGCGAGCTCCGCTTAGTTCGACGGTGAGATTGATAAAACTGCTCTTGAGAAGAAAAAACAGCGTGAGCTTGAAGCGGTTCAAGCGCACATCCAATTGAGAAGTCAACCAGGGAAGTGATCTGGAAACCGAAATCTCCTCCTGCGACACGGAAAAACAAAGCCATGTCCGATCATCATTTGTCGGAATGACTAGAGCTAGAAGGGTCAACAGAGCTGTGAAATGGTCCATTTAGGCAATGGAAACTAGTGAAGCTCATCAGAAGGGACATAGAAGAAGGTCAATGAACAGTACCATCAAAAGGAATCCTCAATGCCTTAGTGACTCTTGCTAGATAAATCTAAAGAAAGCTCTTATCAAATGGAGAAATTTACTAGACAGAAGGGTAAGTGAAATGGTCACCAGTATCTTAGGCAATGGAAAGCTGGCGAAGCTCATCAAGAAGGGACGTAGAAGAAGGTCAATGAACAAAACCATCAAAAGGAATCCTCAATGCCTTAGTGACTCTTGCTAGATAAATCTTACTAAAGAAAACTCTTCTCAAATGGATGAAAGACATCACGAGGACCGATAGTTTGGCTTACGGGAATGGAAAAAATTGTCTAAAAAGTCCTAAACTTATTTGCACTTTTACCAATCCAATCCTAAATCTTTCGATTTTGCCAATGAGTCCTAAACCTTTTTCACATTTTGCTGGTTAAGTCCATCCGATTAATTTTGGCAATAATTCGCTAACATAAATGTTGGTCGTCCTATGTGGCATTGTCGGTGTTGGCGTTGATAATTTTTAATAATGTTTTATATTTTTAATATTTTTTCTTTCTTCTTTTTTCCTTTCTTCTTCAATCATCGACCATGGCCAAGAGCAATGCCTGGCGAGGCCACCCCGGCATGCCCTCACCGGGCATGGCTGGCTGGCTACCAGCAAAAGGAAGAATGGGAAAAAAGGAAAAAAAAAATCATTAAAAATTTACTAAAAATTATCTACGTCGATCTCCGGCCATGAGTGACCACATTAGAAATTTCCGATCAAAATTGGCTTGAAGGACTCAATTGGCAAAGTGTGAGAAAATTTATGATTCAATTGACAAAATTGAAAGGTTTATAACAGCAACAGTGCAGTAATTTGGGGAGTAAAGTAGCATAAAGAATCTGGCGGGGGAAATAGAAGAGCATAAAGCCCTGAGCATTAGTGAAGCCTTTGTTGGCCTAGCTTGCTCGGAGGGCTCAGTCAAATCTCAACTCTTAATAAATACTGGATGCAGATTCTAAAACGGTCATTACTTCCTCAAATCTCATTCTTCTTTTATGGGCAGATCAATGATGGGAAGTCAGTGGAGGTATGAGGAGACGGATGGATCAAACGCGACCGGGATATGAAAAATTGCACCTTGCCACTATTGAATTGACAACCATGGAGATGAAATCAGTTGAGCTTATTGATCCCGACTCTTGAGCTTGGGAGGCTATATGACCAATCGTAGGCCGTGTGAATGAGGAAGAAAAGACAATGTCTGAACAAACTCCACTCAGTTCCCCGAGCAAGACCGATGTCTTGTTCCCAGAAGAAAAGACAACCAAGAAGCCTTGAACCCTTCTGGCTCACGGACAGGCGAGAAGTCAACTCGGCAAGTAATTTGGAAACTAGGATTACCTCCTAAGATGGAGAATTTTGCTCGCGTTCGCCAGTCTATGTGGAAAGGGAGAAATGAAGGTGTTTTCTGTCGCCGTGTGCTGCCTGAAATTGAAGCAATGACCAGCATGGTCAATATCAGCTGTAAAATGAGTACAATGCCTTGGGTGACTGAAACAATCGCCGACTGAGCGCTTAAGTTTAGCTATTGCCTACGTAAGGGACAAGAATTGAGAGAAGGTTTCTATAATAATTAATCCTACATCTTTTGTATCGCGGTGAATTTAGACCTAAATTTTTTTAATTTGATCGTTTTAGTCCGAAACCTTTTGAAAATTCGCCAATGTAGGCCTTCTAATCAAAATTGATCGAAATTACTGATGTGGCCGATGGCGTTGCACGAGGCATGGCTACCGTTGACGTAGTCAATTTTTTTTTTTTTCTTTTTACCGTTCACTTCCCCGAAAAGGTCGACGAGGGCCATCGTGCATGGTCGGTGACCCACGCAGGCCAAAGGCAAGAGCCTGCGCCCTTGCCCTCACCCATGGCCAGATTTGGCCAACAAGAGCTTCATGAGAGCCTTCGCCCATGCCCAAGCCGGCGAGGTCGCTAGACACTTCGCAATGGCCTTTACCGGCTCCTTCCGAGAAGTGAACAACGAGAAGAACATAACAAATAAAATAAAATTGTAAAAAATTTAAAAAAAAAATTGTAAAAATCATCGGCAAATTGTCAAAAGATTTAGAATAGCCAAATTGAAAAGTTTAGAACTAAGTTAGCATTCATATAATAAGTTTAGGACTTTTTTGGTAATTCTCCCATAGTAAATAACAACTACAATATCTTTGGTCGTGTATCTAATTATAATACTACTGCTCTAAAACTTGACTAGTCTTTTGAAGTTGGCACCCCTCTCGTGTCCATGGGGCTTCATATGCTTGCTTTGCCCCCTTGGAGTGAGCGGTTTCCAGTAATAGGATCCGTACAAGTTTCACTTGGAGTTACCTTTCAAAACAAGTTCCTCGCTTTTGGAACCTTGACCTACTCTACATACCCCTGAACCTAGTGTCACGTGGTTCTTAGATTGATTTTAGGGTCTACCAAGTTTCACATGTATTATAAATTAAACGATTGCGATGAACCATCACTTTTAATGACTATCATCCGATACTCTAATTCACTAATTGTACTCATATTTAGACACATGAATAAATATGAAATATTAATAAAGTAAAAGTTTCGGTCATAAACATCGTCGAAAATGAAAGCTCGATTAGTGGTTTCAAATTACACACTTATCATCGGATGCCATAAAATTATGCAAGATCACATCTCGCAAAAAAAAAAAAAAAAAGCAAAAATTTGTTTTAAGTTAAAGGTTACAAGTTCCGGATTCTAGTTTCCCGGAACCTACATGTCCAAATAGATTCCTCAATTTTTGAAACTCGAAACCTGCTTTGTATATTTTGGAACCTAAAATCGGACCGTTCCCCCACCAGCCCTATTATAGGTTTTAGTTTCTATCTTGAAATCATGCTCGCCTCCAAAACTTGCTTCATTGCGTGACTGGAGAGTTTGCTGTACCCGCATTAAATTTGACCCTCTCCTTCATCTATTTCTCTGCATCTTCCAGAAAATTGATCCTTAAAATGGAAGGTGGACATGATTTTGAGCCCTTACCAACCCATAGTTGACTGAATTCTTAAGCCAAATAACTGGTATTATCAGGGGGTGTCGATGGCCCGGGTCAGGTTGGGTCTCTATGATACCCGACTCAACCCAAAAGTAAACAACACCGACCTTGGCTCGACCTGGCCCGGTACTCGAATGATATATGTCCCAAATCTTCAGGTTGGATCGGTTTAGTTTTTTTCTTTTAATCTCACAGTTTGAAGAGAATTGAGAATCAAGCTCCATAATCAAAGTGCTTGATTTCACGAAGAAGAAAATCAAAGTTATTTGAGACTTAGGTTCGAAAAAACTTTACATTGTATTCACTTTTTCAATAGTAGTTGAAACTTAGTTGGGCACCGATTTTCTTGTCCGAATTTTCGACTCAAACACCTTGGCTTCGACCCTCGACTCCGTCCTCCTCATTTGCTCCTCGATCGCCATCTCAGTCTCCCTCTTCGTCGCCGTCAAGTAACAGCCCTTGCCCTCTCTATTAATTAGGTTTTCTATCTGAACTCAAACTACAAAGCGAAATTAAGTTGGATTTTAAGACATCATCACACGAGAAAGACGACAGGGAAGACAGAATACCACGAAACTTCTTCGTAACTATGCTCCTATTTCTCGTGAAAACTCAAGTTCACAAATTCCCCAGAAACGGCACTCACAAGAGTGCAATTAGTCCCCGAACACGGGTGAAAAAGAGGGACAAATGACAAGCGTACCGAGTCAAGAGGCGACAATTCATCCAATTCATTTTCAGGAAGGAGGCATGGATCTTTCGACCAAGTTTCTAATGTACCAACATTTGCACATGCTGACATAATGATTGTAATGGTTGAATTTGCCAACCTTTATACATTTTCGGACCATCGTGCTTAATACTTCGAAGGCGTTTTCATAGCTACCATTCTGCACATGCCCAGAAACCAATGAACTTTTGAATTTTCAAAACATGGAACGTAATTTACTAGACTAAAGTAATAAATAGAAAATTAGAAACTTTTGGTTACTTGATCGGAGCAAATACCCTGTAGAAACCACTCGTTAACGAAATTATTTGTGGATTAAGGGCTAGATTGAACAGAAACCTTCCTTTTAAGCCCCTATGAGGTTGTGTATTATGGCCGCCCGCAATGCTCGGCCAGGCTTGTCTTATTTCTTGGAAATCAGACCCAGTCAACTGAAACCCACCATCCTCCTTCCTCGCAGCTGCCGAGTTGACTCGAAACGCCCGTTGACCTGAAAATGCATGGTGGACAGAAAACTATCCTTGTACTTTGCAAGAAGTTAGGGTTTTGCATTCTTCCACGCATCGTACCAATCCATGAACTGAACTGGACTGCAAATGCACACCAATATTCTAACCGCGACGCGACGCACATCTTAAGGTACCCAATTATAATTTGCCTCATCGCTTACGAAACCAAGTTAGTGAGTCGTGTAACTTGCCCCGTATAAATAGCATCTCCTCTCGAATCGCCTGTTAATAAACCTTCGAGTTATGTTTTTCGATTTTTGAAGTACGCCGATGAGCAGGCAAGACACGACGGAAGGTCGTTCACTTGTGCTCCTGGGAATGCTTATGTTCGCTACGGTTGTGGATCAAGCAGCTTGTGCCCCTACAACCTTTGAAGGCAAGACCGAAGCGCATCACCTTTTGTCGAATTTGCATCAGATGAGTTTGACCCTGAAAATGCCCCGTGGTGACTTCTTCTTTAGAGGCCGAAGGATTGGCCAGAGAATCCCGCCGCCGCCACAGGCCAGCCGCTCATCGGGCCAGGAAGCACCGCCATCTCCAGGGAGCAATCTTTAGTCAAGGCAGGACATGACATTCCATGGAGTTGGCTTGTTCTGGTTTTGATTTGATAAGTGGTATGCTTTTGCTTGCTCGTTGAGCCACAAGTCATAAATGGGCAATTTAAAAGAACTGAAGAATTGAATGTCCTACTCAACACTTACAATTCTGGATTTTAGGTATCAAGTTTTACTACATACAGTTGCTTTTGTTTCAAATTGATCTATTTTCAGGAAAATGCTTTCAGCCTTTTCATGTGTTTGGACACGAGCCGAAATTCTCAAGCTCAAATCTTGAAATGTGAATTTCTCTTCCGTGAAAAGGGAACTCGTTTTCGTGAGAAAACACTTATCACTACCGGTGGGCTTCTAAGTAGCCCCCACTCTCTATCTCTCTCGCCCAGTGGCCGGTGGAGGTTGCGGGGCCTCGACCGGTGGCTAGCAACCTCTTGCCCGTCCTAACAAAAAAAAAAAACAAAAACAAAAAAGACACGAAAAAATTATTAAAAAATAAATAAAAATTTGAAAATAAGTTAAAATATTATTTAAAAAAGCTCAAATCAGCGCTATATAGTGCCATATCGCCTTCGTTAGGTCAAAATTGATCGGATTGATTGAATTGACACAAATCCAAAAAGATTTAGTGAATTGACTTAATTGACACAAATGCAAAAGATTTAATGTTAAATTGACACAAATGCAATAGATTATGATTTCTCTTTTTGTACTTTTTTTTCAAAAAAAAAAAATTGATACTGTACGGAAATGCCCTCAGCTGTCTTTGAAATGTGTCATGCGAGTCGCCCATAGTCACGGACCGGTGAAAGTTTGGCCGATCGATGAGATCAAGCCTCAAGAGAATGCACTTTGCCCGTCTATGGAAAGTGTCACGTGAACTGCAGGTGATCGCCACCGATCAGCGGAGATCCAAGCATCATTCGAAACTAAATTGGTCATTTCATTGTCTTGTCAGGCCTCAGAACTATGACCATAAGTTTTTTTTATCTTTTCTTGTAAAACCATTTTAATGATTTTCAAAACAAAAGGCTTTTACTTTATAGATTTTAATGTATTTCAGTAATTTGAAGGTCATGCGAACGAGTGCCTCTTAGGACATTTATTACGCATGACTTTAAAATCGGTATTCGATATTCGAAATATTGATCATAGATGACTACGAGAATAGTAGTATACAGAAAAAAAATAGAAACTTTGATTATTTGACCGTAACTAGTACCTCGTCGAAAGCATATCCTCACAAAATTGTTTATTGACCGAGGACTAAATTGAATAAATTATCTTGGAAATCAGTCAAATAGTCAACTGAAGCCCCACCCTCCCTCCGCCCCCACCCTCGCAGCTGGCACGTTGACTTTGAACACCCGTTGACTGAAAAAGCACGGTGGACAGAAGAAGACTGTACTGGCATTTTGCAAGAAGTTGGCCTTTTTCCATTCTCACTAAATAGCGTCTCCTCTCGAATCCGCACTTCCAATTTCCACCCTTGAAGTTGAAGTATCATACATGAGCAGGCAAGAGATAATGGAGGGTCGTTCGCTTGTGCTCCTGGGGATGATGCTTCTTCTATTTGCTGCTCTTGTGGACCAAGCAGCTTGTGCTACTACAACCTTCAATGGCAAGACCGAATCGCGTCATGGCGAGTCGAATTTGCATGGGATGAGTATGGCCCTGCGAATAACCCGACACGACTTCTTCTTCAGAGGCCGAAGGATAGGGCCGGGAGTCGTGCCGCCGGCGCCACAGGCCAATCGCGAGTACCACCAAGCTGCGCCGCCATCCCCCGGGGAGCAACAGTTAGTCGGTAGGGGAAATAGCATTTCCACGGAGTTGGCTACTGCTAGTTTTGGTTTGATAAGTGTTATGCTTTTGTTTGCTCGAGAACCACGTATAATACAATGGGCAATGTACTAACTTTTCAGAACTTTCTATACTTTAGATATCAAGTTGTATTAAAGATTAGTATCATAACAGGAGGCTTGCTCATCGAGCCCTCTCTCTCTCTCTCTCGGCTTTGTCTGCTCGCTCTCTTCTTGATCCAGGGATTGTTTCCGTGACACGTCACTTGCCGGGCGCCGGCGGAGGATGTACCCGCCTGGAAACCTCGGGAGCCGTACCATTTGGGCAGAGTTCGATATCCATACCGAGGGAATTACCAGAGCTTAAGGAAAGCTAGGCGTAGATGGCCCCCGACCTCCTCCTCCCGTTCCCAACATTCTCATCCATCAAAGTCCTCCTCCACCACGGCCTCCATCCACCATCGCCACGGTTTCCGTATTCGGCACCATCTGGTGTGTTATGTGATTTCCTGATTTGTATGAATACTCGTACTTTTGGTTTTTGAGCGGCCATCGGTTCCATCTAAATATAGAGATACGCATATTGACTGCTCCATATGCTTCTCCGAGAGGGGTTCGTTGGCGAGAAATTTCCACGGTTAACACTGTTTCTATCCGGATGAAAATTTGGTGAATCAAATTGAAGTAACAAGCACAAAGTCCATTGCTTGAAGAGGCATTCATCAAAAGCAGAAAGTTAGTAGAAACTAATATGATCAATCTACTTGACTTGAAATTCCTCATTCTGGCCTGCCTTATCAAACCGTGGCCGCTACGCCACGCTGTTGCCTCAAAGCCGTCTCTTGGCCGATTCCGACTATAAAGAAATCGCCGACGGGTTTGTTCTAGTATCTTGTTTCATTTGGACGGTCTTGAATCAGCTCTAATATTTCATTGTAACTCGACCCTTTTACATAATGTCCGCAATCCGAAGAGTGCTCAAAATCACATTCGCGATTTGTCTAACTAAGCTAACCTTTTTGCCTACAATGGGAGATCACCATGGGGGTGTCTTGTTAGGTTGTATATGTTGATCAATGAATACTGAATTTACCATGAAATCTTGATTGGAGATTAATTTTGGGGTCAAGTTAGTTACAAAAGGAAAAACAAAGGGAAATTTCCATCTTGATTGGAGATTATTTGAAATATGGTTTGCTTCGGTCCTTTATTAGAAAAAAATAAAAGACTTCGAGTCTTTATTTGGAATTTTTCCTACAAACAAAGAAGAGTTTTCTGACTTGATTGTGAACGATTGGTTTTGTTGCGTTGGGCTCTCTCCCACAATGAGCTATCTTCTGATCATGGAAAAGAGACCAACGGGCTTTGGCTCCATCTCCCAGCTATCGGTTTTGCTTTTCCTTCAAGATACGTTAGGGCCTGCATGATGACACTTTTACTTCTTAATTTCTCCGCCAATAGTCAATCCTGCAGAAAAATCCGTTTGGTAAAAACACTTCAAGTGCAAATCTGTTTGGTAAAAAAATTTGACTTATGGTAGAATTTTTCACTTATGGTAGGATTTTTCATTTAGGATTTTGTGTCAATTTTGAAAAGTCAAAAAATTTCACTTTTGGTCTAACTTCTTGGGTTCGAATCACTTCTTGGATCACACCAGCCGTTGCCGCGACCACCGCTGCCCACCGCCGTCGGCCGCCGATCACCGCCGGCCGCGATCACCGCCGGCCCACCGCCGCGGCACCGGCCACCAACCACCTCCGCCGGCCCGCTCGCCCCCACGCCGTGGCCCGCCCGCCCACCCACTGCGCAGCCCATTGCCCTATCGCCCACCACCGCCACCGTCATCCACCGATCGCCCCCTCCTCCGCAACAATCGTCATAGAAAATTTTATTAATAATGTTTCAAAAGTAAAAATTTCAATCGTTATTAAACAAATTTCTTTGATTAGAAATTAATTTAGAGTGGAAGTAAAAAAATTAATTTATACTTTTTAAGAGAAGTAGAGAAATTAATTTTTAGTCAAAAGTTGATTTTTGACGGGGAAGTATTACCATGCGCGCCTAGGCGCGCTTAGACAACGGCTACTGCTCCTTCCTGCGTGCAGCGCTGAGGCTGCTCTCACCGACCGAGCAAAACCATCTATCCAGCAGGGCCTCCTTCCCCTGTTTCTGAAACAAAACAGCAGTCAATATTTATCTTGATCGTGCCACGCGGAGGGGCTTTCCAGCGATCGGGTAATTCCTTTCGCTGCTGCGATTTCACCCATCTCTTTGTTCTTCCCCATCTTCTGAGATTTCGATTTTTCCTCCTTAGCTGACTCGATGAGAGATGCTGGGGGCAAATTCTATTCCACAACGCTTTAGAAACAAAGAATGATGACGACGCTTGCATCTGATTTGGGATGATAAGCCTTCTCTCGGAGACAATTGTAGGCACTTCTTTTACCGTGAAACAGCTGGCCGATTAGAGTTTGCTTGCATTGTTGGGTGATGCTAAGGAAGATGAGTGTAGGGTTTAAGACAATTGGACAGGGTGGTGGGTGGGTGATTCTGAGGAACCCTAAGCGGAAAAGAAAATGTGGTATCTGGGTAGAAGGGATTCATCCGCGGGAATAAGTGGATTGAGGGAATGGTCGTATGATATGAACGAGGGAAAAAGGGTTTAGGGTTTATTTGCATTTTGAACAGGTACCACAGGAGGTGGAGGGAGCTCTATCTCTCTCTCTGTCTCTCTCTCGATCGAGAGTATTCCTCGCGGTGCGAGTGATATTTTGTCTTCTCAAATGTTTAAATACCAAAATTTTGATGGTTTGTTCCGACTTCTTACCCAAAGGTGATATAATTTAAAGGATCAGCGAAAGTCTTTAATGGTGCTTCCATCTTCCAAAGCAGAAGCCAATTCAGTTTCAGATTCATCTGCTATGGAGCGAACGAGTCTTTATGGTGCTTCCATCTTCTTTCTTCGTGCTCTGGCTGCCTTCTCCAGCCAATGTTCACCCCTTTCCATTCTCTATCACCCTCACCCTTTTTATCTCCCTTTCTCGTCTCACCTTCGCCGGAGGTTTTCTTCGCCCCCTAACCCTAAGTTGAACGATCCGAACCAGCTCTTGAGTTACATGAGGAAAAATTGCAGAGCTGGTGTTGGGTTTACGGGCATCGATGATGCCCTGCGTTGCTTCCATAAGATGATAAAGGCGTACCCTTTGCCTTCCTCCATGATTTTAGTCTATTGTTGCGTGCTATAGTGAGGATGAAGCGGTACTCGACTGCGATTCAGTTGATAGTGCAGCTGCCTTCTTTGGGGATCGAGGAGGATGATGTCTTGCTGACTTTTTGGATGAATTGCTTTTGCCCGTTAAACCGGGTTGATTTGGCTTTGTCTACCCTCAGCTGAATCTTGAAGCTTGGGTTTCACATCAGAGTGGTAACATTGAACACCCTCATTGATGGTCTCTCTATTAAGGAAAAAACAGATCAAGCTTTAAGGTTCCTTGACAATATGGCACGAAATGGCCCCGAACCTAATGAGACCACTTATGCAATAATCGTGAAGGGGTTATGCAGGGTGGGTAACACCAGATTGGCCGTTGGGTTGCTAAGGGACTGGGAAGAGAGAAGTTGCAGCATCGATTCCTTCACATATGGCATAATAATTGATAGTGTTTGCAAGAAGGGATTGATCGCAGAGGGCTTGAGACTCCACGAAAGTATGAGTAGAAAAGGTGTCCGACCAAATGTTGTTACTTATACCTCCTTGATCCACAGTTTGTGCAATGTAGGGTAGATGGAAGAAGCTCTCGTGTTGTTCAAACAGATGGCAAGCAGAGGGATCCAACCCTACATATATTCACTTATAGCTCCTTGGTTAATTGCTTATGCAACCTAGGCCAATGGAAAGATGCTGCGGTCTTGTTGGAAAAGATGATGAAGGCAGGAATTGAACAGGACGTTGTTACTTATACATCCGTCATTCAAGGAGTATGCAATTTCGGCCAATTGGAAGAGGCTCAAGACTCCTGAGTCATATGGTGCAAAGCAGAGTAACGCCGGTTGTTCAAACCTTCACTATTGTAGTGGATGCATATTGTAAGAAGGGAATGCTTGTAGAGGCAAGGGCCATGGTCGACCAGATGATTCAATTAGGTAAAATGCCTAGTAGTTTCACTTATAATGCTTTGATGAATGGTTATTGTTTGCAATATAGAATGAAAGACGCTATGGAAGTGCTTAACTTGATGGTTGAAAAAGGTTTCTCACCTAATGTTGTTTGTTATAACACGTTGATTAACGGATACTGCAAAGCGAAAAGAGTTGACAAGTTGAAGATGCTTTTGGAAGAAATGCTTCAAAGGGGCTTGATTCCTAATGTCATCACGTATAACATACTCGTAAACGGATTTTGCCAGGTTGGGAACCTTGAAGCTGCAGAGGAGCTAATTAACGAGATGCAATCTCATGATCTATCTCTAGATCATTATACCTTGAGTGCTTTCTTGGATGGCTTGTGTAAAATGCAGCAAATTGACAAGGCCATGATATTGCTTTGAAAGATGAAAGATTCCAAATTTGTCCCAAACATTGTGGCTTATATTATCCTAATAAATGGCATGTGTAAAGACAGAGAGCTCGACGATGCAAAGGGGCTGTTTAATTGTTTGAATGCACGAGGCTTGCAACCGAACGTGCGGACGTATACCATTCTCATGCGTGGGTTGTGCAAAGGAGGATGCACGGAGGAAGCATATCAGCTCCTAAAGGAGATGGAAGGAAATGGATGCCTTCCAGATGGGGTCACGCGTAACACGATAATCCAAGGAGTGCTAAAAGACAACGAAAATACTAGAGCAGCGCAACTTGTCAATGAAATGGTTGAAAGGGGTTTTTCTGCAGATGTAGTGACGGCAGAGTTGTGGGTTAAATATCTCGCAACAAATGGAACTTTCTTTCTTTTCCAGTAGTACGAGCCATTGTTTCTGATATCTGTCCACTTCTTCATCTGAAATGTGTTGAAGAGTAAATCAGATTCGCCGCAAGTTTTTTCCGAACATCATCTCATTGAGTCCCATGTCCAATTAATGAAGTTGTTGTTAATCTGGGAGACAATTGACTGAATCGAACCACCCAAGAAGGCAAATATTTGGAGGGGTGGAAGTTGGATTTTGGTCCTCGTCTACCTAGGTTAGGCACGAAGTCTCTATACTTAACTGGTACACGTGCTCATCAGTTGGTGCTTCTAGTGCCTAAGGCTTATCAAAAAGTTGAAACTCATACAAATGATCAAGCAGTCTGAGGAAGATATTGAATTAGATAGATGTTAGGAGCAATAACTTTACTGTGTAATAAAGTAAATAGTACAAACCCTAAATAGCCTGTTGGACATGTGCTTTGAGAGAGAGATACTAGTTTTCTGTTGTACTCTTTTTTTAGCACAATATGATCCTTTCAGTGTCCTATTTACCATAGATACTTCAAAGAAGATGCATAGCTCGGATCATGCACTCTCCTGACGAAGCGTATTGAAGGAAATTACTAATCGGTTGCCGATACACGATAATGAACGGTTAATGACAATCGACATGGATACCAATGAGCAAAGGACAGTTGAAAGTATAAGAAACGAAAGGATGCAGTCACAACTCACAAGTTCGGGATCGGAAGGGAACATAGCAGTTGGGACGGATGAAGCAAACTGACAAGTGTTCACTACAAATTCATGACCACCGAAGCAGTTGAAATCACGAAACAACTGCCCTGCATGTTTTGAGGGACCAGTTAGATCGTGGGATCGAAAAGCACAAGATTTTCGGAAAGGAAGAACAAGGAGACAACCACTTGGAAGCAAAGACCAAAGACCACAGAGCAGTTAATACGCATTTTCATAGGAACAACAGCTCGAGGACAAGCTCAAGAGACACTGGAGAATGTGGGCGCTGGCCTTTCGAGAGAACAAAAACAACCGCTGGAAACCGTTCGAGGAGGATGCAAACCGCTCTAGAAACCACTGGGAAGCTAGTACCGCAACCATTACAAGTACCACCCATCGTCTACTAGAAGCCCCCCTACATATCAAAAAAATTTGCTGTCTTTTAATATCAATTTAGCAATTTATGGGGCCGAGCTCAAATTTTTTAACCATCTTGAAATGGACCAACCAAAAGGGCTTTCCGAAAAGAGCCCTCTCTCTTTATTCTGTACAGTGTCTTCATGTTCCAAATCTCAGACAAAGTCTTGATCTCCCCATTCAGCTCCCGCTTTTCCTTTTGCCCAAAAATTATTCAGGTCCTGCGTGAAAACTAGACTTTTGTGACCTCTCCTGATATTACTTCTCCGACATTGGCTTTGAGGCGATGTGAATATCTTTCGCACGGACTCAAGTTCCGGTTTTTTTGCGGTCCCTCGAGCGATCGGTCGCCCAGCGCATCCAAGTTAATGGATATTGGTCATTGCCCGATTCATCATTGGCAAATAATCTACTTAAGAAAGGATAACCGACTCGCGGGTCGTGATAATGCTGCTGTTTTTGCTTCCCTAATCCCACTTGCTTAATTAAAACGAACATGCTCAGCATTGTTCCTCAGAGATCGTCGTGGGATTGTCAATGATTTGGCATTATTTAATTCGATGCACAGCATGTTTTTATATGTCCTAATTCGTCTTCGACCTTCCTTTAGTACCCGCCCAAACAGCCTGTTTGAGAATATATCCACGAGGCCTGTCTGTGTTGATTGATCTTAATTGGGAAAAACTCTTATGGGGTTTGATCTTTGCACCAGTAAGGACAGCTTTTCGCCGTGTACGGATTGTGTCTTTATTCATATGATTTAAGGAAGATAAATACCGACTTATGACATTTTAATTTGGGAATTATATGTTTCAAAGGGGCAAAATCTTAAAAAGTGTCCCCTCGGATCACTTGTAATTTGGTATTAATTATGCTTTGTAAATGTAACTATTTGAAGCAGGTAATTTCATTAGGATACCCGAGTTTTTCATTTTTCAAAGAGTTCACTGAATGTGTTAGAATTTAGTTTCAGCTAATTTAATTAGTGCCGTAGAGGCACTTGCTCCACAAGGTCCATTTCACTGAGGTGATTGTGCGAGACCGGTGCTCAAATTATCACCGCAGGTCGTTTACATATTAGGGTTGGTTATTTGCTCTGCTTCTTACATGCAGATATCGGCGAAGTTTGAGGGACGGCTTGCTGACTAAGGAACATGGCTGCAATTGTATGAAAACCACTTGACGTATCTTTCCCTTTGAGCTGCGAGGGATTCTCCGAAAGGCATCTGATATTGGGTGAGCATGAACGCTGTTGACAGACATTCTCAATGCTAGACGTCTTGAGCCAACACCAATCAACTTCATCTCAGTCTGGCCCAGATGATGTAAATGTCCATCGTCTTTTCCATTCCATCAATTGAATCACTTTCCGGATCAATAGGTTGGCTCTCAACTGAGGCACGATCCTTGCCATTTTTATCTGTTTCAATTACTGACTCAGTCTGACCAAAAAGAAAAAAGGAAATTACTGATTCCGGAACACATTTTTCTTTTTGTTGTCAAGTGTGTCACTTAGGAAAGGAGGATTTTCCTGGACAGTCTGCCTCTCGTCATGCCCTTGTTTGCCGACACAATCATAGTAGCGTGCAAGCATTTTGGAGACCAGTCTTTGAGCTAAGTTCCCGTGTGGATACTGTGGCAGCCATAATCAATTGAACTCCGAAAAAAGTACCTGTCAAGCAAAAGGATCAAACAGAAGTTCTGCATATATCACAAGAGGATCAACTCCTCAGCTCTCTCTTTTGTCCATTTCCTTTTCTTTCTTTCTTTTCTTTTTTTAGGGGAGGGGGTTTAAAAAAGCAGGTTCATGGGATTAACAACTGAAGCAAAGCCACTTTTACGGTGAAACGTAAAATCTTCACACACTGTTGGTTTTTGAAGAATCCTCTATTCCATTTTGTGTTTCATGGATTAGCTCATCCCTCTGGTTTTGTTGTCTTGTGTTGATGACACTTGTATGATTGGGAATGACCAGTAATTGGTTTGACATGTGAAAGAGTTTCGATACGCTAGGTCTTGTCTTTGCTGATTTGGCTTCTTTGAAATATGTTCTTGCCATCTAAATGACCGAATCCTCGCGTGGCATCTATCTTGTGTTGTGTAAATTGGTTTTCGAGTAGCAATCCTTATGCAAATACCGGGAACAAAATCATGGTTATGCCTTTCCGAAATTCAAAATGCACACGTGCTTCGAGTTCAACATATATGGTAAATTCACTGGCGGCTTTGGCAAGGTCATGACCATTTCTTTTGGCCTTTAGGCAGCGTTTCCTTCTATTCATTTAGGCTTTTGGTTTTTGCACTATGTTTACTAGAAGATGGTCAATGCTCGAGTGTTTCCGAGGTTGGTGGCATGATGATGATTTCGTTTTGGACAGATGATAGTCATCAGGTTTCACTCTTTTCGCCTCCGTCACGAACTGGTTTTGGTTTAGATTCTCTTGAAGACTCTCACTCGAGTATCATAACAACAAACTCAATTTAGATTTCGTGGTCATGAAAAATGAAAATCATTTTGAGAACTCGGAGATGCATTGACTACAAATGCATGGCGGGGAGCAAAAAACTGTAAGTAATTTCCAAAAAGTTCGGCTCTGAACATGCTTTGACGTACTGAAGTGAACTTTGGACTTCATACCCATACAAAGTATCTCATCTCAAAACTGCATGCTATCGCGATTCCAGTTCATAACTCGCCCTTCTAAACCATTCATGAGCATGGGGGAAATCGATAGAGGCTCGGTCACTTGTGCTCTTGGCGATGCTTCTATTTGCGGTGGTTGTGGATCGAGCAGCTTGTGCAACCCCCTTCAATGGCAAGACCGCAATGCACTCCCGTTCCGTCAAGTTCGCACCAAAGCAAAAAAACCAGCAACGCGAGTGACACGACGACTTCAGAGTCAGAAGCATAGGGCCCTAGGGTAGTTTTGCCAGCGCCAAAGGCCAACTGTGCGTATCGCAATTCGCCCCGTCTCCACCATCTCCTCGCAGCATCACAAATTGAGGAGCAACCACTTGCCATTCTAGACCTACATGATCATATCCTGAATCAGGGCATTTGCATGGTGTACTCGTACCTTCGGGGCACTTTTGCGTTGTCGACACTACGAAAACAAATGTCTCAATTCTCAAGGTGTTGCTTATCTTTTCCCTTGAATAGTTGGCTTCTCACTACAAGGCAACATCACGGTGCTGCTTGCGGTGCCTCGCTCTAACGACATGAACAGTTCACAAGACTTGTATCTTGTTCCTGCTGTTTTCTTTGGTAATTTTTTGTTTCCTTCTTTCTGGGCAAGAGAGAGAGTTGGTAATTACCATTGCAAATCTACGTTAGTCGAGAGCGCTCAATGCTAGTTCTCTCTTACTTGTTTCCAGCAAAAACAAGTAGAAGATTAAAGCCAGTACGATTTAGCCACAAGCATAATGATACACACAGAGACCTCGATGCTCTAACTATGACATTTTGCGCCATGAAAATTGAACTATATCAACGAGCAATACTTGCCTCGATCATTCCCATGGATCAAACATCTTTAGAAGAAGGATGTCATGGTTCTTTGTGAGAGCATCATAAGGTTCGACATCATAAGTAATTTTAAGGGGCTCATCCACAATGATATAAGCAGTGCGGACAAGTATTGTAGTTTCGCCTTCTAGACAGTGCTAGCCATCACTTCTCTGATAGCTCACCACAGTCTTCGATTACAACCGTTTCCCGTGTACTTCCGCTATCAGAACCCACACTCTCCATCTCCTTAACCACATTATACCCGTCTACAACCTTCCCGAACACGACATGCTTTCCATCCAGCCACAGGGTCTTCTCAGTGCATATAAAGAACTGAGAGCCATTGGTGTTGGGCCCTGCATTGGCCATCGACAGAATTCCTGGCCCAGTATGTTTCATTTTGAAGTTCTCATCAGCAAATTTGATTCCATATATAGACTCCCCTCCAGTTCCGTTGCCCCTAGAGAAATCCCCACCTTGACACATGAAGTTTGGGATTATACGGTGGAAGGCTGATCCCTTGTAATGCAGCGGTTTCCCAGATCTACCAATCCCTTTCTCCCCGGTGCACAGAGCCCGGAAATTTTCAGCAGTTTTGGGCGTGACATCAGCAAACAGCTCCATTACAACCCTGCCGGCTTTCATCTTACCAATCAATATGTCGAAGAAAACCTTTGGATTCGACATGCTCTTCAAACTAGCCACAGCAACCCTGTGCAAGTAAACTAGAGTCAGTACACCATCCAAGAGTTACAAGACCAACCCACAACCTTCTTCAGATCACCACAACAAATTCTGTAAAAGTTTAGTCCTTGGAATTGACCAAATTTTCCGAATCAACATTCCGAGCCAAGAATTATATCAGTGCCAGGATGCAACTAAAGCAAATCACCGCATTCCTAAGATTTTATTTGAGCACCATAACAAAGAAAAGCTGCGAATTGACTTTGAAATTCAACCTTTTCCTCTAGCCAAGGGAAGTCCGGGAAACTAAAGTGGATGAAAATTTACACTTGCACAAAGCTACATATGAATCACCCACACACTCCTTTCTTTCCTTTGTATTTCATTAATGGACTTTCCTTTGACTAAGACAAAATTCTGCCAAAGAAAAAACCCACATTCTTTAAGATATCATAGAGTTTTTGTAGGTTAAGCGTCTTTTTGGCTTAGAAGATATAGAATAGCAGGAATATTAAATCAGCTTGATCATTTGTTGGATCATCAAAAAGTCGCATTCGGAATCCATTTTCCGAAGATCTTTTCTTGGTTCTCTTGGAAGACTACACATACAGGCAGCGTACAACCAACAAGCGAGAAGAGAATAAACCAGAAGAGAGACAGTATCCAGATTTGGCAAGGAAATGTTTCATCGACCTCGTCGAAATCCCCTGAATCCGAAGACCAGACGTCCAGAGGATTGACGGGCATAGAAAGATGGATGATTTCGTGTGGCACAGTTTTTGAGCTCCACAGGCTCGGATGAAATCGCCTGGAAGCCTTCGATATGTGCGCTTGCTCCTTCTTCATCCCATTTCACCCCAAACACAAAAAGGATGCACTCGCACGACAAACAGAGACGAGCATTGTAACAAAAGAGTGAAATCAGCAGCACAAGCGACTGCAGAGAGAGAGAGAGAGAGAGAGAGAGAGAACCTTGAGAACTGTAATCGACGTCCCGACGGAGAGGCGTCGCAGTGGACTAGCGAGAGAGGTAGGAGGAGATGTCTAGGGTTTAAGCCACGGACGGTGGGGGTTTATAGGAGAGAGCAAAGCGAAAGAGTGTCGCTGGGCTTGATGGGCCGACGTTTTTAGAGACTTTGGGCCCATTGAGATGAGATTTTTACCTTTAACGGTACTACCGTTCTCTAGGAACAAATGCACCGAAAATTCTAAAAACGAATCCTCAAACTTACAAAAAATATAATAAAATCTTAAAATTTACCACGAAAATTCAATCGAGTCCTAAAATTTTCAAAAATTACAATCAATGAAAGGACTAAATTAGACCAATATTACAAGTTTTATAATTTGATTGCATTTTTTGTCGTATTAAGACTAGAATGCACATTTATGATAAATTTTAGGACTTGATTGTACTTTTTTTAAAAATTTTCGGACTCAATTGCACTTTCGTGATAAGTTTTAGGACTTCTAATGCACTTTTCCCTATTCTCTAATTGCTATAAAAATAAACCTCATTTTATTTTCTTATACGCTCAACTCATAAAAATCAATATAATAAGCACTATTAAGTACAGCTAAGCTGATTTTACTTAGCATCAAGGAAAAAAGGTTTAAATGTTTTTAGAATAGTTCCCCATCGCAAAACTATTATCCGCTGTTGCATTACTAATAATTAGACCTAAAAAAGAATTACTAATAAGAAAGCCCAAAATTCCGCTAATGCCCGATTTTAATCGTATTTTGAACTCTCAAAAATGTAATTTTAATCTTGATTTTGAACTCTCAAGAAACGTAATCTATTTCACGTGGCAAATATGATCTATACGCGAATGATAACCATCAATTTCTAGCAAAATATAAATTTTTTTATTTATAATTTCTAGCCAAATTTCTGAGCAAATAAACACATTTGATAATAGCATAAAATTTTTGGGATTTCCAATGATCGGCAGACAACAAACCGGCAATCGGCAAACCAAGAACCAACAATCGGCAGACGATGAACCAACGTACGGCGAACATCAAACCGACAAGATGGTGGACCGACAATCGACGACCAATGGAAGACGGATCGGTGATCGCCGACCGCGATTGGGACAAATAGAAGGAATGAGCTATGAAAAGAATTCTTATTTCCCATTTTTGTTCCAGAAAAAGATGACAATTTTAACTTCTCATTTTTATTCCAAGCTTATTTCTAAAATAAATTTTGTTCTAAAAACAGGTTTGGAAAAAAAAATTAAATAAACATAATAATTATCATTCACGAGTACTTAAATTTTGCCTATATTCAGAAATGTTATGTTCTTTCTTCTTCTTCTTCTTCTTTTTCCGAGCACGCATTTAAGTGTAATCTTTTGGTAGATGGGATCTAAGCGCGTCAAACATAATTTTGTACAAAAATAATTTGTTACTTTATGAACTGCAAGATATTGTTCTTCGCTTTACCATAGCAGGTCGTTTTTCCAGTCATGTCTCTCTCAACGCGAATCGATAGTCAGTTGCACAGGATGATACCCGATCGAGTCTAGTGAATCTGTAAAAGTATCCAACACGTTGCAGACACGAGGATAATCTTGATTTCTTCAAAAGATTATACCGAATTGTTGGATGAAATCAAGATGATTGGAATACCTACGCCCGATTGACATTGCAAACTGGGACTAAGGAACGAAATCAGGAAAGAAGAATATCATGAAACTCGGAACTTGTGAGATCTTTCAGAGCTTTGTTTGGAGAAAATCTAAAGGAGATATGGCGAGGGGCTTATCGTATTCAATGAGAAGCAGTGGTCGTAAGAATGGAAGCCTGCCTCTTGTCAAGATAAAATCACTTCTTCTACGGCATGTTGGGTAAACACCAGACCGTAATTGTTTGGTACACGGGCGCGCTCAGAAATGGCATGTTTGAACAATGAAAAGAAAGCCAATTCGAGTGAAGTAAAAGAACCTGCGAAATTGGACTCAGGATATTTGATCATCCGTAGTAGGAAAAGGTGGACTGTACTTGCCTGCCCATGGTCGGATAGTTGATGCTCCTTGGGAGAAAGAATGTGGTGCGATATCACATTGAGGAGCTCGACATCGAGACAGCATGAAATCATCACTCAGGCTTCCAAATTGTTATCTGTTTGTCCAGGAGCACCTTCCCTTCATGCTAACTGATTCGCGCCAATCAAGTAAGATATCTACAGGAGTAAGACATTTCTTTTCGGTCCCCAGACCGAAGATTACTTGGGCTTCTGAAACTTTCCATGCACCCACACTCTGCGCATGCTCTTCCCACTTCGTCGATTCAGCGACTTAATACAACAATATTCAAGCTCAAGCTGCAATATGCAAAAGTCAACATGAGGAATTTTTCTCAAACAGATATAACAACAAAAGGCTAAACATAACATAATGTGACAAGAATTTTTCCCACACTTTGAAAAGCTGCTAGGGGCTCCCAAAGTCCTTTCCTTGAGAAGTTTTGAAGTTTGCCACAACTATTAAAAAG
Organism: Rhodamnia rubescens; assembly: GCA_021437795.1. Taxonomy (NCBI): domain Eukaryota; kingdom Viridiplantae; phylum Streptophyta; class Magnoliopsida; order Myrtales; family Myrtaceae; genus Rhodamnia; species Rhodamnia rubescens. The sequence goes on along the minus strand of JAILYA010000006.1, from coordinate 796,710 downwards.
CTCTTTGAGCCTAAAGACCGAAAGAACTTTTAAAGTTCAGATCTGCCTTTTCAAAGTTCTCCCCTGCTCACTTTAGAGTCGAGCATTTTGGCATTCTTCATGCATAAACAGACAACAGGAAAAGAAAAAACAAAAGCAGAGAATCTTCAAATAGACAGATGCAAAAAGAGCCCGGGTAGTCACAACATTAAACTCACTGATCAACAGTCAACCTACAAGACACTCAAGCCTCTCTTCTTCCCATGATATGTTGTTTATACATTGCCTATGGAACTTGCAGATAGCAATATAACTCCGCATTAAATATAGATTTCTACCTCGATGAAGCCTGCATGAAGGAAAAGGTCCCGGACAATCCCCAGGGAGAAAAAGTAAGACCGAGTTCCATCTGATCTCATGTACTCACGGAATCCCACTCGTTTTCCAGATTCAAATCGAAGCATAGTCATGTCATAAAGGCCTGCGATACATCGGGACCCAGACATGAAGAAGTTAAGTATAGAACTCCACCATGACTTACCAAGAAATTTAACTAACACACAACATATGAATCAAGATCAAACCAAAAACCCAGTGATTTAGAGCTTCATATGCATGTCCCTTACCATAGTCTCTGAATAGAAGCAACCCACCAGGCTTTAGAACACAGCAGCACTCGGCTAGAGCCTTTGGCATCATCTGAAATGGTATGGCTGATAGAGTGAATATCTACAAGACACAGATCGAAATCAAACAGTGACTGTCATCATAAGTAAAATGGTGTTTTAAATGAGATGAGAAATGGAGGATGTCAATGGAAGCATTGATCAAAACCATTAATGCCCATTTACAGTGGAAATTTACAGAAAGACTGAAAATGCAAATGTTTGAATGACTAATTTCGGCATTTATTCCAATATCAGGTATCAAATTGCCCTTTTCTGCACGACTAGCGCAGATATTAATTCATTGTGCAAGAGCCACGAATGTTTAGTAAGTTTTGATATTTTACCCCCAAAAGGAAAATTAGGGAAGTAGGCATACCAAGGTAATGAAGTCCACACCTCCAAGACAAGACATATCTTTGGACAGGTCGAAGCCCCTCAAGGACATTTCAGTTTTCTCTTCGGCTTCTGAAAAGCAACAAGTTAACTTGCATTTGCATCTCTATATCAAGCCCTAAACAAATGGTAGAAACTTAGGTGAATCGGCACTTAAAGAAACCTGAAGAACAACAACGCTTGCGTAGAGAAGTCTCTCGACAGGGACCACAAGCCAACCACATTGGGAAACCATCGAGAGAGAAGTTGCAAAGGAACGGATGAAAGCGACGCCCAATCGAGGCCCGGTTCAATGAGTCGAGCATCTCTTTCGCGTACTCAAGAGCCTCACCGCTACAATCGCAAGCATACACGATGACATCCTCATTGCCGCTACATGGAAAACACGCAATCTATCATATCAGTGGCGTCCCCATTTCTAATTCCTAAAGATTGCAACTTTAACCATCACATAGAGGAGCATTTCCCCGTGTCAAAACGAAGACGGGGTTGGGTTGAAAATCGAATAAAAATTTACCGCAAAATGGGAAGAATAGTGCTGCCATTGCCACAGCCCACCTCCAAAACCCTAGGATTCTTCTTCCCACAGGAAACGAGCTCAGGAAACTCCTTCAACAGGTACCTTCTCTCCTACATTCAACAAACACGAAATCTTTCACAGTCCGGTGTGGCCAAGACCAGAGACGAGCCACACTCAATGGGGACTAATCCGTTGCCAACTGACGTCGGACACAACCCATCCATGTGAAAAAAGAACCGCCACGGTTAAATCAGAAATTAATAATAATAATAATAAAGCCAAAGTCTTGGGACATGGGGTGGGAGAGAAGAAAAACGCAAGACCTTGAAGAACTTGCCGGTGTGGTGGCGAGCGTGGAAGTTGCCCCAGGCGTCGGAGACGTCTTGCAGTGGAGAAGTCGACGCAGAGGGTGGGAACGGAAGCAAGTGATGCCGAAGAGAAGGGTCGGCTTCGACGTCGTTTCTGAGATCGTCCCAGTCGAAGTCCTTGGAGAAGTACTCTGCTTCTGCCTCGCTCATTTCTCGCCTCAATGGCAGACTGACGACGAAGGGCAGGGAAGGGCTCCGCTTGGATTTGACAGACAAACGCGGAAACGTCGGACCAGCTTGAACTATGAAGTGAAGATTCCAAGTACAGTTTTACAACTATACCAAACTCAAAGGCAGTCCCTCTTGAATGGATGGGATTACACAACCATTTGTAACTCTCCTCTCTCTAATTTTGATTTTTACAGAGTATGAGTCCAAGCTATAGACAAATATCCCTCTTGATTTAGACTATTGGCTTATCAAGTGAAATGGTAAATTCTTATTAAGTGCAAAATACTGCTCATTTACTCTACGAGTGGCTGGAATTTGCCCGCGCACTTGGTACAAATAAACTACGCGAATATAACTTTTTAGCAACAGTTTTTAGAAGATTACAGTTTATACAAAGGTGTTTGGCAAGAATTCCATAATTGTAGTGGCTAACGTACAACTTACAGGAAACTGCCTCGTTCAGTTTAAGAGTGCCGTAATTTTGAAACATGTCTTACAGAACATACAAAGTCATAACATTTTATAGCACATCAGATCACTACACGGCTCCAATTGAGACATAGCTACACCTAACCAGCTTAAGATCGGTTCGATTTAACAGTCAGTCATTGCTAAAGTGGACTTCATGTCTCAAACCTCAGATGTAACTTAACGCAGCTGAGTCTTCTGACGTGCCCCGAGTAGGAGATATACCACACAAATGAGAGGACCACGCCCAAAATGGCAGTAAGTTATATCCACTATCCAGTGCAACAAAGGCAGTGGATAATAAGTAGGGAAGGCACTCATCACAATCACTAATCAGCTGCATTTGGAAATAAAATGACGATGCAAAAAAGGGGCACAGGACAACGAGCTGCTTCAGGTACAAGGGCCCGTACTATTCTGGACGTCGAGGATCGAGTCATTGTGAACAAGCGCCTCACTGCACTGCAAACCGCTACTTTTTCACTAGTTGTCATGTCCGGCCAAAAATGCTGATGCACGAGTTCATATTGACCTTCGGAACAGAAATTGTGTATGACAATATGATGCAATAAATCAGCTGTAGCCTCCAACCACCTTCAGATATTACAAGCCATAGAGATCGACTCCACGGTGCGGTAGCATCACCTTATGTGGCTTGGTTTGGGCAATCCAGCAGACATGACATATTCAAGTCCACAGCAGAAAGGTACTTGTAATAAACATATGAAGCCAATGATGTAGGAACAAAAGAAGGGAAGAAAAAAAAACTTAAACCTGCATCTGAAATGAGGGACTGTAGAAGTCCCGATGAAGATAATAAGCAACCATTTCAGATACAAGTAGCAGCAAGACATCGTAAAAGATGCTCAAAGAACTCATTGACGTCAAACTTTATCGTGCAAAAGAACCGGAAGGCACTAAAAGCAAGGTGATAAGAGGAGAATTTTATAATATGCACAAGGAAGTGAGACTACAAGAGGATTCTTCGATAATATGCACAAAGAAAGTGGCCCACCGTACAATCACCTCAAATGTGTAAAACTTAAAACACCATCAGCTTCACCTATGTAAAGAGTGATAAGGGGTTGGGATCTGTACAGATTAAGTAGAAATTATATGCCAGATAGGATAAATACGTACAGCCTACTATTCCAGTACTTCGTGCAAAAAGAACCTCTCACCTAGATATACCCAACACAGTATAGTGCTCGTCAAGCTCCCAAAGTGAACACCTTATCCAGAGAAAATCAATATGTGCACTGTTCTAAGTTGATCTCGACAAAATCCCATAGGTTGTCAATCTGTCAGATATTGGCCCCAGGCTGTACCATGAAATGACTCGCAACTGAAGATTCAACCCCAGAGCGAAACCCACTCAAAGGTGATGGGCCACGCAAAGGTGATGGCAACTTACCAGAAGCATTGCCTTTCATGGTGTTGTTCTTTGCATCAACCAGAAATGAACCAATGATAACCTGCGCGACCAATTTGCCATTAAATAAGGTGGTGTCTGGTCGCATTTACCCATTTCAATAGTTTTTTTTTATAGGTCGAATACACATTTCAATAGTTAAAAAGCAGATAATCATACCTGCACTGGGCCTGCAGCTAACAAGGGTCCGCCAACTCCTCCGCCGATAATCTGACCATCGGTACTGGATAAACACACACTCAACCCACCAGTCCTACCTCCAAGCTCAGTAAGCACATAGGATCCAGAGAGTGTAATTATCTCAAACCGCCCCTAAAAGCAGAAGATACAGGAACTTATCATAAGGTATAAATAGACTTGAGTTTATAAAAGCATGAAGCAACCGTATCTCTTTTTAAGATCGACATAAGAATGGTATGACCTAGAATCGTGGTACGCACAGCATCAAGACTCAAGAACCTCCTACATTCGCTCTTATTAGGAAAAGGAGATTATTCTCTAGATGAGGAGTTCCTAACACTGCTACATAGTATTGATAAGACCATTCACCATTTTATGAACCTTGATCTCTTGCTTGGATGAACCATACAGCCAAGACGATAAAAAAAAAGGTTGCAATTTATTATTTATTGACCAACAGCAAATTTCCTTTTGTATTACCACAAGGAAATTCTCAAATAAAAAAATAGCGTAAATTAATGTATTTGTTATAACTAGACTGGTTTCTAGAAATAGTGCTAAAACTCAGATGCCTATGTAAAATACACATATCCGCTAAACTAGAAAAATGCAAAACATGCTGTTGAAAACCCCGCTAGTTTGGTACGCCCAAATGTCCTCATCAAAGCTCCAAAACCACAAATCTACGGAAAAGCAGGAAGCTACGATTGCTGACAATTCTGATGTTCTGATAAATCTTTCCGCATTAATAACTTATGATGAACTTAACCTCAACAAAGCAACATAAGACAATTTTGATGGTAAGATAATACTTCATTTGCTTCCTTTTCTTCCTCACTTTCTAATATGCTGTATATCTCAATTGAGATACCAATGCGAAGAAGCGATGATACTGGGAGTAAAATACCCTAAAGTCATTTTATTTCCCAAGGTTAAGAGAAGAGTAGGTAGCATAAAAAACAAAATTATATCACACGGAAGTCATGTTTATACATGTGATTAACCAGATTAGATGATCAAACCACCGTAAGTAATTGCTTTACCCTTACTTAGACTAAAAGCAGATGTCTATACCTCATACGTAATATTACCCCCTGATGTGGCAGGTTGGCGGAGAGATGCATTAGATATTGAACCAGATGCTGACAGGATACAGATCTCACGCTTACTTTGCTGCATGAAGAGCATAATTTTCTGGGCAACATCCTATTGCATAGGATAAGAAAATAAAAATTTGTCAAGATATTAAACAGGGTGCAGAGCAAAAGGTCAAATATTTTATTGGAAATTATTCTGAAACACATATACAAGGTAGACAGTGTAACAGCCAGAGGCAAATGAAAAAGTTCTTGTCAGATTTTGAGACATACTGCATCATCAAGAGATAGAATATGACATCTTGCACTTTTAAAGGTTAAAACATACACTTAAGAATAGAGCAGATAAATTTAGTTGAAAACAATGACACAATGATTTGAACAACTCAGTAAATCAGGTTTACAAGAAAATTCAAAAGGCAGCATCAGAAAATGAAGATACCCAAAATTTTGTCCCCGTTTCAATTGCAATAAGATAATTTACGTCTTGTCAGCAATTATGAATCATAAACTCAATCATGGCCATCAAAAGTAACTTATGTTTGTTTGAACTTCAGCATAAGCAGAGTTCCCTCAGAATTGAGATTTTTTGACAATCAGTTAGCATTTGTTTTTGTTGAAAGAGGAAAGAGTCATCACCATCAGATATACATGTACATAAGATTCACTACATGAGGCCAGTAGACAACAAAGACAGGCCTTGTGTTCTCAAAAGGGATTATACTGAGAATGGTCTTAACATCACTGCCCAAAAGTAAAAGGTGGGTGTCAACTTAGTATTCCATCCAGACTAAGATGCAGTGCAAAAGCTAAAAATATGAGTATTGCTCTCTTTTATGGTTGCTTCCTTCCCTACTTGTGGCAAAAAAGTTTAATTATTGATGGTACACAAAATTTATGTATCTCATTTCCGGCTTCTTATAAAGCAAGTTTAGACATGGCCATAACCCAAAAACATTTTTGATGTAGAGCCCATCTGAAACATCAAATAACAACGGATCCTTACCTTCTGGATTCCTTCACATGCATATCAAGGAGGATCCATTTTGTCTAACCAAATGTCCAGTTTTACCACTTGCATGAACAGAGAATGAAAACAGGATATGCGGAGTAATTGACAAGGATCTATCAACAGCCAAGCAAAAGGTAGCAGTCTAGTAAGAACTATACATAATAAGAGAAAAGTATATAGCGCGTCTCAAATAATCTTTCATCATCTTATAAAGCAACAGGTAGAAAATGCCAATATACAACAGAAATAACGCATTTTGCACCCTTGCTTACTGAACGTTAGGGGTAGCAATGTATGAAGAGGCATCGGTTTATCAACAATATAGACTTCATCTCAATGTACTAATAATTTCTCAATTAATACTGCAGTGATTGAAAACCTTCTTTAGCCCCACTCTTCAGAACTTAATTACAAGGGATAGCATTTTCATGTGAGCACACTCCATACCACAAATCATCGTCATATGAAGCATCGATGAAAGTGTCTTAATATTGAATATCATGATATCTTACTTATATATACTCCAGAAAACACACTAGTGCGAATCAAGCTAGAAACACAAAAATTGGGATTTCCTCATAACGTAGAATTTCAACGAAAGGACGTATAAGTGCTCCGAATAATGTAGGGGCAAGTAAAAGATGACCAAATAAAAAAAGCTTCAGATTTTAGAGAGTCTATACTTCGCCAGCGGCTACAGTGATAACATGCGGAGTAAACCCTTGTCCAGCATTTCCTCCTGCATTAAGAAAAAGGACATTAAGCAGCAGCATGATATTGTAAATTATGACAAGTGCCAGCTACCAAATATATCACAATACCTTAAAATCTTGTGGCCCAAAAGAAAAGGAAAAAAGATATAGTGTAATGGAAAAGATACTCAAATTTCTTGATTGCACGTTGAGTTGTCAAGGTGCATTCTGATTTTATAGGAAAAAAAGTGAAAAACCACATTCTACAGAGAAGAGAAATAAATTGTGCGTCGGAACAATATTTTGTTAAACAGGCACAAAAAATACCTCGACTCCTTCATAAGTTATTTAAACGATTGTAGATTATTCTTCTACAGGGCTATCTGCAAAAGTCCTTCTCAGTGCCCACTACTTCTAGGCTAAAACAAAACCTCAAATTCGTTACAATATCCCGCTTTTGAAATGCCAAAAATCCTATGATAATTGCTTGACAATTTCATATGCACACGATCCTGAACTATCACTTGTCAGTGAACTTCCTCGTTAGGAAACCCGACCTGCTTGGCTTAACATATAGATATGGAAAACTAAAATAGCGACCGTAAACATATGATACACAACCATAGAATCTTCATGTGTAAGCGAGTGTAAGTTTCAGTGTTGCAGCTCTTCTGTGAACAGGTACATTAGGCCACTAAGTCCCCTCCGAGAGAAAGTCATGGAAAGATACAACTAATGAAAGAGCGACAATTCCGCAATGTAGGAACAAAGTCGAGGGGAAAATAGCACGGAGTATGCACTCCCGTGAGGAACAATCCTACCAGAAAATGAGCTTATAAACCTAAGAACTTCGCACATAATCACCACAACAAGCTCGTGCACATGAGCGAGCGAGAGAGAGCAATTTAGCGCACAGAATTAAGCAACGATCACAAATTCAACCGATTCGCGACAGAATTTTTCGAAAGAAAATGCAGCAGAATCGAACGTACCGAGACCAAGCAACTGCGACTTCTTCGAAGAGCCGGAGTACGGGCTCGGCGAAGGGGAAGAGCTAACCAATCCCCCGCGCTCCTTCCTCTCCTTGTACGAGGAAGAGGAGCCCGCCGCCTTCTTCGCGGCCAGCGCCTGCTCCGGCGTCCCGTACTTCCTCGGCCTCCCCCGCTTCCTCTTCGCCGGCCCCAGCGGCGGCGACGCGGCGGCCGAGGGCACCGAGTGGGGGTACAACACCGGGGCTCCCCCGTCGGAGGAGGCCGAGACGGGTGGGAAGAGGCCGTTAATCGGAGACTGGGCGGTGGTCGGAGCGGCGGTGGTGGAGGACTGGTGGTGGTAGAACGATGCGAGCTGATTGTCGTTGGGCTCCATATTGAGACGAGACGAGAGGCGCTGCGCGTGTGCGAATTGGGGGATTTTTTTATTTTTCAATTTGTTTTTCGTGAAAATATCTGAAGGAAATCGGTATTCTCCGAGTTTTGTTTCGGATGGTGAGTTTCAGGCCGTTGGATCGGGGGCTTAGCTGGCATTTCAGGTTTCGATTCTTCGTTTTTAACATTTGTTTTTTCCTTTTGTTCTGTTCTTACGCCATAATTCCAAATGGATGATGACTCGACGGGTCAGATAATCGGGCGCCGAGTTTCGGGTCGGATCGCTAATCCATGACAAGGGCGACTATATAGATTTTGTAGATCTTGCGCGTCTGAATGTGTATTACCATTGGTGGATGTCAACATCAACTTTTCTTTTATAAATGTGGGATATCCGGACTTGTTGGTATCCAATTAACACATATATATATATATATATATATATATATATAATTAACACAGAGATTATTTTCAATAAACTTTTCGCCTCCTACATTTTTAACGAAGTTACGGAAAAATGCACTTTATGGATAGTAAAACTACTATACATTTATAAAGCACTCATCATATTAGGGACTGATCTTACAAAAAAATATAAAGAATAAAACCACGATAAATAACCTTTTTCGGATTTCAGAACCAAGAATCGAATTGATTCTTCCTGAACTGGCTTAGAGGCGGACCAACCAAGTTGGATTTTGGATTGAATCGCATCCGATTCACATCCCCAGTTGCATACGATATGTTCTAATAATGATTACAGCGTATGTTTGATATAAATACGACAGATTTTAACTCTAGGTTGCGTTGCATGAAGAGTTCATCCATCTTTTTGTTAGTAGAGGCAAAAGATCTAATGCGAGCAATCGACGGGTATATATAAACGCTTTTCACTAACAATATGCAATCCATCTTTGCAAGAAGAAGATAAGCTAAAGGATGTTTTAAAAAGCAAGACTCTACCCCTCCCTTTCAAAGGGTAAGAGAAATATCCATCCAATTTTCATTTGGCATTACAGCTTAAATTCTTTGGTTCTTCTATATTGGACCAAATGTGTTTCCTTTGAGAAAATTGTGTCCAAAAGGCCCTCAACATGCCGTGCGGTCTATCAATTTTTTTTTATTTAATCTTAAATCTTCTCATAAATTGCCAATGCAGCCTATTCGATCAATTTTTGCCCGAAGAACGCCGACGGAGACGTCACTATCCTGCGTCGGCCATCCTACGTGACATAGCCAACTTGATATGTATGATTTCTGCAATTTTCCTTTATAATTTTTCTGAATTTTCTTTTTCTCGCTTTTTTCCCTCTTTCTTCTTTCCCCTTTTTGTTTCTGTGTTTCATACTTTCCTCCGCTGGTCCGGGGCCCTGTGAATTAAATTGGGGTCATAGCATAGTTCAAAGACTAGAATCATACATGAATAAATAACAAAGTAGACGTACCAAAAGCGAATTTCCCCATAGTACAAAGTACAAACCAACGAATAAAAGGAGGGTTATGTTTTATCCACAACATTGATTCTTAATTTTCCCTCCCGACCGATGTTCTTCGGAATCGGCAAACGAACAAAAAAAAAAAAAAAAGGAAGAAGAAACTGCAGGCTGCATTTGATTGGTCAGCGATGTCCTCTTCGTTTTGACTTATCGGAAATTTCTATCTCAACTGCTGAGTAACACGTGGATCGATCCCATTGGGCATGGGAACCAAGCGACAGTTTTTTCGGTTATGCAGAGGGAAAATTCTTCGATTTCAAAACGCGCACACGACCCACTTTCTTCTTCTTTCCCCGTGTCTCTCTGCAAGTGCACTCTGGAAGCACTCTCTCTCTTCCGCGACTCCGTAGTTTTCAGGACGTTGATTCAGGAGAATTGTGTTTGGCATCCATGGAGGATCGGCTGGACAGGCAGAGCGACAAGGCCTCGCTGATGGGACAAGGTCAGAGATGAGTTCAATGCATACATAGTGTCAAGTTACAAAGGCAACTTTTGTCCCTTTTTGGTTCTGTCATGTTACTTTCTCATGATCTGTGTGGGACACTGTCCCCCGCTCGATTCCGTTCTCTTTTTCTATTTCTGCAGATGAGCAGGGCCATGGAAAGGAAAAGGGCGCGAAGATTCTCGCCGATGAGGTGGATTTCTCCTTGCTGGAACCCACGGCGTCCCTGGGATTCTCCCCGCGGCCCTTCGACAAGCCCCTCCCGTGCTTCGGTTGTGGCGTCGGCTGGTTCTCGTAAGTTCTCGTACGGTTCTCTGAACTAGACATGATATTATGGAACTTGCAGTCCACCATGCCTTCCCATCCCCCGTCCCGAAGAGCAAAATGGATGGAACTATGCTACGGTTCTCAACGAAAAAATTTAGCTGAAATTATTAATTAAACAAGTATTACGACTAGTTCTGCCACGAATTACGTGACAGGTTTCTCCTGGGGTTTGCGTTCCCTCCATTCTGGTACTATGCTACGGTTCTCTACTTTGGCAATCACCATCTCAAAGACCCAAGGGAAAGGGCTGGACTAGCCGCATCTGCAATTGCAGTAAGGAAGCAAACCCACGAGCTCTGCACTTCTCTTCTTGTTTAAGTTTTGCTGCTACAGCACATGATGCTTCCCGGAATGCGATTAATTCTTCACGGACGTGCACAGGCTTTGATCTCGACCGTGGCTATCCTGATTTCTCTGCTCGCGGTGTTCTTTCCACGCGCTTTTCAGCGGCACTGAATAGGACAAGGAATAGAAGCCGTGGACACCCACATCAGACTCGACTGGCAAGTGGTCGACGAGTGGATTATTATTGGAAAGCTTGAATTTTTTTTAATCCTTTCATATCAATGCATGGACTAGGACTGTTTATTTATGTGGCTGCCGTTCTGATAGACGGAGGTTGGTTTTAAGCCTTGATTTGCTCAATGTGTTTCGGTTCTCATTCAGGATACCCTATCCTTCTGAAGATACAGAAGAAACTGAATGAATAGAACCTCATTCTTTGTCCATTTTTTTCTCTTGAAACCATAAATTTGTTCTATTGCAGAAATGATAATCAACTGCAACAGGAACAACGGCCGTAGATATGAAATGAAGAATGCACTCAGATAAGCAGCGAAACATCAGAATTCAGAGAGCGGGCGCGCTGTTCACAAATAAACAAATGTGTCAATGGGGATCATAATGCTTACATAGACAATGCGGCGATGCAGTTGAGGCTTCATTTCTGCTGCTTGTCTTTTTACCACAAAGGATGCCTTGATGAAACTCAGTCTACTCATACAGCGAGTCATTTGAACCCTCGCCATCACTGGTTTCCTTGGTGGGAGCCATGTTACGTGGATCCTTTAGTTCATCTAGCTGCAAGAAAATTAAATAAATCCATCAAACTGAATTATTAGCGAACAGATAAACACGACAAACAAAGTGCATGAGGACAGACCAACAATTTGGCTTAGTGTCACACTACAACAGCAGCATCACAAGCATTATAACTGAATCTGTGATGGCAAATCAACAAGTGCTCTCTTACATACCACTGAACAAGGAAACAGTTGATACAGAACATTGGTTTTCTCACTTATTGATCGTGGATTAAATGTCTGCAATTAGATCATCAGATGAAATATGTCCTCATACTTCAATTTCAAAAACCACGTATCAATAGTGAAAAGATCTTTATCCTCACTTACTCCCGTTGCCTACTGTTCAATAAATGGAGGTAGCTATCTTCGGTTTCTGTCGCAACCTAGCATAGTTTCATGCACAGACAGAGCAGCAATCTATGGCAACTGAATCGGCTGTCATCTTTTGAATTCTCCCAATTGAAAGCCACTGATATTCTCGTGACAGAGGCCTGAGAAACCCCAGATCATCTTCCTAGTAAAGCTTATCAAAGGGATGATCAAGGATAAGTCTGCGCAGACAGTTATATTACTTGGCAACGACAATCAAAGCTGCATAACCGGCAAATATCATAAAAGGACAAATATCAAAGCTGGCAACAACATTACTTCTCTAAATACTCAGTATCATAAACTCATTTTCCTCCTTCTCCATTGATTCTCATGTCAGTAATAAAACCGAAAAATATTTCTTATGTCGTGCTGAGAACCCAACTACAGATGTCCTTGGTACCCAGGAAATGGAATATGTAATTGTCAACTTCAAAGGACATATTGCCTTGACTTCCCTCAAGTTATGGCCAAATTGTAACACCGCTTGCATTTTGATAGTTACCCCCACATCTTCTGTGCGAAGCCTTTATTTCGACTAGTTCAAGTCTATTACTACAGAGGAGGTCCGTACTTTTATTTTCTAGTCGGAGTAAAAAAAAAAAAAAAAGGAGATAAAGTAAAAGAAACCGATGGAAAATCGATCTACGTCAGCTTTTCGACTCTACCTGGGTTAGAAAATGCACACTAAAGCCACCACTGCAGTTTCCTAGTCAAGTGGATCGAACAGTTTCCAACAGGGGTTTCACAATTATTTATCAAAACATATGAGATTTCTCTGTAATTTGGCCAAGATCGGAGGGATGTTGGATTAATTGATTGCCAAAATTACCAAGAACAACCTTTCGATAAAGTATCTCCCAAATGCAATCTATACAATGAGATCCTCAATGAAGAAAAGCAGATAACTACGCTTCAGCTAACAGCACCTAAATTCACCTCCATCTTGAATTATAAATACATAACAAATATTGTAGTTTCAATGGCAAGTTTCACCTTCTTGCATGTTTCCTGGTGTGCAGCCAAAAGCTCATTATACTTTATCCGCAGATCTGATAATTCAGCTTGCAACTTCTCATACTCGGACACAGTCGGACCACCCAACTTTTGCTGGATGAAACTGTTGCAGCGATCATCAACAAACATGCCCGTAAGCAAAGAAACTCCAAAAAATATTCCGATCCTTCCCCGATCAACTCACAGACCATAGCACATTCATCTAGTTTGCTATAATTTAGCTGAGGAGTAATCATCAACTCACGATGCATTCGATAAAGGACTAAAATGCAACTCAGATTCCCACATTCAGGAACCAAATGAAGTTCAACTTCTATATTTTTGCAAAAGAGATTCATAATGTTCGTATAAAAACGGACCTTTCAAATGATTTATGCAAATGCTGGAACACCACCAAAGCAAAGATCTGAGGCTCAACACAAGCACCCAAAAAACAAACTGAAAAGTAACAAAGAACTTACTCAATTGCAGACGAGGGCTTGTCGTTTTGCTCGTACAAGGAAACCAAAACTGCATCATTGATTCACACATTGCAACACCACATTAATCAAACTCATCGAAGGACTGAATTCTATTTAAACTCCAAGGGGAAAAAAAAAGGAGAGATCAGAAGAGAAAGCTCGAAACCTTTGGTGAGCGAATCGACGACTCCGCTTGATTCCAAGTACTTCCTAAACGCTTCCTTCTTAGCTTCTTTCTCCTGGAAAATGAAAAATGCAGAATCAAGATCAAGTCTTTGAATCAAGAAACGCAAGGAAACTACAAATGGGTGTGCTTTGGATTAGTGGGTGCAGATTGGCCCAGAAAAGATAGAAGGAATTGGTGGGTGCAGAGACGGTGAAGAAGACAGGAACCCACGCACCTCTCTGTATCGCATCATTTCCTTCTGGATCTCCTCTCTCTCTCTCTCTCTCTCTCGGGGTTCTTGAACTTCTTGGTTTGCTGGATATCGACTCAAGTGTACTACTTTCTTTCCCTCATCAATAAGCAAGTGTGCTCTCTGTTCCCAGTGGCGCAAAAGTCTCATCCTCTTTAAATGTCAAGAACATTAATGTAACGGATTGTAATGTCTGAACTTTTAATTTTTTTCAACACGATTTCTAAACTTGTGATAAATATTTAATTTTAATTCAAAAATTATTATCCCTAGATTATCTAGTTAAGAAAATAAATTGAATGTGTATTTAAAATACATGGACCAGACTGCTGAAGTTCAAGCCAAACTTCTCCAACATTATGAAATAATATTGCAAAAGATGGAAGAAGGGCTTATAAGACCCAAGCATTATCTGGATGATTAAAAAAAGAGAGAGAGACAGATCGAAAGACTCAGGAAGCAAATCCAAGAGTTAAAATCCAGCAAAGAGAAATCATTTGTTTCCTCCTTTAATCCTTTGTTTGTTCGAAAAGCCATCTTTTCAGTCATTTAACCTTTTTGAACAAATCAAAAGTTCACGAACGACATTATACATTAGACTAAAAGTTCAAACACCATATCGAACAAATTAAAAGTTCGAGACAATATTACACATTAGACTAAAGTTTAGAAATCATTTGGCTCACTTTCTCGGGCGACAATGTGTTATCTTACGGTTTTTAGATTAAGCTCTATTGAAATTGGAAAAAAAAAAACATTTATGCAATTAGATATACAAAATACAGACCTCAAAGTTTGAACTTAGTATTAACTAAAATAGTTGTATAATAGAAAATATCGAAAAAGAAATTGAATGTTAGCTTTGTTCATGGCATTTCAATTCACTTTCGATGGCTAAATCAAGACTAGAGGCTATCTCTCCTTTATCCTTTGTTCATGTTCTGTTTGACATGTAAGATTGAGAGCAAAACCAGTTGGAATATTACCATTTCAAAATATGGATATGCAACATTTGAAGTTTTGCTGAACTAAATGAAGTACATCCTTTGATCAGTCTTAGTTAATTGTATTATGTTAACTAAATTAGTAAATCAAACCATTTAGATATAATTTTGTATCGTTCAAGATTATAAATATTGAAAACGTTTGGTTGAATTAGAATTGTTATCATATAAAAATACACTTAAGATATCTTTCGTCTTTTCCGTTTCTTTTCTTTTTTTGTTGAAATTTAAACTTGATAAGAGATAAAGTTCAAAGATTACGGATCAATAAGCCAATATTTATCGGACGAATGCGAGATACATGATAAAGCTATTTTAGATGTGCCGCCGCGTCGATGCGGCCGTAACAGATCTCTCTCACTCTCTGTTCCGTCGTCATCGTCGCGGCGCCATCGACAAGCCAAGAGACATCGATATTCAAAAAAAGAAAAAGAAAACATGGATGAGAACAGGATGCTTCGCACACTATCAAAAACCAGGGGTACTAGCTGGACAAGTCAGTTATTGACACTGTGCAAAGCATAAGCCCATCTAACAAGAAGCTGAAGCTTCCTCTTTGTGACTCCAGGCACAGAAGGACACCATATCTATCTACCCAACAGCCGTCAGCCGAAGCTAACTAGGGTCCACCTTCTCCTGCCAAAGGCCCCTAAGTTCCCTCCATATCTTTTTCCTTCCCTGAAGAGAAGAAATACGGAAAGAGCTTAGGAAAAGACCTCTCCACCACAACGGGAAGTTCCTTTCCCTGTCTCCCGTGGAGCCTTTTAAGGACCTACTCAGGTCCAAGGATGCTTGCCCTTTATTATCACTCATCAAATTAAACTGTATCATGCGACTTTATACCCTTTCCTTCTCTCCAAGAACTTACAGCATCTCGCATATCTACAGATACTTTGCCAGGCAACACCCACAAAGTAAAATTAATCAGCGGATCCAGAATTAAGCGATTGGAGAGCATTAACTGTAATGCCCAGGAGAAGAACAATTACTTAATAGGCAAACACATTGAATGAACCAGTGATAATCTTTGACAATAATCTAAGCTGTGGTCAATTTGGAGCTGCTGATCCATGCTTCCTGTAGCTATTAATCCATACAACCAGGCTTTGATCAATCTAAAGAGTTCGCCAACTTGACCTTTCAAAAAGATTCTGTCCTATTGACAAGTATCTCGGGACACCGGTTACGCATACTTAATAAGTAGTCTAAAGGCACTCTATAGCAAAATCCTTCGATGATATATGGAGTCATAAACTCGGGATAGCCGACTATGGAACTAAATCCACCCATTTGGATCTGTCAAAAGAAGCACATGGGTTTCATGGATGGTCAGACAACTTCTCAAACATCATGAACTCTTGTCCTACAAAATTTACATGATACGCTGACATAAAAGTGCACAGCCTGCCTCTTTCAACAGACTGCAAGATTCAAGACTTTCATTGCAATGGAACTAGAAAAAACCAAACAAGAAGCAAAGTTCTGCTACCCCTCTAGCTTCCCTACCTCATCAAAGTTCAGAGATCAAAACAAAGTGACCCATTTGGCTCGTCTTGCTGTCACCCTCACTCAATTACCGTCGTCTGCCGATTTCAAGTAGAGGGTCTCGCCACCATCTGCTCCACCATGGCCGCCACTGCCCAAGCCACTACCTCGCCCTTCACCCGAGCTGCTACTCCCCAGATCGTGCTTGTTCCCACCCGCCATTCCCCTCCCACCAACCTGCAAGCCCTCAGGGAAGCCTCCGCCTCCGAGGGCCCCGTTACCTCCCGAGTGGCTGCTCTCGGTTTGCAAAAGGTTCAGCCCTGAGCTAGCGCCGGAGCTCATGCTTGGCTGGCCGTGCAACGAGGAATAGGGTTGTTGCTGGGTGTACAACATGGAAGATCGAGCGGCCATGAGCGACTGTGGGGTCATCGGCTGAGCTTGCTGGTGCTGCATATAGTATGATCCAGGCTGTGCAATGGTACTTGAGGGAAACTGCAGGATAGGAACAGAGGGTCAGTGATTGTAAACTTGGAAGGAGCAGATGCAGAATTAGAACAGTGACACCCCAGGACAGAGAAGTGAGAACAATCTCAATGCCTCGGTTGTCAAACTAGGGCCAAGAGGATGCAATTGACAAATCTTGGCACATCTAGGAATCTGTGGCCAGAGGACAATAAGGGTATGAGGTTATAGTGAAGGAAGAAATGAGGATCTTGCAAGAATCGGAAGAGTGTCAGTTGTAGTTTATACTTTCAAAAGACAGGAAAGAGAACAGATAGATGCCAAAGCATAAGTGGCTACATAGGGCGTTACCCAAAGTAATGCCACTCTGGATCACAATATCAGGAAAACAAGTACATTAGAATGCACGATAATTTATCTGGGCCAGAATACCGCGGAAAAAATACATTCAATGCACACACATGCTTCAGAGATCTCTCAAGATGATAATGTTCAGTGAAAATGGTTTTAAATTCTAACTGTCCACATAGCCTTAAAACCATCAAAATTGCAGTTGGAAATCACATCCGCCCCCACCCACCCCCCCTCCCAAAAAAAAAAACCCCACACCCAACCCCACGCGCGGCATGAGAAAGAAGCTACAAGCATGCGTGCAACATGGATACCGCAGTAAAGAAACAAAGATGACAAACTCATAGTTCCTACGAAACCAAAGCACCCACCGAAACATTTAGTTTTCTCAGTCCGGAGGCTCATCTGCAAAATCCTTAAAGAAGCATTGACTACATACTGAATTCTCACAAAGGAGAAGGTACTGACCTGAGAATGCAAACTCGGCGGCTGAGGTTGAGAATCAGCAATAGCAGCAAGGTACATGAGGTTTCTCTGTAGCTTAGCCTGGTTCCTGCAAAATCCAACCAAAATGAGCTTACTTCTACCATTGGCCAAAGTTCCACAACTGAAAAAAATTTCGATTGCATGCATCCCATAAGCAAGTGAGCTTACTTCTACCATTAACCACTCAGATATTAAGCCATAACTAAAGCATGGAAAACGCAGCTCCCCTCTTGAATATCGACAAACAAGAATATAGGAGGCCAAGTCTTCACGGATGAATACTGATCCACCAAAGTCTTGAGGAAGTTCTTGATAATTTTGAGAGGCTTTGAAAGTTAAAATAAGCAAATAAATATCTTTCCAAAAGAACCCACCATGAAGAGTAAATGTGTGAAAATGCAAAGCATATTATGAAGAAGAAATAATAATTATGGTTCATATTGAGGAAAACTTGTCCTACTAATTGATATGAAATATCAATTTGACATCACGATCTTACATGATAATTGCAATAAAACTGGGTAGTTACAGAACTTGAGCAAGACATGAGAAGTCACAAGAATCTATCTCGAGAATAACCGTGTCTCTTATTCTCTCGACAAAGACTTCCAAAATGTTCAGATTCGCACGTGAAAAGGATTAAAAACGTGTTCAAATACCCCGAGCTGCAATACACATGGCTGGCCAAATGGAATAAGCAAAACCATTAGAAAAGTTAAAGGACATCTAGTTATTAAGTCTCACTCTGCACATTCGCTCAGCTTCCCACAGTTTTGGCTCTCAACTATCTTCAAAATCAGTGACTTGTTCTCGTCCAAATACTGCACATATTTCAAATAAGCAAAGATAAGCACCACAATTATAACCGAACGGACAAGTAAAAACCACTTTATGTAACAGAAGCTTCCATGCTGATATAAAAAAGAAAAGAAAAGGGAGAGTGGTGGGAAATAAGAGGGAAGTTCCACCGGTAAAGATATGTATCTGTTTCATAGTCAGATAGACTCCCAAAATCTTCCAACCATTATCAGCTGCTCTTTTCGAGAAAAGATATGCGAGGCACAACATATGTCAATTAAATGTACTTGAGAAGAATAGTAATATGTCCATGCAGACCTAATCGTCAATGACGTCCCGGTAAAACATGCTCACTATTTCTTGTGCTTTTATTGCTTTGGACATCACACATATTTGAGATGAACTGATGCTCAATTCTATCATATATAGACAAGCCATCTCAGAGTTTCAATAGTCATCTGTCCATTTGGGCCATCACTTGTCCAAGCAAATCAGTTAGCTAAATAAATTTAGTTTCCACAGAAACCCAGCAACTGCTTTGTCTGAACTATGGTGCATCCAATTCATTTCCGCCAACACACTTTCTCACCTCTTTAAAAAACAGCTGACAAAATCACAAATGTACCGGCCGAAGAACTAGGTGCTTTCATAAATAAATCTTGTAGTCCCAGAGATGTTAATGGTATAGATGTTTATTCTATGTTATCAGTCAATGACGAAACAAGAAAGATCCCAAGTTGATGCAAAGAACCATGCGGTTGAAATAGGCACTAACAAAACAGATAAAGTTGTCAAAATGAACCATGTGAAGCATAGGTAGGTACAAAAAAAATAAATATTTTAAGGTTCATCAATCATCACCAACATGAGAAAGCCAAAATTTCCATCACACTCAAGCAGACGCATGAATATCAACAACCTAGCCGACAGTATATATAAAACTAGAGACAATTGCTAACATCAATATCCCAGACAAAAACATAAGACTGCTAGCAAGCAAGTACAAAAATTAATCACACTACAACTATCGTCCTTATCAACCCATCATCTAATATACCCACAAGACAAAAAAAAGTCTTTTTTGCCTTTAAAATACCCAGAGACAGAACTTTGAGTGATGTCTAAGGGACAAAAACACAAACATAGAAGTCCAGGTAAATGATGAGACATACCGAACTAAAACTAACCTCGGTACTCACTGCTCAGCTAGCTCAATCAATACAAAGAGATAGGAGTTGCAAGTAGACTACAAGAGCACAGGTTACCCACCAAAAACATCAAGCAAATATCAATCAGACCCACCAACAGGAAATACCCAATATTGCAAAAAACCTCAAGGATAAAAGATCGAACAAGTACCAGAACCAAAAAAAAAAAAAAAAGAACAAGCTGATCCTAGAAAAATGAAAAGGAGCAAAAGGGTACAAGCAGAAAAAGGAGATTTTTGCAGAGAAAATGTTTAAGAGAAGTGAACAAAAAGGGGGGTAAATGAATAGGAAAGAAAGAACACACACACACAAACAGAGAGAGAGAGAGGAAGGACCTGTTGAATGTGATCAGTAGTGACGTTGCTAGGATAATAAGCGGCCATCATGGGCTGCATCTGCATCAGGTGCTGCTGCATTTCTTAAAAAACAACCGACCTGTCTCAAGACTCCCTCTTTATATATCCCTTCAAAACACCCACGGTCACACACCCCCACCTCTCCCTCCCTCCCTCCCTCTCTCTAAAGTTCTCTGTGCAGAGGGAAAAACCAGGGCGGAAAAGGAGATGCCTCTGATCTTTATCTGTCTCTCTGCTCTCTGCCTCTCTCTCTCTCTCTCTCTCTCTCTCTACTCCACTCTCTGCTCCGAAACAAGCAACGACAATACCCCTCATGCACAGATACTAGACAAAACCCGAGACAGCGAGCACCGAGCGAGAGAGAGATAGAAAGAGCTAGAGAGGGTGGGGGGCGGGGGGCAAGGATACTGTGGGTGAATGTGCACGGGACGGCGATGGAGGCTTCGCGGGGTTTTGCTCCTTTTGTCTTTTGTTCTCTCTCTCTCTCTCTCTAGAACGGAGAGTCACGTGATGGGCGAGAGAGAGATTGGGTGGAAAACGAGAAATTTGGTGGGTGAGGAGAGCAGAGCATCTTTGAACCCCAGTTTTACTGCACAACACATAATAAAATAAAAGGACCATGTCCAGAGAGATTTTTTTTTTTTCCCCACCGGAATCGAATCCGTCAACATTTTTTTTATCCACGTGTAAAGCGGGCTTAGAAACCCTACAAAATCAACGGTTGCGATAAATTCCGGTCCCGGTAAATATTCCTATGCTGTGATGTGCGTTGATCTGAGAGGAACGATTTAATTGGACACTTGATCGAGAGTGTTGGTGCCCGAAACTTTTGTTAGATTCGACTCCCCATCTGTTAGTGAAAAGAAAGTGTAATTACCATCGAAATGATTGGTGATTTCTCTTCGAGTGGTTAGAAGCAAGTCCGAAGATGAACCTTGCGGCAAGAGCCCCGGAGACAGGGCGTCTTCTCCGATTGTCCCTTCGGTGCGGTCGCCGTGACGGACTCGCCCGTTCTGAGAAGACCTCGATGGAGGCCGGTCCACGGCTTTGGTGCACGTTAGCCCTGTGAGGATGATTCAATGCCGGTCTCCAGCAAATCCGCAAAGTCTATGCACATTAGCCTTGGGAGGAAAAAGTGTAAGGTTCTTAAGGCAACACCTTTTATAATTTCTTATAATGCGTTACAACGGCTCGCACCCTTTATAATATCTTAAAAACTCAAGCCATGGTAAAAATTCATTAGGTAGTTATAAGCTTAAAAAAGAAGACCTAGTTAATCATCAATGGGTCCATTTTTTTTTTTGGTTGCCGAGATGTAGAAAGTCTTTACAAAATTGTCAATTGAATAAAGTAAAATTACGAGAAACTTATGAATACAAGGTACTTTTGTGCAGCAAAACGAGACGGTTTTCATGTGCTCAATTTCGAGTAGAAATATTTCTCGGATGATCATATTGGACGAATTAATCAAAAAAGGGCCACGAAAGATTTTCTGCCAAGGTAATCAACGATGATGCTCGATCGAATTATTTTTAAAAGTTTTTTGTATTCAATCGAGCGATCCTAAATTTATAATATCAAAATCTGCTCCGTAAAAGAGTTGTATAACTTCTACCATCTTTTTTCCCTTTGACTTATATTTGATTCTCTCTAGTTCAACGACGAAGAAGGAGCTAAGAACAAACGACCTCAAAACAAAGTAAGAAAGGAACATAAACGACAAATATGATTGGACAAGAGCCAAATAAAAGAAGCACCGTCCTCTTATACCCTATGCCTTGACACGAGTTTATATTCGATCGGCGTATTGTGTTCGATTAATTAAAATCGCGATCGAATTACAAAAGGGCGTGAAAATAGCCCCGCCCTTATTGAAAAAGGTCCTAATTTTTCACCATCTTTAGTGGGATCTTATCTTGTTTTCGGGTGCGCGAGGTGACAATGTGAGGGGAAAATGGGTCAAATTGGGGTGGGGGCAAAGGGAGGATTTTGTTGGACCACAGAATCATCGGAAGGACCATGTTGCATTCCACCCAACAATGACAACGACGGAACCTGCGCATTTCACCATTATTTCAAAGCTGTGGACAGCCCCAATTCGTGTCTCAAAAAGTGGGAAACAACAGGTTGGGTGTCTTCTTTCTCCCCCACAGAGAAAAAAAAAATTCCTAAAGTTGCATTAATCATACTCATATGGTCCCAAACAAGGCCTTAAAACGCTTTATCTAAATTCTGAGACGTAAAATTCGAAAATATTTTTTGAAAAGAAATAAAAAAAATATATTTTCTTTCGATTTAGAGGGATAACGGTGGAGAAAGTAGACTCCAAAATATCTTTAAATGGCTACTATTGGGTAGGCTCGTTTTCTTCCCCATAGGAAAAAAAAAACACATTTCCTAAAGTTGCATTAATCATACTTATATTTATATACCAAATTATTTATCTTACAAAAAAACAAAAAACTATCTACCTGAAGTTTGATATTCGCTCATAGTTCTTAAGTGAGCTCTGGATAAAGTCTCATTTAGAGCTCGCCATGCTGGGTCGACCTTGCAATGTGTGAGGTCGATCCGATGATCATAGGTTTGGACACAAAACTAAACCACGCCAAGTTAAAAGTGGGTCGAGGAAAAGTGAAGTCAGGTCAAATGGGATCATAACTTGGAAGCCAAGAGGATTGGACTTCTCTTTTGCGATATGGTTTGGTTCGATTTGGAATTTGAATCGACTTTCGTCTGCTCTTTATTCTTTTTTTTTTCTCGACTTTTCGTCCAATTCGATCTCAAATTAACTAAAATAAAATAAAAGGGGTGGTTGTTTTTTGTCAGAAAATAACAGGAGTAGTTATTTGGTAGGAAAAATGCAAACCATATTTTGATAAAGGAGAGGAAACGTGTTACAAAAGACGCCTGAGAATCTTAGAAAGGAGAGAAAAACATGACAGCAAGAAAGGGGAATGAAATCGGGGAACCAAAAAATATTTGACCAAAAAAAAAATCAACAATCTCAATGTCATATAATAATACAAGCTAACTCAAAAATTGCAATAATACCGATATCAATAGTACAATTAGCAGTTACATAATAATGCATCTAAAGCAAGAGTAAGTTTAATTTTTTATAATCTTAGCGCATATATGATTCTGTATCATTTTGACTATATAAAATAACGGGCTTAATTACCTCGAACCGTGTTTTCGTAACATGAGGTTCTAGACAGGTTCCCACCCTAGAACCCGAAATCTGACTAGGCATGATTAATTCCTAGATGGTGGAACCAGGGAACTTGCCCATCCGATATTGAACCCGGTGACTTCATCTTCTCTTTTTTTTGGTTTTTTGCATTCCGTACAAGTGGGAGTTTCCCGACATTCAAAAAAAAAAATTTACTAATTAGGGTCTGCCACTAACCTGAAAACAAATTTCATAGGAATCATCAAAATTGATCGGTTCGATTCGATCTGATCGAATTTTTGGATGGGATCGGGATCGATGCACCCTCTAATGTTCGATAGAATCAACATGGCATGAATCATTGAAGGAGGAGAATGATGAGAGCATGGAATGGTAGGTGATGCTCCCGCCGGGGCGAGCACGATGGGTGGTTGGGGTGTCTCCATAGGAGTGTGTACTCCAGATTTTTCGATTCCATCGAAACGACAGCGCTGCTGCAGCAGCTGCTGCTGCTGCTGCTGATGCCTCATGATACGACTTCCCCCTCCCTGCCCTGCAACTCCCACGCGACCTTCTTTATTGTTTATGTCAGTCCTTCCTTCTTCTTCACCAGCACTATTTCACTCGCCTCATGGGTCTCCCACCACTTCAATAATTGCTTGCTTGGGAGATATGCCTGTTGTTCCCACTCTCCCACTAGCAGAAAAAACAAAAAATTCCAAATAAAGGTATGAAATAGTCTGATTTTTTGAATAACTACCTAAGGTGAACTTTATTTCAAAGAAAATTTTGAAGTGTCTTTTTTTATTTCAAATAAGAGTTTGACCGAAAAATATTTTTATCTTTTACCATTTTAAAGTTTTTTTTTTTGTTTTCATTTTCCCTTTTTCTTTTCCCTCCCCGGCAATCACCAGCCTCAGGCAAGGGCAACCCCCACCGACACAAGGAAAGCCCTTGCCCGACGGTGGCTTTGGCTAGGGAAGGGGAAAGAAAAAAGGAGAAAGAAAAAGAAAAAGGAAAAAAGAAAAAAAGAGGAGAAAGAAAGGAAAACGAAAAAGAAGAAAATAAAAAAAATTAAAATAATAAAAGACGAAAATATTCGATTAAACAAAAAACTTTTTTTTATTTAAATAAAGAACTTTAACTTATTTGAAAACAAAATACTTTATTTTAAATTTTTTCAGAGATCAAAAAAAATTATCAAGATTTCAAATGAAACTTGATGTGCACTCATTTTTTCAATTAAGAGTACGCAATTATAAAGAGAGCAATTCGGACCCTTTTTTTTTTTTTGAAATAAAGTCAACTTTAGATACTTATTTGAGAAACTCAAAATACTTTAGGTCCTTATTTGAAATTTTTTCTAGTAGTATCTAAGAGAAAAATTATCAAGATTTCAAATGAAAGCTTGATGTGCACTCATTTTTTCAATTAAGAGTACGCAATTATAAAAAGATTTTTTTTTAAATAAATTTAGAACTTATTGAAAACTCAAAACACTTTTCCTTATTTGAAATTTTTCTAGTAGTATATAAGAAAAATTATCAAGATTTCAAATGAGAGCTATGGCACTCATTTTTCAATTAAGAGTACGCAATTATATTTATTTTAAATAAATCCCGGAGTGGGCTATGGCTATTTCAAATAGGGGCTTAATCTCACCGGTCGGCTAAATATTCGGCCGATCAAGGGGATTTTTGTTCGAAAATAATTTTTATCTAAGTTTTTGTTAAATTAAATTAAAAATTTTAAGAAACCTATAAGTTATTAAAAAGGAAAAAAAAAGCAAATTCAAGTGGGAGGGATGGGTTGGACCCCCTATGATTATTTTCCCATCGAAAAGGCTATTGACGCCTCGATGAGAGCCGGCGACCTTGGCTAGAGCCCGGAAAGTGCCATGATTCTCTCCTAAATCTAGGCAAGGGTTGGGGGCGAGGGATGCCGGCCCTTGCCTAGGTCCAGGAGTGCCACGGCCCATGGCCAGGCAACGTCCCTTGCCCAAACTTGGGTGAGGGCCAACAAATCGATGCCTAGATTTCGGAGAGGGTCGCGGCCATCTCCTGATCTGGCTAGGGTCACCATTCCTCGTGGAGGCGCCGACAACCCCATCATCAGTGTGGTGGAGGCCATAGGCAGGAAGGGTTGAGTTTTTTCTTTTTGTTTTGTTCCTTTTTTCAATGTTTCGGCGTTTTTTTGCTTTTTCGAGTTTGTCTTCTTTATGAAAATTAAAAGGAAAAAGAAATAAATAAAATAACATAAAAAATTTCACAAAAATGTCCTTGACAGCTAGTGAGGTCATGCCTTTTTTAAGACTGAAATGGCGAATTCGGGCTCTTATTTAAAATAAGATCCGCTTGGTCTTTATTTGATAAAATAATGTCACTTTTCGCCTTTATTTAAAATAATATCCACTTCGAGCTTTTATTTGAGAAAATGATGACTTCAAGCTCTTATTTAGAATTTTCCCAAAAACATTCATATTGCTCGATTAAAAAAATGCTATTTAAAGATACGAGAGTAATAACCCGTAAACTTTCTTTAGATGCTTGTGTAGCAAGTGTCGCAAGGTCGCCCTTCAATAAAAACCAAAATTTCAAACCAAGTTCGAAATCTTTCACCGGACAATTTAAATCGATTGGTTTAACCGTCGAATTTCATCTATCATTTTGGCGAAAAATCCGTAAAAAAAAAAAATTAATTATCCCACATACTATTTTGAGCTATGGCTATTGAGCGATAGGAAAGACATATATGGCTGTTAAAGCTTTTGTGTCCCACCATTTTCTACCCCTCTTTTGCCTTCTTCTGTCTCCCTGTTCGGTCATGAATCAACTCGCTCCCTCGTTAACAGACATCGTACGTGGGCGCATCGATTGGCAAGGATGAAAGCTAAAAAGGCTAAAATCGGGCATGGCCCATCGCGGTGGAAGTTCGAGCACATAGAAGCGGGTGCCACTGCCAAAGTATGAGACTTCGTTTCTGCAGTGCAGTGAAACAAAAGGTGACAGCTGGCCCAAAATGCATCTGTTTAGCGGGGCGGAGCCAGAATTCTGTGATCCCGACGCACGTGAGCTCGACTCGTTTTGCTCCGTTAGATCACGGGCCTAATTCCCGGAAGAACTCTCCCGTCCTTTAGGTACGATCCCAAGTCTATCCCGGACTGTTTTCTCGAACTGTCGCTCTGCTTTTGAATCCGCCCCACATGTCAGAAAACGCTTCTAGTTTATTCAAAGTTATCAACTCCAGGGACCGTTAGAGGTTTATCATCAGAACCCGCGTCTTCATCAATGTTTTCCATAATCTTGAATAAAACAATTGTGATTATTGGACGTCTGCGCAGACTCGGGACTGAAGTGAATGTTGGTTACTTTTTTCGAGACAAAGAAAGATGTTCGGGATTGAACCTAAAGTCAAGGAGAATTAACCCTAGATTGCGTGAGATCTCAAAGCCGAGCCCTGTCTTCCGACGGTGCGTTCGAACCGGGCTCACAAATATCCGGTGCCCCGGAGGGTTCCTTCGATGGAGCGAGGGTTTACGACACAACCCGCGTTCTTTGCCATCTTTAATGCGATCACGAGATTGCATTCCCTCTCCTGCCCTACCAAACGGAAGCTGCGACAGGGCAAAGAGGGGGGCTCTGATGTTCTTCATGTCCCCATGGAATTGACACTTGTGGAGACTCTACTTGCGTGGCTAAGTGGTGGATGGAGTATTGAATGCTTTCTCTAGAAAGTTGGTATTCATTGAACAGTGGGAAACTGATATTTTCACATTCTCTCTGTGGCCCGATGTTTTTTTTTTTTTACCATAGTGATTTTCGTCTATCGAGACAAATTTATCTCAGTTGACCATTTGGATCCCTTTTTACACACTTAAGATCTTACGATTAATCGTTATGATGAACCCTTCATCCACATGAGATCGGTTCTTTCTGCGAGGAGTAGGCACGGAAGGAAGTCTACAAGGCATACGGTGAATTTAAGATATGAGAGGACCGATCGCAAGTACTATATAGCTTTCCCTGACAAGTGAATGATTAACATCATTCTTAGGTTAATTAGATTTTCCTTTTTGTAATATGTAAATTTAGATTATTAATATGTTTCCAAATCTTTCAATGAACAATTTGATTATGACAAAGGCCCTAGAGTGATAAGACGGTGCTAATTCCGAACTTGATCCGGAGAGTTTTCTAACATCACAAAATAAAACATTTGTACTCATTCTTTCCTGTTAAAGTGTTGAACTCGCGACAGCATTTAGTGTCCTACCTGCTGTTCATCGTTCCTTTTTGGGTTAGAACTTTACTCTGGATATCTGAGTTTGTACCGGCTTTTCAATCGAATTCCTGAAATTTTAATTTATCTATTCAAATCTTGGAATTCATTTAAATCCTATGTTCGACTTTGATTAACTGATATGGAATTGAATTGAATTAACTAAAATAATTCTGTGAAGTTCAGAAACTTGATTTTGTAAATTTTGAACACTTAATTGAAAAAAAAAGCAAAATTTCAGGGTTCGAAAGTTCTCTTGCTTTCGTTTTCTAATTAATTTTTTGCCATACCGTTTCGTGAACAGAGATCTTTATTCAACTCACAAGATCACATGATGCAAGGAAGCAATGGACAAACAATTAATTCGCTTTAGAGAGTGACAAAGTTGAAAATTTTAAAGGAAACCCAAAGGGCTGAAGACTATAACTGTACTTTTGTTTGATTTCTTAGCTTAATTAGCTATCTGCATGCTTGGCATGGTCCCAAAACCGTATATCAAGAGCTCGAATCTTGTCCCGTATACATTTAACATCCGCCATCCTATGTTTTCGCGATCACGGATGGCGGGAAAGAGCTTCTCGGTCTGTGAGCAAAGATACAGCCCACGACATTCATACCGCTCAACGTGCATCGGCCGTGGTTCTGCCCGGGGATGTTTGTGCAGGAGGAGCTGCTCGACGGCGGCACGGGCCCCCTTTGGAGCGACTCGCCAATGCTCTTCAACCACTCTTCTTCTGGTAGAGGTCTCGTGGCGAGGGTGAGGTGGAGATTGCTTGAAACAATGAAGAGGATGCTAACCAGGCAAACAATGGTTGTTGTGGAGATGCGATTCATATGATCATGACCCATTTTGGAGATGGAATCTAGGGTTTCTTCCAGCCTTCAAGTCTTAGGTTAGGAGATGAAATGAATTTGAAGTAGTGGCATGAGAATCTGTATTTATATACAAGGCAAGTTAGTGGCCTTTGTTGAGATGTCAATTGTCCGAGTTGACTCGATTTAGCCGCGGTTTTGAAAGTTCGAATGTGAAAAGTCTCTTGTTTTTAAAAAAAGCGGACGCTTGAGCAACCCAAAAAAAAAAAAAAAAACAAGAAAAAGGTTAATACTATGGAAAAATCCTAGCTAATACACGCACCACACATTTACCCTCCATTAGTTTCTTACCATGAAATTGCTGGCCGGATGACAAGTGACGATAACTGAGTTGACCTGAAAAATTTCCATGGAATTCTGGGAGATGAACAAATAGATTTCCAAGTACATCCGAACGAACCTTCTACCAGTGGTGGGTTTGATTCATAAAGCTTAATGTTTGGAAGATTGTTGCCCTTCTTCCTTCAAAAGCACATGTGAACAGATATATTTACCCTTTCTATTAGCCAGGTCACCAGTGTTATTGTTATGTGTCATCCAAATTTCAATAATTTCTTGATAAAATTTGATAGAAGCTAACAGAGGGTAAAACGTGTCACGTATGTATCAGCTTGAGGTTTGGTGATCCAACAATTAGTTTTTCTGTGTTATTAACCAAAAAAAAGAAAAAA
This sequence comes from Rhodamnia rubescens, assembly GCA_021437795.1. NCBI lineage: Eukaryota > Viridiplantae > Streptophyta > Magnoliopsida > Myrtales > Myrtaceae > Rhodamnia > Rhodamnia rubescens. Next base: position 767,606 of record JAILYA010000006.1, on the reverse strand, counting down.
ACGGGTTATCATTCTATAGATGGTTTTTGACTATATGCCCTTTGACATAGCGATTCTGGTTAGATCTATCGGTCGACCGCAATTAAGTCCTTTTGACTTCCTCAAGGGCGTATGAAGCTTGGCCTTGCTTTAACAGCCACACGATGATTTAAGTTCGGGGTAGGTTTTCGGATGCGTAAGCCTGACTTCGTGACCGGACTCCGTCGCAACGTGTTGACGAGGGACGTGGCTCACGTTTGGGTTGCTCGATCTTTCCTTTCCGACTGAGATGGTCTTCAATGTCCAGCCCCAAAGAAATTCGCTTTTGACCGCAGAACGTGAACTTTGGGCTCCGAAGGGAGAAAGCGAGCGAAATAGAGGACTTGCTCAAATGTTTGGGAGAGGCCGGCACAGCAACTTTTCTCATTGCATAGGTTGGGGATAAAAAAAATCTTGTTTATTGTAGGGAGAATAATGAATTTCGTAAACATCTAAGTCACCCAGTTAAGTTTCACGTTCAAACAAGAATTACTATGTCTAAATATGTTCCCTAATATAGAGAATTAGCATAACACATACATTTTAGGTGAATAATTTGATTATTCGTATACAACGTACGAAACACTCGGCATACCAAATCGCTGGTGCACCACAAAGCGGATCGATGGTAAAATAGTGTTCTTTGGTAACCCTGCTTCTACATCGTTGCTAGCGAAATCTCGACAATAAAAGATTTCACGTCATGTAAAAAACTATGACCTCCATATAGCTATTATGCAACTCTTGTTTTTTATTTTTAGGTTCCGTTTGTTTCTCGAAAAATAAGTCATTCGAAGCATATTTTTCTACAAATAATTGCTTATATCGCTTAATATAAACAATCGATAATAAATATTTTTATCATCAATAACAATTTATGTTTAAATATTTTTGTGTACGATGAAAACATATTAAGTTTATTTATTTTTGTAAGCGATATAAGCGACTAATTTTAAGAATTTTCTACAATGCAGTGAAACAAAAGGTGATAGCTGGCCCAAAATGCATTTGTTTAGTGGGGCAGAGGCAGAATTTTGTGCACCCAACGCATGTGAGCTCGTCTCGTTTTGCTCCGTTAGATCACGGGCCTAATTCCCTAAAGAACTCCCCCATCCTTTAGATAGAATCCCAATTCTGTCTCGGACTATTTTCTCAAACTTTCACTTTGCTTCTAAATTTGCCCACACGTCAGAAAATGCCTCTGGTTTCTTCAAAGTTATCAACTTCGGGGACCGTTAGAGGTTCACTATCAGAACTCGCGTCTTCATCAATGTTTTCAATAATCTTGAATAAATCAATTGTGATTATTGGATGTATGCGCAAATTTTGGACTGAAGTGGATGTTGATTACTTTTTTTGAGACAAAGAAAAATGTTCGGGATTGAACCTAGAGTCAAGGAGAATTAACTCTAGATCGTGTGAGATCTCAAAGGTGAGTCATGTCTTCCGACGGTGCGTTCAAGTCGGGCTCACAAATATCCGGCGCGCGGAAGGGTTCCTTGGATGGAGCGAGGTTTACGACACAATACACATGTTGCGTTCTTTTCCATCTTTAATGCAATCACGAGATTGCATTCCCTCTCCTGCCCTACCAAAAGGAAGCTGCGACCGGGCAAAGAGGGAGGCTTTGAACTTCTTCATGCCCCGAAGGAATTGACGCTTGTGGAGACTCTACTTCCGTGGCTAGGTGGTGGATAGAGTATTGAATGCTTTCTCTAGAAAGTTGGTGCTCATCGAACAGTGGGAAACTGATATTTTCACATTCTTCTCTCTATGGCCCGATTTTTTTTTCCTTTTTACCGAAGTGATTTTAGTCTATCGAGATAAATTTATCTCAATTGATCATTTGGACCCTATTTTTTTACACGTGAGATCTTACGATTAATCATTACGTTGAACCTTTCATCCACATGGGATCGGTTCTTCCTGCAAAGGGTAGGCACGGAAGGACGTCTACCATGTAAAAATAAACATCGCGTTTTGAGATTACAAGGCATACGGTGAATTTAAGATATGGGAGGACCGATAGCAAGTACTATATAGCTTTCGCTGAAAAGTGAAGAGAGGTAATTTAGATTTTTTTTTTCCATAACATGTAATTTTAGATTGTTAATATGTTTCTTAATCTTTCACAGAACAATTTGAGCATGACAAAGGCTCTAAAGTTGTGACAAGACTGTACTAATTTTGTCTTTTATCCGGGGAGTTTTCTAACATCACAAAATAAAACATTTATCCTCTTTCTTCAACCTTAACATTTTTTCTTCCATGTTAAAGTATTGAATTCACGACAGCATTTAGTGTCCTACATACTGTTCATCATTCCTTTTTGGGTTAGAACTTTACTCTGGGTATTTGAGTTTGTACTTTTTTTTTTAAATCGAATTCCTAAACTTTTAATTTGTCTATTCAAATCTTGGAGTTCATTTTAAATCTTATGATCGAATCTCTTGGACTCTAATTAACTGATTTTGGAATTGAATTGACTTAACTAAAATAATTCTGTGAAGTTCAGAAACTTGATTTTGTAAATTTTGAATACTTGATTGGAGAAACAAAGAACAATTTCGGGGTTCGAAAGTTCTTTTGCCTTCGTTTTTTCTAATTAATTTTCACCATACCATTTCGTGAACAGAGATCTTTATAAAACTCACAAGACTACGTGATCCGAGGAAGCAATGAACAAAAAATTAATTCGCTTTAGAGAGTGACAAAGTTGACAAATTTAAAGGAACCCAAAGGGTCGAAAACTACAACTGAACCTTTGTTTGATTTCTTAGCTTAATTAGCTATCCACATGCTTGGCATGGTCCCAAAACCGTATATCAAGAGCTCGAATCTTGTCCCGTATAGCTTTACCATCCGCCGTCCTACATTTCCGCAATCACGGCCGGCGGGAAAGAGCCTCCTGGTCCATGAGCAAAGACACGGCCTGCGACGTTCATGCCGCTCAACGTGCACCGGCCGCTGTTCCGCCCGGGGATGTTTGTGCAGGAGGAGCTGCTTGACGGCGGCACGGGCCCCCTTTGGAGAGACTCGCCAATGCTCTTCGACCACTCTTCTTCCGGTAGAGGTCTCGTGGCGAGGGTGAGTTGGAGATTGCTTGAAACAATGAAGAGGATGCTAACCAGGAAAACGATGGTTGTTGTGGAGATGCGATTCATGTGATCGCGAACCATTTTGGAGATGGAATCTAGGATTTTTGCCTAGCCTTCAAGTCTTAGGCTAGGAGATGAAATGAATTTGAAGTAGTGGTACGAGAATATGTGTATATATATATACACAAGGCAAGTTAGTGGCCTTTGTTGATATGTCAATTGTCCGAGTTGACTCGATTTAGCCGCGGTTTCAAAAGTTCGAATGTGAAAAGTCTCTTGTTTTTTTAAAAACGCGGACACGCTTGAGCAACCGAAAAAAAAAACGAGAAAGAAAAAAGTTAATACTACGGAAAAATCCTAGTTAGTACACGCACAACACATTTATCCTCCATTAGTTTCTTACCATGAAATTACTTGGCCAAATGACACATGGTAATAATTGAGTTGACTTGACAATTTTCGGGTACATCTAAGCGGATCTTCTACTGGTGGTGGGTTTGATTTATAAAGCTTGATGTTTAGAAGATTGTTGCCCTTCCTTCTTCAAAAGCACATGTGAACAAATAGATTTACCATTCTACTAGCAAGATTAGTCAGTTATTGTCATGTATCATCCGGCTTAATAATTTCTTGATAAAATTTGATGGAAGCTAACAGAAAGTAAATGCGTCACGTATGTATCGGTTTGGGGTTTGGTGATTCAATAATTAGTTTTTCGCGATATTAACAAAAAAGGAAAGAAAAAAAAAGAAACGGGTTATCATTCTATGAATGGTTTTTGACTATACGCCCTTTGGCATAGCGATTCTCGCTAGATCTATCGGTCAATCGCAATTAAGTCCTTTGGCTTCCTCGGGCCATATGAAGCTTAGCCTTGCTTTAGCAGCCACGCGATGATTCAAGTTCGGGGTAGGTTTTCGGATGTGTAAGCCTGACTATGAGACCCGACTCCGTCGTGACGTGTGGACGAGGGAGGTAGCTCACGTTTGGGTAGCTCGGTCTTTCCATTCCGACGGCGATGGTCTTCAATGTCCAGCACCAAAGCAATTCGCTTTTGACCGCAGAACGTGAATTTTGGGTTTCGAAGGGAGAAAGCGAGCGAAATAGAGGACTTGCTCAAATGTTTGGGAGAGGCCGGCACGGCAACTTTTCTCATTGCATAGGTTGGGGATGAAAATCTCGTTTATCGTGGGGTGAATCTCCTAAATATCTAAGTTTTCACGTCAAACAAGAATTACTATGTTTAAATATGTTCCCTAATATAAAGAATTAGCTTAAAAAATACATTTTAACAATACGATTATCCATATTACATCGTATAAAACACTTGGTGTACCAAACTAGGTAGCACCGATATCGACACCGACACGCGACACGACACGCCGACATGTAATTTTTAAAAAAATAAAGAATTTCGACACGTTTGGATACGTTGTATATTAAATGCATATTTTTTTATATACATGATTATATAAAAATATCGATGAGTTTCTTTTTCTTTTTCTTCCTCATTAGAAATTCACGATTAGGTTTTTATTTGGGCTGACCGAGTATATTAATTTTGGGGTGGTTGGATATATTACTTTAAGTATATAATTTTTATATTTTTGATAAATCTACATTTTGACCCCTAAATTATTGAAAATGTTTAAAATTGATCCCGTGCGTGTCGAAATGTGCATATTCGGATGCTAACTCGTGTGTTGTTGGCGTGTCTAGAAAGCGATCATGTATGGATCGCATGTCTAAGAGTGTCGAGAGAGTCGAATTAGAGTGTCCGGACATGACACGAAGGCCTACGGAGAGTGTCGATGCCTCTTAGTACCAAATTGCTAATGCACCACAAAGCGGATCGATGGTAAATTAATGTTCTTCGATAACCCTACTTCTACATCGTGCGTAGAAATCCCGACAATAAAAATTTAGCATCACGTAAAAAAACTAAGATCTCCATATAGCTATTATGCAACTCTTGTTTTTGATTTTTAGGTTTCGTTTGTTTCGCAAAAAATAAATCATTCGAAGGATGTTTTTCTACAAATAATTGCTTAAGCAATCGATAATAAATATTTTTATCATCGACAATAATTTATATTTTAAATATTTTTGTGTACGATGAAAACATATTACGTTCATTTATTTTTGTAAGGGATACAAACGGGAAAAGCACTATTTTCAAAGACCTCTTTTTAGTCGTCCGTTCTACCATTTTCAAATCTTGACCTTCCGATCTTGCTCCCTTCCCGTTCCGGCCCGCCATTAAGCAACGGGGGCTTTTGCTGACCGTATCACGCACCATTGTCCCAAAGTCAGAACAGATACAACATCGAATGTTCAAAAGTCAACGAAAAGTTGGGCAGTGGATTTAATAGGCTGAAAAATGAGATAAGGTCAGTCAGAACCTGGGAAAAGGAGATGTCATGGAAAGAGAAGAAAACGTGTTACAGAGCATTGACTTTTTTTTTATTTATTTTTTCAATTATTTTCTTTGATGGGTATTTTTTTGTTATTTCACTATTTTGCTGCTGGTCAAAGTCAAACCATAATGTTGACTCAAAGGAGCTGCTCATCTCCTTTACTCTGGACGAAGCGTGACCGACTGAGGAAATTAGTATGTAGAATGATGCATCAAGCTATCATCGGGAGTTAGAACATGGTCGGCCGGCTTAGGTTTATACTCGCAGTCTGCCATGTAGCTTAATATGTCGGTTTTTTTTAGAGGAAAAAGTACAAAAAAAAATCTTAATCTTATCGTCTTTGTGCCAATTCAGTTTAGAATCTTTTAATTACGTCAAATGAATTTTAAACCTTTTGACAATTTGTAAATATAATCTATCAAGTCAATTTTAACGTGAAATAGATGACATGGACGCCGGCTATTTTTCTTGACAAAATCGACGTGGACAAGTTTTAAAATTTTTCTGAATTTTTGTTACTTCTTTTTTTTTTAATTTGATTATCTTTTCTTACCTTTCTTTGTTTTCCCCAACCGTTTCAGACCATATCATCCGCATTCCTATAGACAATTTTTTAAAATTGTTCTAAATTTTTATTACTTATGTTTGATCTTTTCTTTTCTTTCTTTTTTTTCCCCTTAACTATGGCCAACCATTACTAGCCAAAGGCAAGGGTGTCAGGCCTCGCTTTGATCCAGGTGAGGGTCGACACCCTCGCATGTTGGCCATCGAGGGCCATGATGTCCTCAACTGGTCCGGGTGAGGGCCCGATGCCCTCACTAACCATGAACAACGGCGTGAGGGCCGCAACGCCCTCTGTTGGACACAGGCAAGGGGTGCGGAGGCCCTTGACCAGACCAGGCGAGGGCATGGCGACTCTTGATTGTAGCCGTCGAGGGAGCAGAGGACATTGCCTCTAGCCATCGAGGGCCGCTATGCCCTTGCCTACGCCAAGGGAGGTTGGTGGCCCTTGCTTGTGGCCCACGATGAGTTGTAAAAAAAAAAACCAACCCCCTCCAAAAAAAAGAAGAAGAAAAGAACAGAAAAAAATAAATAATATTAAAAATTTAAGAAAAATTATGAAACGATTATAGAATTTGTCCACGTCAACATTGGTTATGTCACGTAGGACGGGCGACATTCATGTCAGCCATTTTTGGCTAAAATTAACTGGATGAATTACATTGGCAAATTGTCGTACATTTTAGAACCTAATTGGTATGATTGAGAATTTTAAGATTGGATTGGTACAAGTACAATAGATTTAGGACTTTTTGGTATTTGTTTTTTTAGACTAGTCTTACTATACCTAATATTGGCCAAACTTAAAAACCCAATTTCTACTTTGGTTATTCTGGCAACTTAGGCAAATTTTTTTTCAGGTGTAAGAAGTCTGAGAGCTCCAAACATTCCCCTGTAAATCATATAAACAACAAAAACCAAAACCAAGCAAGAATGCTATACAGATTCGCATTGTCTGACAAATCATAAGAACTGGGTTTATAGCCAAACAAGGACACATTAAGCGCCTCTGCTAATGCAGGTTCTTCTACTTGATGCTGTACAGAAAGAAGCAGCACATGAAATCCCTTAAATCAGCGAAACATGAATAGTCATTAATGACACAGGAGGGTCCGAGTGCCGATGAAATAACCGAGAGAGTCCCTACATTTTCTCTGGTAGGTGATGGTGTCGAAGCAAACTATACTTGAGAAACTCCGCTATTAACCACAAATATAAATACGTAATAAGGTCTTTCGAGTAACTGTCGCAATGAGTATCACATTCGAATAAGTCGCAACTTAGGATGAACATGAGATACTATACAGGTCAAAGAAGCAACTAAGAAAAATAATGGTATATCAAATACCAATCTAGAGCCTAGAGACAACAACAGTATACTGGTTAAATCACTGCCCTCACCAGTGTACAAAATACTAGTTGACTTCTCGACGTCAACTAGTATAGGAATCGTATTATTGAATCTACATAGCAAAATCAACCCTTGTACAACTTAATCACTCAAAACTCTTCTCTGTGATGGAAAAGCAAAAAATCTTCAAACTCTGGTTCAACTAAGCAAACTCTCACCATTCTTCATATACTATCAGGGAAAATGCAAACAAGCAGCCAAAAAGAGAGGGGATCTAGGAGAACAACCAAATGTCCAGTGTCGAGATCGTATGCATTGAGCAATGCTGTGAACGGACATTCTGTGAATCTGTATACATGTTACTCCCCAGCCCATGACCATAGTATATTTGTGCTTCTAAGGTCATCTGAATTCTACTTTCACTTACATCTGCGAGAACAGAGGGTACATATTAGGAGGCTGAAAGCTTTTGAAAACCCATGTGCAGAAATTTCACGCTACAAAGTTCTAATCATGTGAAGTATGACAGTCACAAAATTACTTGGTCAAGCACATGCATCAACCTAGTCATTGCAAAAGGTTAAACCTTTCTCATAGGAGAAATCTTCTCTCAACAAAAGAAACTCCCAACTGGGAACTGGAAATTTCGACCCCCAAAAAAAAAAAAAATTTTTTTTTGAGAACCAAAAAATGTGCATGTGCGAACCCACAAAATGAATAATATATCAGAATGAATAACAAAAGAAGCGTTGTATGCACCCAATCAAGAGCTACCAGATATCCCAACAACTTGTAAGTTACTTTTGAAGTCAAACCTTTTGCAAAAAGCTGGAGAAAGCAAATTCAAATGATTTATATCGGAAATTCTTGTTTTCTATACATAACATGTATAATGCAGAACGAGAACACTTTTCTAGTGCTTATAAAGCAATCAGCTACATCTGTCAACATCACTGGTAACAATTAATTGCAGTAAGAAATCATCCTCCCCTACTTAACACGAAAGAACTAAACCTACAAACCATTATCATGATTTGATAAAGCCAAAATTTACTATCATTCCTTTCTCTTACTTCACAGAGAGTAGGAAACATTATGGATACAGCTCCCATTGCAAAGATATGGAGGAAAGATGGGCGGCTAGGAACAAAGAGCTAATCTGAGAGGAAACGCATAACTTTACTAAAACCGATTTAACATCATACAGTTGAGAAATTTCTTTTTCCACAATTTCGGATTTCTTTAATATATCAAAGAGGAACATGATCAAAAGATGATTCAGCAAAGCCACATTAAAACAAGAAGAGTTTTTCATTTTAGTTTCAAAACCTACCTTTACAACCCATCAGCATCAATTCTCAAGGGACAGCTTGATTACTTCTTGTCCCAACTCTCCGTAATTCTTGCAACTGAGAAGCGATATCATGAATGAATTGAAGCCCCTCGTCTCCAATTCTGAGGTACTTAATTGTACACTCAAGAAAACAACGATCTGCCTCTAATGCTTCCAACCTCTCATACAAAGAGTGGACCTCGTTTCTAAGAGAAACCAACTCATCCCCTTCAGAAAGCAATACAGAAGTTTGCTTGTTGGAAACAAAATCCTTATCTTTCTTGCTCAATAATAATGGATTCTCCATCATGACACCCTGTCCTTCCTGGGAACTTAAACTACCTTTTGATTGAGAAACATCATTTGGCACAGATAAACGACTATCTTCCGCACCACAGCTGTCAGAATTCTCTGCTCTGCAGTCTAGCTCCTCTGAGTCACAAACCTCACCACCTTTGATTTCAGAATATCCACCATTAGCCACCTCAAACTTTTTGCTGTCCTTAGGAGACAGGCCAAGCTTTTGCTCCAACTTCTTCAGAAACTGCAAAATGCGTAATTTTTCTTTTTCAATCTCGGCTGCAGATTCCGTAAATGCAATTGTTCTGCTTTCCCCAATGACCCCATCAGCATGGTCAACTTTATCATGGCCACTCTTTTCTACAGAAATTTCATTTCCCTTGGCTTTTTCAGTAACTTCACGACTGCTGGCTTCTAAATGAACCGACTCCGTAGTATTCTCAGACAGTGGTTCGTTCGAGTACTTATCCCTGTAGAATTCAAGCTCTGCTTCAAGATCTTGTATGTCCTTCTCTCTATCAGCAAGTAGATCGTTCGATTTTTTGCAGAGCTTCCATGTCATATTCAGCCTGCTCTTCCATCATTCTAAGATACTGTAATGCTTCCATGTGGAGTGTTGCCTTCTCCTCCTGCAATCTAGTAATCATGGCCATGGCTTGATTTGTAGCAATCGCAGAGGCATTTCTTTCTTCCTCCAACTCCTTATACAAGGCGCTCATAGACTTTCTATCATGCTCAATCTGACGTTTCAATCGGTCAATTACACTTTCACCTTCAATCTCACTGACTATGCTCCCATCTAAAGACTCAAGACCAGACTCATTTCTCTCGAGTGAGATTTTCTTTTGAGGGACCTGAAAAGCAGTTGAGTTAGGAGCATCAGATGCTCTAAAGTCATCACTATGAGTAGACACTTTTGGACTCATATCATTTCCAGATTGCTCAAACCCTCGAGCAGCAGATAACTGTGAGAACAAGTTCTTCAAGTCCTCACTAACTCTGGAACAATCCTTGGCTAGCCACTGCTCAGCAAGCACACCGGACAACTGCCTTCCCCTGTTGCCTACAGCTATCTTATAGGCATCGCCAAGATCCAAAAAATTTGGCGCTTGTGCAAAATGGTCAGTACACACAGTATTTGTTTCGGCTTTGTCAACTGCTGCAATTGGGTAAGTCTCTTCCTTAATAACTCCGTCAGAAGATGTTGCCGCTGTTCTCTCATCTTCATCAACTCCCATAACACCTGTGCAGATAAAATCATTTCATTAAAGGATCAGCCATTTGTCTTGAGTGCCAACTCTTTAACAGCTACAAATACGAAAAAATTAAGTGACAAAAGCATTTAAATTCAAGTTCTAGAGTCAGACATAAATACCGTGATTTTCTTTCCAAATTCAAAGGATAAACAAACATGATTATGTAGTATAAGCTCCATCTTCTATTATAGAGGCTTCAGAAGATTGAGAAATTATTTATCCGAGCAGAATATGAAGAAATTATACAATGCATAAATTGTGATGCATACAAGGCATATACACTATCGGTCCATATTTCTAGTTGGCTCACAGATAGATGAAACATGAGCAAGAGTGTTATGAGTAAAAAGTGTCCAAAATGGGAATGCAATAGTCTCTTAATAATGAACAATATATCCCGTTAAACATTCTTAATCGTTTGGAGAGAGAGAGAGAGAGAATCAAAACTTACAGCTATCCGTTAGTACTCTCTCAGAAGTGCTGGTGTCATTTGCTGCAGAAGGAATTTCATCAAAAGAAATAAGTTCAGGTACAGCAGCTGAAGCGGCTTTGGCATCAGAATTATCAGAACCCTGGCAATTAATTTCACCCAAGCCATGTTCAGCAGTAGATGCAACAGAATTCCCACCAGGAGCCTCAACAGCATCTAACTGCACTTGGGAAGCTGGAGAACACTCATTCAACGAAGCTGGATCTATAAGTTTATCTGAATTCGCATCATCACCTAGTACCACAATTAGAGGCTCGATTGGAGCACAATCAGTTGCAGATTCTTCTTTGAGACACACTCCTTTAGGATGCTGAATGGCTGTTTCATCGTCATCTGAAAACAGGACATCCGACTCGGTATCAGAAGTAATTTTGAGCTTGGTGTATCCTACATGAGACAGCAAATCTAGTCCACGATCTTTTTGGAGAGGACCTTCTTGTAATGTTCTATCGTCATTCTTCTTCAGGCTATACTGATAGGATCCAACAACGCCTGATAAAGGAACATCTAGATCCACAAACTCATAGCCACTTGATTTTGTGAGCACCAATTTTTGGGCATAACCTCTAGAAATCCATGGTTCATTACAGCAAGTGCAATGCGTTCTGCTTGAACTACATAGATTATGATCCTCAGAATCCTCTCCCAATTTACCCACCAGCAATCTGTATGTTTCAGCATTTGACTTGTTAATTGTAGCAAAGGAGAAAAGGCAATTCTCACACATCCCATGAACATCAGCGAGTTTATTGTGAGCGTGGCAGAGAACCAAGGATGAGATCTCCGACTTGTGGTTGCCGCAAATCATGTCCCAATAAAATCCTACCTTTTTATCACCTAGAACATGATCGAGTCTAGAGCACAAAAGACAAGGTGTTTGCAACCCGCAATAACAAGCGAATTTTGTAATCAAGTACGAGAAAAGGGCATTTATGAAGAGCACAAATATGAGAAGCCATTCAAGAACGGCTGATGACAAAGCCTCTGCAAATCCCTGGGGTATCTTCTCCAGTTTAACATAAGAGACTTCTTCAGCAGCCATGCCCAGAAAAATTCAAGCGACTTCAAAAATAGAACTTAATGAGTAACAGAATAATGTCCAATCTTGCCAAAAACAAATTAATAGGCTCAGTCCCGGATTGCTCCTGCAGCAAGTGACAAGCAGCAAAAGAAAAATTTATTAAAAAATGCAAAGTTCTGCATATCAATATACAGAATATAGTTAGGATGTAATGCATTGACAGCCTTCTCCCTATCTTGACACATACAAAGGACGCATGTGCCTATGATGGCGTGCGACTCACATAGATGTATGTGCTATGCATAACGGTATCATGATGCATGCAAAGCATTCACGCATAGTTGTATGCAAGTGTATGAGCTTTTGTAAGCAGGTAACACAAATGGGCCAATACAAACAAGTTCAAGAACCATTTTATTAGTGTGCAATCAACTGTTTCTAAAAAAGGTTCTACCGAACTCTCCGGCAACATAAATTTAACAAGTGTCATTCCAATTAAGAAACAGACTCAATGCTTCTCATAATTCCATTTCCTTTCTCAGACAAAGAAAACAGGAGTGCTAAGAACTGTATAGCCTCATTTCGCTTTTCTCGACGGCAATCAAGAACAGTTCTTTTACCTTCCGAAATGGGTAACTAGAAAAGAGTTTGCCACCCACAAATTTCACCTTATCTCTCTGATTCTCTGTGAAGAAAAAGAAAAAACTATGTCCAATCAGGGAACAAGCTTCCAAACACGTATCCAGGCTTAACGTACACTGAAATTGCCCCAGAAAGAAGACCAACTATTTGCGGAAGAAAGAATCAACTGCCAGACAAACAAAACATCACCACCCAAAAATCAGACCATCAAAGGCAACAATTTTCCAGGGAACGAAACCAACCAATCTCAGCACGGACTCATTCATCAATCAGAACAAAGGAAATCATAAACGACGAAAAAACAGTCGGATCACGGAGTCAATGATCAACCTGTGAAAAATCAAATCAAGAACCCGGAACCAAAAAGATTCAGAGACGCCGCCCAACTGCTCATGCGATGGAAACTCAATGGAACAGCTCTGGGAATTCTCCGAATCAAGAGCCAGGAATGAAACTGATCGATCGATCGATCGATCAATCAATCTCTCGAAGTCGCCAAGCCGAGCCAAGAACTGGGTCAATAGTTTTATGGGAAATGCCAACCGAAAGTTCGAGCCTTTTCAATGTTTTCTCTCTCTTTTTCACAGCGAATCACAATCTGCATTGCACGTAGTTTCCCCCCACCATAGTCACGGATGCATTATTCTTTTGTTAAAAAGAGCAAATGGGCCTACGCATAATGTTTGGCGGTTGGATCATAGACAATGTCGAAAAGCGAGAAGAAAACATAGTAAATACGGAATAAAGCTCGCCGACCAAAGAATGAAAAGTCGGCTGCTGATCCGAAAGTAGAAAACGACACCGGTGACAAAGTGCTCACCCACCAAAAAAGTTAAAGCCAACAATGGAAAGTAGAAATGACACATTTGACCCCCGGACCTTCTTCAACCGCCGCGGAGAGCCATTCCTCGGAGATTGGTTTCAGCTTTCAGTCGAAAACTTTTTAAGAATCCGTGGTTCATGAACGTGAATAGGATTGGGTATAGCAAAAGATCCTCGACCAAGTTCTTCTGTTATAAAACATATTATTAATCATTATATTTCATATCACGATTCCACGTCATTGGACATATCATTATTGACCTATGAAGTTGTCAAAATTCACTATTTATAAGGCTGTTAAAAAAGAGATTCGATAAGAAGCAAGTGATAAAAAAAGTAGAGACCTAGACTTTGATCGGCTGGCGTTTCATTTAAGGTTGCTAAGGAGTGTCGTTGGGGCACTATCAAGTTTACTAGGGAATTTTCAATTTTCCATGTCGAGTTAGTTAAGAGGTGTTTATTAGATGAACTCGTCGATGGAGTCATTCTAAAACAAGGAAAAAAAATCATAGACTTAACCAAACCTTAGGCCAAAATTTGTCAAATCGAGAATCAATTGTATCAAAATTAGGAGAGCTTTTCCCAATGATGCTTGGCTTGCTTTCCATTAGATACTTCATTCAGAATGAACACCCATAGGAATCAGATTTATCAGAACAGCACAATTGTAGTCTCCAATCACTGGTGAAGTCTATAGTTCCATAATTTTTAAGGGGAGACCGACAGCCCGGTTTCAGTACCCGTGAGTTTGACCATACTCAAAGCCATAACCTCCAGTATGACCTGGATTAGGGAGAGATGCTTGAGTGCTGTAAGCTTGGTCCAATGAAGCAGCAGTCTCTGTCTGAGCAGTTGCAGCCGCTTCAGCAGTAGAATTCTGCAGCGGAACAATTCGGCAAAACCAATATGTGCGCTCACCCGCACGAGCACATCAAAACAGGAACTTAGTGCAGAAACAGAAACATGTGGACATTTCCAATCGAAGTGTGACTACAAAGATGTGCCCACAAGCACAGTGGCGCATGTACTCGAGCCAATTCCTAGAAACAGAGGGAAACTGAGGTTTTTCAAATCAGCAGGAATTAGTAGTTCCAGTTTGCATTTGCTTGTAAAGCGTTCTTCCCAGGGGCCGAAAGATTGCTTCCTGTATTGGCTGCTGTGCTATCTGAACCTCAGAAGTAGTTCTCCTGATTTCAACTGTCATTTCTCCAGGAACTCCCCTAGTTTCCTAGCATGGTAACAGCAGCACCACCGGCTTATACTGGAGAATGTTCACTGCTGCACAAACTTGCACTGAATTTTCAACTTCCAAGCCCTTGCTGACAATTGCGAACCACACACTAGGCTTCGAGCAAGGGAAGAAAAAGAGGGCCACCGATATGAAGATCAGTTGGATGGATTCATCAAGATTCACAGGTAAACGAACAATGATCAAACGGAGGATTTCTCCCCCGCCAAGTCATTCAAGAGCGAAGGACAACTCTAGGACTAAAAATATCATTTGGTGCTATAATTAACTGTTAAACAGCATGATCAGGTACCACTAGCTGATTTCTCATCAATATCAACAAATCTCAACCATTGATATATTTAGTCATAATTTTGCAGGTATCCTTATTCATATGGCTTAATGTTTGGGATGCAGGAGATGCTCAATGAGACATAAATGGTGACAAAATTTCTCATTCCATCAAAATATAGTACAATTCACGAATTATGACTCAGAATTGTGGATTGTTAGAAGCAATATTAATATTGAAGCGGGAGATTTGACCTGACTTGAAAAGTTCACTTTTGATTCAATGTAAATATGCATCATTTGGACCTAGAGTTGAATCAAATCAAATGACGAGAATTCAATCGAGAACCTAGAAAGCGACTCCGTGTATATCTGAAAGGTTTGGGACAATCTTCTCGTCTTATCGCCAAAAACACTACTTCAGCCAAAAGTAAAAAAGATTCAGGATTTTTTAGCAGCTTAACATCCTTAGCTATTGCTGTCAAATCGTATCAACGCAAGAAAAAGGCTTCTGCACTGGTGAGCATGCAAACGTTTAAGGTTGCATTGTCTGGTCCTTGGACATGTATAGTCTCCAAAATGGGTTGTTTTTATTTTTATAGCAGTTATCAAATTCATGTTTCTAACTTTTTTCCCTGGAAAGAAGCTGAGCCCTCCAACACATGAACCATCAAATCTCCTAAATTTGATGAGGTTCATCTTGGAAATGGATGGTGTGGAATAACAACCTCACTACAAAAAGGATGGGTTTGCTGAGGGCCTCCATTGAAGCCCCACCACCACCACCACCACCCCCACTCTTGTTTGAGTTGGTTAGGTTGGTTCTGTTTCATCAATTAACAAGAAGTCACCTCTCCTCTTATATAGAACCACCAACCAGACTCGCCATCCCCCACCCCCTTGCCACCATCGCCTCCTCCTGGCCGGGCGGCTCTTCTCGCTGCCACGGCCCAGGCATTCCCATGCATCGTCTGTCTTCGATTCCAAGGGAAGGACATTCGAATCGAACGGCTTGAAAAATCAGACGGGAGAGAATTTGGTCGACGTACCCCGAACCCTTGAATGCGAGTGCTCAAAGTCACTGGAGATATGGATAAAGACGAGCCTCAGCGGAGCCACATTGTCCTATTTTCATCATGTTCATCACCATCCTTGTCGTCCCCGAGCGAATCGGATGGGGAAGACCTACGACGGATGCCATTTGGCCCGGCTAAGAAGAACAGCCGCAGGTGCCTATCCAAACAACTTTCGATGTGCGAGACCCCGCGGGACATCGCGTGGGAGAAGCGGAGGCGGCAGATCCTTCGCCAAGAGAGGAAGAAGAACGGGTTCAACGACTCGGACGATATCACCGACGAGGATTTGAATGAGCTCAAAGGGTGCATAGATCTAGGGTTCGGGTTCAAAGAGGAGGAGGGCGTACAAGATTTGTGCAACACCTTGCCGGCCCTCGACCTTTACTTTGCCGTGAACAGGCAGTTGTCACCGAGCCCTGTATCGACGCCACAAAGCCATGGATCATCGTCGCTGTCGCTGTCGATGTCGTCGTCCTCGCTTGGGGGAGGCTCTTCATCCTTCGGCAGTCCTAGGAGTGATTCCGACACATGGAAGATTTGTAGTCCGGGTAAGTTTTAACCATACAGACAGAAAATGTGAAGACAACCTCAGACTCTCAAATGGGCTGATGGTGCTCAGCAAATGAATTGCTTTTAAAGAATTTTCTCTTGTAGCAGAGCCCGAACCACATTGTACATCCTCTATGCACCAAATCACCAACATGTTCCATTATTTTTGTTCTTCCTGGTGTAAATTTAACGTCTCGACACGCTCTTGGCGATCGATATCGGTTTTGCAGGCGACAATCCTCAGCAAGTGAAAACCAAGTTGAGGCATTGGGCTCAAGCAGTGGCATGCTCGGTGAGGCTGCACAGGGATGGCATGTTGTAGACGCAAAAGGCAGGAAAGAGGGAGAGTGGTTTGGTTAACTCAGGGTCTTCTCTTCCCATCGATTTTTTTTTAATAGCCTAACAGAAAGGTTAAAAAAACAAAAATTCGTGTTAGCTTTCCATGGTTATCTCTTTAGGTTAAGAGAACGACATTCTCGACGATGTCGATTCATCATAACTTCGGTTAGGAAAGAAGTTTCTTCTCCTTCTCCGTTCTAAAACTGTACTGCTCGACTAAATTTCTGTAACTGGGTAAAAGATGCAGATGGAAAAAAGATCTGCATTGCGCCTGTTCATGATCAAATGATCATTGTCTTCCATTCTTTCTTCGTCTTCCCAATAAAGAACTCCATCGTTTCTCTTTCCCTTTTTTGCAGTTCTTTTGGCTAACTAGACGGTCTGTGCGATGTCGAGTTTCAGACAAGGAATGGAGATCTTATTGCACGTGTATCTATATTTGTCATCGGAGAAGTGTCCTTTGTCTTACTTTCATCTTTTTAAGGTTACCCTTGGAATATATATTAAGAAATTCTGCATGCTCTAATTGTCAAAAAATAATACCCCCTCAATAAAGTAATCACTTATTTTCTATAATTAGGCGTTGTTCATTTAACCATTAAATTTACTTAATATTTTACAAATTAACCTTAATTAGAAAACTCATCAACTTTTTCCCGATTAAATTACCAACTAGTTTTGTGGTATCAATTCCAAATTGAGTTAGTTATCGGCATTTATTTTCTTGTAATTATCGATTTCTCCTACCTCTAAATTCTTCTCTCGTCTTTCACTGTCTTTCGTTTACATTTTTAACTTGCAAACCATTAATTCAACAACAATCACGAAATAACCAACTTTTATTTGAGTGACTTATCAACTTTTCTCCTATTAAAAGACTAATTAGTTTTGATTTACCAACTCATATTTATCGGTTTCCTTACTCTAATGTTTATATTGTTTTTTTATGCCACTCTTTTTTAACAACATATTTGCACCAATTTATTACGAGAAACGCTTAAAAGTCGTTGCGCGTAGTATCAATGTTATTTGGTTTTCCAAAATAACAAAAAAAAAAAAACTTCTCTTATATTTTATAACTGGTAATTTTAACTTTCTTATCAACATCTTAAAAATTACCAACAATCAATCTTTAATTGCGTGATGTACTAGCTAAGGAAGGAAAATAAAAGCTTCTAAACGATGAGAAAAATTGGCAAATTGAAAGGAAAAGTGTTGTTAAGTAACTCAGATAAGAATTATTTAACTCAATATTGGGCGGTAATTTAATGGAAAAAAAGTGGTGACCCATGCTAAATTGAGGTTGGGTAATTTCAAAAAGAGTAGAAAACTTAAGGGGTTACTTATCAAGGCAACTATAGAGTTGCTAAGTCAATCTTAAAAGTTGTAAACTACAAAACAATTATTAAACTTTGGTAACTGACTCGAAAAAAGTCGAAGCCCCAATCAAGCTGGGAATATTATATGACAAAAGTTGGTAAGTTACTCTTATTTAGGTCGTCAATTTCATATAAGAGTTGGTAAATTCCAAGCGTTAGTTACTTATGCAAATGAAAATTGATATGTCAGCACATAAAGTGATAATTTGCAAACAATCCAAAAATGTTGGTAGTTCCATAAAAGCATTGATAAATCACCAATAAGTTACACAAACTTATCAACATCTACTGAAACTTACCAGCACAGAAAAAATTAAAAACCGTGCTTTCGGGCATGAAACAATAAAATTCTGCTTCTCAATCATACACTGGTAAAATGCCTAACTAGCTCTTTAATGAATCAACGATTACAAATTGATTCTCAACTTGGCTCATCCAAATTTAACAACAAAGAAACCATGTGCTTCCATGAAATTTCCGAATCCCCTTACGACTCCACGTTGTTATCGACAAATGAGCCAACTCCAGAAAGGTAGACAGATGTCTCGTAGAAATACGCTTAACAAGACCGAGATGAAGAAATGAACAAAGATCAGCACGCCGGTTCCAAGAGAGCTCGAAAATAAAGTTATTATCTCGTTATTTTCCTAGAACTTACACACACAAAAAAAAAAAAATTCAATATCATGCTGCTGTAGTTCATCCAGAGATTCAATTGGAATCATCCAAGACATAAGTGATGGATCAAAACTTCTGACCAATTCCATTCCTTTGAACTTCTGCAGCCATCAATTTCGATCCCGTCTCCCTCAAATGGGATTCTAAGCGTCCTTCACTCGGACAAATGTCGTGTGCTGTGTCCTCTGGATCCTAGGCCACCCTCTTCACGTGATTTCTAGAGCTTAGATTGTCCGTGAGAAGATTCTAACAGGCCGACATCTCAACAACGTTAGCTTTGTCGAGGTCCGAGGCGCCGCGAAATCTGTACAAGTGCCCTCGTTTTTGACGCTTCGGCTTCGGTCTTAATCGGGCTGAAGAGTCAAAACTTTCTATCTTCTTAATTTGGTTGCATTTCTTGGAATAAAAGAAGTGATAATCCCCAGCAAATTGTTTATGTATTGGATTCTCATTCTTTTTCCACACTTGGTAAAACTGAAAATTCAGTCATGCCATTGAGGCAACATGTGGATTGAGTTAAAAATTAAAATTTACTTTCTCTCTCGGTCATTATCGCATTCACTCGTCTGAAGTTGTCGATCATCTTATAAGATTAGCATACTTGAGAGAAGGTACCGATCAAGATATGCTTAATTCGAAGGAACGAAGTTTAACACCATGGCTAGCTAACCCTTATTCCTCCTAAATTATGTAAAATAATGGGAAAATGAAAAATTATTCCTCCTCCCTTTTTAACCCAGTGATGTGGCCAAAAGAGATAAACAATCATAAAAAGCAAGAAGGATCACACACGTAGTTACCCCCTTCAGTCAAGTTCCCAGTCAAGACGCAAAGAAAATTCACCAGATCTCTCCTACGATCTCACAGGGTGGCAATGTCGTAATTACACGTTCCTCCTCTACTATAAATTGCCCAGGGTCGCCTTCTCATCTCCTTGCTCAACGAAAACTTGCAAACTCTCACCACACACAAATACACATACACACACAAACACAAATCATCATGGGGAGATTTAGCCTTTGCTTGGCACTGTTGCTTTGCCTCGCCATCTCTGTGGCCGATGCTCAGAGCGGCATCAACGTGAGGGCGACGTACCACTACTACAACCCCGCGCAGAACGGATGGAACTTGAACGCCGTCAGCGCGTATTGCTCGACGTGGGACGCGAGCAAACCGCTGGCTTGGCGGCAGAAGTACGGGTGGATTGCCTTCTGCGCGCCGGCTGGGCCTCACGGGCAACAGGCTTGCGGCAAGTGCTTGAGGGTAAGTGACCCCTTGTCTTACTCTCTTTCATCAAAGCATAGCATCTGGTTTTTGTGTACCATGGCCAATGATCCAAGTCAATAATGATTTCTCACGGTGGTTTTCTTACTTTAACTGTGTTTTAAGACGTGTACCTTTCGAGCAATTCTGGAAGAGGTGATAGATGGAATTACTAATTCGATTTCTGTCGAGCGCAGATCACGAACACCAGGACCAAAGCTCAAGTTACCGCGAGGATCGTCGACCAGTGCAGCAATGGAGGGCTCGATCTGGACTACAACACCGTCTTCCATCCACTGGACACAGACGGACAAGGATATAAGCAAGGATACCTCACCGTGAACTATGAGACCGTGAACTGCGGCGACTGAACGGTTGCCATGTTCGTGCCCAGAAATAATAAGACCTTGCTGAGAAATAAATGATCACTTCTTCTGTAATAGAAGTTGATATTACGAAATAATAAGCGCATTATCATTTGCGAATTTATCTTTGTGGGATGAATGATCAAACACATGAGATGTGTGTGGTTCTGACATGTCCACGTCCAGGTCCTTCCACGGACCGAAGAAATGCCCTTCTCCTGGAATTACCATAAGGAAATGGTGAGAAACAATCAGTTAATCTCACTATCCAAACCCTAACTAGATAGGTAGTATCTCAAGGAAGATACCTTCATTCGATCTTGGATCAAACTTGCAAATATTGTAATTCACATATCTAATTATATAGCAAGCGCACGCCCCTTGTCTAGTAATGAAAGCCCGTTTCATTGTAAACTTTTGAAAACTCGTGATTTTCAAAATCTTCCCTAATTCGCTGTGTAGAAGCTATAGAGCTTAGGGTGTGCAATTGCACTAGAATTACCTGAAAATTGCACTGGACCACTCGAAAGAAGGGTGAAAAGCTCCTCAAACGCGTGGTTCACCGAAAGACAGGTACGTGAACAGGCTCCTCTTCAAATCGTCCGATTTTTTAGGATGCCCCAACTTACATAACATCCGTGAAGGATGGAACAAAGATGATGAAGTTCTAATTTCTGTGAACCAGTTGGAATCTATCCGGTTCTCGATTTCAAGAAGCCACTCAGGTTTCCGACCAATTTTGGAACTGGGTTCACTATCACCCAGTCGAAATGTGGTCAGGTCGGTTTTATGTGGGACAATAACGGGTTGAATCCAACTAATGCATTTAATTGATATTGACCTACTTTTTCTTTTTCGGCCTTGATATTGATCTACTTTGATGTAATACAATTTTAGCTATTACCCGATCTTGATCCAACCCAGCCCCCGACTCTTCTCCTCCATCATCAACATCTGGCATTGCTTTTCATCTTCGTCTCTAATTACTTAATGATTATACTTTGATTCTCAACTTTACTCTTTCAAATTAGCGACTAAGAAACCCTAAGTTTCCATGAAATAACCCCAAAACAGAGACGGAGAAGTTTATAGAGGTGAGCACGTCACTTCTAAAAGGGGACTTAAAAGCTATATAAACTTACTACATCTCATGAATTCCTAAAATTTACCATGTATTGCGAGCCAATGCATATGATGCTATTGTAGTTCATCCAAAGATTCTATGGAATAAACAAATGATTTGGGAATATTTTTCCAAAAAAGATAGAGAAGTTAATAGAGGTGAGCACGCAATTCCAAAAGAGTACGTTTATTTCGTAGAAAACAAATGATTTGAGAAATATTTTTCAAAAAAATAGTCGCTTGAATCAATTTTAAAAATAAGTGATTGAAAAATATTTTCACCATCTATAAAATTATTTAGACATAAATTATTGTCGATGATGAAATTATTTTTCATTGGCTAATTACTTCAAGCGATATAAATGAATACTTTTTGGAGAATATTTTTGAGATTGTTTATTTTTCTCGTGAAACAAACTCAACGAATTGATGGGCCACAAAAATTTTAGAATGCCCCAAAAAGTCAAACGTTGACTGATTAAAACTTCTGACCATTCGATTCCGTCGAGTTTCTGCAACCACCAATTTGATCCACCTCATCTGATTTATAAAAAGCTTAGATTTTTCTCTGGCAACATTCTAAAAGGCCGAGACGCCGCAAAGTCCGGAACGTAACAAGTTCCCCATTTCTGACTATTCAGTCTTAATCGACTCAAGTGTCAAACAATCCATATTGTTAATTTGATTGCTCTTCCTGGAACAAAAACCATTTAACCCTGGCAGATTTGACAAATTATTTTTGGAGGTGTTAAAAATTGTGGCTCGTGTATCTAACTCTTAGTCATTTTCACACTCGTTAAAATTAAGATCTAGCCGTGCCCATCGAGGGATTTAATTCATTCTCCTTCATCCGTCGTTAAATTTACTCGTTTTAAGTTATCGATTTGTCGTAGAAAATCGGTCGAAAGTGCTTGAAGGTGCCAGTCAAGATATGCTTGATGAAGTGCTAACTAGCCTAACCTCTGTTTCTACTGAATTAATTCTTCGTTCTACAAAATGAATGGAAAATGACTAGAACTTCTTATCTTTCCCCAGTGTAGTGCGGTCAAAAGAGATAAACATGAAGCAAGGATCCACACGTAGCAGCCCCTTCAGTCAACTTCCGAGTCAAGACGTTAGAAAAATTGATCAAATCCCTCATCCAATCTCAGAAGGGCAATTCCGTCATTTCGCGTCGCTCATGCCCTATAAATCTCCCCCATCTCGCTCATCTCCTTGCACACCAAAAACACCCGCTCTTGTATAACCGACACACAAAATCATGGAGAGACTTGGCCTTTGTTTGGCGTTGCTGCTTGGCCTCGCCATCTCCGCTGCCGATGCTCAAACCGCTAGCAATGTTAGGGCGACGTACCACTACTACAACCCCGCACAGAACGGGTGGAACTTGAACGCCGTCAGTGCTTATTGCTCGACATGGGATGCGGGCAAGCCCCTAGCTTGGCGGAAGAAGTACGGATGGACCGCCTTCTGCGGGCCGGTCGGGCCTCATGGGCAACAGGCTTGTGGCAAATGCTTGAGGGTAGGTGACCCCTTGTTTTCTTTCTTCCACTAGAGCATAGCATTTGGTTTTGAATATTGTACAGAAGTTTGATTGTAGGAGGTAAAAGAAAACCTTCAGAGATTTCGAACCTTCTTTCTGTTTTTGCACTATAACTTTTGTTTCAGGACGTGGTATGTATTTCGAGCATTTCCGAAAGAGGTGAGAGATTTGGGTTAACTTGTGTTCCGTTGCACGCGCAGATCACGAACACGAGGACCAATGCTCAAGTTACCGCGAGGATCGTCGACCAGTGCAGCAACGGAGGGCTCGATCTGGACTACAACACCGTCTTCCATCCACTGGACACCGACGGACAAGGATATAACCAAGGGCATCTCACTGTGAACTACCAGTTCGTTAACTGTGGCGACTGAACCACACCCGGTTTCTTTCGCGCCCAAAGTTAATAAGACTTTGCTGAGAAATAAAGTATAACTTCTTCTGTAATGGAAGTAGCTATTATCAAATAATAACGAATTGTTATTGTGAATCTATTTGCTCTGTGAAATGAATGATCAAAACACGGGAGATGTGTTGTGTGTGGTTCGACAACAACTATGTCCATGTCCTTCCACGGACTGAAGAAAAGCCCTTTTGCGGTAACTATCAAAAGGAAATCGTGAGAATCAATCAAGCAGGCAATCGCATAATGCAAACCGAAGTTAGATAGTGAGTATTTCAAGAATATGACTTCATTTGACCTTCGATCAAACCTGCCAACACTGTAATTTGTATCTCTAAACACAGAGTAAATGTATGCAAGTATATTGAAGTATGCGATGATTACTCTCCAGATAAAAAAACATTTTGAATGAGGTATTCAACTCTCGGGATGAATCGAAAAAGAAATCAAGTGGCTAAGAATTAATGCAGAATTTCAAATGGGATAAGATTAATGAAAGTCAAGGGGCTACAAAGAGCCAAAGCCTGAACCCGTTTCATGATTTATAGATGGACCGAGCTAGACTTTCACCACCACCTTCATGCTCCCGTCCATAACCCAACCTCGAGCTCTCTTAGTAACTTGATAAGTCGGTCCATGGCGCTGCCCATTCTTCAAATTCAACAATTTAAGGAGAAAAGTTCCTAACAATGGACCCCGAGTCGGGTCAAGTCAAGCATGGGTTGCTAAATTTTCATTAAAAATAAATGAGTCGAGTTGGGTTAGATCATTTTGATAAAGGCCAAATTATGTCATAAATTTTCAATTGGTCAATTTGGTCTTAAAACTTTTTGACGATATATCAATCTAGTTATTCCGACTAATTTTAGCCGAGAATCGCTAACATGAATGCCAGGTTGTGCTTTACGTGGGACAACCCCTCCTCAGCCTAGAGTTTGAAAAGTAAAAAGAAAGAAAAGACAAATAATAAAAAATAAAAAATTCAGAAAAATCTACAAATTGTACAAAAGTTATTCGTATCAACAATAACCATGCTATGTAAGACAGTCGCTATTCACGTCGGTGATTTTCGGCTAAATTTTTCAAGAATATACTAACAAATCATCAAAAGGTTTAAAGTGAAATTGACTAAATCAAAAGGTTTAAGACTGAATTGCACGTTGTATAATAAGTTTAGGACTTTTTGGGTAAATTTCCTCCATCTTCGGTGATGAGAGTTCCGGGCTTGATGTTTGCTTCACGGGATGATTATTACTTTAAACGGTCCACCAAAAATCTACATCCGCAATAAACTCATTTCTTTTTTGGTATCCACATGTATTTGGAAGACTAAAGTTGAGAATCGAGACATACTCCATCGAAGTAACTCTTCATAAGCTTCCATGACATTGAGTTCGACTGAGCGATCAGCCGCGAGCCTCCTACCAACGAAGTCATTGCATCCATCTAGCCTCCAACCATGGCTGTTGTTCCTTGTTCCCGCTTTGCATCGATGACGTCGAGAAGCCTGCCACGAACTTCGCCGTCTCTATTTTGTCTCGCGAGCTTCCTTCACGATCGTTGATTCCGGAAGATTATCATAAGAAAGAAACTTTATGAAAATGTTTTAGCAAAAGGAATATTAAAACTTAAATATATATAATTATAAAATCATAAAAACGGCCACTTGTATTTCATGAAAATGCTTAAACAATGAAATTTTATTAAAAGTTTATAAGAAACAACATAGATTAAATTAAATATGAAAGTGATTTTGCAAATGGGTCGAGTTGGGTCAAGAAATTTGTATTGCGCATAAATGGGTTATAAAAGGATTAATGAGTCAAATTGGATCGGGCCATTTATGACCCGACTCAATCCACCTAGGCGACGAGCACGCCGATTGGATTGTAGTTCCCGGAAAGATTGCACGGAACTATCCGAGTTAATCAAGCCTTAATTGACGGGGCCGACGCTTTGAGAATGCCAATAGAAAATCAAAAGTTGACTGAGCAATTCCGTCGAATAACTGCAGCCCTCGATTTGATCCACCTCCATGTGCTTTTTAAAGGTTACATTTCCTCTGAGAAGATTCTAAAAAGAGGGGCGACAAATCGACAAGTGAAATTTCCGAGCTCCGACACGCCACAAGAATTCATAACGACGTGTCCCATTTTTTTACTCTTCAGTCCTAATCGAGGTGCAGATTCGGACATTCTTTCGTGCTAATCCCATTGCATTTGTTGCAATAAAACAAGTAAATCAGAATTATCGTAATCTATACGATTGCGTTTCCACCTGTCAAAATGAAAAATGGAGCCATGCCATTGAGGCAACATTCACATGGAGAAAGTGCTTAAGGGTACCAATCAAGGTATGCTTAATCCCAAGTGATAAAGTTTAACACCACAAACGATAGTTTAGTGCTAGCTAGCTAAACCTCTATTTCTCTTAGATTAAATTCTTCATTTTTTTACAAAATAAAAGAAAAATGAAATATATATATTCACAGGGTAGCGGTCAAAAGAGATATTCATTAGAAGCAAGGAAGAAGGATCCACACTTAGTTAGCCCCTTCAGTCAAGTCCCAAGTCAAGACGCAATTTCGTAATCCCACGTTGCTCATCTCCTATAAATTCATGCTCTCTTGCTCATCTCCTTCAACAACAAGAAAACCCACCGTTCTTTCTTGCGAAACATGGGGAGATTTAGCCTTTGTCTGGCGTTGTTGCTTTGCCTCGCCATCTCCACAGCCGATGCCCAGAGCGCTAGCAATGTCAGGGCGACCTACCACTACTACAACCCCGCGCAGAACGGGTGGGACTTGAATGCCGTCAGCGCTTACTGCGCGACCTGGGACGCAAACCAGCCGCTGGCGTGGCGGCAGAAGTACGGGTGGACTGCCTTCTGCGGGCCGGTCGGGCCTCACGGGCAAGACGCTTGTGGCAAATGCTTGAGGGTAAACGAAATCTTCATAGGCTTTTTCGAATCTTCTTATTGATTTCGCCCTATGACTTTGTTTCAAGGCCTCGTATGTGTTTCGAGCAGCTCATAAATGTCGCGACATGGAAAAAAAAAATAAGTCATCTTTTTTCGGGCTAATGGATTATCGAGGTTAATTAATTAACTAACCTAACTCGGACTCTCCCAAGTCCATACCAAATCGCAACTTAAGGTTCGAATGATTAACATGCAATGTGATTTGAATTTGGAGTCGCCACTAATCATTTTTGGTAGGTCGATTAGAAACCTAAATAAAATAGCGGGAGAAGACTATCTTATTTCTGCGAACCGGAGATTAAGAGTCCGGGACTTGGTTACATTAATTACAACTAATGCCCTTTCGGTACCTTAAAATTCATGAAAAAAATAATGGATTTGACAAATTTGATGAATTCTACTTGAAGATCAAAGAATCAATTTTTTTGGGTTTTTCTTCTCTTGACATTTGTTTGAAATAAAAAAATTACATGGAATTATGATGAAATAAGTTCAAGATTACTCCCCAATTTGAACTCGTGCACTAAACTTGTGCTTCGGGCTTGTCTTAACCATTGGATCGATTTGGTGACTCGTTAGACCGAAATCTCTTGGTCCTATCTCTCCTTCACGCTTCTTTCTCAACTCGCTAGAATTTCATGAGACGCAATACGGGCGTTGATATTTTTCCCTTTTGCTCTCCTTTTATTCTCGTACCATTGATGTCTCATCGTTGATATGCATTGTTATTTAACATAAAAACATAGAAAAAAAAAATCGTGTAGAAAATCCGAGCTAATTTGTATTTGAAATTAAAGAAAGTTAGGGAATCACTTAACTTTCTTTTTCTTTGTCGAGCTTGAACGATGGTGATGAACTTGTGGCTTGTGTTGATGGGTGCGAGAAATTGGCAATGGTAGCACCGAGCTTCAAAACACTCAAGCCTTCTCAAAACTCTCTCAAAATTTTTTCTCAAGAATTCTCTTTTTCCTCTCTAAAGAATTCCTCTCAAAAACTCTCTCAATTCTCTTTCACCCCAAAAAACTCTCTCCATTCTCTCCTACTTCCCAAAAAAACTCTTTCAATTCTCTTTCACTCCAAAAACTCCTCTCCCTTTTATAAGCAAAGTTCTTCATCCTTCATTCTTCATCTTCATCTTCTCTTCTTCACCTTCATTTCTCCATCTTCCATCTTCATCTTCTTTTCTTCATCTTCATCTTCCCTTCTTCATCTTCATCTTCTCTTCTTCACCTTCATTTCTCCATCTTCCATTTTCATCTTCTCTTCTTCATCTTCATCTTCTCTTCTTCACCTTCATTTCTCCATCTTCCATTTTCATCTTCTCTTCTTCACATTCTCTTCATTATCTTCTCTTCATCATCTTCCTTTCTCCATCTTCTCTTCATCCTCTTCTCTTGGTATCTCAAATGCAGTCCCCGAGGTTCTAGTATTTGCAATACGTCCTTGAAGTTCTAGTATTTGCAATACAGGTCCCCGAAAAAAATATTTCTTTCAAGCCCAAATATTCTTGGTACGTTTTCACCCCATGCCTAGTCCAGGCCCTTGTTGAATTAAGTTTGAATTATATGCCAATGCTATGTGAGATGATTTTTGTTTAGAACTAAAATTAGTTCTAATTTTTATGCAAGAAATAGATTAGTCAAAATTTTAGGTGTCAGCATTTGCCCTCTTTGAGTGGAGGCTCGTAGAGGTTCCGCTCAAAGATAAAATTGAACCCTAAATTTTGATAGTGCAAATGATGGATGAATTTTTTTTTTTTTTTTTTTGCGGGAGTTTTAATCCCATTTTTTGTAATGAAGTGATGCATGATATGCGAGGCTGTAAATAACATGTGTCATAATTTCTCTTTTCCATGTTAGAGAAACTGCATATGGATCGCATACGAGAATACCTGTTTTACCAAATACCTCATAAGCTAGTGATTCCCTTAATTTCCAAGTTTCTTGCAAACACGAGGACCTTAAGGTATTCGGCCTATCGGTTATCGAGACTTCTCCCTAATGCGAGACAGCGCAAAATATGTGTATCCTTCCGGATCACAAGAGCTACGTCGTTGTGAGTCGAAAGAAGTAGAATCAAGTTCACAAGAGCTACGTCGTTGTGAGTCAAAATAAGTATAATCAAGTTCACAAGAGCTACGTCGTTGTGGTTGATTAAATGTCGAAATCGCCGGTGCATATGTCTTCACGATTCGACAAAGGGGAACCAAAATCTTAAGAGCTACGTCGTTATGATTTGGTTTGGATCAAAATCACGGGTGCTTATGTCTTCGTGATTTGATAAAGGAGCCGAGAATCATAAGAGCTATGTCATTATGAGCCGACTAAAGGTCAAGATCACCGGTGCATATGTCTTCGTGATGCGAGACGAAATCATAAGAGCTACGTCGTCATGATAAGATGTCAAGATCGCCGGTGCATATGTCTACACGACTGACAGGAGAGGCATATTGCACGAATTGAATAGTAACAACTATCATCGGAGGAGTTGTTGATTTGAAAATGGGTTGAAGAAAACTTACCTGGGTTCTCCGAACGATTAATCAAAGAAGAAACAGATCGCTTCGTATCATACATGGTAGGCATTTGCCGGAGAGAACTTGCTCATTCAATAATCCTTGGATGAATTTCGAGACCTTGGGAGGGACATCGAACATCGGGAATGTATTACCCATCATAGAATGTACGAGGTAACATGCGCAAACATATTCAACAATGAGTTCATGCAAAACTTTCCGACCGAGCTTGCAATGATTAGAAATAACATGTGTATAATGCAATCACTCATACTATGGTTTATGCATAACCATTCTATCAAGTTTGCATTACCAATCCTGTCCAGGGATATTCTCACATTATGAATACCTCGAATGTGAGTGAGATGGGGGGACTTCGGTCAGAAAGGATTTTCTCTCACTCTCAAGAAAAGTTATTTATCTCCGTCTGCAGGATTCAAAAGAAATCACTTAATCTTTCCATCATCGCATTCGATAAGGATCCGAGTAATCTCGCAATTGATACGACCGAGGCCGATCTCGGAGGTCTTGATTAGGACCGTAATGAGGGCTAGGTCAAAGGTTTACAAAGGGGACTCTAGTTGAGTCAAGGTCTTGAAATGAATTTCTTCGTCATCTCTCCGGGTTTACAAGTCAAGAACTCTGCAAAAATGAGAGAGAGTAATCTTGCTCGAACTTCTTCGAGTGATGCTTAAAATCATGGAACTCCACATTAATTCAAGTGCCCTAGTCGGAAAAAGGCTTTTAAAGGGTTGTAATGGAGGTAATGATTTGGGGAGTGAGAAACGAAAGGGTTCGTTTTGGCTCGGAAAGATATTTGAGAAGGGGCTTGATGTTGGTGATCATTACAATCTTGTCACCGATCGTGGCCTTCTATGATACTATCATTGCTCGAGGATGGTATGAATGAAGATTGCATTTGCAATTTGACACTTCATGGAGATTTTTCTCTCAACCCTTTTAGGATATACGGGAAAATTGTGCATTCAAGTTCGAAATATTCTACAAATGAACAATGAATTGAAAGGGCATTGGCCTTGCTTTTGGTAGGCGCTTTGCTTTTTAAATGCCCGGGAGTTTTTTGTGGAATCGGCTTTTCCTCTTTCTTCTCCTTTTTTTTTTTTTTTACTCCCAACTCTTTTTTATGATTGTATCTTGATGAGTTCATTGGGAGATTTTCTATGGATCCAACTTTTCGGGTCCTTCTACTCAAAGATGGGCCATATTTGTTTTGGGACAACAATGATCACCAATAAGGGCTTTTAGAAACGAATTTGCGAGGCTCAAATGGATTGTGCAAATGGATATAGATGTGTGGGATAGAAAAGAAATGCTCTTCGTCACCCTAAGGCACTTGAATTAAAGCGCAAGTACAATGCAAAGAACCACCCGAAGATTGATGTTAGTCCAAGCAAGAAGATTTCTAACCATTTGTCTCGTGATGCTTGATGGAATTACCTCTGTTTTGCCCCAATGTGGGGTGGTTCTTGGCAGATGTTGTGGAAGTGAAATCTCCGCTCAAATGGGTTGATCAACGGATAACTTGCAGTGTTTAGGGTAGAGAAATGAACGCCTCCATCACTTCGATCATCGTACCTTTCGCGAGAAAACTCTTTACCTCGGGAATGCGGAATTTTGCCACCGTTCATCTCGCTTTGAAAAAATTGGACGTGTTTGGGAAAGGATTGCCTTTCATCATCCTGTCATGCCCCCTCCCGTACATTCGATGTACCTTATGTAGTTCATGTTCCTTATTCGAGTTGGTAAATTAAACATGAGGAACAATCATGTGCAAACCATGCGGTGTATGAGTGTTTTCGAGCATATAAAATGCAGCAACTTTTTAGCTTGGCGGATAAAGTTCGCAAGTACATAAAAAATTTCTTAGGGGCGTGGATCGTGAGTTGCCCCTGTTCATGCAAATGCGTTGCAAAACTTCATTGTACGCCTTGAGACATGAGATTGTCAAAGGCTCCAAGAATTTCTCATTTCATTAATTTTTTCGGGGAGAGGGGATACTTCTCTATTTGGATGACAGTGACCCTGTAAAAATCAAAGGGAAAGCATCAATGTATGTACTCATGTTCTAAAAGAATTGAAAGCGATACCACCTTACCCATGTACGTATTCCTCGCGAACTTTGAATTGAAAAGATCGATTCATCTTGGATCGGATTGTATGTCGGAACGTTATCTCTCCCGGTTATAACCGTGCTGTGAGCTTCGATCTGCGAAGCAAAAAATATTTTTATTAATCTTTGTACATTGATGCCAAATCCCAATATCGACCCCGGGATGCCTCGGACCACTTGTCATTCCCCCAACCACTATCTTTGCGGTGTTGTTGGCGTCCACGGGTGGTTCGCTTTTGTTATATTGTTCTCAAAGCGGTTAGCGATCCCCCGTCGAGAATAAAAAAGCTAACTTAGAGTTTGAAAAGGCGAGAGTCAATTGGAGCGATACGGAGTTACCCATCTTTGAGCCCGCTTGGTCTTTTCCTTGCATTCTTCCAAGTAAGGCTATTCGGAATCTCTCTTTATGGGCGTTGAGGGGCGTCAGGAATGATTTGCTACGGGCCTAGCTTAATAAGGAACTTACGCATTTGATAAGAGAGGAGAAAATTCGCCCTTTAATTCTAGACAACTAGAAAGTAAAAGTATCCCACGGGGGAACTATACATGGAATTAAAGGAGTATTCATGTGAGATTGGTTCCACCTCTTTTTTCTTGGCCATTCTAATGATCGGCTGATTTTGTCTTGGATCATACACCAACGATCGTTGTTTGAGGATCCATAGTCACTTGCTTCGGATCACAACTCGGAGGTCCTTTAGCTCGGCCCGGGCGACCAAGGCGGTGAGCTCATCATCAAAGTAACCTTTTGATTTTTCGGGCAATTGATACTCGAATTGGGCATTGCTACTTGCTAACACTGGCGACCAGATTTTCCACTTTGTTTTTGCCGTGAGCGGTCGACTCCTTGAGCTTGAGCCTCCGCCGTCGCTCGGGAACTCGTAGGGATGATCAACCGGTCCGTTGCTAGAACCACCAGCGGAAGGTCGGTATGGCCGGTATTCTTGATTGGGAAGTGGTCGGGTACTTTTTTGCTCCGTAGGTTTTCCCGGGATTAATCTTCCAAGTCAACTTTGCTCCGGTCGCCTTGGTTCCAAGCTACATCGTGCTTCTTGACTTATCTCTAAATCTGTGAAGGTGATTTGTGACACTTCGTAGAGTGAGCCCGTTTATATTCATCATTTTGAGTACAGCCATTGGTCGTCTTGAATTGATTCCTAGTCTGTCGAAGCGCCTCGATGAATATAGAGTGAAGCTCGGCGGACCAAAGGGGCCTTTTCTTTCCGACAAAATCGTCGTAGTAAGTTTGGCCATAGTTCTTTTGTTCGAGTAATTGCTTCCTTACGAGCATCTTGCCAAATGTTTTGGAGCACTCGAACGCAGGCCGGCTTCTTTAGGATGCCCCGAGCACCATGCAATATGGCCCCGTTATGAAGCTGGCGATCATCACTTGCGATGTGACGATGACCGGTATATCCAACTCGAATCAATGATCTTTAAGAGACGAGACCGTCCATATCGATCCCTACCATGGGTGTGACGACGATGTCAAAATCATATTTATCTTGTCTCGGCTCCTCTAAGGCTTCCGTTGCTTTCACATAAGTGAAATCCCGTACATGCACTTTCTCGGCATGGCAACAAGGATCGAGAAGGAAACGGGGTTGCCATCAATGGCCATGACTCGCAGATCCTCGGGATATGAGGCTTCCCATACTTCCGCTGGAATGTACGCATACTTATTTTCCTTTCAAAACCATCCATATGTAGACCGAAAAAGGGTGTTTCGACTAGAGACCGGGCTTTAGATGTTCTTTGGACTTGTAAAGATAAATTGCCGAGAAAATCACAAAAGCGATGATGGCCTTTCGTGACGAGTTCTAGAGGTGCATGGAGACTTCAAGTTCTTTATAAACTTTTTCGGATCCGTTGGTCCCATGAGACACTTTTCTCTCCTTTTCGATCTTAGTGCCTTGGATCCATTTCGTAATAACTCTTACCTCTCGCTCAATCCGTCGTTCTTTTTACTTTTCGACATGGAGGAGCCCTCAAATCTTTTCACTTTCTCTCTGAACGAGACGGTTATTTCCCTCCTCAAATCTTTTCGGTTCCTCCTACGAACGAGGCGATTATTTCCCTCCTCAAATCTTTTCGATTCCTCCTACGAACAGGCGGTTATTTCCCTCCTCAAATCTTTTCGCATTTACTTACGTGAAGGTTTTCAATGCTTAGTCAAATCGGCGAGGAATTCACGCATTTAAACATGATGATGTTCATGGATAGATCCTGTTCTTTGCCCCTGGATTAAAGAAGAATGTCCCATGGGGATCTTGTAAAAAACAGTACATTCATTCATACATGTCACTACTTCTCTTGAGGATTCGTAAGGGTTGGCTAGTAATGCTCAAAGAAGAGATATTTTGAGAGCCCATAATAAAAAACTAAAGCTTCATGTAGGCTACACATTCGGAGTTCCATCGGCGTTGAATTGGTGGCTGTGACATCAAGGAAACTCCAATTGTAGTGATGCATGTCTCTTCCCTCGAAGGGCATCGGTTACCTCTGCAAGACGGACTTTCCGGGATGTATCTCCAACGAAATCGGATTGTACGAGAACTTGCTCAGGGGATGAACTGGTGAATGAGCATTTTCAATGCTCGAGATGTGGCTCATCGAGGGACATGTCACCAAAGGAGATGGGGCCGCTACGAGACATGGCAAACAATCGGTGTTGATAGCATCCCTATACCTCTTGTTCTCTGCTCGAAGCTTTTCACTTTCTTCCCTCGAAACGTAAGTTCATGACTTTCATTTTTAACCTTCAATCGGGTCCGCTTGTTTTGAAACCAAAACTTGACCTTCAAGGGCTCCATTCCTATCATCCGGCTCAATTCATTTTGCGTCTCCTATTCACGTAAGAGCACTCCTTGAAGGCGAGCTTCGAGCACTTTGATTTGATATTTTCTTTTACGGGGGTTATTGCATTTGCCGCTGCCATTGTTATTCTTGTCGAAATCTTGAATTTCACGCCAAGAGAGTTGGGTTTTACGGCTTCGGCGTTGGATGCGGTCTCGAAATCCAGCGGTTCGCTTTCGGGGATGTCCAGGTTGGTTGCCTCCGGTAAGTGCTTGATGGCCTCTAAACATGTTGGATTGAAATACCTCTTACCGCCTTTTGTTCACTCTATTCTCCGATGTATGCTTACTCTCTCCAAATTCTTTCGAGTAATCGGGTATGTTCCAAAGCCTCCCTTTAAACGCGGATGAAAATCACTAAGCCGACGTTTTTCCCAAGATTTCGTGTTTCCGCTTTGCCTTATTTTTTCAACGTGATGGGACCCGAATCCACTCGCACCGATTTTCTTTTCTTGATAACCATGCTTGTCTCCCACTCGTTTTCAATCATGGTGGGACTTCAACTCTTTTTGTAACTTTTCGGTTTGTGAGGCTCGAGATCACGGATTGACGATAGATCCAGGATCCAATGAGCGAAACGCCCGTAGTTTTACCCGAGTAACTAACGTGGCTCATAAGAATTGCTGTTTCTTCTCTCGGAAAGTATGCTTGTCTCCCACTCGAGTTTTCAATCATGGTGGGACTTCAACTCTTTTTGTAACTTTTCGGATTTGTGATGCTCGAGATCACGGATTGACGATAGATCCAGGATCCAATGAGCAACGCCCGTAGTTTTACCCGAGTAACTAACGTGGCTCCGCAAGAATTGCTGTTTCTTTTCCCGAAAAGTATGCTTGTCTCCCACTCGGTTTTCAACATGGTGGGGTCCTCAACTCTTTTTTGTAACTTTTCGGATTTGTGAGGCTCGAGATCACGGATTGACGATAGATCCAGGATCCAATGAACGAAACGCCCGTAGTTTTACCCGAGTAACTAACGTGGCTCACAAGAATTGCTGTTTCTTTTCCCGAAAAGTATGCTTGTCTCCCACTCGGTTTTCAACATGGTGGCGTCCTCAAATCTTTTCGTAACTTTTTCGGATTTATGAGGCTCGAGATGGTAGATCCAGTGATTCACGGATGAAACGTCCGTAGTTTTACCCGGATAATTGACTCGACATCCACAATAATTATTGCTATAGCTTTTCTTGCCCTTTAAATTAGGATTTAACGCCGAGACAATTATCGCTTTCATATCTTCATCTCCAACCTTCTAAGCACTCTTTTGCATCCACTCTCTTTTTTAGCCGCTTCAACAACAATGGCTTCCCCCTCACACGCCTTCTCGGTGAAGTTTTGGCCAAATGGGAGAAACTTTATAATCTCCTAGGCCAGGGCTACTCTTTATATAGCCAACCATCCGGGAGGCGAAACCGAGATTCGTCTTATGTTTAGGGATATGGGCACCGCTTCCATTGAAGGTACCAAGTTAGAGGAGGAATACGGGATCTTCCCCACCCTCTTTACTAACTTCCTGGAGGACTTACCATGTTGCTTATCAAGATGTTACTTTGGCCCACCTTGTGAAGGCACAGCTATCGGGATCGGTCGGACAGCTTGGTGTTGGCCGTCTTGTAGTCGACAATTATAAGAAGGCCCTCGACTACGGTAATGAACAAGTCTCCTCTTTGGTTCGTGAGAGGGAAACTTGGTGGGGTGTTTGGCCATGTCCCAGACCATCTTCGAGCGCGATCCGCTCAATATTGTTTTAAAATTTCAATGCACATGGTGGAAGAAAGGTTGGACGATCGACCCTAGATATAGCACAAGGGAGAATGCTTGATCCATGACTCGGAATCTGCTGGCGAGCATCACGAGGACAAGGTAGCCAACCTCAAAGAGAAATGTGAGCTCCTTCTCTTTAAGTTGGCGGATCTCGATTCTCGGAGCGATCGGTGTAGGCGGAGCATCAACCGTATGGAGAGTCGGTTAAACTCCTTTGTGATGCTCATTAGGGCTCGGTTTGGCTTTACGTTTCCACCCCGTTGATCTATTTGTAAAGCTTTCCGATGAATGAAATGAATGCAAGTTTTTACTCATTTCATCTTGGTCGTCATATTTTTTCGCAAGATAACCCCTTTTACTCTGCGAATATGTAAATCTCACGCTCCGATGGTCAATCCAATTGGGCCGGAGAGGCTCCCCCATTCGAAACAATCTCTCAACAAAGATTAGTAGCGAGGAAACAAACGAATGCTCAAATGTGAACAACTCGTGAATCGTATTAATATTATAACTCGATTATGAAAACATCGAGTGAATCGAGCATAATATTTCTTTACTAGTCGAATTGATTGGATTGATAAAGACACGACCATCCATCTCGGCCAGAATCAAAGCACCACCAGGGAGCACCTTCTTTACTATATATGGACCACCATAGTTTGGAGCCAATTTCTCTTACGGGAGTGGGACTATTGGCAATAATTTTCTCAAGACCAGGTCATTGATATGAAAATATCGAGGCCGAACTTTTTTGTTGAATGATTTAGCAACTCTCTGTTGATAACACTGGGCCATGACATACGGCCTTAAGTCTTTTTTCGTCGATCGGATTCAATTGGCTTGCTCTCTCTTGGATCCATTCGGTTTAAGTCGGCTTAGCTTGAGACGGTATACGTAAGGAAGGAATTTCCACTTCAACCCGGTAGAAACGACCTCCATTCCATATACAAGAGAATACGGGGTTGGCCATGACATACGGTAGATGTCCGGATCGAGGTCCGATACGCCATAAGTGCAAATGGCAACCTCTCATGCCAATCGCGATAATTTTCAGCCGTCTTCGCTAAAATTTTCTTAATGTTCTTATTGGCGGCTTCTCTTGCTTCATTCATCCGAGGACGATATGGAGAAGAGTTCAAATGCTTGATCTTGAATTCCTTAAACAATTCGTCCATTAGTTTGTTGTTTAAGTTCGAGCCATTGTCGGTGATTATGGCTTCGGGTGAACCGTATCGAGCAATGATATCCCGGCGGATAAATTTCGCGATATTTCGTGCCGTGATCGCTAAATAGGATGCGGCTTCGATCCATTTAGAGAAATAGTCAATCGCCACCAAGATGAATCGATGCCCATTTGATGCTTTAGGGTTGATAGGACCGATAACATCAATGCCCCACATAGAAAACGGCCGTGGTTCGAGATAATTGATGCAACTCATTTGGAGGGACATTAATCTTGTCACCATGAATTTGACATTTGTGACAGCTCCGAACATCTTGAATACAATCTTTTTCGAGTGTGAGCCAATAATAACCCAACCCCATAATCTTCTTAGTTAAAAAGTGGCCGTTCATGTGTGGACCACGAATCCTTTCATGTACTTCCATCATCGACGAACTCGCCTTTGGGTCAACGCATCTTAGTAGGACGAGAATCGAATGACCGCTTGTACAAATTCTCTCCATTCAAGAAGAACTTGAAGCCATCTTCCTTATGTGCTTTTGGTCGGACACGGTACTTTTTTTCGGGGAACTCCCACGCTTCAAATATAAATCTTGATGTCATGGTACCATGGCTTACCATTGGGTTCATTGATCACGGTCATACAATATGCCGGCTTTTTTAGTACCTCGATCTTCAGTGGGTCAACCTCAAGTCCATTAGCGACTTGTAACATTGAAGACAAGGTAGCCAATGCATCATCGAATCGATTATGAGTCCTGGGCGAGATACTCAAATGAGATATCCTCAAATTCCTCTACCAATTCATCCAAATACTCATGGTAGGGTAGCAATTTGGCATCTTTCGTCTTCCACTTTCCAACAGTCCGAAGGATAATCAAAGCGGAATCTCCGAACACCTTGAGTCGGGCTATCCCCATTTCAATCGCGGCCTACGGACCGAGGATGCATGCCTTATATTCTGCTATGTTATTTGTGCAAGGGAATACCAATTTTGTTTGCTACGAGGATAATGCGACCACCCGGAGATATCGAACAGCGCCGTGCACGATCCCGATAAATTGACAGCTCCGTCAAAATACATAGTCCGGATGTAATCCTCCACCGACATGATTCGATCCTCGGAATGATAAGCATCATCATCTTGCCCCGGATTTTCAGCTAGGGTATCTGCTTATAGCTCGTCCCTTGATTGACTTTTGAGACAAATATTGAACGTCAAACTCGGAGATAAGGATTTGCCATTTAGCAAGTCTACCAATCAAGGCGGGCTGATTAAGCAAGTATTTGATGGGATTGCATTCTGTCACGGAGGCACTTGGTAATGCAAGGTATATTACCGAAGCACGTGCGTACCCGGCTAACGCCGCACATGTTTTCTCTACTTCGGAGTACTTCATTTTCGAAGTTGTGAATTTCTTGCTCGAGATAATAAATGGCTCGTTCTCTTCCATCCTCCTGCTTCTCTTGGGCTAGCATAGCACCCAAGGATTCACTAAGGATTGTGAGGTAGAGGATTAAAGGTTGCTCCGGTGTTGGAGGAATAAGCACGGGTGGATTCATGAGATCTTTGCTTGAGTTTTCCAAAAGCTTCTTCACATTCGCTATCCCATTGGACTAGCGCATTCTTCTTTAATAGCTTGAGGAATGGCTTAGCGGTTTCGATAACCGAGAGATGAATCGAGCAATATAGTTTAGCCTTACCCATCAAACTTAGAACTTCTTTAACCGTCGTCGACGGTTTAAGCTCACGAATAGCCTTAACTTTCGAAAGGTCGACTTCAATGCCCTTCTTGCGTACCACGAATCCGAGTAGCTTGCCCGAGCTGGTCCCAAAGACACACTTGGCGGGGTTGAGGCGTAACTTGTACTTTCGGGTCTGTCGAACAATTTCTTCAGCGTTTCGACGTGATCTTCTCCATGCCTTGTTTTTGCTATCATGTCATCGACGTAAACCTCAATCTCATTATGCATCATGTCATGGAAAAGGGCAACCATGGCTCGTTGGTAAGTGGCTCCAGCGTTTACGAGACCGAACGGCATTACCCGGTAATGGAACATTCCCCATGGTGTAGTGAAAGTGGTTTTCAACTTGTCATTGACATTCATCGGGATCTGAATGTACTCGGAGAAGCCATCTATGAATGAAAATAATTCAAACCTGATATAGTCAACAAGTACGTCGATATGCGGGAGGGGAAAATCATCTTTAGGGCTGGCCTTGTTCAAGTCTCGATAATCGACACAAACCCGAATGCGGCCGTCTTTCTTCATGACAGGGGACTATGTTAGCGACCCAATCGGAATATTCGTAGTCTCAATGAATCCTACATCAAGAAGCTTCATGACCTCCTCTTTGATCTTCTCGCACTAATTTCGGTCCGGCCCTCCTCGACTTTTGCACGACCGGCTTAGCCGAAGGATCGATCGGCAAACAATGCTCGACAATGGAACGGTCAAGACCGGGCATATCTGCATAGGACCAGGGCGAAAAAAGTCCCGGTAATCCTTCAAGAGTCTCGATCGGGCGCTCGGACATTTCCGAGGAAAGGCTTGCCCCGATCTTAACTTTTTTATGGTTTTCCGCATCGCCTAGGTTGATCGAGATAGCTTGTTCACCGGTCAAGGGCTTGATCTCCTCATGTCGTTCGAAATCTTGACGAACTTCCTCATAATCCGGACTTGAATTCATCAAGGTCGTATACTTCGAATCCACTAGATTTCCCTCCTCATGTGTCCCCCATGATGACAAACTTGTTGGTCGTTGGTTATCGTCATCGGGTTGGTTTGAGGAGTGGAATCGAGGGTGGTACGCTCGAAATCGTGCCTGTTATAATAATATCTTCTAGCGGTGTAGCTCGATAGGGAACACCTTCCGGGGCTTGCTTTGGAATTGCTCTCGAGGGAATTAGAGCTGGCACAACCGGCGGAGGGCTTGAGTTGGACGGCTGAAGCTTGGCTATGAAGTTATCCATCATCTTGTGAGACATCATCCCTTCAAATCGCTCGGTTAGAGCACCAAGTCGTTCATTCAAAGTCTCATGGACAGCGGCGTTAATGTCGGCCATTCTCTTCGCCACCAATCGAGTAATATGCGGAGGATCCGTGATAAATTTCCTGAAAAGCGACAAGTCAAGAGTAAGTACAACGAGCGAGGATAGAGAGCCGGTCCATGACTTCCTTCTAGACTCAATGAACGAACTAGACATGACCAAAAGATCGCATCGGCAATTTTCAGTTTCATCGATTTTTACGAAAAAATCCGTATTAATTGATACGTTGGTCAAAATACGTCCAAATTTTACGAGCTTATAGTTGAGAAGATGATGAACAACTTTTATGTTGGCCAATCGGACTAGAAATGAGCGGATCAAATCAGTTTAATGTGTCTTTCCAAAAAATCGCATTCAGAAAACTGTTATAACCACAGGTAGTTAAAAAACGAAAGGCCATCTTAAATTATGAATTTAATTCTGAAATTTTGTAGGATATTAGTTGAAACATAGGTCTACAACTTTCATGTTTGACACTTACTCAAAGCTCGATCGTAGAATTTAGTAAAAATCGTACAACAGGAACGAGCCAAATCAGAATTGAGCACAACTGATGAAATTGTAAAAACTACGGAAACAAAGTGTGAAATTGGAAACAAGACAATGAGATTCATAAACAATCAACCTAAACCATGGACCAGCCCAAAATAAAAATGAGATAACAGGGCGTAAGAGACAGGAAATTACCGCTCATAGGAAGAAAATGTCAATCACTAAGATATGCGCGTGAGTCGTGGATTCAAATTTTAGTTCTTTTAGCAAAAATGAAATGAAAGACGGAACGACATGTCGCAGCTTCGCGCACGTTCATCATGACTAGTTGCCGCCTCGCATACCTAGTCATGACTAGTCGGGTCCAATCATCTCGGCTTGGTTGGTCGACAAGGGCAACTCTCATGCATCATAGCCTCACGCACATGAGAACAACCCTTGAGCCATTTTTTTGAAGAACTCGGGATCCAAGTGGGATAACCTTTAGCGAAGCCTTACCGCCAAGGTTAAAGAACCACATAAATACCATCCCGAAACTATCGGGTGACCCGGGTTCGGTCACAAGTCAAGGTGGTGTAGTGCAATTATATTAGGGGCATGCATGACATTTTAAAGGCAATCAGCACTCCGATAGTTCAAAAATTAAAACTCTCATCACCAAGCACACAAAACAGAGGTTAGCCACGACTCCTCCCCTTATAACTCCCTTTCCTCGCAAAACCATTTAACACATAGGGATTAAAATTCAACCAAGATTGCCAAATCAAGTAATTTTCCTTTTCATGAACTTATCTCGCTTAAGTCCTCTTTGACGTCCCCAATGAGTCGCCAAGCCGTCGCGACATGGAAAAAAAAAAAAGTCATCTTTTTCGGGCTAATGGATTATCAGGTTAATTAATTAACTAACCTAACTCGGACTCTCCCAAGTCCATACCAAATCGCAACTTAAGGTTCGAATGATTAACATGCAATGTGATTTGAATTTGGAGTCGCCACTAATCATTTTTGGTAGGTCGATTAGAAACCTAAATAAAATAGCGGGAGAAGACTATCTTATTTCTGCGAACCAGGAGATTAAGAGTCCGGGGACTTGGTTACATTAATTACAACTAATGCCCTTTCGGTACCTTAAAATTCATGAAAAAAATAATGGATTTGACAAATTTGATGAATTCTACTTGAAGATCAAAGAATCAATTTTTTGGGTTTTTCTTCTCTTGACATTTGTTTGAAATAAAAAAATTACATGGAATTATGATGAAATAAGTTCAAGATTACTCCCCAATTTGAACTCGTGCACTAAACTCGTGCTTCGGGCTTGTCTTAACCATTGGATCGATTTGGTGACTCGTTAGACCGAGAAATCTCTTGGTCCTATCTCTCCTTCACGCTTCTTTCTCAACTCGCTAGAATTTCATGAGACTGCAATCCGGGCGTTGATATTTTTCCCTTTTGCTCTCCTTTTATTCTCGTACCATTGATGTCTCATCGTTGATATGCAATGTTATTTAACATAAAAACATAGAGAAAAAAAAAATCGATGTAGAAAATCCGAGCTAATTTGTATTTGAAATTAAAGAAAGTTAGGGAATCACTTAACTTTCTTTTCTTTGCGGCGAGCTTGAACGATGGTGATGAACTTGTGGCTTGTGTTGATGGGTGCGAGAAATTGGCAATGGTAGCACCGAGCTTCAAAACACTCAAGCCTTCTCAAAACTCTCTCAAAATTTTTTCTCAAGAATTCTCTTTTTTCCTCTCTAAAGAATTCCTCTCAAAAACTCTCTCAATTCTCTTTCACCCCAAAAACTCTCTCCATTCTCTCCTACTTCCCAAAAAAACTCTTTCAATTCTCTTTCACTCCAAAAACTCCTCTCCTTTTATAGGCAAAGTTCTTCATCCTTCATTCTTCATCTTCATCTTCTCTTCTTCACCTTCATTTCTCCATCTTCCATCTTCATCTTCTTTTCTTCATCTTCATCTTCCCTTCTTCATCTTCATCTTCTCTTCTTCACCTTCATTTCTCCATCTTCCATTTTCATCTTCTCTTCTTCATCTTCATCTTCTCTTCTTCACCTTCATTTCTCCATCTTCCATTTTCATCTTCTCTTCTTCACATTCTCTTCATTATCTTCTCTTCATCATCTTCCTTTCTCCATCTTCTCTTCATCCTCTTCTCTTGGTATGCAATGCAGTCCCCGAGGTTCTAGTATTTGCAATACGATCCTTGAAGTTCTAGTATTTGCAATACAGTCCCGAAAAAAATATTTCTTTCAAGCCCAAATATTCTTGGTACGTTTTCACCCCATGCCTAGTCCAGGCGCCTGTTGAATTAAGTTTGAATTATATGCCAATGCTATGTGAGATGATTTTTGTTTAGAACTAAAATTAGTTCTAATTTTTTATGCAAGAAATAGATTAGTCAAAATTTTAGGTGTCAACAATAAATAGGTGAGAGGTCGGATCATTAACTCAATTTCTGCTGCGCGCAGATCACAAACACCAGGACCAATGCGCAAATTATCGCGAGGATCGTCGACCAGTGCAGCAACGGAGGGCTCGATCTGGACTACGACACCATCTTCCATCCGCTGGACACCGACGGGAACGGATATAACCAAGGACACCTCATTGTGAACTACGAGTTCGTCAACTGTGGCGACTAAATCGCACCCGGTTTCTAGTTTTCGCATTTTCGTGCTCAGAAATAATAAGACTCTGCTCAGAAATAAATGATCACTTCTTCTGTAATAGAAGTTGTCATTACGGAACAATAAACAAAATTATTGTTGTGAATCTCTTGTTGTGGAATGAATGATCAAACGGACGAGATGTAGGCGGTTCGACAATTTTGTCAATCCGGAACAAACTTTCAAGTACGCCTTCTCATTTTAGGATCCATACACTTTTTTTTGTTTGTTTGTTCAATCTCATGTTTTGCAATTTTATATGTTTTTTATTTGTTGACCTTCAAGCCAAATGCCATCGGCTTCATAACCATAGGAGAAAATGTACCGTGCGACATATAGTTCGATGACGTGCAGTTGGATGCCACAAATTTTACGAATGATTATTTCGATTCCAGAACTATTTAAATATATCTCGTACTTAATTGGTCGGAAAATCCGACGTGGTAATACTTTTTTTATCATGGCTTTTCAAATGATCAAAGCATCGAAGGAAGGAAGGAAGGAAGAGCTAAGTCAAATTGGGTAAACAAC
This sequence comes from Rhodamnia rubescens, assembly GCA_021437795.1. Lineage (NCBI taxonomy): Eukaryota > Viridiplantae > Streptophyta > Magnoliopsida > Myrtales > Myrtaceae > Rhodamnia > Rhodamnia rubescens. The sequence continues at coordinate 723,872 of JAILYA010000006.1, read as the reverse complement.
ATCCCTTTTCTGTTTGGAAAATGTCATGTGATGCTGTCCTCTTGATTTTCAGCCAACCCCCATTCATGTGATTGTAAACCTTAATTAGATTTTCTCTTGAGAAGTTTCTAAAAGGCCGACGAATATGAGTTCCGAGCCGCCACAAAATTCATAGCGAGTGCCCCCATTTTTGACTCTTCGGTCTCAATCGACTGAAAAGTCAAACATTCTACAGTGTTAATTTGGTTGAATTTCTTGGAATTGAAAACAAACAAAAAAATCCTAGCAAATTTCACAATTACTTTGGTACGTCTTAAGGCTCAGGTCAGGTGATCGATTAAATGGACAAGCTAATCGGAAGTCTAAAGACTTGTCATAAAAAATACAATCGAGTCCTAAAACAACAAGTGCAATCAAGTCTTAAGCTTGTCACGGAATTATAGTCGAGTCCTAAAACATTCATAAGATGCAATCAAGTCCTAAAACTTATCAAGTAAGTGCAATCTAGTCCTAACAATTTCAAAAAGTGCAATCAACGGAAGGATTTAATTTCACAAATTTGACAAGTTTTGGAACCTGATTGCACTTTTTGAAAATTTTATGGCTCAATTGTACTTTCTAATAAGTTTGAGGACTTAATTGTATTTTTTGAAAATTTTAACACTCGGTTGCACTTGTTGTGGCTTGTTTTAGGGCGTCCAATGTAGCTATCCCTAAGTTAAATTAAAATCGAGTCATGCCATTGGGGCAACATGCATAGGCATCGAGCAAAATTTATTTTCTCTCGTTCGTTAGCGCGTTGACTCGTTGTAGGTTGTCGATCGTCTTGTAAGACTAGTTTACATAGACGAGGTGCTTTGAGGTAGGAATCAAGATATGCTTAATTCAAAGGAAGTCAAGTTTAACACCACAAGTGACAGTTAAGTGTTAGCTTCCCTACCTTTATTTCTCCTAAATTATTTCTCCTAAAAACAATGTAAAGTGAAGAACCTCTTTATTTTTCCCAGTGTTGCGATCAAAAGAGATAAAACATTAAAGAACAAGGATACATTATCGCAATGGGTGCATTTGTTTCACAGAAAACTCAAAATTTGAAAAATATTTTTTGAAAAATGATGTTCTTATCACTTGCAAAAATTAATGAATGAAAAACATTTTCGTCACCTACGAAAATAATTAGGCATAACTTGTTGTCGATGAGAAAAATATTTTTCGTTGACTAATTTTTCTAAGTGACATGACTAATCATTTTTTTCGAAAAATATTTCTCAAATTTTGAGTTTCCCGTGAAGCAAACGCACCCAAAAAGCATAAGTTGTCTTCTTCAGTGACTGGGGTGTCGGATTTGCTAGAAGAAGTGCTAGACTCCGACGCATATCTAGTACAATCTATTGAGGATAACGTTGCATTTGGCACCATATATTTTACAGATTGAGAATAGGAAGTCAAGTTCGTCTTAGTCGGTAAAGTGGATGAAGACCGAGTGAGTCTTGCATGGACACGGTTTATGAGCCCAAAGCAGTTGCAAGCGCTTACATGATTAACGGCCATGATGGACACTAGCCCCGCTCATCTAGATCAACCGTCACCACTCCAAAAGCGCGCGCGCACGCACACACACAAAAAAAAAAAAAGCATAAATTGCCAAGTCCTAAGCCTTCCCCTTCCTCTATCTTTGTTTCTCTGCCGTGGCAAATCGAGAAACTTGGTCTGATTGAAGACGGGATTGTCTTACTTTTGAATGAAACCTTCTGTTTGCGGGTCGTTCTCCATAATTTCAAGCATGGTCCACAATACCAAATTTCAGATGACATTGCATGCATGCCAATTGATGTCTCTGATTTCACTAAAGGGATAATGACACGTATATAAAATCTATGAACTTTGGTCCGATGTTCATCAATGTGGTCCCTGAACTTTAAATTTATTCAGCGTGGTCCCCGAATTTTGGTACACGTTCAATTTAGTCCCCTGAGTATATGAAAATGTTCAATGTTGTCGTTCTATTAATTCAAGTTTATGGACAATATTAAACATTTCACAAAGTCCGGAAACAAAAGTTAATACTTACCAAAAGTCCTGGGATCGTATTGAACAAATTAGAAATTCTGATTACATTGCGCTTTGGGCTAAAATTCGGAGATCAAATCGAACAAATTTAAAGTTTAAGGATCATGTTGCACATTGGATCAAAGTTCATAAACCATTTATATTATTTTTCCTTCACTAAACAAGCATGGTTCCAAAGAGAGTCACACTTTTGGAGTGAATACATGCTTTTTAATCCAAAGAACTCCTGTTACTCTTGGTTCCATACTATTCCGACACATGTAGAGATGTTATTGGAGTGTGTGCCTTCCTTGGAGGATAATGAGCAATCTTTGCTCCCCATCTGCTTTTGCGTGGTCGGAATCTCCTGGTCCTTAGACCAAAATCTGCTTGGACTACGACCTTATATCACAGCAATACACAACTGAGTTGCCCCTCCACACCGGAAAATAACCCATCAAACAAACAATCCCAACGGCCGCATAAAATCTATTTTCTTTCTTATTGAAACTTCTCCGGGAGAAGTTTTGGTAACATCCCAGAATTTCTTTTTAGCTTGAAACCATGCCACAGGACAAGTTGCACTCACGCATAATTTGCTGAGAATCATTGCCGGACAGGGAAAAAGCATTGAAGACTGTCGTACATATTCCTTGCTTTATGGCTACTGCTTCCGATTCTATAAATAGACCACCTTCTTGCATCAAAGTAGTCCCAATGTAAGGGCAAAATATCATGGCCGAGGAAAAGAAAAGTGAATTAAGAGGGTGCATCAAGACCACTACAGGCCCTTGGATAGTCCACAAAGCCGGGAAAGATGGAAGGCTTGTCACACGATACCGATTCCCTTCGGAGTCCGAACGCCAAAACAACAAAAAAAGGGAATGCAAGCGACGAGCCTTGGCCCGAAAGATATTTTCCGGCCTTCGAGCTCATGGAAATTATAAGTTGCCTAAACATGCCGATTCTAATGACTTGCTTAAGGCTGTTTGTGAAGAAGCGGGCTGGCATGTCGAAGAGGATGGAACTATTTCCAGAAAAGTAAGTATTCCGAACATTGTCACGATCATAGTGCTCAAGTGTCACCAGTTAACTTTTTTATTCTTTTTATGCCCGTGTTGTTTTGTAACGTTAGAAGAGTAGAAGCTTTGGTTTTCTTCACGATGGATAAGCACGTTTACATGTGTATTTACAAATGATGCTGCAGAATGTTCACTCGGATTTGTCAAGCTCAAGTTCTCCAATGGTATCACTTGAAGATCCTGATTATTGCACTTGTGGTGATCGTGAAAATGTAGAACATGAGAACCGCTTTGCCTCAAAAAAAGCCTCTTTGGCCATGGAAGTTGTTCGTGAAGAAAATATTAATCTCTCACTCTCATTATGACGATTAGGGTAATATCATAGATAATTTTACATAACTCCAAGTTAGAATGAAGAGAGTAGCATACATCTACATCTCTGTGAATATACTATAGCTACGTTGGAAATATTTGGAATGACTCTAAAAGAGATTTAGTCATGGAGTAGTTTGGGGTTGATGGTTACAAGAGTAGAGTGATGTATTACCTATGTTCGTCTTGTTGCTTATAACTTCAGACAAAGTATTGAAATGCTATTCTATATATTCACTTGAAATGGGTATTTTTTTTTCTGATAACACTTTTAATTCATTTTTATTAATACGATAGAACGTGGGGTTGCCAAACTAGAAAGTGAAGCTTTACAAGATTTATGATCCACACTTTTTGTTATCATTCCAAGATGTTAATTTGACAAGTGTATGCGTGGTTCCTGCTTTTTATAACAGAGGTGGAGGGTTACTCAACTCAAAATTCCCCAACACATTACTGCACATGGAAAAAAAAATACAAAATGTGGAAAAAAAGAAGCAATCAAGGCACCCTTTGTACGTCCTTTCTTCTTTCAAGATTATTTTTTGCTTGTTGTGTTGTGGTGAAGTAAATCCATCCTAACTACACTTAATTGTGATCAAACCTCAAGTTTAGTAGAAGTAAGAAATAAGGAGCAATCTGAGTCAGTCCTCCAACTCTATTTTGTGTCCAATTATGGAAAATGGGGGCGTAGAGAAACCCGTTCGACACAATGGAAGCAGTCCGCATAGCTAATCAGCTTTGCCTTTTGCTCTTCGATTAAGGGTTCCCATTGTCGCCTATGTGTGGACGGGTGTGCTTCTTTCCGATACTCCAAGAGCTGTGTGTTGTTCAGGAGTTTGACGAGGTCTCTCGCTTTCAATTCGTCAACCACGGGTTCGATGACCCGCATCATTCTCGGGTCAGACTCACTTCCCCAGTACCCTTCTTTCGTGATTGGTTCGGTTTCCGCCAAGTACTTTTGGCCTATGTCCCCATTCTATTCCTTGACTCTATGACATGGGAAAGATCGTTGTTTTGCTTATTTCTTTGTAAACGAATATGCAACCAAAAGGGGTGCATCGATGCTACGAAAATTGGGAAATGTACATAAAAAAAAAGGTCCTAAACTTATTGCATTTGTATCAATTCAGTCCTAAATCTTTCGGTCGGATTAATATAGCCCTAAACCTTTTTGGATTAGTACCAATTTAGTCCATTTGATCAATTTTAGCTGAAAATTGGACCTTGTGTTGAGAGCCATCTCATAGGCAAGTGGCATCTTCACATCTTTGTAAATCCCATCTATACTTCCGAAGGAGCCCTCACCTAAATGAAGAATAGTTTCCCCCACGAAATTGAGGGTTAATTAGAAGTCACATAATGTCGTCTTATTTGAAAACATGTGGGACCTAATTGCATTTATAGATGAAGAAAGAAAGCTCACGAGACTTTCATTTGGGATCTCCTCCAAAGATACAAAAAAAATTGTCCAAAGAGTCTTAAAAATATTGCACTTTTAGCAATTCGGTGTTAAATCATTAAATTTTCATCAATTTTGTTCTAAACCTTTTCATATTTTATCAATTGAATCTTTCGGCCAATTTTGATTGGAAATCATTGGCGTGGATGTCGGCCGTCCTATGTGGCATGGCAAGCGCTAATGTGAACAATTTTTAATAATATTTCAATTATTCTATTTTCAATTTTTATTTTTTCTAATTTTTAATTTTTAATTTTTAATTCTCTTTCTCTTTGCTTTTTTCGAGCTAGAGAGGGCCATCGAGCCCGTAAGACGGTCTTTATCCACGTCAACGATTTTCAACTAAAATTGACTGCATTGACTTAGTTGGAAAAGCATTGAAAGGTTTAGGACTTGATTCATAAATTAAAAGGTTTATAATTGAATTGGCAAAAATATAATAATTTTTTTTATATTTTTTCAAATTTTAGAAAATGGAATCTAATAGACCTTAGAACCGACCCTAGAACCCTGTGACAAGGTAAATTCCACGTTTAGGTCATGTATGGTAGGTTCCAAATTAAAAAAAATGATGAACTTGTTCCGACGAGGTAGGTTTTAGGTTCTAAGTGGAACTTGAACGGAATCGAAATCGCTCACCCCAAATAGCCTTTCGAAAATGCTGTAAGCATGAGGCAAGTGGGGACCTACCTTGTGCTTTCAGCTTTGCCAAAGTTAGTATTTAACCAAAGGAGTCCCAAAAAAACCCTTGTCAAACATCCCAAATCTAAAGGCGGAAAACTGAACCGAACGCAGTTAGTGTGTTTGCTTTTCCATGAAATCTAATAACCCATGGGGCACTGTAATTGCCCGCGACATTGTTCAAAAGGGTCTATTAAACAATGTCATGGGTTAATGACTAATCTAATTAGTTCTTAAAATGTCCCATGGCTGCACATCGATCCTCGACTTGACTCTTCCAAATCTAGCAGCAAAGAAACCCGAAGTTTCCATGGAATCTCCAAATCCCCTAGATACACCATGCTGTTATCGGTCACCGAGCAACTCCAGAAAACTCTCCATCGAACCAACTGTCATTTAGATTTGCTCAACTTCCAGTTCCTCAACCTTCCGCTTTAACACAAAGATGGGGAAACATATGCAGGTCAGCACACCAGTTCCAGAAGAGTGCTCGAAAGGCAGATACAGTCGTCGTCTCATGATTAACTAGAATTTTCCATGCATTGCAAGCACATGCACATCATGCTACTGCAGTTCATCCGAAGATGCCACGGAACAAACCAAGGCTTGAAGAACGGAGCAGAAATTTTCCAGATGATGTGTCCTTTTCGGTTTTAAGCCACTCATGCATCTGATTTTAGAGCTTAGATTTCCTTGGAGAAGATTCTGAAATGGCCGACGGGGTTAACAAGTTACGTTTCCGAGCTCCGAGACACCACAAAACTCATTTTGACATGTCGGTCTTAATCGACTCCAGAGTCGAACATTCTATATATAGTGTTAATAGGATTGCATTTCTTGGGTCAAAAAAGAAATAGACAATACTAGCCAATTCTAATATTACATTTTTGTACGAGTTGTGATTCTGATGATGCATCAAATTCTCTATTTCTACGCTTGTTATAATTCTTGAGGGTTTGCCAATCAAGGTACACTCATTGCAAGGGAAAATTGTTGAAAAAATCCTAAATCTTTCGCACTTTTACTAATTCAGTCCTAAACCTTTTAAGTATGTCAATTCAGTCCTAAACTTTTTCTCCTTTTGCTAATTCAATTATATTGACCGGAAATCACCGACGCGTGGACGCCGGCCGTCACACGAAGACCGCCGACACCGATGTAGATAATTTTTAATAATTTGTAATTTTTTTATTTTATTTTTTTTTCCTTTAGAGGTGAGCTACTTTGCTGGCCACTAGATGAGGGCCGACGACCCTCGTTGTACCACTGGGCAACGCCCTTGCCCAGCCCTCACCTGGCCGGATCGGGCCGAGCAATGGCCGCGATGCCCTCATCGTGGCTGCAAGGGCTTCATAGCCCTCTCCCAGTCCGCGGGGGCTCCTGATTCCAGAAAGTCAAGAAGAAAATAAAGAAAAGAATAAAAAAATCAAAAAAATTATTATAAAGTATTAAAATTATCTCGTCGGTGTTGATGGTGCCACGTAGGATGACCGGGGTCCATGTTAGCATTTTCGGCCAATGGGATTAAATTGACAAAGGGTAAAAAGGTTTAGGACTGAATAAGAAAACTTAAAAGGTTTAAGACCGAATTGGCAAAAGTGCGAAAAGGTTTAGGAATTTTTTCATGAATTTTCCCTTAATTTAAAGGAGTGAAGTTTCCACAAATGATGGTTAAGTTCTAGCTAGCTAACCTTAATATCTCCTAAATTACTTCTTCCAATTTTGATACTAGGGAAAATCCCAAATTAGTACACATGTGATAAATGAAGAGTAAAAACTTCAAATTGGTATGCCCATCAACTACTACATGTCATCCAACTCAATAATTCGATGGTAAAATTTAATGAAACTAACGGAGGGTAAATATGTCACATGTGTACCGGTTTAGGATTTTTGATCGTCAAAGAATTAGTTTGGGATAAATGTCACATGTACATCAGTTTAAGTTCTTTCGTGATATTAATTCTTTTACATAACAAAAGAGAAACGAAGACTCCTTTATCATTGCGGTCTAAAGAGTTATATTGGCACTGAGAACAAAGGAAGAAGGATCCCCACCGCTTCAGTCAAGTTCCAAGTCAAGACACAAGCAAATTTATCAAATCCCTCATCCTATCTCACAATGGCAATCTCATAATTTCGCATCCCTCATCTCCTGTAAATCTCCCATGACAGCGAAAACAACCACTCTTTCTCTTTTTGCAAATCATGGGGGGACTCAGCCTTTGTTTGGCATTGTTGCTTTGCCTTGCCATCTCCACGGCCAATGCTCAGAGCGCTAGCAATGTCAGGGCAACGTACCACCACTACAACCCCGCGCAGAAAGGATGGGACCTGAACCCCGTCAGCGCTTATTGCTCAACATGGGCCCCGAGCAAGCTGCTGGCTTGTACGGGTGGACCGTCTTCTGCGGCCCGGCGGGGGCATCGTGGCCAAGAGGCCTGTGGCAAATCCTTGAGGGTAAGAGAAAACTTAAGAGATTTCAAACAGTCCTTCTATTTTTGCCTTGTATAACTTTTAGGACCTCCTATATGTTTCGAGCAACTCCTCCAGAGGTGAGAGATCGCATTATTAACTCAAGTTCCGCTGCGCGCAGATCACGAACATCAGGACAAATGCGCAAACTACCGCAAGGATCGTTGACCAGTGCAGCAACGGAGGGCTCGATCTGGACTACAACACGGCCTTCCGCCCATTGGACACAGATGGAAACGGATATAACAAAGGACACCATCGTGAACTACCAGTTCTTTAACTGTGGTGACTGAATCATACCCGGTTTCTAGTTGCCGCAGGCTCTCCCCCAGGAATAAGAAGACTTTGCTGAGAAGTAAGTTCTCGCTTCTTCTGTAATAAAAGTCGTTATTACGAAGTAAAAGTAAATTACTTTTATTGTGAATCTATCGTCTGGTTGGATTTCATGTCCTCTATTTAGAGTGGGAATTGAAGATCACTCTACTTAGATCTTCAATTCCAACCCAAAAACTGTGCAGGAAAACTTGATTCTCTATTCTACAATCAAGCTTGTTGACGAACTACAGCGCGATCCACAACCGGGAGATGAAAGTGAATTGCATACGATCCTACGGATGGACCGGACCCTATTTTCGTATAGATACACATATCAAATCTAGCCGATCTTTTGTAGCGGAGGAAAAGGAACTCGTTAGAGAAGCAAATGAAATCAATGCAGTCACCGGCCAGAACCTCCACGATGGGGCCGGATAGAGTAGCTCTCGCTCTCATAAACCAGCCAACAGTATTCCTAACTTTGCTAGGGGAGTCGGCCATTAACTTGACCTTTCAAACTTTGGTAAAATGAATGCCCCATGTGAAACGAAACCCGTTCGCGACCACACCTTAAGCATAAGCAAATCAACATCCTGGGACCCCGCGAAGTGAAAAGGAGATGGAAAAACAGAAAAATGAGAGGGATGACACTGACAACAAATGACTGCAAATGACACTGCAAGTGAGGTCGACTTTTATGATTCATTTGTTTAACGAAAAATAAATGATTTTGAAAAAAAAATAAAAATAATCGATTCTATCACTTGACATAATTAGTCAATAAAAATCATTTTTGTTAGCGAAAAAAATTTATATCTGAGTATTTTTCAAAGTGATGAAACATTTTCTGTTCATTCAATTTTATAATTAATACGAGCGATTAGTTTCAAGCTTGATTTTTTAGTCCAGTCAAACTCAAGTGAAAATTTTTAACACTCGATTGAGCATGAGTGCAATTTCAAGCATCAAGCACATGAGTCGAGTTGAGCTCGAGTTTGGCACTATATCGACTTGAGTCAACTCGTCTATGCCCGTAAGGAGGGGGATGCGACCGGGGTTCGAACCTCGTCCATAGCAAACACTAAAAGAGAAAGCGACAGACGGGCATGTTTCCATGGACACATAAAAAAGCGTCAAACAATTCGTAAGGATTACGCTAAGTTGTAATGACTGTTGTATATATACTAACAGATACTCTTTGTCCTCAGGCCTTTCTCATGTTTCTTGGAGAGGGATCTATAATCTATCTGATATATTGAACCAAAATGGACATTTAATGCATTGACTTTAAGTAAAAAAGCCACAAAAATCGCATACTATATCCACCGTTACACATATAACTTGAACTTTCTTTATGAGATCAGTAATCCCAACTTATGCTCACTTATACACATTTATCCTAAACTTTTTCTTGTGATATAAAAAATCCGAGTTTGCATCTATGTGCTAAGTGCACCCTTCGTCAAGGTTCCGTTAGATGATGTTTCAGCCAAAATAAGATCGTTTTTATTTCATTTGAGCCATATGGGCACCATGCAAATACCGATTACTTTTTGACATTTCGTGTAGATAGATTTTTAACGGTTCTTACGAGATAAAATTTTGACGAAGGTAAATGTATCATACATGTATAAGTTTGAGATTTTTGGCATCACGAAAAAAAGTTTAGAGTAGTATGTCACAATGGGCAACACTTAGGGTTTTTGTGGCTTTTGCCCTTACTTTGACGAGGGTAGAGTTTCTTTTTCCAAATAGTACTTTAAAGGTTTGGTAAGCAGCAGATGGGATTTTAGCGCGTTTAATAAATTTGACTTTACTGAGAGGAGCCTTTCTTCCGCATGTAAAAGTTTAAATTTTGTTAAATTAAAGTAAAGAATTTGAGATACACTTTTAAAGTCTCAAGTCAAATTGTAGACATCATTTACAAATTTTGTACAACTAAGAAGAACAATTATATGGTGGAGGAAAATGTTTCAGATATAAATAAGTCCGTCATGATTCAGGACATAAAAATAGAATGGTATAACAGGTTAGCTTTCAAATGATTAAAACATCGATACGAGTAGATATGTTCAATTTAATCCCTAAATTGTATAAAAACATTCGTTGTCCTTAGACAGCATTGAGTATCTTCATAGAGTCCATGGACTAAATTAAATATATATCAAAAGTTCAGGAACGGCATTATATATTGAGCTAAATTTCAAGGACCACATTGAATAAATTTAAAGTTCAAGGACAAGATATATCAAAAGTTCGGAGATTAAATTGAACGTATGTCAAAAGTCCATTAGCGACATTGAATAAATTAAAAGTTCATGGACAATATTGCACATTAAGCTAAATTTCAAGGACTACATTGAGCAAAATTTAAAATTTAGGGATCATATTACATATTGAGTCAAAGTTCATATACTATTTGTGCCATTATCTATTTTTCTCATCAATAGAAATAGGGAAGAACAAAAGCCTTGGCAATTTCAAACTGTCTGTTCGCACAAAGGCTTTTCCCAACAGTCAACCAACACTGACTTTGGCCGCGTAGGTGAGGGCATGAACTTGTCCTTGAGGACTTAGGGCTAAATTCATTGCCAAATTAAACTCTAGCCCTAGCCTAATTTAAGCTAATAAATCAATGTGGCTCAATCCCATTTCGCTCCTTAACTAACTAAAAACATAGTTAAGTGTTGACTTCGGTTTTTTTGGGGGCTTAGGATTAACAATTTCTTGATGATTTTCTTGGTATAACCCTTTCCACCTTTTAACATATTGTCCTTTTTTCAAGAGTGCATTCCAACGATTATATTTCATTACCATGTTAAAATAAAGTAAAAATTTTTTTTTTAATTCCAAAAAATATCCCAATATATTTTAGTGCACATTTTGCTCGATCAATGACAAACGAGTTTGTACTCTTATCATTCGTGCCCAATTTAAATTCTAACAAAACGATAATGAATAGGAGCAGCCGACGCATCTTTTACAACCCGTCACAGTACAAATGGCAAGTCATTACTGGTGGATGCTGCCATGTCATGACTTACTCACATGTCGGGGAGTAAATTCGTTGCACTCTTTTTTTCCCATTTAGTACTAAACTTCTAAATTTTGCCAATTAAGCTTTAAACATATTCTCACTTTAACTATTAAGTCTATCCGGTTAATTTTGGCTAGAAAACACCATCGTTGATCTTTGGCCATCCTACGCGGCACGACCAAGATCGACGTGGATAATTTTTTGTGATATTTTAATATTTTTTTAATTATTTATTTATTCATTCATTTATTTTTCCTTTTCTTAAGTTTTTCTTTTTTACTCTTTACCGTTTTCTTCTTTTCTTTTTTTATTTTTCCCTTTTTGCCTTTGTCGGCCATCGCCGGGCCTCATGGATGGCTGGCAAAGGTCATTGGCCTCGCTGAGGCCGCCCTCGCCCAACTGGGCCGGAAGAGGCCACCCTCCCCCGGGGTCGGTGATGGCGGCCCTTCCCTAAGCCCCAGCGGTGGGAAAAAGGAAAAAAAATGAAAAAATAAAATAAAGAAGGAAACAAAATGAAAGAAATAAAATAAAAAATCGTAAAAATATCAGATTATTATTCATACTACGTCGGCCATTTTTCGGTCAAAATAGATCTTATGGACTCATTAGCAAAACATGAAAATGTTTAGGATTCAATTAACAAAATTAAAAGGTTAAGAGCTGAATTGTTAAAAGTAAATTAAATTTATGATTTTTTGGACAATTTTCCCCTCACACGTGTGTTATGCCACGTGGAGCAACCACAAGTGGTCATACACAATTTGATAGGGATATATTAGATTATGGTTTTCATAAACATTGAATTCTATTCAACTTTTTGCCCGTGGACATAATGGCAGTTGACGAACTGCCTTGCCCCATTTCCTCCATTGTATTTCTCTACTTGTCATGTCATTTTCTTTTTAAACCGGATTAGTCCCAATTCCCCAATTTGGAGCGAGTTTAAACGCTGGACATTGTCATTCGGTAAATATTAATAGGGCCAGGTTTTCTTTTGTGCTTGAAACATTGTTAAGACAAAGCCCTTGCGCCGCAAAATGTTGGTCGATGGACAGTTTGAAACTCGTGATATATGAAACGGCTCCCTAAAAAACGTCACGCCGCATAATTTGAAGTTTTAAATGATTGCCATGTGGGGTTCTCCGTCAACTGAGCACTCGATGAATCTAAAAAGAATTAATGAAATTCAAACAATAATCGTTTGTAAAGTAATGGGACCAAATTTAACATTGTACAGTAACTTTGGCACGTCTAAGGTTGTTATCCCAAACAAGAATGAGGAATGACGGTTCATAACTATGGTTTCCTTAACGTGAGTAACTGGATTTAGGCCCGGCGTAGAACGGAGCGGGCCCAATCAGATCTGATCCGACGTATTAGGTTTGCCAATGGGCTTGTTCATTCCCAAATCAGATTTGCGATTTGTTTATAGAAAAATTAACGTCCACGTTCTTCTGGAATTACTGTATTCCATATTGGGTATGTAATAAAATACTTTCTAAAAAGGGTAAATAATGATACAAATTGGTCCGCGATGGTTAAAAGATCCATCTTATAGCCGGCTATTTTCAAGCCGACTGAGGCTCGTGGTTTCTAAGTAAAGCAACAATTGTCAGTCGGCCAAGCTCTTTCTTAGAGATCTAATCATGTGCCAATTCGTGTCACGTACGGGTAATCTCTAATTAATGGGTTAGAACTGTGGATACCATCTGCATGAAAAATTCTATGTGCTTCCATGCAGTGGCCATAGAAAACAAAAGACTGAAGATAAAAAGTTGAAGTTTTTTCAAAGATGGGCTCATAGTCTCTCTCACAACAGACACATATTCAACAGAAGAGGAGAAAATTGACCCCAAAAACAAAATGTCATGTAGGATTTTCATTCTAGAAAAACCGAAATGTGGTATTTTTTGTGTGTGTAGATTTGATGAAATAATCAATTTAGGTCTCAACTACACTATTAGCTTGGGTTTTACGGCTCATGATTGAATCGTCTGTTATAAATATTTACGCATCTTCTTCCGAGTGCTCTTTTAACTTTCCTATGGACGTGAGAGCATGCGGGAATATATTTTTTCGTCGGAGTTTCTTTCTGTTTGGTCACGTAAATTGGGTGAGTACTCTAATCTCAACGAAAATCGGAAAGCATGGGAGTTTAGTCTTCCTACGAGCCTTCTATACAAAGGGCTAATCCTTCCTTTTAGCTTATTTGAGGAGCCCTCGGAGTAGTTTTCAATCGCCTCTCGATTGAAGCTAAACATAATCGGCAATTAAGGCGATATGATTTAATGCACGCTCTTCGATAATGATACGTGGCTCTTTGATAATGACATGTGACAATCATGCTACCGACCGTCTTATATAAATCTCCAATTAGTCTTAGATTCGACCTGAAAAATAACTCTTAATCAGATTAGCAGGAAAATAAAATGGAACACAAGATAATATTTTCCGACCCCAAAAAAAAAAAAAATAGAGATTATATCTGATAATTAATGAAAAAGAAAGAAAAAATGGCAAAGAAACACAAAAATCTAAAAGAGGGCCCTTCTCTATTCCTTGCCGTTATGCGATTTGTTGCCTCTTTTGTTTTCGCTGTGTCGCAACGCTTCGCACTTTTACTACACGAATCCGTGAAAAGAGGTAATTCGTCAAAGTGGAAGAACCCCCAAGCATGGTTTCTTCTCAGCGCACGCGTACGCAGACAGACACAAGAACTTTGAGAAATTTTTTTTATAATCTTATTGATTATTGTTTCTGCCCTTGTTCTCATCACTCGTGGAAACACGAAACTGCGTCTCTCCGAAACAACCCCCCAACACGTAATTCTCCTCCTCCTCCGAAACCAGACCGAACCCACCTCCCGATTCCTTTGACTTCCTCAGATCCACACCTCTTTTTACGTAAAACCGAGCTCTTCTTCCTGTTTTCTGTCCTAAAGTCGTGATTTTTGGCTTCTCTGTTGTGGTTACTGCAAGTGGTTTGGTTCTTGAATCAGTTCTTGGTTGAATGCTGCTGCGGAGATAACAGAGAGGAGGTTCTTTTTTGTTCAGAGAGAGAGAGGGGGAGAGGAGTCATGGCTGGTCAGGCCGTGAGGGTGAAGAGAGAGACGATAAAGGCATGCATGACATGCCCTCTTTGTAATAAGCTGTTGAAGGAAGCTACCACCATATCACTCTGCCTCCACACGTGTAAGTCTCTTAAATTCTTCGACTTTGAGCTGATTAATGGCGTATTTTACGATAGTTTTGATCTGGGTTTGGTCTAATTTTGGGGCATGTGATGGTGGGGCTTCTCGTTCTGTCTCTACGTGATCGGGGTTTGTTCCACTTTGGGGTGTCATCAAATGGGCGCATTGAAGATTGGACTTTTGTAGCTTCTGGAATTTTTGCACCGAGTTAATGTTGCTCCAGCTTGTTTTAAGTTCTGCGCGTGCGCTGTAACGGGCTGTAAAAGAGAGATTGAAGTATTCTTTCTGCAGGAGTTTCGTAAATCAATTTTACTTAAATGACCTTGTATGTGGTTCGTCTGGGTTTTTAAGTTCTTGATAATCGTCTCTGTGGCATTGATCTGCTCTGTCTGCAACTTAGAATTGCATGAATCTAGAACTGGAGAAATATATCCAGTGGTTGGTAAAGAATCTTTCTGTGACTAATGCTGTATGATTTGTGGTTTCTTTTTTCTCAATCCCTCCTTGAGTTTTTGATGCGGTAATAGCGCAAGTCAAGGTTCATCAAGTATATAGTGCTGTAGACCTATTATTGTATTCCTTGGAAGGAAAATTAGGTGCTTTCTAATAACTTATGAGAGATGGAAGCTGTCGTTGGTTAATTTGATTGACCAATGGAGAACTTGGGATTGGAGAAGGTTCCAGTCTTAGTGATACCACTTACGTCGGTCTACAAAATATACCCTGCATCAAGTGAAAACTGTTTTGTTGGTCTCTGCAGCTACTTCTTCTTCAAGTGCTATCTCTTCGAAGTACCCTACATAGTTATGTCCCAGCTCTGTGTTTTGTACTGGCGATCTCCTCGTGGAATTACTGACCTCATTTGAGTACCATAGCCTGTGACTTATTGCTGCTTAGTGCACTTAAACACTATCTCATTGGATTTGAATCCGTTGTCATTTAATTCCAATGGCTTTCTTCTGATGCTTCTTGTCTGGTTGTAAAGTTAAAAGAGTTATTTGCAACCAGCAAAAATTGAATTAAGAAGATTGTGTAAAAAATATATATTTGTGGTGTGCAATAGGTTTAGCTTGAATTTTGATTAGTTTTGTCTTTAGGATGATACAATCGTCTCTCTTGTATACTTGCATACATAAACGGAAAGACACAAGGAGCGTAGACCTCTTACATTGAAATTTTGAAAGTTTTTCCAGGCTCTATATTTGCCCCAGAATACAGTTATGTCCGTTTCGGTCTTAGGAGTTTTACACTTCTAAATCAGCCCTTCGTTTAGCACAGTGGTCCTGCGAAACTCGTTACTTGTTTTATGTTTTCATTAGAAAGCAAATTTTCTTTTGCTACTTTCTGTAATGATTTTGTCTGACAGCCAACTCTGGATTCATGTCAAGTTTTAAGCTGCATTGTACTCTTTCATCTTAATTTGGTTAGTGGACTAAGTTCAAGGGGGACTTTTCTTTGGTTCCCATTGTAGCAAGATGGTCAGCCACCTTAGGAAATTGATGCTCATCACAAACTATTTATTTACAGGGTGCAATTACACAAAATGAGAGCCAATAGCTATATGACATGGATTTCTGCGCCCATCTCTTTCTATATGTCCGGCTGTAAACATCATCTCTTCAGAAAATTAGATCATTTTTAGTGCTCAGGAGCAGTAATCTCTCCTGTAGCTTGTATGCCTACTTTATTGGATGAAGCGAAAAGTCTAGGCACCGTATGCTATTAAGTGATGTGTAGAGAATCAATTTTAAGGAATGCTGCTGAGGTGAAAGAATTACATGACGTACATCTTTTTATTGACAGTGCGAGCATAGGGAGCTAATACAATAGAAGAAGCTAGTACATAAGTTGAGCTGGATCCAATAAGCATTCTAACTGCTATGATTAAACCCCTTGTTCACATTTAGGAGCTTTTCTTAGAAAGAAATGTCTTTTGAACCGCTAATACATGTCATCCTCTGCATTTTGTTGCCTTTTGGCATGCTCCTATCATGCTTCAGGCAGATGACGTATGACCATACTCTTGTTCCCCATCCTCTCTCTCTCTCTCTCTCTCTCTCTTTTTTATTATAAAGAGGAGGGAAAAATGCTTTTGCAAAATGGACAAGTACAATCTTAAAGTCTCTCTGGTAGAGTACTTTCGCCATATTGTAGTTTACTTCTGATGCATTAAAGTTTTAACTGCCCAACAGTTTGCAGGAAGTGCATATATGAGAAGCTCTCAGATGATGAGGTGGATTGGTGTCCAGTCTGCAATATTGATCTCGGGTGTCTTCCCGTGGAAAAACTTCGGTTAGTGGTCTTCCATACACGTGCATATGCCGTGTCTTTCCCCGCTCCTTCATCTTTCCACCTCTCCACAGTTCAAAGCTTCTCATTAAGCTTGTTGATTGATGACGTCCAGGCCAGACCACAATTTGCAAGACATAAGGGCCAAAGTTTTTCCTTTAAAAAGAAGAAAGGTAAAAGCCGCTGAAATCATACCTCCGGTTCCCCTCCCGGCCAAAAGGAAGGAGAGATCTCTATCTTCCTTGGTGGTCAGTGCACCCAAGGTGTCAATGCCGAGTGGATTAACAGGCAGACGAACAAAATCAGTTGCAAGAAGAGCCGCTAGTTCGCGAGCATCCAGTTTTGCCTATGAGGAACCAAATAAGAAAGAAGAAGATTCTATGGGAGATTGTGCCATGAGATCAAGCTCACCGGATTCTTCAAATAAAACAAATAAAGGGAAGGTAAAGACAGCCAAAAGCTGATTTTCTGTAGCAACTAATCACATGGATACTTTGTCCAAAGGGAACTTATTAGGGAAAGAAAATTGCATGTTGCTTTTTATATTAAAAATGCTTTATCCTAATTCAATTGCAACAGGAGTCATCTCCTGACAAGCCTTATGACCGGAAAAAACCTGCTGAAGACACAAAGGATGGTTTCCAACAAATGGAAGGCAAATTCGATTTATGGACACCACTCAATTGTCTTGTTGAGGCTGCTAACAGAACTAAATCTTCAAAGTCAAATTCACATGGCCTTTCTCTTCCGAAGTTGGAGTCGCTTAGTGCCCTTGATAGGGAGCCTCATGTGCCGGAGAAGAAAGCCAAGGAAGAACTGCCAGATATTCCTAAAAGTGGACTCTATATGCCAAAAAGTAAAACTAAGGACCATGGACTCAAAACAAAATTCCAAGATGACAAAAAGGGAATGCCTTTGTCAGGACCAATCAAGCGTAAAAGGATGCGAGCAACAGGTCAAAAGAAGGCGGCTGCATCTGAAGAGTTAAGCACCTCAGCGCAACAGTTGTTAGACGCTTCAAGTGGCAAACACGACAGAAGAAATCATCCAATATGGTTTTCATTAGTTGCCTCTGAAGATCTGTAAGTTGCTTAAAGTCTCTTGTTTGTCATGAGAGCTTAAATTCTTGAACAAGCCTCTAATATGATGGAGTGGCTACAGGAAAGGAGAGGCTTCTTTGCCACAGATATCTTCTTGTTACCTCAGGATTAAGTAAGTTCTTGTGGATGTTGACTGCTTTCCTATAGTGAGCCTTGTACATCTTTGCTTATGTTGTATTACCTTCTAAAAGAGAAAAGTGAGAAGTTTTGTGGTAGTAGTTGCACTCGTCACTATATTAGACTAGTGCTACTTTGTGCAACTACTTGGTTTTCGTTATGAAGTATGCCTTTCCCAGGTAGAGGCGGCTATTTTGTGTATTGAATAGCGTTCAAGTAAAAAACCATGAGCAATTAAATAAGTAAACCAAAAAAAAAGGTATTCTGTTTGTTTGGCAAAGTGGTTTTTCTTTTTTTTTTGTACTTTAAGACAGGTGACTCCTTGACATGCGTCCTTAATCTGTTTATCAGTGTTCAACTATCCATTTAAGGAGTTATCTGTGCATTGATGGAGTGGTGAAGGTTATGAATTACAATGTTCTTGCTTTTGGCTTCGAAGGTGTGCGAGATATTGAGCATTTAGCATCACTTGTATTGTCGTATCCGTGGGTGCAGCCTTCTTCTCTACATTGGCGTGGGTTGATTTTACTTGAGCTGAGTCATTTGAGATGATGAACCATTTATGTTGCTGATGCTTCTGTAGCATACTCTGTCACAGATTTATTGGGTACTCCAGTATCGTACAGTACACAATGCTGCGCCAGTGTGTCACTTTCTTTATATTTGGATATAGCTGAATCTCGTGACCATATTTATCAGCTTTATAAACAATCTCACCTTTTAGGTTGCATGGGAATGGTGATTATCTTCTAGTTAGCTTTTATTCTATGAGTCTTTTACTTTATCATCGATACCATTGATTTTTTTTCTATGGCTTGCCTGGAAACCACTCAGTAGATGCATGGATAATCTTCTTTCTAGTTTCTTCATTTATCATGATGTACTGTCTCCACTGTGTTGTGGTGATATGAAAATTATGGGTTGCACCTGCAGCAACAGTACTATCTAATTTTGTTATATTTGCTTTTGACAAATTTTTGGGCTGGTATGGTGATATATAACTTCAGTTCTATTTAATGAACCAATCATGATAGAAAGTGATTTAGTGTCTGCTTCTGCATTAACATTTTTTTTATTCCCTAGGGATGGCAATGTACCTGTCTCGATCATCCAAAAATACCTGGTCAAGAAACTTCAACTTACAAGTGAAGCTGAGGTGAGTATTTGCTTATTTTCTCCTCAGCACCGATTCTAATGCATGTTTTGATATTGCTCTACTCTGTTTGGTTGATGAAATTCAGTTTCGTTCTTTCCATGGCTTTCTGTGAACTTGTGCATCTCGTTTGTTGTCGTAACTGCACTTCTACTGAGAACGAGGTGTCATGGAAGGAAGGTTATAAGCATCATATTCAGCACTGTAGTAAATAGTGCAGCGAAGCATTAATAATTCCGTAAAATTTGAACTTGAATCGAGCATTACTAATTCGCTGATGATGCTCCGTTTGTTCCTTATCAGTGAAAACTTCTCAATGTAGAAAGTAAAGAAAAGAGCAACGCATTTGTTGTCGGATCTTCAGTTCTGAAATCCGCATACTTCGCTTCTATTTGCAATATGGATTCAATATGTCCAAAAACTTGCTAATAACTTACTAATGTGGTATGGGATTTCAAGTTGGTTAGCCCTTCTTTTTTGAGAATGCATATCCTTGAGTAGCTTCATTTGAGCCAAATTAATGAGTCTATGATAGTTAGATATAGACGCCCCCGTATTAAAATAAGATGGCTCTCTCTCTCTCTTAAAGCCTGCATAGGAAGTGAGTTTGCTTTTTCTTGCCTCCCTAGTTCTTTAGCATTCTCTGTATTTAGCAATTCATTGATTGCAGTTTGTAAAGCAATCAATTCTCAAGAATGTTCTTAGGGCACGGAGATTTATGGCTTCCCTAGGAATCTACTGGTCATAAATACAGTGATGTCATTGTATCATGATATGAAGTGCGTTGACGAGTTCTTTGGTAACAGAAGTATTTGTAATTTCGAACATCTCACGGTCATTCTGAAAATTAATCTAAACGAAGGTAGTTCAAGGGAAAAAAAGTCTGATCCAAAGATCAGCCTGATGGCGTAGTTATTGGCAAGTTCAGACCATTCGCGTTACCCTATGCCAAAGAGCGTGTATAAAACAATCTCATTGAAGCCAATCTTGTCAAAAGCTACATTTAGAATGAATTATGCATCCGAGATTTGCCTTGTCGTAGTTTATTATGGGCTAGTCATTCTTTATGCGGATTCTAATGAGATCCGACTTTTCTTGTGGCCTTCATCGCTTGTTAAACAGGTGGAGATACTGTGCCGGGGTCAGCCCGTGCTCCCAACTTTGCACTTGAATAATCTGGTCGACCTTTGGTTCCGGACCGCGGTATCATCAAAGAGGGTGACCGCATCCATCGGGACCTCGGCCAAAGAATTCGTGATGGTTCTGTCGTATTGCCGGAAAATCCAAGCTCCGTGAGAAGAACTCAGTTTTCCCCCTTTCTTCAACCCAGACTAATGAATTAACTTGTCGGAAGTCATAATCATGGTCATAATGCTCAATGTCTCGGTCAATGCGACAATATATGCTGTTTTGTGGCATGTTATTACAAGCTCAAATGGAATTTGATATGTTAGTTTTTAAAGACGCTTCCTGTATAGTGTGATTCTACCATTTTCTCAAATCTGGCTCTCCATTTGTTGGGTGCTTGACAGACTCAGCAGCTTTCAACTTGAGAATCGACCAAAACCATTGTAACGAAAGTTGTCCATATATCCTAGGTGCCCGTAAGAAAAATTCGGTCTTTTTGTGCAGTGATTATCGCTTCCTCACTACAAAGATACCAAATTTCGTCAATTGGGACTAGGTCGTAACTCCGGTTGCTCACAATTCATCCCATCAGCACCTGCATTGTTGCTCTTAGCCGGAGATCCTCGGTATCTGTAATCGTGTCAATATGAGCAAGCTCGAAGATCCTCGGTATCTTACAGTGTTTGACTGACCAGGAAAGTCGAGCAAAAGAGATAGGGATGTAAAGAGAGTGGAAAGAAAGCATTTGTCATTAGAATAAAATCGGTGCTCGGGGTGTTCAAAGAGCCCCGGGTCGGATGATATCATATCGAGTTGATCAATAGACAGGCCACAGAAATCTGCATTTTGCATCTCACTTCCGGAAAAAGCTAAGTACCATGTATTGGTTGATTGCCTATTCGGGACAGACTCCTGCTTTTCAAACATTCAGAGCTATCATCAAGCAGACAAATCCAGAAGCCATTCAATGAAGCCGGGAAACAGGATGCAGTCCCAGGAAATTTTGCACATTAGCTGCATTTTTCACATGCACTCTTTCAAACAATCACTCTCAAGAAGCAAGTGTTCTTCGCCTGAATCAGATTCCCAAATAGGGATCATAAGTTTCGAATCACACAGAATTTAATGTCTGAGCAGGGAACATGAAGCTGCAACAATACCTAATCGGTAAGCCCACGACAACCAAAATTCGACATATGTGGGCTTCTAGAGGAGTGAATGATCTGAAAGCTAACATCAATTGAACAGGAAACAACTCTAACATGATACCCTCTTTGATGGAATTCAGAATGCTAAAATCATATAACAGATCTTTGAATACTTAAACCAGATAAAAGCAGGACGAACTAGAACGACCGGACTCCGTTGGACTGGCATCTATAATTTCCTGGGTAAATCAAGACAAGGTATTCCCAGTTCAATTACACAACACCACAGAAAATTGTCATCCCTGCGTGTCTTTCAGCTACAAAACGGACAGCAAGCATACCATGGGTTTCGTGTTGCGTATGAACACAAGTAGCGCAACGTGTTCGATCTTGCTGATAAAACACTCTCCTGAACAGCAGAACCATTCTTGCTTTCCTTTGCCATCCGAAACCAGAAGATCCGCATCGAAAGATCCGAGTACTTTCGGCAGTCATTTCGAAACCCAAGTACTAGGAAGCCAAATCTTAATGAACAGTTCCATGAATTCTGTCAAGACTCACATTGATCCAAATTCCAACAAAATTTCAGAATTGCAGCTCGAGCTGAATCAAAGACACTGCATCATACACCAAGCGACCAACAAGCACCATTTCGAAAAATCCACACAATTTCTCAACACAATCAAATGATTCCAAAACACCCCTAAAGCCCTCAAGTCCGTGTATAGGCCGTGGCTCTCAGAGGCTGACTGCTGACGACCGACACCAAACCGCCCCCGGCCGTGGTCTCTTCGTCTACATACAAATTGTCTGGATTCCGAAACGCCGCATGCAACCCTAGGAGAAAAACCGCAATCAACAACGAGACCAGCACATTCAAGCCCACGTCGGTGAGCACCACAGCAACCACAGTCACCAGACCGAGCACCGCCATCACAACCCTGTCGTCAACGGTCCGATTGAGAACCACCAGGGGGCTGTCGCGAGAGAAATAGAGGAAGTACCAAGCGACGAAGACCGCGATGAAGACGATCATCGAAACCGGGTGCCACAGGAGGCTCAGGAAGAGGATGCCGAGGGCGACCATGGCGTAGTTGACGCGGAAGTGGTCGCAGTTGCGGCGGATGCGGGAGGTGGCGTCGGCGTAGCTGTAGGGCAGGGAGAGGGAGGAGACGTCGAGGAACTCGCGCCAGGGGCGGCGCGTGGTGAGGAAGGAGGCGGCGGCGGACGAGGTGTAGGAGAGGGTGGCGAAGGGGGTCTGGGAGGTTGGCCTCGTGGTGGTGGTGGTGGGGGTGGCGGCGCCATAGCTGGCGGACGACGGCGACGATTTTGCTCGCATTGTTGATGTGGATTCGTTCTTTCTCGTTTCGTGGGACGAGAAAGAGAGAGAGAGAGAGAGTCCTCCTTTTGTTGAGTTGACTCAGTGATGGAACGGTTCTTCGACGAGTCGACTCCGCGAGTACGCGTTTGCCTCGTCTGGCAATTGGCAAGAAACCACTGGCCAGTGAAACTCGTGTAATGAATTTACAGTCCAAAATTCGAGCTAGGAGTTTATAATTTTTTCTTTTACTAATCTTAAAATTATCAAAAAAAGAAAAATTTATATGTGAGTTTTGTTTTTGGTCGAAAAAATTTATAGGTATTAAAATTCTTAGGCAATTCGGATTAAAGTAAAAATTGAAATATGTTCGCCACGAGATCTAGATTAAACAAAAAGTAACAGTATGTTTGGATTCGCCCTAAATCTCATTCTCTCCAACTTTGAAATTTGCACGGAAGTACAAATAAATGACTTTTATTACTTTTCGTTAATATTCCTTAGAGCGAGGAAAAAAAAAAACATGCGGCCCGAAGTTCCTCGTCTGCATTTTACAATTAATTTTTCCGACTCGATTCACGGACTCTCGAAAATCATTGCACTTCTCGTTAAAAACTTAATGAGCATTAGCTATGGCCTGAATCTAACATCAGTTGAGTATAGTTAATCATCACGTGCTGAGATTTGCTTAATTTGTACGGAATTTGTTTTGCAGTATTTTGGATTTTGCTGGGATTTATTTGCGTTGCTACTTCGAAGCCTGTATGCCCTGATTTTACGGAATGAAATTAGAGGCTCCAATTGCACAACTGTAGAAGTCAATAGGCTAAAAATGAAAATTAGAAGGACCAGATTGCAACAAAAACAGGGAATTTATTCCTCACCTCGAATTTTTATAAATGATCATGTGATGATGTCAAATCAAATAGTATTTGCTAATCCGACGCATCTCTGCGAGGGGCGAGGAAGAAGAAGAAGGAGAAGAAGAAGAAGGTTCTCTATCTCTCTTCCCTCTCCTCCGTCTCTCAACCCCACCACTTTCCAAAAACCCTAACGATAACCACACGCGACTTCCCCCCCCCCCGCGATTCTTAAACCCTAATTTCCATGAACCTTGCGTAGATCTTGGAGCGAGGATCCCCGGTTGCAATGGCGGCCGACCTAGGGCAGCAGACGGTGGAGTTCTCTGCTCTCGTGAGCCGGGCGGCGGAGGAATCGTTCCTCTCGCTCAAGGAGCTCGTGGAGAAATCCAAGTCCGGCGACCAGTCCGACACGGAGAAGAAGATCAGCCTCCTGAAGTGCTTGGTCAGGACGCAGCAGCGGATGCTCCGGCTCAATGTCCTTGCGAAGTGGTGCAAGCAGGTCGGGCTTTTGGGTGCTTGGAGAGTGATTTTCTATTGAACTGAGTGGCTTTAATTAGTGGGGAATTAGTCGTTGTCAAGAAATCTTTGTTAGTGAATCTTTGGCAAGAATTTTTTTTTTTTTGGGTTGCTATGGAATCTGTGGAGTGGGAGATGGCGGTTTAAGTATCTTTGCAGCTAGGAAGGTGTAAATTCAGCTTTTATCGTTGTGTTTTTCAGAAAAGTTATATTTTGGTCTATTGAGTTTTAGGCTTCTGCGAAAGGTTTTGGCTTGCCATTTGCTTTGGCAGACAAACCTGGAAGTGGGGTAATTCTTTTGGCAAGAACGAATCCTTGAGAAGACCGTAAAGATTTGTTTTGCACGTAGACCTTTATCGTGAATATTAACAGATCGTTTTATCTACCATGGTTGACTTGGAAGTTGGAATAGAATTTCTCCCCGGGTGCTTTACCAGGTGAATGGGTTGCCTCAGAGTTTGCTTTCTGCTTAGAGTTCCTCTTTTTCAGTCTTGGGTCTTTGCTTAGAAGTGATCTCCGGAATGATTATCATAAACAATGCCCTTGAAGGAATACGGAGGTTGAAAATTTTAGTTCGGATTCCATAGATATTGCCTTCAGCTTCTATTCTTCTCCTTAAGTATCTCATAAGGAGAGAGTAGGCAGAATGTTGCGATGGCAATCAACTTCTTGTTTAGGGCATAGACAGACTCAACCACTCTGATGTTTAGGATCTAGAAAGTTTGGAGTCTCTGTAGGTGATGATAAATCAGTTATTGACAACATGGGAACATTTGCTGTGCTCTTGTTAATTCCTGTGCACCTTTGCTGTCGAAAAGTGCTAATGTTTCCCTTTGAGAGGGTGGTCTTCGATGTCATTAGAGAGAGTCATCAATGAATTAATGCGTGGTTAGATTTAAGGATAGGTTATAGATGATGCCTCATGACATTTAATGGGAAACCTGCTCCTTTACACTGTTACTCTTGTTATGCTTTTCATGCGCCAATAGTAAGAAGCATTTTCATTGGTTCCTTTAAATTTTATCAATCTTTTGACTGGATGCAAGTCTCGTCATTGTGATCCTTCTTTTAATTGTCCTTCCTCTGAACTTTTGACTTGCAGGTTCCACTGATACAGTACTGTCAGCAGCTCTCATCAACCCTATCAAGTCATGATACATGTTTCACTCAAGCGGCAGATTCATTGTTTTTCATGCATGAAGGGCTCCAGCAAGCCCGTGCTCCTGCATATGATGTTCCCTCTGCAGTTCAGGTTCTTCTCACAGGAAATTACCAGCGGCTACCAAAATGTATAGAGGATGTTGGTGCTCAAGGAGCTTTAACTGAAGAAGAGCAAAAACCTGTTCTAAAGAAGCTGGACACGCTTGTTCGGACTAAGTTACTTGAACTTTCAATTCCCAAGGAAATATCTGAAGTCAAAGTTTCTGATGGTACAGTGTTGCTTTGTGTGGATGGGGAGTTTAAGGTTTTAGTCACTCTTGGCTACCGGGGGCACCTAACAATGTGGAGGATATTGCACTTGGAGCTTCTTGTCGGTGAGAAAAGTGGACTAATAAAATTGGAAGAATCACGAAAGCATGTTCTTGGTGATGATTTAGAGAGACGAATGTCAGCGGCAGAAAATCCATTTTTTACGTTATATTCGGTTCTACATGAGCTTTGTGTTGCCCTCGTCATGGACACGGTCATAAGGCAAGTGCAGATGCTTCGACAGGGAAGATGGAAAGATGCAATTCGCTTTGAGCTCATATCTGATGGTGGTCTGAGTCATACTGGATCTTCAAATTCGCAAATAAATCAAGACGGGGAAGTTGATTCAGCTAGCTTGCGCACACCAGGATTGAAAATAATGTATTGGTTAGATATCAGTAAGGGCGCTGGTACATCCGAATTATGCCCTTATGTAAAGATTGAACCTGGGCCTGATCTACAGATTAAATGTCTTCATAGCACTTTTGTCATAGATCCTTTTACCGGCAAAGAAGCAGAATTTTCTCTTGATCAGAGTTGCATCAACGTTGAAAAGTTGTTGCTAAGAGCTATATGTTGTAATAGATATACTCGTCTGCTTGAAATTCAGAAGGACTTGGCTAAAAATGGTCAGATCTGTCGAGCTGCAGGTGATGTTAATCTTCTCTTTCACACGGACGAGCTTGATGTTGACTTTAAGAAGGTTAGTTTCCTCGGTACATTTCCATTGAGTTTGCTTGAGGCATGGTTAGCTGAATTTCTATTTATGTAGGCAATCAACTAACAGGTAATCTATTCGGTCTGCCTAGTAATTCTTTCTCTTCAGGGCTTCCTTTTTAAAATTTTCTGTATTTAAGTGTATGAAAACTAGTCTCCCCATTCTCATTGTGGATGCTGGTGTTTGGTCTGGCTTTCTAAGTTTGTGTCTTTGAAGCGACATCTTGATATGAGTGTTGTGCGGTGTTTCTTGGATTTGTTGGTTTCTGGAATGTCAACTGAGTGTGGGGCTTCTGTTTGGATGTCTGTGGTAGTCGGTTTCTGATTGCACACGCGTTGGGGCTCTTCTTGATCTAGGCAGACACTGATATAATGTTTCTTACTGAAGAATTTTTTAAAAATGTGAATTATTGCAATCACTGTTCTAATATCAATTTTCTTTGGAGGTAGTTTGTTGGTGTTAATTTATTGACAGGTAGTAAATGTTTTGGTCAATAATCAATTTACTGACATAACTTATGGGGTAGTGTGCTGTGCATGTGATCTGTGTTCTCATTAAAGAAATTACTTGATCGGTGTGCTTGATTGATTCTTTTATCAATGTTGCACAATGTAGGGATGGTATGGGTCTGCTAGGCGATAACTAAGAATGAGGTTTTTACTATCGTCTGCATTGACCAAGAATGATAGTAGTGAATTTCTTTTTGCTAATTAACTTATGCGTGCAGAAGTATACAGAATACGAGGGGCATGAAGTGTTGCATGTGCGTGCCTATGGCTCAGCATTTTTCACTCTTGGGATTAACATAAGGTCTGTCTTTGTAGCCAAGACAAGTTTATTCCCTGCTCTCATTACTCTTCTTTTTATCATTCTTGTTTCACCTCCCTCCCTTTGTTGCTTCTCTCATATGCTCGGTATTGTGACCACTTTCAGAGGCTTATTAGAGGGTGATAGAATTAAAACACAGATATAGTTCGTTTCTAATGGATAGAATTGAAGCCGCAGGACAGATTGAATATTAGGTCAAAGATGGGTTGTTTTTCCTTTACGCATTACATTGATTATATCCAATAGCAAGGAATAAAATGCCTCGTCTTGCTGGAGAATATTCATGGTTTTTCCTTTTTACCACATATTAA
This sequence comes from Rhodamnia rubescens, assembly GCA_021437795.1. NCBI lineage: Eukaryota > Viridiplantae > Streptophyta > Magnoliopsida > Myrtales > Myrtaceae > Rhodamnia > Rhodamnia rubescens. Next base: position 696,331 of record JAILYA010000006.1, on the reverse strand, counting down.
TGGCATTTTTTGGCTGCAGGAATGGTCGATTTCTTCTCCGGTCTACTCAAAATATTCTTTCACCTTCTGCATTATCAGAATGTGAAGAAGCTCTAAATCAGGGAAGCATCAATTCCGCTGAAGTTTTTATGAGCTTAAGAAGTAAAAGTATATTGCACTTGTTTGCATCAATTTCGAGGTTCTTAGGCCTTGAGGTAACATTTCTCGATTTGATATGTTAATACATATAGTGCCAGGCATGTATGTGTAATTATTTTTTTCTCAGTTGGGCTTAATGTTTCTTGCAGGTTTATGAAAATAACACTGCTGCAGTAAAAATTCCCAGGAGCATTGCTAATGACCCAGCTATGTTGTTGTTGGGGTTTCCAGATTGTGGGAGCTCCTACTTTTTGTTGATGCAGCTTGATAATGATTTCAAACCCCTGTTTAAATTGATAGAGACCCAACCGGATACATCTGGAAGAATTCATTCTTTTGGTGACTCAAACCGTGCAACCTGTGTTAAGAAAATTGACATTGATCAGATGCAGATACTTGAAGATGACTTCAATTTTAGTTTTATTGACAAAGAAAAACTACAATCCTTCTTGCCTTGCGCTGGAGGTCCTAACCAGAATTTGGAAGGAGGTCTTCTTTCTGAATTGTTCCTTGAAGGTTCTATGCAAATGGCAGGTTGTCCGCCATCGAGTTTCTCATCTGTGGTTGATGAAGTGTTTGACCTAGAGAAGGGGAATTCTATACCTCCTTTGTCCATTCAAAACTTCCCTACATCATTCAGTACATCTGCTTCTCTGTATGGTTCTGTTCCGATGAATCTTCATAACGTCAAAGCAGGAACCCCTTCTCCTAAGTGGGAGGGAGGTGCCCTGCTATCACAAGTAAACAATAGTTCAAGATTGTTGCACAATGGCTCGTTGTACTCATCAGGCAATGTCAGAGGCTCCGTGCAATCTAGCTCCTTGAGTTCTTTATCTTCGGCGTCTGGTAGGAGCACAAACATGAACAGATTGTCTGCTTCAAAGTCTGATCAGGACTTGGCTTCTCTTAGATCGCCAGGTTCAGTTGAGGTAGCTTCTTATACAACAATAGATGACGATCAGATGAGGTTGCTTAAAGATCCTGTGAAAGACGCGTTATCTGCAAGGTCGTCTCAATTGTTGTCTCCACCACGACCGACTGGCACTTTGGTTCCTGGACCTAGCAGAAAGTTTACTGGACCTAAAAGTGGAACTCATGGATCTGTTGGTGGATCCGTGAAAGTTTCTGCACCAAATTTATGGGTTACAACTCCCGTATGTAAGACAACTTCACCAATATTTGTAGTAACGTTTTGTTTTTGGCATTTTTTTAGCCCAAGGATTTCTCCTTAGTAAGCATTTCTGATCAATATAATTTCACTATTTCAGCTCCAGCAGCGGATTCAGCTGTCCATACCACATGTCAAGAGGTTATTCCAAAGCATGAGAAGAAATCACGCAAACGCACAGTTTCTGATATGTTAAACTTGATTCCGTCTCTGCAAGGTCTGGAAGCTGATGTTAAGTCTTGCAAGAGAAGAAGATTCTTAGAAGTAGCTGCCAGTCAAGAGCCTTCCTCCGAAGTAGTTAATCTGACGGAAACAATTTCTAGAAGCTGTGGGTACAGCTATGGAAACCTTATAGCAGAAGCCAACACAGGGAATGCACCATCCAGCATTTATGTCTCTGCTCTGCTTCATGTAGTCAGGCATTGTTCACTAAGCATCAAGCATGCCAGACTAACTAGCCAAATGGAAGCCCTGGATATTCCATATGTTGAAGAAGTGGGTTTGCGGAACGCTTCCTCCAAGATATGGTTCCGACTTCCATTTGCCAGAGGTGATTCGTGGCAACAAATATGCCTGCGGCTTGGTGGACCTGGAAGTATGTATTGGGATGTGAAGATAAATGACCAGCACTTCAGAGATTTATGGGAACTTCAAAAGGGGAGCACTACCACCCCATGGGGCTCTGGTGTTCGTATAGCCAATACATCTGATGTTGATTCCCATATACGATATGACCCAGAAGGCGTTGTTCTTACCTATCAATCTGTCGAAGCTGATAGTATCAAAAAGTTGGTGGCGGATATTCAAAGACTCTCCAACGCCAGAATGTTTGCTCTTGGAATGCGGAAATTGCTTGGCGTGAAATCGGATGACAGACACGATGAAGGTCCCGCGAATTCCGATGGTAAAGTGCCTGCTGGAGCCAAATATGTTGCAGAGACAGTTGATAAGTTTGCAGAGCAGATGAGGAGGGTGTTCAGAATAGAGGCGGTTGGGTTAATGAGCTTATGGTTTAGTTTTGGTTCTGGTGTTCTCGCTCGCTTTGTTGTTGAGTGGGAATCAGGGAAAGAGGGTTGTACCATGCATGTTTCTCCTGACCAACTTTGGCCCCATACAAAGGTAGATTCTTTGGAATTTTTTATTGTTTTTTGGATAACCTAAATGTCAAGTTGAATTTCTCTTGTTCTCTTTGCTTTATCTTGAGATCAATAAGTTTCTCTTCAAGTGTTTTTGCTATTGTTATCACCAAATTCGATCACTACGTATTGTCAATTCTCTTAGATGGACTTGAGTATGCAGGTGTGGCCATTGTTGGTGTTCAGTGCGTGTTTGGTTCTTGTTTATATGTGCCCTCGTCTTGGTGTTTTCAAGAAGCTCGACAAGACTGGGATAATTGGCTTGTCCAAATCGCCATAAGGAGGAACAGAAAAGCGAATCTAGGACATAATGCAGTTTAAACTAGTAGGACTTTTAAGATTGCTTAGTTTGGATGGGATGGAATGTTTTAAATGAAGATGTTTGCTAGGAACTTGTCGGTTGTAATATGAAGGTATTGACATGAAGCCATTGCTATATGAGGATTTCTTCTTAATGACCAAAAAAGAAAAGGAATTTCTTCTTTAGCATGTCTGTTCATGCAAAATAAGGGAAGTAATGGGAACATGTAAAGTGCACTGTTGATCAGTGTTAAGAATGAAAGACATTGTTTTGGGTTGCAGATGTTTCACAAATTCGAGACGACATCTATTAGGTCCTTTCTTCGCTTTGACTTTGTCATGCAATTTACATCATGAACCAGCCTTGGATAGCATCTTCTGATGACGATATTGTGGAAATGTGTGTTAATCCTTGAATTTTTTTAACTTTTTTAATTTTGTTGAGACGCAATATTTGAATGGTACTTGACATGTATTTAGTCGTACCTTGAATTTCTTATTATAGCTTAAGCTCCTTCTGCATAGCTGTCCCCATATGGATTTCTGAAATTTTCAATAGTCCATAACTATATGTTTCAAGAAAATAAATGTCTGTATCACTCTGCAAACTGTCTTTTTTTGCTCACACTCTTTCTGAATATCTGCTCACTCACATGCTGACCTTCCTAACGCAGTTTCTCGAAGACTTCATTAATGGAGCTGAAGTTGCATCCTTGTTGGATTGCATTCGTCTAACTGCTGGACCCTTGCATTCTCTTGCGGCTGCCACTCGACCTGCACGAGCTACACCAGTTTCTGGAATGCCAGGGGTAACAGCAGCTCTTTCCTCTATGACAAAACAGACAGGATTTGTTCCGTCACATGGTTTGCTATCGAGCAGTTCAGCCACCAATGTTGGTCAGGGTACCTCTAGCCATGCAGGGAATCCCACTCTGCCTTCTGCTACAGGCCCTCCCGGGAGTCATAACCTCCAGGGAGCTGCAATGTCAGCTACTGCAGTGCGTGGTGGTCCTGGTATTGTTCCGAGCTCATTACTGCCCATTGATGTCTCTGTTGTACTGCGGGGACCCTATTGGATAAGGATCATCTATCGCAAACATTTTGCGGTTGACATGCGCTGCTTTGCTGGAGATCAAGTATGGTTGCAACCAGCAACGCCTCCTAAAGGGGGCCCATCAGTTGGGGGATCGTTACCCTGTCCCCAATTTCGACCGTTCATCATGGAGCATGTTGCCCAAGAATTGAATGGTTTAGAACCTAATCTAGGCGGAAGTCAACAGACCGTTGGACTAGCAAATCCAACCATCGCAAACTCAGGTTCCAATACACAGCTTTCTGCTGCCAGTGGGAATAGAGCTAGTCTTAGTTCCACCTCCATTTCCAGGGCAGGAAGCCAAGTTGCTCCTGGGAATCGTTTGGGAAATGCTCAGGCAGGATCTTCAACTTTGGGAGCTTCCAGTCCTGGATTGCCAGTACGAAGATCCCCTGGCACAGGTGTCCCAGCTCATGTGAGAGGGGAATTGAATACAGCTATAATTGGATTAGGCGACGATGGGGGCTATGGAGGTGGATGGGTACCACTGGTCGCTCTCAAAAAGGTTTTGAGAGGAATTCTCAAGTACCTTGGGGTGCTATGGCTATTTGCTCAGTTACCAGATCTTCTGAAAGAGATTCTCGGTTCAATTTTGAATAACAATGAGGGTGCACTCCTGAATCTTGACCAGGAACAACCTGCTTTGCGCTTTTTGTGGGGTATGTGAGAGCTTAAACTTTTGATTGATTATACATCTTGCACATTTCAGATATGGATGCTGTAGCTCCAATTATCTTATCATTATGTATCACAACATAGAGCCTGTTATATCGGGTTCCTCTGGTAATTCAAACTTTTGTGTACGAATTGCTCAAAATGATCGTGGAAACTGTAAGGACGACATGAGTATATTCTGGAAATTAGAACCTTGCTTGATTGATGTTGGAAGGGGATGAAAAAGGGAGGGAGACTGTCAGATACGATCATGTGCTATATGTTCCTAGTTGGTTCAAGTTATCTTCTATTGTTTGGTTGGAGAATTGCTTCATGTAGCACCAGTGATTTGATCACTGCATTGCTTTGGTAGTTTCATTTAGATTCATATGGAGATTTTGCTCGACATAAAATGATTTGACACTAGTACATCCTGAGTGCGATTTAAATTGTCATGCTTCTGAATTTGATGGACTGTCTTTCTGCAGGGGGTATGTATTTGCTGTAAGTGTACACAGAGTTCAACTTCTTCTGCAAGTCCTCAGTGTGAAGCGCTTTCATCAACAGCAGCAGCAACAACAGCAGCAGCAAAATTCATCAACTACTCAAGAGGAACTAACTCAATCTGAAATCGGGAGATCTGTGACTACTTTAGCCGTCGAGTAGCTTCAGAGCCTTATGATGCTTCTCGCGTTGCATCATTTATTACTCTCCTGACATTGCCCATATCAGTATTGAGGGAGTTCTTGAAATTAATAGCATGGAAGAAAGGGTTATCCCAGGCACAAGGCGGAGATATAGCACCTGCACAAAAGCCCCGCATCGAACTGTGCCTTGAGAACCACACAGGCCTCAACATGGGCGAAAATGCGGGCCCTTCTTCCGTATGCAAGAGCAACATTCATTATGACAGGCCTCGAAATTCGGTTGACTTCGGGTTGACCGTTGTTCTCGACCCTGCCCACATCCCTCACATCAATGCTGCTGGCGGGGCCGCTTGGCTTCCCTATTGTGTCTCTGTGAGACTCAGGTACTCCTTTGGTGAGAACTCGCACGTCTCTTTTCTTAGTATGGAAGGGAGCCACGGGGGAAGGGCTTGCTGGTTGCAAAAGGATGACTGGGAGAAATGCAAACAGAGAGTTGCTCAGACTGTTGAATCTTGTTCGGCTGGTGATGCTACTCAAGGCAGGCTGAGATTAGTTGCGGACCGCGTGCAGAGAGCTTTGCACTCGTGCCTCCAGGGATTAAGGGATAGTAGTGGGGCTGGAAGCTCTGGTGTGATATAACACTGTTATGATGACGACGAGTCTAGGGATCTTTTTGTGTCCAATGTCTTCACGCAGTCTAAATGTTCACATCCAGAAGTATCACCGTGATTCAAAATGAAGATTTTCAAGGATGGTTGAGGATTCTCAGGGCACAACCCTAGACTTCTGGAGCTGTTGGCTAACCCAAGGATCTCGGGACAAGCTGGCGTAGGGCTGACAATGGAGCGCAACGAAGTTTGTATTTTTGCTGATATGTTGGAGATGCGGGTTTCTTTGTACAGAGAACACCAACCTATCAAACACTGTACAAAATAAATTGTCTTTTTGCTGGAGTTACCAAATCGAAAGTAGCTATAGCCACAGCATAGTTTCGTTTCTATCATTGCTTGATCAAACTAATCAGTAAATCACTGAAGAGGCTCTCTCTGGCCCAAAGATACCTTATTGTTAATATACTCAGAGAAAGAAGGAATTTCCCCAATTGGACAACTAATCTTGTCGATGTGATGAATTATCCATTGCGGTGGAACAGAATAGGGACGGCCTGACATTTTACAGATGTGAGCATAGCCTCTGAACCTACGCGTTCCAGTTTGGTTGCGACATGCATAAAAAGAAGGATGAATGAATCTGAACTGAAATCAACTGCTATTGAATGATCAGAGTAGAATGCGGAATTTTTCAATAAGCATAGACACCAATGCCGGACCTATTGTTAAGCTGCCGAGAGTGATATTGAGTCGAGGGCGTCAGTTTCTTTGCAGCCCTAGACCTGTTTCCTGGGATGGCTTGCAGCTGAACCCGCCAAATTCGGAGTAAAATCCAAATGCTGAAGCTGAAGAGACATGGCAGACCGATGATTTCCTGAGAACCAAAAAAAAAAAAAAGCTTTGATTTGCTGTGTAGACATGCCGAACAGATATAATCAGGACAACCAAATGCACTTGAGAAGAGTGATAAAATCAAGTTTAGGCAGGACCTGCAGTGCTTAAACATCTAGTGTGAACACAATTGTCGACACGCTCAGGATCAAATCATTGTCGCATCCTAAGGCCGTGGATAAGATAACAAAGACAAAATGATCAAGATAGATGAACTTCACCAAACGGCAACTCCAATAATGTGAGAAACAAAAAAAAATCTACGAGGAACAGTTTCAGACGATCTCAATATCCAGAGGGAAGAACGGCCCTTTCCAATCATACAACCACGCATGGTGGATTCATCCTACTCCCACGGTAACTCTACACGAAACCAAATGATTTAGCAGAGTCCAGTGTTTCGGCTCCAACAAGTGTTATCATCTCCTTTAATTCTTCTTCTCTCCCATTCAATCCCAACTTAGATTATCCCAAAGTCCGCTAGAAATTTATTTTTCTCATCCGTTTTTAGATGGATAACTCCCGAACTCATCAACGTAACCCGGTTGGTCGGATAGCAGGAGAGTTGAAGCCTCTTCGCGACGCGGATGTCCCCCTCATGAAATTGTCAGTACTTTAAATCCTCATCATCAATTCAACTTTTGGCTACATTATAATGGACCCGATCTGTGTAACCACTGCTTCAGTAACCAGTATATCTAAGAGGCCATGTGGGGAATCTAATCACGGACAGATGCTGATGCCAGGCTGACATTAACATGTTTGCCAAGTCCTAACCCACCATTGAAATCAATGATGAAAAAGCATAATCATGGTGGCAATTTTCCAAATTATAAATGTTTGTTTTTTTATGCAGATTCCTTGAGGTATTCAATTCCCCATTGAATGGTAGGTGGGAGATACGGTAAACGAAGTACTGCTTATCAGTTTCATCAGAATTTCAAATTTGTGCAAAAGATAAGCGCATGACCTCCGGTCAATTCTAAGATCCAAAACAAAATTTAACAAAACCCCTGCCCTCCTACAATAATGGTACTATAAAAGAAAGGACTACTTTTTTGTTTGTTTGTTTGTTTGGTGGTGGATGAGCACATGGTGGCATGTCCCACGACACTACAACCCCCCACGAGCAAGCATTCCTGTTTGGAGCCTAACTTTCCAACGTTTTGGAATCGAAATCTGATTTGTCACATTATAATCGCAGCCCCGAGTCATCGGTTCAAACACGAATACGAAGGAAAGGCAAGTTTGTATACGGCTCTGTGCAAAATCTCGGCATGAAAAACGGGCCCGAAATATCGCTATCCAGGAAAATTCTTATCAATTTATAAGGAGCCCCTATGGTTCCACGCATGCCCTCCTATCGCCCCGCGAACTTCAATCCTATCCAGAAGGGATGAAGCCTTGCGTCGGTCGTCATCGTCTTCTGAGCCACGAGTGGATCCCCACTCCCATCCACACTTTTGGAAGATGCTTTTGGTCTGAGAGAATCTTGACATGAAAAGCCTTCCAACTTGTGCTCTCAACTTTGGGCGCCTTCGCTTTCAATGGAACATGTCATTTTCTGCTGCAATTTGTGTTTTGGTCCGAGAGAAAGTGGCGATGTGGCTCTACTTGTACCGATGATATGCAGAACAAGCTCCCCATTTTCCAAGGAATGGAGCGGGATTTTGCGATGGCCAATTCAGTCCTAAATAAATGTCATCGAGAAAAGGTTGAGGACATGTGCTCCTTGGGTTTCTTTTAGTAAAGAGTTGCTTCTTTACTACTTTCTTGGAGAGAAAAAAAATAAAGTTTATCATCTAAATAGTAAAAAGCTGTGGAGAAATTGTATAATATTACAAATATTTTGTCATGTTTCGAGAGTTTAGTTCTAAACAAGACTGAATTTCGAGACATGGGTACACTGTTAGATTCGGCGCGACAATCGCAATGAAATAAAGTCTAAGGCGAGAAAGAAAAATCGAGACACGAAAATTTATCCCTGGTTCACCCTTAAATTAGTTAAGATACGTCTAGCGGAAGATTCCACTATAATTAAGACATCGCACCTCTGCTTTACATCCCTCAATTACAAGCGAATATATATATATATATATATATATATATATATATATAATATATATATATATATAACAATATGTATTCAGATCTCAAGCCGACTACAAATGAAAAATTACAGAGCTTAAATCGTAAAAGTGTCCGAGGGGCGCTGCATTCTTGATACCCCCACCAGGATGGCTCACCTGGACCTCTACCCACTCGGGCGTGGAGCGAAACTCACGTGTTTTCCTATCGCGGTGAAGATAGACTACACCCCAACAACATACATGACTTTATATATAATTTGTATGTACACATTCTAAAATGCTTCGAATGTTCTTTTAAAGTAAGACTGCAATTCTTAAAACTCACAAGATTTGAGGCAAAAAAAAAAAAGTAAGTAATTCACTTCTAACTCAAAAGAAAATTACAAAACCTAGATTTTCCAGAAATTTACAATTTTTCTTGAAGCCTCGGGCAAAAGTGTAAAGCACAAGGAAATTGCAAAAAAAGACTTGTTTTATTGTATTGTCCCCTCTCGAAAATAAGATCCAGGAATCAACAAAATATTCCCGGGAATCATCATTCATCCTACAAAGCTTATGAGGCGAGGACAGAAGCCGGAGAAAAACAGGGTTGAAAAGCAGGAGCAGCATCATGTCTCGTCGGGTCATCACACCAGGAGTGGACCAGCAGGCAACTTGGAAAAACTCTAGTGGACACCCTCTTCCCTTTTTGACCTCACGTTTGATTTGCCCCACAACTAGAAAACAGTACGCCTCTACTCCCACGTGATTGATAACTGGCCAACTGATGCCTGACTTGCTCACAAATGATTTGAAAACAAGCATCGATCCACTCTCGAATTATCTCTTACGGTGATAAGATCCTCTTTGGTCATGACTCAAATCGAAATACTCCGTTATAATAATGGGGTGGATCTGTTTAGCCATGCCTTGACTCGAACAGTCCATTGCCGGTGCGCAGCGGTCGTGATAATGTCCAACTAGAATTTCTCATGTCCGACGGCCGATCTCATCTCTTTCCTTTTATGTGTAAGAAATAACAGAAAAAAACTTGTAGTAGTTGTATGACCCTCTTTGCTCATGCTCCTATCATTGACAATTTCACATGGTAAGCGACCGGAATCTTCCTCACTCGAAGCAGAGATTTAAGTAGTACTTATAAGAACCTCGAAACTCAGAGAGAGAGAGAGAGAGAGAGGCAGAGATCTAAGTAGTACTTACAAGAACCTCGAAACTCAGAAGAGAGAGAGAGAGAGAGATTAGCACAAGAGACATACAGAACTCATTATGATCATAAACAAGAGAACCTGCTCCAGAGCCATCCACCTCGAACGAGGGGAAGCAATTGAATTCAACATTACAAAGCCCAGTAGGATTTCTGGTCACTTCGAAATAAAAATGCGACTAATCAGAATTATTCATCCCTTCTCTGAATCCAACCCGAGCTTGACCGGCACGCCCAACATGCTACACACAGCCTATAAAGATGAAAGCCCGACCACAGCCCGGAAATCAGTGATCCCTGCCCATACCATTAGAACTCTGGCTTCTGCAAGAGAACTTCCACCTGGGGATGTGACGGTGCGAGAGCTTCACTCTTTGCCATCGGCAGCCCGAAGCGAACCGAGCTGAACAGGGGCTTGAGTGCCCACCACTTTCGATGACCCGTAGATCGACAAATCAATGCCCTGTACTTTCTCCTTCTCAATCTGTTCCTTGATCCAGAAGTACGTAATTCTCAACCCATCCTACAACCAATCAGTGTAAAAAACAAATGTAATCACACAAGGGAATGCGATTTCAATTCACCTCATAATTGGTTCCGGGGAAAATAGAGAGCAAGGAATAAATTCCAATTTTGGTGAGTGAGTACCTTCAACCTCATGGTAGGAGCCCATCCAAGTTTCTCTTTAATCAGCGTGTTGTCTGAGTTGCGTCCACGGACGCCCTCTGGGCCGGGAATGTGGTGAATTGGGAGTTTCTTGTCCTCAAAACTGAGAACCATCTCTGCCATCTCGTTCATGCTCACCATCTCATCACTTCCGATGTTCACAGGCTCACGGAAGTCCGACTTTGTCAATCTGCACAGAGATAACGATGGAAAACAGACTATTAAGAACAAAAACGCCATTTAGGCCTAAAACATACATATAAACAAACATAAATAAACGATGACAAATTTGAGCTTAGACAAGTCAGTTGATAGAGTTACCTCAGCACGCCTTCAACACATTCATCGATGAACGTGAAAGAGCGAGTCTGCAGTCCATCTCCCCACATCTCAAACTTGTCAGTGGAAGTTATTGTCTTCCTGCAAAAAGCAGCCGGAGCTTTCTCCCTTCCACCTACGCATTGTGGCACCCACCGAAATGAGCAAGGCAAAGGGAGCACAAGACACATTTATATAGCCAACTTGCGGAATTAAATGCTCACCTTTCCACGTTCCAAAAGGACCATAAATGTTATGGAACCTTCCAACTCGGCATTCGATTCCAAAATCCTTGGTGTAATGCTTGCACAACTCCTCCGTTGCAAGCTTTTCCAGGCCATACGCATCTTGAGGCTAAATGCCAATTGAGCAAAATCAATCTCATCAAATTACATCACATTGATGAAGCAGAGAGCTGCAGCATGTGTCGCAAAAAAGACATAACAAAATATACCTCTGCAGGCCAGGCATCGGATTCCTTGAGGCTCACGTTGGTCTCCAACTGCTTGAATTCTGGATAAATACAAGCACTAGAGGCATAAAAGAACCTGCACATAACATAAACAGCATAAGTTACTGCAATAGCTCAGTATAAGAAAAGGAACTCAGTAATCGCGTTGAATCAAGTTCGATGATACGTTCAAGCCAGGATAAATCACCTCTTCACACCGTTAATTCTCGCCGCCTCAAGCATGTTGAAGCTGATCATGGTGTTGTTGTACATGATCACCGAGTGGTTGGACTGAATGAAACCCATGCCGCCCATATCGGCGGCGAGGTTGAAGACATGGCCGACCCCCTGAGTGACCTTCAAGCAGTTGTCCATAACCCTCAGGTCGACGAGGTGAAATTCATGACAGAACATATCCTCGGTCATGTGCTCATTCTTCTTCCAGTCGGAGGCGATAATGTAGTGACCCTCGCTCTTCAAACGCCGAGCGATGTGGGAGGCAATGAAACCCCCGCCCCAGTGATGGAAATCCTTAGTTTCTCAGATGGCCAGTAGGGCTCCCTCTCGAGGGCCTCGTAGGTGTACGCACTGTAACCGGCTCCGTCTATGCTTCCCATTCTGCAGCTACTGAGGAACGGTATTAGAGGCTTTAACTGCGATCTAAAAAAGAACTCAGACAAATTACTTCCATCATAACGAAAAATGAACTCATTTAAGCGCAGTGGCGGAACACGAGATATTTGATTTTGTCGTCTGAACATCATAAGACAATCATTGTAATAAGATCTCCCTTGATGAAGCATCAATGCGGAGATGGGAAATTCCGAATAACATATTCATAGACTGAAATTGTTGTAGTAGGAACAATTATTTAAGATTTCAGTCAAAGGATTTCCTTTGGCCCTGCAAGCAGAACTAAAATAAAACAAATCTTCTGCTTTGAGATACATTCACATTACCAAATAAAAAAGCAATTCTTAAGACGCAATTAAATGATATTCAGGCATTTACTCCACCAAAAATCCAGATTTTACATAATCCTTATCAAACGCAGGAGTTGTTAAAAAGAAAAAAAGGACATAAAATTCCCTTTCTCCCTGTTCATCCAAGACCCAATCAGGTACTCTGACCAGATTTAAAAGCATGGAAATTTGGGAAATTTGGGAAGTTCGTTCAATCTCTTACTCAAGCAACAGAAGGGTAGCTAAAGCTCCATATTATCTTGAGAAAGAAAAGAAAAATAGGAGGCCCAACCCCGATGAAAAAATAGAGCAGCAGAAACCGTTAACACCGGAGCAAATTCAGACGGAAACCGAAAATTTGACGAAGTCTATTTCATATTTACCCAGAGGGAAAATGCTAGCGAAATTGGGTTCAAACCTACGTAACCTGCGACCGCAACAAGACAGACAGACCCAGCCGACAGTCTAAGGTTGCCGTCGGAGCATATCTATGCGACCCACGACCCAAAATCCCAAGATAATCAAGCACAACAACGGAGTGGCGAACGAAGATAAGCGAGAAGAAGGCGCAGAACCCAGTGGCGAGCATTACCTGAAAGGACGAAACTTGAAGCGTTTCCGAAGGTTTTTCTCTTCTCACGTTTTTGGGAGAGAGGAGAGGGGAAGGAGATAATGCGAGGAAAGTGAAGGGGGGATGTATGCTTCGGAGACTCCTTGATTGTCGCGCTATTTATAGAGAGCCGAGTAGTGTCAGACGACACGGACTTCGGCCTCTCGTTCCATCTTTTTACTTGTTTCTCGTAATTATTGAGAGAGAGAGAGAGAGAGGTTTGAGGGGTATTTGTGGAAAAAGATAATCTCTCTCTCTCTCTCAGTTTCATTTTTTTTTGTCAAAATCTCTCTTTATTGAGTAGGTTTAATCTTTTGCTTTTTTTTTTTTTGTAACGAGCGCTTTGACCACATGTTGAATAATCAAAATAAAAATGTTACGATTTTTTGAAAAACAAATTTTCTTCTCAAGCTGCGTACTATGAAATGGATAAGAATCAGAACTAAACACTTTTCAATTGGATTTGAAAAATTACTCATCACAATATCACAACTCCAAAGCATATTCAATAAGTCTTGATGAGTTTCGTAGATGCATTCTTTAATTTTTTTTTCCTTTTTCAAAGTATATCCCAAAGATTGTAAGAAAAGTGATTCTTTCTTTCCCTCCCCTTTTTCATATTCACATAAACACAAATTGCTGGACAATTTCGATTCTTGGCATTAACTGCCGATTGAAACTATTTCAAAATGGTCAATGAGACGTTGGTTGAGTTAGTAAGATCTCTGGCGCCTTAGACAGTTAAACCGATAAGATCCCAAGTTCGAATCTTCCCGATCGCGTCTTAAGGGATTTAATCGGTGACATTGGCGCTCATACCACCCTCGAAAATAGTCATCGTGACGCGTGAAAATCTCGATTATGAAAAAAGCAAACTAGTTCAAAATATTCATACCCCTACCACCCCTAGAAATAGTCCATTGCTAGTTCAAAATGTATATATTCAACGTAAGATGAAAATGGATAAATAGGTAGAATTGACACTTTTTTTTTTTTTGAAGTGTTGGTGGATGGAGGTCCTAAATTCTTCTTATTGGGCAAAAGGATAGGGAGAGACGATCATGTAGTGCTTTAACGTAACTCCGATCCTCACCATAGTGTAATATAGGAAGTGATGTTTGCTCTGTTTGTCGGAAGCTTTCCTTTACAGGCTATCTTTGGACACATGCATAATGTGAGTCTTATCCGTAATTTCATATTGTCTCAATGGAGAAACAATTTCAAGTATGCGTACCTTTCAAACAATACATACTACATAGGCAGTGGTTAAATTAGCTGTCTTTCGTTTTTGCAATTCAATGATGAAGATTTCTATCACTAGTTTAAAAATGATTTGGTTTGAGTCGAAACTATTGCTTGCTTCTCGCAATGCATAGGTCCAATGTTGGTCGGCATGTCATTTCAACCCACCAAGATGCTATCAACTAAGAAGTTTATTAACATGACATATGATGCTTTTGAGCAACTCACTATGGTACGTTTAAAGCGTCACTCACAACATGAATCAAATTCGTGATATCGTGAAAAACATGTGACCACTAGGCCAATCATATTGGTGGTATTGTGATTAATGCATCACAACACTTTGCGATGCTTTCTTTCGATTCTAAGTTCTAGAGAGCATCAATCTCATTATTTGTCAAAAAGTGGGAAAATTGTCAAAAAAGTCATAGGCCTTTCGCACTTTTGCCAATTCAATCATAAATCTTTTAAGTTTGTCTTTTCAATCCTAAACCTTTTCACCCTTTGTCGATTCGGTCCTATTGGCCGAAAATCGCCGATGTGGTACGGTTGGCGCCGACGTAGATAAATTACAATAATTTTTTAATTTTTCTGAAAAACCAATTTTTATTTTTTTCTTTTTCTATTTAGGGTTTAAGGCCGGCAAGGGTCGCCGGCCCCCGGGTAAGGCCAATGACCGCCGCCCGCCCTAAAGCGATGGGGTCGCCAACCTTCAAACCTTGAATCGAAAAAAAAAAAAAAAAAAGAACGAAATAAAACAAATCGAAATTATTTTATAAAATTATTTAAAAAATATTTTAATTTATCCACGTAAGCGCCGACGGTACCATGTAAAACGATCGGAGTCCACGCCAACGATTTTCAGCCAATAGGACCGAGATCAAGAAAAGTGAAAATGTTAAAGACTCGAATCGGCAAGCTTTATAAAAGTTTATGAATGAATTAGCGAAAATGCGAAAGGTTTAAGACTATTTTGACAATTTTCCTTTCAAAAAAGGCAAGGACGCGACCAAAGCTAGCGACCCCTTCTACGTGTTGCCAAAAGGGTCTTGTGCCCGCTACAAAATGTTGCATTTGAGTTATAGTTGCTCCGCACCACTCATGACACGAAGGATTCAGGTTGGCGAGCACATTACCACATCCTTACCAAAATACTAATAGTTAAGAACTATTCATGTAGTATATCGAATTCTTGGCATAATAAATGACGTCACGTGACCTGTACCATTAAACCAACCATCTGTGCTAAATACATTAACTAAAATAAAAAATAATATTTTCCCAAAGATTTTTGAAAATCGAAAAACGTTGTTACATGCCCCGTTCCCAATGAAGACAATTCTACTTGGGGCCAACTTTAGGGATCACCTATCCCGGTAACTCTCTGAATGAGATGGTGCGGCGGAGCTATCACGACCTCATCAAATTAGTCGGATAATCTTACGTGTCTACGGAACACCGGCGGTTCCTATGGATCTCACATCTCTTTTTGTAGTCAACCACTTTAACCCATTAAATTTTCTGGTTCCACCCAATGGTACCTAGTCCTCAATTTAGAAAACAAATTGAAAAGCACTCTAATCTAAAATTAAAGATAAGTTAATTAAAGGACAAGAACTGTATGGTCACTTGAAGTATCTTGAACAAAAAAACAGTACATCTTAATTATAATCGTGCTGCCCTATTCATGCCTTCTTCTTATTCTCTTCCACTATAAGACAAATTACAAAAAACCAAGCTCATTGTTTTTAAGGATTCAGACAAATTTTACCCAATTAGAGGACACTAAATCCATATGAAGCATGCGGTAGTTGTCTATTTTTCAGTTTTTTTTTTCTAATCTTGCATACCAATAATCTATCAATCGGTCAAACTACTCCTCGTATAATCCCTCACATCAATCGAATCATTCATGCACTCCAAACCTGTCTAGATTCCTCCCTTTTAAAAAAACGTATTGGGATGAACCCACATTAGTTGTAAATTATTTTTTGCAAGGAATTTAAATAGGTATATATGTAAGATTTTATGGGATCACCATCAAATATTTAAAGCGTAAAATATTAGAGACTTGGTAAATTTGGAGTCAAGACCTTTCTATCCTAATATTATATAAGGTTTTGTGAGATTACTGTTAATTGTTCAACTAAAATAAAAGTGTGAATCGGTATTTAGATATTCTAACATTTTGATGCGGCACATTTTGACGACGTTCGACCACGCCCTAAGCACACTCGATGCTCTCGAAAACACGTGTATCTATGCTTATAATAGAAAGAAAACCCTTCATCAGTCTCCCAACCACGTGAAGAGCACAGTCTCCACACCCTCACAAGTGGGACAACTTATCTATTTTCACATGTTAAAATAAATTGACCAAATGTCAAGAGCCGCCATCCGCCCTACATTCTTCTCAAGCTGCATACTATGAAATGGATAAGAATCAGAACCAAACACTTTTCAATTGGATTTGAAATAGTACTCATCACAATATTACAATTCCAAAGCGTATTCAGTAAGTCTTGATGAGTTTCGTAGATGCAATCTTTAATTTTTTTTCCTTTTTCAAAGTGTTTCCCAAAGATTGTAAGAAAAGTCATTCCTTCTTTCCCTCCCCTCTTTCATATTCACATAAACACAAATTGCAGGACCATTTTGATTCTTGGCATTAAATGGCGATTGAAACTATTTCAAAATGTATATATTCAACGTAAGATGAAAATGGATAAATAGGTAGAATTGACACTTTTTTTTTTCAAAGTGTTGGGGGGCGGAGGTCCTAAATTTTTCTTATTGGGCAAAAGGGTAGGGAGAGACGATCGGTGCTAGCAACCCTCTTTGAACGTCATCATTAGAATTATGCACCCGTTAAAAAGGATTTGGTTTGAGTCAAAACTATTTCTTGCTTCTCGCAATTCAAAGGTCCAAAGTTGGTCGGCATATCACTTCAACCCATCAAGATGCTATCAACTAAAAAGTTTATTAACACAACATATGATGCTTTTGAGCAACATGATACGGTAAGTTCAAAACTTTACTCACAACATGAATCAAATTCGTGATATCGTGAAAAACATGTGACCACTAGGCCAACCATATTGGTGGTATTGCAATTGATGCATAGCAACACTTTGCAATGCTTTCTTTTGATTCTAAGTAGAGAACATTTTATTTGTCAAAAAATGGGAAAATTGTCAAAAAAGTCTTAAACATTTCGCACTTTTGCTAATTCAATCATAAACCTTTTAAGTTTACCGATTTAATCCTAAACCTTCTCACCCTTTGTCGATTCAATCCTATTGGCCAAAAATCGATGATGTAGACAAATTACAATAATTTTTAACTTTTTAAAAAAAATTTAATTTTTTTCTAATTTAGGGTTTAAAGCCGGCGGGGGTTGCGGGCCCACGGGCAAGGCCAACGACCCCTGCTTGCCCTAAAGCGGCAAGGTCGCCAGCCTTCAAACCTTGAATCAAGAAAAAAAAAAGGAACGAAATAAAAAAAATCAAAATATTTTATAAAATTATTTAAAATTTATTATAATTTATTCACGTCGATGGGCGGGCCACGTAAGACGACCAGGTGTCTACGTCAGCAATTTCTAGCCAATAAAACCGAATCGATAAAAGGTGAAAATGTTTAGGGCTAAATCGACAATCTTAAAATTTTTAGAATTGAATTAGCAAAAATACAAAAGGTTTAAGACTATTTTGACAATTTTCCCGTCGAAAAAGCAAGGAGGCGACCAAAGCTACTGGCCCCTTTCACGTGTTACCATAAGGGTCTTGTGCCCGCTACAAAATGTTGTATTTGAGTTATAGTTGCTCCGCACCACTCATGATACCAAGGATTGAGGTTGGCGAGCTCATTACCACATCCCTACCAAAATACTAGTGGTTAAGAATTCTCTCAACGCAAGATATGCTACAACTAGCAATAAAAGCATCAGCCGTTCAAAAATTATTCAGGCGAGTATATCGAACTCTTGATATAATAAATGACACAGTGACCTTTTTACCATTGCACCAACCATCTGTGCTAATTACATCAACTAAAATAAAAAAATAATATTTTCCCAAAGATTTCTGAAAATCGAAAAACGTTATTACATGCCGGTTCCCAATGTAGACAGTTTTGCCTGGGGCCATCTTCAAGTATCACCTGTCTCGGTGACTCTTTGAGTGAGATGGTACACTGGAACTATCATGACCTGATCAAATTAGTCGGATAATCTTACGTGTCTACGCAATACCTAATCCTCAATTTAAGATTGATATTAAGATTTTTTCAGCCGACGAATTTAACTCATTAAATTTTCTGGTTCCACCCAATGGTACCTAGTCCTCAATTTAGAAAACAAAATGAAAAGCACTCTAATCTAAAATTAAAGATAAGTTAATTAAAGGACAAGAACTATATGGTCACTTCAAGTATCTTGAACAAAAAAACAGTATATCTTAATTATGATCGTGCTGCCCTATTCATGCCTTCTTCTTATTCTCTCCGACTACAAGACAAATTACAAAAAATCAAGCTCATTGTTTCGTAGGATTCAGAGAAATTTTACCCAATTAGAGTACACTAAATCCATATGAAGCATGCGGTAGTTGTCTATTTTTCAGCTTTTTTTTTTTTCTAATCTTGCATACCAATAATCTATCAATCGGTCCTACTACTCCTTGCATAATCCCTCACACCAATCGAATTATTCTTGCACTCAAAAACTATCTAGATTCCTCCCTTTTAAAAAAACGTATTGGGATGAACCCACATTATTTGTAAATTATTTGTATGTAAGGAATTTAAATAGGTCTATATGTAAGATTTTATGGGATCACCGTCATATGTTTAAAGCATAAAAATATTAGAGACTTAATAAATTTGAAGTCATGACCTTTCTACCCTAATATTATACAATATTTTGTGAGATTACTGTCAATTGTTCAATTAAAATAAAAGTGTAAATCGATATTTAGATATTCTAACATTTTGATACGGCACACTTTGATGTCGTTCGAGCATCTAACCACACTCGAAGCCTCGAAAACACGTGTATCTACGCTTATAATGAAAGAAATCCCTTCCATCAGTCTCCAACCACGTGAAGACATTCTCCAAACCCCACAAGTGGGACAAACATGCTCTCGTAATTGCTATGAATAGCTGTAAGTTGAAGGGAAAGACCAGCTTTCCGAACCCTAATCATTGACGAAATTCGCCCCTAAGCCAAGAAACAACTCCTAAAATAACACCAACGACTTTGAATTTTGACAGGAAAGTAATAGATTTTGATTTTGTTACCGTCAGAACGAACGCGCCTAAGGTATACATACATAAGCGTCGTACTTAAGCTGTGCATTCAAATCCTAGGGATAAGGATTGGCAACGGATTAAGGATAACCCCATGAAGTGCTTAGGGCACACGAGGTACAAGTGAAAATAAAAGGAATTGTATTCTTTTGGCTAAAAGGAAATGAAAAATGATGATGTAAAAACTACGGACGTTGGTGACCACCATGGTGGTGGTTGCCTATGTCCCGATGAAGCCACCACGGCATAATAGCGTTGTCTAGAGAAGAGAGAGAGAGAGAGAGAGAGAATCGGGCAACCACAGTGTGGTGATCGCCTAGAGCCGCAATCACCGCATGGGTGGCGCACCGCTATGTCTATGGTGCCGCCTATGGTGCATGGCAAGAGACGAGGATATCCTGTTTTTCTTTCTTTTTATTTTCTTGAAATTTTTCTTGTCTTATTCGAATCCATCCCACATCTTAGGCCAATAAGTAATCAAGCCTTTTATCTAGACTTATTCAAGTTTTTCCCGTTCGAAGTGCATCACCATCAGATGTCGATTTTACGCAAATATCATAACCTAAATCCAATTCCGAATTACCAAACACAACCTTAAACATGAGATAAGTGATTTGTAATCTGGGCTGAATAGAGCCCAAACAATTATCCAGGAAGGGTGGGCTTATGCGGCCCATGAGGTAGCTTAAGAACCTAAAAAGGTTTAGCGACAACTTACACAAAACGATTCACTTAAAATCATCACACAAATAAGTAAAGTAAAGGGTTAGTCAAATTTTATAGTACCTTGCCACGTGTGCCTTTGTTATGGGAAAGGTGGAATCGAATAAATCACTACAAAAGCAATGAAGAAAATAAAAACCCTATGTACATTGTACAACATGGGCTAATGAATTAAAAATAAGCATAAAAAGTTATAATCGCGAACTTAAAATCTCATACACAATGAAAATGTTTAGTTAACGAATGAGGACCTTAGAAATTGTATGATTTGTTTTTCGTCGAAAGAAGTTGTATGATTCAAAAACCTTAAAAAGCATGAATAGGAAATCAAAACATAGTAATCGAATAAGAAGTACCGTTGCAATAAAAATAGCGATAACGACATAAATAGTCTCCGAACTTTAATTCGATGTACATCGTAGATCCCAAACTTTTAATTTGACCAATATAGTTCTGAACTTTAACTCAATGTACAATGTGGTCCTTAGACTTCTAATGTGACAAATATGAATTATTTTTGAATATGTTCAACTTAGTCCTCGAATTATATGAAAATGTTTAATATAATCCTTTCATTGATTCAAGTTCGGGGACTAAATTAAACATGTTCTAAAAGTTCAAAGACTATATTGATCAAATTAAAAGTTTAGGGACCGTATCGCACATTGGATTAAAGTTTAGGAATCGTATTGGCCAAATTGAAAGTTCAAATACTACAATACATATTGGATCAAAGTTTATGGACCAATTGTGTCATTTTGCCATAAAAATATGATTGAAGTTTTATATATATAGTTATAATGACAATTCATCTACAAATTGAGGTTTAAATTTAAAGGAGCTCACGCCCCTTAAGCTTCATTTATTTCATAAAAAATAAATAATTAAAAATATATATTTTCAAAAATGATAGTTTGAATTGTTTATGAAAATATTTAAAAAAAGTACTTTTTGCACAGGCTTTGATGTGGGATTTCAAAATGAAACGTCAAGAATCAAAACCCTAATTTGCATTCGAGGCCAACGGCCGTCAGCGTTGAAGGACCTGCGAGGCGTCGCGATCCTTCGACGTCCCAAAATCGCTCTGATCGCAGAGTGAAATGAAGGTCAGTCCATCTCCGAGTTCATGAAATTCACGCATGTCCATTGTCAGTGGACTTGATCCCATGCTCGTCAACCTCGCTCGCAGAGCCCTGCTTCAAGCTAGGGTAGTCCTTGCGCTTCCCACCCGAGCTCAAACCCTGTTCAGACTGTCCTCGACCTCCTCGGAATCGCACTCCTTCACGGTCTCGTACCTCGTTAATGCCTGCGGCTTGTCACCAGAGTCCGCCCTTTCCGCGTCGCGGCTCGTCTGCTTCGAAACCCCTTCGAGGCCCGACTCGGTCCTTCGTTTGCTCCGGGAACGAGGTTTCTCTCGGACCCAGATCTCGAACGTCGTTACTAGATACCCCCGGTTGCTTTTGACGAGCCCGGACAAGATTCTCTTGCCAAAGATCAATTTTTTGCACTCCAGAGGCTTTTCCGATGCTGATGTAGCCAGAGTCATAAGTGTATCGCCGAGGTTATTGGCCAGGAGCTTGGAGAACCATTTGAGGCCTACTTTGGATTATATTGTTGATCTGGTGCAATCTGGTCAGAATGCCGTTGCAGCCATCAAACGTTGTCCGAGGACGCTGTACGAGGATCCGGGAACTCTATTCATTCCCAAAATCACGACTTTGAGGAATACTGGAGTGCCTCCAGCAAACATTGGGCACTTAGTTCTGTACCATGGGCCTATATTCCTGGCATCGACTGAACAGTTCGATGAGGCTGTGGATAAGGTTAAGGCGCTGGGTTTTAAGCCTTCAAAATTGGGTTTTGTCTCGGCTTTGCATGTACTTAGGGGTATGACCGAGTCGTTGTGGAGGAGGAAAATCAGCGTGTATGGCAAGTGGGGTTGGTCGGAGGAGGAAGTTGCTTCAGCCTTTAGGAGGCATCCGTGGTGTATGGGGGCATCGGAAACCAAAATTACGAAAGCGATGGACTTCTTTGTCAATGAGATGGGGCTTGATTCTTTGCAGATTGCGCGGCGTCCGGTGGTGATCTCACTGAGCTTACAAAAGCGAATTGTTCCTCGGTGCTTAGTGTTTCAAGTCCTGTTGTCTATGGGGTTGGTCGAGACCCATAGCTTGGCTACATCCTTGATAGTTCCAGAGAAGAGGTTCCTAAAGGAATTCGTGACCCGTTATTTGGGAAAAGCACCCCAGTTATTGGATCTTTATAACGAGAAGATGGGTCTTGCAAGCTAGCTCTGAATTTTACGCACTTGTTCAGGTTAATCTAGGATGCTTATGAAAGCAAAGGATATCATACTCCTGCTCTATTAAGCTATTTTTATAATTGGTGAAGTTGGGTTTTCTGTTACTCGCCTTCTTTGTTTCATCCCTCCAGTTATCCATGTGTATCTGTGTTCTATCATAATATGCTCTGTTTTTCATTAGGAAGAGTATGCTCCCTCACGAAGAAAGCTTTGCTCTTAATTGAAATGAAGTAATTCACTGCAGCTTGTTGTGCACGTAGTCTGATTTTACCTCAGTTTAACCTAAACTTAAAACGTCACTCTTTATTTCTGTCTATTGCCCCGGTTTACCTAGTGCCATGCTCATTGATCTTCATGAGAGACCAGTTTTCTTTATATTAATTCTGTGAGTAGACTATTCTCATTGATGCAATTCCAACTTTTTGGGGAAATAGCTTCTCTTGCTTTACCTCCAGAAAAAAAAAAACGTGGATGTATAGTAAATTGCAGTTGCTCTTAAGCTTCATGATAGGGGTCGCATCTGAATGCTTATCGAAATTTCTCCAATTTGTGCTGTCACTGGATTCCATCTTTTGATGTGTGACTCTTGGCTTATGACGTGGTTTCATATGAGCTGAGTTTTCTATTCTGTATGACTGTTTGATTCAGGGTTTGATGATGCTGTGTGTCAGTCCTGTTTTGTGCTTGTCTATGCTGTCTAAATTGATCTCCGAGCTGTCGTTGAGCTTGTGCAGAAAACTATTAGCTCTTTATTATTGCTACTCTAATGAGAAACAAAGTGTCTGGAATATTCGCTGAGCTGTAAATGGACAGATGACCTGCTTTTCCGCGAGCTCTTAACACTATTGATCCCTAGAGTGGCTAACCTCATTTGATTCTTGTGATTATGTCTTTTCACACTTAAACTGCCGAGGATTGCAGAGTTGCAATCCAACAAGGAGTGATGTTAACGAAGAATACATCCATTTGTTCGTTGTCTTCTTTGTTTCCAGTGGGACATTGAACTCCGTCATGGCCTCCGCAGATTTTGACGTGAGAGAGCATCTTGCATTTAACAGGCGAGCCTCAACACTTGCATGCATCAGGTGGATTGTGGGTTGCGACTGTCTGGTGAGTTTAGGTTTCGATGTTTTGTTGAAAATGTGTCATCGCTTGCAAGAATCATTTGTTTTTACGAAGTAGCCTTCTATGAGAAAGTGGCTTTTGTTTCGTAGTCATTAATGCGTAAAATATCTGCTTTGCTATTTAGGTTCCCGCTTGATGTGAAGCAATCACTCCTCTCTCCTCCTTGAAGAATAGGAGAATCCATTTTTGCTTGCTTAGTTCTCGACGAATATGGTTCATCTTCGATTACCATTGACATGTCTCGTCATGCCTCCAATCTTTCTGAAGAGAGTGGTGGTAGAAATCTATAACCAGTTTGGCTACCTGGGCAAATAGCTTTGGTCCTTGAGTTAAGTAACTTGGAACAGTTTGATCACCTCCTTTGGCAAGGCGAGCTTGCTTCACTTTGTATGCTCGTCAACCTTAAAACTGTATGCCCTCGATTTACTCTAGTGCAACTCATCTATAATGGTGTATCTATAATGTGATTTCTTTTTCGATGAATTTATGCTTTGTTGCATAAACCATTGCGAGTGAAAACATCGAGTCGGATGCTTTCGCACAGCATGTTGCTCTCACAAAGCCAGAGCATCTTTCCAGTTGCTTTAGGTTGATCTGTTTCATCCCTTGACCATTCTTTTTGCACCAAATGAGCCTTTTCTAAAATGATGACGGAACATTGGAAATAGAGGGAATTTCCATGACCGAACAGCGTAGAACCTTACGTTCTTTTTTTTCTTCTTCAATTCGCATGAGATGATGCTCTCCTTGTCCTGGGACTTCTATAGTCCTCCGAGAAATCGTTTCTCGACGTGTTCGTAATTGTTGGATCACGAAGCAATAGATCTCTTTGTCAATTGAAAACTTTTACAACTTTGGTAATGTTACGACTTTCGTCGAGGCGTTAGTAAAATGCATATAGATTACGGTGAGTTACGATGAGAAAATTAATCTTGCATAAGACTATACAGCAGGTTCCCTTTTGTCATAGCCTATGGTTTATCTTTGGTACTTAATTATCTCGCATATTCCTTCCAATTTAGCAACTTTTGATGTTTGATATTTCATTTTATGTGTGAAGTAGTCTCATTGGTTTTTCTTTTTTGCCTTTAATATCCTATGAAACGTCAGTGAAGAAAAAATTGGGAAAAATGATACAAATGAGGAACTTTGGCCCAACATTCAATGTGATCTATTAACTGTTAATTTAACTAGTATAGCTTTTGAATTTTAACCCAACGTGCAATGCAATTCATGAATTTTCAATTTGTTTAATGCGGCCTTAAACTTTTGAAACATGTTCAATTTAGTTTCTAAACTATTAGAAAATATTCAAAGTCGTCCTTGAACTTAAATTAATGGAAGGATTACATTGAGCATTTTTTTATAATCGAGGGACTAAGTTGAATACGTTTCAAAAATTTAGGGATTATATTGGTCGGATTAAAAGTTCGGAGATCATATTAAACATTGAGCTAAAGTTCGGGGATCACATTGCGATATTAAATTAAAGTTCGGAGATCATTTGTGTCATTATCCCAAAAAAAATTTGGACACGCCCCAATTAGAGTCATTCACCTCCTTCTCACACATTATTTTCACCTCTTATCTTCCTAATGAGACACTTACGCAACAACAGATAGTCTTGACATATCATATATTGGAAAAAAATGGCGGAGTTTGTCTCATTTACAATCAGTAATGCATTTGTCAAAGTTTCAAAAACTAAAAACGTGAGTTCTTGTTGTGTCGGCCACTTAGAATCACGGTGGGTTCAAGCTTCAACACTTCTTGATCCTCGTGCAACCTCGCCGCCTCCTCCTCCGGCAGCACCACCGTCACTGTTCGACCGAACCCTTCCTCCGGCACTACCACGATCAGGCCCTCACCTTTCGCGTTCCCAACACCGACCGACACATGGATAGGCCTCTCGCTGTCCACGAACATTGCCTCGTTCATCTCCGACCACGGTCCTCCTCCGACACTAGCGTCGCCTGCCATGTGCTCCATGCTCACGATCGTCAGTTCCGGGCCATATGCCTCGGCTGACGACACAAATCTCGCACCTCCGTTTTCTTTCCTCGATTTGAACTGCTCCGAAGCTGAGCGATTCTCGCCTTCCTGGATCCCCAGCACACAATCATGCACTAGCTTCACGGTCTGCCATAATTCGCAGCCTTTTCCGTCTTCGCTCAGTGTGTCCACCGGAGAAAATTGCATGGCATTGCCGAAGAACCCTAATGGCAGCTTCTCGCGCAACAGCCCCCTCATATCGACAGCGATCTTTGCAGTCCAGCGTTCGCGACTGTTCCTAGGTTGTTTCAATTCAATAATGCGAGTCCAAAAGAGTGCGGCGAGAACATCAAACGGTGTGGCATCCGGGCACAACTCGCTGACCTCCGAGACGAGTTGCATCATGGTTTGGTCGGAGAACTTGAAGGTGGACGAGGACATTTGGGTGGAGGACGTGAAGGATGGTGGGGACACTGAGGGTGAGTCTGGTAAGAGCGATTCAGGGTGAGTCGGCGACCGCGATGCGGCGGGGGGTGAGTCGGGGAAGCAAGGCGGGTGCCGGATGGGGATGCGGCGGTGGACTTGGGACCATGACTGGAAGAGGAGGGCTGCGGTGGTCAGGTCCGCGTGCAGGTGGGTGCAGCTCAGGCCCATGGCTACACCTCCTCCTTCAAATTCACTTATCTGCAACCAAAACAGATCACGACATGTCTATTGCTACAATCACTAAGAAAATAACTTCACGCAACTGTGGTATCACGTAACGCGGTCCAAACTAAACGTCCGTGAGTCCCAAAACAGGACAAGGCCATGCAAGTCAATTTTTTTGCACGTACCTGAATCCGAAACGGCGACCATATTTGGGGGTCTTGGGGCATGTCCTCCCAAACCGTCAGATCTCTCTCTTCGATCCCGTCGGCGGATCGCAGCCATTCGTCGAGACCGGCCCCTACCTTAGCCTGGAGCACCCGGACGCCGGCGTCGTTCCACTTGACTTCCCAATTGCCGTCCCCGTCCCTGGCCAACCGACCGGTGGCCGGCGGGTAAAGAGAAAGGGTCTCTGACAAGGAGACCCGCAGAGGGTCCAAGTCGAACGACCCGAACTGGATGTCCCGGTAGTAGAAGATCAAGTGCACCGAGTGGCGGCCCATCGCATGGTCCTGCGCAGATAGCTTGGAGGCATGACCCGCTCCGACCGGCTTGCTGGATACTGCCGTCAGAGTCGATTGTACCTTAACCCGGCTCTTAATAGAAGACTCCACCATTCTCTATTTCCGCTCGCACAAATTTGTTACTTCTTCGGTTTATTGGTTTTTGGTGTGGACGCGAGAGATAGAGAGAGAGAGAGAGATCAAAGTGCTCCTTGCGCTACAGAATGGAGAACTGGCTGCACATATAAAGAAGACAACTCATAAGCCGTACTCAGCCTTAATGTTCCGGGGCAGATAATTGATTTCTTCCTGGCAAATTGCACCGGTTCGTTAGAGAGAGAGAGTGCTCTTGCCGGTACCAGGTTGGATCGCGGCAATTAAATGATACCCTCGAGATCAACGGCTGCAATCGGTCGAGTTCGTCGGGCTCGGGAGCGAGACAGAGAGAGGAGCAGAAATGGAGAGCGGAAGGAGAACAGGCTGTCGGATTGCGATGAGGTGGCGAACGGGGCGGATAAGGCAAAAGAGAGAGACAGAGAAGGCGTTGGTTGAGTTCATTTATTGGGCAACGTTTCGAAGAAGGCCCCAAGGAAGCTGCAGAAAAAAAAAGCGTCACAAGACACACGAGCTTTCAGAATGTCATGACGCACGTGACGGTCATTAATCAACAGGAGGGCTCACATTTGAGTAATGTATCATAATTCGCTAAATCAATGCCGCTAAACGTAGCTCGGCAAGGGACCACGACGTTAATAGTGCTCCGTTTGCTTTGTGAAAAATATAACAGTTTTGAAAAATATTTTTTGAGAAATTATTTTCCGGGAAAATGATCATTTTTTCCTGGTATTTGATTAAAACCTAAAAATATAATGGAAAATGTTTTTCGACATTTGGTTGGTAAATATCTTTTCTTCTATTTTCTTCGTCCATTCCATTGTTTTCGACGTGCGGTTAAACATTCCAAACCAATGTCCTGGAGGGATTTCGACATTCCAAGCCCAGGCACTCCGACGGTGGCCCAATCCAAGGGCCTTCAACATTCCAAATTGCTTTTGTTGCTGCAACGCCGGTCCTCACAACCTTGCTGCCACGGTGGCACGATCCCCTCTTCCCACAACCGACGAGATCGAAGAAGTCGTCGTGATCAAAGGAGGAGGAGGACGACGACAGGGATATGGAGGCATTGTCGTCGGCGAAGGACTGATTGGTCACTCGTCTTCGCCATCGTTGTCGTTAAAGGGAGCTTGGGCCGGATCAGTATCGATGGCCTCTTCCTTCTGCGGTGGCTGGACGAATTCGGTGGCAATCACGGTAGATTTTCAGAGAGAAGGGGGGGGAGGTGGATTATTTTCTGATTGGAGAGTGAGAGGGAATTGAAGTAATTTGAGAGAGAGAGCGGAAGGAGCAAAGAACCTTGGGGAGGGATTTCGGTCTTAAGAAAAAGGATGGGAGGACGAGTGAGATAGGAAAATGATTTTCGCTTTTTAGAAACGGAAATCATTTTTCTCAATTTTAGAAAGATATTTTTTGTTGACCAGACTATATTTTCCTTGACCGTTCATTTTCCACGCCCCAAAGGCAAGAAAATGAGGAAAAGGTTTTCCTGGAAGACATTTTCCATGAAGCAAACGAGGCTTAAACCTTGAGAGAAGCCGTAGATCCATCAAGCACATTGCCAGTAAATCTTGTTTGGTAAGAGACATTTGTAATAAAGGTGTCACAACAATGCCAAAAGAAGTTGATTC
The DNA here is from genome assembly GCA_021437795.1 of Rhodamnia rubescens. NCBI lineage: Eukaryota > Viridiplantae > Streptophyta > Magnoliopsida > Myrtales > Myrtaceae > Rhodamnia > Rhodamnia rubescens. The sequence goes on along the minus strand of JAILYA010000006.1, from coordinate 667,802 downwards.
ATCTCTATGACACAGAGTGATATAAAGTCATTCAGGACCATTGGTAACTGTAGATCCATCTATCAGTAAGGCGAGCAAAATTTCAAGAGAAACTGGAGGATTTTTGCGCTGACCACACTGCTTCCCCTTGATACAAATAGTCTCCGGTGTTTTCGTTTTCTCCAACATCAATGGTCCTCAACCTTCTTTAGACCCTTCATGTCTGTCGTTTCCACCCTGCACAAGCAAAGCCAAAAGACGAAGAACTATGAGAATTTGGAGAAATGCAGATCTCGATGAACGGAGATTGCTTGCAGCACCACCACCACCTAGCTTGTGCAGAATGCGTAGGGCAACTAGTACCACCATAAGCAAAGCAATCAAAAGGAAAGAAACTATAAAAGGATAACGAAGACAAATTAAGCAATTGATGCCCGCCCAAACAAAGATTCACTAGATTAAAAAGATGGAGGGAAACAGGAAGGCCAAAGGCCAGACAATCAAGAAACAGTAAAGAAAGGGACTGACTTTTACCTCCCCCAGAGAAGAGAAATGCAGGTTCATTTAAATGAGTCAAGGGAGACAGGAGTGGCCATTAGTCCCACATCTAATGTTAAGCAACCTTAAATAGCAAATATACGCAGGACAAGTGGCTCTTTGGGCAAACATGGTAACTTAACTAAGGGCCCATTTAATAATCCAATGAAGTGCTGAAGACAGAAAGTTCTGCACATATTAAACTTGTTTGTAACCTTACTTAGTATTGACTTAATAGACTCAACTAAGCCAAAAAATCCACTAATGTGGAAAGCATCCACTAATGTGGTAAAAAAGAGGGCTTACTTAATTTGCTCAATAGCAAATTAATGACAAATAAAATCTTGCCAAATATATAGGCACCGATGATTGTAATTGTTTCATCTTTGATAAGAAACTAACAAACTTTAGCTATTATTTTTCAATTATCATTAAACAACCTTTTATGTTTATTTCAGCACTTATGATTGTCAACATTTAAATTCAGTATTTAATTATCAGTTTTACCAAAAGCCTCAAGAGACATTGCAGTTCAATCATTCTCCAATTCCACCAAGCATAACCATGCACCATGCCAGTCCTCAGGCTTTTTGTAGATCATTTGTTAGTCACCCTACATTTATGCGCATATTCAGATACAACCTAATAGGGTCTAATCCATTCCAATGCAATGAAAGATTCCCTTCCATCCAGTTTAGGCCTATAACCCCATTTTGCCCAACTTCTTGTGTATGATTGTTAGACGGGTCAATGTGCTTCAACTGTATTTAATAATGCTCCATTCTTTCTCTTCCTTGCGAAATTCTAGCTTTTGCTCCCCTTTTCTTTAAAAGTCGCAATATTGACTACTCTTGCCACTTTGCTAAAAGGGATGGTAATCTCTATTACTCTTTGCAGTATCTATTGATCTTCCATTGCTCTGCCCTGCCCTATCCTCTACCACTCACTATGCTTATCATGATGTTCCACTAGGATATCTTAATCATGACTGTGGAAATAAATGAGCTACAAAACCATCACGACAGTGGGATTGGGTAGCATTTCATCCAGCAAGCAGCCAGCACAATTTACAAAAGCAAGATTACTAGGCCAGAAATAATGCTAGTCAGTGCCCGTCTCTTTCATGTCTTCCTTCCTTTTTCAGTTTAGTGCTTAACTCTTTCATTCCTTTCCCTCTTTAACTCTGATTGTAGCACCAGATGCAGGTTATTATTCTACAAACAGGGAGAACTTACGTGGTTCCATGCAGCGCAATCTTCTGCACTTTTGTGATGTCAGAACCAGACTGGTTGTCTTCAATAAAGATTGTCAAGCTGAAACACATTTAAAAAGAGAAATCTGGTCAGAAACTGCAAACCATGAAAGAAAAGTAACATTAGGATATCAAAACTTCACTACCTGCGAACATTTTGAAATTTGACATACTTCAAGACAATTGGCTTTCCCTACACAAAATATGGTAAATTCTTAGAAGACAAACATCAACAAATATTCTCACTATCAAAGTTCATTGCATCTTGCTTTGGCCTTAAGTGCAAAACCTCAGGGAAGGATCTGTCAAATAACCAACAAAAGCAGGAACTGTACCTTAATATTATCTTCTGATAAAACTGCCGTGTCGCTTGGAGGGAAATCATTGACATTACTGCCATATTAATTGTCAGAAAGAGGAGCAATAATATTTTTCCTTCATCAACGTAAACTAAGTCAAAGCAATCATCAGGCTATCTCACCTAAAACCCATGTGTTCTCTGTTAGAAAACAGCTTCACTGTCTTAGGACCTACATAAAAACTCATTCATTAAAATTATCAAAGGTGTGCAATTTGATATGCTTGAATGATGTACCAGGGAAAGATGGCCAACATAATCATTATACCTTCCTCTTCAGGCCCTTTTACCACAAGAGCGTACAATTTGACTACTTGGGTGAAAGGTATGTAAATCAAAAGCTGTTCATCTGCATCACTCTCTAAAAGTAAAGCATCATCTTCTCTGTAACCCTATTACAAGGGAAAAAAAATGCCACGTGAAAATCATGCTTTTAACTATCCTTTGCACATCAAACAACGGAGATTAACGTATCAGAGAACTTCTATGATTGCCAGTCAAGAGTTTGAGAGTTCATGTGAAAATTCAGTGCCCAAACTTAACTTCATAGTTCAGTGAAAAACAACAGTTTCCAAACATCAACAAAGGTATAAACATAAGTGGAATTTGAAAGGACAAGAGCTTTGCAATTTTAGAACCCAGCAAATTGGGTTCTTCAATGTAAACTCTGAATTTTTCATATATGAAACAGTCTTTCAGTCCTAACTTCTCACTGCCTGATGCGTAAAGTAAGATTAGCTATTTTAAACTTAGAGCCCCCTTGTAGATAGATATAACTCGGTGCTATAGGTTTTGACATAGACATCATCGAAGACAAAAAATAACCAATGATAAAACATCAACAAAATTTGAAAACTCAAGCATAAAAGAAAAGTTTTCTATGAACGAAAATATATTAATTTCGTCGAGGATGAAAAGTACAGAAGAGGCATCTTATACCAATCTGACAAGATCTTGCAACTACATCAAGCAAACAGGTGGTTTTAAGAATAAGGAAAACAATGCCTAGTCCCTTAAGTTTATCCAGTTTTGCACTTAAGCCCCTAAAGCTAAATTGTTTACATTTTTAGCTGTGAAGTCGCCTTGAATTGATTGGTTGCTCCCCCTATCTCACGTAATGAAAATATTGATAATGAAGCTGAAGGAATCCGACAAAACTGAACAATATATTTATGACTTGGCTCTCCAGCCGAGGATTCTTTACATTCCAAAATGTGGTGCATGATAAAGAACATGCACCACATCATCCAAAATGTGGTTGAGAGATATAAAATTATTTACATTCCTAGTGGCTCCACGGAAAACGAGTATGCCCAGGTCCAAACCTTGAATACTTTTAAATTTCAGACTAAAACGAAAAGCCAGTTTTTCCTAAGTGTGATGGCCAAATTTTAAAGATCATCAGTTGATTCCTGCTATATTCCCTTTGATTAGCAATCTTCATAAGTGGAGAATCGGTTGTTTTGCTTTTCCATTACGTATCAACCAAACACTGCAAGCAATTGGAAGCCCGCAACCTGGAGTGACAGGGCAAGGACATCGACCTAACAGCTCCAATTATAGCTTCTACACAATTTTGTCCATTATAAAAGGAAAGCATATTGATCCCAATTCGGCAGAGGCAAAGACAGACCTAGTGGGGCCTCAAGGCCACCACCCACAGGCCGTTAGCTGGCCAGTGTAATTTTTTCAGTAATCGTCTACTGTAGTACAGGAAACAAAGGTTCGTGGGTTTTGGTTCCTTCCTCAAGCTAAGATTTTGCAAAGTTTCTTGGTCTCAAAACCTCCCTGTGCACCGCTACTACTTCAAGGGTCCGAGATTCATGCTTCAGAAACTTCCAATCACAAACTCAAGGCGAAATAAAAAAATAAAAAAAAGCACCTCGAAGTTCCTTTTAACTTTAATAGCGTTCCAGCAAGCAGGCAAACAACATTGCTTTGTTTTCTGTCCCTCACAAGATAACGGAGAGGAGGGGAACCGAAGTCGTCACCTGTTTGAGAGCGTTCGCAAGGGAGTGAGTGGCGCTTTGGTTGAGGCATTCGACTCCGGACCAGTCAATGAAGTCCGAGAGGTCAACCTGAGACAAGTCGATCGCCGCAAAAAACTTCGATATCAGATCCTTCTCGTGTTCAGCCACACGAAGAGAGAGGGAGAGAGAGAAACAGAGAGACGGAGAGTACGAGGAAGCAACCTGATTTCTTTGGATTGCGTTGGCTGATTCTGCAGACATGGCTGACAATTTGTCGATCCGAGAGCTCGCACAGAAATTGGAGCGCAGCGATTTTAGATGCTTCAGCGACAGAAAGAGAGAGAGAGAGAGAGAGAGAGTTGCTTGAAGAGAATTAGGGGAAAGGGGAATCTTGGCAAAGCGGAGCGACGGCGTCGTTTCTCTTTTCTAGCGACCCCCAAGGCATGTATAGTTCTTTGGAAATACTAAGGTACCCCCGGTTCCACGGAAAGTTTTTTTGATAATCCACGCTACGATTATTTTTTGTACTTAATTAAGACAATGCGTCGTAATGTTGTTTGGTGTTGGGGCTGAGCATAGAAGACCGACCAAATTGGGAATCGATCAAATCGAGCATAGAAGACCAACCAAATTGGGAATCGGACGGATCAACCAATCAATTGGGCCCAGCTTTTGAGGTTTCAATCCGATTTTCGCTTCCATAAATTTAAAATCGATTATGGTTGGTCTCGAAACGACTACACCCTCCAAATCAAACCGAATAATAAATCGAACCCTAAACCTCAAATGCTTAAGATAATCAATGTGGTTTCTAAATTTAGTGGCAACGTGATGTAATTGACGAGAGGTAATCCGATGACTTTGTCATTAACAAGCAAAACTTAACATTTAATCACCGAAACCGATTCAATGATTGGATCACTCGGAAACTGGATCGGACCGATCTGTCCAATTCTCGGCCTTTGAAATTGGGAACCGATCTTGTCGGTCCGATTTTTGGTTTCAAAATGAGATAGGATAGGGAACCGATCACCCCTATATCTTTCGACAGTTGTACTATAGAATGAAAGTAGCATAATTCTTGTTTAACATACTAGCTGGAGAATTACGAGGGACACATTATAATTTGTGTTGATATGCGAGTTGAGAATATCCTATATGTTGACTCCATGACCAAAATATCTAGGCCCAAGCTTAAAGATGTCAATGCGATGGCTTAGAATAGGCCGTGACAATATACTTAATCCATGAGGCTCAATCAATGGATGACAAGCTCATTGATCATGGAGGTCAAACCCATAAGACTTACCCAAATGGCCCATCAATGGAACGTTTGATGAGCACATTGATCATTAGTTTCAAATAGATAGAGTTTAAGTGGAATCTTTACACTTAATTACGATTAGGCATAAATTGAAGGTTGAATCAAGGAGGATCCATTGATCGGGAAATAAATGTAGCTATGGAGTAGAGGGCTATCTTTAGAGTAACGCGCAAGTCAAGGCACTTGGAGATTCTTATGCAGGAGGATTAGAGTAGAATGTATAACGAGATGACGAATCGCAAGACATGAGCATTGATCATTAAAAGACGCATAAGCAAGCAACCAAAGAGTTCAAGACATCAAAAATCACGAAGAGCACATCAAAGTGGTCGAACGAGTTGCTGAAAGGATGACCAATCCCATGACTAACAAAGTGGCCAAACGAGTAGTTCAAGCCTTAGAGCCAACCTCCGAAAGATAGGGAATCCTCAATAACCATTTCGGAACCGATGTCAAAGAGGTACATCGATGCCGTTGAAAGCAGGGCGGACATAAGGAAAATTTGTCGATAGGCCTCCCGGGTTCCGATTGTCGACAAAAAAACCATCTAAGTGATTTTTTCCTTCCTCCCAAGTAGGTTAGGCAATAAGTTTTGTAAAGTCTAACGGGCATTACTAGCATGCCCGTGGTACCTGTGGAGTCAATCGTATGCGTTTTGGTGAAATTTCATGGATTTGATGTAGTGAAAGAGAACAAGTAGCTCTAGTTTCTGAACAGAGCAAGCATACCTAGGAAATTGAGATTGGGGGAGCCCAAAATGCTGCCTATGGGAACAATGACCATGTCAATGAATAAATTCCCATTAGGATCCGTCCAACTAGTAAACCCCTCGTCAAAATGGCCAACCCGTGGATAGTAACACAGTGGTGGTCCCGGCCACTAGAATATTAATAATCACCCATGACTCGAACGTGGAATTGTGAACTTAGGTCCACGCGTGCCATAAATACTTTTCGAAAGTATGTCGATAAATGACTTTGCTAACATAACAATGTCTGAATGACTTGAGAAAAAAAATATGTTGTCAATCACAAATCCTTAAAAAGAGTGGATCCCGTAACAATTTTTAATTAATTGTTACTTATATTTTTGTAGTTCAAAATCGATATCGTTGTCTTACAAAAAGTTAAAATCAATTCCATATATATTATTAATATCTCTAGGATCTATTTTAGACCTTCAAAAATACATTGCACTATGAAACTAGGGAAAGGGTATCATACCAAATACACGCCTTAATCCCCAATCAAAATATACATAAATGCTCCTTTTTCGAAACACCGTCTTTGGACGAGTGGAGCTTAAAGAATCCTCTCTCCTTTGGAAAGTTTCATACAAAAAAACCTAAATCATATATTTGGATTGGAATCAAGTCCTAAACTATGGATGTAATTGACAACTTTTATTAAAAAAAAACAATCAAGTCCACGTTATTTCGAAAGGTGTTTTCCCTCCGATAAGCTCTTGTTAGCCTCTATCCACCACGTGGGTAAATTCTAAAGTTTGTCGCGAAAATATAATTAAGTCATAAAAAGTTTTTAAAAAATGCAATTAAATCCTATAATTTGTCATGAAACCGCAATTGAATCCCGAAATATTTAAAAAGTGTAATTAAATCCTAAAACTTATCATGAAATTGCAATCGAGTCTTTGAATATTCAAAAAGTACAATTAACGGAATAACTTGATTTCATTAATTTGACAAGTTTTAAAATTTGATTATATTTTTTGAAAGTTTTAGGACTCGATTAAATTGTTGTGACAAGTTTTAGTATTCAATTATACTTTCATGACAAGTTTTAGAATTTTCAGTGCACTTATCCCATTATTTTCAAAGCTTAATGTAGCTAATTTTCAATTGATAGATTGACAATTTTCATTATCGTTCATCGAAAACACTGCATTGCATATTTTGAAAGAAAAATTAGGATTTGGTTGCATTGCATATTTTGAATTGAAAGAAAAATTAGGATCTGATTATACAAAACAAAAAAATTCAAAAAGTCAATTAAATATCGCATATTAATTTAGGATCCTATTGACATTCAAGGAAAAAAAAAGAAGAAGCGAAAAAGGCATCTCCTTTGAGATATCCCAAACAGCAAAAGAAAGAACAAATACGAGGATGAACAGCGGCGAAGACCAGCCTCCCATTGCTCACTCTCTTCACGCCCTCTCTCTCTTCTCTTCCCTTTCTCTCTCCTCCCCATGGCCATCGCCGCCGCCACCACCGCATTACCTTCCCTCTCCTCCTCTTCCTCCACCTCGCGCCTCATCCTGCGCACCCCGAGAGCCCTTACCCTGCGAACCACCCGGCCAAGACCCTTCTCTGTCAAGGCCCTCTCCGCCCCCGCCCTCACCCAGGACGACCTCAAGAAGCTCGCCGCCGACAAGGCCGTCGAGTACGTGCGCAGCGGCATGGTCCTCGGCCTCGGCACCGGCTCCACCGCCGCCTTCGTCGTCGCCAAGCTCGGCGAGCTGCTCAAGGCCGGCCAGCTGAAGGACATCGTCGGGGTCCCCACGTCGAAGCGCACGGAGGAGCAGGCGAGGCAGCTGGGGATCCCGCTCGCCGTCCTCGACGATCAGCCCCGGATCGACCTGGCGATCGACGGCGCCGACGAGGTCGACCCGGACCTGAACCTGGTGAAGGGGCGGGGCGGTGCGCTGCTGCGGGAGAAGATGGTGGAGGCGGCCAGCAAGGAGTTCGTGGTGGTGGCCGACGAGACCAAGCTCGTCGATGGGTTGGGCGGGAGTGGCCTGGCCATGCCGGTCGAGGTCGTGCAGTTCTGTTGGAAGTACAATCTGGTACATGTCTCGACACTGAACTCGATCGGTGCATTCACCATGTTAGTAGGTTATGAAATCAGGGCAAGTCTGCTGCGAAATTAGGGGAAAAAGGTGGATTTTTTTTTTTTTTGTAGTTAGAAAGTAATTGTGCTAGGTAGTGAAAATACTGCTTTATGGATTTAGGATGAGTGTAGGGAAACAGACTGGTCGATCATGAAATGGATTCTTAGATGGGTGAAGTTAATAGGAAATCTTTGTTCCTCGACGTGTTAGATAATTGTTGTGGTTGGCGAAGTTAAGATGAGTGTTGGAGGAGTTTTAGATGAATTCGATGTGTTATGTTGGTTAACCATAGACAATTCATCTTGTTTCAGAGATAATGTCTCGGAAAAAACTCGAAAATCGGCTTTGCATTTCTTTTTCAGTCGGCAATTAAGTGAAGGTGTGACCGGATGGTTTTTCGGTTACTCGCAAACTTCGAGACACGAAGCCAGAGCCTTTTAAGTACCCGGAACGCTGTTGAATAGAAACTCTGCATTAGTTGGAGTTTGGAGGACAATACATTGTCAATACATGGTAGTCATTTTGTGACCCAACTGAAATCGGCGGAGAATTTGTCATAAATCTATTCAGTTCGTGATGTTGCGAGAAGCTAATCATTTTGGGAATTCTGATGTCGATAGGTGAGGCTTCAAGAGTTGTTCAATGAAGAAGGGTGTGACGCAAAGCTACGGTTGAATGAAGAGGGGAAGCCTTATGTGACAGATAACTCCAACTACATTGTAGACTTGTATTTCAAGACTCCAATTAAGGACGGTCCCGCTGCAGGAAAGGAGATATCTTCGCTGGAGGGAGTGGTGGAGCATGGTTTGTTCTTGGACATGGCAACCGCCGTGATTATTGCTGGAAAAACTGGTGTAGATGTGAAGACGAAGTGACATTTTTTTGCCCAGCAGTCACCTTTGTGAGAATTGTAATCTCCATTAGGTTCAAATAGATTGTATCTTGCATCTCTTTAATGAGTAACCATGTTCAATTTGTTCTAAACAACCGAAATGTCCAGATGGGTCCTCCCATGCTTAAAGTGTAAATCATTCAATTTGCGGCAACCCCTGTAATGCTCATTATCAAGCCATTTCGAATATACTCTGTTCATCAGTTTCTGCTGTTACGATAGACAATTGCATTCATGGTTGTAACTCATGAGTACGCTCCTGTCGACTGTCGTATATCCTTTGTCTATAATTCAATGTTGCTGAAAAGACTATGGAAGTGATTCGACTGAATGGAGAAAAAAACCAGAGGTTTCTGGCTGCGGATTTAGAAATGGAGGGAATGTGACTAAAAGATGGGCCTGGTAATTGAGGATGTTATGATTTCTAGTTTCATCTTCAGGATTCAGCAAAACTCCATGAATTTTATCATTGTTTGTTGCCATTCCCTGTGTTTGCTATTGTGGATTATCAGTTGTATACAATTTTAGCATTTGATTTGGGACTAATGCCGATCAGCATCAGAATCTCTCTGCGAAGATCACTTCTTTTTTCTGTGAAATTATTTTTAGATGATGCAATGAGCCTGAATCTGGGCTAAACACAAGGAGTGTCTAATCCAAGACACGACTCATGATTCGGAAAAACAGGGCTATGCCTAGGGCATCACTAGTTCTGTTTGCACGCACGGGTCAAGATGTTTCGCGAAATGCAAGCTTCGCTGGATCCTAGAATGGTTGCAAGCTTCGGAAGGCTCAATGAAAGGAGGAGCAAAATCACTCCTCTCTTTTATACATGTAATATAGTGTAGTGTAGTGTCAAACAAATACAACAGACATGTTTCTATAACAATTTTACACCAAGAATGTCACTTCAACAAATAAAGAACAAAATGCAACATAAACCATTGCATGAATCGAAACCGAGTATAATCTATACGTCTTTGGTGCAACTCCAAGTGAAGCCTCGGTGTCGCGATGCTCCCTTTTAGTTCCTCAGAACCAAAGCCATAGATGCTGTGAAGATGGTCATCCACAGCAATTTCCCCGGAAGGAACATGTGGGCTGATGAGAAACAAGAAATGAGGCGTTAGGTTTGGTGAAAATTTCACTAGATTCTACTTCATAAATGCCCCGTTTAATGTTCTTGAAGGAAGTTGGTGATTTGGGTTGTCTTCATTCAACACCGAATGCACTGTCAAAGGCTATACATTACTGTAGGAGGTGTGACTCTGTCAATAGCGGCCATTTCAGATTGAACTACATACGTGGTCATCAATAAGTACTGATTATGAAGGATGAACTTCTCCTTTTTGACTTAATTGAAACCTTAGAAAGCAAGTAACCTATTCTTTGACAAACTTGTTTTCGCGATAGAAAAAGATAAGATCAAGAGATAGAGGTTTTTGGAATCTCACCATAGCTTCCGCTGTCTGATCCTGTAGTAGACGAGTTGGAAACTTTTATTCCGAGCTTTTCGCAGTCGCTGCCAATCGCGCCTTCAGAGAATCCAACACGAGACACGTTAGAGGAAGTTATGCATGAGTGGAAAAACTGGGAACTAGTATGGATTGCAATCTTGAGTCTTTGAGTTTGTATCTTACAATCACTGAAGCACGGGAAGACGCTGACGTTCATGAGATTTGTGTAACCGGCATCGCACTGGCAAGTGTGCTCATAAGTCGACGACTTTGAGCACGTCCCTCCTCCACAATATATCCAGTAGCAAGCTAAAAATAAAAACCCAGAAACCGCTTAGAATGTTTTCTACGGTATGGCTTATGTACCAAAAGGATGAGGGAAGTGAAGATGACTTACGATCGAAGGCAGATGTGTTGTATGGAATGGATGGGACTGGCGGAGCCGCGGGCATGCAGGAGTACTGAACAGAACCTGCACAAAGAGCAGATTTGCAACTTAAGCATATGTCCACAAAATCAACACAATTAATATGAACCTCAAGCATATGGTTCTGAAAGTTGTATGTCTATGTTTAGGTAATGTGCAGAGTCTGCAGATCAAACTCTTGAGCTTCATGTTCGAGGATTAGTTTTTCATTTATCTTCTCAGAGTCGCATCGCCCATGTATTTTGCCATTTAACTCGAGCGAAAATTGGCGAGTTACACTTCCTTTCCCATTCTACTGCAGAGAACTAGTCGAATGATTTCTTGCTTTAAGGCAAAAGTGTGTGCTTTATCTACTGTTCAGTTCCTGCAACCTTGTGAATCAAGAGAGTGATTAGAGAAGAGTAAGCTCACAGTTTGGAATGACACAGGGAAGGAACTTGAAGTCATCTTCATCTTCGAGGCGGGTCCGCTTCCAACCCGCATCGCACTGGCATTCGAAGCCAAATGAAGTGCTGGTGTTCACGACGCAGGACCCCTTTCCACACTGCACTTCTTTGCACAAATCCTCTGCAATATCGATTCAAAACGAGCAAGAAGATCAGTCCGTTATTGGCTGTAGTTATTCGTGAACACGATGCAGATCGATCGACAGCAAAATAAACCCGAGTACGGCGACAAGAGCCAAGAAAGAAGTGCACGCAATATATACCAATGAAAGGAGCCAAACTGTCAGCGGCAGTAGCAGCCATAGGCAGGAGCACAACAAGAAGAGCTAAAAAAGCCATGGTTGTGGAGGAAGCCATCTCTTCAGGGACAGAAAATATGAGAAAGAGAGAGAGAGAGAGGGGAGGGCTAGGAGGCGAGTAATGTATTCGGGTGTTATGTAAGGCTGTGGATATTGAAGCTACTATACCTTTTCATCATCACACACGCATATATATAAGAGGAGATTGATGACCAATGACATTGTTGTTAAGGAGGATACATGACCAGTACAGAAGCTTCTTCAGACATTAGAACACATCAACGTTTGAACCAGGTTGTTGAGGTTGTAATTCTTTCAAAAACTCTTCTAGAATTACACGTTTTTACTTTACTTTGAATTCTTGGGTTGGAGGTATATTTCTTATTTCCTTTGAATAGTTCAACAAAATAGAAACAATTAGTTTTCCATTGACTCTCATGTCAAGTTTGACTGCAGTGTTTTATTTAATTTAAATGAACACTAGACATAAGAACTTTTGGCTCGATTAATGCTATGAATTTACACCAACCGCTCCGATAATGTGAATCGGCTAATCGGATGAGGAACCTTCAGAGTGACGGGTATGATTCCTCAGATCGCTCTAAGCAAGAATTACGGTGATTCGAAGACGGGCTCTGCCCGCATCCGAGTCGAACGACCGGACCACGTAGCCGACTTTGGTTGACTCCCATTTTCTTCCGACCGAATCCATGCTGAATATTTAGGGGTTTTATGAACAAGTCTGCTTGACGAGAGCCATATAATGATTATTTGGGTACATACATACAGGAAAAGTCAGCAAAGGATAGCAGTTGCTCAATGTCTGAATTCATAAAGAAGTTTCCCAATCTTCATCGCCCCGATGCTTTGAGATCACGGGAAAGACCGCCTTCTTCTTTTCTAGAAGCCTATCAGAATAACAGTCCCCAAGGGACAAGAAGGAATTAGAGGAGACAGAGTTTGATTAAGCCGCGAGATTAGCTTAATGATTAAATGATTAAAACACAAAAGAGAAGTATGTCAGCGTAATTCGAGCTTTTCGTGCCATGGGACGCGTATAATCCGATGATTGATTAGGTAATTCAACCAATCCAAATTGATCTCATAAGTGATCCGCTACGGAACGAATACGTTTTTTTTTTTTTTTTCGGGTTTCAAATGACCCGTATCGTCTAGATTGTACCCATAAAAATATCATTCATCTCAGCAAACTCAAATACTTTGCATTCTCTAACTAAAATCATGTGTCACTGTCGATGTTTAGCATTCGAATTTTTCTTGTTAAGGAGAGGCTTCCCAAAAATCTGGCTAGTCGGGACACGTGGCAGCTCGCGACGCGCAAAATCTTTGACTTGATGGCCATTGTGGCAAATCTGTGGATAGTCTAATGTTTCATTAACGAGGCCACGAGGATTATGGTTGAGATCGACACGCATTGTATAGTTTTCATTTTTTTGATGCTGAATCATCGTCAACCAACGGGAGGGTTTCTGTCGAGCAGGTGCGTGCAAGAACTTCAACGAGATGAAACTAGAAAGTCAGCCATATCTCCAGTAAGTTAATTAGCACAAGGAAGCCACGCGACAACTAGAGTAATTAATATATCGTTCATGGCAATCACTAATCCATGTGGATAGTGATTATCGTAACATTTGTGATTGAATGCTTTATCGACGGACGACAGAGAATCTCCAATCTTATGCGTCCGGCACTAGTCAGTTGTTACCAATTACCACCAAATTTTTAGGTCCGAACGTCACTTGAATTATGTGCTTTGTTTTCTCGTTCTTTCTGTTCCGCTTTCATATCTCGTAATAATACCTAATCACACGAAGCCCTCGCAACCAAAAAAGGAAAAAAAGAAGAAGAAGAAGCACCAAACCCGAATAAATCACTTTCAACAATAATGCGCTGTATTTATCATTAGGATCTATCTAAGAAACACTGCTAGTATAAGTTCTTATTATGGCCGCAAGTAAGCACACGTCTTCCCAATTTCACGCCGGGGAGATTAGCAATTCTCCATGTTATATACGTTAAACAAAGTCAAGTTTCCCAAGTTCATCTCCTTTTTCATGTCGTTTGTTGTTTATTGTTTCCGTGATAGTTTAAAGTACACGGTTTTGAATTGGGCAAATTGCTTCGTAAGTTGGATTTTTCTTGTCAAAGACGTAGGGCTGCTTCTTGGAAAAGGTCTTGATCGGGCAAACTTGCTTTTCAAGTAAATAAAAGTAGGCACAATCACGAACACCCTCGACGATTCCAAATTAATTTCTCTATTCAAATGATGAGGACATCCCGGAAAAAAGGCCGAATTTCGGAGGTTGAAATTTTTTTTTTTTTTGGCAGATGGAACCGAGTAAACTTACCATGAATCGAAAAAAGAAAAGAGTAGAATGTTGTAAAATCTCTCATTGAATCTTGTCTGAAAGTAGACAATGCTAGAATAAAGAACCAAACAAGAACATAGGTTGGCGGATTGGTCATGCTGTCCGATTTGATTGCTGCCATGTTAGGTAGTCCCATTTCTTAAAAGCTGAAGCTGTTGGGAAACACGCCAAACAATGTGTAGATAACTGTGTAACTCAACACTCCCTTTGCGAAGAACAGCTGATCCCTTACCCACGACAAAACGTGGGCGTGATCACATCAATGAAACAACCGGGCAAACGATTACAAAACAATATAACAGAAGACAAATTTTTAAACCATTAACATGTGCTTTGATACTATGCTAGAAATGAATAAGTAAAATGCGGACAATATGCCAATCCTTCAGAAGAGATTCTTTCTAGACTCTGATTGTACATTCATCATCAGCACCTGTAGTCTTTCAAGCAGCCAGTCAAAAGAAACGGCAGAAACAAATTTACCCAGACTTTAAACTTTGCCAACCAGCGACTGCAGGGCTATGCATCTTTGATTCCATGAAGCAGAATATGAATAGCTATCGAGATGAACAATGGGCAGAGATTTCATTGACTGCTGCTATCCAGGAAGCCTCACAAAAATGCTGGAACGGAAGGGTTGAGGCACGATAAATCCGGTTCCCTGACAGATTTCGATGCGCGTCACAGTATGCTCGGAGATGAGAAGATTGCGTGCGTGGGAATAAGCACTTTGTATCGGTAAATGCAGACGGAAAGTTAATAGTGAGTTCCTGGCACTTCTGGTGAATGCTGCAAAAGTAATTTTCGCATATCAGAATTGGAGATTTAAGGGAAATTAATCAGGTAAATTCCACAACATAGTAAGTGTATTCAACTGGAGTTTCCAGACTGAAGGAAGACAAGAAAGAGGATTGACAGCACCAAGCTGCCATTAACATGACATGAACTTGCTCTATTCATCCCAAGTTCTGAGCTGTACTTTTTCGATGTGATGCAACTTTTCAGCATTTTCATACTTGTCTTTGCTACTTATTTATCGTGTAATAATGTCCAGACTTTAGAGTCATCTAATGGATTGAACACCAGGGAAAAACAGAGTATTGAACAGGGGAAGAGATACATACCTATTCCCGTTTGAGTAATTTGAGAACCAACTAATCACTTGAGGAGCAATCTCACATCCAGGGTCCCCCTTCAGCATCTTCAGCATAGGTGATCGGGGCGCAGACGAACAAGGGGAAGGAGACAATGAACCTTCACTTCTAGTTACACCCAAACATATGGGATTTCGCGGATGAGAGGCCAATAGCAGCCGGTCCCTTCCATGCATCGCTCCTTCAGGATCGACGCTCCATCGATCCTGAGCATTTCTAGGGAGGGAGGGAGGCCATCCTGGGGCAACTCCCTCAGCTTCGGGCATCCTGAGATCCATAAAATCCGGAGAGAGGGAGGGAGACTGCTGGACAGTCTTTCCATGTTGTCCATACCGCAGATTTGGAGACGGAGCAGAGAGGAAGGGAGCAGAAGCAGAAGATCCTCCTCCTCTCTCACTCCTCCGGCGCGGCCGCCGATCTCCAGCCATTCAAGGGAGGTGAGGGGGTAAGCCACTCCCTCACCGGCTGCTTCATATTCCGGCAGTCATAAACCTCAAGTTTCTGTAGCTGGGGCGGCAATCCTCCGTCGGGGAAGCGCGTGATACTCTCACACCCTGATATTTGCAGCTCACGGAGACATGTCAGTCGATGCAACTGATCAGGCAACGCTTTTATCTTTGGACACCCCCAAAGACGTAATTTTGAGATGCTGGGAGGAAGAGGAGGGAAGCACTCCAGCTCCAGAGCACGACACCCGCCCAACTCCAAGGAAGTGAGATGGGACAGTGCGTGCAAGCCCTGGGGTAAGCTTCTTAAATCCTCGCAATAACAAAATTTAATCTCTTGAAGCGACCGAAGACGGTCTACGTTAATCTCCGCGAGCGACTCCACACTGCCGCCATAGATTTTAAGGCTCTTTAGGGTCGCAGGTAAGACTCTACCCTCGCTGAATGGGGAAGCTGGTAAAGAATAGCATCCGTGGATACATAATTCCTCCAGACAAGACGTCATGTCACCGTGGGTATGGCTGCTGCTGCTGCTGCTGCTTGGTTCATCCAAATGAACAATTACTCCTTTGGGTAAAGACTGCAACATCGACCCGGTTTCAATGGTTAGTGATATCACCGATGTCGGTATACCTGTTTCGGGGAAGGACACAAGCCTTTGACAGTTATAGATTGTCAAGCCTCTAAGAGAAGAGAGGGTGTGCATCTTGCTTCGGAGTTTCTCTAAATTTGCACAACTTGACAATTTGATAATGTCGAGGTTGGCGGGCACCATATCCCTTCTCCAGCCACAAAATCAATGAATTCGGACAATCGGACGTAGCATCCTTTCACTCAAAGCGATGCAGCCACAAAATTACATCTCTGTCTTGCCACAAGTATACCATCTATTCAATATATATCATCTCCAACTTATATACTTGATAAAAGGAGCTCGTAAACCTGACTTAACCAGAATGAGCTTTCTATAACCTCCAAAAGATACATATATACATCCATCAAAAGGAACTATCTCCAAAGCTCAACACACCTACGT
The DNA here is from genome assembly GCA_021437795.1 of Rhodamnia rubescens. Lineage (NCBI taxonomy): Eukaryota > Viridiplantae > Streptophyta > Magnoliopsida > Myrtales > Myrtaceae > Rhodamnia > Rhodamnia rubescens. Next base: position 650,985 of record JAILYA010000006.1, on the reverse strand, counting down.
ATACTTTGTAGCAAAAATTCTCCTACCCAAAAATCCTTCACTAACGATATTCTCACGTCCTATTGGCAACTCACCAACCCGAAAGACAAAGAAGATGAAAGGAATGAGCTAACACGGCTCAATGAGTAATACATTTCTTCTAAGCGGATCGAACAACCACTATGCACATTTGATATTCAAAATATAAGATATTTACATTAAGATCGAAACATATCAAACATTTATGATGAAAACAAGTTATATATTATCTTAACATAATATATTTATAGCAAAAGTATCAATATCGATGATAACATCAAAACATACATCAATGGTCTATCCATTGACTAATCTCATCAAACCATACGCCAATGGTCTATCCATTAGCTAATCTCATGCTCAAGATTCTAACCATGGTCACGTATAACGCTCGTGACAAAAAGGCGACCAAGATTCCCCTCTTGGCAAGGTCTCCACCTACTATGCCGGTGGCTCGGCCCACAAGGATATCCTAAGTAATATGCGCATATTCACAAACCCTCAACCGGGTTCACAACTAGCTTGAGCATTACAAAAGCAAACAACAATATCCTCCTTATAACTAAAATGTAGCAGAATCAACTCAAAACCAACAAAGCACATATTGATAACGAATCATATCAAACGGATAAAAACAAGCGTAAATGTTCGATCCCTGTTTTTATGCAACAAAATGCCATTTTCTCAATTCATAACGCATATAGTACTATCTCTTTCCAATATGCATTTTGAAAACACAAAGAAGAAATAGTATCACTCACCCGACAATGCCAAAGCAAACCCTAAAGCCTACTCGGATCGACACGTTCAAAACCCTATCAAATATATGAAAAATGATATCAAAAACTGAGTACCATGCTACCCTACAACATAACTCGAATGAAAAAGGCCTATGTGTTGCTAAGGCGACACCCACGCATCAACAAAACGATCGCCTATAGCGGACACGCATGTTGTCCGCTACGCGCAACTTGCGCGACAAATTTAAACGGACTGTAACTCCCTCACTCGAGTTCCGATTTAAACAAACTTGTAGTCTAAAGAAAGATCTTTTAGTGTACTACAAAACCCCCAACATGGCTTGACTAGAATCTATTCGAAAATTGGCAAGAACGGGCGCAACAAGTTCTGGTCGCGTACTGTTCACTGCGCGCGTCGAAATCTCTCGGGCCATATCTTCCTCCACCGAACTCCGTTTCAAGCCATCTTACTGTCCACGCGAAGCTTATTCGACGTACTACAAAAGTCTCAACATAGCCAACCTCAGCCGATAACTGGAAACTAACGAAATCAGGCCTCGAAGTTCACTGTTCGCGCTGTACTGTAGCGCCAGAATTGAAAATCTTGTTCCGGGCAAACCGTAGTGTCAAATTAAGATCCGTCGAATCCTACGGGTCCATAACATCCTAAAGTTTCTTTTTCAAGCAAAAACGCAGCTAATCCCCCATGAAAACAGACACAGCAGCTCAGTTTTCGCAAAAATTCGAATTTTGCCCTAAATCCGAAAAATCACTTCAAAAGGAGGAACGAGAGGTGCGAGCCCTTACCTAATGTTGCGGCACGTAGTAAAACGAGCTTGACGTGGCTTCCGTGGCGGGTGGCGCACACGCGCGCTCCTTTCTTTTATTTTTTTCCTCTCTCTCCCTTCTCCTTCCTTTTTCTTTTCCTTCTTCTTCTTCTTCTCTCCTTTCTGTGCGTGAGCTTGGAGTAAAAAGACTCAAGAAAGCCTTTTTTTTTTTTTTTTTATCTTAAAGGTGGGTCCCACCCCTTGTTGACCTAGTCAAAATAAGGCCATATATTACAGATAATCTCGAGGTTGGCGGGCAGCTCTCTATCTCCTTCTCCAGCCACAAAATCAATGAATTCCGGACAATCTCGGACGATCAAGCTCTTTAGACAAGCGAGATCCCGAATTACATCTCTGTCTTGCCACAAGTACACTAACTCTTTACATCTTGTCATCTCCAACTTCTCCAGCTTGATCAAGGAGCTTGTAAACCCATGATTTAAGCAAGTTAGGTCAGCAACATCTTCTATGATGAGAGTGGTTAGAGATGTCAGGTTTACCAAACTCTTCAGCACCCCCTCATTACAGCCTCCAAACTCTAATTCCTCGAGAGATGGAAGGCTCGTGATAGAGGGCGAGGCATCCATACCCGGACAGGACTTGATTTCGAGCTTTACGAGGGAGCTTAGTCGAGTAGGCAATCTTCCTATCAACTTAGGACAATTCCGAATGACGAGATGCTCAAGACGAGGGAATAAAACTCCTACTTCTTCAGTGCCAGCTTGATGAGACCACTCCTCCCACAACAGCATGTTCTCGAATTCCAGAGTCATTAAGGACGGAAAATGATTTTCAGCTCCACAAAATTCAAACCCTATGCTGCATATTGCATTTAGACCTTCGATGTATAATTCTTTCAGTGAAGGTAGCTGTCCCAGTGATGGTAATGCTTTGGCCCTACGACACCCATGTAAACGTAAATGCACTATGTTAAAATGCGAGGCACCTCTTAACCATGACGGGAATTCTAGGCCACCATAGTAAGATATTTCGAGATTTGCAAGATTTCGGTGAGGGCAAAGAAAGTCAAGGACCTTTGCTTCAAGCTCTTCATCTCGGAAATTTTCAAAATCTTTACTCCATTGCAGGTTTAACCAGCATATTCCCTCCTTCGAGCATAAATTGGCATCCTTGGCATCTCCGGCTTCTCGAACATTATGCAAATTGGAGATGCATAATTCCCCTTTGAGGTTCTTCAGGCTTTTAACTCATTCAATCTCGACCCATTTTCGATTCCCACTACAAATTTTGACAGCATCTCAAGACCCACCAAATTACCTATATATAGAGGCATCACTCTTAGGCTCGGGGTGTCGGTAATGTCAAGAAATCTTATATTGATCAGTTTCTCCATACCTTCAGGTAATTCAATAAGTTTTTGACAGCCCCGCAACATCAAAACTTCGAGGTTGCACAACTCAACAATTGACTTTGGAAGCGTTACAATACTAGTATGAGACAGATTAAGGTGCCTTAGTTGTCTCATTTTGCCAATGCAATCCGGTACCTCTCTAATGTGATAGTGACTCAATGAAAGCACCCTCAAATTTTTCAATCCAGACAACAAGTCAGAGAGCACTTTCTGGGACAAAGAGGACCTACCAATACCATAATGCCCATATTCCTTCTTTAATGTTATGAAGCTCCTAAGTCCCTGCATTCGATGATATATCTTGAGTCTTTCTGGCACAATGTAGTTGCTGGGAATGAATGAGGCGTGACGAGCTAAAGATGCATTGTTGAGATCTCCCTCAAACTCCCCGAGTCAAAATGGGTTGCACCAGCAACTAGCTTTGCCAGGTCATTCACAAGATCATGCATCATAAATCGCGATCCATTGCTACAGGACTTTTGAAGTAACGATCTAGATACAAGCTCGTTGAAATAATTCAAACCTGCATTCCAACGGTACTTTCCTTCTTTTCCCTCCACTAAGCCCTTTGCAATCCACCAGCGAATCAACTCATCTCGTTGGATTTCGTAGTCCTTAGGAAATATAGCACAATAAGCAAAACATCTCCTCAGATGGGAATGAAGATGGAGGTAGCTAAGTTTCAAGGCCGGAAGGATATTATTTCTTTCTTCAGGTAGATCCCAAATCTTGCTGTTCAATATAGCTTCCCATTCATGGAGACTGACTTTAGTGCGTAGCAGCCCGGCCAATGTCTTCACGGCCAATGGCAACCCTTTGCATTTTCCCGCTATTTTCCGACCTAATACTTCAAGTTCGGGATGATGATCAAAATTTCTGGCTCTAAGAGCATGAAATGCGAACAAAGACATACAAGCATCTAGTGACAACACTTCGAGAGTTACACGTGAAGCACCAGCTAGTGAAGCAACTTCGAGGCTACGAGTCGTGACAATGATCTTGCTCCCTTCACTTCAGATTGAAAAGGCTTCAAGAGGGTTGTCCAGTTGTCATAATTCTCATTCCAAACATCATCTAAAACGATAAGAAACTTCTTCCCCAAAAGGTTTTCCTTAAGCTTGTTCTGAAGCCAATCCAGGTCCTTATCTTTACAATCTAAATGACCGTTGGTTTTCTGTAGGATGCTCTTTGTAATAGCAAGCAAGTTGAAATCATCCGAAACGCAAGCCCATGCTTTCACATCGAAATAGCTGGTGACTCTAGCATCATTGAAGACTTGCTGAGCCAGAGCCGTCTTCCCAAGACCTGGCATCCCAACGATGGGAATCACTTTTATATCTGCACATGTTTTATCATCTTCTTCTCCAGTAAGTAAATCGAGCATCTCCTTTTTTTTTATCATCCCTCCCAACAAAACAATCCTCCGTCAAATGCGTAGTGGGAATTGGCTTATCCTGTGGGCGGCATGCTGATGGCTTCCCGTTATTTTGTCTCAGGCTCAGACTATCTTTCAGAGTTATGATCTCTTGTAATCTACCATCCATCTCGTCTATCTTGGATCTCATTGTGTGGTCGAACACAAAAGCTCTCGGGCTCAATCTAAAACAACAACTGGGAAAAAGGAAACGTGCCTTGCTGGTGCCAGGTTCTGCCTTGGACTTGCTTTCCATGGATTCTGTGGCGAACTCATCAAGCAGGTCTTCGATATCGTAGGCCAAGTTCCTCAGATCCTCGAGCCACGACTTCACCCGAGATCGCCGTTTAGTTGCCTGTCCTCAGCATCATCCAGCACCTGGTTGATACTGACCAGCATCTTCTCCCATTTCTTCAGCAGCATATCGATGCCCTCGCGCCGCGCAAAGTTGAGAAGCTCGCGAGAGGCCAACCTATCAAACAACACCTGAAGGAAGGCGCCAAGAAAGAGCTCGGCGACCGGCATGGCTTGGTTCGTGAGCAGCAGAGGATCAAACAAGAGCGTCCGGAAGGGTCGAAACAATGTCTGGGGAGTGCAGAGGAAGCAGAAGTTCTTCCGTCCAAGACAACAGCATCAAATGATGGTGTGAATCAAAGACTTGTTAAGCATCGAAGTGCTCTTTTCTTTCTCAGAAGAAGCTGCCGTTGCATTTCATCTCGTTTCATTTGATGTAATTTCATTTCTGTGTCCTCAATTTCTCGGAAGCAAGTTGGTCGGACGTGGGGACCAAGTCTTGCATCATTTAAGGCACCAAAGGCTTAGAAGATAAAGGGGGGTGGGGCGTCTCCAACCCAACCCCGAAACTTTTCTGCTCTATTATTGTTCATCAGTTGTCTCTCACCACTCACATCACCACCATTACCATGCATCACATGGATCATATGGCGTCATGGTTTCATTGATGCAGCCTCAGGAAGCCCATCCCGTCATCAAATTAAGGAGCAGCTATTACAGAAACTTAAATGTATGTAAGTCGTATTCTCTTTAACCGCTGATCATGCGAGCCCCGACCACTATTCCACGTAACACGACAGCTAATGCAATTAAAGCTGCAAAATTTACTTAGTTGATTGCTCAACGAGGGCGCTGTTGAGAGTGCGTAGCGGAAAGTCCGATACATTCGCTAATTTTTTGATATGAGGACTTCTCTAACATAACTCATCCGTGCATCCTATGCACCACAATCAAACAACATCAACTGCTAACTTGAGATTGTATCACCCATGGTCTTTATCTTACGTCTCTATACCAACTGTCCATGATCTCTTCTCGCTTCTCTATACCAACTGTCCATGATCTCTTCTCGCCGTATTCGCATATTCGCGTTACTAGACCAACCGTCCATGGTCTTTTCTCGATTCGCATATTCGCGTTGCTAGACCGACGTCCATGGTCTTTTCTCGATTCGCATATTCGCGTTACTAGACCAACTGTCTATGGTCTTTTCTCACTAAACCAACTGTCCATGGTCTTATTTTCCGTCTTTATCGCCGGATTCGCATATTCGCGTTACTAGACCAACCGTCCATGGTCTTTTCTCGCTAAACCAATTATCCATGGTCTTATTTTCCATCTTTATCTTGCATATCCAAACCAACTGTCCATGATCTCTTCTCCTCGATTCGCCAACGCCACCAACCGTCCATGGTCTTATTTTCCGTCTTTATCGCCGGATTCGCATATTCGCGTTACTAGACCAACCGTCCATGGTCTTTTTTCGCTAAACCAACTGTCCCATGATCTTATTTTCCGTCTTTATCTTGCATCTCCAAACCAACTGTCCATGATCTCTTCTCGTCGATTCGCTAACCGGGCGTTACTAGACCAACTATCCATGGTCTTTTCTCGCCAAAACCAACTGTGTCCATGGTCTTATTTTCCACCCGAAACAAGCGTAACCAACTGTCCATGGTCTTATTTTCCGTCTTTATCTTGCATCTCCAAACCAACCGTCCATGATCTCTTCTCGTCGATTCGCCAACACCACCAACTGTCCATGGTCTTATTTTCCGTCTTTATCGCCGGATTCGCATATTCGCGTTACTAGACCAACTGTCCATGGTCTTTTTTCGCTAAACCAGCTGTCCATGGTCTTATTTTCCGTCTTTATCTTGCATCTCCAAACCAATTGTCCATGGTCTTATTTTCCGTCTTTATCTTGCATCTCCAAACCAACTGTCCATGATCTCTTCTCGTCGGATTCGCTAACCGGGCGTTATTAGACCAACTGTCCATGGTCTTTTCTCGCCAAACCAACCGTGTCCATGGTCTTATTTTCCACCCAAAACAAGCGTCGATCATGATATTTCTTCATTGAGATATTAACCAAACCGTCCATGGTCTTTTCTCGCCAAACCCATTGTGTCCATGGTCTTATTTTCCACCCGAAACAAGCGCCCACCAATCAATCATCGCTTTGATACCATTTGTTGGGAGTACGCAGCAGAAGTCCAATACTTTCACCCGAGTAGATCGCCAAGAGGGAGCACAAGTCGGACCCGTTAACATATCCAATGGATCCACCTTCACTCAAAAGGTTAAGCCAATGAGTTTGAGCCAACTAAAAATATATTAACTACTCAACACTAGACCAATTCTCCGATGTGGGACTTCTTTAACACACCTCACACGTGCATTCTAACATGTGCGAATGATAATCATTCTGTTTTCGTGAGCTATTTCGCCAAAAATAGACTTTTCTATTTTTATTTCCTAGACGAAGTTTCGAGCAGAGAAACACATTTGATAATGACACAAAATTTCTGTTCTCGAAATATAAATTCATTTGATAACGGCATAAAATTTCAATGGTGGTAGGTCGTTGGGCCTTGGCAATTGATCAACGGACAAAGGAATGGAGATTGGCGGATGGGGGACTAGGACCCGAGAGAGGGATACCGCATGCGAGAGAGAGAGGAGGAGTGAGCAATGAGAAGAGTTTTTATTTCTATTTGAGAAATAAAAAAAGTAAAAAATTTCTACTTCTCATTTACTGTTCCAAAACAGTTTCTAGGTTAAATATTCGTTCCAAAATTTAAAAAAAAATTATTTTACCAAATGGATTTCTGCTCTAAACCCGCTCCCGAAACAAAAAAATAAAAAAATAAATAAAGATACACAATGGTTAACATTCGCGCCCCCAAGTGTTCAAAAACACTTGATAACAAAATCATTTCTAAATGATGGCCTAGAAAGAAAAAAAATGTTACTTCAATTCCATCCTTGTCATCTAGATACGCTTTCTTAAGAATACATGAAAAAAACCAGGTGGACTATAGATCGAATTAAATTGCGAACCTTTAAGCTTCCACTTGCGTTTTCCTTTTTTGCCAACCAATGATGATTATATTCATAGCAAAGCTTTCTCGTTTCATTTGGTCCTCGAGGTCAGAAAAATAAATGCTCTTTGTTTTGTCCGAGGAAGAGAGGAGCTACCTAACTTCATTATGACCACCCCACAATTCAAATAGGTGGAATTTAGTACATACTTATTCATACCCTATTAGTATAGTGTGCAAAAATGTTACATTAGGAGTGCGCTCTTAACACGGCTTAGGAACGCGGACTAAGTCGAAAAGTGCGTGGAAATTGGTTCGGACACCACTTTTGCCGCTAGATACGAAAAGAGATAAAACCACAGGTAGTTGATGGGTCCCGAGGCGAATAAAATTTGGAAAAGTCAACAAAGGAGAGCAGTTGGCTTCATGTCTGAATTTCCATTGAAGTTTCCTACTAGTCTTCGTCGCCTCGATACTTAGAAAAGATCCGGGAAAATCTGCCCTCTACTTTTCTAGTAGCCCTAGTGGTAAAAAAAATTGACAGATAAAGGAGAATAGTATGTTCGTATTATTTCGATTTCTTCATTAGGCTAGTCGCAAATGACTTGATTATCAATTAGATATTTCCACCAAGTTTTAATCCGCTTCTTACCTAACTTGTAAAAATAGTAGGGTATCTCTGTGAATTTATAATTTACCTAGGTAAGGTGGCTTTCTCGTTGTCAAGAGAAAAAACATTCATGTTAGCAAATGACCTTTTTTCTATGGGAAATCATTAAAGATAAGTGTAATTAAGGACAACCTTGTTGTGGCCATTTTCCGTCGAAAAATGTGGACTATTGATATTGAATGCCCAAATTTTCTTGCTAGGAGAAGCTTCCCAAAAACTTCCCTATCAGCTATGTGCATTGCATACTTCAAATATGTGACTTAGGGCATGCATGGCAATACTTCTACTACGTAAATCAACTTCAGGTCAATAGTTAATTTTTCTACTTCGCTCTAAAAGTTGATTTCGATTAAAGAACTTTATTTAGCAACAGTTGAAAGATTCTACTTCGAAACATTATTAACACAAAATCTTATATTAAAAATTCTTATCGGCGGCCAAAAAGTTTCTACTTCATTTTTAAACTTTTTAAATTTCTTTTAAAAATAACTTTTATCATTAAAACTATTATTTACTTTTTTGAAATAAAAAATTATTATTTATTTTTTACTCGGTGGCCGAGAGCCGTGGTCGCGGTGGTGGTTGGCGACGATGAACACTGGGCAATGGCGGTCAAGGCAATGGTGGATGGTTGGAGGTGGGCGGCGGCCGACGGAGGTCGGTAGTCGGTAGTTGGCGAAGAGTGATAGTGGTCGCGGACGGCAATGGCCGGCGCTAGTGGCGAGTAGCGGTGGTCACCGGTAGCGATGGGCGGGGCCAAGGAGGTCGATAATGGGTAGTGGTTGGTAGTGGGGGGTGGTCGGCGAGTGGCAAAGGAGGTTGGTGGGTGGCGATTAGCGGTGGTTAGTGGCAGAGGCCGCCGACGGGTGGAGGTTAGGCGTGGTCGAAAAGAGGGTAATGGCGTAATGAAAAGAGGGTGAAGCGAGAAATACTTCGTTTTGGTCAAAATTAATTCTTAAGTTGAGAAGCACTTTTTTTTAACTTCTCAAATTAGGGGAAAACAACTTTAGAAGTGAAAATTCACTTCAAAAGTAAAAAATTATTTCGTAAGTAAAAATTTATACCAAACAGTTTCGCTTCGAAATTAAATTATCAAATGGATTTCCCCTCTAAAAGTACTTCGGGGGAAAAATCCATTTTTAGAAGTATTACTATGCGCACCCTCAATGGCCCTTTCTCCATTATGATGAAGTCCTTTTAAGCCAAAAAAGAAGAAGAAGAAATTGTGACAAATTTGATGAGATACACACATTACATTTTTCTGAGGCTGAGTCATCCTCAAATAGAGGGTTTCAATTGAGCAGGTATCAACATCTTTTAATCTTCTAAAACGTACAGTGGTATCAATAAGAAATCAGCCATCTCTGGTATAATTAGCAAACTAAAACCAACAAACGGGAAAATAGTAAAAGAAAGTCCTAAACATTTTAGTTTTACTAATTCAATCCTAAACCTTTTACATTCATGCCAATTCAGTCTTAAAATTTTTACATTTGTGCCAATTCGGTTTATTCAGCCAACTTTAACTAGCCGCGCTAATGTGGACGTCGACCGGCACTAATTGGATAATTTTTAATAATATTTAATTTTTTTCAAAAAATTTATTTATTTAATTTCTTGTTTTGGTTCATCTTCAACCTCCCATTTCTTCCCCAACATAAGGAATTTCCTCTTTCCTACATGAGAGATGGAGAAAGAGTGATGGACTTATCTCATCGTTGGACAACGCCATGGCCGGGTAACAAACTTACTATTAGGGCTAGAGATATCACTTAGAGGGAGTGAACAGGTGATTTCAAAGAATTTAAAAAATCAATGTGAAATATAAACCAAGAAGCTCGGAGCTTCGTTCGAGATGATGCTAGTTAGTAAGATTTGAGATGCCCTCGGATGTAGCGTTGTGCACAACTCTACTATTACGGTATATAAGCAGAAATATTAAAGGAAAGAGAATATGCACATAGGATTTATAATGGTTCGGTTTTGTTCAAGCCTATGTCCACTTCTTCACGTTGGAGCCAATCGGCTAGATTTCACTAGTGAATAGCATAGAGGTTACATCTTGGTGAATAGACTTTTCGTCTAACACTCTTACACTTGAATGTTCTCCTATAAGTATTAGAGTGTTAGATCAAACGTATATGAAGGATGTGAAGCTCTCTTGATCTTGAAATTTTAGAATTTATTCTCTCACGTGTGCACTTTTTTTTGTCTTGAGGTCTCCTTTTATACTTCTCCATCTCCCATTACCCATTGCAAGATCTCTAGAGAATGGCTCTCTAAACTTCCCCATTTGGACGAGACCGTATACAAAGGATTTCATAATTGTTGATGTTAACCAAAGAAAGAAACTCCCGTTAGATCAAATCATCCATACAATTATGATCCTGGGTTTCCATAGATAGAGTTCTTTATTATATGAGCCATCCTCGTCTCCCCTAATCCACTCCCTTGATTGATCTTTATGGTTGAGAATCTCCAAATAAGAATCCAGTTTGATGCTAGCCATTGTGATGATGTAATATGTCAATTAAATTATCTTGAATATAACTCTTCATAATCCGGTTGTTGCACATGACATACTCCCTCGTAGCTTGAGCTTCGCTACAACGTCTAAAGTCCTCGCTCAATGTACAACATATGAGCTACCCTTCCAAAGCATTTGAGCTCCATACGTTGTTTGAGTCCCTCGTAACATTATTTGAGCCTATCTTGCCAAATTCAATCATGTGTACCTTAATCTATATCCTTTGGATAATCTGCAAAATAGTATTGCACTGCATTAACTTAGATATTAGATATTATGGATTGTTTTATCAACTTCAAAATCAATTATGGATTTTCTCAACACTTATCTCATTGTTGTGCGATGCCATGGTCGGGCAAGGCCGAGCTCGTGTAGCCTTGGCAATAAGATCCGGGTGAACCATGGCGTTGCTATCACTAGGCTATAGCCAGGTGAGACCGAGCTCGCCCAAATCATGGCGACACCCATGGCTCTTTAATCATTCGGAATTTGTTCAATCGTCTTCGAGGAAAGCGAGTGAGGGCACAAAGGGCACATTGTTCCTCCAACTCTGTGAATGAAAAAATCTTGCATGAGTTTGAAAGTGCAGAATGTGTAAACAAATTTTCAATCCAATCTTGCAATTCATATTAAAATTTGAAAAGCTATATGAAAAAAAAAGCACAAATAAGCGATTTGTAACTTTAGAAACCTACAAGTCTATTTGAGAAATACCCACAAGATCAAAATCTACGTGGTAATTATATTGAAATCTAAATTTCAACTTTGAAATAAAGTTTCCCTCAAACTATTTCATAAAAAAATAAACAGGTTAATCGTGTGTTCATAAGCCGTTATAACTAGAAATTTCTAACATTTTATATAGCTTTTCTAATTAAAAGCATGAGATCATAAATTAAGAGTAACAAACTTCTCTAGGAAAAGTGATAACATAATGCATTATAGAATGACATTTTATTGGGTGTAATTTGACATTTATATTGTGAACTTCATATTTGAAAGGGAAAATAAAAATAAAGGCGATTATGTTGGTTAGGTTGATAAAAAAAAATAATTTGAAGAGGGAAAATGGTATTTCGGTCTATTGATTGAAAATAGGAGTATTTTAGCCAAAATGAGAGTGAAAATAATGCCGCCCTTATTGTTATTGACGGTGAATATGACCCCTTATTAATCTCATATGCAGATCAGCTTAGTGTTCTTATATAAAAATCAAAATTACAGCGTATGCACATCAGACAAATGTGAGTTTATCGGGAATCACAATGCATTAGTTTTTATTATCATAGCTCTTTTGCGCCGAGGATTGCCAAGTACATAAAATTTTATACAATTGCATAAATAATGAGGAAAAAAGCTTGAAGGTTGAAGTAGGCAAAGTCAAGAGGAGCATTGGAAGGCTAGTTTCCCATGTTTATGTTCATATTGCCCATGGGAGATTCAGCCCCGGGTCTATGCTCTCCTCTAACTCCAGCAAAGACCAGGATTGGTTCTTTAGATGATCACCGAATGGCATTTCTTTTCTAAGCAAAAAAAAAGGAAAAATAAGAAATAAAATAAATGGTATACTAAGACTCATTTGTTAAATTGAAGAATTATGTGACGTTTCCAAATTTTCTTAATTGTTGCATATGATCCATTTATTTAAAGGTCCATTTGCAGTCTGTTGTATCGCTTGGTATATCACTCTAGGTGATTGTTCTGAACATTGTCTTATCTTATTTATCTCCACGAATTGAGACCGCCGACACATTGGCTAGCGATCGATTTAATACTCTATTTGCGTTTTTATCCTATAGCTTAAGTTGTTTGGACATGAACATATTCATCGTGTTCCCAACGTGGGACAGTGCATATCAAGATCTATCATCCTTCAAACACGAAATTGAACATGATAAAATTCATGGGGTTTTCACTTCAATCAAATGCTATTCTATAAAGCACTAATGTATTAGTACTCCCAAACACTATGATAGAAGTTAAGGTAGTTTTTTACATAGTGAGTTCGGAAAGGTGGCTTGATAATAGGAATACCATTAAAATGTCACCATTCTTTCAGCGTTTCAATATCGGATGTTACATTTTCATAGTCCTTTATCATTTCTTAAAATTGTAATACTTAAACAGGGTATGATTCAATGTGATCCACGATGGTGATTTAAAACTATCATTTGGTCCTTGTTTTCACCGAACTTTTTATTCTTAACTCACGTTCAATAATATTTTGTAATCCAACACATCCAATTCTTGACAAGAAAATGCTATTATTATCTATGAATCACACTCAAATTTGTCCACATCAGATCGCCGACATGCCACATAGGATGGCCGACAATGATTGGACCGTCATATTAGTTTTTTTTTTTTTTCAGACAAAAATCGAAATGAATAGCTATATTGAGGACTCGCAAAAGTTTAGAACTACTACATTAGCAAAATCGAAAGAGTCAGGACTACATTGAAACCCATTTAATAAACCTCTTTGGGACTGAATTGGTAATTTTCTATTTCAGAAGTTTTAATACCAAAGTGGATGCCATATGACAACGATATCGTTCTTATCCCGATTTTCTTCGATGATCTTCTGCAAAAAATTTAGAATCATCCTAGTCTTTTCACGTCTTACATGTCTATCCATTGTTTTATTCAAACTCGAGTAAGGTCCACAGTCCACTGCAGGTCCTTAGAGGACAACAATGTCCCCTTGTCCTTTTGCGTTTTTTCCAAAGTAACATCCACGTCGCGAATGATTTGAAGTAAAAAACGGGGCGTGTTTCGCAACGATTTCTTTAGCGAACGATAATGTCTCCTTCTCCTTTTGTTGTTTTCGAAAGTAACACTAATGTCAAGAATCATCTGCAGCTAAAAGGGAGGTGTGTTCCCCATGTTGTACTAATAACCACGGTTCTTTTACATTGTAAATAACAACGACTTGTTTTTCCAAAGGAATTTTACCTTTATGGTGCTTATTAATCACTTAATAAAAAGTTTTACTGTACTAATTTTTCCCCGGAAGATGTATTCTTTTTTTTTTTTTTTGAAAATGGGTATTTCCTTGTTAAGTAAAGTGGAGAAACACATGGACCGAACAATCGCTCTTGCTTTCAAAACAACTAGAATTTAACCCGTGCTTTTGCACTGGATCAGTTGAAGTTTACACTTTATAGATGTGTTAAAAATTCCATGGCGAGAAACGAAAACTACATGGCGCTACAATTATCTTGATTACTGTTGAACGGAAAAAAAAAAAAACATTGCACAACAATAAATCAGAACAGAGAAAAGTAAATCGGACAACATATTATGTGGCTCGATCGTTGTGACCTGCTCTCACGAAGAGAGCAGTACAATATTTCACTTTTGATAAAGCCATATGACCGAGGTTAGAACCATGCCTGAATCACTCAAACCCTTTCATTGTTTTCCTCAACCGTTCAATACACCCATCACTTTAGGCCATCACTAAATCTCACAAAGAAATTACAGAAATGTTAGGAAGATTTTCACAGCTGTCAAACACTCGGTGATTAATTCTCTCCGAACGTAATTCGCGAACTTACATGCACGGCCTTGTGTGTTGAAGTTGAAGTATTCACTAAACTTGTACCAAAAAAGCACTCCAGAAGCAACCTTCCCAGGAAGTGAATAACATGGTTGTTGCAAACGAAGTTGAATTATTCACTACTCCCTACTAGATAATGACGCCAGCTACTTTATAAGAGACCGAAGAAGGACACACCGTTTGGCAACGATGCAATTGAATAATTTCTAATTTCAGATTGGTGCGATGTTTGTCGTGCTCTTAAGGACAATGGTTTTGCAATTCTAATGAACAGGTCGCTCCTACTATTCCCTTCTCAGACCATCAGCCTGGGATAGGGATTGGCCTGCTCAATGACCTCAAGGTTGCGAGGCTTGTGGGTCGGGCCTGCCCCCTTACAAATAGCAACTATCGTGACATTTGTGATTAAATGCTTTATCGATGGAGACTTATTGAGACGCCAAAGAAGATATCGCGTGCGCGAGAGAGAATCTCCGGTCTTATGCGACCGGCACTACTTAATTGTTACCACTTACCGCCAAAATTTTAGGTCCAAAAGTATATGCTAAATTTTCTCATTCTTTCCGATCTGCTTTCATATCTCGCAACAATACCTAATCATACGAAGCCCTCGCCAAAAAAAGAAAAGAAAAGAATAGAATGTTGTAAAATCTCTCGTTGAATCTTGTCTGAAAGTCGTCCAGACAATACTAGAAGAAAGAACCAATCAAGAACATAGGGTGGGCAGATTGGTCGTGCTGCTTGATTTGCTTAAGTGGTTAGGAAACGCGCCAAAGAAGGTGTAGATAACGCATAACTTAACACTCCCTTGCGAATAACAACTGATCCCTTAACGCACAATAGAACGTGGACATAGTCACAGCAATGAGATAACCGGATAAATGATTACGAACGACATGACATACGAGAAATTTTAAAACCACTGACATGTGCTTTGATACGATGCTAGAGATGGAGTAAAATGAGGACAATATGCTAATCCTTCAGAAGAGATTCTTTCTACATTCTGATTATACACCCATGATCATTACCCGTAGTCTTTCAAACAGCCCGACAAAAGCAACGGCAGAAACAAATCTACCCGCCCTTTAAACTTTGCCAACCAGCGACTGCAGGGCTATGCATCTTTCATTCCAGGAAGCAGAATATGAATAATTATCAAGATGAACCACGGGCAGAGATTTCATTGAGTTCTGCTATCCGGGAAGCGAAATGCCTTCGATCGTGTCTGTACTTGTACCAACTAAACCAATTCATCCATCTTGGACGGTGAGTAAAATGCTGGAACGGAAGCGTTGAGGCGCGATAAATCTGTTTCCCCCACAGATTTCGATGTGCATCCCAGCATACTCGGAAATGAGAAGATTGCGCTCGTCGGATTAAGTGCTTTGTATCGGTAAATGCAGACAGAAAGCGAATAGCGAGTTCCTTCCGCTTCCGGTGCATGCTGCAAGAGTAATTTTCGCGTATCAGAATCAGAGACAAGGGAAATTAGTCAGGTAACATTGCACAACTTAGTAAAGGTGTTGAAACGATGCTGGACATCTCCGCCAAACATATGTAATTGCTTTCCAAGCAGCCTCCGGTCTACAGTCAAGATGAGAGCTATAAAGCCAGGCAAAGCATAGAGACCCACACCTCAACAAAATACTCCAGACACTTTCAAATACAAGCAAGGTCTCACAATCCAGTCTTCGAATGCCGAGGCCTCCAAACTGCTTAGGAGGACAGACAGTGTCCCGTCTAACTTTTGCTCCCTCTTTACCATCAGGATCTCCCTTCCAAAGGAAAGCTCTGCGCTTTCGCTCAACCATCTCATGAACTTTCTTGGGCAACGGAAAGAGTTGACACTAATAGTTAACTAGACTATGGATAACAGACATAATAAGCTGAAGTTTTGCGGCCATATTAGTGGCTTTTAACGGTCCAAGCGTTAAACCTTGTCGTAATTCAATGATTTATGAGAGCTTTATAGTCCTTGTCTGGAAGCCTTGCCGAAAATCCGTGATTACAAGAAGAAAGAAACCTAACAAGAACATAGGGGTTGGCTGATTGGTCATGCTGTTAGATTCGATTGCTGCATGTTAGACAAATGCATCTTTTAAACGCTTAAGCTGTTAGGAAAGTTGCCAAGCAATGTATACTGCACATATAACTTAACACTCTCCTTGCGTAGAACCCATCCCTTACACATGCACAACAGAATGCGGACGTGATCACGTCAATGAGATAACCGAGGAAATGATAACAGACAACATAACAGACTAGAAATTTTAAACCATAGACATGTGCTTTGATACATTGCTAGTGATGAACAAGTACAATGCGGACAATTCGTCATAAATTTAACAAAACAAGTAGAATGCGGACAATATGCTAATCCTTCAGAAGAGATCCTTTCTAGATTCTGATAATGCCCCTTAATTATTACCTGAGTCTTTCAAACAGCCTGCCAAATGAAATAGCAGAAACAAATCTACGCACCCTTTAAACTTTACCAGCTATGCATCTTTGATTCCATGAAGCAGAATATGAAGGCTATCAAGATGAACAATGGGCAAAGTTTCATTGAGTGCTGTCCAGGACGCGAAACACACGTACTGAAACCGACTAAACCATTCCTTAATCTTGGAAAGTGAGTAAAATGCTGGAATGGAAGGGTTGAGGTCCAATTAATCTGTTTCCCTCATAGTTTTTGATATGCGTCACAGTGTGCTCAGAAATGAGAAGATTGCGTGTGGGAATAAGTACTTTGTATCAGTAAATGCAGACAAAGTTAATACCAGGTTACTTCCACTTCCAGTGAATGATGCAAAAGTAATTTACGCTTATCAGAATCAGAAATATAAGGAAAATTAGTCAGGTACATTCCACAACTTAGTAAATGTGTTCCAATGGAGTTTCCAGACTACAACGCTAAACAGGATTTAAAGCACCCAACGGCCGTTACCATGATATGAACTTGCTCTATCCATCTGAAGTTCTGAACTACACTTTTTCGGTGTGACGCAACTTTCAAACATTTTCAAACTTGTCTTTGCCATTTATTTATCGTTAAGATTATGTCCAGACTTTAGATCCTATACATACCTATCCCCGTGAGTAATTTGAGAACCAACTAATCATGGAAAAGTTTCCACAAAAGTCAAGATCTTAAGAGCAGAGCCTGCAGTGGAGTCTCCCTTCTTCTCTACAATAAGGAGCAATCTCACATCCAGGGTCCCTCTTCGTGGATGAGGGGCCAATAGCAGTCGGTCAGTTTCAGAATCCCACATCCTTCGATCCAGAGTTGTTCCACGGAGGGAGGGAGGCCATCCTGGGGCAACTCCCTCAGCTTCGGGCATCGTACGATCCATAAGGTCCGGAGAGAGGGTGAGAGACTGCTGGACAGTCTTTCCCCATTCCCCATATCACAGATAGAGAGCCTGAGCAGAGAGGGAGGGAGTGGGAGCAGAAGATCCTCCTCTGCTCCCACTCCTCCTGCACTGCCGTCTATCTCCAGATATTGATGGGAGGTGAGTGGGGTAAGCCACTCCCTCACCGGCTGCTTTATATTCCTGCGTCGAATTACCATAAGTCTTTGTAGATTGGGTGGCAATCCTCCATCAGGGAAGCGCGTGATACTCTCACAATCTGAAATTGCCAGATCATGGATCAGCTGAGAAAGATAGCAATAAGGGACTATAGTCTGACCCCATAGTAGGAAGTGCAAAGGCTTTAGCTTCAGTAAACATGATCCTCCATTCCATGTTGCACTCCATTCTATCAATTTCTTCTTGACAAAGTTATCCCCTTCCCCGTTGTTTGCCCATGTATATTCATACCCCTTACACTTAACATCTATCAAAGATCACTCATTCAAACAATCCCAGAAGGCAATTGAATGACAATGTACAGCCACCCGTCTTCCAACTTTCTCAGCGATAAAGAACTTCATTAAAATCCCCCGAACAAGCCCAAGGAAGCTCATCAAGAAGTCTTTTGCCTCAATTTATCCCACAGTTTCAGTGTCTCCTGTACACATTTGGCACATGAACAAAAGTAATTCTCATTCCTTTTCTACTTTTGGAGTCCTCGGAAATCATGTTTATCATCTCCATTGAAGCCATTTCAACATTTATCGGCACCAAATCATTCCACAAAATAGTTGATCCCCCTGCAATACCTATCGGGTTCCCCACAAAACTATGCTGGAAATTTAAACGCCTCTTCAAATGACGGAGCACAGGTTCAACAAAGGATCTTCAATTGTAACTCGGTAGCTTAATAGGGCTAGCAACCAAGGCCCATTCGGTTGTGTCATTAGAATCATGATTGGGCTGTCCTATAGTTTAGCTTCATCAATAATATTAACCTCCAGTGAGAGAGTTATAGGGACTGAAACTCTTTATTTTATTTTTATTTTTGGAGATTTGAGAATACTGTTTGATTTCTTTGGCCCCTTTTCATTTGGCAAATCAGGAAGCATTCCAGCAAAATTCTCCTTTTGAGATGGCCCTTAACGGATCATCAAACGTTTCCCATTGTTAGGTTGATGTCCCCCCTGTATTGTTGCTTCCACCAAGCTATATGCATCCCTGGTTGTACCAGGTTCTTTTACTGCAACCTGGCCAAGATCCAGACCGGATCTCTCCTTTTCAGAGCTAACAATTAGGATACTTTGCATTCGATTCTGGAACCATGTCATCTTCCTCAAGTCTTTCTCCAGAACAAATTGTCCAAAAAAGACCGGGTTTACAAGGCTCTGCTTTAAGCTAATGCCCAAAGCGATTAGTACTCCATTCCTGGAATTTATTTTCATCAAAAGGAACTTCAACTCAGCTCTTTGCATAATGCCCTATCTCGCCACATGAACAACAAAAAGTGAAGCAACCGGTCATTATGAAAATCCAGCCACACCTTTTTTACTCCAAGGTTTACAAGGGTCCCTGGCCTTAGAGGTGTTTCCAGCTTCAACTCAAACTTTGCTTTGCCTACCTAATAAAATGCAAACCCCTCTGTTTCTACCTTCACTTCCTGAACATTTCCCAATATCTGAACGGAAACTACTTCCTCTGAATACCACTCAAAAGGCAGTCCATGAACCTGGACCCAGAATGCACAGGATGAAAAACTAAAACATTGGGCTAGTGTATTTTGGTTCCCAAAGGTTTGAGAATCAACAAGATATTCGCAAACGATCATGGACCACTCCCTAACACACTGTTTTTGTCCATCTCAGTGCTGAAAGTGAATGAAAAGAGACCCGAATCCAGCTGAGCTGAGGTAGCCAAATCCACTTTCCAGGCTTTCTTCATTGTATTAAGAAAAGCCAGAAAGTTGATGTTGAGAATTGTGTATGACTTCCCAAAACAGTAAGGCGGCATTCTATAAGGTTTTTTCCCCTTGAAACCATGCCCTCCAACACAGGAGCCTCAATTTCAGACCAAAGGTTGCCTAATCATTTACAAAGTAAGGCAAGGCGACCATCTGAACTTAGATTTTCCAGGTTGAGAAAGCTTGGTCTAGTACACTCTTTACTGAAATCCTGAGAAGCTGCTGCAGCAATATGAGCATTGTGGAATGTAACCCAAGAACAGGGCAAATAGACAACCCAAAAAAGGCAGACAGGGAAAAACAAAGAAAAAAGAGAGGGCTAAACCCCAGGGTGATAGGTGATATGGAGATTAGGGCATTCACGCCCAAGCAAAAGGAGGCGACCATCTACGCACTACTTGATATTCTGGATGAAGGCGTGAGAAAACCCATTGAGAGCTATTGAAATGGGATCTCCAGATTTGCATTGTTAATTATAATGGATCAACGGCTACATCAGCCTATTTATAGGTTTTATTATATTATAATCTAAAGTAACAAGATAATTGTTAAATATAATGAATCGATATATGCACAATCAAGAGAGATATATGCATAATCCTAGAGATATGGAGAATTAGAGAAATATCCTCGTTATCTCCAGCATTGATAATACCCCTCAATTATAAAACGATCCCTAGCACGAAAAGATGTGGACATAATCACGTCAATGAGATAAACAGAGAACATGATAGACTAGAAATTTTGAACCATTGACATGTGCTTCGATACAATGACAATGCAGGCAATATGTTGGAAATTTAACAAGAGAAGTAGAATACGGACAATTTGCTAATCCTTCAGAAGAGATTCTTTCTGAATTCTGATTTTACCATGATCATAACCCGTGTCGTTCAAAAAGCCTGTTAAAAGAAACAGCAGAAACAAATCTGGTCACCCTTTGAACGCTGCCAACCAGCGAATGCAGGGCTCTGCATCTTTGATTCCATGAAGCAGAGTACGAATGGTTGTCAAAATGAACAAGGGGCAAAGATTTCATTGAGCGTATCCAGGACGCAAGAATGAGTTGGAAGAAGGCATTCGGACAACTCCAACATCATCCCTGCATAAACTGTAGAGTGGATTATTACACCAACCAAATCACAGCTACTAAAAAGAAGATAGAAACCAGAACATTGCAACACGTTATTCTAATAGAGTCGGGAGACATCCTGTTTGAAACCAGAATTATACTCCATCAACATAAACTCTCATCCTTCAAACCGACAACAGAAAGAATATCGAAAGCAGTTGAAGATCATCACCTGACCAACACAAGTGAAGTGTCCATACTGTTGCAAAAAACAAACAATCCAATACAGTGATAAACAGAACAAGGAAATAAACTTGGACACCGAATTGAGGTGGTTTGGTCGGTAGGAGCCACTCCATGGGAAGAGCAGCACATGATTTCACTAAGATTGCTATGGTCAAAAGCTTATATGCTCATTGATCTACTTGAAAAAACCCACGTCTCCTATGTATAATATTTCGATTCTATGTATAAAGACTATTCAAACTAGGAAATCTCCTTGAATCAGCTTTCTCTATGGCTCAAACTCAACACATATTTTCAACACTCAAAATAGACAAACTTCCGGGATCTCGCCGATGAGGGGCCAATAGTAGCCGGTCCCTTTTGAGCATCGCTCCTTGAGAAGCCCACATCCTTTGATCCAGAGTTGTTGTAGGGATGGAGGGAGGCCATCCTGGGGCAAGTCCCTCAGCTTCGGGCATTGTACGATCCATAAGCGCTGGAGACAGGGAGGGAGACTGCTGGACAGTCTCTCCACGTTTGGCATATCATGGATACCGAGCTGCAGCAGAGATGAAGGGAACGGAAGCAGAAGATCCTTCTCCTCTACCACTCCTCCTGCGGTGCCGTCGATCGACAGATATTGAAGGGAGGTGAGGGGGTAAGCCACTCCCTCACCGGCTGCTTTATATTCCTGCATCGCATTACCATAAGTCTTTGTAGATTGGGTGGCAATCCTCCATCAGGGAAGCGCGTGATACCCTGACAATCTGAAATCGCCGGATCACGGAGGCATGTAAGCCGATGCAACTGATTAGGTAAAGATTTTATCTTCGGACACCCATAAAGACAAAACTTCAAGATGCCGGGAGGAAGAGGAGGGAAGTACTCCAGCTCCAGAGCAGGACAGTTGCCCAAGAACAAGGTAGTGAGATGGGACAGTGTGTGTAGGCACTCCGGTAAGCTTCTCACATCCTCGCAACCCCAAATGTTTATCACTTGAAGCGACTGAAGACGGTCTAGATCCACGAGCGACTCCACTCCCCTGCAGCTCCAAATTTCAAGTCTCTTGGCGGTCACAGGTGAAAATCTATCCTCGCTGAATGGAGAGGCTGGCAGAGAATTGCATCCGGATATTGCTAATTCTTGCAGACAAGACATCATGCCACCATAGTTATTGCTGCTGCTGCTTGGTTCATCCAGATGAATACTTAATCCTCTAGGCAAAGATTGCAACATCTCACAGCGTAAGATTTTCAATGATGTCACTGATGCCGGTATGCCTGTTTCGGGGAAGGACACGAGTTTTGGACAGTTGTCGACGGTCAAGCGTCTAAGAGAGGAGAGGGCGTGTATCTTGCTCGGGAGCTCCTCTAAATTGAAGCAATCCTCAAAGTGGATAGTCTCGAGGTTGCCAGGCAGCTCTAAATCTTCTTCTCCAGTCCCAAAAGATATGAATTCAGGACAACTTTTGATGAGTAAGCTCTTCAAACAAGCGAGATTTCGAGTTACATCTCCATCATGCCACAAGTACATTAAATTTTCACAACTTTTCATCTCCAACTTCTCCAGCTTGATCAAGGAGCTTGTAATCCCATGGCTTAAGCAAGTTAGCTCAGCAACATCTACCATGACAAGAGCCGTTAGAGATGTCACATTTACCAAACTCTTCAGCATCCCCTTATTACAACCTCCAAAGTGTAATTCTTTGAGAGATGGAAGGCTAACGATAGAGGGAGAGGCTTCCATACGAGGACAGGATTTTATTACGAGCTTTATAAGGAAGTTTAGTTGGCTAGGCAATCTTCCTATCAACATAGGACAATTCCGGATGACAAGATGCTCAAGACGGGGAATAAAACTCGTACTTCTTCGGTGCCAAAGCAATGAGACCACTCCTCCCACAATAGCATGTCCCTAAATTCCAAAGTTATTAAGGACGGAAAAGGGCTTTTAGTTCCATAAAATTCAGACCCTACCGTGCGTATGGCATTTAGACCTTCGATGTACAATTCTTTGAGCGACCCCAGCTGCCCAAGTGATGGTAATACTTCGGTCCTATGACACCCTTGTAAATGTAAATGCACTATGTTAATATGCGAGGGACTTCCTAACCAAGACGGGAATTTTAGGCCACCATAATAGGATAGTGTGAGATTTTCAAGGTTCCTATGAGGGCGAAGAAATTCAAGGACCTCTTCTTCAAGCTCTTCATACTGGAAAGTTTCAAAATCTTCACTCCATTGCATGGTCAACCGGCATAGTCCATTCTTTGTGTGTAAATTAGCATCCTTGGCATCTCTGGCTTCTCGAACCATATGCAAATCAGAGATGCACAATTCCCCTTCAAGATTATTCAGGTTTTTTAACTCCTTCAATGTCGACCCATCTTTTGTTCCAACTACAAACTTGGACATCATCTTAAGACCCACCAAGTTACCTATGTATAGCGGCGTCGCTCCTAGGCTTGGAGTGTTTCTAATGTCAAGAAATTCTAGATTAATCAGTTTCTCCATGCCTTCCGGAAGTTCAATAAGTTCTTGACAGCCCCGCAACATCAAAGCCTCTAGGTTGTACAATTCAACAATTGACTTTGGAAGTGTTTCAATTTCAGTATATGACAAATTAAGGTACCTTAGGTGCCTCAGTTTGCCAATGCAATCCGGTACTTCGCTGATGCAATAGTGACTTAATGAGAGCGCCCTCAAGGACTTCAAAGCCAACAACAAGTCAGATAGCACTTTCTGGGACAAATAATGCCTAGGTTGCTTCCCTAGTGATATGAAGCTCCTAAGTCCCTTCATTTCATGATATGCCTCCAACTTTTGTGGCACAATATGACGTCCAGAAATGAATGAGGCGTGGCGAGCTAGAGATGCATTATTTTGATCACCCTCAAACTCTCCTGAGCTAAAACAGGTTACGCCTGCAACTACCTTTGCCAGGTCATTCAAAAGATCATGCATCGAGAATCTTGAGCCATTGCGACACGACTTTTGAAAGAACGATCTAGATACCAGCTCGTTGAAATAATCCACACCGATATTCCAACGGTGCTTTCCTTCTCTTCCTTCGAACATGCGCTCTGCGTTCCACCAGTGAATCAACTCGTCCCGTTCGATTTCATAGCCCTTGGGAAATATAGCACAGTAAGCGAAACATCTCCTCTTATCTGAAGGGAGATGGAGATAGCTAAGTTTCAAAGAAGCAAGGATATCATTGTATTCTGGTGGGTCCAGAAAATTGCTGTTCAATATAACTTCCCATTCATGGGGATTAATATTACCGCGTAGCAGTCTGGCCAACGTGTACACGGCTAATGGCAACCCTTGGCATTTTTCTACTATTTTCCGACCTAACACTTCAAGATCGGGATGATGATCAAAATTTCTGACTCTAAGAGCATGAAATGCGAACAAAGCCATACAAGCATCTGGTGACAACTCTTTGAGAGTATAGGGTTGACCGCCGGCTATTTTAACAACGCCGAAATTACGAGTTGTGATAATGATCTTGCTTCCCTTAGCTCCCAATTGAAAAGGCTTCAAGAAGACAGTCCATTCTTCATACTTCTCGCTCCAAACATCATCCAACACGACAAGAAACTTCTTCCCCGAAAGATTTTCCTTGAGCTTGTCTTGAAGCCAATTTAGGTCCTTACCTTCACAGGACACATTAATGGTTTTCTCTAGGATACGCTCTGTAATAGCAACCACATCGAAATCACCAGAAACATAAGTCCATAGTTTCACATCGAAATAGTAGGTGACTCTATCATCATGGTAGACTTGCTGAGCCAGAGCCGTCTTCCCAACGCCCGCCATTCCTACTATAGGAATCACTTCTGGATCTGCACATGTACTGTTGTCTTCTTCTCCGATCAATAATTTGAGTATCTCCATTTTTTCACCCTTCCTACCAAAGAACTGATGTTCAGGCAAATGCGAAGTGCGACGCGGCTTATCTAGTTGGCTGTGTGCTGATGGCTCCCCGATATTCTCTCTCAAGCGGAGACTTTTTTTCTGGAATATGAGCTCGTGTAATCTGCCATCCACCTCTTCTATCCTGGATCTCATTGTGTGGTCGAGCATAAATTCTCTCGGGCTCAATCTGAAGAAACGCCACTCGCTAGTGCCGGGTTCTGCCTCGGACTTGTTTTCCATGGATTCCGTGAGGAACTCATCAAGCACTTCTTCAATATCGTAGGCCAAGTTCCTGAGATCCTCGAGCCACCACTTCACCCCGAGATCGCCGTTCAAATGCCTATCCTCTGCATCATCCATCCCCTCCTCGATCTCGACCAGCATCTTCTCCCATTTCTTCGACAGCCTACACATGACCTTGCGCCGCGCAAAGTTGGGAGACAAGTAAGAGGCCATCCTCTCGAACAACACCTGAACAAAGGCGCCAAGAAAGAGATCTGCGACGGGCATGGCTTGGTTCCGTAAGCGGCAGAGGATTAAACAAGAGTGGCCGGAAGGGTCGAAACAAGAGTGTAGGGAGGGAGCGGAGAGGAATCAGAAGTTGTTCCGTCCAGGACAACGGCATAAAATGATGGTGGAGGGAGTCGAAAGGCTTCTTCAAGCACTCAAGCAAAAAGTTGCTGTGTTTCTTTCTCTATTTGATTACAGGCCTTCCTCGCCTCTCATCGTTCCTGCTCTGCTTTGCTCGTTCTTCTTCTCGGCACGACAATTCTTTCATTTCATTTGATATAATTTCGTGGGAACAAGTTGGTCGGAAGTGGGCCCAAGTCTTGGCATCATTGCTCATCACATCGGTTCTCATCTGCAAACCATCCACCATCATCCGCATGCATCACATAGATCATATGGCATCGTGGTTTCATTGTTGCTGCCTCACGAGCCCCCACTGACATTATCAAATAAATTTAGGTAGGTCCATATCCTTATAATCATTAATCATATCGGTCTCTTTGTGGGGTCCAAATGTTTAATGGTGTTGATCTGATCTACGTTGGCCGTGTACGTATAATATGTTCTTTTTTTCCAAATAATGCCTCCAATTCAATTGCTTATGAGATAAAAATCGTACAGAGTCAATCGTGTTCTGGTATTGGTTCATCTATCGTACAAAATTGGTGGCGATCGAGTGACTCGAACAAACAATATATACGTATAGGATAATTGTGTATCTGTTTAATTCGAACTTGGTAAGATCCAGTTGGAATAGGCATGACCTTAGAAGAGATGGAATTTGTTGTAGAGCACCATACCGTCGAATAACCATAAGAGGCTAGCAGGAGGCAGATCCCATGAATCCCAAATTGTCCGATTTATGAGTAAGGAGCACAACCTGGAATTGGGTCGACTTCACGTGGCATAGAAGTTCTCCTAGACAAATGTTTTTGGAATAATTTATTCAATCAAATAAATCCCATTTGGAATGAACTTACCATTTTGCAAAAACTTCTTGATTGTGTAAGTGTGGTCACTAATCATATGTATGCCCACTTTGAAACTGAACTCTTTCATGTGTGCAAGAAACCGTTGGGAGCGCGCAACAGGAGTCCACACGAAAATATTATGGCTTTAGAGTAACGGCCTGCATGAGGGATGCCGTCTTGCCAAATTTATTTCAATGTACTCATGGTCGCTCTGATCTATCCTGTCCCACCATTCCAATAGTAGGGCTCAGGGAGCGGGGATGATTTGAATATCAAACCTCCCATTTGTATCTAGACCATGAAGTTTGTTTGATTGACTATCACATATCGTACATTAAACTACGGTGAAGGGAATAAAAGGATAGACGGTGGTGAAAACTTGCAGAGAATGCAACCGCTAACGAAACACAAAGACATGCGTATGCGTATGTACTTGTGAGACATGAGGTATCCTTAATGGAAAAAGAGGTCCTGTGAAATGAGCGGGGCCGAGCCGGTTCACTACCATATTGCTACTCATAGAAGGATTAGGCTTTCTCCAAACCAACTTCCTAGAATGCAACGTGGGGTTTTGGATCGCGGGACGTGTGTGTGCAGAGGTGTAGTACCGAAGCAAAGTGACTCATGTACAACAGTTTATATCATGCAAACACTGCTTCTAATATTCATAACCATATATTGATATATCCTTATAACTCCTTCCAAGATACGAGTTAGCAAACCTCGTATAACTCAAGGGTCGTGCTTTTTTCACTCTCAATTTAACATAGACATTCCTTTTCACAGTGTACTGATCATATTACCCCTCGCTTTCTCCTCCTCTAAAATTTTGTACCCGCACTGAGTCAAATGCGGAGCCTATTTAGGATTTATTTTATTTGCTTCTTCTTTTTCCTCCACCTCCCTTTTTTCTTCTTGGTGGATTTGTTGATAATGGACTCATGGATCTGAGGATGATGCCGCCTCCCTCGATCTGAGGATTAACGACAAGAAAAAATCAACCAATACGGTAAAAGAATTGTATTGGCCCCAAAACATATATTGCTCTTGAATTATTCAATAATGAGAAGTCGTGTTCTTAACGTGAATTAGATTGTTCCTAGAATGATTATGCTGATTTAGTCCGTGATGCTTTTGTTATCTGGTTGTTCTTTTGTCTATATGAGTAATCTCGAAGAGCTTGTCAACGTAATCAAATTCTCTCTTTGTTCATGCCGTCTATTACAACTGTTAATTCATGCTAAATCCGAGCAACGAGGTATTCGATCAATTCAAAAACATTCGCAGCAAAAGTAGCTTCTCATTCGCAGTCTAAAGATCGTGAGTGGATTTCTCACATCACTCCAATTAAATAATTATGAAAGGGTTTCGCCATGCATCCGATTCTTGATGGTTCGATAGGAAATGAGTAGAACTGCTTCAAGCAACTACTCTATGGATCCTCCTCCTTCATGGACTTGACGGTACCCGTACTTAATCTCTCGCACTATTGAAAGCTTCGTCCATTATCTTTTGAATCCGAATCACTTCGACAATTTCCCATCTCGATCATAACAAGTATACTACAGGAAAAAGAAGAAGAAGAAGAAGAAGAAGAAGAAGAAGAAGAAGAGGAAAACATGACGAACAAAAAGTAGGAATGAGCGGTTGTACGATCAATCCAAGTTCCTCCGGGATCCCATCCATTGGTGTGCGTAGAGGTCTCGGAGGATGAAAATGAAGAAGCGGGCGATACGCTTCAACACAAGTGAGAACAAGAAGACGGAAAGTGGGAGAAAAAGAAGAAATAAAAGAAAAACCCAAAATGGGCCCCACATTAAGGGGTAATATAATCAGTACATTGTTAAAGGGAGTGTTTAAGCCATATATGGAGTGGAGCCACCCCAACTCAAAACCTGCAAGAACATTTAATGCTATAGTCCAAGTACACACGGACGCTTGCACGCGGTGACGAGAGATCTTAGAAGATCATTCTTCTAAAGAGAATAATAAGCCTAAGTTCACTACAAGTTTTAGTCAAGTCCTTCATGAAGTCGTCAAGCTATCATGATCCTCGCGAGATGAGATTATGAGGAAATTTGATGAATTGCGAAGCGAGCGCAAATGGTTTCTCTCAAGGTGGTGCTTACATTTAGTAAAGGCCTCCCAAGCTCTACCGATTGAATTTGATTTTATAATTTAATTGCTTATTCAAGATCAATCTTTGGGGTCACCACTAATCTATTATGGGCAATTAGGAGCTCGAGTAAGATGTGGGAGTCCGTCTTGCTCCTCGCCAACTGAAAATTCTAAATATAAAGGCTTGGTTACGCTAGATTAATTTAACATTTTTCCGATGCCTTTTCTCTTTATCAAGAAGTTTAGCATGCGGTCATCATCAACTAAAGGATATTATCACACGAAATAAACTAATTTTCAATGAAGGAGGTTGTCGTGCGCCTTGTGTACTGATATTCAGGTGAAATTCCTCAGCACATCTACAACAAACATACAAGTTAGTTTTTCACAGTAATGGCATGACTGGCAGTCTGGCAGTGCATACCTCCATCTGCAGATCTTCGTCGAGTTCGGATTAGAACACAACAGCATTATACAACTCTGCATCCGGGAAACATACAGAAAATCAGCAGGTACTAATTTATGAACAGAGACGATAGAACCTAATAAGCGTACCACAAGCGGATTCAATGGAGAGAATCACGTTCACAGTCATTCAGATATGCGCTGTTGAGACCAGATCAAGTGTTTCCATCTTCACAGGCATCAAAACTTGCTGAGGACACTCCAATTGGCCAATGAGCCTCTTCAAGGTTGGCATGCAACATGGCCCAACTGTTGCCGATGCTTACTCTGCGAAATCCCTCTTCCTCATTGTGATCAGTTTCTGGAATGGGACTTGAAGTTCTCAGCCAAGTTATCCAGACCCAGATCAATCATGATATAAAACGATTCAATGTGAACGATAGGATCAAATGGGATGCAAACTAATAGCAAATTCTTGAGCTCCTCGCCCCAGCTTGCTTATAAGAAAAAGAAAGGCAAAAGTCGTCCCAACTATGCTGAAGGTCATTGATGCAGCTTATTGAATCGAAATTCAAAAGTAAGCCTCGATCCTTACATAGACCAACTAGACCTGTCACAGAAGCAGCACCAGTTTACCTCACTTGATAATCTTTCAAACTTACTAGTGGTTATCGAAAGCTGGTCTACAATCCTATATGACAGACTAGCCAGTACTACTGCTCGTTTTTTCAAGTCACCCACCAGAAAAACTTGGAACCTTGATTTTTATTTTAGCTCAGTCTGTCATACTTACTGGGAATTCTCAAAGGAACAATAACAAACTTGACAAGGTCTCCGATTGTCATGGAGAATTGAAAGGTGTTCGTTCTAACCAGGATATCTACCATTAGTCAAATTTGACACGTAAATGAGCTCACAAAAGGAATTCAAAAATTCTGACAAAAAAAAAGGAATTCAAAATGGCCAAGATCATTTCAAAAAAATTACTAGCTTGGGACAGAGCGAAAATTGGATATAGACGCAGTTCACAATATTGGATATAGACGCAGTTCACAATATTGAGTAGCAGAGGATCATCAGCATCTAGATGAAAAATTCAAGTCCTGGTTTTACCGAGAGGGAAACTGTAAATCACTGGGTAATTCTGTTTACCTGTGTCAATATTTTCATTGGAAGCCTCACAAGACGCTGATCTGTCTTCCAAAGTTGTCAATGGAAGGACAACTGAAAAACCATTGCCATAATGCATTCAACAGCAAGTATGTTTAGGCAAATCCAGATCAAATAGATACCCAGTGTCAAGCAAATAATTCATAAAAAAATAGCTTTCAGAAAGGAATTAATCTATTTGCTCATAAAGAGCACAAGAGTCGGTGGCAAATAATCCAATAATAATCAATGAATTACAGTGTTATAACTGTTTACATGCTCGAATGTTTCCCAGTCCTAAATTACACCCAATCCACGGTGTTTACCTTCACGTAATTGCTTGAACAGTGCAGCCACTTTTATGATATACATCATGAAAGTTGCAACAGTCATCGATGGCCAACTCTTTCAGGGTCGTGAAGCATGACAGGTCTGGTAATCTTTAAATAGACCTACAATAATAGATATCCAATGCCCGTAAGAACTCTGCGCTATCAAGACCTTGAAGTTTGACTAAACTGCCGCGATATCCAGCCTTTACTCTCTTCAATCACCATAATTCTGGAAGGATCAGCCTTCGAATGGACCCGTAGCAATGTATAACTACCTAATCCAGAAACTCCGAGTTATCATGGCCCTGAACGTCAACTAGATTAGCAACCCTCAGCCTGTAATTGTTTCAGACGATTCTGTGAAAGGTCCCATCTTCAAGTACTTGATTCCTTCAAACTTAGCTTAAGACAGGAGTCAACCCAAAGTCGCAAGGATCTTGAGGGAAGCTCCATCATGTATTCAAGTAGATTGCATCCATAAAGATCAAGAAAGCTGTGGCAACCTAGACGGTCAAGTTGGAAGGAAGCTCTGGCAAGTGATCATAGCTCGTAACAGTTCTGTAGGTTAAGGTGTTGGAGAGAAGAAAGATTCCGGATGCTTTCTGGCTGGTCAGACATCAGTGCGCTAGTGATTTCGAGATTCTCAAGCCAAGAGAAGTCGCTGGTTTCACTTGGAATTTTCCCTTTCAAATTAAGGCCGGATTGGAGACCCATACTCCGCAGTTCTTTCAACCTTCCATTAGCACTGGGTAACTTTTCAATCATAGAATAACTAATGTCCAGATCTTCCCGAATTGAATCAGGGATTCCTCGCAATGATTCACAACCCCATAGTTGAAGGTGTTTGAGAGAAGAAAGATTCCCAATTGAGCTAGGGATTTCTCGCAATGACTTACAAAACCGTAGGTCAAGGTGTTGAAGAGAAGAAAGATTCCCAACTGAGCCAGGGATTTCTCTCAATGACTTACAACCACGTAGGTCAAGGTGTTGGAGAGAAGAAAGATTCCCAATTGAGCTAGGGATTTCTCTCAATGACTTACAAAACCGTAGATCAAGGTGTTGGAGAGAAGAAAGATCACCAATTGAGATAGGAATTTCGCTCAGTGATAGACAGCGGAAGGCACTCAATTTCTCCAGCTTCCTTAGAGAACCGATTGAAGTAGGAAGCTTTCTAATATCGGTAATATATAAAATAAGTTCTTTTAGCTCTTCTAATTCGCCCACTTCTTCTGGTAGCTCCTTCAGACTGACACAAAAACTCAAGTCCAAGGAAACAAGGCTCTTCACCTTGCCAATAGAAGGGTGGACTCGCTCTAGTTTATAACATTTTTTCAAGATGAGAATTTCCAATGCTGTGAAAGGCGAGAGATCAGGAGTACACCTTAAATTATTGCAATCTGCAAGTTCAAGAACTTTCAGCCGCTTTGCTGCCTATCAAAAGGAGAATAAGGTGTAAAAAAATAATGAGCTGATCAACAAAACAAAACAAACAAAAAATCACATAGAATGTCTTTTCCATCTTACCATGATTGAATTCCATCCTCGCCAATGCTTTGTGATCTTGTTGGAAGACAACTGCAGCACCACTAAATTCGGTAGATGCAAATTGGGTGCCGAAAAAGACAGTTTGTCAAATATTGTTGATCTTTTCTTCTCTTCAATTCCAAACGACTGAAGCCATCTCAATTCAGAAAACAGTTCGTTGAAGTCACCGCTTAGAGCCGCCCGCCCCAGTTGAAGGAACCTTAAGCTCTGCATGTTGTTAAACTGTTTACTTGTGTATGTCTGGAGATGGTCAGGGGACACATCAATGCATGATTGATCGTCTAGACAAATTGCTCGGATCCCTTGGGTTCCCTGTATATGAAATAAGTATATTACGTGTCTGGATTGGCTATTGATTTTTAGTTTTTTTCTTTTTTAGATCATGGACATGCACCATTTGTCATCTTTTTACCCTCGGCGCATATAAATGTTGAGACATAAACTCACATTTAATTTTGATAACCTTTTCTTATTTGAACAACATTTCAAGTTTCGACACAAAAAGAAATCTCGCTTTAACAAATCTAAGACTAACACGCCTCAATGTTTTACCTTGTGCTTTTTCGAATTTTATAGCACATGCACTTTGACTTTTGCCCACGATGAAATTTATGAAACCTTTCAAAACATGCAAACGTTGATTTGTTAATTTTCATATAAACTTTTCCTAAGCTTTTGAATTTGTCAAACAGAGCCCATCAGTCACTTGTTAAGTAGCTAAGGAAGCACCCGGTTTTCAATTCATTTAACTACTCTTGTGAAGGGTTTACTCATCATTACTTTGAAAACTGAAACTTTTAATACAAAATATGTTTAAAAAGTGACGTGATGACATTCGTTAGCAATACACTTTCTAGAATTTGACTAACACTACAGATTTTGGCGGGGATTGGAAAAAGGTTGCTTTCAGACCAACCAAAAATGAACAAATTAACTTCCTTTAATGGTATTAATGTTAGATTAAGGTCTCTAACATATGGAACAATAGGTTGTCGATGCTGGCCAATATCTTAATGAAAGTTTATGGAGAAAGTTACTTTGTATTTACCGAAAGAAAAGGGAAGATACATATCTGTTCGAATTACATTGGCACCGTTTCTTTTTGCATCAATAAGTCAAAACATACTGTCTACATTTAAACAGATCATTTGATTAGTAGTAGGTTGTTAAAAATCCCATATGGCTTTGATTTACTTCATAATAATGCTTATATTTTTCCCCCAAAATTTTAATTGGTCAGTGACAGTGTTCAATACAGTTCAAGTTTCAAAATTTTAAAAGCTACAGCAACTCCAAACACACAACCAGTAGATGGTCAGGCATCTTCAAAATCAAAATGTAGAAAAAACATATCAAAAATTGGTTTCCCAAATCAAAAGAGCACCACAATACAGTCTGCCATAGTAGAAAGCGAGCACATGTGGTAAGTGTGGAACCTTTTTTTTTCAATTTACAGTGTTGCTTAATTAGTATAATTTGGTGCATAGTATGTATAATTTTCTTGAACCAAGAAATGTTCATTTATTTGATCTGCTATGTTTTTACTTCATCTTTGTTTATTGTTGCAGTCTTTCAGATTATCCATATTTTCAACTAGATATGAGAATGATATGCTTTTAGTAAACGAGATTTTTGTACAGAATTGTAGTTAAAGGATCCCAAATTGATTGCTACTTAAATTTTTAGAGATGCAATTTATATCAATGAATTTGAAATAAATATTATAACTTATTCATCCTTGGAATAGTTACAATCCAATGATTTGTCAAAATAATCTAGGATGGACTTGAACGGATGTATAAATTTGCTAAAAAGTAAGAGCATCTACAAATACTAGATAAAATTATTAGATATATCGAATTATATATAAAAGTTATGGGGGAACGAAAGAAAAAGGAGTGCCATATGTTACCTTTTTTTCGATTAGTACTTTGGAAGCTTCCTGGTTAACCCATAGTCTACTACGTCTCTCGGGCGGTCCTTCTTGGCAAACAATTTTTCTTCCAAGATCTCTCAATTGATCATGCATCCTTAACTCATCATGATCTCCAATTTTTATTAAGCACCTTAGCTTCAACTCTTCAATTCCTTGACTTGGACAAAACCCACAGTCCTTCCACATGTAAATAGCAAATTTGCTCTCTTTGCCAGTAAAGAAACAAGCAATATCCAGAAAAATCTCCTTATGTTCGGGTTCTAACGCATCATAACTTATCTTCAATTTATCTTGGACATCTCCATGAGGTTCTTTTCTTAATTTCATCAACACATCTTGCCATACTTCTCGATTTGTTCTTCCGTACAAGTACGAACCTATAATAGTAAGAGCCAAGGAAGCCCACCCATGGTTGATGTAATATCATTGGAGATACCCTCAAAGTCCATCTGAGAATGGTCCGTACAAAATGCATGCCTGTTAAATAAAAGCAGAGAATGCACCTTGTCCAGCTCATTTAACTTATACTTGTAGTCTACACCGAATTTGGATTGATCAAGAATAGCTTCATATCTAGTTGTAACAATGATCAAACTTCCTGTCATATACCAATTACGTTCTCTAGCCAAAGCATCTAGTTGATCATTGTGATCTATATCATCCAGAACAATAAGAACCTTTATTCCTTTGAATCTAGATCTGATCAAACTAATTCCATCATCAACTTTACAAACTTGGTGTTGATTTGGCAGTATATCATTAATCAGTTGATTTTGTATATGAAAAATACCATGGTGGTGAGCTGTTTCTCGAATATCTGGAAGGAAACTTCGGTGCTCAAAGTCATTCGACAGCTTGTTGTAGACGACCTTGGCAAGAGTCGTTTTACCGATCCCGCCCATGCCATAGATTCCAATAATTCGAGCTTCACCAGCGGAGGTGTCTACCCAATTTCTAATTTTGTTCACATGATCATCAAATCCAACTAAATGCTGAGTAACATCAAGCTGGTAGTCGGGTCTCAACTTGCTCAAAACAGCTCTGATAACTTCTTGCACTAGTTCTCCTTCACGCCTGTCAAACAACAAAGTTCATGATAACTTTATAACCATATTTAATCTCGTCAAAAGACACCCGCATATACGTGAAGGATGGATGCAGCCAATTAATATTCAAGATGTCTTTGGTCTTACAAATAACAGTGGAGGATGATGATGTTGCAGTCATTTCATTCGTTTCCCTTCCTTTTCTGCAAATATATAGATCTTGTTGAAATAAAATAAGGTGGTTGATTTTAATAGTTGTTGGGTTAGTTTTCTGGGGACATCTTGGGAACTAATAGTGTCCGTTGTCTTTAGAGCATTATGATTGTTCCGTGGGATAGTTTGGGGATGTTTTGTGAGCTTGTGGGGGAAATACTTCATTCACATTTCATCGATTTTGCTTGCATAAGATAATTATGAATAACAAAAATATAAGTTCAGGAGAAAAGAGAAGTACCCGTCTGCAATTTTTTCAGATTCCCATCCCTTCAAGTGACTCACTTCTCTAAATGCTCGTTCTCCTTTCTGGATATCCTCCTCATCAAAACGCTCTTTACTCGAACAGAAGGCCTTGCCAAAATTCCCTTCTAGATGTCGCACATCCGATGGTTTCACTTTGTAAAAGATGGGCAACACTATGTGTGATGTCCTCGTCTTGCAATCCATCATATGAATGAGCTCGCGGAGGCACCATTTGCTTGACGCATAATCTTCGGAAATGATGGGGATTGAAATCTTAGATCGTGTGATGGCATCAAAAATCTGCAAACCAAAATCCTTGCCGATTGGGATGCTGTTCTCGTCCCTGAACACGGAAATTGGTACAGTCCCTGCGTTGACCAGACTGTGGTAGAGATGATCGGTGAATCCTTTGCGGGTATCCGAGCCTCTAAAGCTCAAGAATACATCATACTGATTGCTACCCTGTCCCGTGGGTATCGGAGGGATGAATGAAGGAGCGGATGCTTTGTCCATGGCAATCTGAAACGAAAGATGCTTTTCTGCTGCTTAAAAGGATTGATAAGTAACCAGAGATGCTTATTGATAAAAAACAAAAGATGCTTTTCTGTAGATGCTTTTAGTCTTTGCCTTGTCTTCTTTCAGACCCGGCCCTCACCCTCTAGTCGAGTCAAACTTGTTGGCTTGGTCCACTCACGAATAACAGGTCTGCTAATTTCATAATCGGGCTATAAAGAACTAGAAACTATGTACCAGCATAATTGCATTTATTTAAAATTACAAGCATAGGATCAGTTTTTTGTTTGGTTATTGATAATCAAATTTCATAAATCATTTAAAAGCCGATAATTGAGTTGAAAAGGAATTGAAAATGTGTGGAAGCCGTGAAGAAAGGACATAACTAGCGATTATGAACGTGATTTTATAATATAATTTTTGTTTGAAATTGTTTTCTACATGAAATTGGAAATGTGAGGTAGAGAACAAATGGCCACCGTTATTTTCTTTTATTTATATTCGACATTGGCACGACATTCTGACATTTCCATGTAATTGGATCTCCTTTGAACTGATATGACATTACCGGGTTATTAACTTCGATCTTTCACATTCAAACAATTTCTTGACATAGAGAGCTATAATTTGGGTAGATGACACCTAGGTGCGTCAAATGGGCGGGTTGGGCTTGACAGGGCCCAATCCATACCCGACCTGACCCAACAAATTATTAGAACACATCCATATTTCACCCACTTATGAAAACTCTTGCCTACTCCTTTGACCCATATGTTATGTGGATATAATTTTACATCAAATTAAAAAAATGTTAGTACACAAAATAAAAAAATTAGAAACCTAAAGATTGAAATTCTTATAAAGACTAGAAAATATGCATGTATTGTGACAACATATACTCTGAATTGATGGATTATTAATCCAAGTCAATTTAATTATTCTTTTTTGGCCAAATACATTTCTGGCGCTCCTCTGTATATACACTACCACAATTACAGATAAATACTACAACAATTACAAATTCCCTGCCCAAATGCAACACTTATAAAAGCAAAGCAAGCAGAAAAAAAACAAAACAAGCTCTCCAAATCCAAAGCCAAAGCCCTCTCTCTCTCCCCCTCTCCCTCTCCCAGTCAAGAAATCAAAAACCTCATCTACTTTAACACAGGCCCAAACAAACACCATGACGCTACTACCATTTAAAGAATGGTCCTTTTTATCCATTCATGTATTAAAAATGGCATTAAAAAGAAAACCCAGCTGAGCAAGGATCAACACACCAACAAGAGCAAGCAAAATATAGTCGAAAGAGGACTCTGGTTTCACTTGCCTTTGAGTTGAGCCATCGCAAATGGAACTACACTCATCATCAAAATGATCAAAATAACAAGATGCAGAGCCAAACAGGGGAATAGGCCATTTCCCAAGCAAAAATGAGGTTCCAAAGTTGATGCTTTTGGAGTTTCTCTCAAATCTGAGTGGAATTAAATTATGGAACATTCATGAGAAACCAAAATGATGAATCTCTGGCAGTAAAAGCCATACCTGCACCTGCAACTTCATCCATACATAGGAATTTAGGAAGTGGAGGTATGAGACTCTATGTGGGAAACGAGTTGTAGGGAGACTTTCATGGGGTCTTAGAGAGTTATGAAGATACCGCTTTAATGAAGTTCACATACTTCAATGAATTTCGAGAATTGATTAAAGTATGAAGTCAGGACGGAATCAGTTAGGCCTAGGAGAAGCATTTCAGGAGTGAATGACTAAAAAAGAAACGACACGTAAGTAGTCGTAGACATTGCATGATCTAGCCGAAGCGCACTAACAGAAGCATTTTATCAAACAGGTGACACCCAGTGCATTTCCCACGGCAAAATCCAAAATAAATTAGTGTAATTATAAGTAGTACAGTGATGAACCTGCGTTTTCATTATTTCACAGGAACTGGCAAAGCACAAAATGGACAAAATTCGGGAAACAGGAAGATTTATGTCGTCTTGTAATTGTTATCCCCCTGATATGTTTCAAATTTCCGATTACTTCCCACAATTTTTTTTATTTTGATATGCAGTCATATTTACATGTAATATCACCCAAATCCCATAAGTGAAAAAAAGGGTTGATAAACCAAAAGGACATCTTCAAGATATGAAGTGCAGGACTACAAAGGATCAGATGGTTCAGTTAGGATAGAAGTTCTGATCTAAAAAACAAGTACAGAAGCCGCTAAGCCACATAGGACCGATAGCCAAAGGAGGGACCAAAACAGTATTTCCAACATCAACATATACGTGAGGGAAACCGCGCAGGTACTTAGGAAAGGGAAACTCACGCTTCAAGAATGCATCAAAGAGATTCCCAGTAATCCCTTCAATGGTGTCATCCACAGGAAGTATATGTGAACACGTTTTCCACAGTCGACATCAGCACACTGATGCACTGAAACAACTTCTCCGAGTCTGACCCTCAGGTTTGATCTCACCCCTATCCCAAGGGAAAAAAAAACCAAACACAAATCGAAAATCAGTTGACGAGGTCAGATTGTCGAAGAAAACACAACACAGAGTCGGAGAGACGGAGGGAAAGAGAAGATTATTGACAGAGATTCCAACTTACGCTTCGGAGGATTTAGCTTTGGTTGGAAGTGATGGTCGATTTGAGAGAGCAGCGTTAGAGAAAGTGGAGGGAAGACCGATGGCATGACTCCGGCGAGAGTAAACTACCAAACCCGTTAACATCCGTATCTTTGTATTTTTATTTTTTTTTTAGCTCCGTCATTCTAACCTATTTTTTAATATGGACAAAAAAGCCGCTCCTTGATCCATTTTGACAGCTTTAAAACACTATCGTTTTTAGTTATATACGAATATCACTTTGATATCAAAGGATTTCGTCCGATCACTTAAGTATCAAATCAGTGACACAAGGATTACTTTGGTATCTCCGACAAAATTTTTCGGCCAAAAATATCTTGTGTCATTAAAAGTTATTTTTTAATGAGAAATTACATTTTTTTTAAAAAGTCCACTTGGACTTCTACACTTTAAGATAAAATAAAATAATTCAAATTCAAATTTAAAAATTAGCTAAAAATAAATTCTTTTAAAATACAAATTTTATTTAAAATAAAATTAAAAATAAGCCTAAAATTTAACAACAAAACCTTTTAAAAAAGGGTTTTGGTTTATTAGGCAGCAAGGGCTTTCACGAGCCCTTGCCATCGACACTAGGGAGGCATGGGGCTCGGCGACCCCCCGTGGGGGGCGGTGGCGGTGGCGGCCAACTCTATGCAAGCCCTCGATGCTTGTTCTACAATGTTTTCTCTCTTTTTCTAGTTTTTACTTTATTTCATTAATTTTTTAATCTAATTTTCAGTTTATTTCAAATAAAATTTATATTTTTTGATTTTTTTTTCCAAATTTTATATTTTAATTTAATTTTGTAAACGAATGAAGCTATATATTTTATTTTTAATATTTTTTAAATTTTACCTTTTTGAAATTGCTAATCGGACCTTGTGGGAGCCATGTCAACGTCAAATATTAGTAAAATAAGGTTAATATAACGAAAAATCTCAAACCGATGCACTTGTGACAAATTTATTCCAAACTATTTTTTTATCACAAAAAATTCTAAACCGGTACACTTTGGAAAAATTTACTCCAAATTAATACACTTGTGACAAATTTACCCTCCGTTAGTTTTCTTTAAATTTAATCACAAATTCTTTGAGTTAAATGGCATGTGTCGGTTTATGGATGTACTAATTTGAGGTTTTTACCCTATGTTTTTCATATGATTATAAATTTGAGATTTTTCATCGTATTAACCTAATTTAACGGAGGGTAAATTTATCATAGATGTACCAGTTTTAAATTTTTTATGGTAAAAATAATTAGTTTGGGGTAAATTTATCACAAATATACCAATTTGGGATTTTTGGTGATCACAAAAATAGTTTGGAATAAATTTATGATAGGTGTACTAGTGTTGGGATTTTCGTGGTGAAATTACCATAGGTGTACTAGTTGAAATTTTTCATGGTATTAAACCATAAAATAATATCACATCGGATTTTTGGTAGAACAAATCGAAATTGGCAATAAAACGATTATTTTTAAAAAAACATTAATACTTAAGTGATCCGAATGAAACTTTTGCAACCAAAATGATCTCCGCACATAACTTTTGGTACCGAAAGTGTCTTTTTTCTATTCTAAATCTATTGCAATTTCGTCACTTCAACTGAAATGCTTTTTGTCAATTGATTTTTAATTTTTTTATTTGTCGTAATTCAATCCGTCCGGCCATTTTTTTCCATAAATTGCTTCCAATTCAATCCATCGGACCATTTTTTAATATTTCTAGTTTATTTTTTATTTTTTTTTCTCTTTTTTTCTTTCCTTCCTTCGTCCACTATGGCCGGCAAGAATAGCTGGAGTAAAATTTGTAAGTCTTAAATAAGAAATTTTAATTTGGGAATAAGAAAAATGAAGACATGAAAAGGTAAACTCTCTCTCTATAAGCGTGTTCACCAATTCTCTCTCTCTCTCGTAGCTTGACACTAACAATGGTGGCCTTCCTAAGCCATTGTCGCTAGTGTGTCACAAATTTGTCCATAAATCATAAGGCCTAATTCTCTAAAAAAAAAATCTAAATTTTAATTCAAGTCTCAAATTTATCTCGAACTTTTTTATCTAAAAAAACTCAAATTAAGGTTCAATCTCAAATCTGTCCCAAGCGTCTTCTTTTTTATCTAAAAATAAAACTTAAACTTTAGATCCAATCCTAAATCTATCCAAACTTTTGTTGTCTAAGAAAAATCACCAATTTTTCAATTTAATCTCAAATCTGCCCCATTAGCCCTCTATCCAAAAATCATCATCAATCGTCCTAATTTTCATACCCTCAAACGGTTTCATTTTAAAGAATTTTTTATTAGAGTGGATTTGTTATCCACATGAAAATGCCACGTCAGGTCCACCCCTATCACCCCATAACTTTGCTAATGTGGCATTTTTTTTTATCGATGTAGGTTAAGTTGGCGCTGGATCAGCAGGTAGATTTGAGAAAACATTGAAAAGTTGTGATTTTTTTGTAGAAAATAAAATTCGAGGAAAATTTGAAACTGTACCTAAAGTTTGAGATTTTTTCTAAAATAAAAAGAAATTAGAGTACATTTGGGACCAAAATTTTTAAAGTTTAAAATAGATTTGAAATTGGATCTAAAGTTAAGATTTAAATCGTGGCCCTAGCAAAATTATACACTTTCTTTAAATTCCATTATGTAAGGAATGTGGCCCTAAATTCATCCTTAATACCTTTTTTTTGGGGTCCAATCCTTTATACCTTAGAAGATGCGAAGGAAGAAATTATCCAAATTGTGAGTCCGATTCCTCACCGTCTATATCTTCACCAAGTTTGCGCGATTCACACGCTGTTCACCTTTGTGTGTTTTATTTTTATATTTATTTCCTTCTCCTAATAATGGAAGACAAGGGGCCCATGTGTTTTTTTAATTGTCTTAAAGTAGTTCTGGCTACACGGAAGCAAAGTGCGTGGTCAGACAAAATTGTGTCCGTGAACTAAAGTTGTTTTCGACCCCCAAAAAAATAAAAATAAAAATAAAATAAAGTTGTCTTTTAGACCAAAAAGGCAAAAATAAATTTCTACTTCGAAGTGAATTTTTAATTCGAAATTATTTTTCTTCAATTTGAGAAGTAAAATAAAATCGATTCTCAACTCAAAAAGTACTTCACACCTTACTATCTTTTCATTACGCTCTCACCTCTTTTTTACCATGCCCGCCTCCACTAACCGTCGCCGCCGTCTCTCACCGCCCATCGTCGCCCTCCACCCATTCTGACCCATTGTCGCGGCAACCACCGTCAACGGCCGACCATCGCCTACTGTCGCCCAATGTAGACCTCCGTCACCAAGTTGCCCATCAGTCACGGCAATTGTCGCCACTCGCCGACGACCCCGTCGCCAACCACTGCTATTATCGACCTCCGTCACTGTCGCCCATCGCCGCTTGCGACCACCGTCACCCATCGACCACCGCTAATCACCACCCATCGCCGACCTCGGCCCGGTTGCAACCGTCACCCCCGCCGCCAACAACCAACGGCCGCCGCCAACCACCGACCGCCGCCGCCACCTCCAACTACTGACCTACCATCGCCCACCACCGCCGCCACCAATCGCCGACCCTCGGCCAACCGTCGTACACACTGCGTTGCCCGTCGCCTCCACCAAGTCGCCTTCTCCGATCGTCGGAGTAAAAAATAAATAATATTTTTTATAATAAAAATTATTTTTTAAATAAATTTAAAAAGTTAAAAAATGAAGTAGAAATTTTTTGGTCATCAACAATAATTTTCATAGAAGATTTTGTGTTAATAATATTTCGTAAGAAAATTTTCAATTGTTATCAAACTAATTTCTCTTATCGGGAATCAACTTCTAGAATACAAGTCGAAAAATCAATTTCTACTTCTAAAATAAGTAGAAAAATTAACTTCGATGGGAAGTTAATTTCCAAGCAGAAATGTTATCATACGCGCCCTTAAGGGCTTGTTGCTAGAGAGGAGAAATGCAAGAAATGGCGTCCCCTTGTAGAGCAAGGAAGAGGAACATGAAGCATTTTG
This sequence comes from Rhodamnia rubescens, assembly GCA_021437795.1. Taxonomy (NCBI): domain Eukaryota; kingdom Viridiplantae; phylum Streptophyta; class Magnoliopsida; order Myrtales; family Myrtaceae; genus Rhodamnia; species Rhodamnia rubescens. The sequence goes on along the minus strand of JAILYA010000006.1, from coordinate 608,347 downwards.
TGAAGGTGAGATACGAGGCATTCTCAGCCTCACAATCCATGTACCTTCGAGCGCTGCACAGCGCCATATCTACCCTCCGCCAGTTCAGCATCTGCGAAACCACCCTCCACCTCCACCACCGTCGCCGCCTCCACTAGTCACTACTGCTACCCTCTTTGCCTAGGCCAGCCCCACCCCCTCTCCGTCCTAGCTTCAACACCTAGACTTCCACCTCCGTGATCGCCTCCCCGACCTTGCCATCTCGACCACCGATCCCCGGATCAATTTTAACACCATGAACAATACATTCCAAACGAATAATGCGAAATAGCTTTTCTAACCGCCAGAGTTAAACTCTCAGCACAGAAGTCAATTAACAAACTCCCAATATTGGAGTATGCCCAATCATGAAGCATCCATAGTTGCATCTGCAGCCCGAGGCTGACTAACACAAAGTTATAATAATGGCTACGTGACCGCGTAAGCCTATAAAGCAACAAGGGCATGCTTGGCAACACTTTTGCTTGAGCAAAAGTTGGTTTTTCTACTTTTTAATAGAAGTAATTTTTTTTTTCCAAAACTACTTCTGAAATAAAAAAGGCTACAGAAGTAGAAAAATGAAGTTGTGTAAATAAACGAATTTTTGTTATAAAAATTACATTACCAAACGGATTTCCGTTCAAAATACTTATCGGATAAAAATTCTACTTCAAAAGTATTGTCATGGGCGCTCTTAACTCCACCATTGTTAACTATTGACATGGCTTTTCCTTTCTTTTTTTTTTTCCTTTGTTTCAGCGCCCTGCCTGTCCTGTTGTTATTGCATGGAAGCAGTCCTATCATCCCTCCTCTCGACTCAAGCCAAGGGGTCAAAAGTTAAATGGATCCAGCAGATATGTGAACAGGTCCATACAGTTGATAATAAGCGATGAAAGGAGCTTGAGGAGCCGCCGGTGGATGATGAATAGGTCCCATACAGTTGCATGGAAGCAATCCTGCCATCCCTCCTCTCAACTCAGGCCAAGGGGTCAAAAGTTGAATGGATCCAACGGATGTGTGAATAGGTCCATACAGTTGATAAGAAGTGACGGAAGGGAATAAGGCGATGTGTAACGATGATGTGCCACGGCCGTGGACAATGCCTAGGGAGCTTTCCTCCTATGCGTTTTGAGAGAGAGAGAGAGGACGGACGCTTTTGGTGTGGCTCATAGAAGTTTTTATCTTTTCACTTGCGTCGATGATTCCGATAATTTATGAAATTATATTTTATGCTTGAGCTCTTTGTTTTTCTCGTTTATGTAGCATCATGAGATGGTGGAATTGATTCCTTATGACAGGTGCTCTTTATAAGGAAGTAGCAGGGCCAAGATCGGGAGCAACATGTTATGTTTGCTTTGTCGAACAAATGTAAAATTCAATCGACCATATGTAAAAAACAAAAGCAGATCTCTCTAAGAAAAAGAGATCCACATTTTAAAGCGAACTTATCTAAATTACGAATCGTTGCATTATCTTCCCTTGTGTTATTTACGCCTATAACAATACAACAGTACCCTATCCTCAATTGGGAGAAGCTCTAAGCACTACTGAACATGCGAGTTTAAAGACTTTTTAAGCATTATAATCCTATAATTAGACCAAAATTACCTTTGTCCTAGTGTGCATCTCTTCAATTCACTTGCACTGAAAAAATGAGCTTTGACGCAACAGTCCGTGGTCCATGGTCATGTCCTCTTTCTTCCTCGTTCAAATGGGTCTTTGTTTAAAGTTCTATATGGTTGGTTTTTTTTTTGTTCTTTGATTGCTCTTCAACGCTCCCCTTCCTTCATCCATTTCGCACTCAAATCTGTTTTTTTTTCTTTAGGCTTCGTTTATCTTGCATAAAATAATTCTTCAAAAAGAATATTTTTCCAGTTTTTCGACATTTAATTCATGAAAAATAAGCCAAAATAAGAAAATATTTTTCACCTATGAAAAAAATAACTTCAAAAGTGATGAAAATCTTCTCTCTTCTTTGCTCGCTCAATTCCTTTACATTTATTTTCTTTTATAGTATTTTTTTATTTTTCTTTTCTTCTTTTCTTTCTTTCTTTTTTTGTCTTTTTCTTCTCTTTTTTTTCTCCTTCTTTCTCCTTCGGCTGCCTACTGCTCCTTCCTCATTCTTCCTCCGCCGACTGCGGACTTCGATGATGGTCGACGGCCCACCGACAGCCCGAGCCTCCAACTCGTCTGCGCGGCCAATAGCCGTGGTCAGCAACCGGTCGAAATTGAAAAGAAAAGGGAAAAAAATAAAAAAGAAAAGATAAAGAATTAAAAATTAAAAATTAAATTTTTTAAAATAAAAAAAAAAAAAAAAAAAAAAATAGGAAAGATTGTTGAAAGGAGTATATGGATACTAACAAATTAAAATATTTTTAGATCTTTTTCATATTTCAGTTAAATGTTAAAAAAATATTATTATTATTTTGAAAAATAACTTGTCGAAAAGTAGTTTAATTTGATTTCCCTTTCCTTAATTTCTCGGAAGCAAGTTGATCGGGACGGGGTGCCAAGCCTTGGCATCACTAAAGCCACCAATGCCTCGGAAAGGTCAAGAAGTGCGCCCGCCTCCTGCCCTATTATTGTTCGTCTCTCTCACCACACGATTCCCCAAATGCACCCATCCATCATCATCATCATCATGCATCATATGGCATCATGGTTTCATTAATGCAGCCTCATGAACCCCATCCCATCATAAAATAAAGGAGACGTCGTGACATTAATTTTAGTTTATGGTTCCCAACATTATTCGTCGATAAAAAAATCATTGTTGAGCTTATAGCGTGCATAAATGTTACACGTGCTCCCACCTACCTTCGTCTTTGTTCTTTTCGTTCCTTCTCCTGATCACGGCAGACAAAAAAGAGGGATTAGGACCAACTCCTAATCATCCATCTCCGCACGAGTATACTTTACCTTGATTGAGTCAACCCGCGATAGTCTTCCTTTAATATTTAGCTCCCACGAGCGATCGACGTAGTGCGGTCTGCTACCAAAGTTTTTTAGCTTCTTAAGAAACGGACTGGTGTTCAGTTAAGGCCTTAACTAAGGTTAGGTCATGGGGTTCCATAGTCCGTACCCATCTTCTCGTTCTTCCTCGTCACTTTCGGTCTTGATTAAGGCTTTAAGTCGTTGGATTATTGGAGAAGTCAACAAAGGAGAGCAGTTGGCTTCATGTCCGAATTTACACTGAAGTTTCCTACTAGTCTTCGTCGCCTCGATGGCTAGAAAAGATCCCGGGAAAAAATCTGCCTTCTACCTTTCTATTAGCCCTAATGGTTAAAAAAGAATTGACAGATAAAGGAGAATTGTATGCCTGTGTTATTCGATATTTTTCATTAGGCAAGTCGCAAATGACTTGATTATCAATTAGATATTTCCACCAAGTTTTAATCCGCTTCTTACCTTACTCGTAAAAACAGTAGGGTATCTCTATGAATTTAGAATTTGCCTAGGTAAGGTGGCTTTCTCGTTGACAAGAGGAAAAACATTCATGTTAGCAAATAATCTTTTTTTTATTACAGAAAATCATTAAAGATAAGTGTAATTAAGGACAATCTTGTTGTCGCTTTTTTCTCTAGGAAAAAGTGAACTGTCGATGTTTAATGCTCGAATTTTCTTGTTAGGAGAAGCTTCCCAAAAACTTCCTAATTTGGCTACGTGCGTGGCACACTTCAATTTTTTTTTGTGGACTTAATGGCTCTTTCTCCAATGCGATAAAGTCCTTTTGGGCCCAAGAAAGAAGAAGGAAAAATTGTGACAAATTTGATGAGACGCACGCACATTACATTTTTCGGATGCTGAATCATCCTCAATGAGAGGGTTTCAGTCGAGCAGGTATCAACATCTCTTAGTCTTCTAAAAAGTACAGTGGTATCAACAAGAAATCAGCCATCTGTGGTAAGTTTAATTAGCAAACTAAAACCAAATGGAAAAATCGTCAAAAAAATCCTAAACCTTTTGCACTTTTATCAATTCAGTCATAAACCTTTTGTATTCGTGTCAATTCAGTCTCTTAAATTTTTTGCGTTTGTGCCGATTCGGTTCATCCGATCAACTTTGACCGGCTAGCACCGACCGGGTAATTTTTAATAATACTTTTATTTTTTGAAAGTTTTTATTTATTAATTATTTTCTTTTTTTGGTTCATCTTCAACCTCCCATCTCTTCCCCGACATTAAGAATTTCCTCTTTCCTGCATGAGAGAGAGAGGGAGGGGAGGGGGGGGAGAGGGAGGGATGGACGGAGGGACTTATCTCATTGCTAGGCGACGCCATGGCATGCAAACCGGTAGACTCATCTCATTGCTGTGTGATCCGGGTTAACCATGGCGTCGCCGTCACCGGGTGATGCCCAACCGAAACCGAGCTCGCCCGGCCATGGCGATGCCCACGGCTCTTCAATCGTTCGGAATTCGTTCACTCGTCTTCGATGAGAGCGAGTGAGCGCACAAACGACAAGTTATTCCTTTGCCCTCACGAATGATTCCCAAGCAAATTTGAGCGACTCGATTGAATCCAAAAACGAATTTTTATTGAGGAGATTGGTGCAAACTTGCTAGTATCCAACTCGAGCCGACCCTTGCATGATTTTGGAACTCGAAACATTCGATCATGGCAAGATTGGAGGAAGAAATTTGCAATTGACTTGGCTTGACTTTTGAGCTAGGTCACAATTGCTTCGCTAAAGCTTCGAACTTCGCTATTACTCTCCCAACAGCCCCAATGGGCTCAACCGCTACGAGACATCTTCTAAGTCCAAGCTACGCCTAAACGTCACTATAATTGTGGATCTCATCGAATACCAACTGCACATGTATCTTTAACTACTCCACAAGGATTTTCTAATACAAGCTCATTAATCACGGATAAAGCAAAACCAACGTTGCATCCATATCCGTCAGGAGATGGAATACGTACCTTGTCAATATCAGCAATTATGGTAATAATTGGCTCCACAGTTCTACCTTGCTATAAGAACTATCTCGTATCGATTACTTCGCTAGTATTCATTACCTTAAGAGTTTCCGGCTGCAATTCCACCTCAAGTGAAAACTTCCCGCATCCGTATGAACACCGCTATAATCACTCCTAACCAAAAGTTGGAGACTTATCAAATATAACTTCTCTGGCGATAACAGATGAATTTAATTTCAACCATCACAATCGATTACCACATTCACCTTGTGCATAACCTAGAAACATGCTCTTTCTTATCCTCCCAAGGAGCTTATCATCACTAACTCGAATATAACATTGGCAACCACATATTCTAATAACGGAAAAATCAATAACGTTACCCGACCACACTTCTTTGAGAATTCGACATCCAATCACAGTCGATTAGGATCTATTCATTAGGTAGGTCGCCGTACTAAGCTCATCCATCAAGAATTTCTTAGTCATACCAAGCACTAAGAGCATTTTATGGGGCCGTCTCTAGTAATGTTTTGCTCATCAACTTTGCAACATGTTGTGGTTTAATGGCACTAGTACGGTGTCTCACTATGCCTTTCTTAATGTAGAATTCATTTAACAGCTCCAAGCAAAACTCCGTGCTTTTGTCATTATGCACATGCTTGAATGTTTTACCAATCTCTTTTTTCGATCAAAGCTCTTAACTGTCCGATTCGACAATAGCATCAAACTTGTGTCTTAGCACAAACACCCGGTGTCCTCCTCGAGTAGTCATCAACAACCTGTTAGCATAAATCGGCACTCTTCCTTGAAGGAAACTGCGACAACCTGTGAACATTCAAGTAAAGTAATTTTGCAATTTTCATGGTTTCTCCGACGGTTGCACTAAAGTACACTTTCGCTTGTTGATCTGAATCAAAGCACCCGCATACATTTAGTTAAATCAAGAATATAACCACATAATAAATTTCTTTCACTTAGAACTTTCAAGCTCCTTTTACTAATGTACTCCAAACGCATATGCCACAATTCGACTCTCGAACGGATGCGTTTGATGTCTCCGCGACGAATTTTGTCATTGTCTCACCTTGAAACTCATACATGCCATTATGCTTGATTGCTTTCATTATCACCAAAGAACCTCAAACAATTTTCAGAATTTCATATTTTGACAAATATTGATACCCATCTAAATCTAAGGCACTCAAAGAAATCAGATTTTTCTTCAACTCTAAAACAGCCTCACTCTAACCAATGTCCTCACAATATCATCATGCATTTTGATTCTAACATTGCCAACACCTACAACATCACATTTAGTGTTGTTCCTCAACCGCACTTTACTACTATCCGTGCGGTTCTTGTTTGGTGTAGCATGAAAAGAATAATCGGAATCCATAATCCATTCGTCAAACGACGAATCATCAATAATGCAACAAGACAACATCAGCATTATCCAAATTACCGTCGCTATAACTATGACTTTATCCGTAGACTCAACTTTAATTCCCTTACCCTTCTCGTTTTTTAGCTTAAAGTAATCCCTTCTAAAATGCGACATCTTGCCACAATTCCAACAGACAAAGCACTACCAGTCCTAGACTCACTGCATCTATTCATGTTCATACTACTTATGCTAACATGAGTACTAGTTCTTCCTCTATTTGCACCTATTAAAGCAAGGATACAGAATCGCCATATTCTATTCTATGGATGTCCTCACTTAGAATTAAATCTCGAATCCTAGGAGACGTCAAACTTGTTGACCCGAGGAATCACTAACAACGATAATAAAGAGTATTCTAACTATCAAGCAATGAGAATAATAAAATCAAAGCACATACCTCATTTTCAAAGTCAATATCAAGTAAAATTAATTGACTAACAATCACATTGAATTAATTGATATGATTAGCAACCGACACACCTTCGCTCATTCTCAAGTTAATCGGACATCACCTCATATAGACCTTATTGATCGTAGAAGGCTTCTCGTACATGTCCGATAGGACTTTCATTAAATTCATAGTAGTCTTCTCCTTGATGATATTAAACATTACGTTATGAGCCAACGTCGGGTGAATAACACCCATCGCTTGTCTACCTAGCAATTCCCAATCGCTTGCTTCATCGTCTTTGGGTTCTCCCTCGACAAAGACAAGTGCAGTTTCATTTGATATGGATAGTCCTCAATATGAATCTTTCAAAAACCAAAGTTTTTCCCCTCAAATTTTTTGATTTTTACTTTAACTTATTCTATCGTTATCGATTCGCTTCAACTCAAGGAAGCCTAACTCTTGTTGAAGTTTGTTTGTAAAACAAATAAAAAACTGCCTTTTCAATCCCACATAGGATATAAGATGAATATAAGTCTCTTTATTAATTAGAAACCTATTATAGTCTTTTAGAATAAAGAAATGAGCAAGTAGGATACACTCCACTATACCCGCGTGCGGGTGCTCATTTGATTGCGCAATTTTGATGCAATTATTAGACGCATTTAGCACTTTGCGCGCCGCGGACGGAAATAAACCTTAATTATTTTTTTATTAATATCGAAATCAATTCTTTTATAATTATATTCTATATATTTTAATTATGACTATTCGGACATGAAAAATTACGTCCGAACAACGGTTGTCACTTATAAACGGTTGTGTCCGAATGATCATTATCACACACGAACGGTCATGTCCTAATTGCAATGTTTTGGTCATGAATTGATGCGATGTTTTGGACATAAATAGGTACGTTCGTATATGGGCGTTTATACACCAAGATGTATGTTCTATTAGTATTATATAAAGAACAATTTTGTTCAATTTCATTAGTGAACTTTTTGTTCTTTCGTTTTCCTTTAAAAGAGAGACAACCACTTTTCATTGTTTCACAGAGTTTTAGGAGATTTACTTGGAATTGCCATTTAGTATTATCACCGTGACTTTGTTGTATCTTGAAGGGAATTTGCCGAAATCTATAGCAATTTCGTGGGGCAAATTGATTCGAAAAGAGAGTGATTACACGCCTAAAAGTCCGACTACATTGTTACTCCATTCCATTTATTTTCCCAACAACTCGATACCAATTGTTGCGTGGAACAAGTGATCGAATAATAAATAGACAAAATAAGAAAATAAATTGGATGTAAATGTACGTGGTTTGGTCGTAGAGACTTACGTCCACAAGGAAGAGCGAGAACGAATTCCACTATAGATCAAGTAATACATGGAGATTACAAACAACATTTGAATAACTCAAATATTTTCAGTGTTTCTCAGTCTCAATTACATCCAATAATGCACACAATGTTTAACCCTAATTCCTAGAAAAATAATCTCTTAATCTTAGGAAGAAATTAAACACAAGTTTTTACCATAAGAATTTCTCGACTAGAGCACAAAAGTTATTGATGTAATTCTACAAAGAAAACCATGTCAGGCTCTTGTTCATAAAACGGCATTTCAAGGACTGACGTGATCCAACTTGCGGTGAAGGATATATACAAAGCCTACTCTGCACCAAAATCTATATCTTCTGGAAATATCTATATCCACCGCCCAGAGAAGTCCCATGTTGGTCAATGATGGAAGTCCACGCTGATTTGGATAGGGAAATAAAATCCAAATATTTTCATTTGATCTTCCCTAATCGATTACCACTTCCCAAGTGTATATTACTTATCCACAAGTTACCAGAATGCAAAACCTGCACTTGCTGGTTTCATATCCCAAAAATCACCTTCGTGCTTTACTAGTATTCATCTTCGTCAACGGTTTTTTTCCCTGTCAAGTAAATTCGAGATATTTTAACATTCCCGATTTGTGCAAACGGTCGCAAACACAAATTGACCATGCAATCAAATGCTATATTTTATCGGACATTAGCTTATTAAGACGACCAAACACATTAGGTAATGAGTTGAAGAGGTGGCTATGATAGGAACATTATGAAATCACCATTCTTCATAGCTTCAATATCAAATATACATCTTGAAAGTCTAAAAATTTCTTGAAACTGCCATACGAATGGATAAATTGAGTGTGAGATAAGATGGTGATATATCTCTCATTTTTTCTTGAGTTCTTATTTACCAGACATTTTATTCTAACTGGGGTTCCAAAATATTGGTAATGTAGTACTTCTAATTCGCACGGGAATCTAGTCTTGTTCTTAATTAGACAATAAATTATACTGACAAATCTATTTAGAACAAGAAGAAGAATCAACACTCATAAAAGGATTTTCAACCTCGAGCATGCCTTCGGCAACTCGTGACGTGAGATATGCTACTTTGTTGGAAGAAAAACATGCACTCATTTGTTTCATAAACAACAACTTTGAGGAAAAATTTTCTGGTGTTTGATTCACAAAAATAAATTAATTAAAAATATTTCCACCAATAAAAACACCTTCAAAAGTAGAAAACGATTTCTCTTTCATTTTCATATCTTTCCTCCATACACTCCTTCACCTCCTTTTCTTTTTTTTTTTTTTTTCACTTTGAATTTTTATTTACATCTTATTTTCTTTTCTTTCTTCTATCGGCCTCTAGCCACTGTGATGGCCGGCGACCGCCATGGGAGCTCGAGCCGGATTAGAGTGGAAGAAAGAAAGCAAAAAATAAAATAACAAATAAAAATTAAAAATTATTTAAAAATTTAGAAATAAATAATTATTAAAAAATGAAATGTTTTCATTACAAAAGTTATCCACATTAGTGTCAAATGTGCCACGTGGGATGACCTGGTCCACGTCGGCAATTTTTGACCAAACGACAACGGAAAAAATCCAATGACATTTTCCTTATCAAACGCCGAAAATTATTTTTCAATTCATTTTCTCGTTAATTTACCACCTTTTGGTATATAAAAACACTTATACTAGTCAATTATCAACCATATGTTGTGGATGTATCCCTCCATGCAACAATACACAATCATCTCTTTTGGAAATATAATTACGTATTAGAATAGGTGACATCCCGCCACAAATTTCGCAAACCCAACCGCGTATGTCACTTTGACGGTCACAATCCAATTAAATTTCGAAACGAGGATATAAGCTTCATATTTCACATTCTCTATATATGCATGTAATTTTAGATTTGGTGATGAGGGCAATTAGTGACAAAATTATATACCATACTAATTTACATCGATCCAATCAACAACATATTAAATAATTTACATGTAGTTGATAAATTATACCCTACACAATTTGTATATGATACTTACATGTGAACTTGCACCTATATTTCATGACACCAAAGAGAAATACATTGAAAAATACAAAAATACACAAAATAATACAGATATTTAGGGTTCCATGGGTACTTTTCATCCATAAAAATATCACACATGTAAGATAAATATATCACCTAGTAGAGCATAAGCATATGAACACGTTGGTACTTGAAAGTCCACGATTGGACGTGTCCCACATCCTCATGCACGCCTTGAGTCTTCTAGGCGAGATATCCACATGAAGCATGTGTTCGATTCTCAGCCGGTCCTGATAATCGATCGACCGATTTAGCCGTTCGACCGTCACCCCCTCACCTACCAATCGAAATGGGTCATGCAATCTGGTCGGAACGGTCAACGACCGGTTCGATAGGGTGGCCTGAATCAAACGGTCAACGGGTCGAGCCGGGTATTACCTAGGGCGAGGTGATGTCGGCCCTACACATGCAAGATCGAGTCTAGTGATGGTTTAGCTCTAGTGCATGGCCACCATGCGCCCAATGGTCGGCGGCGCGTTCGATGGAATCAGCGGTGATCGACCTATGGTTTTGCTTGTCTCCTTGAGTACTTTCCAAATATATGATTAAATTTTACGTTTACCAAAAATAAAATTCTGAAAAATACATAAAATGTGAATTCGTGACCCAAATCATGGTGGCTACGATACAACATGTAAACTGGGATAATGAACCTTACGTGTCACCCTAAGATCACGACAAAATCAATATTATGAAGTAAAGGAGTTTACGCATCTTGTTTGGGATCCATCATTCTTGATGCGAAATTATGATAAACCGATATTCAAGAGCTTCTCCTCTATAATCCCTTGATTCACTAGCTTCAATGAGATTGTCCCTCACTTATCGTGTTCTGTGGCAACTCTTTACATGAGCTTATGTGAGCATTAGGGTTTAGAGGAGGCATTTGCTAAAAGCCTCTCTCCACCATGCCCATGCTCTGCCTCAACCACCAAACCATCAAGGATTTCATCAACGACAAGGAGGCCTTCGCTGGCTGCGCCGGCAAGCTGTTCCGGGAGCTCGACAGTGACGACCACAGCTTGCTCTCTCGTGACGATCTCTGGAGGTGGTTCGACCGCTGCATAATCTTCGACTATGAGAGGAACACCGAGGAAGGGAACGATGGCCTGTCCGTGTTCGACGAGGTTTTTGATTGGCTTGACGTGGATAAGGACGATGGGATCAACCCCGACGAGTTCAAGTGGATCGTCGCGTCATTCATGCTCGCATTGGCCCGCGAGATCGGCCGCGTGCGCTTCACGATGGTTGTCTGGGAGGATAGCTTCCTCATCAAGGCTGTTGAACATTAGGAGAGAGAGAGAGAGAGAGAGAGAGAGATGAGGCTGTAGGACAATGCAGATTTTTGTTTTCTTGCCAACAGTAATTAAGATTGGGGTAATACCATATTCTCAGAACTAGAAAATATTCACCAAGGGATCCACCATGATACTATTAGTTGGGTTTGTCACACCCGATTCCCTAGAAAAAGGATGACACGCCCTAAACAAAACATATAAAATATACATCCATATATATTTATAAAAGGTCATATATCTACAAAATCGACTTATCTACTATACAAAAATAACAACAAAGTTTTAATTTATAAATTAAATTTTTTTATTTTTTTTTTAAAACTTTTCTTTTAAATTTTTTTTTTTTTTTTTGTTTTTTTTTTTCTTTTTTTTTTTTGGTGGATATGAAAAAAAAAGAGGGAAGGGGGGGGGAGGAGTATTTTTTTATTGAGAAACAATATCTCAAACGGAGGAAATCACTAGCAAGCAAAGTAAATCAAATAGTAATTCATAGTAATAACAACATCAATGGTTTAATCCATTGATTAATCCATAAACCAACCGATGGTCCATCCATCGAATAATCCATACTCATCGCAACAGGTCACGTTACGCCGGACAAGGCGACAAGACCCCCGAGGCACCACCCATCATAACCCCACCTGGTTCTATTCACGGGACAAGTATTAATCCCAATACCAAATCGAAAAACCATAACAATCCACATGCAAGAAGGCTATAAACCAAATACAAACCTCCTCAAAACATATTCTCAAAAGCATCACTACCACAAACATTAACAAACCAGTCAAATAACAAAGGGAGTAAAGCTGACTTTTATGCAAAAATAATGTTCAAAGTACTTTTCCATTGTCAAGAAAATCAACCACACGGCCATCTTAAAGCATGAGTTTTATAAATTCTAGAAGATAAGGTACACACCTTAAAAATCGCAATCAATCTATAGGAGTCACCGAACCAAGCTAAACCTAAAATTAATTGAAACACAACATTAAAAGCAAAATACTACAATGGCAAAACTGACTAAACGATGTATAACGTCGATAATCGGACACCCACGGGCCAAAAAACTGCCGGTCACGCGCGGACAGCCTGCACGCCGAATTTCAAAAATTTCGTTCGGGCAAACCGTAAATCCAATTCACAAACCGTCAAAAAATTAGCTCCATAACATCCTTAAGTTTATTTCGCACAACAATCATGGTTAACCGATACCAAAATCAGGCCCCACGACATCAAAACCGCTAAAACTGGATTTCCAGCCCTATTCAGAACTTCCTCAACTTGATCAAACGCAGTCCGATTAACACAATATTATAGTCAAAAATATTCGACATACTACAAAATCCACACACATGACCAACCTCAGCAGACAACCAGAAACCAAAGAAATAGCCCTCGAAGACCACTGTTCGCCATAAGTCTCGCAGCAGATTTGAATTGCCCGTTCCGGCAAACCGTAACACGAAATCACAATCCGTCGAATCCCACGGCTTATAACATCCTAAAGTTTCATTCTCAACAAAACGCAGCCAAACGCCCAAGAAATCAGACACAGCAACTCAGTTTCCCCCAAAATCCGAATTTTGCCCTAAATCCGAAAAATCACTTCAATAGGAGGGACGAGAGGCGACCACTTACCTAGCGCGCAGCGACACGTAGCGAAATGACGTGGCGGCGTTGACGGGTGGCGCACGCACGTGACTATTTCTTCTCTTTTCCCTTTTCTCCTTTCTCTTTCTTTCTTCTCTTCTTTCTCTCCTTTCTCTGTTTTCTTTTCCTTTCTTTATGCGACGGAAGACTCTCTATTCCACCTTTGGAGAAGCCATCTGCCATCTTCTTTTCTTTTTTTTTTTCCACCCCACTTATTTTGACCTAGTCAAAAACTCAAGTATTACAGGGTTACTCAATGAAATTGATCTTCTATTATTTTTATTTTTCTTGATGCTTGGTCCTTCCTCGCACCATGTCATGCTACGAACGTAGTACTGTGGATGGAATTTGGACTTTTATCTGGCTCTCTACTTGTGAAAAAGGACAAGAGTAATTTGAATTTTTTGGAAAATTCATGAGAATTTAACACTAGATGCATGACAACACTTTTCTATTCCGTAAGATTTAAGTACTCGACATCAAATAAAAGTCAAATTCCAACAGCAATAAAAAGGGGGGAAAAAAGAGGCTAATAAAAGTATATTAATAAAAAGTCTGCACCTAACGGAACCTCATGCTCATCCATTGTCAGATTAAAAACAAATCTTAGTACATAGTAATTGATGGGTTGACTATTTGTCGACCAAATGCAAGAGATGAGTGGATACGTGGAGGTTAATGGTGATACTTGTTGGAAACAAGGAAGCAACATGTAAGATTATATGGAATCAAATGTTCTTTGGCTGGTAGTAAATGAATGTTTCAGGTTGCAGAGCAGCAAAATGTTTGGACAAAGTTTGAAGTTGCAATGCAAGATCTGTTGGACATGGCTGGGTTTTGAAAAGATTCTTATGTGCAGATTACGCGCATGCCCGCATAGTTCGACTCTCCTCATGCCTCATCGAGCGTAAGATTTTCATGTTTGGGGCACCCACTTAGGTTTTGATTCAAAGGTTTGCAGGATTGTTTCATCAACCCAGAGTTTGCCTACCCGAGGTTGAATTTCTTGTCACAGGTCAAAGAGAACAATTGAATCTGAAGAGAAATTGAAATTTTCTCATTAGTCATAATAAGAATCTAACGCTCCATATCTCTACAGGGAGTGTGGGTATTCTCCTAACTTTTTCCCCGTCCCTCGTCAGTCACATCACATGCATATCTAAGTGGGGCAACAAACATATAGTCTTACCTCAAGGCAAGAGAAAGTAAAAGTGGAAAAAGAATTTTGGGGGCAAAGAAACGTCCCTTGTATCTGCTACGAAAATTATTGAATGTCGATGAGGTTTTATATGGGGCGAAGGGAATAAGTGCATTAGAAGTCCTGTAACTTGTTTCGAAAGGGCGATTGAGTTGTAAAATCTTCAAAAAGTGCAAGTAAGTCATAAAACTTATTATTAAAGTGCAATTGAGTTTTAAAACTTTCAAAAAATAAAATTAAGTTTGAGAATTTGTGTAGGAATTGATTGCACTTTTTGAAAGTTTTTGATTTCAATCATACTTTCGTGATAAGTTTTAGGTCTTAATTGCATTTTTGAAAGTTTTAGGACTCAATCATTTTTGAAGGTTTTAGGACTCAATCGCATTTTCGTAATAAATTTTAGGATCCGATTGTACTTTTTAAAAGTTTTGGGACTCAATCCACTTTCATGATACGCTACGAGCGAGGGCGTCACAGCCTCACTAGTTCTCCTCACCAGGCAGAAAAAAAAGCACAAAAAAAAAAGCAAACAAAAGTGGTAAAAAGAATTAAAAATTTTAAAAAAACATAAACAATTTAAAAAAATTTATCTATGTCATCGTTCGCCGTGTCAATAGGACAAACGATATCCACGTCGGCGAATTCTAGCCAAAATTGACCCGATAAACTCAATTAGAAAAACGTGAAAATATTTGGAACATAATCAACAAAAATTGAAAGTTGTGACTGAATTGGAAAAAATATATTAGGTTTAAGATTTTTTGGACAATTTCCTCCCCCAAATTATCTAAATATATGGTAGGTAGTTTGTCCCACAGATGTCGCAATGCTTTTTGATCTCACTCACGAGCACTGAGTCTAAATCCTTCATTGCAAACATTCAAGCTCGTTCCGTGGCAAATCGACTAGAACGTTTGTATCCACCTTAGTTGTACGGGCAATCCCATTTACTACCTTAAGAAACCATATGGAATAATTGAATTTAATGATTGTTTAAATTTTATGACACATCAACTATAATCTGTCTGCATTTCTTCTTCTTCTTCTTTTCAATTTAACAATCAAGTCGCACTCAGAATCAGTTTTCGCCCACCTCCATGAAGAGCGGCGACTCTCATTGAGCCTGAGGTAAGCGCCTTTCTCTTTCTCTATTCGCATCAGAGGTAGCAACCACCGTCGCCGGAGCACGACGAGAGTTGCCGGGGCTTGGGTAAGCCCAAAAGGTGCTCGACTAGTCAACTGGGGTTGCTCGGTAGGTGCGTGTGTCTAAATTGGTTTTTGCAAACCTCAATGAAGAGTAACAACTAAGAGTAATTAGTTCCAAGGTGGGCCGGTTCCGCAAACTGTGAACTAGGAATCGCCTACTGATTCTTGGATTCCCCCGAAAATAGGGCCACCGTCCAATCCTGTTCCCGGATGGGTCCATGAAACCAGCCATTGCACAGCATTGTCGACGAAGACATGTCGCTGCATCAAGATGGCAATGACTTCACGATATGTGAGAGCATATTTCTGCTTGTTTTGCAGAATAATAATCAAAGGCAAACATTCCTTGCACTTGTCTGGTCCCGAAGATGGCTTAGGTGCCTGCACATTCGCAGATGACATGAGAACACAGAACGAAAGCAACAGAACATGAAAGCAAACAAGCAAGCAAATTCAACTTACGGAAAATATTTGGATTCGAAAGGGCATCGGCACCGCCTAGCTTGTCGAGCATCAATTGCTTGGCAGCATGGAGCCTCTTCAAATGCTTATTCGACCCTAGCGCCTGCTCCAAGCAACAATATTAGACCTCTGTTTTCAGTAATTCGGTAAAAACATCCTAGACTTCTCGTGCCAAATCATCGAATTTATAGATTGCCCGGCTTTCCATCTCGACAAATCCGCCCTCTAAGAGGTTTCAACGAACCTACGGGACCGGCCTTACACTTAAAAGAGGTCCGGACCATCACAAACAGAACTCGGTCTCAAGCTCAAGCTTTTCACTTGCTGGTCAGCCCAGACACATCCTTACAAACTACTGAGAAAGCAAGAAGGCTGACGCTTGAAATTCTTTTCAAGTCTACCGGGATAAATATTAGTGGGACTTTATTCAGCACTAAAACAACCAGCGAAGGACACTGGCATGCAGGAATCAAGGATTCAAAAGGCATGCGCTATCACAAAACTCTGTGACTTCAAAGACAGACCCAAAGCTTGTAGAGTACCGGGGAAACTCTCAAGCAGCTCTGCATTGACTTTGGAGTTTTATTACATTCATAACTCTTAAGGTCCATCACTCAATTCAAAACTCCTTAGGTCGCACTCTAGCCGGAGAGGGATTGAGGACTCAAAGGAGAGGGAGCGACAGAGCATCGTGAGCAGCAGCGAGAGAGGCTGCGATTGCGAGAGCGAGCTACAAGAGAAAGGCATCGTGAGACTTGAGAGAAGAAACTAGAAAAAGGGGCAAATGGCAAATCAGCGGACTGAGAGTCGGATTCATAATTCAAACACAAAATGACAATATATACATACCGTTATTGGAATCGAGATCGGGACCAATTTTATTGGGAACCACTCAGAATCAGTTGGTTCGGACCATTTTTCATTCGATCCGGCTCTTTTCTCACTCTCAACAGGGCTTTAGATTAAATAAAACAAACAAACAAACTCAGGGCAAGCTTTTCTCTCTTGGCAAAAGAGATAGAGACCAACTTGAGTCACCACCCATCAGAATGTAGCAGCACTTGATGTGGAATGTCACGTACTTGATTTTCACACATATTTCAATCTCTGGACCAACATGACTATACTATATGGGGAGATTGTTTTTTTTTTTTGTTCGAAATGTGGAGAATCCAATTGGCCAAAAAAAAAACTTAAATTTAATATAATATTTGGCTATATTTATTTGGTTATATGTAATAATATAATGAATAAGAAAAATGCTTCGAGAGGAACCTTCGCTGGAATCCCAGGACGGAATGAAGATTCAAAAATTGGCACCTCCTCTTTCGGCCTTCAAGTTGAACCCTTCTCCTGCCTCTCTCTCTCTCTCTCTCTCTAACCCTAGTTTTCTCTCTCTGTGGCTGCGTGTGGTCGCCATGTCGACCTCGACTCCGACCTCCGCCGACCCGGATGGCCCGAAGGCCCGGCTCTACAACCCGTACCAGGACCTCCAAGTCCCGATCAAGAACCTCTACAACCTCCCCACCTCCCCGGAGTACCTCTTCCACGAGGAAGCCCTCAAGCCCCACCGCTCCTGGGGCGAGAACCTCCAGTTCTACACCGGGTCCGGCTACCTCGCAGGGGCAATCGCTGGCGGCGCCAAGGGCACCCTCGACGGGATCAGGTCCGCCGAGCCCGGCGACACCCTCAAGCTCCGCGTTAACCGCGTCCTGAACTCCGGGGGTCAGATGGGTCGGCGGCTCGGGAACTCGCTCGGGGTCGTCGGGTTGATATTCGCGGGTTTGGAGAGCGGGTTGCTTCACTGGAGAGGGACCGACGACATGTTGAATAGCGTCGCTGCTGGGTTAGGCACGGGTATGTGATTGATGATTCGAGTTCTCCTTTCTTTTTTGTTTTCCTTTTTCCGTACTTTCAAATTTGAATTTTTTCAATGTGAAGCATTTGTTATATACTTACCCAGTCGACTTTAGAACTGCTGAGTCGGGTTCTCGGCACAGAGTTCTTGTGTTGGTTATAATTTGTGGTATGAACTCATGAGGATGACGAGTTATGTTCTGTGGTGTGGTGTGGTGTTGTCTATGGCATAAGTGAATGAAATGAAGAAAAGTTGCGTAGAATTACAATTGCCTGAGAGAAGATGATTGCTTTTGGAAGACGGCACTCACGGCACCTGAGATAGGGAGAGGTTGAAATGATGCTTTTGGTCATTAGATAGCGCAGTGAGCATGTTGTCTTTGAGTTTAGCAAAAGTGAAAAGAGCTATATAAAAGTCATGCGGCAGGCAATTTAAAACTGTAGAAAGCTAGTTCTCATGCACTCTTCTCATGGAAGTTGAAGAATTTAATCCTTGTGTTAATGGGAATATATCAAAAGGATCATGTGTTAAAGTGAGATATGTATGGATGCCATTACTGGGAAGTTTCCATCTACAAACCCATAACGCCAAGATACTTTTGCTAATCATATCGGTGAATATTATTATTGGCAAAACAGAATTTGACATTTTTCTGGTTCTGTAATCTGTGTACATCACTCCGTTTTTTACAGCCTCACTTTTTGGATTGCCATTATCAGCAATCTCATTTACCCGTCATGAATTCCATGCAATTAAATTGTACCGAGATAGATCCTTTGTGAGCTTATTCTAGAACATTTCTTTGACATACTTTGACCTGGAGGCTTTTGGAATCAAAATTAATAAGTTGGATATGTAACTTTATGGCATTAATTGATTGAAAATAGTAAACGTCGTGATGTAATTCGATTCCTAAATGAGTGAAATTATTGATTGTGCATACCACTAGAGCTATCAGTGTATTAGAAAGTGCAATATTTCGTTATTTAGATTTTTGTTTTGTCAGCATTATTTATTTATTTAAATGTTTTTCATTTGGCCTTGGGGCACCTTTTAGCAAAATTCTTCTTATTTTGCAAATTGAATGACTCGAATGATTGCTTTAAAGTGTACTGCCCAATTAACCAATCAGCTAGGCCTTATTGGAGTGTACCGCGTTGGTGTAAATGTGACGTACCGCGTTGGTGTAAATGTGAGGTACCACATTGGTGACAAGTGGTGTGCGCTTTTCAATTACTAGCACACTGCAATCCATGGTGTGTGCCACTTTCTAGATATCTATGGAGAAGATAGCCTTTATAAGTAGATTGGTGTTAAGAGGATGAAATTCGCTCATCTATGATCGGGAAATCATTACTTGTTTAGAGAGTTTCGAGCACGAATCACTTGTTTATTGGGATGGCTTATAGATGTTTATCTTTTCACTTACATTGATGATCCTGATATAATATGGTATTTTTTTGTGCTTGAGTGCTATGTTTTTTTCTCATTTTTGCAGCATGATGAGATGGTGGAATTGGTTTTTTGTGACAGGTGCGCTTTATAAGGCAGCAGCAGGGCCTAGATCGGCAGCAATTGCTGGGGCGATCGGAGGGATTGCAGCAGCTGCGGCAGTCGCTGGGAAGCAGGCTATGAAAAGATATGTGCCAATATGAGACATGAGAAATTTGGTGAATTGTGTTTAAGTTAAGTTTTTTCAGTTGGATTTCCAACAGTTAAATTCATAAAATTGCTGGTTACATGGTGGATGTATCCAATCTGCTGACTTGACCATTCATTGATGGTACTATCAATGGAAATTTTGGGAACTTGATTTTGATTTTGAATTGTATACTTGTTCAGTTGCCTTAAATAAATACAAAATTGAAGCAAGCATCCCAGATGCATATTCTTTTGGTCTTGTGACATGGATTGTTGACAAGAATGTTTCTTTTGGTCTTTCATATGTAAGTTGGTTTGCCTTTTTATCCTTGAGATATCGTTCAGATGGATTTGGCAAATGGTTCGCCTTTTTATCCTTGAGATATCGTTCGGATGGATTTGGCAATGGTCTCGTTCCTCATTTAACAGAAACTAGTCTTGCAACTATGTCTTCATATGATTACTTTGTGTTAGTATGCTCTCGTGTGATGTTAATTTCAGCTGCCAATATGACTGAGTCTCATTCCTTGGGAAGGTGCATTTCTGGCAATATCGAAGAGCTTGCGGAGGTTTGTGTCCTAAGAATTTACTCTTTTTGCCCTTTTTCAAAGGCTTGTTGTAAGGAAGGCGCATTTCTGGCAATATTAAGGAACTTGCAGCTGAACTGGAAATCATACGGATCTTCAGAATTTGCTGTTTTAAAGATGTGTGAAGAGCTTGTGATGATCCATCTGTAGAAAGCTTCTTCTTCTTTTTTTTTTTTGGGTCGAGTAGAAAGCTTCTTAGTTTCTCTCATTTTTGTATAAATTCTCACATGTGCACTGTAATTTGGTCCATCTTACACGATACATCATGGGGTACTACCAAATTATAGTTTACTGCCGTCGTCATTCATTCATGTCCTCGTCTGGTCTCCCCTTCATCAGATTTTGACACTTACCCAATCTATGATGGTCCTCGTCAAGCCAAATCGAATCAATTTCAAACCAAGTTCTTGAGCATCAACTGAACTCTCCTCATCGCTCAATGTGGAACCCCATCAACAGCAAGCTCAGCAGCGCCTTGGCGACGCCAATAGTGAGTCAGCAGATAGAAGCATCGAGAGAGACGGGGTTCTGCACCCCCTCATGGGCAGGTGCTCGTATCATGACTGATGCTGTAGCCGATACGTGGAACTGATTATTGGGCACACCAGAAGCGCATAGGATGAATATATCTGATCCTCTAGATCATGTGGACTCTATGCAAGACTTTCGTGATTCAATGGATTACAGACAACAGGCCTATCGTTATTCCATGCATGTTACAATTGCTAGCTACATAGGATAGTTTCTCTGCGCACTTTTTTCTGCTTATGTAAATGAACAGAGCACGAAATCAAATGTCTTTCTGTAGATGACGAGTTCAGGCTTGACTCGGTTTCGTTAGACAAAAGCTTGGGTAGACTGCTGCAATTAATTTCACCACAGGAACTTGCTCCGCTGATGTTATCCTTTTAACGGTCTGTGTTTGATAGTTTGTCGCACTTGATGACTCCTCTGGCAAAATGTGGTTAAAACCACTAGCTACAACTCCCTTTGAGAGTTCCAGCATAAATCTAACTCCTAACAAATCTTGCTATTAAAGAACGGAACTCTGATTAAACTTGCAGTCAAGGGGGAGCTCTTAATGGGGAACTCAATAATTGGACGGTAGAGCACTGTCGCACAATATAGACGACAGTGTGAACAAGACATTAAGTTATGATTCGTGCTCAATAAAAATGGCTTCTGTCAGCCGACTATTCCAAGAAAGACAAAACAACCGTTTTACTCGTGTTTAATTTCAACCTCATGAAAAACCACGGCATTCTAAAGGAACATTCTGGACAAATTTAGTAATACGGTCTGCTTGCTGCTCACCACTCTGCACCTGCGGCCCCCAGCTCCTGCTTTTGCTCACAAAGCTGCAAGTTCCACCTCGCTGGGATCTTAAGCATCCCATCACATACCTCGGACTCCATTATTCCACAAACATGCAATGCATCGTTCGCTTAGATAATTCCGCTTAATCAAGTGGCATTTTGCCACACGCTAATTTTATGCTAGCAACCACTGGGGACAAACAAACTGCTGCTTGAGGATACCCACATCAAAGAGAGGTCCTGCAAAAAGTACGGGGTGACGCATGGAATGCCAAAAACTAAAAGACACATTCAACTGCTAATTTGTCCCAAACTTTCCTCCTTGTTTGTTAAATCAACAACAGACGAATAAACAGATTCCGAAACTTTTTACTTTTAAGCAAAATGTATAATGTATAACTCTAAATATAAAGCCAGAATATGCAAGTTCTGACCCGTTTCTGCCAGGTTCTTCATTCATGATTAGCTAGACATCACGAAGAATCATGGACCAGTTTGAGGTGTCAACTTGGCAACGATGAGCAAGTTTCGTGGTTTAATGTTTTGTGAAAGGCAACCTGCAAAGCGTAGTGACCCAAGTCTCAGATTGTACGCATGAACAATTTAAAGCCTCTGGTAAGATTATCCAACTATTGCACTGCAAGATTCAACCATCAATTTCCACACTAAAGAAAATGTCGGAGAGTATCAAAAGCATTTTAAGCGATTGATCCTACCGGTTAGCTAATGAGAATTGAGAATGCTGTTTGTCGCGGGGGGGGTTGGGGTTGGGGTTTGGGGGAAGGAGCCCATTAAAAGTCAGAACAGCTCATAAACCTGCCATCACAGAATGGCATGAGTCATGAACTGCCTAAGTTTCCTACCAGTAGCAACAGAACCAATAGATAAAGCGCTCCAGTAGCCTTGCCTAAGCTTCTATGAAAGAATATCAGCATCAGGAAATGTTGATTTCAGACAGGATTCTCTGAAATCAAGGAAGGATTTTGATGTCCAGGCCAAACTATGTAAATACTGTTATTGTTTCTTCTTATCAAATCAGCTCACTTCTAAACCTGTGCATAAATGGAGGCAACTTTTCCAAACTCAAGTGGATACCAATGCTTTCTCAAGATGCTGGACGTCAATCTGTAATTTTATTACTTTACTCCTGTCCTAATATTTGTCTATTTGCACTTTGCACACTTTTCTCGTCTTCTTGGGTCTCTGCATGATCTCTAGGCATAGGGACTGCAACGTCTTTCACCTTTGGTAAATCTTCTTTGAGGAATATAAAAGCACAGAGAACTTTTAGTGGCATACTTACAGATGTTGACGTCTTCAGCAACTCCCTTATGGCCATTGTTGCATAGGAAGATGATGGAAGCGTGAAACCCAGTTTTAAAGCCATATGAACTTCATCTCTGTCAGAGATGCTAGCTTCACCAGCGTTCATTGAAGCATTCACACCATTCTCACACGTCGACGAGATCACAGAATCTAATGGATTATTATCCTTGTTTCCATTGACAAAGTCCTTCCCTTCAACTAACCTGAGAGGCTTGGAGTTGGTAATTTTGTCTAAATCAGTCTGGGCCAGTGGTACACTATAATCACTGTACCTTAGCATCTCCCTGCAGCAGCAGAAAACACTGTTACTGAGAGAAAACAATCTGAGAACTTTTATATCCAACTAACAAGATACTTGAGAAAGCTGGGGGCAGAAAATAAAAGGAAAAGCCAAACCACACCATTCATAGTCCATTGGTTTCTGAAAAAGCCGTCTGTAACCTCCTGTCATACTTGTTATAGAGAATTCCCTATGACACACCAAAATAAACTAGATCAGTGTGTGGCCCAGTGACAGAAACTACTCTTAATAGGATATATCGTTGGTTAGTGAATAAGACTTTAAGAGGGGAAGTATTAAGAGGTTTAGCCAATAAAAAAGTAAAGAGATTTACTTGACATTGTGCACGCTCTCTGTCAAGCTGATGGAGTCCTGTGGGAGACATTGTTTAAGTAAGGTCCAGAAACAGAACAAACAACTGTTGGAGAATCTCCAGAAATATAGAGGACACTCTACGCTTATTGTCCTAAGCCAAGTTCTCTTTAGAAGTATTTTCTCCCTCTATTATCAACAATGTTCTATTGTGGAAAAATAAATGAGTAATCATCATGCAGTTTAATATTCGGCCCAACTTCAGGCCTCCTAAGTCCACTCAAGCTGTAAGGGCCATTCTCATATCTGACTAAATCACACAACCACCCTAAACGTGTTTCTGAAATTCCAGCAGAAGAGCAGGAACTCTGTGCTTTACATGCATAAAGTGCTCTATCATTAGCCAAAAATACTTCCACCAATGTAAACTTGTGGTCTGAGGGGTTCCATGGTAACTTGACCACCATCTCCCAGGCTAGGGATTGCCAACATGCAGCTTTTACAAAGTGTGTGCCGGAGGCAGGGTATATAAGCTGCAGGTCCTCAGGCCCCAAGAATTTTCACACTTAAATGCCACATATAATAGGATACAAACAAAATGCATTGAATGATGCTCGTTGAATTCCCAAGAAGCATCTGACCTTCTTTGCCAAATCATGATAAATGTCTGCAACATCATTATTTGGGTATATTACTCTTGAACTGCCACAGAAAAGGATGGACAATGTCAGATGAAACAGAAGCTGAATATTCTACTTCTTTCATACCTTAAAACTTACAATGCAGGTTGTACTATACAAGTATTCCCTTACCCAGGCATAGGAAGGACAATATCATCAAGGGAATATCTCCCGAAGCAATATCCTCTGAAGTCAAAGCCTGTAAAAAGTTCAGAAGCCCTCATTCTCAATCTCATACCTAGCGTTCATCTACATATTTCAGTATGTAATTAGTGGTGGCGACAACGGCCAAAAATGAAAAAGAGCGAGCATTTTCAGATTTAGGTGCATTTTATTTTACACAAGTCAGTTTCCTAAATGACTTCTGCATGTGGGTTGGCAACCCCTTAAGTTCTTTGATACCACTCCATCCAACTACATATTCCATGCACAGAAGCATTAAACAAAATAATTGCCAATGTGCACTGCTAGAAAGGTCCCTTGCTTTATGGGATATGAGAAAGGCTGCGCATCAGCAGACAGTCGTGAAAGAGAAATAACTTATCTCTGACCTTAACAAGAGGATGACCTTCCGCAGGAAGATCCATTTCAGATGTCTCATCCAAATGAACATTATCAAAGGCATCAGAGGAGTCATCATTTCCGCATTCTGAAACAACTTCTGGCACATTCTCATCATCATGTCCTTGACGATGTACTATGTCCCCAACCACAACTTGGTCTGATCCTGCCACGTGGTGAAAAACAGAGCAAAATTATTGTTCTGAACCTAAGGATACCAAAAGAAAACCTCAATATGTCTTTTTGATGTAGTACTTAGCATACCGTACTTCTGCACCCTTGCACTTGCTGCATGGTTCCACAGATAACTCTGATAACTATGTACATACCTGGGGAGAAAGTCCAGTTAGCAACTGAAGTGAACACCTAAAATAAGAAGCCCCCTGCAAGAAATATTGGGTTGCTCATGCCAGACTAGAGCTCAGACGGGAATACATGTTTCACTAGCTACATAGTACTTACATCATTCTCAAAGTCCTAGGTATAGCTTTTAATGCCTGCAAGTAGTTCCCAGGAAACTTTTTCAAGGACTGGAGCTGCAAAAAGCCAAAAAGCAAGATCATGCAGCATCATCATTAGACAAAAGGATGCAAAGATACCAATATAATAATTACAGAAAATGATCATCAGACGGCGCCGGTAGAGGACAGGAGAACTCGAAGGGAAGCAAATTAGTCAAAAGAACTGTAAAGGACATGAAATTGCCAAGCTGGAGAAAAGAATAGAACAAAAGAGCAGTTGGCATAGTAAAACAACTGCATGAGCGATTGCAAATTAAGAACTTACAACAGCCCTTTCAGCAACCAGGTGACGGGGCATTCGTCTCAAAGTTCCGTCAATGTCACTACTCTCCTTATAATACTCCCTTGCGATTGCTATCACATCTTTTTGTATCTACACTTTATTAAGGGAAACAGTTGTGCTATACCAGGGGAAAAGAAATGATAAGCACTCTGAGCTCATGCAATGAACCACACAGTATATCCCTTTTCCAAAAAATACTGAAAACATCATAAGGATATCCCCCTCCCTTGGATCAAGAATCATGCTCACAGCCGTTTTCCACTCTCCTCGAAGTAATGCTGCACCAATATTGTGAGTTGGCACAGAACCACTTCCAAAGCGCTGGTAGAGAAAAGATAAGTTGAATGTATTAATCACCTAGCCCAAACAAAATAATTTGACAAATATGAAGAGCTGCACCACATAGCAATGACTTCATTAGCTGATCAATATAGAAAATTACTCACTTGACAGTTTTGGTTAGATTAAAGAAATGACTCATGCAATGCTGATATTGATAAATTGATTAGTAAAGCCAAAACAACATGCCATGCATCAGTATAGGCAGGAAATCCTGCCCACATTCAAGCCAACCTGCTCTGAGCATGATTCGGAGCAAGTCATGGATTTGGTCAAGATCAAAGCTGGTCTAGTCCATTTCACCTTGGCAAGCTTTCTAACCTATGATGTGGCACCACATGTCATTATGAGCTGTTTTAGCTTTCTTATTACATCCATATTAGCATTTCTCTTCAACCCGATAGACATAACTTCAATGGCGAATAGTTATCTGCCTTAGTAAGTATCACATCACTAAATCACATCACGCACTAACTGAAACTAGTGTCTCTTAAACAACACTTTAGTGCTTGAGGTCACCACAAACATCTAGCGTAGCCAGCCATTCTCAGGAAGTTGAAACGCACATGGGCTGTTCTGCTAGGAATAAAACATATATTGCATGACCAGATGTAAACAAGACAGTTGCTCAAACAGAAAAGGGTCAAGAATTATGGCAAGTTCACTAAATTACAATTGAGATAATTTTGTTATAGAACAAGAAAGTCTATTTTCCTGCTCACAAAGTGTGAACAAGAAAGGTGTGATCATTAATAACGGACATAAGGGCATATGCGGCGAATATTCTTTAACTAAGCGATCTACCCATTCTTGCGATGGTAAAATTGACAGGCACTGAATGGCCAAAGTAGCACAACCTACAGCATCTGTGCTCATGAAGGTCTTAGTGGACGTGAACACAATGTTCTTGCTAGGACAAGAATACTTCAATTAGATCTTGGACTGCTCATTTTTAAAAAAAAATCAATTTTCCCTTGCTGCTGCCAGGCAAACTTAAAGTCATGGAACTGTTTGCACTATCTGCACATGACCTGGTTAAGGTTAAACCAGCAAACTTCACAATATTATCATGTAAAAGAACAAGTGGAGATAGTCAATGCCTTCACTTTGCATATCCAGAGATTTTACCAACTTGGAATCCATTCCATAGGTGTTACGCACGTTGTTTGACTTAGGTACTATGGTCTATCTCTTTGCAATTAACCCCTTCCATAAAATTTATTCCCCTCAATTTCCTGACGTCTTGTCTATCTCCCTTTAGGTGCTCTCGTTAATTTTCGTGTCCAACTGCATGTACTTCTTTCTACAATTTTTCTCTTAAATTACTGTCATGATTGTACTCGACCATAACCAGTTGGTAGCCCTCTGGTTTGTTCGTAACAAAAAAGTTTCATCTAGCAATGTGAATTTAGGGCACAGTCTGAATAGAAGCTCATGTTCTTGCAGGACCATGGAAATGAGGCCTGCTCAATGCATATGAGAGACAAAGGATGTGACAAATTTATCTCAAATACACTTCTCCATCAGCTTTATCACGTTATGAGGTTACAAGGAAAAAGGACCAGCAGTATATACTACATTCTCGTGACAAACATAGGGGAGAAAAGTATGTCAAACGTGAAGGATGTGCTTAGATGAACTAAATGATAGAGATAATAATAGTCTGGAAAATACTTGCAAGCCAAAGTAGTTGATGAACCCCTGCTTTCCTAAAGCATCTGCTGCTGCTTTGATGGTATCTTCTGAATCTGCAATAATGCCACTATGAAGAAATGCATGTTGTATTAGCATAGACTATGGAAGGTTTAACGCAACTGCACATAAAAGTGACAATATTCCTACCGCAGCGTGACTGTAAATCTATTTCCCAAGAGCTGCCCTAAAACAAGTCCATCCTTCACATAGCTGAAATTGAGCAGCTATAAGTGTTGGATATGTCATCTATATAAATCCAAGACAAAGGCAGAACCTAAATAACATTCTCCCTCACCAGAAGTCACCAACTTTAATACCAATCAGCTTTTCATTCAGAGATGCTAATTTACTTGCGGATTGCTTGAATACAGTAACCTGCGTATGCAAAAAGAAACCTGGCTCTGAATTCAGAACATCTGTCCGAATGACATATCCTAGTAAGTACAATGATGCATAAGAGAATCAATTGCATAAAGCAAGAGCAGTAATTCACTACACTCAATCATATTTTGAAACTAGAGACATTGCCTATCCATTGAGGGGACCTTATAGTCATTGAAACTGAAAGACCACTGAAGGCAAAGGGAGAACTTTTTCACGTAGCATGCACAGGAAATACCAAGCCTCTCAATTAACGACAAGCACGATATTTTCTAACTAATCATAAGAATGGAAGATTCCAATGAATTTGGGTAGCTTTACTTGGTTTACATTAATGACCCTGCATTAATGCTCTAATATAAAATTCGTTCACGATAGTCCATAGATTGTTCATAAGACTCCATAAACAACGACCATCACCAATATGTGGCCTAAACATATACTGTAGATTGATAGTGATTTAAAAGACCTTCTTGTTTTGTTCTGTCCAGTCCTGTGAAAATGATAAGTACGTAACAAGATGCCAAAAATTTACAGACATGCCTTCCGGAAATTCAGTGACAGATAGAGAAACAGGTGAAGGTTGCAATATAATAGCAACAAACAGGCACAGCACCTCCAGGCCTTAAGTCAAAAACATGTAAATATTGCATCATTCAAATTGTTCAAGTACAACAAATTATTTGAGAACTTCCCTTTGATGGTCCCAAAGAAATACGCAAAGGAGAGGCTCATTTGTTATATTCACAGTTCCAGTATCATTCAAATATCCAGGCAGAGAGAAGAAAAAGAACTACTGGTATAGCAAATAATAAGGCTATTCCAAATCATTTGTGAAATGAAGAAGAAGCGCTTTGCAGGGAATGGTAACAAATAAATCTACCAGAACTACCAGGTCTTCCCTATAACTTTGAAATTTTTAATTTGAAGCTCCAAAAGCAAACATGAAAGGGAACCTTGAGAGAACAACGATAATGATAGTTTTTTAGGGTTCCAGATATCATTCTATTGAGGGGAAGCGGTACATCAAGTAAATCAATGTGCTATTCAAAAACTTTTGCAGAATAGAGGAAAGGGAGAGTCCCAGAATTAAAAAACTTGGAATTTTAAGCCAAAACAGTCATTAACGTCCAGTACCACAATAATATTTCAGTTATGATTATTTTGCAGCTAATTATTCTTCCAACAGTTAAAAGATTAATATACAGGCATATTCAGTGATACTTTCACAAAATCTTTCAGAAATCCTAGCTGAAGGAAAAAACTACACCAACATCAATAAATGAAATCAAGAATACCATCCTTTCATGTAACAAGGCATGACACTGAGGATGACTGACTTCTCATAGATTCGTCTTTTTATGGCAGTGCTTGGAGAAGTTCTGGTCATCTCCATCTATGGAGATGACTTACAATTTGAAGAAAGGCCACATAAAACGTTTTACCCATGACATAGCAGAGACACTATGAAGATTAAAGTTGCTTTCCAATGGCAATATAGATCAAAAACGCAAATAAGGCAGAAGCATGCCTAGTATTGATTACCCTCTGAGTTGAAACAGCTCGCTTGTCCTTGGTGCCCGCAAACCCAAATGATCTCGACTGAGAAGTGAGAAGATGAATCATCTTAATGGGAATGAACCCAAATAATATGATCTTGATTTTTACTAGACCTCGGAAAAAGACTGTTTTTATGATATAGGAACTCCCTTGGTGAATATAGATTTTCAGTTGCATGATCACACATGCCATGCATTAGAAATTCCAGGAGAACAGAATCCGTCAGAAATGAGTTTCCAATATAGAATCATAAGCTACCTGGGTGCCCAGCATCTTTCCTATAAGACCCAAAGCCTCCTGTGTATCCTTATTTTCCTTGTAAAGATGAAACCTGCATAGCAGTGGTTCTAAGTAGTTATTTAGATTGTACATGAGAAAATCAAAGAACAGCTAAAAGATGTCAACCGGTAAAAGACACACGACAGATGATTGAAGGTATCAAAGAAATATTAACAATGTGAATCTTGTTGAAGTCTATGTCATAATTAGAGCATCCAAAACAGTAGTGTAGTCGCATCCTCACTTTATAAAGGACAAACAGCTTTAGCTGTGTCCCATCCTGACAATATCACTAACCTGTTATTACTTCATTGATATACGCTCCTGACCTCACCTCTTCCATGTGCAAATGCAATTTCTACAAATAACTAGTCAGATCACTTACATAGAGCTTAAAGAAAATTACTGTCAATTATGGTGACAGCTCACACTAACAGCTTCTACTAGTTTGATACTAAGATCATCCCCTAAATTTCATAAGTTCAGCTCTTCATTATACTCTTGTTCATTTACCAAAATAGCGATCTAGTTAATATCTCTGAAGAATGGGATACTATAAACCATGCAGAAAGCATACTCTATGAAACCCCTACATTAGCTAACTAACAATTAAGTCTACGATTTGATCATTTCCATGCACAATCACTAATGATGCAGCGGGATTCTTTCCTTTTAGGTGTTGACAATTACATGTAAGCTTATGGCATATCTAATTGGTAGTAAAACATGGTCGTGAACATAAATTGTCGGAAAAATGCAATTGCAGCTCAACATTCAGAATTACCTAAGGAACCTCCCGACATGTTCAGGCCAGTTACTTGAACCTCTGCTATCAAAAGGCCTATCACCTCTTTCCTTCCGCTTCTTTGACATTTTACCCCTGGACTGACCTCCAGAACTTACTCTCACCCGAATGCACTTTGTCAAGGTATCTGGCCCATCAATCGTGTCGGTAACAAGAAATTTGAATTTCTCTTTGAAATAATTATGAATTGCCTAGAACATGCAATAAGAATTACATCAATCAAATAATATTTGCTAATGCTGAACAAAAACATGCAAGATTGAGATCAATATGCTCGCAAAGACCTAAAATGACTGAGCTGAGGACCCCAATTAATGGAAACATGCATTAAGAAAAGTGAGCCATCAATACTAAGAAAGATTGGTGTAAAGCAGAACGTTTGCGACATCTGACTTGTCAAATTCACCTCAACCAGAAGAGCATTTGAATTTCCTCTGCTCAGAACATCAACCAGACAACTATCAGGATGAGGCTGAGTTTTTAGTTGTTGTTGTAGAACATAAAACAGACATAGTTTTACCATTTACCTGAACCGGGCGATTAGATAATTTATTAAAAAAACAAATAAAAAAATCCACCAAAGCGCGAGCAGCACACCGTGCGATGAATTTTGTCACGATTTGGAGAAAGAACTATAGGCGAGAGGCTCTCATCAGCACCCGATGTAATTTGCGCTATAAAACTTTGGAGCAGGTCGGCATCAGAGTCACCGGCCAGAGTCCTAAAAGATTCGATCTCGGCATCATAACTTTTATTCAGCTGATTGGAAGCACTAGTGTCGTTCTCCTCTGCGAGGTGAATGGGCTATAAAAAGGTACATCATCTTCAGACCTTCACGACAGTTAACATGAATACAACGTAAAGAACCAAACTTCACACATAATTTACCTCGGGTGGGGCATCCAATGTGGTCAGATGAACAACATTTCCCTCCAAATCCACTTCATTGACAATGAAATCCGAATACCTGTACAGAATCCCACGAGCATACGAAAAAGTCAGCAAAGAGAAAAGGGGCTCCAATGAGACATAACATCCAGGAGACTGAATGTCCGAAGCCCAGAAGTTATACAAAAGAGGGCACGCGATTTCAATTCATTTCTATCGCAGAAACGACTCTGCGACCACGCGAGTGTCGATTTCACAAATTGGAACGGAGAAGAAACTGAGCAAAGTATGGGCGCGGGTGAGTTCGTTTTACTGGACCTTTGCTTGAGGATGCCGCGAAAGCCAGGGAGGTTAGAGATGTAGCAGACGATGCCGACGTCGGACTCGTCCGGGGTTTTCATCGCCACGGTTGTGGGATCGAGAAGCTCTAGCCAAATGGCAGAAGTGCTGCAACTGTTATTGGAGCTTTGTCGCTTAAACAGTACAGTAGGGCTTTAGAGTTCAAACCCAAGTTTTTTTCTTGGTGAATTTTTAGAGCTAAACTTTGAATTTTGGATTTCATAAATTTAACAATTTATAGGAAAGAGAGACAATAATTTCACTGTCTTTCACTTTTTTTGCTTGACTTGATCTAAATTTGCGACTGACGTATTTAATTTTTTTTTAATCCAACAACACCTAAAAATTTTTCACTTTACGTCATAATCTCCCGAAATTCGGATTTTACTTTCAAATTTTGATCTAAAAATATCAAAAAAATGCATTTTATTTTTGTTTGAACGTAAACAAATAGAGACTGCTTAAAATTTGAACTTTAGATTCAATGAAATTAAAGAAAATCACATTTATATCCCATAACACTCGACCGTAAATAAATCATTTTTCTTTAAGCAAGTATCTCTTCGATTTAGCTCTCACTCAACCGCATAGATCAATTTACAAAAAAAGTCTAGTGTCTTTATATTATAGAAAGGAATCGACAATATATTTCAGACACAATATTTGATCTAGCTCTTTGATATCCTCCTATCAACCCTGTCGATGAGATGCCGCATAAACTAAATCCATATATTTAAAATAGACCTGAACAATGGGCTGGCTATCAAAAAGGAAAATGGCAGGCCTAGACAAGCAATTAAATTATGGGCTTGGTCCATCGAGGCCCACTATTTTAGTCATTTTTATACAGGACTCTAATAAATTTTAAGCTTAAGAAGAATTAGGCAAGTCTAAAGCCCCCAAACGCATTGAGAAAAATGCGAAGCGTTTGACGACTCATTTCAAGGGATTTTGAGATGAAAGCTAGCCTTAAAAAAGTCAAAAGCTCAACGCTGGTGGGGATTAGCATTAAGATTTCGCATTTGATCGAATGCTAGGCTAGGATTTTTTCTTTCAAAACTACACTTACTTATTTTTTAAAATTTCAATCTTGCCGCTCAACCTTTTTATTATATTGTTCTTTTATTAAAAAAATTAAAAATTAAGAGAAAATCAAACCTTATAGCTATCGTCGCCGGCAGCCAAAACGACACCAAGAGTCGTTGGCCGAGGTTGCCAAGGGTCGGGCCTAGGGTCGGATGACCCCCGGCAACCATCACTTAGGCCTCCCGAGCCCAAGTGAGGGTTACTAGGGGTCGAGGGACCCAAATGACGGTCACATGGGGTTATGCGACCTCAAGCCTAGTTGCTTGGGTTGCATAACCCCAGGTGGCTCTAGCCAAGGTTTGCCCGACCCTAGCAGACCACAAACCTAGGGTTTGAATTTTCTTCTTTTTTAAATTGTTTTTATTTTAAAAAAATAAATATGTTAGAAAGTCCATTTGCAAATTTGTTTTACCAAACACTAGTTAACCCAAAACTGCTTTTCAAAATATTTTTTTACCAAACGGTATTTGTATTTTTCCAAAGTCCCTTAGGCTAAAAGTATTTGCATTCCCCAAAACCCATTTTCAAAATTAAACAAACCCACCCACTTGTAGTACGTTTAATTTATCTAGATGCCAAATGATAGGGCTAATATAAATAGAAGGACAAGATCCATAAATATTCTCCACATCAATCAACCAATTGAATTCTTAATAGTTTGATTATTGGTGAACCTGTCCCTTGTGCTTGAATTTGTTGAATTGAGTCCTTAATATTTGAAAAAGTTGCACTGAAGTTTTAAGGAGGCCTTTGTCATTTTGTCACACAATGATGAACGTGATTTCTCTCGATTTCCCTCCCTCATGCTCGAGATCATATTACAACACTTCATATTATAGATAACAAGACGCTGTATCCTTAATGCTAGTAAAATAGTATCTATATTTTGTGCTAATTGAATTTTAGGGTTTGTTCAATTTTGAGGATTTTGGAAGGAGGGTCTGGATAAGATTATTTTCAAATATAAAAAGTTGTGCCATTTGCCTAAAAAAATGCGCCGTTATATTGAAAAATGGCATGTAGATATAACATAAGATTTTTCGACTTCGGGGACCCACTATTTTTTTTTTTTTGGTCGAAAAAACCCACTAATTTGACTGCCTTTTTTGTGTTTTTGAAAATGCCGAGGAGACAATCGATCCCACACATAATGTCGAAAGGCTCGACTGATTGATGGTCAAAACGTTAAAGGTCCTTAATTGACAAAATTGAAATGATGGGGGCCTAATTTACGAACCAACGCAACGTGAAGGACTGATTTGCAAGTAAGAAAGATACGAATATCGGATTCGCAGGTCGTCGTGTAGTGTTCCACTGTTCCCTCGGACTCTCTCCGTCGTTACTGGCAGCTTCACATCCCACCATCAACTCTCTCTCTCTCTCAACAGATCCAAAAGGCCGTCTAGAGAGAGAAGCCCGTAGTCAACCCATACCCTGATAAAGCTCGAACCTTGGTGGAGGGAGACATAGAGAGAGCGAGCAGAGAGAGATCGGATCGAGAAGCATCGGCTCTTTTGATTCAGCCTCAAGATGGTGACGAAATCGGAGGAAGACCAGCTGAACAGGCTCGAGAGCCAGGTGGACAACGGGGGCGGCGGCGCGTGGGAGTACCTCTGCCTCGTCCGCAAGCTCAAGGTGCGGCGCTCGGACAAGGTCTTGAAGCACGGGTTGGCGATTCTGAATGATTTCAAGAAGCGATCGGCTCTTGGAACCGAGGGTAGGTCTTTCAGATTTTCGTTTTTCGGATTGAATTTCAATGCAGTTTCGGCTTCATGGTTAGGTTCACTCCATTTTGATGTTAGATGGTGAAGAACTGTGCACGATTCTTGAATTGTCGTGTGATTAGGGGTGACTACTTCTGAAAGTTGCAAAATTGTTGGATGTGAACCATTGGGCTTGTCACGTTACTCTTCTTTTCCTTTGTGAAATCACAAGAGCTATTTGTAGTTAGTTTTCTATGGGAGTTTTGGTGGTGAATTGGACCTTGTAAGTATTTGTTTAGCCATTGACTAAGTGAAGATAAACCTCGGGAATGAGAATGCTTCTCCAGTTTGTTTAGCGTAGTATTCCCAATTGGTCAAAAGGTGAATTTTTTAAAATTCTCAATAGACCTTCTCACCGGACTAATCTCCCCTCAGAATGCCGGTAGGTTTTCAGACTTCTTTTTGTTTTAATCCTTTCCGGCACAAGATAGTGAGTCAAGGACATTCCATAAGACAATCTAGAGCTCATTTGGGGTGGACATGACGAATGAAGATTGTTGTGGTTAAGCCAACGATGGTCATCGCGACTTTCGGAGTACAATGATTATCCTTCCAGTAGGAGTTTTATAGGCATAGCTTGCTGACCTCTGCAGCATGATCTCTCAAATTGTTGTTACATATTCATGCCTGTGCAGCTGGTGAAATGAGGCCAAGAGAAGACTAGTAATTTTCATGGCCTTAGTCGAAAATGCAAGGTGTAACAAATGGAAACTGCAGTTCAGCAGTGCAGTTTATCCTCCTTATCTAGTTTTACTAGCTATTTTGGCTTTGTTACTTTTGAAGATCACGTCACACATCCGTATACTACTAGTAATTAACTACAGTATGTTTACATAACTAAAAATCAGTGTGGAAGTCTTCTATGTTTGGGAAGAAAACAAAAAATGCTCAGAAATAGCTCTGTAATGCTGTAAACTTTGGCTTAGCATCTCTGAATGTGAAAGAAACTCTAGTTTCTACACTTGCTCAGTTGCTATCATTCTACCTTCTTCCTCTGGACAGTTCGCTGCTCTTAATTGTATATTAATAAGATTAAGATCGAAAAGAATGCCGAAAATTGACTAGCTATCTTAATTTATGGTAACTCACCTTTGATTAAGTCTGATGGTGCTTTGTGTCACAAAAATATCGGCAAGTATGATTTGTGGCTAATATAGATGTTGACGTTTTGATTGATCATTCTTTTATCTTTCAATGAGGGGCATCTTATTTAGTTGAATTTTTGTCTTAAGAGTTGTATTCGGTGAAACATTTAGTTTGCTCTCCCAAAAGTAGCGCCGTTTTCTTCCTTGTTCTGATTCATATCCACCATACTTTTAAATGTATATATGCTGTTGTTCTCGTAGATTGGACTCTGTGTGAGCAAGTAGCAATTGCAGCAATGGACTGCCAATGCCTAGATGTTGCAAAGGTAGATATTCTCTCTTTTTCCTTGGATCAATCTGTGTTCATCCTTCACATTAGCCTCTAGTTATTATTTGGGGCTCTGTTTTGAGTATCACTTGCTTGTGAAGGTTATTTATCTTCATAATGTTGTGTTTTAAGATCTTTACATGTTAATATATGTACTTATATTACTATTTTTAAGCGGACTGATGAACTTATTTTTAAGCCAAAATCCACTTGCTGCTTGAACTTCGATTTTTTTAGTTAACTTTACCTCATCATGTTTGCTTCTTATGCAAATTTCATTGATTGTGCGTAAGGATGAACAGGATTACCATTATTTTGCTTTAGAAAATCTTCTTCTTCTTAAAATTGATGTAGTTGCCCAACCATCTTCTGCAGGACAGTATCAAGGTTTTGCGGAAAAGGTTTCCAGACAGTAAACGAGTGGGTAAGTTGGACTAATCCACAGACTAGTTGATTTCTAATTCCTGAATTGTGGATCAAAATTCCAACAAAATCGATGTACTTACCTCATAGAGACTATGATTAGAGCCTTAGTAAATGCTTCCTGGCCCCAATGGGAGCGCATGTCAGGTGATAATGTCGTATGTGAGCCAATTGTTTCCTTGCATGCTTTCTTTCATCCGGCTCTTTGTGATCAAAAACTGCTACATCTTCTCATTTTAATTATGCAAGAGTTTCACTTAAGCGTTTGTGATGAAGAGTAAGTCTTTCTACCAACAGTATTAGAGATGATGGGGTGGTAGAATGGCAGCTTGAGTGTTAATAAGGTCTTTTGGGGGACTCCTGGGTCTTATCTCATTAGAATTCTCAGGTAACTCTTTTGGAATATTTTTCTTTCATAAAGCTGTATTAAGTGTCATCTAATCAATTAGTCAGTGTTCTAGTGGGAGGTATTCAGGTGTGAAAGATGAATGGG
The DNA here is from genome assembly GCA_021437795.1 of Rhodamnia rubescens. NCBI lineage: Eukaryota > Viridiplantae > Streptophyta > Magnoliopsida > Myrtales > Myrtaceae > Rhodamnia > Rhodamnia rubescens. The sequence continues at coordinate 571,483 of JAILYA010000006.1, read as the reverse complement.
AACTATCGAGTTACGTAAGCAGTTGATCTCATGAATTAGATGAAGTGGTGAAAAGAGAAAAAACAAATTCCCAAGTATATTAGAAATTATGATGAGGCAAATTTATTCATTTTCTTATTGTAAAATGTGAAATTTATTCTTTAAAGAATGTAGATACATATGTGTGTGTATATTAAGATTAGTCAAGAAATTGGGAGAAGAGAAGAATTGTAGAAAATGATCAAAACAATGGAGAAATGATATTGAACCAACCATTTTTGGCACATTATGTAGGAACTTGGAAGTGGTAACACCACTTTAATGTTGCTTAACATGTCCAAATTTTTCTTTTAATAGTTAGCAGGTTACCTTTTGAGGCAGGTCCAGCCCAATGAGGCTAGCACAATGAGACGGCTATTTGTATGGTTTGGTTTACAGCCGTGGTTCATCTGTGTGTGTTCTGGAAGTGGCCTTGACCTATGAGATTGATGAGGATGATGAGTAACTATGTCTCTATAGAAAGTATCCGCTTGATGCGTGTCATCTTTGCATTGATGATGAAATAAGGATGACATGTTTCCTTCATGATAAGGCAGATTTCAGTGTTACTTCATCTGATGTGATTGAGAACGAGTTCATGCTATTCACTCATTTTGTTATTTCAGTTATGTGATGTACGGGCTGTTATGCAGGGAGGCTCGAGGGTATGTTGCTTGAAGCGAAGGGGCTCTGGGCAGAGGCTGAAAAAGCTTACTCAAGTTTTCTAGAGGACAACCCTTTTGATCAAGTAAGTTTTGGCTCTTTTTTGTCACAAATACCCGCATCCATTGAATAGTATTAAAATAATCTGCTTTCTTAGATATTTTTGAAATAGCGAAGTCGTATGCTTCTATATCTGAATACTGACCTCTCATAAAGGTAATACACAAACGGAGGGTTGCTGTGGCAAAGGCCCAGGGCAATATCTCTACCGCCATAGAGTGTCTCAACAAATATCTTGATACGTAAGAGACCATAACCCATAGATTGTTTATCGAAGCTGGGGTGGCTTAATGTGATTTCACTTTTTCTCAAACTCCCTTTTTCGACAGATTCATGGCAGATCATGATGCTTGGAGAGAACTTGCAGAGATATACGTCTCCTTGCAGATGTAAGATTTTTCTATATTAACTCAGAAGATAATGAGGAGGCTATATTCGTATGTCTTATGCTTCCAATTCCCATGCTAATCTATACTTTTTTTCCTGCCTTCGTTAGGTATAAGCAGGCAGCATTCTGCTATGAGGAGCTAATCTTATCTCAACCAACAAATCCTTTATATCACATAGCCTATGCTGATGTGAGCGACTTTTTTCCTTTTATTTACTTTCTGAATAGTAACTATACTTGAAGCAGGATGGGTGAAGCAAACTTGGTACGTTGTAGTATATTTGTGCATGCAACCCCTCGTATGACAACCACAATACATGACGATATTCTGATTTCAATCAATATAATAAGGTGGTTCCTGAGTAGAGGTTTACTAAGACACTTTTACGAACATGTATCTTCTAATGCCAAACTTGTTTCCTACATTGAGATCTATAATCTAAACCTTTCAATAAGTATCTTCTTTCAGTTTCAATGCTTTCTTTCGTCACATTGTGAACGATCATTGCTTGTCAATAAAGCTAGTTATAACCGCCATATTTTTTGGGGAAAAAAAAAAAAACAGGTGCTCTACACAATTGGTGGAATAGAGAATCTTCAGGCGGCTAAGAAATACTATGCGTCCGCTATAAATTTAACAGGGGGCAAGAATCAAAGAGCACTCTTTGGTGTCTGCCTGGTGAGCACTCCTTGAAAACTCAATTGTGGATAAGCCTAATACTCCATCTTATGTGCATAAAATGGGCTTACTTTGTTCATGGTTCAGTTTGTCTTGTTAAATCCCATTGCAAGTCACAAGGAACTGCCTTTTCTTTTTTATCTCAGTGCACGTCTGCCATTGGACAACTTTCTAAAGGACGGAACAAGGAAGATAAAGAGAGTCTCGAGCTACAATCACTGGCGGCGGCGGCTCTCGAGAAAGACTACAAGCAGAGAGCTCCCGACAAGCTCCCATTGCTAACGTCTACCTTAAAAAGCTTGAGAGTATCTTCATAACTTCTGACACCAATGGGAGCTCTCTCTCATCGTCACCTGTGATCCGGAACCACAATGGGCCATGGGGGATTTGCATGGAGATTGGCTTGCAGTTTTAAATTATTTTTTCGGCCCATACTGTGGTCCGTGGACAGGATTTCGACGGTTCTTTGAATGATATTTAGTACGATGATACATAATATCGTTTAAGGTGCACCTGTCATTGTATTGACATTTAGGATGCCCCAGGGGGTTGCAGTAAGTTCCTTTCCCTCATTCCTTTGAACGTTTGCTGCTTTCACATATATTGTTGCTGTTTTTCAGAAGTATTTAATCCAGTGTTTGTTAAGATGCTCGTCCTTTGGTTCCCTTTAGATTATGCATCTGCTTCTTGATCTGTTTATTTTCGGTGTCTCTAGACAAAGATGTATGGGGACATTATTCTCATGTATTCCTTTTTCTATGCTTGCACAACCCATGTAAATCGACACGTTTTCTTTGGCTAGTCGATTGTTTGGCTTACCTCAATTAAATCACACAGTTATGATGTCGCAATATTAAGGCGAAGATCGCATACATGGCCCGCCGCGCTTGACACGATCTGCCGATGAACATAGACGGGATCATGCCTAATCTACGGTTTGGATTGGATTAATGGTTAGAACTCTGCCATCTTAAAATCTTGAACTTAAATTTAAATTTGGCATCAAGATAAGCACGAGTATTATGAAAATCTTGTGACTTGATCATCAAGTTTTATCATACAAATACGTTGTCTCGCTTATCTTATTTCAAATTAGAAAAGGGTATTTTGCATTCTTTAAATCAGGAGCCATGATTATCTTCATTCACGAACATAGATGAGTTCTAATTGTTCTTGGAAGCAGAATCCTAGTAGGACTAGTGTGATCCACCGACTAGAAGTAGGAGGCAGCTCTTACTAATACAAAATATCTAAAGCACACACCCTCGCAACTCATTCCCATTCCACTTTACGCAAAAATATTTCATCAAAGTCGCGACTCGCTTTGGTAAGATTGGTGATCAAAGATGGAATTCAAGTTCACATTGTACAATCCTTCGATCCGCAAAAGAAGGGTTATTTACGTGCCGAAAAGAGCAAGAACTCCGCGTAAATCTTGTGGTGGAATCATAAGTCTCTCTAACTACATCAAGGGGAAGTATCTCAGCCCTGGAGAGCTAGAGGAGAGAATAGCGACACTCAAGTACACCAGAGACTACTCTTTTCTATTTGGCGAAGATGGCGATTGTCGGCCTCCGTCCAACGGTCCGGTTTCTCTATTGAAATTCGTCCTCAATGCAGAAGAAAGGAAGAATGCGGCGAGATCTTAGGGTTGCGAAGATCTTCAGCGTTGGCACACGGAGGCAAAGAAAGTTCTTTCTTCATGGAAAGGATATATAGAAAGCGATCTTGCTTTTGCAAACTATATCTAGATGTACAGTTTTCACCACTTGACCATCGTAATGTTGCTGATTTATATAGTTTTCTAAATGCATTCTTCTGAAATTATGTATAGATTTTACCTACCTCTCTCTCTCTTCTATCTACCTCCCACATATATATTATGAAAACTAGAATTTAACAAGTAAAATACACGAAATGCTAGGAAAAATTGTCCCAAAAGTCCTAAGCCCATTGCATTTTTGCTAATTCAAGTACTATAATTTTTTTACGTTTTATCAATTAAGTCTATCCGACCAATTTTGGTGAAACTGCTAATACCGACGTCGGCTGTTATATGTGGAAAGGGTGGCGCTAACGTGTAGAGTTAAAAAAGTTTGAATATATATTTATAAAATATATATATATAATATATATATATATAAATTTGGAATTTTAATTAATTTCTTATTTTTATTTTTTTTTATTTTCTTCCTCTTTCCTTCTTTGCTCTTTATTTGCTGTGGCCGAGGAGGGTAGCTAGATGAATCAATCGAGAAATATGCAATTAGTTTTGCCGCTAGCTAAGACCACTGAAATTATTGAGCAAAAAGATTATGCACGTTGTCTCGTTGCAGTTCAAGTTTTAAAAACTGCTGTGGACCTAATTTCAACTGGATTTAGTCGATTAAATGAGGACATAAATGCGTGGACAATTAAACAACCTCACATGGTTTGTATACATGGTCCAAGTCAAGACAGGTTTTAGGAGAATGAGTCTCTCGACATGATAAAAAAAATCATAAAACAATTGTATTGATGCCAATTTAGTCCTAAACCTTAAACGGATCAATTTAATCCTAAATCTTTTCACATTTGTGTAAATTTTGGCCCGAAATAATTGATGTGGATACTAAGCATTCTACGTGGCACGACCGGCATTGACGTTGATGTGGACGTGTGTAAATGTTTTTAAATTTATTAAATTTTTTTTTCCTTTGTTTTTGCTTCTAGTTTTCTTTTTGCTGGTCACAAGCCATGGCCGAGGAAGGCGAGGGCGACAAGGCCTGGACGAGGCTCACTGGACCTCGCCCTTGCCTTGGCCTGAGCGAGAGTCTTACCTCGCCAGATCTAGCGATAGGTTTAGGAACTTTTTTGGTAGTTTGCCCCATGAAATTTCCACATGGAACGTGGGAAGATCTGGCCATATCACATGCATCGATGCTAGTCGGACTTATTTGAATATTCAAGAGATATGTCCAAAACAAAAAAAACACTGGACAGATTATCTGCGTGATTAGGTAAGTGACATGCAGCATGGAAGAGGTTAACCAGTTGACACGTTACTAGATCAAGATCATTGATATTGCACGTTACTTAGGCTATAAGACTTTCGAAGTCTGGATGAGTCGACGATCTTTAAAAGCCATGAGATATTTCAGGTACATATCCATCTAGAGTTTAGAACTGGTCAGAGCCAAGTAAGTTGGTGTTGGTTTTGGACCGAAAAAACAGAAAACAAGGTTGATGTTGGTTGACGTTTACATTTGAATTCTTCTGAAATTTAAATGTGCTCTTGGGATATACAATTTGAGCCGCGATCGGATTAGGAAAGCTCGAAACGAATGGGGTTGGTGTAATTCAATGGAACAAATGCGAAGCTAATGACGCACAGAATATATGGTGTTTTATTAATATGGATGCACATATGTTTTGGCGACTGTTGTTTCGTTGTCGCAATCATATCTCAATTGTCTATCTTGTGACTTGATCATCAAGTTTTATCATACAAATGCATTGTCTCGCTTATCTTATTTCAAATTAGGAAAGGGTATTATGCATTCTTTAAATCAGGAGCCATGATTATCTTCACTCACGAAAATAGACGAGTTCCAATTGTTCTTGGAAGCAGAATCCTAGCAGAACTGGCGTGACTCACCGACTAGAATTAGGAAACAGCTCTTATTTATACAAAATCTCTAGAGCACACCCTCGCAACTCATTCCCATTCCGCTTCACGCAAAAATATTTCATTGAAGTCGCGAATTCGCTTTGGTGAGGTTGGTAATCAAAGATGGAGTTCAAGTTCACATTGTACAATCCTTCCATCCGCAAAAGAAGGGTTGTTTATGTGCCGAAAAGAGCAAGAACTCCGCGTAAATCTTGTGGTGGAATCATAAGTCTCTCCAACTACATCAAGGGGAAGTATCTCAGCCCTCAAGAGCTAGAGGAGAGAATAGCGACACTCAAGTACACCAGAGACTACTCGTTTTTATTTGGCGAAGATGGCGACTGTCGGCCTCCGTCCAACGGTCCGGTTTCTCTATTGAAATTTGTCCTTAATGCAGAAGAAACGAAGAATGCGGCGAGAGCTTAGGGTTGCGAAGATCTTCAGCGTTGGCACACAGAGGCAAAGAAAGTTCCTTCTTCATGGAAAGGATACATAGAAAGCGATCTTGCTTTTGCAAACTATATCTAGATATACAGTTTTCACCACATGATCGTAGCAATGTTTGCTGATTTATGTGGTTTTCTAAATACATTTTGCTGAAATTATGTATAGATTATACCTAACTCTCTCTTTCTATCTAAGTCGCACATATGTATTATAAAAACTAGAATTTTACGAGTAAAATACATGCAATGCTAGGGAAAGTTGAGAAAAGGCTGATGAACGATGGCCATGCTTACGATGCCCAAGAACAACTTGTTCGCAGACCTGGCAGAGGACGAAGCAGTTGGAAAAATTGTGTCCTTCACTTTCTCGTCCACTCCAAAGATGGGAGGGAACTCCCCTTGAAATTTTTAGGACACTGACAGTGGACTTAACAATATAGTCTCTCTCTTTGAGCATGACTTCATATTGTTTTTTCCATTTATGACTCGAGCTAGGTCAGAGGCAGCACGACCACCATGCAAAGTATCTTAGTCTCGAGTCACTGGACAATCAAACCGGTTAGACAGCCCCCCGTAGCATCATGGCCCATGCTCTTGAATCGCTTATAATGATCTAACCTTGACATTCAAGTTGAGAGCACGCACGAGGAAGATCGCCAAGAGGGAGCTCAAATTTGAGCCCACATTCACTCAAAAGTATAAATCAATGAATTATGAACCAACTCACCTTCACTTGAAAAGCTTAAGCCAATGAGTTATGAGCCAACTAGGATATATTAACTGCTCAACACCACATCAAATTCTCCAACGTGGGAAAAAATACATATTGAGAATGGGCTCTTCAATGTTAGATCTACTCCTCCTTAATTCAAGTATCCTTCTACATCAATATATCTCAACCCCATTTGTTGGAAGTGAGGAAGCCTAAGTACAAATCTGTCAATATATTCAGTTACCTTCACTCAAAAACTTAATCTAATGAGTTATCAACCAACTAAGATATATTAATTGCTCAACACCACATCAATTTTTCGATGTGGAACTTCTCTAACATAACTCGCAGGTACACCTTAACGATACATGCACCACACAAAGACACATCAAATGACATATTCAGAGGCCAGCATGTCTATGTGACATAAGACACATTAATTGTACAAGCATTTGAGCATGGATTCTGTTACTGTAGACCAAGGGAGTTTTCTTTTTCTACATTAGTGGGCTTGGAATCAAGAAGGCATGCACATAAATACTTGAATGGGAAACCGATATATGCTTCCATCTGAAGGTCGCTCGTACAAAGAAAAGCCTTCATCGGAAGAATCCTTTGAACATGCTGCATAACAATGATCCTTAAACGTAGAAGTGTACAAGAGGTTTGTCTGTCACTGTCAGTACCCATTCAAATCCTAAAAGAATGTTTGTGTGCTACAAATACAACTAATTCTGTATATACATGAGATGTCGAAGAATGGTTGTGACAATTTTTTGCCGAGCATGGACAAAATGAAAGAATATTCATCTCCCGAGGTACGTAAGCACTGAGAGATGCTGCAACAAATAGTTAGAAGGTAAGCTACAATCTTCATGTGAACTGCCCTTACTGGCACGTGTGAGCGACTCCGAGCAATGTTTTGATGGCTACATCTTCCTTTTTTCTTTCTTCCTTTCCATCAGACCTCGATAGCTACACACGCGTCTTGATCGGCTTGAGCTTTATCCCCAGACTCTCAGGTGACAAAAGCTCTGGCGCTATGCAAGAATGGCTTGAGGGGCTAGTGGGACTTGATTCATTCTTCAGAGAACATGCAAAATGTGGTGGTCTATAGTAGCCGAATCCCATAAGAAAGAACTCGATCGGGATTAACATTGCATAAGGATGCTCTTCTGTCACCAAGGAACCACATGCCTGAACCTGCCAAAATGAGAAGACAATCTTCAGAGGAAGTTGTTGATAGGTGATCTAAGCATCAGAAGAAGCAAAAGCCAAGAGTTTCAAACCAGCTCCTCCCAGCTGGTCTCACTTTTGTACACCACTAAGATATGGTATGATCATTTACCAAATTCCTAAAACTTTTGAACCTATCTAAATCAACAGTTAACCTTTGATAATAACAAAGAGTGCTAAAGAAGCAATGATGTGAGAAGACTACCTCAACAAGAGCACAGACTTTTCTGTCCATTTTAGCACTCATGTACATTGATTCAGCATGGAATGAACTGCTCTCGCCCACAAAAATGAGTGTCTTGCAGTGCAAATTCTTCAAACTGTCTGTCAGATCATGCCTCCTGAAAATGAACACGGGGATGAAAGATGATGGGACTCACTGAAAAAATGTACTTTTTCGAATTAGTATTTGTGCCTCACTCCAATATACAAAGATACATTGCAACCACAGATCTATCAATCTACCGAAGTTATCCGGACAGCAGGCTTGTTGTGACTCATAACATGGAACATGGCGACTAGGTCGACTAGGTTATAGCTCCAATTTCATTGCGCACTGTTCTTTGTCTACAAGCATAGATCCAGATTATGCCCTATACGGTGCTTTGGGTCAACAGACAAGTTGCAAACTGAAAGACACATATTGCCAAAGCAGCTAATATTATCATATCCAGAAGATTGACTATCATGTTTGAAAGGAACTCGTTAGAGTCCTGATGATTTTGCTCTTGGAAGTTTCATGTCATCAGATATTCTAGATCAATCACTAGTTCTACATCTACACACAGGTTCTGATTCAAACAATGACATTGCTATAAGCTACCAGATCGACAAGAAACTTCTCATCTAAATTGCATTTAATTTTAGTCACATGCACTACAAGCACCAGCTACTTGCAACCCAAAAATATAGTAGTCCCACGTAGATTATGTTTGGATGCATTGAGCACGAGTTTATTAGTCCACCATTTTTACCTATTCATGGCCTCGAGAAAGCGCATGACATTCAGACTTTGCCTTTCATCCAGCAACTGCAGGCACATAAAAGATTGAGTACATCTCAGTCACATATCAAAATCTAAGTGTTGAATTGACAACCAAATATAAACTGAGAGTCAGTCAAATAAATCCCGCTAAGAATATACTGACAACAGTGAGTTCCTAATCCCCCAAGTAACTTCGTGCCTTGGATAATTAAGATTTGCACTCATAAACAAAACGAATGCATGGGTACTAAGCCTATTACAAGTCCGACTTATGGCGTACACGGGATTAACTCAAGAAATAAAACCTACATCCCAAGATTCACCTAAGTCTCTGTGAGGAGTAAGGACTGCTGCACAACAAACAAGTTTTCAGGAATTTAGCTTCATTCCAACATATTCATTGATCTTCTTTGCTGCATTCCCAGATTCAAAACTCAAGTTGCGATAGATTATCTCGGGATTTTTGTTTCATAAGTAAGATTTGTATTGGTCAACAAATTGACAGAACACGTATTTTTGTAACAAGGACTGAGATGAGCTGATCGGTTCTCAAGAACATGCATCTGACTAGAAATTGCATACCTTTCGGCATGTTTGAACCACGTTAGATTCTGAACCGTGCATGCTGCAGCGAATTTCCTATTTGAGTATCGTAAAGTTAATTAGATGGTTGAAAACAATAAGTTGCATAGGCAGCCATCCATTGCTTCATACACTAACAAGGTGTAAGAATACCTTACTGAAGTACCGCTGGAGAAGAAACTCCTTCGATAGACCACACATGCCATAGAAGTACAAGAGGTTCAGCAACACCTGCAACAAATAAAGTTCCGATAACTCTTTCAAGGCCCAACTTTCTTTTGGCAGAAAAGTTAATTATTTCCAATGCAGCAACCACAGAAGATGTGACTAGGATTGCTTGTTAATTATTTTCTCTGGAAACAAATGCGAATTGCTCCAAGAAAAGGACAAACTGACATTTTAGCTACTTCTTGTCAAAGAAGCATATGAAGAATAAAATGATAATCCACCTCACAGATTGGAATATATTGAATTAGATCTGCACAACTAACAAATAAGATACAAAATCCTAGAGTGTATTCCAAATTGTTGGATACGAAAACGTCGTTTGTTCATAACTTGCGTAATAATCTTTTAGTGTTCATTCTTACTGCAGTCACTGTATTATATTATCCAGACATGAAACGCTTGATGATTGAGGCTAGAACCTTGTTATAAAGCCATTCAGTCCATGAAGGTGCCTTGCAAATTGGGGAAACGAGAATCAGACCAAGTACCCTCTCCTTATACTTAACCTGGCAAGTCCAGAAAATAGCACTCTCAATGTACGAATTACCTATAGAAGGCATAAAAAAACAAGACAGCAAAGTAGCCGTTGTGTGCCACTACTTACCGCAAAAAGGGTCAGGATGTAAGCGCCAGCAGTTACACCTAAGCACAAAACTTTCTTCAGCCTGAAACAATAGTCAGAGGCAAGCAAAATAGAAAGTGGAGACAGTAGTGAGAGAGGTCGAAAATCTCCTCTACACAAACCAATTTCAGAATCCATTGTTAAGCTACTTTTCGAGGAACTTGACAGAAATCATGCCATTAACTTTGGACCAAATTGAATTTAGATATGCTCTCTTGGGGTCCAGGCCCAGCAACTAAGCAATGCTTAATAATGATATCATATAAAGATACACATCATCTTTTTCAAGCAAGCATATGTACGGTGTAACTATCCTATGTATAGGTTTTGACTTAGAGGAAACCAGCACACGCATTGTCAATCCATGCTCATACATGTCATAAGGGAGAGTAACAGAAACACGTAGATATCCAAATGCTATCGTACCGAAAGAAATTGAGCACTTCAACAACCTGGTCTGCAAGGTCATCGACGCTGAGAATTGGAACGTCCGAAGAGATCGCATCAGCACCCAACTGCAATACCTCTTCATCAAATGCAATAGAGACTCTATTAGAGCCACCAGCAAGTATACGGAATTCAACGCGAATCAGAGGGACATACACACAACATTTGCACTTACATATATGCGACAGTAACACTGACCTCATGCCCAGGAGCATCGATATGGTAAATGCAGAAGTTATGCAACAGCAGAGAAGCAGCATCCGGGCACAAGAAGAGACCTTGGAAACACGATGTATCTGCACATACACGGTAGTCAAGAACAGTCTCCGCATCAATTCACGGCCACAACATTTCTTCTGATAAATCTAGTCAATCATAGTTTACAGCAAAGCCCCACACTGCACAAAGCTCAATATGCCTTTTTTCAACATTATTAGTTCTGCCTCTCAAGTCAGCCAATTAAAAATAACTCTACTCAATACCATCTCCAACCGGAAACAAATTTGTAGATACAGGGTAAGAACTCACAACAACAATGGACAAGGAGTTCAAACTGAACACACATTTTGCAACTCAAATCAGCGATTCTTAAGTTTAGAATAAATTCGTGCATCAAGCCATCGGAAAATGCAACTTAAGTCGCCTCTAAACGGGAAGAACATACAGTTAAGAGCGACATCAGGATACGTTATCAGAGCAGGCTTCTCTTGATCACCACAAACAAGCACAGAAACCGAACCTTTGCTCGTCTTCACCGCATGCTCCTGAAATCCAAATGAAAAAACAAAAGTAACTAATCACAGCGAAAATGCAATGTCCAGAGCTCGAAGCTTTACTAATGGATGAACTCGGCTACTCGAGCTTGTTTCACCTACCTTCCCTTCGAAAGGTATGACGTCGACGTCGACGGACACTGAGTCGCTCGACTCGGCCATGACTCGGCTGGCTCGAAATCTCAGAAATCGCAGCAAAGCTCTGCAATCAAGATATCGACCAGTCACGCAATCGTACAACCAGAACGAAGCTTGAAAAATGTGAAAATGTCTCTGTCTCTCCCTTCCACTGTCAAGTGTCCCCTTCTTCTTCTCCTCCTCCTTCCCCGCGATGGAGGTGGAGGCGATATGACGTTAATACCCTCGCGCGGACGGAGAAATAACGAAGGTCGCCTTAGCTGGATGCGAAATTACGGCTCTGTCCTCCGTTCAAGGTTGATGGCCCTCGCCTGGTTTTTGCCTGTTTCGGTTAAAACCGAAGTGACCGTTGGGGGGGGAACAAACGGTCGGTCGGGGGGTAGTTTGGGGCGAGCGGTCGCTGTCTTTGAGGGCAAATCGCTGATTGGGACAGGCGTGGAAAAAAATGGAGGAAATAATCGATAAAATTTCAAATGCAAAATCAGTTAGAAACTTTGAATATTACGATTAAAATTTATTTACCTCACATAAACTGTATATATACAGGCAGCACAAATTATTTTTTTATCATAAAAATTTTCAAACTGATACGCCTACGATAAAATTATCCTAAACTATTTTTTTTAACATCAAAATTTTCAAACCGATACACTTGTGATAAATTTACCCTCCGTTTATTTTTCGTCATATTTTACTATCAAATTGTTGAGTTGGATGATATGTGACAGTGCCAGGGTATCAATTCGGGATTTCACCATCTCTTTATCACGTTTGGTCAATTTGAAATTTTTCGAGATTAACAAGATTTACCAAACTAATGAAGGATAAATTTGACAGTAAATAACTTACATTTTTTTGTAGCAAAACGCAAATTTATCACAAATATAATAGTTTAGGTTTTTGTGATAAAAAATATTTTAAAAACACATTATTTGAAAATTAAAAAAGTAATTTAAGATAAATTATTAAAGTTGTTTTTAGTGAAAAATGAACTTCTTAAGTAAAAAAACCATTTCATTTTGAAAAAATTAAAACAAACCAACTTATTTTGCAATCGGTTCTTCGGAGTACGTGTGTTCTTCACGTCATTCCGGCATAGACATAGGCGGCTGTGAATTGACACGTGTGCTGGCTTCACAATTCCCAACCCTCAACAATAGGCTGAGCTTCGGCCTAGGAACCCGCCACCCCTCACGGAAAAATACAAGATACTTTTGCGATACCATTTGTGACCTGCACAGCGGTGTCAAAATGGGTTGAAAACTCGAATTTAAAAGATAGGCAAATATGAGTTAGCAAGCTTTAATAAAGCGACAGGTAAAAGGCTTTAATAAATGAATTGTTAACAAAATTTTTTAAAAAAAAAAAAACATATTGTCAAAGTGAGCCAAAAAACGAAACCAAACATTAACGATTTACACCATTTAATTTATGAAAGTTATTAGTTGAGTCAACACATTCATCTCCACTTGAACTCTTGAATAATTTTTATATTTATCACATATACATCAATTTGAAATCTTTTTTGTAAACATAACATTAACAAGATTTAAGGAAACTAATGAAGGATAAATTTGCTACATGTATAATAATTTACATTTTTTTTTTAGTCAAAAAGTAAATTTATCACAAATATAATAGTTTAGGTTTTTGTGATAAAAAAATAATTTATAGTAAATTTATCACATATGCATTAGTTTGAAAATTTTTTATAATAAAAAAGTAATTTAAGATAAATTTATTATATAAGTATTAATTTGAAATTTTTAGTGATATTAATTTTTTAAGTAATAAAGACGCCATTTGTCATTGAACTTTTCCAAAGTATTAAAATCAAATCCAACTTTTATTTTTTTGTCTAATTCGGTTCTTCGGAGTACGTGTGTTCTTCACGTCATTTCTCGGCATAGACATAGTGCGGATGTGAATTGACACGTGTGCTGGCTTCACAATTTCCCAAACCTCAACAATATGTCTGAGCTTCGCCTAGGATATTCCTGCCACCCCTCACGTGAAAAATATTCAAGTTATACTTTTTGCGATACCATTTGTGACTCTACGTAGCGGTGTCAAAAATAAGTTGAAAACTCATATTTAATAAGATAGGTCAAATATGAGTTAGTCAAGCTTTAATAAATGTTTCGACAGGAAAAAGGTTTTAATAAATGAATTGTTAATTTATTTATTTTTTAAACTTAATTATACATGGATTGTATATGGGTTTAAAGACAAAATCCATATTTTAACCGATTTACAATCCATTTAGTTTATAAAAGTTATTAGTCGAGTCAACACATTCATATTCACTTGACTCTTGAATAATTTTTATATTACATATATATATAATTTGTAATCTTTTTTTTTCTTGTAAACATAACAAATTAAAAAATCCGATTGCCCGCGCTTGCACCACCCGCCGATTGCCCGTTCTTTGTCGCCTCTACCTATTATGATCTACAATGGTTACTCAACGGTGGCAACTCTAGGATGTTTTTAACCCTTATCCTATTTTTCAATTCCGTCCATTTAGTCGAATTTCGTCGAATTTGTTCCTAGGACGAATATCTTTCGTCGAAAGTAGTTATGAGGTTTAAATGCGTTAAAGGGTTCTGTGGCAATTTATAGGAATAACAAACAAGGAAATCAACAATTTCATCTCCAAACGGGACTAAACCGGCGCTTGACCCGACGAAATAGTTTAGGAAGCATGTCAATTACAAACAAGCCGACTTGAATAAACTTTATCGGGAGTTAGACTCGATGACAAAGATTGAGGATGCAATAGTATCATGTTGGAGTTTGACTCGACGACAGTAGTTCGGGATGAAGACAAACGTCGAGTTTGGCTGGACAACGAAAATTTGAAAGCTTACAAGTAGAGAAATTTAAAGTGCAATCCACGAAACGCAAAGATGATTAAGTATAAGAAGAGGGTTCCAAGTAGGTTTATAGCCGACTTCTTAGAAACTGTTTTTGGACTTTATCCTTTGGAACAAATCGCCTTTGTTTTTTTTTGGTCGAATGAACAAATCGTCTTTAATAAATATGAATCAAAATATGAGTCTATAATCCACGTTAACAGGTCTAGTTGCGGTGTAATAAAGGGCTGGAGGAAGGGGCATTTAGGTAAATTGGCGAAGGCATAATACAGCTGTACGCCACCTGGACCAACAGCAAAAGTAATATTCCCCATAATCCCCAATTTTGCTTTCGATGCGCCAGCTCAGATGGATGACGCCATCTCATTTTCGTGGATCGGCTCTTTTTTGTTTGGATCCCATGCCTTGGAACGCAAGACTCCGGTTTTGTGAATCTATTCCTACATTCGTGATGCAATGACTCGATCATGAAAAAATGTATTGCTTTTTCCGGCATCAAAGTGAGCATCCAGTCCAAATAAGGTAGTCGCACGTTACGTCCACACATCACGTAATTACCGAAGACACGGGGATTTAAATTATCGAAGGAATTACGAAGAGAATGTGTAAACATGACGATCACAGCCTTTTCGACTTCTCGAAAACAGAACTTGCTTATGGTCATGGGATAATTTTTTGCCTCTATGAACTTGGCTATCCACAAGCGATGTTAAATTGCCCACCATGTCAATGGACTTGGCATGTGGTATTTACATGTCCACAGGCCGATAACATAAGCAAATTAAAGGAGCATTGCCTTGGATGCGGACCATGTTATCCGACAGCTATAAGATTGAAACATAGCATCGGTTAGCTGATTGAGCCTCATTGTTATTGCTTCCCGTTGATGCCATTGCAGAGCTTAGTAGAAGTAACAATCTGTTCACTATGATGCTATGTCATTGACGGATTGACAAATGGGCGCAAAATTTATACATTAGCATTGGGGGGTCGCGTCATCCTCCTATCGGACATTCGATTAGCGAGCTACAAATACGAATATCAACCACATTCAATTTTACTGAGTTTGCATGTTGGCGATGTTTCACAACACGAAACCCCCCGATTGAAGGCATAATTGGTGGAAATTCCCTCTAATTGAGAAAAGAGCAAAAACATAGCCTATTGCATGGACTCGCCTTAAGAGGTCTGAAAGTTCGTGCCAACATCGTCGCATCATATAAGCATAGGTCCTTCATTGAAATAATTGATAATTCGTGCCGAAAGTATTCGAAGGATAAAAATTTGTGGTCGTTCTTGATTTTTTTTTTTTTTTTGTATTATGATTGATATAACTGGATCGCAAAATAAATTTCGCCCCAATAGACATCAAGTCTTATTCGATTCCTTGACCCTCATTTATGCTCGTGAGGCCCAGATGGATGGGAAAACACTTACAAAAAAAAAAAAAGCCGACAACGCGATTTCTTTTATGATTCCCGACAAACAGGTATAGGCAATCATATGGGTTTCAATCATTTCGCCAAATAATCATGTAAACTCACTTGGTTGTTTACTTTTCCACAAAAAAAAAAAAAAGATGTTGTTTAATTGGTAAAGAGTTATTCAATTTTCTTGCTTGTGTTTCCCTTTGCAAATGAAATGCGTAACTCTAATGAAATGGTGGAAAATTCATATAAACTATTTTCTACTCGAGACTCCGTTTGTTCTATAGAAAATAAGTGATTTGGAAAAACATTATCTTAAAAACAATCGCGTGTATTGCTTCGAAAAAAAGAATGCTTGGAGAATTTTTTTTTGAAAATAATTACTTGCGATGCTTATAAAGATAAAGATACAATACGTTATCGATAATAAAATCATTTTTCGTTGACGACTTATTTTAAACGATATGAGCAATCATTTTTAGGAAAATATTTTTTAAATTATTCATTTTTTGCAGAGTAAGCGGAGTTTTTAAACATATTTACGCCACTTAAAAAAAAACCGTTCAATATCCAAAAAAACTCCAACTTTAGCATTTGTGACAAATATTCAAAAAAAAATTGTCTCATAAAAAACCTATAACTTTTACATTTGTCTCAATTTTACCCCAAACTTTTACTTTTGTCCCAATTCTACCAATTAATAAAAAAAGCCCTTATCTTTAGCATATGTCCCGATTATATCTAAAATTCTTTTTTGTCTCATAAAAAATCTTCAACTATTACTTTTATCCTAATTTTATCACCGTTAGCTTTCCATCCATAATTACCATTCCTTAATCATATGTGACATTTTTATGTGGTTAATGAATTACACCCATTAAAGCTAATACGAAAAAACTCATGAAGTTCTCTTTATGTAATTTGCTTCCCTATACATATTACCGGGAGATATAAAGTCATTCAAGAATGCGTGTTTCGTATTCTTTTCGGCGACAACCCAAAAAAATGTTAGACATTAAGATATTTGGACTAACGATCTAAAATCTCGTCGTTCCCGAAACATCCTATTTATAAATTTCGAAGATTCATTAATAAGTTGGACAAGAAAACTCGAGCGACGTAGGATCAATTAACAATAATTATGGACGGAAGATTGTCGATAGTAGAATTGGGATAAAAGTAAAAGTCCATGATTTTTATGAGAGATTTTTTTTTTGATATAATTTGGACATATACTAAAGTTGAAGGTTTTTTTTTTGTACTAGGTCGATATAATTAGGACAAAAGTAAAAGTTAGGAATTTTTTATGAGACAAAAAAGAGGTTTGGATATAATTGTCACAAATGCTAAAGTTGAAGTTTTTTTAGGTATTAGGCCTAAAAAAAACTCCTAACTTTAGCATTTGTCCCAATGATATCTAAAACTTTTTTTGTCTCATAAAAAATCTCAAATTTTGACTTTGGTTCCAATTCTATTGGTCCCGATGCCTAAAAAAATAAAAATCAACTTTAGCATCTATCCTAATTATATCCATTTTTTTGTCTAATAAAAAACTACCAAATTTTACTTTTTCTCGGTTCTACGCACCGACTCCCTTCATGTCAATAATCATTGTTAGTTAATCCTACATGACTTGAATTTTATCACCGAACTTATTAATGAATTTTAAAATTCAAAAATAGCGAGGTTTCACGGATGACGAGATTTGAGATCGTTCATCAAAATAATTAGACATCCACATCTAATCGTTCTTTGGGTTGCTAAGTGCCAATGAAATTCAAAACAAGCTATCTTGAGTGACTTTGTATTTCTTGTCAATGTATAAGGGAAGCGGACAACGAGAAAAGAAGTTGTGATTCTTTTTTCATGTCGGTTTTATTGAGCTATAATTCATTAATGACATTAAAATGTCACGTAAGATTAACCGATAGTGATTACGAGTGGCAAGGCTAATAGTAGTGGAATTGGGATAAAAGTAAAAGTCGATGATTTTTTATGAGATAATTTTTTTTAATATAAATGGGATAATTACTAAAGTTGGGTTTTTTTTGTATTAGATCAGTAGAATTGATATAAAAGTGAAAATTTGGAATCTTTTATGAGATAATTTTTTAATATAATTAGAACATATATTAAAATTGATTTTTTTTTTAGTATTGAGCCGTAAAAAGTAATTAGGAGTGGCTATTAGTGACCATTTTTGCTTTTAAGCGAGAAACCACAAAAAAAGGTGTACGGATTCATTTAAAATCAATTCAATTTTTTATCGTAACTTGATTTCAAAGTGATTTTTTTTTTTGTTTGGTAGAAGATTTCGAAGTGAATTAAGAAGATAAAAAAATCTCTTCTTGCATATTAGTATGGCATGTGTATGTACATACACGCGCTAATCACGGCCTAGAAATCATAATACAAGCGCAATTAGCTCTAATTCCTCTTTTGCCCGAGGCTCGAGCCCAAAGAGTCAGACAAAAATCAAATATTTAAACCAATTAATTGGCTGAGAATTATGAAATTCAAAGCCCCCCGACAATTTACATTTGCCTGGGAATGCGTGAGGAATCTCAGTTCTGCCACTGTAGGGTAGGCCGTAGCTAGCTAGTTAGGCCCGCCTCACATGGGCCAGACGGGGCCCATCCCTTGACCCCACGAGGACCAAACCCACGGCTACGATCAGCTTAATCGCAGCTCATAAGCCCCCACCTGCGCGACACGTGTCATACGGATTCCGAACCCGATTGCGACGTCACACGAGCTTTCGGTCGCACATGCTAAGCCACGCGCTTTGCGTCATTCTTTAGACTCATTAAATAATATTCCGTAGCCGCGATGAATTTCGAGAATTTTACACGAAAATCGATGTTTGGGATATTCACAATTTGGTCTAGATTTTATCTTTAATCATCGACATAAGTATATGCAATTCTCCAACAAGCTTAACACCATTAACATTTCCAAATTGGTTACCCACGGTAGATCTATCCTAAACTTAATATCCTCTCACAAAAACCTCTAGTCGACACCTTACTACCTTAAATTAAATTTTATCTCACAAAAAAATCTCAAATTGGTAATCTATATATACTCACCCACCTCACGCCCCAAACTGCCAATGGAAAGTAAAATTGAATCACACGAACAAGTTTGTGATTTTTCGTGATGCTTAAATTAATCTGAAATAAATGTGTTGGGAGCTACCGACTTTGGATTTTTTTTTTTTTGCGAGACTAAAATTAGTTTAAGTTAAATATGTTACGAGGGTACGTACTTATTTGAGGTTTTTAATAGTATTAACACGTTTCAAAACATGGGCAAAGTTTTGGGCAAAAGGCAAATTGTTTCAAGAATGTTCAGGTCAAAAGTAAGAGAGAGAGAGAGAGAGTGGTGAGACATTCATCGTCCAAATCCAAATGATCTTATGTATACACACATATCTATTTGGCCTATTTCACACACCCATTTAAGTGTCAAGTGAACAATGCGAGATCCGACACTCAAATTACAAAATTCACATACCATTACACGTGTAATAAAGGGCGTTTTGTTCGAGTCATTAATTAGGGCGCATAGGGATCTAAAAAGGTTTTTTTTTTCTTTATACAATGGTAATTTTTTTTTTTCTTGGGGAGATCATTGGCTCATTAATGAGGGGAATTTTACTTCTTTGTCGGTGCCCGGATTTCGGAATGTGGGCACAGAACCAAAAGAACCGCAGGCTGTCAATTCCGTTTTCTTCTTCCCCCAATCTCGAGGCCCACTGCCCCTATGTTGACCTAACATAGAAAAGGCCTTCGCCTTTTTTATTTTTTAATACTTTTCCATTTTCCTCTGTCGTGTAAATTTGTCTTTTCATTAAATAAAACAAAAAGAGGAGTTCCCCAAAAAAAAAAAAAAAAAGGTCCAACCCATGCAATGTCTTCGTCTTGCACCCTCCTCTTTTTTTTTAATATCTTAATCCTTAATCAACCTTGTACTTAAAACCTGCAAGATCTCTATACTCCATGTTGACCAAAAATCTCAGTGAACCAGCTTCAATGGGACAAGAAGATGTTGTGAGGTTCCAACAATCTCTGAAACTACATTAATCCACTAAGCAAGATGAAACAGCTCCTTTTCTTTCCTCATTGTGATTCAACACCTGGAACCCGAGAAAGTTCACTGAGGATTGCAGTTGACAGTCACGAATCACAGTAAGCAAACCCAAAATCCGGTCGAGCCGTCCAGACCCGACAAGACGGTGCTTCCACCATTAAACTAGAGGTGGGGAGATGATGATTTATTCATATAGATTGATCAAGTAAGAAGACAATAACATGACAGTGCTTTTTCGTTCTGCAACAAACACATTATTGCAGTCGAGCAAGATGGACCCGAGAATCGTTATGCACCAAACAAGATGAGCAGAATTTGGATTAGGGACGACATCATGTCATTAACAACAAACAACAACAAGAATAATAACAACTGGCCTTACTTTCCCCCCGGGCAAATATGGCATATCATTCAGACTCAACTGTCTCGAGAATCTCCGTTGAAAGAGAGTTCAACGAATAAACAGATGGCGTTCAGCTCATAATCATAGACATGTAAAAATATGAGTAGGGCCACAGTTCCAACCAGGCCCAAGCAGCCACAGTAAGCACGCACCACAATACGGGAATGAATACAGAGAAAGGATTGACAATTTTCAGAGTGTTCAATCAACGTTGGTAAGGAGGGGAAAAAGGCAAAAGAATGGATTTAACAAATGGCTGTAGAAAGAGAACATGGAAAAAAGAACATAAGGATTTCCATCAAGAGAAAGGACTTCAGCTGGAAAATTATGATGACTTGTCATGGTACTTAATAGACAGAACTGACAGGATATTCCAAATTTACCCGTCCCTACTAAATGAGACAGTCTCCCTCGGGTGGACCTGGGTCCATGTGGATGTGATGAATCTAAGCCGTCTGATCAGGTGCCTCCCACGTGGGACCGACTGATCTGATGGTTAGGATTACACCGGTCCATGCAGATCCAGTGCAGGAAAGAGTTTCATCAGGTAGCTATCAACCAAACAGACGACACAGTGGAACACGACACAGACAGCATTCCATTCTCAATACTCACAACAGACATGACCAAGGTTGAGAAATATGTACACAACTCTGTAATTTCTACAGTCACAAACTTGTTGTACAATTTACACAGAAAATTGACCATTCAGAAAACCTCTATCGAGGCAGAAACATAATCCAACCTCCTCCATCGTAATGGCAATTCAAGCACCAACATGTTCAGCAAACTGAATCAACTATAAACTGCACGTACCATTTAGTGAAGCCGCATATTGCCAATTGACTTTTGGAGCTCTCTGCGACAAATGGCCTCACCTCATGGCTATGTCGAAGTTTTCCAAACAAATGTAGGAGATTTAAAATCTAACATAGCGTGGCATAAGAAAACCACCTCACTCGAGGAAGAACAAGATAAACTTACAGAGATTCCGCAAATAACATAGATCAGTAAGCCAATATCAGTATTGATGCAGATGGAGCAATTACTAAATGAGTCACCACTCTGGTATCAGAGTTCTGCTTCTGGAAACTTAACGCCTTCTACTCGACAAAGTTGGAGGACTATAACCATTACAGATGCTATATTGTGCTTCAGTGAGGTGAAAAGAGCAAGAGAGACACTTCCATGGAAATAGGATAATCTGCTTTATCCAACAAAAGAAGCCTCTTCCCTACAACATGACATTTCCACGTCCTACTATGCAACAACATAGAGTAGATGACATGTTAATAATATAAGAGAGTAACAATGTTGATCGATTTCGTATCATGTTCTGTACTAGTAATATAGTGCAGTGCAACAAGCCTTAATGTGTCCGAAATATCTAACACACTGCACAGACTCTCCAATTCCACAGGCATGCTTATGTAATTCTCTATGCACGCTCAGATACTTGTTGCTGCAAAATCACTAGGATTGCCAGGACAGCCATGGAGATTATAACTTTCACAAAACAAAAAAGGAGGAAGTAAGCTCTGAGTTTGCTTTAAAGCTAACGTGTATATTGAGTTTGTTGAGGTAGCACTTACTGATGTTGTTCTGTGCCTGGAGCACACAATCAAGGGAAGAGAATGGTAACTATTACCCTAGTACTTCTGCAAGGAAACTTAACTTCATAGATTATACAAAGGTTTCCAAAGTACCTGAGGAATATACAGACAACTCCAAATTTAAATTGCTTGAGTAACTTTTGAGTACTCACACGAAAGGGAAAAAATAGCAACGGGAGAAAAGAGACTGGAGAAAAGTAAAAAAAAAAAAGAAAGAAGAAAACAAAAGAGAGAAAAAATGGACCCATTTCAATAAAATTAAAGTGTAATTCAATCACATAATTGATAAGAGTGGGGCAAAAACAACTCTTCAGAAGCTCCTTTTGTCAGTATTCCGAGAGGAATTCCTCAACCTATCTACTCATTCTTCCACGCGTGCAAAATCAGCGAGAAGCCAAGGCCTTGAGACTTTGAGTCTAAAAATCTTTGCGAGAAGGACCACTGCAACGCATTCGGCTCGGAGAAGGGCTGGCTATTCCACAACTTCTCCGCTGATAGGCACGTCTTGAACATGAAAACAGCATTTCCACTAGACGGATTGAACAGCCAATTATGAACATCCCAGAAAACTTCCACCGCTAAACCATCAACCAAAATGGTTTGATTCCCCCGAAACTTCCACCGCAGTCGCTTCACCTGCATCACGGTCTTACTATCTACACGAATCACAAGACACGGATCATTTACACCACTTGTGTCGCATTCGATTACCAAGTCATGAGTTTGACCATTATCACAGAACTGCGCCTTCGTGACAAACATCTTCTTACCGAAAGCGTGCTCCCTCTTTGCAAGACAATAAGCATTCGAAGGCACCGCAACAGCATTAGTCTTCTTGAGAGCTTCTTTCCTCAAATCCCCCAAAAGCAAGATTATTTGCCGATCCACGACGACACCCACATAGAACCCCTCCAATGGTTCGGGCCCAGATCCAAATTTCGCTGAGGAAAGATCCCAATATATGTCGATTTTACTAGAATAAGCTTCCAAACTCTTGGACCCTTTTTTCTTAGAGAACAACCAAGGCTTTATGTCCACCTTACACAAGCACTGATTCGAGGAATCGTCAATCCCAACACTCAGGCCTTGACCCATCATGTGCTTACTCCATGTAATGGTGATCAAACAAGAGCGACCGCGTAATCGGCACTGGTAAACCCGAGTGACCAAATTCTGCGCATTTCTTGCAGCGTTTGAAGATGAAGAATCGGCAACTTGCACTCCATTTTCACCAAAACAAGAAGGGAAATCCCTCATTTTGGCATAGAAAAGCGGCGAACACTTCACAATTCAGTAATTTCAGAATCCCTCCGCGTTCTTCCACAATCACCCGATGTCCCACTTTTTGCATCCAACACAACCGCAAACAAGAAGACCAGACAAAACACAAAAAAAAAAAAAAAAGAGAACAGATCTCAGATACTATCGGCAAGGGCAACCGAAGACGATTGAACAAGAGTTGGAAGACGAGGTCACTCTCACCTCAAATTTGGTCAGAAAGACAGTCCCAGAAACTCATCCCACGAATGCTCGGACATTATCTGGTCAAAGACTCGGGGTCGATCTGCAATTCCACAGGGTCTCTGATGCATGTCTGCCATCACCCGTCCATCCATCCATCCATCGATCTAAGAAGAAGAGTTTCAAACGAGAGCAAAACCAGAGCGCACGTCTCGATTAAGGACAAATTTAGGGAATGTTAGAGAGTGGGGGAAATAAATTAGACGGAGGGAGGAGTGGGGAGACAGACAAAAAGTGGACTCACTTCACTGTCCATAAAACTTGCCCCCGAAGAAAAAATAGGAAACAACCATTTTTCACCAGATGGGAAAAGGAGAAGAAAGACCCCGAAAAAAAAAAAAGATTTTAAATTTCGAAACGCCAAGCAGAAAACAACGCGAAGGGAAACGAAAGCCACATGAACATTGAATGCCCAGCAAAAGAAAATTGGAAAAAAATATATACCCGTCGAGATAGCGACAGCTGCAACAATCCAACGGACGTGGAAGGCAGAGAGAGAGAGAGAGAGAAGGGAAGAATCGTTCAAGGGCATATGGCAACTGGAATTGCTGGAAAGACTGGTCTTTTTTTGGTTTCTAAAGATCGCTCTTCACTGAGAAAAGCAAAAGCATAAACAAAAAACAAAACTCTCTCTCTCTCTCTATATCTTCTCTCTCTCTCACTCTGTTATATTCTCTTATTCACTTTCTCCATCATGGACTTTGCTTTTTACCCGGCAGACGCCCACATGCAAACAGAGGAGAGAAGCCCAAGTCACAAGCAGTCTCTCTGCTCCTCCTCCTAGAGAGAGAGAGTTCCGACCAAAGAGAGAGAGAGAGAGAGAGAGAGAGAGAGAGGAGGGAGGGGGTGGGTTTGAAGCGTAACGGAGACAATTAATAACGTGGGACTCGGGGAGGTTAAAGTTATTATGGGAGGCACATGAAGAGCTGCTGCTGCCATGAAACTTGATTTGGGCATTCAGTCACTATGAGTTTCTTTTTTAAGGGCCCCTTTTTTTTAATTAATTTTTTTATTTTTTTATTTTCCGAGATGAGGTGTCAGTAAATAAGGAAGAAAAAGGAAAACAAATAAAATTAAAAAAATTAAAGACAAAACCTTAGTAGGACTGTAGGAGTGGGGCCCAGTTAGCGAGGCATTAAATGCAAGCACGATGGCGACCTCATTAACAATTTGCCCGGGAGGGGGATTAAGGATAGATGCCCTGCAAATTAGGTTGCAATTAAGTTAGACGCTGTAACTTAAGAAAGTGCTCTTCTTTGTGAATTCAAAAAAGTTCCTTTAAGAAAACAAAATGGATAAACTAGGTAGAAAAAAAATTATAAAATTGCTCTCCCATTTTTGAAGTTGCTAAATTTACGTGGCCCGCAAATTATGTTGATTATCCAAAAAAGTCATGAACCTTTCGTTTAACCAATTTAGCCGTAAGGTTGATAGCCCATATCAAAAGTAAGGCGCACGTGGTTGCTAATGCTGAATGTAATATAACTTTTACATTTTCCAAATAACTTTTCTGGACTTTTTCCCTTTTTCCATTTTGCTTCTATTTTCTTTTCTTTTCTTTGTTGTCGGGTGCAACCGAGGTTGCAGATCTGCAGAGGGAAATAAGAAAAAACAAAAAAAAAGGGACAAAAAGGAAAAACAAAAAAAAAAGAAAAATATTGAAAAAATTACAAATGTTGTCCACGTTAGCCTTGGCCATACCACATATGACAATCGGATTCCAAGTCAACGGTTCTCAACCAAACTTGGCCGAAGGACTATTATGATAACTATCGAAAAGTTTAGGACTAAATTTGGTCATATTAAAAAGTTTAGGACTCAAAATAACATAAGTGCGATAGACTTACAATTTTTTTTTGAAAAAAGTTGCCGAATAATAATATATTAGTTAAGAAAAGAGCAAAAAAAAAAGAATTGGAAATTTCGCCATGCTTCGATGATATAGAAAATAGTACATGGAGAGCAAATTCACGGGCTTTATTAAAAGATTGTCTAAGGAAATCAAATGAGACATGCATAATCAAAATAGGTTTAGAAAATATGAGAAAATATCCTAAAATGTCTCTAGAAGGTAATCTCCCCAACAGTATATGACTTAGTAGATGAAAGTGATGAACTCATTTAAGTTTGATAAGGGAAAGAAAAGATGCAAGGCAAATAAAAGTATAATAAAAGCAGAAAATCAAATATGAAGCAACATTTTGATGATATCATAAGTTATAATAATCTTCCGGATACTTTTTTGAGATTCTTGGATACTTTGCATGAAGGACATCACTATTTTAGAAAAGTAAAAGCAAACCTACGCACCTATGGCAAAGTTCCAAAAAAAAAGAGGAACAAGACAAATTGCCTTTTCACGATATTACTATCTTACACACGAAGCTTAATTATGATCATCTTTCCTCGTTAATTGACTAATTAGAGGAACTTTTTGTTAAATTATAGTTCAAGACAATGGTTCTGTCTATCAATTACTTAAAATTTATGTGTACTGTTGTCATATGGAAGCTAGAAGGTGCAGCACAACAAGTTAAAAGTCATACACTTCATTTAGATAAATAAACGACACCGTTTGATAATTTATTCACTAAACGTTCAAAATAATCTATATCGTATATGAATATATGGAATACACTTTAGCTCTATCATCTAAAAAAAATAAAATTCAAATCAATAAGAGAGAGAATATTGTGAATGAGAAGTCAATAACCTAATGGTTATTGGTCTTAGTGGCAAATTTACGGCAGGTGTCTCGCCGCATACCAATTTCAGAGATAAAGTAAAGCACCCCGTGATGAGCGTGGAGTAATCATTCTCTCACCTCCGATTTTAATCATGTATAATGATAATAAGATTATACTAATTCATTTCATGCCAATTACATTTTTCAAAACGTTTATGTGATCTGGCTACTAATGACGGATTGGGAGGCAGGGTTGGCAAGAGCGGTAGCTAAGGGGTATCAAAGATACTTTCACCCGAATCGAATCGAACCGAAAATTTTGAGTATTTTCAAGTCGGTTCTTCTTTTCGTATAGATAACAAGTAAAATAAAATTGAATATTTAACCATTTGGGTTTCGGTTCGGATCATGAATCCGAATCAAGTTCAAACATAGTAATAGTAAACACACTTGTTCACAGGTCACGAAGTTCTCAAATCTATTGTTTCCTTCTCTCCTTCCACAACTTTTATTTTGAGATATGAACAAGTCTCCTTCCAAAATCCTCGATTTTGCAACTTGGATTTAGTGAAAAAATACTAAAAAAGTTTTAAACTTATTGCAATTGTGACGATTTAACCCTAAATTTTTTTTTTAGCTAATTTATTTCTAAACTTTTTTTTTACATTTTTATTAATTTAGTCCTTCCTAGTCAACTTTGGCCACCTAAGTATCGATGTGGATGCTTAGCTAATTTCGATGTGGCGCCGCCATCATCGACGTGGCAACTTTTAAGAATATTTAAATATTTGTTAGATTATTTTTTCCTTTTTTCTTGTTTCTTTTTTCTTCTTCCTCCTCCTCCGGCCGATGCTAATCTGGGACCGGCCCGAGGAGAGGGTAGGCGAGCTCGACCTCAGCCCTGGCCCTCGCCGACCCTCTCCTCTAGCCAATCGACTAAAGAAGAAGAAAAAAAAAGAAAAAAATGTTGCGATAAAATGTTGAAATATTATTAAAATTATCAACATCGGTTTCGGCATTCACGTCAGCGCCTGCCGCCCAAGACGTGTCCGGATGGGTGAATTAGACGCAAATGTAAAAAATTTAAGACTAAACAGACACAATTACAATAAATTTCACACTTTTTTGGTAATTTTCCCAATTCTAGTAAGAGCACCCTCTTCCTCGCCACCACAAACACCTTCGCGTCGACTCTCGACTCCATCCTTCTTGTCTGCTCCTCGATCGCCATCTCAGTCTCCCTCTTCGTGGCCGTCATGTAGCGGCCCTTACCCTCTATTAATTAGGGTTTCTATCCGAACTCAAACGACAAAGTGGAATTAAGTTGGATTTTGAGACATCATCACACGAGACAGACGACAGGGAAGGCAAAACACCATGAGCCATTGTCATAACTTTACTACTTCTTCTCGTGAAAACTCAAGTTCACCAAATTTCCCAGACATCGCACTCACAAGAGTGCAGTTAGCTCCTGAACATGGGTGAAAAGAAAGAGACAAATGACAAGAGCGCCAAAACAACGGACCGATCAGAAAAGAATCTTTATTCCCACTAGCAACAAAAATCTTTAACTCAGAGGCAACTCTTCATCCATAATGCCAAGGCAGCGAGAGAGGGAGAGAGAGAGAGAGAGAGTCTCAGACCAGAAGATGAACGGGGTTTGTTTTACCATCCACTATCTTGCCAAGCGGAGGAGAAGAGGACTCAGAAAAAAATTACCAAAAAAATTAGAAGACCGTGATATTCGATTCGGGTCACGATTTGGGTCGAAGTATGCGCACATCCCATATGGTTTGATTTAGGTATCATGGAAATTTGAACTGAATCGAACCGCTACTTCAAAAAAAAAAAATAAATTTAAAAAAAAAAAAAACAAAAAAAACATTCAACACGTCCCATTGGTTTTTTGGTATGGATTTAACTCTCAACTGTAGCCCCCCCCCGTCGCTTTATGCTTGGGGCAATTATATTATACACTACATGAAATTCATATGAAATTCTTCTATTTCACCACCGAGTTGGGTATAGTTATCTTCTTAGTTGTCCTCTGAGTTCGATTCTTTGTGCCCCTTATTGCTTATCATGCCATACATGGAGTTTAGGGGCAATTCAACAGTCTTCTTCGAAAGGGCAAGCCAATTTCTGGCTTCGATAGCAAGAAAATTTGCTCATCTTTTTGTATTCTTGAGTTCAAGCATTGCTGAATGCACTCCGGTGTTAGGCACCATGCCAATGCGGGGGCGTTCGAGAGCACGTCTTTCAGATTGCCCCGGAGAGGTGGGACTAATTAGGGCACGGGAAAGCTGCCTCGGACACTATCCGACCGTTAAGGCAAATAAAAATTTGTACTTTGTGACTCAAGGGGGTGATAGCCTTCAGTTTCTAGGCAGAGTTTGAGTTTGGTCCCTATCTATAATTAAGAGAAACAATGGTAATTTGGCCAGCATGTTATCATTAACAAAATCACACTGATTAATCAAATGTCTAACCAATGAGACATTTTTTTTCCTATTTTGGCTGCATATTTTGTATTTGAAGTTAAAACTTCTCTCTACCGATTTCCATCGAGACAGTCGTGGATTTGCTGAAGATTTCATTCCTGGCCATCAGATTCGGTGGAGACTCACTACCAAATTTTGCAATTGCATCACTAGATTTCATGCAATATGAAGGATTCCTTTTCCCTTTTTTGACAATAAGTCAATATATGAAGCAACCTAATAGGTTTTCACTCTACGGGAATTCTGTAGCTTGAATTTGCATTGGTGAGGAATTACAATAACAACAATAAGGATAATGATAATAATAACAATAGCAATAATAAATGATGACAAAAAATACTATCATCAAAATGAAATTAAGCTTCCGGGGGACTAGTTATCGCCGGGTGAGGCGGTCTCCATGCTCCTTACATACCGGCTTGTTATCCGAGACACACGGGATTGTGCAACTAGGACCATGAACTCAGGCTTTTGGCGAAGAGGATGAATATCCTTGCCGTTTGACCGAAAAACAATGTGATCGCCGAGCATTGTTATTATTAGGAAATATCACCGAGAAAACCCTCATTGCTCTTGAACCGCCACGCGGGCATTCTGAGGGGTACATAATTAATTAGATGGAAGATTGAACTTTAGAAACCACATAGAAATCTATCTAAGGATGCGTTTGTTTTCCTTTGTCTCGTGATATATGAACAAAAACGTCTTATGGTGTTTGGATCTCATTTGAAAAAGGATTCAAACTCACGACTTTATGTCAAGCAAAAAAATATTGTATTTCTAAAGATTTTATTTCTATATTTAATTCTTTCTTGTTTTTGTTGTTTTTTCTTTCTTGCTTTCTTCTTCCTCCAACCGCAATGGCCAGTCCTGCCGGCCCAACCCAAAAAAAAATATATAAAAAATAAAAAAGGCAGAAAAAATTATTAAAAAGTAAAAATAATTAATAAATTAATAAATTTTGAAAAAATATTATTAAAATTTTGTCACTTCAAGCACCGAATAGAATATTAACACTAAGCTGATCAAATGGACTGAATTGATATAATTATAAAATATTTAAAACTTAACTGGTAAAAAAAATTAAAATTAAATTGATATAATTATAATATATTTATGATTTGATTGGTAATTTTCCTGCCCCAAACAGACATGAAAAGAAAGTGCTACCCAGCGACGGACATTAATTGGAAGCTGATCGGAGTTTGCGGTAGGCTGAGATATTGAAGAAGAGTCCATTAAAGTCACGCACTGGTCAAAAAGTGCGTTGACTGGGGCATAATTCCACCGTTCCTCCATTATTCCTTTTGAATTGTCGCCCTAAGCGTGACTTTAAAACCTGAGCAAATCTTAAAATTACTTCGTCCGAATTTTGAGGCGTAAAATTTAATGATATTTACCGAAATGAAGAGAAAAAGATATTTTTTCTTAACTTAAAAAGAGCGATGATGAGAAAAATAAACTTTACGTGAATTTCGATTAGCTATTATCGAATATGCCTCTCACATTTAGGGTTAGTCATAGAAGTTTTGGCTCCTATGTAGCTAGCCTGTTCTTCACACAGTACTTGTTAATCAATTTACTGGCTACGTAGCCCCAGTTAATAAGCTGAAACTGATCAAAAGTGCCCCCTGATTAACCGGCTTGTTAGCTACATACTCCTAGTTAACTGGCTTACTAGCTACGCACCCCTTGGTCAAAAAGTGCATTGACTGGGGGCATAATTCCACCGTTCCTCCATTATTCCTTTTGAATCCGTCCCTAAAAAAATAATCAATGAGGTTACACAATTCACAAACTGAAACTGATCTACCCTTTGTCTCCCCCTTCATTTTCTCCCACTTTTTTCCCCTTTAGGGTTTCGTTCTTCGTCTCTTCTCCTTGGGAGGGAAATCAAGAATCAAGAAAACCCATCATTCCAAGATTCATCAAGTCAACCTCGCTACAATATTCCCACAGTTGAGAGGGAGAGAGAGGGGGGACATGAATGATGAGGGTAAATTTAATAAGGAGAGAGCTCATGCCGGACAAGAAAAGAGAGAGAAAAGGTCGGAGGAAGACAAAGCCACCATCTTTTTGTCGACCTTTAGGGGAATTCTAGTGAATGAGTGACTATCATTCCTATTCTTTCTTCCCCAAAAGTTGCCATCGCAACAAATATTTTCTTCATATGATGGTCATTCATGGGCTCTGTCTACTACCAAGAGCAATGGCTTGTAAAACAAATTATCCCCCGAAAGAGATGATGATGATGAAAGATTTTTCTCTCTTCTTGTGAAAAGGCTACCCACGCACGTTCTTCTTTGAGCTGTGGTACCCCGGGAGCAAATTGTCCATGTCAATGCGAATGTTGGGCTAGCTATTGTCATGGTTGTAATTATCCACAAAACAAAGGGCCAACTGCCCATAAGTTACAAAAGTAAATAAATCAACTCCTATTGATGGGGCGAGACTATATTTACGATACGGTTAGTTCGGGTCACAAGGGTCATTTTTTGTAAGGTAAAATCTTGTTTTTGGCCATTTAAGTTATGCCGTTTTTTTCAGTTAAGCCCATAATATTTTAATTCATCTGTAAATCCTTGGACTTGCATAAATTTTCCGATCAAATCCTATCTAGCAACAATTACAACATATTCGAGTCAACGCGGCTGTTGAATCATGCTGGAGCATAATGTGGTAAAAAAAGTTGCCTTAGTGGTCAAGCCACCTTGGAAATATTTTTTCGACGTCATACTCTTTCGACGTCATACTCCGGCATAGTTGAGAGCCATGTCAACTTGAATCGATCGGAGCTAGTTTTTAGGGGGATCTGATTGGAAAATTTATGTGATCTTTCAAGAACTTTATAAGAAAACTTAAAAATCCAAGGGCTTGATTGTGAAATAGTGCATGAGTTGAAAGGTGTAATTTTACCCACTTTGTTGGAAATCAAAAAGTCGACTTGAAATTAGTTGACGGCAGTTAAGATACATTATTAACGTTGTGGAGTGCAGTGTCGGACCATGTTCAGAAAAGGGATTAAAGAAACCCAATTAAAATCATTACTAGTACTGACCTGATTAAATAATTTTTAAAAAGACAGCGACTAAATCGAAAAATAGTGCAAGAGTTCAATCACCCAAGGGATTAATTTCCATCTTCTATCGGGGCTGGCTTTCGGTTTTGCACTGGCAGAAGCCCAAATATAATGTTGAGTTTGAGGCAATTCTTCTTGTCATGGGCCAAATTCAAGGCCTTGGGTCAACTCCCAATTTAAACAAACAAAACCAATTTCTCCTTTGCTCGACGATTAGAAAAAGTGTCGAAAAAGGTTTAGGATTTTTCCGAATTGGCACAAATATAATAGATTTACTCATGACATGGAATGTCAGGCGTAGACTCATAAGAGTCATCATGGTCACGTGAGGGAGGCGATCTCACCCCTTTTTTCCGAAAGCCAAAATAACAGAAGGCATATGCACAAATCAAAATATAATAACCTAACTTGTAGAGGAATTATGCAAAGAACACTAGACAATCTTACCATTTATAAATATTAACGGCTGGAGTAAGGGGGCATGAAGTGGGCGGCGCCGCAGTTTGGTGGAGTACTGCCTTTGAAATGAATGGAAGGACGACATTGAATATTTTGATAACCAATGTGGAGAAAAAAGAGTATATATAATCTATGCATTATACTCATCAAGTAATTCCTTTACTGTTTGGGCTCGTATGCATATCTTGCCTTTGTGAAGGAAAAGTGGGC
Organism: Rhodamnia rubescens; assembly: GCA_021437795.1. Classification (NCBI taxonomy): domain Eukaryota; kingdom Viridiplantae; phylum Streptophyta; class Magnoliopsida; order Myrtales; family Myrtaceae; genus Rhodamnia; species Rhodamnia rubescens. Next base: position 538,987 of record JAILYA010000006.1, on the reverse strand, counting down.
CAATCCAAAGGGAAAAGAGAAAACGGGCCAAGTGAAGTTGGGCCCCGCACGGGTTCGGGTCGACCCGATTCGATTGGAATTTTCGTTATATATATATTGCTTTTCTATTTTATAATAAAACAAGAAAAGACGCAATATTAAAAAATTTGACATATTTTATTTAAACAAAAAAAAATAAAAAAATAAAAATAAAATATGGGACCTCCAAAATTAGGTGTCAACATATGTATGCTTTAAAAATAACCAATATTTAACATCGGCAACAATCCCATGATACTTAACTGTGACGCATTTTTTTAATCGAGTATTCTTAAAATATCAAAAATTTCCCCTAATCAAGCCTTTTTTGACTTCAAAGCCTAATAATTATAGGCGACATGTCCGTGGAAATTAGTAGGATTAATGTGAAAAGTGGTTACTACCACATGTCAAAATACAGTGAGGCACTTGAATTTTTCAGAGCTAGTGCTCACTGAAAAAACCATCCATTTTCATCTGTCAAATGCAAAGAATTGAGCAAATAAATCTAGACCTGATAGTGTGCTCACGATGAGAAGTTTCACTAAAGGAGATCAGCTATCTAAGGTTCTCATCCTTGAAAAATATATGGAAGGAAAGAATCTCATCTTCAATGATGCAATGCTGTCAGCTAGTAGAGGCCAAATTTGTATGTCTTTGTTTTTCTAACTTTGCAAAAAAAAAAAAAAAAAACCAAGGCTTCTCTTCGCCTACTTTGGCAGCAGGGTGTGTTAATGGAGTAGGAAGAGCCTTCAACAGTAGAGCTTATACAGGTCGTGGATCCATTCCCTGATACTTGCAAGGGGGCAAAGAAAGATTAGATAACTAATTGTACTTCTCCATTCTATAAAAAATTCCTATTTGAGATACCAGCAACTTTTTGCTGATACATTTAATCATCAACGGCTGAGATTTAGTACGAATGATCCAACAATTTAAAACCTCAATAAAGACTGAAGCGACGAGAAAAAGAAAGAGGATATGGGTATGGATTATGGTACTCCATAACCTAACTTTAGCTAAAATCTTAACTGAACACCAATCTATTCCTTAGGTAGCTAAAAACTTTGGTAGCAGACCGCTCTAATTCATCACTAGTCGAAGGATCTTCACCATATATTTCTAAGCCATCAAAGTCGACACTTGTTCTCGTCAAAGCCGATTAATAGCTAATGAAACGCTCTTATATGCTTAAACACAATCAAATTACTAATACATAATTTCCGGAAGACACATGATCATGGGGATCCAATAATCATTAAATGTTACTTTTATTTTTGCCACTATTAACTCCTTATACGAAGATCGGTTGCTTGAATCACCCACATTGTAGAGAGAGAAAGTTTAGAAAGCAAAGCTCAGAGAGAATGCTTTATATTGCTTTTTTGTTGGATGATTCAAATCAGAAGAAGGACATCTCTTTTTATGGTAGAGGACCTCTAATTACAACCATTGATCTATTCTTGATTAAATGGCTAAGATCGCATCTCCGCATCTAACCCACTATCCACATTAAATGAAAAAGTTCTAGAATACTAGATAATTACAATATCGTCCGTCCTTGAGAATACTCTAGAACATTGAAGAAAATCCTAGAGGAAACCTAGAGCAAAGACACTTCAAGTCTTGAGGTTCACCCGACCCGAGCCATGTAATTGGTCAGTTGCGTCACGAAAACCTCGATTCGTGACAATAGGAACCAGCTGGAAGGATCTTATAGTATTTTCCCTGGAATCAGCAGATTACAAGTCTGCGACACGAGAAACTTGGAGGCAAATGTTTTTGCTACCCTCTCGACTTTTTGCTTTTTTAGGCCTGAATCTCTGTAATGACCGGTTCTTTCTCCAACATTCTAATTTTTTTTGTCCAATCCAATACATGTTTTCGTATAGATCATTGATTGATTCGGGGGGCGAAGTACAGCAAATTGCGCAACCAGGACGCAAATTGTGGCCAATGGACAGTTCTTTTTCAGATTGGATCCAACAATTGTTATACCGTCAATACAAGACTTGTATTAGCCAGGGTGTAATACACTAATATGCCACTTGACCGAACCTTATATATTATTCATAAAAAAACTACCCCATGATATTAAACCACTGCCAAGCAATGAACATTTTCAGGTGACCCTACTATTCATATGGCGACATTGGTTAATGTCTCAAACATGTTGGTTAGTACCAGTGATACGTCGTCTTCTGCCAAATTCACCGGCAAGGGTAGGCCGGCCCTTGCCTAGGACTGACAAGGGTCTATCGGTGACCTTCCTCGGACCATTTGGGGGAAAAAAAGGAAAAAAGAAAAAAATTAGAAATTATTTGTATGACTCACTTAAGATAGTTATCTAATTCATTTATGATCCATTTAAAATTCATTTAAGACTCATCAAATTGTTAGTGACCCATTTAAGTTTGTTAAGCAATCCATTTATAACTCACACTCTTAAATATGTGTTAGAATATGAGTTATTGATCCATTTTGCCACCTCCACTGAAAACTCAAAACTTTTTTCAATCTTGTTTGGCAAAGGGAAAGACTTTCCCGACAAGATCTTGGCATAATCGTACAATCTCAATCGTAAACTCTCACACCATCATCGTGTGTTTTGTATAAACTCATTAATTGGGAGATGGTGTGGTCGGAAAAAAAACTAGAAGTACGGACTGTCAGGCTAGTAGCTCCCTTTGGCGAGATGGCATGGACTGGGCCATGCGGCAAGTCATTCATCAAGTTTTGGATTTTACGAACAATCCACTAAAAAGAGGTTGATCCCATAATTTAGCACGTCGATTTCACTATATTTCACGAAGAAGAAGAAGAAGAAGAAGAAGAAGTCCATTGTTCCTCTACTTCAATAAATTTCGCACCAAACTAATCCGGTTCCATCTTCCTATTCGTTGCAAGCGGGAATATCATACCATGGCATATGACGCGAACAAATTCATGTATCCTCCGTTTTAATACGAAAGCACTAGCATTGACTGAGAGTTAAATCGATTTTGATATTGCGTTAATAGTGATTATGCTGTTCAAACTCATATGGGATCCTCACCTCACCACTGTTTGGTGGCTTCAACGATACCATTTGAATGCCCACCACACTTACCTATTCCCTCGAAATTAGATTTCATACCCTTTACTTGCTGTCAAGTGTCAACGTTCCATGGTAATGTTCAGCGTGGATGCTCGCCATTTTCGATGGACGATCTTCATGTATGTATAGTCGTACGAGTAGGTGCATCGTGCTGGAGTGATCGTCATCTTCTCATCAAACTGGTGCTTTACTTTGCCATTTAGCCTATGCTGCAACCTGCAAGTTATTCAGTTCTTATGCACAGTTGCAATGATATTCGAAATTTCGGACTCCCTCCTTCTCCCAAGTAGAATTTGCTCCGAGGCCTTCGGTTCGGATCTTTGGCTGATTGATCAGATACGGCCTCTATCTCATCCGGACTTGCTTTAGATATAAGATTGTTGAGTTTCTCCTAAAAATGCCTGCTCCCCTACCTGAACTTTATTACATTTATGTTTCTTTAGCTAGTAGCTCAAGGGCAATAATACTCCCGCAATTTTCAGAGGTTGCATATTGTCATTTTCCTTGAAAAATATCTTGAAAGTTATTTTTCAGAGACACCATATTTTTCGCGAAACAAGCGGAGAATCAAAGTTAATTTTTGCGGAAACATTAGATTTTTAGGACAGTTTCTCCAATTTCTTTAATTTTCAAAGAGGCATAGAGACTTGTACAATTTGCCTAACATTAAAAAAAAAAAAGAATTCTAGGGTTCGTTTTGTTTTTGGAGGGGTAAAAATCCAACAGACAAACGCTTCTAAATGTCATTCAAAAGCATGAGCTTGCCATTGCTGAAAAAACATGTCATCTTCCACCTATTGCTACTGGCATCAAACACACGATCTGTTCTTTAAAATTTATGCCTCACTCACCACCATTTCAAAACCCATGCCTCTCTAATCTTTAAAAATTGCTATTAAGTCCTCTCGATCTTTGGATATTACTCTTCATATACGAGATTCTTATAGATATCCGATCATATGTTTGCTCGAGCATTATTCACGTAAGCACCAGATGTTGCACATGCGATATTCACGTGTCGATGGGATGGTTCGAACGTTATAGCTTCAAATAGTAATCCAGCTCATGCTCTTTTTTTACCCTTTAATTTAGAGAAACAAATAAACAATCGAGAGCATGGAATTAACGAGAATGACTCGGTTATGTCTACTTCGACTTGCTTATTGGAGAATTCTGACTAAATGTATTTACTTGGAATATATTTGTCGCAAGAGGAGAACTAGATTCTGAAATTCATTACAAACTTTCGGTAGGTCGGAACAATTTTGAGTGATGGAAAATCCCACCAATGTCATTTCTTCATATATTTTAGGGACACGTGGCACTGATGTGAACTTGTGGCGCAACCGCAGTCTTTGTACTTTATATGGACAGCTGCAATCGGGAAACGAATATGTTCTCCATCCTGGGCCTTGAACTTTAGTGGCGCAAAATTGAAATTTTAGAGGTACATAACAGAATATTCCCTTAAATAGTGTTGTTGGAGAGCTTCCGCTGGATTTTTCTTAATTTGAAAAGGATTATTTTCTTAAGACGATTTCAATCGAGATTCCGAAGGGTAAATTTCGCCTCGACCATCAATAGGTTTGGCGAGTGCGTTTATAACACGACCTGAATAAACCTCACTCATCAATACCTGAGCAATCATTCCCGTACTGAACCCTTCTCTTATATCATCAAACCGGCATCTATTAATACAACACCAACATTATTTGATTCCAAATTTGGAGAAATCCCTATTGCATCCTCTTTGAATTCTACTAATTCACCCCGTACGATTGAAAAAATGTAAAATGAAAAACAATCAAATTTATAACCAATTAGAACAAGAGGGTGTTCAGGGAAGGGCTCAAGTACATGGATTTTACAAGTTTTAATACCCAAATGGATGAAATTACATTTGTGAAAATTCAGAAGCCGGATCGAGGTAATAATTTTGCCGAAACTCTGTAAAAAGTGATGTAGAAGTAAATCGGCCAAAAGAAACCTCCAGAAAATGCCATCACAATCTGTTCATCTTACGTGAATCGTACCTTTGCAGTTCTTATCGACTACGTGTATTTGACAAAAAAAATGAATGATTTGAAAAATATTTTTTCTAAAAAAGATCATTCACATCACTTACAAAATTAAATGAACAAAAGATATTTTGATCGTCCACGAAAATATTTAAACATGAATTATTATTGATAATAAATATATTTTTTATTAATTAATTATTTCAAGCTGTATAAGTTATTATTTTTTTGTCAAATTGATTGTTATTTAAAAAAAATTATTTTTTCCAAAATAATAGGAGCTTGAATAATCACTTAGAAAAATACTCGTGGAGTGAACAGTCAGCCAATTCGCTCACTGCCTCAGTTACTGCCTCACTGGATGTACCTGGACCTGTTATCCACATCATATTCACGGGTGCCGACTCGGTAGCAATCCCTTCACTCTCCCCGCACTCTCTCTCCGACATCCTCCGTCGTCCCCATCCCTCAAAGGCCGCCGCCGATGGCTGATTCCCCCGCCCCCGCCACCACCGCCGCTCGCCCCACCAAAATCATCGCAGGGGCCGACCCTTTCGGAGCCCCGCTCAAGGACGCCCTCGTCTCCCACCTCCGCGAGACCCTGCACATCGAGGTCGAGGACCTCGGCACCGGCCCCTACTACTCCGTCGCCGCCGACGTCGGCCGCCGCGTCTCCTCCTCCGGAGGATCGGGGACCCGCGGCCTCGTCGCCTGCGGCACCGGCTGCGGCGTCTCCATGTTCGCCAACAAGTTCCCCGGCGCCTTCGCGGCGGCCTGCCTCTCCGTCGCCGACGCCGTCAACGCCAGGTCCATCAACAACTCCAACATCCTCGCCGTCTCCGCGCTCTCCACGCCGCCGGGCTCCGCCGTGGAGATCCTCCGCGCCTGGCTGGACACTCCCTTCAAGTCCCCCTGCCCCGCCTCCGGCGACCAGCCCTGGAGCGACGACCTCCAGGAGTTCCTCAACCGAGCCCTGATCGAAACCCCCAAGATCGGCGCGCCCACCTCGGAGCCGGATGATTCCGCTTGCTGCGCGATCTGCTGCCTGGCGAAGCGCCGGGAGCTGAACCCCATCGACATGATCCCGGGGGGATCGATGAAGATAATCCGGGAGACCCCGACATCGGCGATCGTGAGGTTCAAGGCCGGGAGCGTGGAGCCGGCGCACCACCACACGTTCGGGCACGATCTGGTGGTGCTGGAAGGGAAGAAGAGCGTGTGGAACGTGACCAAGAAGGAGAGGTACGACTTGGTGGTGGGGGATTACTTGTTCACCCCCAGCGGGGATGTGCACAGGGTGAAGTATCACGAGGACACGGAGTTCTTCATCAAGTGGGATGGCCACTGGGACATGTTCTTCGACGAGGATCTCGAGACCGCTAAGAAAGCCATGGATGAGGAATCGGGGTCATCCTTAGCTTGATTTGTGAGTTTCCTTGTTCTTGCTAATGCCCACAAAAGAAAAGTCTGCCATGGGAGTGTTCTTGTTGTGTTGTTTGTGATATATATCAAGAGAAGGATGAGGTGATCTTGTGGAGTTGAGGCATGCGTGAAGCATCTGTGATTAGCTCAAGTTGGTGTTGCAGAGACTTTTCAGCTGATAGTGTTCCACGTTTGGTCGAGTCTTCGAGGGGTGATTTTCTGTGTTATCGGTTTAGATTGAAATAAACACAATGTTTTTGAATGAAATGGGCGCACGCACCACATTGGCTTGAATCCCACATCCACACCACCAAAAATGTGAATATCATCTTTTTTGGCCATTCACCTGTGTCTTTGGAATCGCAAATCCACGAGGTTAGTGTTGCTTTCAATGGATTTTAATTAACCAAACTGAGATGAATTTGCTAGAGTAAGAAAAGTTGGTCATAAGAAAATTAAACTCAAGAGGTAGGATGGGTGTGAAGGAGAGGAGATTTGTAAGGTCACCATGTACTTTATCAAAGTTGCGACGTCCTTACCTAGGGGGAGTATGTCCAAGGTAGAACCGGGATCCGGTAAAAATAGAGTAGGTTTCAGGCTCAAGGATATGTGGGATATGTTTCAGATTCCAGCCTAGAACTTGGAAAGAGTCTATGTTTTTTTTTCTATATCTTCGCGTGATCCCGCGATATTTCATGGTGTTCGATGATAGGTGTGTAATCTAGAACTACTAACAGTCTAAGCTTCTATTTCCAGCGATATCTTTGGTTGATAATTTTACTTAGTTAATGTTTAATATTCTTTGTGTGTCTGAATATAAGTTATAATCAGTGGATTCTAATAGTAAATGGTATTCATTATATGTGATAATTCACTGTAGTCATTTAATTATGAATATAGGTGAAACTTGGGTAGAATTTGGAATTGACCTTGAAACGTATGATATGGTAAATTCTAAGTTTTGGGATATGCATGGTAGGTTTGAGGTTAAAAAAATTGGGGATATGATTCTGACGGGTATAACCCAGATTTCAGAAACTTGAAAAGAACCTAAAACCTCCCACTTCTATCCTTATCCACAAGTGAACTTGTTTAGAAAAATTGTACTACAGAGACTCGTGTTAGAAATTTTAGTTGATGTTGGGCCTGTTAGAGAATTTTGTGACTTGTATGTTTGGTAATGCACGTTTGATTTTGCAGCACTTGAAAACTAGGAATTGTAATGAGCTGCTACAGTTTTGTAAATGTAAAGTCAATCTTCTACTCAGCAATTAAGTGGATAATTAATTTTTGCTGGTTAGCTGTACCAAAACCTTTTCATACAATGAGGGAAAAATTCCAAATAAGAGCCAGAAATACTTTTATTTTCTCAAATAAGTCTTCAAGTAAATCTTAATTTCAAATAAGCGCTTGAAGTAAGATAAGAAGTTTGAAATAAGGGCCTGAAGAATGTATGGAGTCTCAAAAAAGAACTTGGTTTCAAGGGCATTTTCTTCATTTCCATTTATTTGATTTTCTCCTTTTTTATTTGTCTTTTCCTTTTACGGGTTTCTTAAAAATTTTAAAAAATTTAAAAAAATCAAAATAGGAAAATTGCGAAAATGCCTTTTAGGCTAACCCCCCCCTTTTTTTTTAACTCCACGATCATTTTAAGCCCTTATTTGAAATAAGGTTCATTTCATACCATTATTTGGGAAAATGAGGAGATGCGAGATTTTTTGGAAATAAGGTTTACTTATGGCCATTATTTGAAGCAAATGGAAACACTTGGATCCTTATTTGGAATTTTCTTTATAGCGAGAAAAGGCCCATTTTGATCCTATGCAATCCTTAGGTGGCACACCTAAAAGATTACACTTATGGAAGACTCTACTTACCATAACAAATTCCCATCGGTGTAGATTTTAAGCGATTTTTTTTTCTTGCCATTTATGTTAGGCAATTAAAGAGATTGATTGACCAAATTAATCACATGGAGTTTGCATACAAATTAGGTGCTAGATATTAATTTTTTCATCGGTAAAACAGCATTGGTTTTTTTTATATTTGTCTAAAAACATCATTATTAAATGTTGCAATCGACCATCAATATCTCAGCTTAAAGCTGCTTTCACATGAGTCCAAGATAAATTTAAACCACACTAGTATTTTTGCCTGAAAATTTAGATTTTACAAAATAACGAGAGATGGATAAATTCCCGCGGTTCCATTATATTTAGATTGAGCACGCATGCCTTCAAATGATTATTCCATACAAAAAATGAAATTAAGGCCGAAAGGCAAACCCTATGTTGGATATTTTAATTTCTGATGTGAAATTCTTAGTATTTCGATAATAAATAAATAAATAAAAAAGTTTCCCCCACTGACTTCTTTTGAGCCTAGTCAGGCGAGCCCAAACTGTCGCGACATTCAGATGGGCCCCAGGATGACTCTCTACGACGTCAACTTTATTTGGGCTCATAGGTATCGGGCCCTTTCAACATCGCTTGTCGGCCCATTAGATTTGTCTTTGTAATTGGATATTTGGCAGCTCATCGTCATCTTCATCTTCAACCTCTGGACGAGAAATGGCGGGAATCGCCTGCATCGCGAGGCCTTCTCCAATAACTCTGCGCTCTATGGTGACCGCGTTCTCTTCGAGCTCCGATCTCTCAATCTGCGGAGCTCGCTTTTCTTTTTTCCCTTCTGTTTCTCTCTCTGAGCCATCGACGCTGATCACTCTCACAGAAAGCTCGAGGTGCACGATGTTGTCGCTCTGTTAAATCGACTGGCAAGGAAGGAAGCACCGGACCCACGTCGAAGTTGATCAAGCTCGCTGTGAGCGGAGTCACGGAGATTCTCAGGGTTTTGTCTCCGGTGATGGACGACAGGTGATTCGATTTCTCTTCGCCCTGGGACAATGTCGCACGATGCGGTTTAAGTTGTTGTCGCGATGGAGATATGAACTTTGGACGAGTGACGAATTGTTAGAGAGTTGGCAACGACGCTTCTCGTTGTTGATCTTGCTCTTCTGATCGTGTTTTGATTTTCTGCAGTTTGGAGAGTACGAGTGACGACGAGAAAGATGGGGTTTCTGCTTCCAGTGTCGATGATGTCGTCATGATCCTCACAGCTGATTATGAGAAGGCTTATTTTGTCACAGGTACCTTGACTTCCTTTCTTTTGACTCTGAATGCTTACTGACAACAAACAAAATCGTCTGATTATGCTCCAATATCAAACTTGCTTAATTGATGGACTAGTAATAATCTCGAACGAGTTAGGTATTTCCAGGGGAGGAGGTTTATGCTTGTATGTAAAGATGGTGGTGCTGGTAACTCAACCGAGGTTTTGCAAAGGAATAGAAATCAAGGTTGCCCAGATTTTAAATTGTTTGTTTCACAAAGGTGAATTGGGAAAAATTATTGCAAAGAATCTGAAGAAGAGACTTACAGGAATTGTCTTGAAAAACCCCTTCATGAAATTAGGCGTGTGCTCATTGTCTATTGGCACTCCAGGGAACAGGATGATAAAACTCATTCTTGCAGTGTGCCCAAAAGCACTGCATAGTCATGCTTTTATGTTATATTGACATCTTTGCTCAAAACAGGAGTTTTTACTTCTGCTATTTATGCTGAAGATTGCATTTTCGAAGATCCAACAATTAGATTCCGGGGTAAGAGAATGATCCTGTGCTCTGCAGTTTCTCTTGTTTACATGCCATTGTTGAATTAATTTAGTGATAGTCACATGTGGAAACTCTTTTTCTGAAGAACTGGTATGATAGAGCCCTGAAATTTGGTTCAGTGGTTTACTCCCAGCTGGTTAAGACGATCATTTCATAGAGTTTCTTACATCGATAAAATGCTTTCAACTTGACTCTTCAATCCTCTCGTGTATGGGGATTTCATTGATTATATTCTGCTGCTTGGCGACTCGGCTGGTTTCTAATTTTGACCTTGTCATGAATTTTGAGCCTCCCTGGTCGTCCCAAACAAAAAAGCCATCCCATCCTGTCCAAACCAGTACTGTTACTTCTTTTGGTCCTTTGTAGAACCTGTCTTGATTGATGTGCTTATTAAAGCACATCTGACGCACTAATCTTTCTGGATGAGTCTATCAATTGTTCCCAATAAAGTATCCATAGAGACTCTCAAACTACTAGTCTTGCGGTTTTCTTTTTCTGCTGACATCTTTTCTTCGAAATGAGATGCTAATGAACATGACTAGATTGTGTTTATGTACTTGATCTGTAGCTTTCTTAGCCTTCAAGCTAATTGCTGTCTAGCTTTGCTTTATCATATCATAGTACAATTTCTGCAGTCTATTATTGCTTGTGTCTAGAAACCTGGATACAATACTTTATCTCATCCTCATGCTATTAGCCTTCTGAAGGAACTGAGCTATTGTTAACCATTAATATTTGTGTATGCCCACAAAGCTCACATCCTCATGAGAAATCAACTAATTCCTTGGTGTTTGGCTGTTCAGGTAAGGGTCTGTATGAGCACAACTTGAAATTGCTTGTTCCTTTCTTTGACAATCCCTCGATTATATTACACAATATACAAAAGGTAGTAACTCTTTGTAATTTCAAATCTGGTCCAGTGATAGACATAACTAGATTATCTTCATCAACCCATCCACTTTCAGCTTGAACTTGGCATTTCTGTTACTATGAGTGCCGAAGGTAGAATTGAGGGATGGCCACCAATAATTCTCCCATTAGGCTGACTGGTGCACTTTCATCGGATACCCAGTGCCAGGGCTTCCCTTCCTATCTGCGGGATCTTGCAAATGCCATGTGTGACACCATATTTCTGCATGCAGGTGCATACACAAACTGGAGAAAATTTAACCCACTAGTGAGAATATTAAACGTTGATTAAGGAAAAGAACAGATTGCCAAGTTCCATTTTCAGTACAAATGATGATAAATATAGTGCTTTCATAATTCTGTCTCAATGAATTCTCAGGACATGTCATTGCTTGCTAGCATCTGTTTGGAACTTGCAAATGCTCAATGAGGTCAAGTCTGTCTTATGACACATGTGAAATTAGTGAAGTTGTTTCAATTACTGGCTCATATGTGTAAATTAACACTAGATTCTTCAGATCTGTTTCGTTATTGTTCTGAACCCGGGTTCTTATTTCCCGCTAATTACCTCTATCCACAGGGTGATGATGAGACTTACATTTTGGCTATATGGAAGCTCAGGTACTTCAATTGATCACTGTTTGCATCCTCCACTATTTGCTCTTTCCTCTAGGGGATCGGACCTGGGGATAAATTAGGTGGAGCTAATCATGGTGCTGGATGGCATCCTTGATCGATTGAAATGAATATGTATAGTATAGTTGTTAACATATCACTGTTGATCAATAGAGTGGCTCACACAATTTCTCAACTTGCAGAACCTACTTAAAACTTCCCTGGAGACCTCTCATTTCGATTGATGGGAAGACTGTTTATGAACTTGACGACCACTTTGCAGTGAGCTTTCTTTTTTTTTTTTTTTTTTGGCTGAAATCTCGTTGTTTGAGTTCATTCTAGGCTGGCAAAATCGTACTTATTGGGAGTGTCGCCCCTTCTGCAGATAGTTAGACATGCTGAAAGTTGGAATGTTTCAGCTCTGGAAGCAATTGGCCAGATTTTTACCCCTAGCTTTGGCAGACCAAGTGATTGAAGGTCAGTTTTGCCTGCAACTCTTGGAAAGGCTGTATGGCAGCTTATGATTAGAGAAAGAACCGGTGCCCACTTTAGGGAACTGACTCAAAACAGTTTTACAGTTGAACCTGAAGAGAGGTGTGATTAGAGGTAATTGTCTGAAGATTTAAGTTCAATGACCTTGAAGACCTACTTCTAAATTGCTGTGTATGCAAAGGATGTGTCCATCCTAACTCATGTGTATATTATTCACTATTGGTTTTGTCAAATTTGTGTTCTCCAAGAAGTATCATGATGAAATAGAACTTACGTCCTTGTTATTTTTCTTTTTGGATTCTCTACTATATTTGGGTCATCTGAAGTTATGAACTGCTACATTGTATTTAATGGGCTTCTTGGTTTAGGCCCATTTTGTTATTCACGTGTTGTCTGGTGTGAGAAGCGGGGCGACAGCTGTATTGTTGACAGAGGATATGGCATGGTTAAACGTAAAAAGTACTTATGATGGTGTTCACCGTCTGCGATACATCATCACATCAAATTTTGCTGCCTGAAAGAGATGTTCAGATTAATTATCATCTAGACAGAACTAAAAGTGGTCTGAAAGATGCACTTTTTGCTTTCCATGTCGACATTTCCCGCTATTATTGTTTTGATATACTCAGCAGCAAATTAGGTTACATGTCATCTTTTGCATTTTGTTACCAGGCCCTACTGGACCACAAGATATAGACCATATTCTCATTTTCAGTTTGTACCGGTGATCTCTTTGATGCTTAACCCCCCAAAAAAAAAAAAAAAAAAACTTTTCGCAAATTTAATATTTATAAATTTCATTGAGATCACTTGGCCTACCTAGATTAACCATAGGAACGTGCATACATTGACTCTTTGACCTTTAAATCATCGAGATCACTTGGCTCGTTGGTGCATGCATTTGCGCTAGAAAATTGCATTTCTTGTGGCAGCAGTTTCTTCCTCTTAAAGGACATTGAAGCATCAATGAATCTTGAATGTTCTTTACATTGAGCAAAATTGACGGTACTTCTCTCTCTCTCTCTCTCTCTCTCTCTCTCTCTCTCTCCCCCCCTCTCTTCAAGTTTGACCCCATATGCAGGTTGAGGTCAAACGCGCTTAAATGTGCTTGACATATGCCGTGGTCTATGATGGCCAAAACCATGGGCGGAGATAGGATTCCCAATTCCTTTCGTCTTACTTCAATCCATGTCCTCCAGATCTCAGGATCTCCAACTGCCAGTGTTGCACAGTGATGCATGCATCGATGAGCCGACATTCCATGTTCTTGTTAGCATTTGAGCTTTGCTTGAGTTGAGTGCATGCAAACCTTTACACTTTTGACCCTCCATGCATGCCGCTCAAAGTCTCACAGGCACCGATCCCATGCACAGTGCTCGGGCTTCTTTTCAAAGTCGTGGCGAAAACAGAATGGAACCACTATGCGGGGTTGAACCGGGTAAAAGCCAAGCCAAATCAGAAGCGCACGAGCTGTGCCTCTGAACTTACAAAAATTCGCCGGGGCGGTGATTTGAATTCAAATGTTTGGAGAAAGCGAGGAATGCTACTAGATTGGAGCAACCGCTGGGTGAGAGCAAAAGGGCTCGTGATGATCGTGAAAGAGCATAGGCACGACCCCATGTAATGATGGTGGGGGAGCAATGTGGCCGAACACAACAGTTAAAAAGAGTATCTTTTGGTGATGAGAGCTCCTACCTTATGCTCTCTCCCTCTACTCAAAGTCCAAGCTTTTGCAACAAATAAACAAAAAGGCCGAAAGAAAACAGCTGCTGACCAATTTTCAATTCCCATTGATGATGAAGTGCTTCTCAGTTTTTACCTTGGGAGCATCCAAAGCGGTGATGGGTGCATGCGGTCATGATTGTAGTAGCTTGGCCCTTTTTCCGGGCCCCATGTGTGGGGGTGGTTTGGCTTTTGGATTTGAAAGATCTTCACCACTTCATCCTCTTTGGCTGCCCTTTCAAACGAGCTTACAAAAGGGTCAACTTCGAATTCGATCCTCTTTAGTTACTCGTGCTTTTTGCACGATCTGTCCTCCTTTGAATCTCTTTTCTTTTTATCTGTATAAGCAAATCGTCTTTTTACGTATTTAGAATGTTTAATTAGATCTTGCTAAGATGATAATGTGACATTAATAGTAAAAACTAGTATAATAATAAAACAATGTGACAGTTTAATAGTAAAATACTAGTATAATAATAGAACACTGAACATAAGATCGATATTGGTCATTTCATGATTGCTAAATATGTCTTGTCATTTATAATACTTGCAATTGAGATTGCACCGTTAAATTGTTACCAACCTTTCAAATTCCAATCGTTAATTTGAGAGCTTTATCAAGAAAAGTTTAAGATTAGTATCTGAAAGAAGGGTCCAAACGATGCATCTCTAGATCCCAAATCCTAACCTCTACGATGAAGCTAAAAAAGCTACAGAGATCCAAGTTACAAGGTGGCTGTGCAGCAGGAAGCGATCGTCGTATTCACAAGTTCACAACAGGGCTCTCGTCACAAAACATTAACGATATGAAATCAATTAATCGCCAAAAGAAAAAAAAAAAAAAAAAAAACAAGAAACAAGAAATCTCAATGAATCGATTCACTCACTCCTCCAAGCATACACCATCAAAGAGAACCCTCCGTTGCCACTCCCGCTTGACCTTGTGGACGATGAGCAGCAGGAGCTCCTGCTGCTTCCGTCGCTGCTGCCGCTCTCCTCAGCCCACTGCAAGACGCTCGAGCACGAGGGCGACGATGGCGAGAGTGTCGCCGGCTTCTGCGCCTTGGCTGGATTTACCAGAGCGGACTTGCTCTTCCTCATCAGCTTCTTCTCTGGCCCGATCATCTCCGGCCATATCACTCCGCAGTCGCCCACTTGGAAGACAAACACTCCGTACCCGCAGTTCCCAATCTCGCCCCCGGTGATGTTGCCGACCCAATTCAGCACGTCCCAGAAGAAGTCGACCTCGGTGGCGCCGACCGTGATCCTCTCGTTCCCTCTGAACTTCCACGCCAGTCTCTTCACCACCAGCCTCGTCTCTCCGTCGACTTTCACTTTCAACACGCCGCCGCTGCACTCTATGGCGATCTCGTGCTTGGACCCCAAGAACTGAGCCGTGCAGGCGTAGACCCGGCTGCCGAACACGTGCTCTCGCCGCGACAAGAGCGTCGATGTTGGCTCGGCAAGCTGGCGAGCTGAGGCCAGCCCGTGCCGCCGACCGGGCTCGGCCTCGAGGTCACCGAGGTAGAACTCTAGCTTGGCATTGCATGTGAGGGAAACGTAGAAGCGCGCCTCAGGCTCAGCGGAGCCGCGAGTGAACTCGGCCCGAGTGAAGTCCCAGTGGACCTTGATCTTCACGTGGCGGCGGTGGGGGGTCAGGTGTATGGATTTGGACCCGGTTCGGGTCCTGAAGAGAGAGAAGGTTGGAGGTTGGAGGGAGATGGTGAGAGAGAAGAGGTGGGGCGGTGATGAATGGATGGTGAGCATGTGGGAGGAGGCGGTTCTTGACCAGGTGAGCGTGAGGTGAATGGGGGAGTCGAGGAGGTGAGTTTGGTAGACGGAGGTGATGAGGCTTTGAGGGGACTGAGAGGCCGCGGAAGCGGAGGCGGCGGTGGCCGGTGAGCTCGGATGGCTGAAACACGCTTGTATCATCGTGCTAAATCTTTGCTCCTTGAGCTCTTCACAGCATTTGGTTTCTTCGTTTTCCTTTAGCTTTTCCGAAAATTGTTTAGAGAAGAAGGTTGGCAACAAGTTGGTTCTTTTGAGTCTCGAGTTTATGCTCTTTATCTTTTTTTCTTGGTGGGCCTTTCTTAGAGGAGGTATCTTCGAGTCTCGAGTTGAATAATGACATTATATAAGACCGCCGTTGGCATCATCATCATCGTCATCATCATCATGTTATATTGCCCCAAAAATATCACAAAGTAGATGACTTTAACCTTTTTTTTTCTTTCGTCCTTCTCACAAACTGTCGTCTGTCCAATTTGATTTGTACATTGTTCCGGCATCTCACGTATTTTATGGAGAAAGTATGTGTTTATGAGCTTCACATGCGAGTTGTCTATAATGTGAGAGAGACGAGCACTACAATGCATGTTTGTGATCGTGTCATCAAATTTTGATGTGAATTGTCCTAAAAATCCATTTTTTACTTAGTAAAAGACGTTAGATTGTCGAACCCCAATGCATTTTTGTCATTATATTGTCAAATTTTGATGTGAATTGTCCTAAAAATCCATTTTTTGCTGAGCGAAAGACATTAGATTGTCGTGTATAGACGAAGTCTAGTTTTGTGTACATTCCTATCATTCAAGAAAATAACATATCGGTTTGGAAAACGGAAAAGAAAGAAAACGAAAAGTAAAGTCATGGTAACAATTACAACCTAGTCGGTAGTTACTGTACATATTCAACCATCCCCTCATGGCTCATCAGTATCATCATCAGTAGGTGATCTTTACATATGGAGTTTGATAATGTCTTCCTTAATTTGCGCCATGAAAGGGCTTCAATCTCTCTCTGTCTCTCTCTCTCTCAAGTGAGCTGGGTTGCACTGAAACCTCTGAGTCACGGTTGGAGGTAGACTTCTAACATCCCATGTCCAAAGACTATGAAAGCTTAGGAGAAAAGGCTAAAGCTTGCTTCTTTCTTCCCTCTTTCTTCCCTCTTCTTCTTCACCTGTCTTATCTTTAAAGGAAAAAGCCATAAAAAAACCCTAAATTATATCCATTATGACATATTTATCCTAAAAATTTTTTATCTCATAAAAAATCCCAAACTTTTATTCATGTAACACATTTACTCCAAACCTCATACCGAGTGTGACATATTTACCCCTAACTTTTTTTTTTGTGACACTAAAAATCCTAAACTTGTACCCATGTGACACATTAACATCAAAAAATTTTAGAAGTCTATAAATTTAGGGTTTGTATCAAAAAAGATAATTTGAGGTAAATGTATTACATTGATATAAGCTTGGGATTTTTTGTGTTATAAAAAAAATGTTTACAGTGAATATGTCACATAGGTATAAGTTTAGGGTTTTTGATGTCACAAAAAAAAGTTAGGATAAATATGTTACAGTGAGCATAATTTAAGATTTTTTGTGGTGTTTTCCCTATCTTTAAAGTATAATCGGGGAAATGATGGGGTGCCAAGAGAAAAAAATAAAAGGCCCAACAAACTTTCGTGTGGCTTTTTTCCCCCTCGCGCTCGACTCGGTTGACAGACTTGAGATCCTGACGACCCTATTTTTCAGCAGTGTTAGGTGATGATGATCAGGAGATTGAATTGATAAAGAAAACGCCGAAATATGACACGGACAGACAACGATCTCGTGAAGAAACAATTCAGGGAAAATCCTGGGGGCGAAAGGCAGCGAAGTTCTATTAAATGACGACTTTCTCCGGCAAATCTGGAAGATTGATTCGGCAATGTAAGGCTTAAAATACACTTATTTTTTGTTATTAAAACACAGTTCATATTAAGATTAAGCATAAGCCGGCAAATTTAGATAATTCATACACATTGATAACCACGTTACGTGCATTTGATGATATCTAACTACATACGACTTAATTGGTTGTTTCAAGCCCGTAAGGAATGACTTACTTAATTAGTTAGCTGCTTCAACATTAAATGAGAAATGAAAACCAAACCAATTGTATTGTCAAAAGGATATAACAATACTCCGTTTGTGCTTCTTGTATTGTCGAATAATTCCTTTATTTTCATTTCCAAATTCGAAAATTACAGCACTGAATATTATGAACTTCAATTTTCAACGCTTATTTTTTAGTTAATTATACAAGTGGTGAGTTTAATTGCCTCTATATGCTATCCAACAACTAAAGTAGTATGCCATTTTCCATCTTGTTTGCGTGTAAGATGATATTTTGCAAATAATTAATAATAAAAGAAACCCAAAACCTGACCCGCATAGACCCAACAGCTTTGGGTTATATTTCTACGTTATTTCAGGTCGGGTCAAGCACATTCCTACAACGTTTCGGGTCTGATCGGATATCATAGAAACCCAACGCGATCCATCGTAAATGAGTTCCTAGCTTAGGTGAGTTCGATTCGTCATGGACTCACCGCATCCAAGAGCGAAATGCAGGAAATCGTACCTTAGGATATATATCTTTACTGCAGGTATTGCAAAGTAATCTAACAAGTTTTTAGTTAAGTGCATTGCCAACTTCTGTTTGGAAAATTCACCATTTCTTACTCGAGCAAAAATTATGAACTTCTCCAAAATAAGTAACAACTTTTATTAAATTAATCACATTCGATTTGAGCCCATTACCGGCTGCTTTAAAAAGTATCGACTCATGTAAACAATGATTTAAAGTAACTTACCCATTTTTCTTGAGTAAGTTACTAACTAGTATTTATGTCCCACTAGCTTATCAGCTTTAATGTGAAGGATAGCGATCTTCTGAAATTACGAGGTAAATTTAGCCCTCTCCAAAGGACACGTGAGCACGTGAACATTCAATATGCCAGAATGCCTTTTCTTTCATTTTCATTGTCAGCCTCAGTTTTCGTTCCTCCTTTTCCTTCTGTTTTCTTCTTCAGCAGATCGGCCACATAACCGCTTGAACAGGACTATTTACTTACTTTTTTTTTAACTATTTACTTACTTAAAAGGTCAAGCTTGGATTTCCATTTCCGATCTTTTGAACTAGGGATCACAAGGTCGGTTTCTTCAAGTTTTAAATTTTCGAGTATTAGGATCGACCCCGGTCCCTAAACAAAAATCATTTGCATTGTCCACATTTGTGTTACGTCTAGATTTTATGATACATTCCATTGCATTACAGGACTAGCCCATGTTACAGGGAAGAAGAGGCAATGTTGATGCTATTATCCATTCTTTGAGGCATGAACTCCTAGAGCGTTAGGTTTATGACTCAATTGGTGAGACGGACTCAATTGATAAAATATTAGCATCGGCCGTGCCATTTAGGACAGTGGCGTCCACATTGGCATTTCGAATCTAAATTAGTTAGATTGACTCAATTGAAAAAATGTAAAAATGTTTATAACTCAAATGGCACAATTAAAAGGGGATAAGAACACTATAGATGACATAACTTTTGTATGGCACTCATTTGAGTTTTATAACTTTTTTTTTGACAACTTGAGTGCTATAATTTATTAAAAATGTTTGCTTGAGTGTCATAATTTTCAATCGATTACTTAAGTACCAATTTATTTTAGAAAAATGTCGACCTAAATGTCGAAAACCCGACCTGATTTAGTACTTGTGGTGAACATTTTTAAAAAGTTATGATACTCAAGTGATCAATTGAAAAATTATAAGGCACTCGGGTGAAAGATTGAAATGTTAGAGCACTTAAGTGAGTGTCGCACATACGTTGTGGTACTCAAGTATGCCTTACATAAGTTATGGTATTCAAGTGAATACTGTAATAAAGTTATGACATTCATGGTGTTCGTATCCCATTAAAAAATTGATGATTAAACTGGCAAAAATGAGGACTTTTTGGAAAATTTTTCTTGCATTTGATTTTAAAATTATAAAACCTACTGAATTCTTGAATGAAGTTGGTTTTTTTTTTTCTATAAGAACTATTTCTATCTATCTTTTTCTTTGTTTTTGTCTTTCCCTTTTAGTGAATCCCAATTCTAATCTCGAGCAATCCTTTTGGAGGAATTCTAGAGAGGAAAGTGAGAATAAGAGTGTGGACAGTGAGAGGGAGAGGGTCAGCCAAATGGCTAGGAAGCACCGATACTCTTCGGGAGTTTTCGTGTCGTATCATATCCAACACTATCAAACATTCTTTGAATGCAAACAACGCATGATTAGTGCTTCAAACACGTTAGCAATACGCAAGTCCAAAGATTTCGACATGGCATTTCGACATGCATGGGATCAATTTTAAGCATTTACATAAATTAGAGAACAAAATGTAAATTTATCAAAAATCTATAAATTTAAGTCATATGCTCAACTACCCTCAAGTTAACATACCTAGCCAGCCCAAAAAAAAAGAAAAAATCTAATCATAAATCCTAAAAAAAGAAGAAAAAGAAACTCACTGCCAATATTTTCATATATACATGATAATATATATATATATATATATATAAATACACATTTAATATTGATAACTCTAGAAAATAGAGTTATTTTACCTATTTTAGGCAACGAATAATATAATATCTTTGAGAAAATATTTGAATTTCCTTCTAGTTATTCAAATTTTCCTTGTTTGTGCAGGATAATGATATATGGAGAAGATAATGAAAAAAAAGAATGAAATCAAGATGCCACCAGCAAAATCATTAGAAGATATAGACAAAATAATCAGAAGATTGCCTTGTTTTTAGGATATCTTAGTGTTATCTTTAGAGATTTAGTTGCATTTTAGGATATCTTCATGTTATCTTTAAGATTTTATTTGTTTTTAGGAATCTTGAATGTTATTAAAAAGAGAATAACATGGAGCGCTAGAGAGATGTCTAGGTTTTTTTACTTTTCGCTTCGTTCTTTTATTGTTCTTAGAGTTTTTCAAGTATTTTGAAGAGAAGACAAAGTGGTGATAGAATTCTTGCTCTTTGATTTAATTTATATTTTTGTTTCATCTTCTATTATGTTCTAATTTTCTTTCGTTAGGGCTACAATGTAGCCTAACCATGATGATATGAATTTCATGATGTTCATGTTTTGCAAGTGATTTCATTCATGTGAGTAATATATTATCATGCTTAATGCTTTTGAGTGATCGGCCACCATTTGAATGATCTAATGTGCATGTTTGAGACCGAAAAGTGATAATATGCAATTGCTCATTATAATATATAACCATGAATTACAATGTGGATAAAAATAGACCATGTTATTTGTGTAGCTTTCAGTGATAAAGTGATCCAAAAGAGTCATCATAAACCAGGAATATTCACAGATTTTAATGCACTTATGTTTATTTAAATTCACATATAAATATAGTGGATTGATAAACTAAATAAGTTTAGTATACCTAAAGATATGATACTAAATAGCAGAGGAAATTCCGCTATCACATATTTGATGTCGTTCTTGTATGAATAAAGATCCGAAATTCATGTCTAGTGGTTATGGTAAAATCGAATGCTCTAACGTATTTATTTAATTGATTTACCGTATTTAATTCCAAATTTTTTCTTTTAAGATTGTCAATTTTATTTTATTCTCAATTCTATTTTTACTTGTTAGATAAATTTTAGAATTAGTCCATTTTTAGTAATTAATTAATTTATTAATCATCAATCTCTGTGGGACCATTTTTTTTTTCTCATCATTATATTACTTGTTCGACACGTACACTTGGGTTGAAAATTTTGTGAACAAATATATAACGTGTCTCAATGTGTCAAACTTTTTTATTTTTTAGAATGACGTGTTGGCATATCATGTTATGTCGCATGTTGATGTCGGTCCCACTTAGCAGAATGGTAGAAGAGAGGGAGAGAGTGTGTGTCTTGGTTTTCTCACTTTGCATGAAATTTTATTGGTTAAAGTGGGTGGCATGCAATCATTTTTGGTGTGCGTTTGGCAATGTTTCTGTTTTTTGAGAACAATTTTTTAGTAGAAATGATTTTTTCTAATTCTGTTCTAGATAACATTTTTTGAGCAAAAAAACGCATTTGGTAATTCCATAAAATCTATATTACCAAAATAGAAAAAACAACATAAATGCATTAAAAATTTATGTTTCCAAATTTTTTATTTAATCATTAAAATGTCGGTGGAGGTAGCGGGGACCGGCAAGCTATGGCAATCAACGGAGGCGGCGGCGGCGTGGGCGGTGGACTCGTGATTGTAAAAACGAGCATCAAGTTATAATGAGTTTGTTTCTTTCTTGAGCAAGACTGAAAAACTATTTCATTTTATGGTAACATTCCGATAAAAAGGTGCTTTGGGTAAAGTGGATCATCTTAACCATCAATTTTGTTCATGTGTTGATCATTTAAGGTTTAAATCCATAACATAGATGATATCTATTTAACCATTACATGAGCAGCTTATTAACTATTTACATTTACTGTGAAAAGTACCAAAAAAATTCGCAAACCTATTAATTTGGTGAAAATTCAGTCCTAAACATTTCAATTGTACCAATTTTGTTCTAAATCTTTTGTTTTTATACCAATCGAATCCAAGGAAATCGCTATATGGACATTTTTCCTACGGAGGTGATCGGTTTTGACGTGATCATATTTTAGTAATTTTTTAAAGTTGAATTTTTATTTTCTTTTATTTTCTTTTTTTTGCCGAGAGGCCCAAATGGCTCACCCGAAAACCCTGCGGGCTAACAAGCCGACCCTCATTGGCCTAAAATGAAAGAATGAAAAGAAAGAACAAAATTAATTAAAAATTAATTTTTAAAAGTTATGAAAAAATATACACGCCGACATCGGCCACGCCATTTGGGATGGACGACATGCACGTCACTGATTTCATACTAAAATTGTATGGATGGACTCAATTGACGCAAATGCAAAAGATTTACGACTAAATAGGCACAATTAAAATATTTAGGACTAATAGGGGTTTGGAAAGAAATTTGAGATATCATGTCTCCAAAATTTCATCCATATTGAAGGGAACGCGTTCCCATTATAAACGCAGCGGATTACACGAAAATAATATGTTTAAAATCATATTTGAATTATTGATAGGAGAAGTACATTACTCGAAAAACATACATCGATTTTATTGATTAGATGTTCCCGTTGCAGCGAGAGAGTGCGAGCATTCGTCCTTCCTTGAAGACAATAGGGAGAGAAGCAGTTCTGTCGTATGTTCTTTTCTCTTCTGTATAAAAAAATAAAAAAACGTCATTCGTGTTCTCATAGAACCGACATGAGAAACGTTCTTTCTTAACCTTCTCTTCCAAGAAACTCTCAAGGACAGTTACTTATGAAAGGCTAGGGACTTGGGCCGGGTTAGCCCAACATGAGTAGCCCACAACCCATCTGTAAAACCCAACACATACAAGTCATATAATCGCAATCTCTTTTGTGTAGAATTCATATTTGAGCTGATTTGGGTCGACCGATGATCGACACTTTGAGTTCATGTATCCGAGAGAAGCGATAATGAATCATTGATGGACGGTTAAATGGTAATTTTTGGATACATATATCAGCGCTAAAGTTTGTGTAAACAGATGATACACAGCTCTCGATTTGCCTTCAAATTCAAAGTACAAAAAGTCTTGGTTGTTTATTGATTTCCTCTTCACAATTCTCCAGATATTAGTGCGATTTGGAGGGCCTCTCGCAAATGTCCAGGCATTCACGCGCACAGACTTTAGCCTTTCTGGCATCTGCATATGATCAAAAGCAGTGTAAGAAACTCAGAGGCAGAATCATTCAGAGTTAGAAATATTCAGCGAATCTAGTAAATCTACTCAATGAATTAACACCGTTATATTCCATGCAGCCCCTACAAGACCCACATGAAACCCGTCTTTTTGCACAATGCAAACTAAATTTAGCACATACTACATTTACAATTCTCTCGTAAGAATATCTCGCATTGGATGAATGGACATTCTTAAATCATGTGATATGACACAATGTAGTACACCTCATACCGAGGAATTAGAGTTATCTTTCGTCGGTTGTGCAAAGGGATGGTGGTCGATTTATATGTATAAGGGAAAGTCTCACACTTTGAGCTATCTTTTGGAGTGAGAGAGCCCAAGATCACCCAACACTAATATCGAAGCCTAAATTATCAACAAGTCGAACCCAACAATCACTCGAAGAGGGCTGTTGATGCTCCGAGCTAAGCCTAATTTGTAAGGGTGAGATTGTTGGAGTTATCCCACATCGATTGTGGAAAGACGGTGGTTGTTGGTTTAAATCAACTTATCTTGTAAATCACATGGGATCTATGAGAGACCGACAACTTAGAAACAGGCATGACATTAATCATGTATGGCGCTAGGCTCAATCTATCACAATAGCAATTGACTAGTTAGCTTAGACAAAACGGTTTCGTAGCAACCTTGTCTTATTGGTAGGACCAAAACGTCAGCGTTGTTAATATAGTACCATCAAATTGTGAGGAGAAGACTCAAAAAATATGACTATGGAAATATATAGGTCATCAATGCACCCGTTTAGTCCCGATATAGATAAATTCTGTATAGATTCAAGCCGATGCACGTGACCTAATCACCTAGGGTTTCAAGATGTGTTTCCATGGATATACCTGTATCATCGTCCAAGCATGTCTCCGTCACGCAGTCGAGATCACATTGGTCGATCGGGATCGGATTCGGCGAGCTGTCCTCGCATTCCTTCAAGCAGTCGTGGAAGCAAGACAAAGGTATCGCGGCGCGGCCATCGGTGCAGGACGAAACGCAATGCGATATGCAGTCGGTGGACCGACTTTCTCCGTAGGGCACACCGAGGAGCATCGTCATCAAGAACAGAGCCGTTATCTTGTTGAAAGGTTTAATTTCCATCTCCATCACACCCGTCGACCCTGTTTTGTGCTGTTGTTGTAGTGCTTATGTTAACCTGGGAGCAAGCATTTGTAGCAACATATATACAGGGATTTGCATGCAAATTTGCACAAGCATTAATTGTTCGATTGCCTTTTGCTATGAAATGTAAAAAATAATAAGGAAAAAACGGGTTCACCGGGTCATTTAATAAGGTTAGCTTAGTGTAGCTTAGGTTGATTTCTTGAATAATGCTAACATAACAGTCAGCACGTTACTATTGGAAGTAATGATGGCATGTAGGCCACGAGTTGTGATGAAAAGAAAAGGGCAACTAGCCGGTTACAGGTTATAGAATTTAAGTGCTTTCAGTTCTTTATATCAAGATGTTTTTTTTTTTTTTCTTTCTTTCTTTCTTGTGATTTCTTTATGTATATAAAGATTGTGTCTAAAGTCTTTGTCTTTGTTGGAAGATGTGTGATAGTTTCATGAACATGTTTTATGCGGGAAACACTCAAGTGGCAATTCTACGTGCAGAAGCAAATCAATCATAAATTGAGAGCTTTTGAAATTTAATTGAAAAATCGGCTGTAATGCATATCACACAAAATAATGCGAAAAAACGATCTGTTTGTTTCACCACGACATCAATTGTGTAACAAGGGTGTATGTATTTTTTTTTTGTCGATTTTAATTTGAGTGGTTTATTCCAAAACAATGCGATTTATACATGGAATTTAGAAACATTCATCCGTTTTCAAAAACAGTTTTATGCAATAGGCTTTACAAATGTTGCGTAAAAAGAATTTGTGCCGAAAATGCCGATTGACCTGGATGTGTATAACTTACTTTTATGAGATCATTTTTTTTCCTTTAAACATACATGACCGATAAAACGAGTAGTCGATGGTCACTTTTCTAATTTATTTGCATTGTTCACATTGTCTTGAAATTGACCGATAAAATCAAAATTGACACAAACATATTGTTTACACATGTTACACGCTTGATGTCGCGGCGAGACAAATCAATCACGTATTCACATTATCTCTATGACATGCATTACAACAAAATTTGCATTTAAAAATTGAAACTTCTCAATTTTATGATGAACTTGTTTCAATGATGGGTCAGATTTTCATCTTATATCAATGTGCATCACTCACGCGCAAACTAAACTAAAATTGAAAATAGAGAATGTTTTATATTTGTGCTCCGCCAATCGATATTGTAGGTATGATTCGATATTATGTTTACTTTGATATGTTTTCTATTTGACTCGATACGTTCCCCGAATATCCGAATCTCATTAACATTCAAAATGTAGCACGTATTATCTTGACTCTTGAGTATACCATTTTTATATAATTTTGGTGTCTATAGAAAAGACCGTCATCGTATTCGTCATTTCAATGAAGTGCAGAAGTTCTTCGATATAGTTATCTGTTCTTTCAACAAAGATGAAAGAATACACGCCTCCTACGATGATTAGAATCTGACAAAATGACAAGTGCAACAGTATATAAAAGTCTTACCACCTCAAGTATTGAACCCATATAAAAGCCACATGAGATCAATCATTTTACAGCGATCCAAATTCAATTTAGTAATTTGACCCCAAAAAAAAATAATTCAATGTAGTAGCTAATATAATACCCATGTGGATAGGAGTATCAAAATTAAATCGAAAACCGAACCAAAAATCGAACCAAACTGAAATTTCATGGATTTTCAGTTCGGTTCGATTTCAATTTGGTTAATGAAAAAGACCATATTTCTTTTTTACCTGTTTGGATTTTATCATTTCGTTTCCGTTTGGTTAACCGAACCACAAAATATAAAACTAGTTGACCATACTTTCAAATTCTAAACGGGGAATTGCTCTCTATCTATGGTTCCAATCCTTCTCATTCAGCTCCAATGTTCTTCGCTCTCTAGCTCAAACACAAGGATCCGAATCTCTCGGCCTCTCCTCCGATCATCGCTGAATACCCCCTCCATTGCTTTGTCCGTCATCGAGCTCGACAGCTTACTTTCATTATTTCGACCCTACGATTTTTCAATTAATGAGTGCTTTATGCAAAGCACTTCATAATTTGTGTGGATCTAAAGTCGAAAAAGAACTCAAGATCTTGTTAAACTGTCAAAAAAGCATCCTCCTAAAGTATATGCATGGTAGAGTATTTAACTGTTCGATGGTCATTTAATAATCAGGTTGATTTCTTCTGCTCTTTTAATGACTATACAATAAATGCCAGATACGGAATTTAATGATGGGATAGATTTTCATCCTGTCTCGGTGTGCATGACTCATATGCTAAGTAAACTAAGATAGAAAATAGAGAAGAATCATATTTGTGCTCCGCCGATCAATATCATATGTTTTAGATAATATGTTTACTTTTATATGTTTTCTATTTTGATATTCGGGATGTAGCATGCATCTTGAATAGGTATTTTTTTTTTTTTCATGGAGCCTATATAGAAGACCGTCACAGTATTCATTGTTTCGATGAAATGTACAATTTTTTCAATATAGTTACGGTAGGGATGAAAGAATACACGCCTCGATTATAATCGGGTCAATGAGGAGAATTGTCCAGAAAATCTTAAACATATTGCACTTTTACTAATTCAATCCTACACCTTTTAAATTTATCTTTTTAAGTTGATATTTTTATGCCCACTGAGTCATAAACCTTTTAAGTTTATCGTCCTACGTAACACGGATGATGTTGACATTGATAATTTTTTATAATATTTTATTTCATCTTTCAATTTTTTTATATTTTATATTTTATCTTTTCTTCTCTTTTCACTCTTTACTTTTATCTTTTTCTTTTTTTTTCTCATCTTTTCATTTTTTTTTTTTTTTCCTCCCTTGGGCAAAGGTAATCACACCCAGGTGAGGGCATCCCTTCGCCATATCGGGCAAGAGCGAGGGTTGCCTTCCCTAAGGCCTGGTGAGGATGGCCCACACTCGCCCAGGGGAGGGTGGCCCACACCACGTTGCGCTCACTCGATCCGATAACGGTAAAGTTACACTGAATTTGTAACTTTCCTTTAATAGCCATAAATCTTACATCATGCTAGTTGGCCTCATTTGGGCGACCGGAGTTCAAAATTTCCAAGATCAATTGCAAAAAGAGAAACGGAATCTTTAATTAAATTCAAGAACTAAAAGTTATATTATTGAATTACTAATTATGGATTAGCACGAGGCTTAGCTATAATCTAGTCAGTTTTTTTTTAATCTTTTGATTTAATCGTGCGTAATCTTGGGTAATTAATCCCTACGTTATTTAAAGAAAGCCACTTCAATGGAAACCGGATGACTTCCCAAAGAAATGCTTTTGTGGTCAAGAGTTGACCATCATTCTCCACAAAATTGACAGCACCACTAGTTAATCATTTTCCGTTCTTAATCTGCACATAAAAGTCTGTCCACAAACCCAACCATGTCCAAAAGTTCTTGCTTTACAACCTGAAACATCAGTTTATATTCCTAGCATAACTCTACACATGTTTCATGACTTTGATCGACTTATGTAGCGGCAAATAAGTTCAATTTATAGTTAGTGGGTGCAATGCAATGTCTAAGTCCAACTCAAAGGCAAAGGAGCAGAAGCACCTTAGACTAATGCGGATCCAATCCTTTCGATGATCACAATCGCCGTGCAGAGGCACCAACGTCAATATGTTGAAAAACCACAGATCAAATACTTGTAGGAGACTCTCACATCTATATCTAGATCTAGTTTAATTTGATCTTCAAATCTTGACCTAAATCTAAATTGGGAGAGAAAAGCGGCCTCATCTTGGAGAGGTTGTGGAGTCACGTCACGAATATCCTTATTGATCTCCATGTTCACCCAAGACCAGCTGCAGAAATTTATTCACGCACACAAAATGAAAGCTTCAAAGAGGGAAGAAGAATACAGAAAAGGAAAGGGAGGAGGAAGGGAGAGAGACCCTCAAAGACAGCCCGGCAGCGGTTTCTCGAGGAAAGGGAGAAGGGGGAGGAAACCCTAGCAGAGGAATGGAAAGGTTAATGAGTTATCTTATTAAGCGAACGATTGACAGATCCCTTGAGCTCATATGAGTTGCTACTTCTTTTGGGAAGAATCGTGGCATTCTGGCACCCGGGTAGAGCTCGAGTGATGGCCTCGACCTTAAATTTAGGGTAACGATTTGTACTGCATAATTAACAGCTAAATGCGTACGCTTATAATAACTAAGAAGTTCATAATTACTATTGTTCATCTATATGTTGGTGCACGAAATTTGCATGTGAAAGTGAGGTTCTACTTTCCATCCGATGAAGTGATTGGCGATGTTAAACAAAAAATTAAGAGAAGGTTGCAAAGAGAGAGGGGATATTATATCTCCAAGTTCACCTATCCGAGAGAAGATCTAGAGAAATATTAATGATTTGATGGAAGGTTAAATGGAGATTTTCGGATAGATATCAACGCTAAAACTAGCGAAGACAGATGCACAACACTTTGATTTTCCTTCTACTTATAAAGACAAAAAGCCTTCATTGTTTATTTATTTTGCTCTTGCAATTCCCGCGATGTTAATGTGGTTGGTAGGACTTCTTGCAATCGTCTGAGCAATTATTCACACAAGCTTTAGCCTTTTTGGCATCTGCATATAATTGAAAGCAAGGTAAGAAACTCAGGTGCATGTATGAAAAATATTTAATTGATCGAGACTGTGTACAAAGACGACTATAAACATTAGATTTTGGACTTGTGAGACCCACATGAAAATTCATCATTTTCAACTATCCGAATTCAATTTAGTAGATAATACATATGCTATGCATGGTGGCACAATGTACGACACATGCTTTGGATTTTGACCGTACTTGTCAGCTTGATTTTCCTTTTCAAAGTATAGTAACGCTCGTCATAATTATAGTGACCTGGCCCATTTCATGTGAACTGGAGCTCCGAAGGAAGACTCAAATGACACATGCTTTGGATTTGGTAGACATCTCTGGCTAATGGCATCCATCTAAGCTTAACCTGAAGATTAAATCAACTCATTTCACAAAATCTCATGGGATCTATGGGAGATGGGACAACTTAAAATCCGACTTAACACAAATCATCTATTGTGCTAGGCTCAGTCTATCAAAACAGTAATAGACTAGTTACCTTAGACAAAATGGTTCCCCGAAAAACCTTGACTTACTGGTTGGGCTGACTTAGAATGCTCTCTTTGTCGATGTCTTTCCATCAAACTATAAAGAGGACACACGATTTCCAATATAAACAGATCGACACTGCATTCAGTTAGACCCTAAAGAGAGAAATTTCGGGCAGATTCAAGCCGATTCAATTGACCTAGTCACCTAGAGTTGCAAGATGCGCTTCCACGAATACCTGTGTTGGGGTCCAAGCATGTAGCCGTCACGCAGCCGAGATCGCAATGGTCGAGCGGGGTCGGGTGTGGCGATACGGCCCCGCATTTCTTCAGGCAGCCGAAGTAGCAAAAAGCCGGGTTGTCGTCCTTGCCACAGGACGAAATGCACTGTACTTCGCACTCGGGGTGTCGGCTTTCTTCGGAAGACACACCACCGAGTATCATCAACGTCAGGAACAGAGTCCTTATCTTGCTGAAAGACTTAATTTCCATATCTATCAACACTTCTCGACCCTCCTTCTGCTGTTTGTTGTAAGATTTATGTTAAACCAGGAGCAAGCACTTGTAGCCATACATGTACACGGAGGTTTGTTGGAAGAGCATTCATTGTTCAACGGCCTTTTGCTGTGAAATTGAAAAGAAAAAAAAAAAAGGTTCTCCACGTCATTTGATGAGGTGAGCCTGGCCTAGCGGATGTTATATTTCTTCTGCTTCCGGTCAACGGTTTTAATGACTATCCAGTAAATTTATCATATGAGAGATTTGTTAGACAAGACGACAGCTATAAATTGAATACTTGTCGTTTTATCAATTGTTTTGTACTATATTATTACTGTTTGTCTTGTTCTTATGATATCGGATATGTTTTGGCTCATGAAGACCCAGGATGTGTCATCTCATCCCAGATAAAGCCATTGTTTGATCATGAACTGAACACAGAATATCATATACTGAATTTTGTTCGCATGAGAGTTCTAATCTACAGAATTTCGAATCGTAGTGGCAAACGTTGACGTTCAGGGCCCACCGATCCAACTTCCTCCCTTCCTTTCTCCCCCGCTCTGCATTGGAAGCTCCAAGAGCAGTGAAGCCGGGCCTACCGAGAAGCTCTGTTCAGTGAGGTTCCACTTCTGCATCTTTCTATGTGCCTCGTCTGTCGAACATCATAGGAGGGTCATTTAGCGGAGAGTTCTCTATGTTTGTCTGAAATCTGCAGGAATTGATGGCGTCGGAGGCACTGAGCAGGAAGGTGTGGAGTACAGGCGGCCTGAGGTGGTTGGAGGGCGGAGTAAGCGTTAAAAGTGGAGATGGACATCGCTTCGGCACTTGCAATTCGATTCTCTCACAGGCAAGTGCGAGCGAGGAAAGGGTGCCCTGCAGCATAGTGTTAGAAGAATGTTCATCCGTGCCCTGCAGCATTTATAATGCATATTAGAGGATCATCCAACAAGTGACTGTCATAAAGTTGCTTTTCTGCCTGAAATTGATGAACAGCAGGCAAACAACACAACAAGAAGCAAGCCATAACCCATAAAGCGGGGCCGGCTACATGAAATCTGCCATTGCGCACGATCTTTCGTCAGATCCTCTGTGAGACTCCGGATGTTTTGTATCTTTTCGTATTGTCTCTGTCCATGTCCTTCTAGGCCTTCCCTTACTCTTTTATTTATGTATCCAATCCTTGTCAAAACGCCTAACTAGGGCATCTGAAGGCCTTCGTTCAATATCACAAACCATTTGAGACAGACTCTCTCATGTTTTCCTCAAACTGGAGCGACTACTTTTTCTCTAATAGCTTTGTTTTCCATCTTATCTCTGCTTGTATGCTCGCACATCTAAAGAAGCATTGTCATCTCTGCTACACTGGCTTTGTGCACATAATGTTGCCCACCCAACACTCCACGCTATAAAGCTTGCTGGCCTTATGGTTGTCCCATAGGACATTTTCTTGCGCTTAAGCGTCATTCGGTGGTCACACAAAACCCCAAATTCACTTCTTCCTCCTTTTTTTTTTCTCTGCAGAATGGATCCAAGATTTAAGAAATGTTTCACTCCTTGGCACTTTTTAAACTCCAATTTTCACCAAAGGGTTGTTTGAACTTCTGCCATTCCTTTTCTCTTGGTCCGGTTGAGTTGAAAAATTCTAGATTCCAAGTTTTTCTCCAAAGTTTGAGATTCTACCCGACTTGGGTTTCATGTACCTGCCCCCGTGCCATCTGCGAAAATCATACATCAAGGAACATCTTGCATATATACTGTGAGCTTATCAATCGAGGCAAAAAGATCAAGGACTTAGAGCAAACCCTCAATGTAACCCTAGACTTGCAGGGAATTCTTTTGTTTCCCCTCCATTTGTCCTAAGGAATGTGACAGTTCCACGTACCTAACCTTTGTTGTTTGTATATGGCCAATGCATTCTCCTTCCATTTTTAGAACTCTCCAAAGAATTTCCCTTGGTCTCTTATCATATGCTTTTTCCAAAACTATGAACATCAAATGCAGATCTTTCCATTTGTTCTTATACCTCTCCATTAAGCTCTGTGATAGGTAAATAGCCTCGATAGTCGATCTACCTGTCATGGAACCAAATTGGTTAACTGAAACACGAGTCTCTTCCTCAATCAGAGCTGGATTACGCTTTCCCAAAGCTTCATGGTATGACTCATTAGCTTAATCCCTCCATTGTTGGCACAGTTCTGAACGCCACCTTTCTACTGTAGATAGGCACCTTAGTATATTTTTCTCCATTCATCTGGCATTTGGTTGGACCCTAAAGAAGATTACCTTGAAAAGGGTTGTTAGCCAAGATGCGCCAATCTCTCCCAGAAAACTGCTCATGCTTCTATTGGTATACTATGAAGGCCCACCCCTTTTCCATTAAGATTAAGAAGGAATGCCACAAAGTCATGCACAAGGATAAAAGTGAGGAAAACATAGCAAACTAGAAATTAGCAAAGACGGAGAAGAAAAAAATCTGAAGTGAAGCAAAACTAGCCACTTATGATGACCTTCCTAAAGGGCCAGGCACTAAAGGAGGAGAAAGTGATCTAAGTAAATTGGCTCGAGAGAGGAGGGAAAAAAGAGTTCTAAACCAGGTGAGATGTATCAAGGACAAAAATGAGAAGGTCCTCCTACAAGGAAGATGTTGTCAAAGGCAGCTGGGGAAATTGTTTCCATGAACTCTTCAATGAAGAATATGAGAGAAACCTTCACATGGAGAGTCGAGTAATTCAGCAGAAACTACTCTTTCTACCAATGTACAAGGACAAAATTTTATAATTAGAAAATAAAAAAATCAGAATTTTTTTTTATTACTCATTTAAGATAGTTAGCTAACCCATTTATGGCCCATTTAAAATCCATATAAAACCCATTAGGTTATTAAGTACA
The DNA here is from genome assembly GCA_021437795.1 of Rhodamnia rubescens. NCBI lineage: Eukaryota > Viridiplantae > Streptophyta > Magnoliopsida > Myrtales > Myrtaceae > Rhodamnia > Rhodamnia rubescens. The sequence goes on along the minus strand of JAILYA010000006.1, from coordinate 505,729 downwards.
TTTATTATCAACTGAAGTTTGTTAAGCAACCCATTTATGATCCACACTATTAAATATGGATTAGAATATGGGTTCTTGACCTATTTTGCCATCTCTAATAATAGTTGATGATCTACTATGAAATATTGTAAGTATTCAAATTATATGCATGTGTTATAGCAACAATCACGACAATATTTTGATTTTCAATACAATGCATAGAATGAATTATGTAACATCTTCTTTTCTTATTAAGTTGATTCGACCGATAGGGCAATTATCCGGCACACATGAAGACCCAGTTGCCTCACCCCAAATAAAGCAGCACCCATAGTTAATAAGTTTTGGACTAGGAAAAGTATTTAAAAAATCTTAAACCTATCGTATTTGCACCAATTCAATTCTAAACAATTCAATTTGACTAATCTAGTGATAAACCTTTTTGCATTGGTACCAATTCAGTTCATCCGACCAATTTTAACAGAAAATTGATGACGTGCACGTCAATTATCCTAAGCGGCATGGCCAGCATTAGCGTAGATATTTATTTTTATTTTTATTTTTCCTTTTCTTTTGTCAAGGGGCCAGTGAGTAGAGATGTCAATATGGGTTTTTGATCCACTTTTTAATCCATTTTTATTCACTTGGATCATATATAAATTCAATAAATCTAAAAGAAAGGTCAAATATGGGTCTAAACCTATAAAGTCTATAAATATTGGTTTAATTGGATTTTAATTCAACCCATTTCGACCCATGGGCAAGAGCTTTTCATTCTCCTTGTAAATGGGCTTTGAGTATATTAGTTTTTGTTTTGTATTTAATATTATTTTATTTTAAAAAATATTAAAATAAAAAATAAATTTAAAAATATACAAACTGTTTTGGAATACCATCACCGCCGCGCCCGCGCACCCTCGTATTTTTACACGCTTTAGAGAAGCGGCGGCTGAGACTGTTCATGAATGACGGAGAGAGAAAGAGTATGAAGGAATGGGGAGTCGGACCGTCTCTGACGACGATTGAAGCTTTGAGAAGATCCAGTGGTCACTGTGGGAGGATTGGGAGTGCTTAAAAGCTACCGACGGCTAGTCCTCTCACCTCTGCACTTGGTCCCCTCTCTCTCTCTCTCTCGCTCGCTCTCGCTCTACTGTGTAATCTGCTGAACTTAGATATGAACGGGGGAGAGAGTTACGGGACTGAAAGAGCAACTGGTTTCTGCATGCCTCATCCCCACCGCCATTCCTACGTCGTTTGTGTTCCCATGCAGCATGGCGATGCGTGACGTGACTCATTTCGTTTCTGCGTCATGCGCGTAATCTGAACATAATGTCCAAAAGATCTTGCATTGCAACTTGAAACATGTCCAAACATTCCTGCTCTGCAACCTGTAACATTCATTCATACCAGCAAAGAACATTTGATTCCACCTATCTTCTATGTGGTCCGGTACAAGCCAGGACTCCACGCATCACAAACGGCAAAAACTTTATAAGATGGAAAGATCGTGGAGCGCCTCCTTGTTTCCAATCAGTTTTTACAACCCTCATTCCGTCCAGACATCATAATCTAACACCCATTTTAAAGGACAGGTGAAACTGCACATTCAAGCAGTCTCGGTTCAATCGAGGAGAAGTGGAAAAACTGCGACGGGGGCGAACTCTCTCTACTATCAACGGTCCATTTCCGGGAGATGATGGACTTGCTCGCGACCGTGGTGCCTAGCGGATTGATCCCCACAGAAGCAAAGGAACAGGCCCAACCTGTGTTTGTGTTTCCTCTCTTTAGCAATCGAACGAGGTGTACTCACACTTGCTGCTGCTGATGGGACCTTCTTTCTACAACGGCATACAAAAAAAAAAAAGGACGATTTTGTTACCGAAGCTGTCTTGAAAACTTATTTAAGTAGTACGTATTTCGTACATGTAATCACTAAGATATGATTCTCACTTAGTTAAAAAGTAAGAAGAAGTTACCGCTTAGACAGAAGACCATGTCGCTTTTCAATAGACTAAAAACGCTTTCGTTAACTACAACTCTTTGCTTTTCTGAACCAGTTGAGGAAGATCAAAGGCATCAAGCATCACCATAACCTCCACCTATCTCTCGTCTCTTGTATTTGGTCAACAAATAGTCAACCCATCAATTTCTATGTACTCGGATTGGTTTCTTGTTTGTTCCTTTGACAATGGATGAGTTATGAGGTTGTGTTCGGTGCGGCCTCTTTATTATATTGTTTTTTAAGCCTCTTTTTGCCAAAATCTTTTGTAATGCTGTTGGAATTTGACTTTTATTTAATGTGAAGTACTTAAACCTTACGAAACACATTGAGTGTTGTCATGCATCTAGTGTTAAAGTTTCAATTGACTTTTCCAAATTTTGAATTGCTTCCTTTTCCTTTTTCAAAATTACAGAGGCAGATAAAAGTCAAACTCCATCCACTGTACTACGTACATGGCATGAGGAAGGACCAAGCATCAAGAAAAGAATTCATAGAAAACCAAAACCTTGCATTGTCCAATGTAATTTCTATCAGAAGAATGCCCTAAGTATGCACCCTAATCCTTCCAAAAGAAAACCAAATCAATAAATTTTTAATTTGGGAAAAAAAAGGGTCTTGAATTGATTCCCCCAATAGCCTAATCTCTCTCTCCTTACCTTTGCTCCAATTCATGTTCAGCAGCCTTGATGAACAAGCTATCCTCCTGGAGAACCATCGTGACGGGCACGCCGCCGATCCCGCGGGCCAAACCGAGCATGATCTCCGCGACGAACCCCTTGAACTCCTCCGGGTCGATCGCCCCGTCCTTGTCCTTGTCGGACCGATCGAAAACCGCGTCGAACAGCCCATCATCGTTCCCTTCCTCGGCGCCTCTCTCGTGGTCCAAGGCTATGCAACTGTCGAACCCCCTCCGGAGCTCGTCCCTAGAGAGCAGCCCATCGCGGTCTAAGTCGAGGACCTGGAACCGCTCGCCGGCGGCTGCGCCGAAGGCCTCCTTGTCGCCGACGAAATCTAGGATGGTCTGGTCGTTGAGGAGGAGCACGGTCATTGTGGAGAGAGAGGTTTTTTTCGGCAAGGTCGAGGTCGGAGGGTTTGCGTGTTCGCGTTTGGAATTTGCTGGTGATTGCTGTCGATCTAATGACTTTTGCTTTATATAGATTTGGTTTCAGCCTATACGTCAGGGTTTCCGTTGATTTTGTGGGCCCCGGCCTGTGCCTACGCTTCCTATTGCTTGTGGGATTGAGTTGGAAAAGGAAATATCTCAAATTTCCAATCGGATTCGAGATAAAATTTGATGGTCAGAAAAAGTTGGAAAAGATCTGTCAGATCAAAGATATGGAATTCGAACTGATTCGAGATTCGAAGAGAGCTATCTTGACTGGCAAGAATAGAATACGAATCTCAGATAGAAAATTGGGAGGTGTTGGTAATCCCTTCAAAAGAGGACACTAATATAATTTGAGCACATTTAATAATTTCTCGCGAAAATTCGAGTAGCACTCACGAGAAAACTAGTGAATATTGCAATCAACTGTGGCGGGAAATTTTATCAGATCGACCTCAATTTGGAAACCAATTGAACCCACTTAATCTAATCTAACTTTCAATCAAGTTACTGATTAAGTCGCGAAAATGAGGATAAACTATTTCAAGTGACCATCAACCTAGTCAATCATAAATACAGAGCTTTAGTAAATGATGGATAAATTGATAGACATTGAGTTTTTTTTGTCCTAGTTGTACTTATTTGCACAAACTTGACAATCATTAAGGGCAATTGATGCTACTATAGTTGAAAGTGGAGGAAATTGCAATTAATCTAAAGTCGAGGGGCCTTTCTCAGACAAACCGAAATATATTTTCCTTTCCCCAAAAAATGAAAATTTTGGGGAAATTTATCCCACAATTTGAACTAGTAAAGGGAATATTCCTAAATTGACACATAGGCATTTTTTTTTTCCTTTCTACATTTTGACCCTCAATTGTACCTTCATTATATTAAACCCCAAAATTGGGCCGAAAACTAGTTTTCTGAAATTATTTTACAAACTTGGATGGCCCAACAAGCCCACTAAATGATTCATATGCAGCCCAGAAGCCCATTTCACAACAGGCTCTCTCGCTCTTAGGCATCTTCTTCTCCGATGGACCGAAACCCTAACTATAAATTCGTTTTCTTTGCCTCCCACCTCTCTCCTCTCTGCTCGAGCTGCCATTGCTGTCGTGCTGTAATTCCTCTCGGTGCCCCGGTCGAGTAGTTTCAATCTTTGTCGAGGGGAAGAGAGAGAAAAGCATGGCTGACAAGGCGGTGACCATCCGGACGAGGAAGTTCATGACCAACAGGCTTCTCTCCAGGAAGCAATTCGTATGTCTCTCGCTCTCCGTTCGTATCCGTGTGCGCATGGGTTCGTGAATTTTTGGGTTTACCTTCGGTTTCTCGGTTGTGAAGAAGAGCCACTTTTTAGTTGGTAATTCTGGATCACGCGTTAGATTTATCTGTTTGCGTTCCGGATGGTGAACTACCTCGGTCCTGTCCGAACTTGCTAGATTCACTGTTCCCGGAAAAATGTGATTTTTGGTTGTGGGAAGGATCGTCCTTGAATTCGGGAAGTGGGGTTTTGAGAGATCGTTTGAGCATGTCCCGGAGAAGCCACAGGAGGTGTTTGAACTGTTTAGCGATTTCCCAGTTGGATGAAGGTAGCAATTGTTAGGATCAATGTGTCGGGTTCTGGTTTGTGGTTTGGTGAATTGATGGAAAATTCTTCAAGTAGTTGCGAATTTGCTATTAGGAGTCGATTTTATCTCTGTTTTTGCGTCATTAAGGAACTTTGGATTTGAAGTTCTTTACTGTAGGTACAGAAATGGAGAACACTGTGGTGAGGTTTTAGGGTAATTGAGCAATGCATCAAATACTTGTTGGACCTTGGTTGGATGTCTAATAAGTTCGGACTTGACTATACCTGTTTTGAGGTAAAAATTTTCCTTTTATGAGGGTCCTCGCATAAGATGTTTGCTGTAGCATTAGTTTTAACCCGTGTTGGATTTCAGGGTTTCCTGTTTCACAGTTTAAATAGAAGAACTGGATCCTTGGTCTTCTTGTGTTGTGATATTTTAAAGAGAAGGAATAATCTCTTTATTTGCTGATGCCTTGCCCATTGCATTGTAGGTGATTGATGTTCTGCACCCTGGAAGACCCAATGTTTCCAAGGTAACCACAGTTTGGAAGTTACAAACTTCAGTGTTGTTGTAGGTTCTTTTTGCCTGTTTGATTGTTTTATTTCACCATCACTTTTTGACTGAAAGTTGTTGGTTTGCTCCCTTGTGTTTTTTTTTTTAAATAAATTTTAGGCCGAGCTTAAGGAGAAGCTTGGAAGGATGTACGATGTGAAGGATCCCAACTCAATTTTCGTTTTCAAATTCAGGACTCATTTTGGAGGTGGAAAATCCACTGGGTTTGGCTTGATCTACGACTCTGTTGAGACTGCAAAGAAGTATGAGCCGAAGTACAGGCTCATCAGGGTAATCTCCTGTTTCCTTTAGATACATAGAAATGTGAGGATGACACAAGGATGTAAGTTTAGAGCTTATTCTACTGTGATCATTTATCTAAGAGCGGGTCCATGAAGATTCTACACTGACTTCTCATAGTCAGTGTGTTTGCTGTGCTTGCTACTTAGATTTTTTTTTCCAACAATCTTGAATTCTGGAATATATGTTCTAATAGTATAGGTTGATGTTAGAAAATCATGACGCGACACATATGCAACTTGAAAGACCCTTATCTCTCTCTCTCGCCCTGAGTATTTTGTGGTTAGGATGTGATTGATGACTGGTTTGACCTTGATTCCTTGTCCTCTGACAACAAACTAAAGTAATCCTCTGTGCAGAATGGACTCGATACTAAGGTTGAGAAGTCGAGGAAGCAAATGAAGGAAAGGAAGAACAGGACCAAGAAGATCCGTGGTGTAAAGAAGGTACAGAGTTGTAGTTTTCCTTCTTCCTGTTTATTTCTGTAGGTACAAGAGGCACCTTTAATTACTAATTTATGTATTTTCTTTTTGTACAGACAAAGGCTGGTGATGCAGCCAAGGCTGGAAAGAAGAAGTGAGGTTGTAGGGATGTCCTAATCTTGAAAAAGCCCAGATGCAGCTTGCAGCTCCTCCTTACTATGTTTTCCTTTCTTACATTTGATTTGTCGAATGCCATTTTTCACATCTTTTGTCAGACTTAGTTGGATCAGAAGTTCAATCATATCCTAAATTTTGATTGTTTTGTGATGGATAATTGCGATTCCCGACTGCTGACTCTCGTACTGAGCTACTTATTGTAGTCAAAGTTCCAAGTTCGAAGCTTTGCCAGCTAAAATAGTTTTACAGTACAATATGTTAAGATTCTTCAGAAGTTCCAGTTTGGAGTCCATTTCTGTGCACGTTGCAGGAACCGCATTGACCATGGTCGGGTTTAGGTTTGGGTTTGGCTTTAATGGGATGCACTTGTTTATCGAGTCTCATTTTACGAGCTTTATTAAGTATCTGCATAGCATGCGAAATGTGTATCCTCTTGTACTATTGTTGCACTGGAACTTTTGCCTCAAAGTGCTTGTGCTACACTGCTTTGCGTGACGTTGTTTTGGTTATATGTAGAAAGTAGTGAGGATATGGTATGTGTGCGAGTGGCATGATTTTACCCTCACTCTTAATTTTCCTACTTATGGCGGACGTGTTGGTGTAGAATGAATTTGTAGGTTGGATCAAGACGCGTGATACAAAAGGAAAAATTATACTATTCGTCCTTGGAATGTGAACACTTGTTTTCATCTGATCTGTGAATATTTTTTCATTATTACTAATTGGGTCCTTAAAAATTATATTATTCGTCCATAAAAATTTGCGTCATGCTTTTAACACCTAACGAGACTTAATAGAAAATTTTGGCAAGTTAAAGCACTTTGTTAGAACAATGAGAAAATTTTGATGATGTGATTGAGATAATAGAGTTTGCAGAAGTGTATCGATGAATTGTGTAATAATCCATGTTGTCAATGTTGTGGTAAAGCGGCGATTATTGTAGAGTTAGTCTATGTAGATTACCGTGATCATAGTCAATCAAAATGTGAGCTCGGAGTCTGCATAAGATTGGGAATCGGACCAACTCGATCAATTTTGAATGGTTTTCGAACGAATTAGTTTGGTTCCCAATTTTTGGAGGGGAACGGACCGGATAGCTTAGAGCATATATATTTTTTATTAAGAAGGAAGAAAAGTACAGATTATTTGTGGAAATAATCTCTTCTTTTATTGTTAACTTATTCGTAATCAGTAAATTTATCCTGCATTAATGTAATTTTTAATATATTAAAAAAATTCTAAAGAAAATACAACATTTTTAAAAAAATAAACTTCGCCGATTCCTAAAATCCAATCGGATCGGCCGGTTTGGACTAATCAAAGTTTCGGGATGGATGAGATCGGTTCTTTGATTCCACGGGTGAAAGAATCCACTCCTGAGTCCCGACGCGAGCAATGATTCGTGACAACGTTGGACCGCATCGACTCTCGGTCCTTGTAATAATAAATTCTGTTGGAAAGGCACGCGAGTGCGAGAAAAAGGCGAATCCTTGAGAAGAATCCACTTCAATTCTCTCTCTCTCTCTCTCTCTCCCCGCGACTGCGACTACACTGAGCACACTGGGCGCTCAACTATCTTCCATTCCCCTTTCCTCCTTTCATCTTTTTGACTCGTTTCTCGACCACCGACTCAGGAATCTGGTCGATTTCGCTCTCTCCCGCATGAGGTCCTGCAATAGAGGAAGCCCATCGTAAGCTGAAATTCTCAAAATGGCTTCGCTGGTTTCGCTTGAATTTTATCCGTCGTTCACCCCATATGCAGTCTGAAAGGTTCAACCTCGTGCTCGTGCGTACCCGCTCGTGGTAATTGCGATTGAAATGGTGTGAAATTTTGCTTTGGGTTCTTCATTGCCTTGCCCCTGCTGGTTGTTTTTGAAGATGTTGGCTCTCCTCTTTTGTCTTTATTCATCGTTTGCCACCTTAAATAGGAAAGGCAAACACGAGTCCTCTTCAAGACCAGTCTCTGCATAACAAGTGTGTGTAAAGTTTGACCGGCTTTTGGAGAATAGACGAAGTCTCTCGTTGGAGTAGTGTCCAAAGCTTTCCTTGATGTAGTTGGACTTGTAAGCTCATTTTTCTCTTTTTCTCGTTTTACATGTTATAGTCTTGCAGGTTTTAAAATTCTCAATCTTCTCTAGAGAAAAGAGCTGCGATCGTTTGTTGAAAAACCCACCTTCGTTTTTGAATCTTACTTCTCATCCCACTTAAAACTTCTTCCTTTAAGGTGTTGCGGTTCCTTTGTGCAATTTCTGGGTTTGACGGTTAACTTCTTTTTCTTTCCTTGTTCTTAGATAGATCATGCATATGAGTTGTAAAGGCATTCTAGGGTTGAACGGGAAATTAATAGTGTTGCATTTTCTTTTATTTTGTTAATTTCTCATAAGTGCTTTTTCTTTTATGGAATTTCTATGACCTTTTGGATAGCACTTCATCAATTTGTGTTGCTTCATGAGTTGATGGGTCAATCTCCAGTTTTGAGTGAGAAATTTGTGTGACCTGCATGAAAAGCTTGAATCTTAAGGTCAGTTGGGAGTGTCCTGAATGGTGTGCTCAATAAATGAGCGGAAAATCTCGAAGAGTTTCAGATTTTTTGCTGGGATTTTTTCTTCTCATTTGCCAAAGTGAGCTTCTTAGTTATTTGCTCATGTCCTTATTTGCTGAATCACTCAAAAACCTTGGTGGGTTTTGCAGTGGCACAAAAATGGGGGAAGAGAAGTCTATGATAGCAAAAGATGTCACCGAAGTATGCTATTTGCATGACTCATTCACGAATTCTCTATAGTTTGAATACTGTGTTTGTGCTTATGTTGCTACATTTTTGTTCATATTTTCATTGCATGCAGTTAATTGGTAAGACCCCTCTGGTGTACCTCAACCATGTCACTGACTGTTGTGTTTCCCGAATTGCTGCCAAGCTAGAAATGATGGAGCCATGCTCCAGTGTGAAAGACAGGTACGACAAGAAGATTTCATTTTGAAAATGGAAGAATTCCCCTCCATGTTAAACTGCTAATGATTGTGCCTTTTTATCTTATTCGTACCTTCATCCAATGTGCCAATCTGGATATTTCGTTACTCAAACAACAAGATCCGTTGGTCTGGTCGAAATTCCATTCTTGGTTTGACTCGAACTCCTTGCCAGAATCTGTCGGTTACATAAAACATCAACTGCAGTTATCTTCTATGAAAATGGTCCACAAAATTCCAAGTCCTTTAAGAAACATTTAGTTTGTCTGGGCCAAGCCTTATAGCTGAAGGCTACTACAATCGAAGAGTACGGATTGTCTATTTCCTTGCCTCCCATTTTCTTCATCATCCACCATTCTCTATCTATTTGCTCACAAACCCACACCCCCTTTCTCACTTGCGCAGATATGCATTGCACCAATCCTAGTGAACGACAACATATAAGTTAGAAACTTGGAATGGATGCATTTCATGTGGAATTCATTCCTTATGTCATCCTTGTCTACAGCCTCTAGGAATGTGGATTACTTCATATTCTGGGTCTAATGCAGATATGTTTTCTCTGCCTGCAGGATTGGGTACAGTATGATTGTAGATGCAGAGGAGAAGGGCCTTATTCGGCCGGGGCAGGTTAGTTACTGAAACCTCTCTTTTCATGTTCATAATAATAGGTGGCTGTGTGCGCTTATTAATGAAGGATAGCGCTCTGGTATCATGACAATAACAATAATATACTAAGTTAGGGCTCCTAGCTCATGCATCTGCGACTTTTGATATAGTTCCTGAAGGATGGGAACATCTTTCCTGTTGAAAGTGGTTATAACTAAATTAGATCTGGGCAATTTCTCTCTCTCTCTCTCTCTTCTTTTGTAGGATTTAGAGTGATAGATGATGATGACGAAAACTAACCATCAATATTATTTGCTCGACTTGATGAAGAGTGTTTTGGTCGAGACAACTAGCGGAAATACTGGGATCGGTCTGGCATTTATTGCAGCTGTGAAAGGTTACAAACTTATAATAACAATGCCTGCTTCAATGAGCCTTGAAAGAAGAATCATCCTCCGTGCATTTGGAGCTGAGCTGGTCCTGACTGATCCAGCCAAAGGCGCGCAAGGTTCCATTCAGAAGGCGGAAGAGATAGCAGCGAAGACTCCAAATGCATACGTTCTTCAGCAGTTTGAAAACCCTGCCAATCCCAAGGTAGTTTTTGGGTCTTCATATGATGATTCTTGCAGGTTTGAGCAGTTCATTAATAGTACTTATGAAACTAAGAAAAGTTCATTCATAAGATCTTGTCTCTGTTGTTAGATTCATTATGAGACCACCGGACCAGAAATATGGAAAAGCTCAGGTGGGAAAGTTGATGCCCTTGTTTCTGGAATTGGAACTGGGGGTACGGTAACTGGAGCCGGTAAGTATCTCAAGGAACGAAACCCGGCTATTAAGGTTAGATTCTCTTGTGGTTATAATATTTGGACACAAGTTTTGTTTTTCCAATATTCCTATTTCTCATATCACTTTTACACCTCTGTTATTGTCTTTAGCTCTATGGGGTAGAACCAGTGGAGAGTGCAGTTTTGTCTGGAGGGAAACCTGGTAAGTTCCGATGGCCGCATGACTGACATTCTTAATCTTTTAACCCATTAGGCTAGTCAGTTCTAGCTTTTATACGCTAGTTTCTGCAAGCGCCACAGTAACCATGGGCTAATGACGGTCCTTTAAATATGGAAGCAAGTGGGGAAGCTGCTTTTTCAGCTTCTAAAGCAGTCAATTATATTCTTTCTTGCTGTTATAAGCATGTTAAGTGCCAAAAATCTCCCAAGATTTCTCTCTTTTGCAACCTATCTTGTATAATCCTCTATTTAACCAAGAATTTCATGCCCATAAAATTTCCCAGGCCCTCATAAGATTCAAGGTATTGGTGCTGGTATAATCCCCGGAGTTTTGGACATGGATTTAGTCGATGAAATAATCCAGGTAAGAGTTAGAGCAAGAAATCGTTATTTCCCCTTATAAAGCTGGGAAAACGCTTCATATATGTCCATATATCCAGGGGAGGAGAACACCACAAGTGTCATAGCATTTTTTTCAATTACTTGAGTGCTATTGGGAATTTCCCTTGATGGAAAATCCAACATACCTTTAATATTATAGATCGGGCTACATGACTGACTGGAGAAATTTAATCAACAAAGAGTGCTGAAACGACGTTGTTGGCTCTTTGTTCTTGGCCCGAATTGACAATTGGGGCTAATAGCTTCAATTGAAACTCTAACCCCGATTTGCAGGATAGAAATCGATCAGAGAAGTGAAGTATTTTAGAATCGAAGAGGAAGAAGAGTACAATTGCTTAGGCAATTGCTTCTCCTCATTTTTCACTTGAAGTCGCTTACGAATTGATCAACCGATCTCAAGCTCACGCTCAGAGAACTTGTGGTCAAGGCTTCAATTTCGAAGAGGAAGATTGCTTGCAACGTGTTGGATTCTCCACTCGAAGCACTCGCGTTCGATTACGTGGGCTTCGGATTCCTTGCTGAACAACTTGTGGACCCTCATTGCCGTCATCAACATGGCGGCTCTCAGTTTCTAGCGCCTCGCTCTCTCTCTCTCATTCCCCTTCCCCTTCCCCCCTCCCCCAACTGATCATTCTGTTTGCAATGAAATAGATGGGGGAAGTTCATTGGCTCTCTCAGCGCCGGTGACCATCATCGAAAGGTTGTGAAGAAGTTCATTGCCTCTTTCGGTACTGTTGACCCATATAACTGACCCACATCACCACCTTCTTCTTTTGAAAGGCTTGCCATTTCAAAGACTTGGTATGCGTTTGTTTCAATCCAGTGTTGCTAAATCTGAAGATGCCGGATTTGAGAGCTTTAGTAATAACCATTGGAAGTGTAACGTTGACGCGAACACACCTGCCATGGTCGAAGATTGAAGAACTTGAATTGTAGAGAGAGAGAGAGAGAGTTTGTGTTTTCCCCAGTTTGCACTAAACATGGTCGTTTTGGTTACTTATGCCACGTTGGATGAAGAATTTCCATGTTGAACTTCAATTTCATTTTAAAAATCCATGTCGGAGTCAAAATTAGTTCAAAAAGCCACATAGGGCGAATCGCTGGAATAGATACTCAAGTGATCGAAAAAAAAAGGTTAAAAGACACTTAATTGAACGCTGTATGAAAGTTATAGCACTTGTAGTGTCCTTGTACCTATATCAAGTAATGGAAGAGGTAAATGACATGAAGAAGGATAAAACTAGTTTTAGCAAGAATAGGTTCGCAAGCTATGAGCTTTTTACAGTTTCTCTTCTTAGGAGTGAGCTTAGGTTTGTTAGGACAATTGCAAGGTGGCTTTGAACAACAACTGGTGGAAAAATAAAACAAGCCTCCCCTTCTCCGCATGGCTTCACAATTCTATGAATGGACATTGTTACTTCATCCTACTGATGTACTTTGACAGTCTCTTGTTAGAATTCCTAAATGGTTCCTTTTATGAGTGCTTGAGAAGTTGACTTTAGAGTCTTTGCAACATATCTGGACAATGCGAATGCACAACATCGATAGGTATGTTTACAAATCATTGAGTACAACAATGGTTTATCCAAGAGGCTGGGTATGTTGCTTGTCGGCCTCTTCTGGAAGCAATGGTTTCTTAGTTGGTTAGGAAGTCTCTACTTTTTGCCATCTAGCGTCGATCATCATTCTCTGAGCTTACACGTTCCTGAGTAAAATTAAATGCCATATCACGTTCCAGATATCAAGCGATGAAGCTATTGAAACTGCGAAGCAGCTCACATTGAAGGAAGGCTTGCTGGTAATCTGCGTTCAATTTTCGTGCTTTCCTTCCTATTGTGCAAATATTGGTGATCCATTGGGAATGTCAACCACTGCTAGCTCTCATGGCCAAAAAGAAAATAAGAAAAAGAGAAAAAGAAAATACTGCTAGATCTTATTGTTCGTTTTGCATTCATGGCGGTCTCATGATCGTCGGGATACACTTTGCAGGTAGGAATATCATCCGGAGCAGCAGCAGCTGCAGCAATTAAGATAGCGAGAAGGCCAGAAAATGCTGGGAAACTCTTCGTAGTAAGTGTTTCTTTCCCCGAGAAACAGTCGTCCGATTTTACATTGGAATTTAGATTGGTGTCTGAAAACACTTTCTTGCAAGGAAGAGTAATAATGTCTCGAGCATCATAGCCTTGTTATCCGTATGTTTTCCTTAACGATTCTCCGTTTCCTGGATTGACTACTTTGGCTCTTGCCTTAATTTATACTTGCATGGACTTTATCAGGTGATCTTCCCCAGCGGTGGAGAACGTTACTTGTCGTCTGTGCTATTCGAGTCCGTGAAGCAAGAGGTCGAGAATATGGTTTATGAGCACTGAGCAGGCGGAGTTCCGGTCAATAGAGACGAATGGATGAATTACGGCAATCTGTGTAATTTTCTTTCGGGCGATGCCCCACTCATTTCATGACTTTACTAAATCACAGACTAAATAACAAATCCTCGAGAGTTCTTATTACCCTTTATGCCCTTTGCTCTAAATCCTTGGACACAATCAAAGAATGTTTTGAAAGTGCAATGGAGTTGACCGGCCTAGGCCATAGGGCTTCTTGATCGTCCATTGACCCCATACGGATAAGTACGTTTTCAAATCTGTTATTTGTCCCCTTTTCGTTCTCTCTCTATCCAATCTTAAGGGATTAGGATATCAAAATGCTTAATTAAGTGTCATAATTTTTATTTTGACAACTTGAGTGTCGCAACTTTTAGGAAACTTTTTTTTAAGTGCCGTGATGTTTAATTGATCAATCGAGTGTTTAAATTTTTAATATCGTTCATCCAAGTGTCCAAAATTCAAGGTGGCATGACAATTGTAGCGAATGATTTTGAAAAACTTACATTTAAGTGATCGATTGAAAAGTTATATGGCATTTACTCAAGTGATTGAAAAAAAAAGGTATGCCTTTCAAGTGAGTTTCGTACATACGTTATAATCACTTAAGAAATAAAAAATAAATAAAAATACAATGGCATTCAAAGTGAACGATACACGAAAGTTAGGACGCTTTTGATGTTCTTTTCTCCCAATCTTACATTTTCGATGTGAGAAAACAAGCTTTATGCAAAAAAAAAAAAAAAGTTAACCCTCCTGTAGTTGGCTGCGTAGAGCAAAAACTTTATAAGTTCATCCCAGTTTTAGACATCACGTGAATGTAGAATCTTCATTGAATTTGATGAATGTTGATGAATTCGCAAAGTCCCAGATGACATTTTTTTGCAAGAGAGAACTAGGATGAGAACCAGATTCAGATTTAGACTCGGGTAATTTTTTTCTCGTGCAGGCTCATGTGCACACGCCGATTGCTTTGTTTGCTCCTTCTGCAATTCCTGGCCATCAAGAGGGTAAGCAATATATGTTCATTCGGCATGACGTTTTGGTCACCGCATTGATCTACTTCGAGGCATACTTGTGTCTCGCCTCTTGTTTCATCATCCCTACGGAGAGTAGGTGTTTGATCTCTTCGAACTCTTGTATGCTCGCTGGGTATCACACTCGAACAAGTTTCGGCAATTGTTTGATGGTTTTCGCCGAGCTCGTGTCTTCTGTAGCTGCGAATCAACTCTCTTCATTCCCATGGCTTCGCTATTTTACAATGTTCAGAGGGCTTGGCACAATTTGAGTAAAGTTCGGCATAATCTCTTGTATTAGAGGATTAGACACTTATTTCACACGGCACAAGTTGTCCATTCTGAAGTTCATGTGTGCATTCGTGTTCTCCCTCCTTCACTTTACCACTACGTTTTTTCTAAGAATTAATGTTTTTTCCAAGAGTCAAGCGTCTGACTTTCGTTATCCACCCGGTATGGACTCTTGTATCAAACCTTCTGAAATTTCGCCTGCACCTTTTTCTTTGGCAACAGAGAGGGATGGTCTTCGAAGGAAAGGCTGAAGCAAACATAACAATCGGATGCTACGATTCCCTCGTCCACGCCGCTAATGGCTACTGAAGCTGTTTTTCTGAACTTAGGAATCGTCAACACTTTTCGAGGGTCTCCGTGTCGTGTTGGACACTCTTCCAACACATGGTCATCGCTTTAGACACATTAGCAATATGTGAATGCAAAGCATCCCGACACTCTATTTTGACAGGCACGTGATCAATTTTAAGTATTTTCATTAAATTAGGGGTCAAAATATAAATTTATCTAAAATATATATACTTGACCCCAATGTTCATATACTCATCCACCCCAAAAAATCTAATCTTGAATCCCAACGGAAGAAGATTAATAAGAAACGCATTGCTGATATTTTTGTAAGTACATGATAAATACAATATGTCTCAACGTATCTTATCGGAATTTTGTATTTTTTTTATTTAATTAGAAATGATGTGTCGGCATATCGTGTCATATGTCGGTCTATTTAGATCCGAATAAAGTTTCGAGAAACAAGGATGAAATTTCCTAACACAATCATGTCGCAAGATTCATGGGTAGCCTGTTCGGAAAAAAAATGAAATTTCCTGACACAATCAAGGTGCAAGGTTTGTCATTGCCACTTGGGTTTGTTTTCTCATTTCTTGACACAATCAAGATATGGATTGGGTCAAATATCTGTTGCTGAAGATATGTCACATGAATCAATTTTTCTCGATTAACTCAATATCGATCGGATCCATTCGTTTGATTAGTCGGAGAGAGAAACTTTATTTTACTCGGCAATGTTGCTATAAATACAAGATTACAAACTTTTTCGCTTTTCTCCTCTTTCTTTCTTTTTTTGGCGGCAACGCTGATCTCATCCAGTGGTTGTGATCTTGATGGCAATGGTGGGTGTGGTGGAGTTTGGTTTGTGGTCGACCGTTTTGGAGGGTGGGCAGCTCTGTTCGTGTTGGTCATAATGGCGAGTGCCGGAGGTGGTCGAATCTTCCCGCGCTCGCTGCAATGCCGGCCAACTACAATGGATGGTGGTAGTGTTTTTCGAATCTGTGGCGATGGTGGCACTATGTATTTTGGGGCGCTGGTTGCGCCCGCCGTCGGAGCAGGTGGTGGTTCTCTTCTTGTGCCGGACCTAAAAAGAAAATCTGGGTAGTTGATTAAATGGAAAGAAAATGTTCTTGCGCTCAAAACTCAGATGCACAAACGACAAAAGTATTGGCCTTTTATGGTAAGAAATGCTTGTGAATTATGGGTAAAAACCCTAGTTAAGGAAAATTTACATGTCCAAAGAACAAGTTAATGAACATTTACTGACAACTCAACAACAACTAAATCTCTGATTTAAAAAAAAAAAACAACAACAACAAGTAAATCCAACCCCTTGTCAGTTGTCAGAGAGCAAGAGAGATCAACAGCCACCAGCATGTGGGGCTCCCAAATGGAAAAAGAAAAAGAAAAATAAAGAAATAACTAGTTTTTTCATTTGTCAACTTACCGAAAAAATCCAAGAACTTTCTCATCTGCGGTGTACACTTGTACAGTCAGTACTACCAAAGACTTTTTTGAATGTTCCTCTTCAAGGCTGTCTCTGTATGACAAGGGTCTACATAAGACTTAGCCGGCTTTTGGTGAATAGCAAAAGCCAGACGGCCTCCTTGGAGTGGCGTCCAAAGCTTGCCTTGTTGAAATTGTCTTTGCTCGTGATAAGGTAAAGCTTGTTCTTCTTCTTTCTCTCGCTTTGCATGTTACAGTGTTGCCGGTATAGATTCTCGGTCTTGTCTACGGAGAAAGAGCTGCGATCGTTTGTTGAAAATACAACCTTTTCGTTCTCGAATCTTCGTTTTCATCCCACTTAAAGCTTCTTCCTTTAAGGTGGTGCCATTTCTTCGTGCAATTTTCTGGGTTTCATCCTCCACTTCTCTGTCTTTCCTTGTTCTTGGGTTGATATCTTGTTATGATGGTTGAGCTTTGGATCGTCTATGGGAGTTGTAAATGCATTCGTGGTTCGAACTGGAAATCAATAGTTTCGCATTCTTTTGATTTCTCGGAAGTGCTGAATTATGGGATCTCTAGGACCTTTTAGTTATCACCTTCATCAATTTTGTGTTGCTTCATGAGTTGATCGTTCAATCTGCAGTTCTTAGTGAGAGTTTTGTGTGACCTGTAAGAAAAATTGTAAGTCTTTGGGTCGATCTTGGGAGGGTTTTGCATGAACTGTTGAATCAATGAATGGAAAATCTCGAAAAGTTTCGGATAGCTAGGATTTTTCTTCTCATTTGGCAAAGTGAGCTTCTTGGTTATCTGATTATGCACGGGTCCTTATTTGCTGAATCACTCAAAAACCTTGGTGGGTTTTGCAGTGGCAAAAAAATGGTGGAAGAGAAGTCTATGATTGCAAAAGATGTCACTGAAGTAAGCTATTTGCTTCACTCATCTCACTAATTCATTCTCCGTAGTCTTAATACTGTGATTGCGTGCTTATGTTACATTCTTGTTCATACATTTATTGTATGCAGTTAATTGGTAAGACGCCTCTGGTGTACCTCAACCATGTCACTGACCGTTGTGTTGCCCGAATTGCTGCCAAGCTAGAGATGATGGAGCCATGCTCCAGTGTCAAAGACAGGTACAGGAAGATTTCATTTTGAAAGGAAAGAAACCCCTCCATGCTGAACTGCTAATGGCTGTACCATTATATCTTATTTGTACCTTGATTCAATGTGGCAATCTTGATAGTTCGTTACTTAGAGAACATGATCCATTAGTCTAGTCGGAGTTCCATTCTTTGTTTGACTCTAACTCCTTGCCAGAATCTACTGTTAGATAAAACATCGGCTGCAGTTATCGTCTAGGAAAATGGTCCACAAAATTTCCAGTCCTTTAAGAAACATTTAGTTTGTCTGGGCAAAGCCTTATAGCTGAAGAAGGCTACTACAATAGAAGAGTACGAATTGGTTATTTCCTCCCTCCCATTTTCTTCACTATCCACTTTTCTCTCTTCATTTGCTCACAAGTCCACACCCCCTTTCTCACTTGCACACACATGCCTGCACCAATCCTAGTAAACAACAACATATAAGTCAGAAACTTGGAATGGATATATTTCATGTGACAGCCTCTAGGTATGTGGATTACTAAGTATTCTGAGTCTAATACTGATTTCTCTGCCCGCAGGATCGGGTACAGTATGATTGTAGATGCAGAGGAGAAGGGCTTTATTCGGCCGGGGGAGGTTGGTTACCGAAACCTTCTTTTTAGGTTGACAGTAGTAGTAATTATATTAAAAACTAAGGACTCCTAACTCATGCGTCTGAGACTCTTGATATAGTTCCTGAAGGATGGGAACATCTTTTCCCTATAAGAAGTGACTATAACCAAATCAGATCATGGGAAATCTCCCTCCCTCCCTCTCTCTCTCTCTCTATATATATATATATATATATATATATATATATATATACACACACACACACACACACACACACACACACACACACACACACACACACACACACTAATTACTTGACTTCTGAAAGGCTTACACAGGCCTCAGTTTATCACGAGGCCCATTAAAACAAGTTGAGGTTATGCAATCTCATTTTGTAGGTTGTAGAATGATAGATGCAGATGAAGAAATCTAACCAAAAACGTTCCTTGCTTGACTTGATGAAGAGTGTTTTGATCGAGCCAACTAGTGGAAATACTGGGATTGGTCTGGCATTTATGGCAGCTGCAAAGGGTTACAAACTTATAATAACAATGCCTGCTTCAATGAGCCTTGAGAGAAGAACTATCCTCCGTGCATTTGGAGCTGAGCTAGTCCTGACTGATCCAGCTAAAGGCATGAAAGGTGCCGTTCAGAAGGCTGAAGAGATATCAGCAAAGACTCCAAATGCTTACATTCTCCAGCAATTTGAAAACCCTGCCAATCCCAAGGTATTTTTTTGGTCTTGGTAAGATAGATGCTTGAAGGTTAAAAAGGTTCATTGCTATTACTGATCAAAGAGAAAAGAGTTCATTGATCTTCTCTCTGTTGTTAGATTCATTACGAGACCACAGGACCAGAAATATGGAAAGGCTCAGGTGGGAAAGTTGATGCCCTTGTTTCTGGAATTGGAACCGGGGTACAGTAACCGGAGCAGGGAAGTATCTCAAGGAACAAAACCCCAATATCAAGGTTAGGTTTTACAATATTTGGAAGGAAATTTTACTTTTCCAATATTCCTATTTCTCGTATCATCCATACAACTCTGTTTTTGTCTTCAGCTTTACGGGGTAGAACCAGTGGAGAGTGCAGTTTTGTCTGGAGGGAAACCTGGTAAGTTCTGATTTCATATGATTGGCAATCATAATCTTATGATCGGTTAGGCAAGTTAGTTCTTGCTTTATATACTACTTTCCGCAAGTCCCACGGTACCCACGCACTATGATGGCCCTTTAAACAATGAAGCAACTAACTTTGTATTTCCTTTAATTGTTCTACTTTGCAATGTCTATAATATTTTTGCAACAGGGGACACTGCTTGTTTAGCTTCTGATGCATTTATAAGCATGCTAAGTGCCAAAAATCTCCAAAGAAGACGTGTCTCTCTTTGGAGACAATCTTAAGAGACACATCTTGTGCAATCCTCTTTTTGACTATGAATTTCATGCCCACAATTTCCTAGGCCCTCATAAGATTCAAGGTATTGGTGCTGGTTTCATCCCCGGAGTTTTGGACGTGGACTTACTTGATGAAGTAATCCAGGTAAGAGTTTGTGCAAGAAATTGAAATTTGTTCCCTTTCCCTTTGTAAAAGCTGGGAAGATGGTTAATATACTTCCATATGTCAAAGGTTGGTAGAGCTAGTAAAGAAGGTTAATACTGGTTTTAGCGAGAATGGGTTCGTAAGCAATGAGCTTTGTAAGTTGCAAGGACTTAGGTTTAATAGGAAATTGCAAGGGAGCTTTGAATAACTGGTGGAAAAGCAAAAGAAGAACCAGGCACCTCCCCTTCTTCGCATGGCTTCACAATTATATATATGGATATTTGATAATTGATCCTTCTGACGTACTTTGACAGTCTCTGTTAATAAAATTCCAAATCTGCTCCTTTTTTAAGTGCTTAGACGCGGACTTTGTAGTTTCTGTATTGTCTCTGGATAATACAAACATGCGACATGTAAATCTATATGCGTGAATGATTAAATATGATGAATGCCGCTTATGGAAGCAATCTTTTTATGGTTGGTTAGGAAGTCTGCACTTTTTGCCATCTAGTCTTGATCGGTCATTCTCTATGCTTATACATTGCTGAGTAAATTTTAATGCGTTTCCAGATATCAAGCGATGAAGCTATTGAAACTGCAAAGGAGCTCGCGTTGAAGGAAGGCTTGCTGGTAATCTTTGGGTTAAATTTTCATGCTTTCTTATTATGCAAATATTGTGATTCACTAGGAATGTCAACTGCTGCTATCTCTTATGGCCAAAAGAAAATAAGAAAAAGAAGAAAAAAAACTACTGCTAGTTCTTATTGTACATTTTGCATTCATGGCGGTCTCATGGATGCGGGATGCACTTTGCAGGTAGGAATATCATCCGGAGCAGCAGCTGCTGCAGCAATTAAGATAGCGAGAAGGCCAGAAAATGCTGGGAAACTCATTGTTGTAAGTGATTCTTCACCGAAATTATACTGTAGGCTGAACTAGTGATTCTTCATTTCCTGAATTGACAGTTGGGGTAATTCTCTGAATTTATACCGTATAAACCTTGTCAGGTGGTCTTCCCCAGCTTTGGAGAACGTTACTTGTCGTCTGTGCTATTTGAGTCCGTCAAGCGAGAGGCCGAGAATATGGTTTTTGAGCCCTGAGCGGAGGGAGTTCTGGTCAGTAGAAACACATGCGTTTTGTGCTGTTCTTCTGAAACATGGTATAGAGTGCAGTCGCCAATCATCGTTGGTTGGTGCCGATATTTTGCGTGTTGACGTGCTTCCGTGAATAAGTGTTTGCATCAGAAACTCTTGTTCTGCATGGTTCTAGAACTGGAGATCTGTACTCTGTCACGGGATTACATTGTGTCTAATTTCAAGTTTGGAACTTATTTGAGGAGTGGAAAAAGGAGTTTCTTCTGTAGTTTCCCATTATCCTTCTTTTCATATTTGAAATAAGTCTTTTCTTATGGAATAAAACATAAATCGAGTTATTTCGGAACAATCTTCGAGCAGAATGCTGTTTCGCGTGCTCGGAATTAGACTTGATTTAACTAACTACGGGTGTTCTTGATCATTCATGTCATCTTTCGAGGAATTACGACAAATGCGGCTAGTTTTTTGTTTTCGGCTTCCACTAATGTGCTTATAAGATGACTTCTCCTCCTACCATAAAATGCATTGAAAATTACTATTTGATGGTTGCCATCACCTTCCCTTTTGCCCTCTTCAGTTCACCTTTCTTTGTTGGTGTATTTCCAATATGGGACTATCTTTGTGCCCCTCTCTCCCCCAGCTCTCTCTCCCTCCGATTAATAATTTTGCCTGAATCATCATATTCATAAGCACATTGTGGGAGCCGGCAATGTGCGTACGTGTGCCCTCCCTCTTCCCTCTTCATCTCCTTCTAATGTTCTTGAAAGATCACACTCTTCAACCCACAACGGCGATTCACTGTTCATGCCTGCGCTTGACGTGGTCCCGTGACACTAAATTTATGCTTGTCATTCGTTGCATAGTGTTTTTGAACTAAAGATACGTCGTCGACAAGTTGATTCAAATACTATTGTGTGAAGCACAAGTGTCGACACGCGAGAGTCGAAGCTCCAATGATTCATTCTAGACGCAAGATGCTACTATTTGATCCTACCTGGCAGTAATCATCCGAAAATGACGTGGAGTCTATTTCCCCACCATTATCCTCCTAGGTTGAGAAAAATATTTTTCTTTCTTTCTTTCATTCCAGGGAGTACCCCAGAATTTTACATTTCAAAGTTCGAACAAAGCAGTTTAAGGACTTTATTTAAGTCCAAACATGACACGAAATTTATGCTTGTGTTCATCAGCGAATATGTGACGTTAGCTACAGTATATACTCATATTCTTAGCTTTTTATCCTTAATTATGGACAGGGGGTAAGTTGCGTTTTTTCCTTTTTGGCTATGTATGCAAGCAATTTTTTTCAAATAATAAACAGTCCAGAGGAACTACTGCTACAAATTTCACACGTCGAAACGGATTTAACTTGTTGGAACAAGTTGACGAGTAGCATTCTACCAAAGACTTGTATGGTATTCAAAATTGAAACTGGGTATTTTGCGATCTCCATTGCCCAAATCCTATTCGCAAGTGCAGGTTCGTCTGCTTAACTTCAAAAGTTGCTCCCTCTATCGTGTCATCGTCTTTCACCGTGTCTGAGTACGCCTCTTAGCACTGACTTCTACTCAAATCTTCTGAAGATGGTTTCTGCAACTTCATCATGCTCTAACGTCTTCAGGAACTACTGTTTGATGCAAAAGTCGAATTAACTTGACAAACCAAGGCATTGGGCATGAGATCGCAGCCCATCACAAGCCAACTCAACTCAACTACACACGTTTCAGAGTCGCAATATATGCTGATGTTTCCCAGCGACCCGCGCAGAAAAACAAGGACGTACCAAATGAAGGCGTTCCTTCAAGGCAAGAGATCCCTACTAAAACACTTTAGCAGAGATACAAGAGAAAGCCGTGACTTTGTTGAAGTTCAGATATAATCATGGTTCCCAAGTTGGCTCCTCTAAGGCAGTCATTGCCTTCTATCTTGTAAGAAACCTTCCCCAACCGATAACAGTCCAAACCGAAGCCGACTGTATTTCACCAATTTGAAATTTATCGCAATATTAAACACAACTACATCTATGACTGCTCTTTTCCAACTAGAAATTAGTAGGGGCCGCACGAACGCAGGCCCCCGCCACCCCCCACAAATTATGACGTAGGCTCAGCCAACTTGGGCTGACCTTAGACAAGTGCCCCTCCGGGAGTGCTATGGAGGTCGCTAACCTACGCCATGGGCCTTCTTGATCGCCCATAGACCCCGTCCAGGTAAGTATGTTGCAACTGGATGCTAGTCTGCTTCTTATTCTCTCTCTCTCGCTTCTCTCCCTTCACCGTTATGTTAATGTGGGACTTTTATTGCACGCTCACCATAGGCGTGTCTGAACAGAAAAATACAGAAGTAGCTACCATGATCTTTAATTCTTAAAGCCTTCCTTAATTTTATTCAGTAAGTTGTTGGCTTTTTACCATTGAATGCGCCGGTTTTCTCATGTTAAGATCAAGAAATCAAGCAGTCACTTCTTTTTGCTGTGAAAAGGAAGAGGATCACTGGCATCAGATAAGACTTAGCACGGTTTGAGCATAGTCGGCGGCAAAGCATTAACTGAAAAATTTAGCATAGATTGCACTCTTGTGATTATGGTTGGTCCAATGTACATGGTCGTAACTCGTAAGAAATAACCAATTGATGTCAATATAAATGCAGGTGAACACCTTCTGAAAACTCAAAATGAATAACTAGAAAGAGTAATTACTTCAAATGCAAAATAAAACTGGAAACCGCTGATTATACGTCCTGTATGCCTCAGAGACTTTGCATAGCCTTACAGGGTCTATAGCAGACATCAGTTACAGAGTACAGTTGGAGATCATACTCTCATACATTTTTTCTTATATAAGTCTCCATTGTCCTGTCCTAAGAATGGAACTGCTCAAGGACTTGTGCAGAAAAACATGATCTATCATGCTAAAACTTAATGCAGTAGCAGATACACACATGTTGGAGATCAGACAAGATTCCCTTAAAATTTTACTTCTGAAAACTTGGGCATCATTTGTCCATTGGTGCTGTCATAGCTGATGCGCAATCCTTTGCAGCACGAAAGACCGGCTGAAATGCTGAAAATTTATTGCTCGACTTGGGTCATCGAGGTCTTGCAAAGTTCTTTCCCTTACAGTTCTAGAAGAAAATGGAAGTTGCAGTGCATATCTATTAAATCTCCTCCTACACTCTTTGCGATTTCACATGGTTTTGCAATATTAACCTTTGGTGTTGCAGCTCATTTTCCACTACACAATGTCACTGATATTGTTTGGACAATGAATTGGTGGGGGGCTGCAAACACAGGCCCTGTCTACCACAACTTACGACATAGGCTCTGTTGCTCGAGCAGAACTCAGGCTAAAGCACCTCTCCAAAGTGCAACGGAGATTGCTAGCCTAGGACAAGGCCTTCTTGATTGCTCATCGACCCCATCCAGGTAGAGTTGGTCCCTTTTAACTGGACTTCCTTTCTCTCTTCTGGTTATTTTTTATACATTGGAGGGCAATGGGCAGCTGTGTGGAAGCAGGTCATTTCTTCTTGGGGTAAGTAACAGAAATTGTGTATGGTGGATTGGTGAGGTTTTTTCTTTCTTTTTCCCAATTCCAGTGGATTCTTTCCATTGGCAGAAGATCCTTACATAGAAAAGAGAAAATCTGCCTTCAGCTCAGGAAATGGATGACAACTGAATCTTTTGCAGTTTGTTTCTGCAACTTCGGCAAGTTGAAGAACTTTCTACCGGAACTCAGTCGAGTATGAACATCAGAAATCACAATGTGCCGCAAAAAAAATGATATGCCTTGGCATTGTGGTTATTGAGAGCACCATGTTTTTACCCCATGTCGTGCAAACTCGATATGATCTATCAAGCTTTCACTTGCCTCATAAGTACTGAATCCTGGAGGTAGGTCTCAATAATGAGTAGATAAAAACATAAGCAAGTTTTCTGCATTTTTCTGCTCAGTCTTCTATTATGCACCCTCCAAAGAGACTAAATGTTTGGCTTGATATTTGAAGGGGCCGTGCAGAGGCAGAAACCCACTACCACAAATTATGGTCTAGGCTCTGCTACAATGAGCAGACCTTAGGCCATAGCACCGCCTGTGTGTAATGGAGGCTGTTGACCTAGGCTATGGGTGTTCTTGACTGCCTATCAACCCCATCCAGGTAAGTACTTTGACAGTTGGTCCACAACTTAATCTTGTTCAAGTACATCATCAGTTGATTTTTTGGGAGTTCTTCCATGTGGGACATAATCAGGGTTAATAGTTGTCAAATAGGCTTCGCTACTTCAGTTAGATGATAAATTTGCTTCCAGCCCAAGCCATGGTGGCTTTAAAATTTGATTTACTGAACTCTTTCTCATCTTCTTTGCCTCCTCTGTCGTGGAATTGGCATTTTTTGAAGGTTCGTAATCGATTCTTTGAAAACATGTCACTGTTCCATTGTTTGATGATATCCAGTCATTCACTCCTTAACTCCGATTTCTGTTCTTTGTCAATATCGCTGCACCTATTGATGGACTAACAGTTTCGAGATTGCGCATGTGATGCCATTGATATCTTGAAAATTGAAAAGGTAGACGAGTTCACATTGCCATTTACGATTTCCCTCTTTTGTTTTTTTGTTCCACTTTTTACGGTCAGTATGCTTCATATATTTCCAGTAGAACACCAACTTGTGCTTGAAACTGCTCTAGAAAAGATGGAATTAAGACCTATGCAGTAATGTCATGTAAAGAAAGTGGAGATGCTAAGAGATATTTGATGTAGGCAAAGCAGAGAGGAAACGACATCCTCTTCAATCATTTTTTGCTGCTTTGATGTGTATTAAGCCTGGTTCAAGAACAAAAGAGCCGTAATGGATGTGGCAAAAGCCCAGTTTCACCGACTAAACTACCTCAGCTCATAGGTCTTCCATGTTGGGGCAAAAGAATATTCACTGACACAGCTATCAATTGTAGATTTTTGTATGAATACCAGTTGCTGGTTGCAACTTGAGAGCGACAGTTTAGATGATGCCCAAGATGGTAAATTTAAACAAAAAGAAATGAGACCAATACTGGTACTGTTAAACTCATCTTCTTATGAAGGTAAGTGTATCAGTATAATCTGCAATTAGAACTGAGAGCTCCTTGCTTGGGCTTCAGCATTAATCTTTAACTTCATGTCAACAAATAACCTAACATGAGCTAATGAAAATTGGTTTTGTACAACCATTTTGAGCTAGAATTGGTTAGGGCCACACGAATGTGGGGCCCCGCTGCCAAAAATTGCGACGTAGCACTGCTATAACAAGCAGTCCTAAGGTCAACGCACCACCAAAGTGCAATGGAGGCCGTTGACCTTGGCCATGGGCATACTTGATCGCCCAACAACCCCGTCTAGGTTTGTGGGCGAGCGTCTGCTCCTGGCGCTTCGTATGCATACCCTCGGGCCTCTCTTTCTTCACATTCTATTCGATGTGGTACTTCTTACCGTATGTAAATAAAAGTTTCCGCTCACAGCTAGCTGCCCGGAACAATACCGATATGTGACCTTATTTATGGTATATACTCAATTGCTTAGTGTCTTATCCTTAACTGTGGACCAGGAGTGCCTTGTGTTTTTTCCTTTTTGGCTAAGTACGCAAGCAATTTATTATACTAATAAACAGTACAGACAACTACTCCTGCAAATTTCAAATAGGTTTTAGTTTTGCTTCTTGTATAAATTGACAGTTTTGACAAACTGCAAGATTAAAGGGACTAAAGCTTTATGATAAAAGGTCATATGGTAAAGAACCATAAAGAGTCTTCTTTTTTTTTTAAGTGTCCGATTTAACATGGTGGGAACAAGTTGGTGAGTAGCATTCTACACCAGACTCAAATGGTATTGAAAATTGAAACCAGTACTTTGCAATCTCCATTGCATGAAGGCTATGCACCAAATGTAGGTTTGTTCGCTTAAGCTAGAAAGGTGAGACTCTAATATGTCGTCTCCTTTCACACTGTCGAGTATGCCACTTGATATCACCTGCACGTGGAAAGAAGAAACTGGGGATAGGTTTGGGGAGTGATTCTTGCTGCCTGAAATTTAGCAACTTCGAACGTATTATGCATGCCAGGAGATACAAGTCTGTAGCAGTCTCATTGCAATGAACCATAATATATTCTTCCAAACTGTGTGCTTCATCATGGATTATATTTTGAGCTTCAAGCATGCTGATTATGAGATTGAAATCTACTGTAGAGTTACTTCATGATACTGCGCACAAAAATGAAGTCTTGTTTCCAAACAAGCGCAGAATCAGTTCTCTGTGAAGATATACAGCCAGAGAAATCGACCAATTATGTTCACCGTGAACAACTATGTAATTAACTACTCTAATTTTGTCTGCTGAAATCAGGACTACTCGGCAAAGATATAGAGAAATCAATGACCCTCTCATGGACATTCCATATTGGGGCAAATTCTACAATCCGACAAAGATGGTAACTGTTGCAATCTGCCATTTGCCAAATGGTATTTGCCCATGGCTTAGAAATAAAAGGAATGTGAACAATAATGTGGTTCAAAATGCAGATCATATGGCTTTTCATATTTTCTTGATTGATATGAAAGCGAAATAGATCTGCTGCAAGAGACTGGCTCCATTGCAAACTAATGGAATATATTCCTGCATTAACACGACTTAGGATTCAGTCTTCTCAAGATGGTTTCTGCAACTTCAAGCTCTACATCTTCAGGCCCTACTGTCAGATGCATAAGTCGAATTAACTTTCCGACCATGGCATACTATATCGGCAGCGGTACGGGGATGAGATCACAGCCCATCACAAACCAACTGTGAGAGAAACTCTTGCTTAACCACCTTTTCTCGATATTGTGGCGAACGGGGCTAATGATGTTCATTACTTCAACTAATGAACATAGGCTCTGCTACGATGAGCAGACCTTAGGCTGACACCCAGTGGAGGCCGTCAACCTAGGCCATGGGCCATCTTGATTGCACATGGACCGTGTCCAGGTAAGTGATTTGACAGTTGGCATCCGCTTCAGCTTTGGCAGGGACTTCCTCTATTTCATTATTGCTAGTTTCTCAATGTGGGACTAGAGCCAGACTCAAAATGCTTAAAATAGCTTAATTTAGGAAGATGTTCTCTTACTTTTGATCCTCTGTACATGTGTTTATTCATGATTTGGCACTAGAAAAGATGTCGAAGGCGCTGTTTATGAAAATAGGAATGCAGTACTTCTACTCGAGTTTGAACTTCGAGCCTAGAAACCTGCTAAGAATTTTTCTGCTGCTCTTTGGTATTATTTCCATGTTTCCTGATATTTGACTTCTCATATATATGAGCTTCCCTAAGTGGTGTGCCAAAGATTTAACACCAAATGTTGAAGATTCCTTTCAGATTATGCTATCACATTTCTTTTCGCACTCTTATTCGCTCCTTTTTTTCGAGTCAACAACTTTGTAGCCCCTATTTGCTTGCCATGAAGCCGCTTTAAGAATAAAAAGACTCAACCACGAAATCTGTTGATCTTTGAATTCGTGACTAGATGAATTTTACGTTTATAGCTTTAAACAAAAACCATTTAGTTGTGGTTGCAGTTTACCGTATGTATACAGATGTTCTCACTTGCGGCTAGCTGCGCAGAACACAAATGTACCAAACGAAGGAGTTCCTTCGGGGCATGAAATTCTTTTCTGGTGAATCTCTACTGCCAAAGAGTTCTACCAACAAGTATCCCGCTTTTGCCTATTAAAACTCTTAGCAGAGATACAAGATAAAGCAAAGCCCATGTTGAAGATCAGAGACCTCATTCTTCCCAGGTTGGCTCGTATATTACAGTCATAGCCATCTAACTATCCTGCTTAAAATCTTCCCAGCTGAAAAGGCTGAGCGAGGGGCGATTTTCATGTATTTGGAAGCCGAACCCACCCAAACAGAAGCCAAGCAGCCCGGAAAAGAAAAGGCGTAACGAAACCAGGCCGTCTTTCACATCGAAACTAAACACAAAAAAACCAGTGCCATCTTATACATTAGAACTGAAATAGACCGTGGACTGCACTAATTGACCCCAAGTAATAGCACATACATTCTCCCATTCATCTACCAATTCCACTTGAACATACCCAAAAACACATATAACTGTACCAAAGCTTTTCAACTAAGAATTAGTAGGGGCCGCGCGAACGCAGGCCCCCGCTGCCACAAATTATGACGTAGGCTCAGCCAACTTGGGCTGACCTTAGGCGAGCGCCCCTCCAAGAGTGCAATGGAGGTCGCTAACCTAGGCCATGGGCCTTCTTGATCGACCATAGACCCCGTCCAGGTAAGTATGTTGCAATGGGTTGCTAGGCTGCTTCTTATTCTCTCTCTCCCCTTCTCTCTCTTCACCGTTATTTCAATGTGGGACTCTCGTTACACACTCACCATAGGCCTGTCTGAACAAGAAAATACAGATGTACCATGTTATTTAATTCATAAAGCCTTCCTCAATTTGATTCGGTAAGCTGTTGGTTTCGACAATGGAATTGCATCGGTTTTCTTGTGTTTTTATTTAGAAATCAAATAGTCCCTGCTTTTTGCTGTGTAAATAAAAGAAATGCTGGCATCCGATAAGACCTAGCACGGTCTGAGCATAGTCGGTGTCAAAGCATTAACTGAAAACCTGAACTTAGATTGCACTCTTGAGATTATGGCTCGTCCAATGTACATGGTCATACCTCGTAAGCAATAACCAATTGATGTTTATTATAGATGCAGGTGAACACCTTCTGAAAAACTCAAAATGATTGTCCTAGAAAGAGCAATTACTTCAAATGCAAATTAAAACTAAAAACTGCAGATTGTACGACCTGTATGCTCCAAATACTTCGCATAGCCTTACAGGGCTATAGCAGACATCAGTTACAGTACAGTTGGAGATCAGACTCTCATAAATTTCATCTTATATAAGTCTCCATTTTCCTGTCCTAAGAATGGAACTGCTCAAGGAATTGTGCAGAAAAACACGATCTGTCATGCCAAAACTTAATGCAGTAGCAGATATACGCGAGTTGGAGATCAGACAAGCTTCCCTTTAAATTTTAATTCTTAAAACTTAGGCATCATTTGTCCATTGGTGCTGTCATGGCTGATTCACAATCCTTTGCAGCTCGAAAGACCGACTGAAATGCTGAAAATTTATTGCTCAACTTGGGTCATCAAGGTCTTACAAAGTCCTTTCCCTTACAGTTCCAGAAGAAAAAGAAAGTTGCAGTGCATATCTATTAAATCTCACTCTTCACTCTTTGCGATTTCACATGGTTTTGCAATATTAGCCTATGGTGTCGCAGCTCGTCTTCTACTCCACGACGTGTCACTGATATTGTTTGGACTATCAATTGGTGGGTGCGCAAACACAGGTGCTGTCTACCCCAACTTACGACATAGGATCTGTTGCTTAAGCAGACCTCAGGCTAAAGCGCCTCTCCAAAGAGCAACAAAGGTTGCTAGCCTAGGCCATGGGCCTTCTTGATCGCTCATCGACCCCATACAATCCGGGGTAAAGTTGGATCATTTTGACTGGACTTCCTTTTCTCTCTTTTCATCATTTTTATACATTGTGGGACGATGGGGAGCTGTGTGGAAGCAGGTCATGCCTTTCTTCTGGAGTTCTACAATAAAAACAGAAGTAATGTTCCCTTAGAGGCAAGTATATCACAAATACATTATACTTGGCTAAGAACCAGAAAATGGTTGGGAGAAAAAAGTGGGGCAAGTAACAGAAATTGTGTATGGAGAATTGGTGAGGTTTCTTTTTTCTTTTTCCCATTCCAGTGGATTCTTTTCAGACAAGGATTTGCTTCCATCTCCATTGTTAGAAGCTCCTTATATGGAAAAGAGAAAATTTCTCTTCAGCTTAGGAAATGGATGACAACTGAATCTTTTGTAGTTCACTTCTGCAACTTTGGCAAGTGGAAGAACTTTCTACCGGGACTCAGTGGAGTACCAACATTAGAAATCACAATGCTCCGCAAAATGATACGCCTTGGCATTACGGCTATCGAGAGCACCATGTTTTCACCTCATGTTGTGCAAACTCCATATGATCTGTCAAGCTTTCACTTGCCTCATAAGCACTGAATCCTAGAGGTAGGTCTCAATAAATGAATAGACAAAAACATAAGCAAGGTGTCCGCAACTTGTCTGCCCTGTCTACTATTATGCACTCTCCAAAGAGACTAAATGTTTGGCTTGATATTTGAGGGGCCGTGCAGAGGCAGGCTCCCCGCTACACAAATTATGATGTTGGCTCTGCTACGATGAGCAGACCTTAGGCCATAGCACCACCTGCGTGTAATGTGTTGAAGTATATTTATGGATATTAGAGATTTCCCCATGAGAGAATACTCTTAGAGATATTTTTATATATTAGGGATATTATTTGATATTTCGTGATTTTCGAAGATAGATAATTTCCTAGTTAGATTGGCTTATTTCCTTTCCTATGCACATTGTTCGAGTTTTGCATATGACCATTTCATCATTGTATTTCTTTCACACGGGACTCAAGTCAGACTCAGAAAGCTTGTCTCGAACTAGAATTTAAGAATGTGATCTAATCTCTCACTCCAAAATAAGATGTTAGCCGCCCTGTTTATGGTAATAAGAAACCGAATAGATGCATTGTGTTATACGAAGTAATTTATTTCAAGAACCAGCCAGAGTCATTTACTTTAAGAGGTATATTGGTGTGTATCGTAGGTTGATATTCCAAATAATTGACACTGATGCAAAGAAACTCATGCACTCATTGAGCCATTTTAGATTCTGCCGTAAATGCAGTTTTCGCTGTATCTACCCTTTTTCACCTTGTAATGCACGCTGGTCTTCAAACTCAGAAGAGTGTTAGATCAGTAGAGCACATAAACCAACCAGAAGTCAAAACTCGCTGAAAGCAACAGAACAGTACACCGCCGACCGGGCCCACCGAGATAACGGTACAGTGTAAGCAAACCTATAAGGGTACGTCAAAATAACAATCTTGCTGCTTGTCAAAATAACAATCTCGCTGCTTGCACATGCTTTCTGGTGCTACAGTGCTACCGAGCCACGCTAGGCAAAGACAGGGAAAGGGCAAATGAACATCCAGAGCCGCGCATTCTTCACAGGCACGACCAGAGCAGCTTTTGGACATTGAGTTGGTAGGGGCCGCGCGAACGCAGGCCCCTGCTTCCACAAATTATGACGTAGGCTCAGCCAACTTGGGCTGACCTTAGGCAGGCGCCCCTCCGAAAGTGCAATGGAGGTCGCCAACCTAGGCCATGAGCCTTCCTGAGCACCCATAGACCCCGTCCAGGTAAGTATGTTGCAACTGGTTGTGAGGCTGCTTCTAATTCTCTCTCTTCCTTCCTCCCTTCACCATCAGGTCGATGTGGGACTTACTAGTTTGCTGCTACTTAGGTACTTAGCATATTACATACTAAAATACACGACACCATCGGCTGGCTAGCTGCCCCGAATATACACATTTGGTACAGGATTCAGAAAGTGCTGTGTGATCTTCCTTGAAGTCACAAATTACAATCCTAAGACTTTTGCTCGAGTCCACTACGAATTTGCGCGGTTGCTGCTGATCGATCTTCCTGCACAACAGATGTCGACTCAACCCTTCTTCTGACCCATTTCTCTCTGGAGCATAGTCCAGGACTACAATCTGCAACTGCGATCCCTCTTCTCCGAAGCAGCATATAGCATCCATTGCTGCTTCAGCCAGTCAGGGCCCTTGCAGAACTGATAGAAGTAACATATCTGCTTCCATAACCATATCTTGCCCAAGAACCCATGTAAAATCTTGAGCACCAGGATCAGTTTCCACAACATTTGCAGAAGAACTTTGAAGATCTAAAATCTCAAGCACCAGGGTCAGTTTCCATAACATTTGCAGAAGACTTTGAAGATCTGGAATCCAAATGAGTTTCCAAATTTGAGAACTTTAAAGGACCAAACCAATTTGACAGGCGGTCATTTCGGGTCCGGAAGGAACCTAATTGGACCAGACTACTAATTGACTCCAAATAATGGCATACATTCTCCAATTCATCAACCAATTCCAGTTGAGCATACCACTTACAAATTCTACAAAGATCAAGATGGACATTGACCAACACACAAATAACTATGCCAATGCTTTTCAACTATGAATTAGTAGGGGCCACGTGAACGCAGGCCCCCGCCACCACATATTATGAAGTAAGCTCAGCCAACTTGGACTGACCTTAGCGAGCGCCCCTCCGAGAGTGCAATGGAGGTCGCTAACCAAGGCCATGGGCCTTCTTGATCGCCTATAGACCCCGTCCAGGTAAGTATGTTGCAATTGGTTGCCAGGCTGCTTCTTATTCTCTCTCTCCCTTCTCTCTCTTCACCGTTATGTCAATGTGAGTCGTTTATTACACACTCACATGGCGTGTCTGAACAGAAAAATACAGATGTACCTACCAGGTTCTTTAATTCTTAAAGCCTTCCTCAATTTTATTCAGTAATTTGTTGGTTTTGACAACCGAATTGCGCCGGTTTTCTCAATGTTAAGACCAAGAAATCAAGCAGTCACTTCTTTTTGCTGTGAAAAGGAAGAGGATTACTAGCATCAGATAAGACTTAGCATGGTCTGAGCACAGTCGGCATCAAAGCATTAACTGAAAACTCAAAATTAGATTGTAGTCGTCGTTATGGCTGGTCCATCGTACATGGTTGTAACTTGGAAGCAATAATCAATTGATGTAAATGCAGCTAAATACCTTCTGAAAACTCAAAATGATTGTCCTAGAAAGAGTAGTTACTTCATATGCAAAATAGAAGGGAAAACTGTGGATCATACGACCTGTATGCCCCAAATTTTTCGCATATTCTGACAGTCCGACCAATACAAAAGTCTAAGCAGACATCAGTTTTAGTGCAGTTACGGTCGCATCCTTTTTCAGTCTGTACACAGCCTCGTGGATTATACCATTTCGAGTGCTCCGAGTACAGTAAAGATCCACTCTTGAGGAGTAGGATTGGTTCCTCCGTGAATTTCTGTTTCTATTGCCTGGGAATTCTACCAATTATAATCACACCATGGTTTGTATATCTTGTTGCAAAACTTCATCAGGCTCTTATGCTACTGTCCGTTTGTACATACTGGAGCAACTTCTCGACCGGGACATGATTTTGCATGAGATTACAATCTACCACGACCCGGCTGCATAAAGAATATCTCTTGAGAACCAGCCGTGGCTTGGATATTGGCTGGTTTCACGCAGTTTCAGTAGTTCTTCTGCTTCCAGGATAAATTCTCCCGTTTGTGCCTCATAAAAAGAACTAAGCGAGTCTTCATAGGGCAATTGTCACTGCTTATGGACCCAAACTTGGGTGATCTATCCATGACCAGGATGAAGCTTGGGTGAAACTAAGTGGAGGCCATTGTTATGGATGTTGTACAGTCGAGCCATTAACTCGCAAAATTTCACTCTCGCCACAGCACAGCAGTTTCTCAAACTAAAGTTACATTTTCACACATTGGAATAGGAGCAGTCCATCTAAGATTTTTCAGTACCGAAATCATCTAATGAGATATGTTTTGCATAAGACAATTTTTAAGTTGAATTTAAGGGGCTGTCGGACTGAAGGCCCCGCTACCACGAATTATGACGTCG
This sequence comes from Rhodamnia rubescens, assembly GCA_021437795.1. Taxonomy (NCBI): domain Eukaryota; kingdom Viridiplantae; phylum Streptophyta; class Magnoliopsida; order Myrtales; family Myrtaceae; genus Rhodamnia; species Rhodamnia rubescens. The sequence continues at coordinate 471,211 of JAILYA010000006.1, read as the reverse complement.
GCTCCACTACAATGAGCAGAACTTAGCCCGATGCGCCACCCCTGTGCAATGGAGGCTGTCGATCTAGGACATGGGCCTTGTTGATCACCCATCAACCCCATCCAGGCAAGTGATTTGACAGTTGGCGTCCACCTTTGTTTTTGCTCAGGAACATGTTTCTTTCATAAGTAGATTGCCTCGAGCTGGAATTTAAGAATGTTATGATCTAATCTCACTCCTAGCATACGTTTATCCAAAATAAGATATTAACCGCGCTGTTTATGGACTTTTGCCTCCCGAGCCACGCTAGGCAAAGACACGGAGAGGGGCAGATAAAAATTCCAGAGTCGAGGATTCTGCACAGGCACGACCAGAGCAAGCCTTTGGACTGTGAATTGGTAGGGGCCGCGCGAACGCAGGCCCCCGCTACCACAAATTATGACGTAGGCTCAACCAACTTGGGCTGACCTTAGGCAGGCACCCCTCCGAGAGTGCAATGGAGGTCGCAAACCTAGGCCATGGGCCTTCCTGATCGCCCATCGACCCCGTCCAGGTAAGTATGTTGCAATTGACCGTGAGGTTGCCTCTAATTCTCTCTCTTCCGTTTCTCTCTTCACCATCAGGTCTATGTGGGACTTACTGGTTTTGCTGCTACTTAGGTACTTGCCCATATTGCATATCAAAATATAAGGTTGCCACCGGCTGGCTTGGCTACGCAATATACACATTGGGTACAAGATTCAGAAAGTGCAGTGTAATCTTCCTTGAAGTCGCAAATTACAGTCCTAGGATTAGTCCGCTATGAACTCATGCCGTTGCTGCTGATGCTCGATCTTTATGCACAACAGATATCAACTCAACCCTTCTCTTCTTCTGACCCATTTCTCCCGCGAAGCAGCATTACCATGCTGCTTCGGCCAATCAGGGCCCTCACCAGGACTGATAGAAGTGAAGTAATACATTTGCTTCCACATAACCCCATCTAAAATCTCGAGCACCAGCATCAGTTCCCACAACATTAGCAGAAGAACTTCGAAGATTGGATCCAAATTTTGCAATTCGGTCGGGATTCGACAGAACCGGCCATTCCGGGGCCCAGAAGGCAACCTAGTGTCTTTGGCCACCCCAACTTCTTCCAGAAACCCTTTCAACAACCTAAATTCTGCAGAGCAGCATAAGCGAAAAGGATTGCACTCAGCTCAGCTATTAACCAGATTCAAACTCCTCGAACCGAATGGCAAATACTTTCTTCCCAATCAGATCCCCCCGAATTCGTAAAGGGCGACCCGTCTCGGAACCAAAGATGAATAAAAAAGAACAACTACAGAAATCGTTGGATTTAGGGATTGGAATTGGAGGGGGTCGGCGCGAACGCAGTCCCCCAGCTGCCACAAATTACGACGTACAGTCTCCAATTTTGGAGATGTTAGGCTGAGTGGGCCCTCGGGGAGGAGTGCAATGAAGGCCACTCGGCCTAGGCCATGGGCCTTCCTGATCGCCCATTCGACCCCGTCCAGGTATGTATGAAACTTTCTCTCTCCTCTCCTCTTCTGCTAAATAGTGTCACTCGCCACCCGCCTGTCGCCTGACCATCCGATGTGGGATGCATCTTGAAGGGCAGCGTCTAACTTTCTGTTCACTATGAGGCGCGAATGAATTTGACATCGCAAAAGAAAATCCCCGTTCGTCCTTTTGCAAGAATTTGACAGGTGGATGCGTGTGCACTTGCCTGCCTAGAGAGCATGCTGGCGCTGGGTAATCTCTCTTTTAAGGGGACCAAGCCTAGATGATTACATCTGTAAATCAATTTTCTACGATCTCTTATCATTGGTGTCAACAAATGGAGTAACGATCTCTTACTATGTATATTGAATCATTAAGCTCTTTTCACCATTTCTTCTCACGAGCATGATTAAGAGGCCTTGTTGACTCCATCTTGAATCGGGCGCTATAAATTTTGAATGCTCTTCACGAGCCGGACTCGAACACCTAGATGGCTAGAACTTGGATCAAAGACAATTGAGCTCTTGACCGATGGAAATTTTACAGCGTTGAAAAACTTTCAATCTATTCCAACAAACATCTAATTCATTGCAAATTAACTTGTCATTAGTTCATGTACTTGACATGCAAATAATAAACTAGTATATTAAAACTCACAATTTATCTCGTATATAATCTTTTTCTAATTTAAATAAGATAATTTGCGAGAGATGAGTTTTTGAGTAGGATAAGGGTAAATTTATTTCAAAATAGTTTTGCAAAAAATTCAAAGATACTTTCTTTTTATCTATATATTAATTATAATTTAATAAGTGATAGAAGCCCGAAGATAACATGTTGCTAAACAATTTGGTGATTGGTATGCGACATAAACAAGAGCCACATGGCCATTGTAAAGGTGATGTTAAGGGCTTGCTTTTATAACACTTTTGTTCCCGCAACACAAAAAGAACATAACTATGTTTGGTGACATCAATTAATTTTTTTTTTCCCCGGGACAACATCAAAGGCCAAGGAATATATTTGGAATAAAAACAAGAAAAAAAAAAATACCTCTTTGTTCCCGGGACCAAAATAAAAAAAATCATTTCCGCTTAGAAATTATTCTCAAGAACAAAATCATTACCAAACATACCCTAAGTATTGCACAACGAGTATGGGAATGAGTATTCTCTCACTCGTCTTTAATTAGCGTCGCCTTTACACTATATGATAGTAAATAATAAAAGAGTAAGTTCTATTATTGAGTTGTTCAGTGTGGCCGGCGGTCCATTCTTTTGTTTAAGTCCATAGGGATGCAAGTGAAATTACTAAGGCTGATCGGACTCGACGATAATACAAGATAATAGCAACTGCAAAATCAATGAGATTGTTATACATTATGTGTATGGATATAAGCCCAAACCAAACATCCTGAGGCCAATCGGTTCATAAAATTTACATGATGTTCTATGGATCTCTAGATAATCCGATCTCCATTTCGTGCCCTTATAAAGATAAACCTTGCGTCTAATCCAATTCAATCATTACCAAAATAGAAGTGGTTATCCATGGATATTTTTTTGGTCGGATAATCCATAGAATCTAGCCGGGCATCGTCCAATGACGTATCTCGTATATCTTGGACCTAAAACACTTCCTAGTAAAAGCCCGTTCTTGCTCCTCTCCACCGGGCCGCTCGCTCCGTCCCTACGTGCCGGAAAAATAGCACGTGCGAGGCCCTCGAATCGAACCACAGCGACGGGCGAACGGATCTTCGAACGTCGCAAATTTTCGCGACTCAAGGTCCGTTTGATCTGGACGCAACTCTCTTCGCTCTCGATTCGGGCGGCCGCGCGCGCGCGATCTCATGTCGATCTGACCAAATTCTTACGTCGAGGTGCTCGATTTGCGGGGACACAATGGCATTCATGGCCGTATTGGAGTCGGATCTTCGCGCTCTCTCCGCCGAGGCTCGCCGGAGGTATCCCGCCGTCAAAGACGGCGCGGAACACGCAATTTTGAAGGTTAGAACGCGCTCTTAGCGCTCTGATAAGTTCCTGCTACGCATCTGTGCGTAAAATGCCCCGTATCAGTGGATCGTTGTGTGCTTTTGTATACGCACTTGTAGTCTGGGAGATGGTGACCTTTCTGATTGGAATGTGAAATGCTGTCGGGATATATTTGGGCGTTAGTGAAGCAGTGTGATTATGAACTCACCTTTCTGATTAGAAGGTGAAATGCTGTCGGGATATATTTGGGCGTCAGTGAAGCAGTGTGATTATGAACTTTTATAGATTCTTTCTGTTTGTGCAGTTATATCTACACTTTGCCCTGTTGATTCAAGCTGCGAATAGTGGAGTTTAATTTGTTTGGAGCTTGGAATATATGTCTCTCTTAATTTAAAATACTGCAATATCGAAGGCAATATTTGAAAATAACAGGGGCTTATGCAATGTGAATTTTGAATTGCTGTGGTTTGGTGACATCTTTGTGTAACTTGCGTATGTAGAACGTAGTGGCTACCAGCTGCATCTCTTCTGATTTTGTAGACACTGCCACATTTTTGTGAATCGATCTGGATGTATATGAGTCTGGAATCATAGAAAAAATTGTCATAAGTGGATGACACCTTATTTGGTTTTCATTTGCAGCTACGCTCGCTTTCAAGTCCAAGTGAAATTGCACATAACGAGGACATACTACGGATCTTTCTGATGGCTTGTGATGTCAGAACAGTGAAGCTAAGTGTCATTGGGCTATCATGCCTACAAAAGCTCATATCTCATGATGCTGTTGCACCATCAGCTCTGAAAGAAATACTCTCTACTCTTAAAGATGTGAGTTATCCATGAACATAGCATCTACTTTTGGACTTTGAACTTTATGCAAATTACTGTCACATTAAGTTCAGAGCTCACGTGAACCACTGAATTGCACTCGCTCTGGAATCAGCATTACCCGATTATATCTCTGAGTAGAGGGAAACTCCATCATCAACATTCCCCTTTTCAACTTTTCCATAACTTTCTGGTTCTGCGACATTGTTGTGTCCTAGCCTCTCCAGAGTGCAAACAGCTGACATGTGTCTTAGCTTGTTGATCTTTAACAAAGCCATGATTACAGTATGATGAGATATACTCTATCAACCAGGAGGAGAATAAATTCCCAAGAAATTCTGTCCGCATCCTAGTCTGTTAGTGAAAGCAAGGACTGCCTTTTGCAACTAAGCTGCAATTGAATAAGATTGATGCTTCCACATGGATGTTGACATCTAGTATCTGGTTACTGTTTGAAGCGTAGTGTCTTCATGGCGTTCTGTTCCCTGCACTGAAATTTCATGATCATGGTTTTGCCGATGGTGTTTTTCTTTTTACTGCACAAATTGCTCTAGAAATTTGCGGAAAGCTATTTACATGGAGTCGTCTCCATCATAAGCCTCTGACCTTTCTGGTTGATGTTGAGGATTTCATTGATGTGAGGACACTGATAAAAGAACCTGAAGTTGGACACCTCACTGATCAAGGAGCCGCTCTAAGTCTTAAGGAACTATTGGATATTTGGCTTGATGACCGGGTAGAGAACAGAAGCAGAGATGCTAAGTTCTCTCGTTAATATCTTTAAGTACTGATTGGAAATCACTACCATCTTGTATGTACTGTGGATTTTGAGACCTTCCTTGTGTAACTGATTCTTAATGTAGAAGAAGATATAGGGAACAATAACTTCTATAAGAATTTTAGTAGATCTTCTTACTGCACAGTTTCAGGTCTTTCTCAACACCCAAAATCTAAGAATCGCATTTGGAAGTTAACGTCCTTTTGTCCATGCAGCATTCTGAGATGAATGACGAGACTGTTCAACTGAAGACTCTACAGACTATATTGATTATACTGCAGTCACAATTGCATCCTGAAAATGAGGTAATCTAATCTGTAGCGAGATCATTGACTTGAAAGTGCATCGATATTCCATTGAAAATCGACTTTTAGCAGAATTGGATATGTTTACATTTTTGGAGACAACAATGTGAACTATTTTTGCTTCATTATGCCATCACGACTGACCTAAAACCTACTCTAATGATAAAACTTGGGCTTTTAATTGTAAGTTTCTTTTATAGGCATTGGAAGCTTTTGTTTTGGCATATTTTGGGGGGCTTCTATTTCTTTTCTTGTACCATTATGCAGGATGTTGAAACAGTTGTGAGCATAGTGAGCAAGTATTCTATCGCCACGATGAATATGCACTCTCTACTTTAGTATAGTTACACGGAGAAATTAAATTACCTGTTGATGGTACAGTCCATGAAAACTCACCAAGCGCATATATTTTCTTTTCTAGCATGTTTGAGTGCATTTTTTAGGTTGGTGCTGAATATGAATAGATTTCCTTTACTTTCTCTGTTAATGCATTTCAATTTTGTTTGGTGTGGATTAAGTAGGCAAATTTCTTTAGATAGTTTGCCTTTTGTCTGCTTATCAAAATTATTGTGTTTTGTCCCGATTGGATGCATATGTCATCCTGTCAGGAAAATTAACTGCTCCTAAGGTAAGGTGGATTAATCTCTGCTATTCAGGCAATGGGAAGAGTTTTTTACACAAATTGTGTCCATCATAGTGGATATAGGTAGTTATCATTTAGTAATTAACTATCTAAATCAATGGTACGGAGGTGGCTGGTGTAAAAAACAATAATAGACCTTGTATGATGTGTTGGTCCGTTTTAGGCTACCTTAATCATTAAATTTATGATCTGCCGCTGCAAATTTTAACTTTTCATGCATGTGCACTAGGTAACTTGAATGCGTTCATTTTACTTTTTTTCCCTTCATGACAGATTTTGATAGGTTACTGTCTTTAGTAAGCTAAAGCCTGTGCTTTTTGTCTGTGTTCTCGTGCATGTAGTCTCTTACGATTCATGAGAAGTAGTTAAGTGGGTGAAATATGGTGGGCTTTCTTGCACCGATAACTTTTGGTATGGTTGTTTCCAAGTTCTTCATAACTGTCTTTGTTTTGTTTGTTTTCCCTTATAACTTTTAGGAAAACATGGCTCAAGTTCTTGGCATCTGTCTTCGACTTTTGGAGAGCCACCGTTCTTCAGACAATGTGCGGAAGTAAGTTGAGTACATTTTGGCTGAGGACTTGAAGTTTCCAGAGACGGTGCTTGTAGATGCTTACAGTACACCTTATTTTATAGTATCAACTCTTTTGTTATCAGTTGCCCCGATACTAAACATTAAGTTTTTGCTTTATATGTGGAAGTAATTTTTTCCCTTGCTCATGTGGAAATTCACTGGATTTACTATTCTCTTCAGTACTGCAGCAGCAACTTTTAGGCAAGCAGTGGCACTGATAATTGACCATGTGGTTGCTGCTGAGTCTCTTTGCACAGACAAGTTTGGTGTCGGAGGCCATCTAGTTCGAACTAGTTCAGTTACTGGTGATGTTGGCCGCAGCATGAATCTATCAGAGTCAGTCCTTTAGTCTCCTGCTGCATTACTTTGGTCAATGTTTCTCTAGTTTAGGAGCTATGTTTGTTGGTCATTTATGTATCCTAATATTTCATTTTTTTTTTTTGGTGTTTATATCATTAATAAGATGTCCAATGGATTCACAGATCACTTGAGCATGATTTTGGTTCTGGAGGGCCATCATCAAAGAGGGAAACATTAAGTAAAACTGGAAAGCTTGGGCTTCGGTTGCTTGAAGACCTAACAGCTCTTGCCGCAGGTGGATCTGTATGTGCTGAATTGGACCATTAGATTTCATCTAAGCCAAATGCTTATGATTTTTGTAGGGCTTGTACGACGAATCATACTACCGTTCTTCAATTATAGTAGCTCTGTGTCACTGAAATTCTTCCTGGTATGCATTTGCATTTTTTTTTTTTTGGCAGGCGGTTTGGTTACATGTTGGCTCTCTTCAGCGGATTTTCGCACTTGAAATACTCGAGTAAGTAATATGCTTTGCTGTGTCATACTGTCCTTTTGAACCTTGTGCCTGACTTCCAATTTTAGACAGTGGGATGCACAGTTGGCACGGAAGTATAAGGCTATGCTTTTGCTTAACATTGTCCCTGCATCAGCGTTATGTTTTTGCTGAAAACATAATCAGCGGCAAGTCAGGACTCATGAGCCTTGTTTTTGAAATACAACTGGTGCAACAGCGAATAAATTTTATACAGATGGAATTTCAATTTTCTTTTTAGCCTGCTGAAATTGGAGAGTAAATGGAACGAGATGATCTTGTTTGCTTTCTGGTGCCGGGTTTGAGCTGCATTCCTTTGCTACCGCGGGCTTTATGAATCGATCGGTGTCATTATGTGTGACTATCTCCACTGTAGAAAATACATGTTTAAGTATATATCCAAACAAGATAAAGAAATTACACGTTGCTGAACTTCTTTTCCCAATGTAAATGTGCAGCACGATAAGAGTTATCACAAAAGGGGAACAAATGCAATGTGAATCATAGAAAAACTTGTGTGGGAATTAAGACGTCCACTGTGCACCTTGTTGACTTATTTTGTCAAGCTGAAATGACCCTTGCATATTTTGTGTCAGCAGGATTTTATTTCTTCCTACCTTGTATCAGGAAGTTTTTTTTTTTTTTTAAATGGCAACAGAGATATTCCTCCATGATTTAACTTTAGACTGGATTTACCATGTCAGTGGAAGCTATTTTGGACTTGCTCTGAAGTTTTCATATATCTTATTGCAGGTTCATTCTCTCCAACTATGCTGTTGTTTTTAAGACCTTAATATCCTACGAACAGGTTAGGAGCGAAATCTCTTAACCGATCCTGTATTTTGCTCATTTAAGTGGCAAAATCTTTATAGCTGAATATATGCCACCCCGATTTCAACAGGTTTTGCGTCACCAGATATGTTCACTCCTCATGACTTCGCTTCGGACTAATGCTGAGGTAATCTCTCTTCTGGAAGGTACTTTGCATCTGGCTTGTGATACTGGATTTAATGTGGATGATGACAGCTTCATCTTTTCTAATTCTATATGCTGAAACAGCTTGAAGGGGAAGCAGGGGAGCCTTCTTTCCGTCGGCTGGTTTTGCGGTCAGTTGCTCATATTATCAGGCTTTACAGTTCATCTCTTATCACTGAATGTGAGGTATATACTGTTTTGACCATCTCTTGTACATGTAACATATGTCATACTATTGATCATCTTTGAGAACCACGATCTGATGGACTAGCATAGTACCTTGCGTCCTAGGTCACTTTGAATGTCTGTTTCTCATACTTCTCTTCATTATAGTCTGGTTTTCATATAGGTTATGACACTCACATTCCTTTTTATCTTTGTTGAAGCTATTTGATCCCCTTAATTCTCTTTCAGGTTAATATAATTTCATTGACAATAAAGTTTTGTGGCTTGTATCTCAGCAAACTCTATTTCCTGTCCTTGTGCAGGTTTTCCTTAGTATGTTAGTGAAGGTTACATTTCTTGACTTACCTCTATGGCATCGCATTCTCGTTCTTGAAATTTTGAGGGTAAGCATTCTACTTTTCCTTGTTAAGTTATTTTTACACTGCAAATGGATGCATCAAATATCTGTATGTTATAATTGGCAGGGATTTTGTGTTGAGGCACGGACGCTAAAAACCCTTTTTCTGAACTTTGACATGTAAGTCATAAAAGTTTCCATGTTCCTTTTTCTAATTTGTTCTCTCTCTCTCTCTCTCTCTCTCTCTCTCTCTCTCTGCACACGCACAGGCAAGCATTCACTGATACATACCTGTCATGAACATACATATTGTGCATGTATTGAAAGATAAAAAAGTCAGGCAGATGGTAGTTTATTAACATAAATCTTTGGCCCAAAAGAAGAAAAATCAAGGCTAAGACTACAAAGTGTTTATGAAGTCAAGGAGATGATCTTCACTTGTAATAATGAGGGAGTGGTCCTTTTTTGGGGCAGTGTTGAGGTTATTCTGTTTAAGTTATACTAGTTTAACTGTTGTTGTATCTACGGGAATATGATCCATAACTAGGCGCCTTTTGCATGTTGAAGCCACGATGAGGGACTTGCATGCTGGAAGGTATTCAAGTAGTTGAACTGGTCAGTAAAATTTTCACGATCACTGAAGCACGAAGTATGTCAGTAGAAGTCAGATACGATGTCAAACTGAGAGATCTTTTTTGTAGAAAGGATGGCTTGGCGATGTCAAAACAACTTTTGCAAATAGTAAATACCCATATCCCAATAGAACTTTGTCACTTGCATTGATTAGGATTGTAGCATGGCCACTATCGTGAATTTATTATGGGCATCTGCTGGTGTCAGTATTATTCTGAACTCGAAATATTGCTACTGAAGATTAGTAATGTATGTTGTTTAATTGGGTGAGCATTGTGTTTAGCATATGATATGCAATTGCTTCTTAATGTGCTTGTGGCCTTTCAAGTATTTGCATTGGTTTTATTCAACTTAATATAGTCATGGCCTTTCAAGTAATAGCATAATGGTTTCATCTGGTGCAGATGAGATAATCTTATCCTAGGTAGACAGGCCCTTTTGTCTATTCAAATCATAGTAATGACAGAGAATTTTTCTTTTTCAAGTATGGCTGAAGCGCCCATGTGTACATATTTTATTAGATCAACCCATTCTGAAGCCTTAATCTATAGATTCTCTTTAAAAAATTTCAGATTGTGTTAATAGGAATTTCTTATATTTACATAAGAGAGATGCAGGTATTGCTGACATTCCCATTACTCCTCTTTTAGAGCACCATCATATTGTTTTATATAAAGGTCTGGTTGCATTTATAATAAGATTATGCTTGTAGATTTTATGTTCAAGGTGAAGGTTTGGGTGGAATATTAGTTGTTTACAGCGAGTTCCATGCATGGGTATAGAGGCTCTCAATGAATTGGTTTTTCTCATGAATTATCTGGAGACAAGGAACCATTTTTTGGTAGTCAAGAACTTTGTTGTCATCTCCATTAGTAATGGTTGATGACAACAGCTAAGCCTTTTCCATCTACAGCTTTTGTCACTTTTTGTTATCACTTATATTGATAATAATGTATTATAGATAACCCAGGGTTCAGCTTTCAGATTGTTTACCAACAACTTCTGGAGAACTGAAAAAGTGTAGAAGTGTTTTCCTCTGTTTTCCGGTTGAAATGCAAGTGTAGGCAAAATTATTTAGAGAACTGTTGTATCTTTAATTTGAAGGATCAAAGCATGAGGAAAATTGAGATTGGAATCACCTCATACGGTTCTAGAATGAGAAGTTGAAAAAGGAAAGCAGGTGGCAAATATTTAGGGGAAATGATGTATTTGTTGAGCAACACAACGACCTTAAATTGTATTTAGCAGTTCAAGTGGGTAGCTATGAGCAATTAACTTGCTGTGGATATGATCTCAGAGTTTTGGTCTATCCCTCCATGATCACTTTCGGAGAGCAGTGTTGAACATTTTATCCCACATCCCTAAAAGTCCATGGTCTAACAATATCGGCCAAGAGGCATCTCTATTTGAGCTGAGGTTCTGGTGCCTGTATTGTTGGGAACTTTCAGAAATATACCAGCTTGTGAATGACAAATTTAGTGCTTGGTTGTTGAATTAAGAACTAGTTACGTAGTTGTATTAAGCTAAAGTGGTCACATGGAAATTTCTTTTAACCAAGCGGTTTAGTTGCTTTCACTGCTACCCTTCGTATAATTTGTAGGAACCCGAAGAATACAAATGTGGTGGAGGGTATGGTTAAAGCTCTAGCTCGAGTTGTTTCAAATGTACAGGTGAAATTTATCTAGTAGTTTTGGTTCTACAATATAATGCTTCTTGAACATCTTAATTCTTGACTTGGTTCTTTACATCCTGATTTATGTTAGCTTTGCGCATCTGATAATTCTTTCATAGAAGGCTTGTAGCTAGAATTTCTTATAGGGAAATGCATTCATGGTACAGCCAATTTTTCTGCAAGTTATTTTCAGGTTCAATTTAACTCAGCTCTTACATAGAGTTTTCTGTGGTCAGAAGTTTGTTTATTGGCAGGAAATAACTAGCATTTGGAAATTTTTTATCTAGGAATGACTTCTAGCTATATGAATCTAATGTAGGTTCAGGAAACGAGTGAAGAGAGTCTGGCTGCTGTTGCTGGGATGTTCAGTAGCAAAGCTAAAGGTTTATCTTTTGTATTCCCAGCCTAATGCTTGCAGTTGGTACTTATTTCAAATAATATGTGGTCATTTAAGGAAAATAAATCTCAATTATTATTTCTCCTTGGTAATACCTTCTCTTGAACTTGATCAACGCTGTTACCCTTTCTATGATGAGTAGTTTCAATGTCACTCTTAGCTTCTCTTCTCAACATTGCTATGCCCAGGGCAAGGAGCGATCATCAATTTACTTGTTAGGATCTGGTGCGGATAAAATTCTGAACATTGCAAGAACAGGACCTAAAATAGCTTGAATTACAATGACTTCCTATAATCCAACTGTATATCTCCTCTAAGTAACTAATATCTTTTATCTGTCTTAGATCTGTAAGGAAATTTCTTGGCACACTGCTATGTCACTCATATTATGTAAGTTTGTGTTGAATGGCATAAACAATAGGTTTTCCTTTTCTACTCCCACCCCCCAAAATAATAATAATAAATAAAGAAACGATCATTGTCCTGCTTTTTCTTCTTGTGCAAAACCGTGGTTGTTCTTCTTTTCCTGCATGAGTCCGCTGTTAGTTATGTCAACTCTCGGTTGAAAGTGAATATGACTCACTTCTTTTTTTGTTGTTGTTGTTAATTTCATGTTCAAAAGACCCCTTTCTTTTAAAGACCAATAAAGAGTTTGCTTCCTTGATCTCTGTAGTTCACTCAGAAGTTCCAGTATGTCCTTATATTTTGAACCTTTTGGAGTCGAAACAGTATGGCCCTATTACACGTATAAAGGACATGCTGGGACTGATATACTAGTTACAGCTAGACTGATATACTAGCTGCAGCTGGACCAATATACTAGTTAGAGCTGGATTTATCAGGTATAGAAACATGCATGTTGTAGCCTACAGAAATTTAAAAGTTTAAAACTTGATAGACAGATTGCTATTCTAATCAGGTAAAAGGTCATCAAGTTCACATGTAACTTTGTGCAGTTATAACGTGTCACGGTTGTGGATTCTCTATCCGAAACAAGAACAAATTTGCCACTCTCTGCTCTCCTTTGTTTTTAGTTTAGCAAGCACTATAGAAAACTGATGGTTTGACTGAACTGCAGGGATTGAGTGGAGCCTCGATAATGACGCATCCAATGCTGCGGTCTTGGTTGCCAGTGAAGCCCATGCAATAACTCTGGCTATTGAGGGTCTTTTAGGTGTTGTGTTTACTGTTGCCACGTTGACTGATGAAGCAGTCGATATCGGCGAGGTGATTTGTCATTTTCTACCCTACTATGTCCCTTTAATGTTCCTTTCTGTGCTTGTTGTGTAATGAGCATGGTCTTACACTCTTTGAATGTATCCAGCTTGAATCCCCTAGAAGTGGATATGACCCGCCGCTGGAATGTACTGGGAAGACCGCCCTCCTCTGCATTTCCATGGTTGATTCTTTGTGGTTGATAGTACTTGATGCTTTGTCCCTGATATTGGCTAGGTATTCTAGTTTTATCTTACACTGGTTAATCTATTTCAAAGAGAACATACCATTACTTGTCTGATACGGATGCATTTAAAAGGTCACAAGGAGAGGCTATTGTGTTGGAGATCTTAAAAGGATACCAGGCTTTCACTCAGGTTATACCCTGGTTTCTCTCTTATGCCACACTAGCAACATCACTTCACTCTAATCTTAAGATTACTGGTCTTCCATTAGAGTATAAGTGAGTTTACCTAATCCATTAAGCTGTTCTACAATGCTTATGAATCGCTTTTCTTTGTGGGGTGCCATGTTCATCACTGGTTTTCTGTTGCTTGACAGGCGTGCGGTGTTCTTCGTGCTGTGGAACCGTTGAATTCGTTTCTTGCATCTTTATGCAAATTTACGATCAACTTTCCTGTTGAGGCAGATAAGAAGAGGTACTACGAAGATTAATTGAACTTTTGATTCTAGGCTGAGTTCTGGTCTGTTAAGTATGGGTGTTGCACTTCCTACGGGATACTGCTTCCTGGAAAGAACATGTGCTGGTTAGGTATGGGTCACAACCAAGATGCGCCATTACATGTAGTACTAGAAAACTCTCTTGATTTCCAGAATGAATCCCAAAAAGGTCACGATGTATGTAACAAAAGGGTCTCCAGTTCATGAAAGACTGTAGGCTCGTTCCTACTTTGGTGTCTCCACTTACCTGCAATATCAAACATGTCAGTTGCTCGATATTTCTGCCGACATGGCCCTTATATTACCTCGAGATTCGGTTTTTAGGGAAATTGAGCGGTTTGACAATAATTAATATAGTTGTATTATTAATTGTTGTTTCAATTGTAAAGAACTTCATTTTGATAATGGCTATTGTGATTTCGTGATCTTCTGCAAATTATTATTTCTTGGAGGGTGGGGCTATTTTCATACTATGATAAATCCACTCCCTTTTAACTAAATTGACGAAATTGCTCTTGGTGGGTTCCACACTTATACCTTTTCATTCGGTTTCATTCTTTTCAAATTTCCTTCGACTTTAAACCTACTACTATTTAGAAAATAAATTCAACATTTTCTTGGTTGCTGCTTTTATCACAACTTGTCTGTTCTTCTTTTCTCCTAGTAAAAGGCTCATATTGTGCTGAATTGGTTATTTAATTAGCATCAAATAGACAAATGGTATCAAGTCTCTTTATGTGTAGAGTCAAAGAATTTGTGGTTTGAGCTGAATTGGTTATTTAATTAGCATCAAATAGACAAATGGTATCAAGTCTCTTTATGTGTAGAGTCAAAGAATTTGTGGTTTTCTCCCTACCATTGATGAAACACTTTTACACAGTGCATGTACGATGTAGTTTTAGATACCAATGGTATCTAAAACTACATTGAGAACAACAAAAATAATGCACATCAAGGCACCTTTGTATTTCTTTTATGTACACTCATGCATGATGATAAGTTCTGTTAGTCCAAAATGAATGAGATTAAATAGTTATATAACCTTTTATCTAATTTTATGCAGAATTTCCTTTTAATTGAGTTCCATCTATCAAATATTCATTGTCTTGGAATGTAATTGTGATTGTGCCAAATCTTTAAAGAGGGCTCTGTTTTTTGTTTCATCCTAAGTTTTATGGTAAAATGAACAAGAAAACTAAAAGTCTGAATATACTATGTCTAAAAATAGTTTTTTGTTTGGAATTTTAGGGACTTGACTTCGCAGTTGGTCCTTAAATCTGCTGACATGGTAAAGAACTAAGTTTCTCAGGAATTTCGCTCTTGGACAAAGCCAATATACAGAGTTTAAAATAAGAGAGAAAATGTAGTGCTTCTAATGTCTGTGATAATCTCCACTTAAATTTTATATTTTGCTAGGGTTAAGCTGATCCTACATAGAAATATACTGAAAGAAAAGAAGGCAATTCAGTAAATTTAGGGTGACCACTTTAAATTTCAGTTGTATAATTAAGGGCAATTTGTCCATTTAGGAGAAATAATGCGAGTTAGTCATGTAGGGTGTGAAAATATCCTTTGCAGTTACATGAGTTCTTGAACCTCCTGGTTTGGCCAGTAATGAATCTATCTGCTCATTTGTTATTGCAATTTAATAGAACTTCCTCATTCTTGAAATATGGCGATTATGGTTTTAGGATTTTCTCCAATTGGTCATTTCCTATATTATGTTCTATTGTTGCAGTAACAGCAGTTTACATTCTCCTGGTTCGAAGCGTTCTGAGTTAACAGTTGATCAGAAAGATAGTATTGTCCTTACACCAAAGAATGTACAGGTAGTGGTTTTACTTTATTCAGTTGTGTGAAATAATCCATCATGCTTGAAGTCGTATCTTTGCTACCTCACATGCCCCGGATCATTTGCTGAGTCCAAATGGTTTTTCCTACTAGGCCTTGAGGACTCTCTTCAACATAGCTCATCGATTGCACAATGTGTTGGGGCCATCTTGGGTCTTGGTATGATGGATTTATGCTTCTTAAATGCTCATGGAACAAGCAGATCTGTAATTATTATCGTGATATGATTGCAGGTTTTGGAGACCCTAGCTGCTTTGGACCGAGCAATTCATTCTCCTCATGCTGCTACACAGGTGAAGATTGGCATCTTCCTAGTGCAACATTCATTTGAAGTACTTTGTCATACAAGGGTTGTATGGTACTTTGGAGTATATTCTCACTCTTGTGTAGCATTTGTGAATGGTTTATGCGGTTGAATAGCATGATTATGATGACCTGCTTCTGATGATTCCATTGGAAATGCTCTCTTGGTATTTGCTGGATACAAATTGGAGCAATTCCACATTTTCCATTATCCACAATTTACCATGTCTTTCTATTTTACTTTGGATGTTTTACTTCCTTTTTTGCTTTCATTAGAGCTTTTCATGAAGCGTAAAGAAGCTTGGTTTTCTAGTTTATCTATTTAATGTATATACCAAAAGGAAGGCCCTTTGAGCATATGAGCTTCAACAGTGTGGCAAATGCGGTCAGGCTGATCCTTGATCTTGAGAGAGGTGGTTTTTGTGGCTTCAAACCTCAAGCCTCATCCTCGTGTCATGGAGAGACCTGGCTGTTATCTCCTATGACTTCTGAATCTCCATTTTAAATTGTTTTAATTTTGCACTTCAAGAATGTTCAAACTATAGATAGCTCCACTGATTATTGGCATTATTTCGATGGTCAGTGATTAAGCAGAGATTCAAGAATACACTAATTCAGAATTCATCTACTATATAAAGTATTCTTTGCCTCTAATTGTACACTAGTGATTTGGAACACCAAAATAAATGTTTTGAAAGTGCCGAATCATACTAAGTTTTCCACAACCTATTACCTATTCTAATCCCAATCCTAGGCATGTGTTTTAACTAGAAATGTCTAATTTTCCTTTAAAATGGACTCAGTTAACTACGGATCAATATAGTACGATTCATCTTGGTTTGAAAATACTAATTCTTGTATCTTATTTCAACTGTAAGAACCAAAGAAGCCTAGCTCTGTCGTACCAAATTGTAAATAGAAGATGGGTATATTTGAAACTGCAGAACAATGCTACTCTTTGTGGTGACTATGTAGATATAGTTTATTTGAAAACCTCCAGTAATTGTGTGATAGTTTGTCTGATTTGACTGATCATTTGCAAGTTACTGGATATATTTGCATTATTGTTGACAACTGCTTATAGCTGAATGGTCGCATCTAGATCTTCTTTCTAGTACAACATTTTGATCTTATTTATTCAGTGAGTGTTCCTTCCATTCCTCTGTACTTGGGTGGTGACTACGTAAACAAATAATATTATCAAAGTTAAAGTATACGTTGGGTCCTAAGTGTGTAAGCTTACTTTGACATTGAAGTCCTATATCAAGTGCGTAGTTATGGCAACAGCTTTTCTTCCGGCAGAATAAAGTCTGCTGTTACTTATCCACAAAATATATGGCACCTTTGTAATTTAAACAACAATTGTCCAGGTGCATATGCTCCTCATATCAGCAAACAGCCAAATTTTGGCATCATTGGAATGTTCTTAAAATCAATTCTAAAGGGTTCTTTTCCCTTAATTGATTTTCATGGTTTTTTGGCATTCATCTTTGTGCTGTGTAGGAGGTTGCAACGACTGTACCGCAGCTTACAAGAGAATCGTCTGGCCTGTACAGTGACTTCAACATTCTCTCTTCCTTAAATTCTCAGGTGAGTGGTGATGATGTACTTCGTTTAGGTGCATAGAAAGGGTTGTTAGGAAAATCTTGAAAAAAAATTTCCTATGATATTTATTACTATCATTATGTCAAATTCTTCTTTATTCTAAAACTTTCGCATATGTATATATGTATTTCTTTGATGCCCATGTTGATCAACTTCTGTTTAGAGAGAAGGAACAATGTTCTTCTCAAAGAGAAAAATATGGATTTTCTTGTTTGATAATCACCAAACTCCATATAAGTTGAGAAGGGACAAAAGGAATTTCTTTTGTTGATGAACATGTATTCAGAACAGATGTTTGAAGATGGAGCTTCTTTTTGGTTCTTGTTTGTAGCTTTATACCTTTACTAATGTGCTACCTCTGTTCGTGGGTGAAGCTGTTTGAGAGCTCGGCGCTGATGCATATATCTGCAGTTAAATCACTTCTTACTGCATTACGTCAGCTGTCAAATCAATCCATAACTGGGATGTCAAGCGTGTTTGGGGCAGCATCAAGTCAAAAGTTTGGCACCATTAGTTTTTCAGTGGAGAGAATGATGTCCATCTTGGTCAACAATCTCCACAGTACGTGTTGTGCTTATTTTTAATTGTTTGTGTGTATGTTACTTTGGTTTGATATTCTGTTTCTAAATTCTCTCGTGGGGCAATATCATGCCTGCTTGAGATTTGCTTTTATTGACTTTTGTACATATTGATTCTCATTTAGAATAGCTTTTCCTCTTTGTATGATGAATTTTCATTATTTGTGCCTTTACTCCCAAATCAGTAGAAAGATCAAATGGAGGCCGTCATTTTCATAGTTGTCATTCCTTAACTTAATTCTAACTCTATTTATTGGAAGAAAATGAGTTCCTTGAAATGTTGTCTGGTAAGTTCATTTAGCAAAACATTCTGTGTAACTTCCTAGAGTTTAATGCTACTTCATCCAATATGCATATTGGTATTGAGAAATGTGATACAAGATCTATAATCAATATGAATGCTACTGACTCAGCTTCGCCATACTTAGGCGCCTTAGGCATTAGGCCTTCTCCTTATTAGCAATGTATGATGACAACACATGTACCTGTTTTTGCCTTTCCTTCTCAAGTTCCTTACTTCTTATGAAACACCTAAGATGGTTACATTCTTTCAACTATAACTTCTGTACCTGTTATAGGAGTGCAGCCAATATGGGATCAAGTTGTTGGTCATTTTCTTGAGGTAACTTTCAGGGTTTCAACTATGTTTTGTCAATGTTAATTCAGTTTTTCTGACAAGATAACATTTTGCAGCTCATTGATAACTCCAATCAGCATGTACGGAATATGGCACTTGATGCATTAGACCGATCAATATCCTCTGTTTTAGGTTCAGAGCAGTTTCAGGAATCTTTGTCATCTGGATACAGTAGCTGGTCTCAAGATGTGCGTTATCTCCCCTTTCCTTTTTTCCGGGGTTGATGCCCTGTATATAGATGTGAATAAGAAATATTACTAAAAGCTCTCCATCTTTCTTTCTCTAGATCGGTGCAACAACGACAGAGACAGGATTGCTTGAATGTGCTGTCATATCTCCTCTAGGGATTCTTTACTCTTCTAATCAAAGCATTGATGTTCGGGCCACAACTTTGAAAATTCTTCTGCACGTTTTGGAGGTGACTTGGTATTCCTGACAGCTAGTGAAGCTTTACTGGCATTTCTAATCTATATAAATCTCCTTTGATCTGACAATTTATACCTACGATTCTCTATTTCAGAGATATGCGGACAAGTTGCGCTTCAGTTGGCCAGATATTCTTGAGATGTTGAGGTCTCTTTCTCCTCTCTCTCTCTAACATGTGTACATGCCTTAAGCTGTGTCATTGTCTATCTAACTTTGCTGTCCTTTTTCCTGCTATATTGTCAAGATCTGTGGCAGATGCATCAGAGAAGGATCTTGTTACTCTGGGTTTCCAGGTTAGATATTGAATCTCTTCTCTGAAAAGAATACAACTGTTTGCTTTTCTTCTGGGGTTGGTGATGAGGTTTTTTATTTTTGTAAGATTTGGTAGGACCACAGCCAACTGCTCTAAAAGCTTAAGCTGATAGAAGAAAGCGTGGTTTAATATTTATATATTCCAACACTCCCCCTTACGCTTAGTCTGGTCTTTTTGACCAGTACTAAGCGTGGAAATATTCATTGGGGAGGCAAATAGGGGCCTGGAAAGATTTGAACTCGGAACCTCCTGCTCCGATACCATGTAAGATTTGGTAGGACCACAGTCAATCGCTCTAAAAGCTTAAGCTGATAGAAGATGGCGTGGTTTAATATTTATATATTCCAACAATTTTTATTTTTTTGTTTGGTTTTGTTTGGGGGAAGGGGGGGGGGGGGGGGAGGTTGATTGTGTACAATATGTCGAGAGACAGATATGGCGCACCATCACCTTTTTGCATGCAAAAATTCTTATTAACTGGTGATGGCATTTATTTTCTATGTTTTCAATCAAGAGAAACATTATGCTTGGGTTGTTGGTTCTTTCTGCAGTGCAAAAGCTTATGAATACCTATTCTATGTAAACATAGGCGCATCTCTGATTTTTATTGGCATTTGAAAACAGAGTGGAACAATAGTTATGGTCAAGAAAAGATTTGCCGGTTCCCTCGCCAACTGCGTCACTTTAGATAATAGCTCTATGTAAAAGTAAATTGGTGCTCTTAAGGAGAGCTTACTACAGACAATGGTGCTTTTCGGGGAGCATCAGTTCCCTTTTCATTTCCCATTATATCCTTAGTTCATTCCAATTCCACGCTACCCTTCATTCTTCCCAATCTACTATCACCTCCAATTTTCTACATTATGTCTTTCATGATAGCAAAGGTGCTGATTCAACAATTTATCGAGTGGCTACTGTAGCGTGTAGTTTTTCTGTGCACTCACATTGGTCATGGCTCATATTATTTTCTTTTTTGCCCTGTTTAGTTCATATGTTGCTCATGGCATTCATAGTAATAGTAATGTGTTGATTACCTTACTCAATCCTTTATTGGAAATTAATAATGCAATCATTTGTAGTAGTTTAAATTAGTAACTTGACGTAGCTTATATTTGTCACATGTAGAGACATACATTTTTATTTTCAACCGGCCACTTTACATGTGATAATAGGTTCAACTATCTCCTATGTTGTTTCTTCCGCATATTGTTTTCTACTGGTTGTTGATTGAGAACATATAATCATTCTTGGAGATTTGTAATCTAATTAAACCAATAGTTAATCATGAAGTTTCTTTGTCTCACTTTCATTATGATGATTCTATTCATACTGTTAAAATATTCCTCAACACTCAACTGTGGGGTTTCCTTGGGTTTCATATACATGTATAGAGCTAGGTTTTGCTTTAGGGTCTCTTTTTGCACGTGGCTATCTGTTTGACAACCCCACATGACAGTTATAGTCCGATTTGTGCTTGACAACGGTTGTGTTTAAGTCTCCCACTTGATTGTCAATTGGCCTTTTGCACAGGCTGTCTCCCTTGACCTATTGAGTTAAGCTTTTAGGTGGAATGTTTTAACACGTACTCCGAAAATATAGCACAAAGAAATATCTAAACGACACAAAACATTTAAATAAAATGAAAGCAGGAGTTAGAGATGTATATAAGTTTGCATTCTCTTGTGCCTAAGGATTTAGATAGAGATTATGAGAGACCTAAATTATTGACCAAAATTAGTACTTCAAAAAAATTCCAGTTAAGTGGTCATGTCTTAGTCATTGAATAATCATCACACAACCTTTTATTAGTCTGTTTAGTCACCTAATAATTGCTAAGTTGTGCCAAACTTTAACTCTTAAGTAATTTAAGTTGCTTACAAAGTAAATTCCAGCAAGGAATCATAAATTTGTCATTTTCCCTGTATGAGGAGATGTTACTTCAAGTAAAGTGACTAATCCTTTTTTTTTGGTCCATTTTGCATCATGAAAAGAATAATTTGCAGCAAGCAATGAAATGGTAACTATACGCCATAACTTTTGTCATGCATCAATGTGATTAATATGTGTTGTTCCTGGCATCAACATCTGTTTGGACCCCCTTGTGCCCTATGGGTGATTACCTATAAGAAATGATTAATTTGTGACGACTTTCATGAAAGTACAGGTGTATCCTTCTAAAATAATCAAGTGGCACGAAAGTTGGTTAATTGCATTCAATTTATTTCAATGAGGTACATTGGTGTCATAGGGAAGCATATTAAAATGACTAATACATCATACATTTGCAGATAATTGCACGAGAATGATAAGTACCACTGGAGTGAACTGCCATCAGCATGCCTCTTACTTTTGGAAGATGAGATTTAAAATCATAATGAGTAAAACTAAAAATTATCCACAATAATCATAGTACAAGTGAACATATAAATTTTCATTAGTTTTAATCAATTAATCTATAACTGCAAGAGTTTTAATAGCTCTTTTAGTATCTGTAACATGTGCATGTAATGTGTATATTTGAAAGGTGATTATTTGGTTAGATACTTTAGCTCTTTGGGCAATGTCGAGTTAGAACGAACATTAGAATAAAAGTTGGTCCCTCCCATATTCAGATGAGAGGAATTCATTGAAGTTGTTTGGACACGTCAAATGACAAATTCAAATGTTTTAATAATAGACATGTCTTAGACGTGGATGCAACTAGTGGGTTTCTATTGAAAATTGGTACTATCCAGAGCTCGATTGTATGGGAGGATATGCGTAAATGTAGCGAACTCCGCTTACTGGAAACGAGCTTGATTGATGTTGCTCTTACTAATGATCAAGATTTCATGGGTGCAAGTCACATAATATTTGACTGTCACTAAGAAGCTTTGTATGGGGCGATGCCCCCTTGTGAGATATTGCTTCGATACTTTTTCAGAGAAGAAAGGAAAGCAGAAATTAGCTCTTCTACTTCCCCTACACCCAACAATATACTTTTCTGTGGTTCTGCAGAAATTCTGGCCCTCGTTGCTGTAAATGGTCCATTTATTCAATTAGATCTCTAAAAAGTGCCAAATTTGTTTGTGATGTTCATCTGCTTTCTAGTAGACATTTGGAATCAATTGAATAGAGAGAATGGAACTCTTTAAGTCAAATATCATATTTAGAGGAGAACTGAGAAGAAAGTAGGACAATTTTGGGAGGTTTACATTTTTCACATATAAAAACTGCATGCTAGTAAAGGTAGCATTACCATGATCTGTTGACTGAGTTTGCAAGTGGAACAGCTCATAGTCCTGAAACGCAACATTTATTAGCATTCTTCCTTGCCATTATCTTTTGCAATCGTGATCACTGTTTGATTTAATTCCTTATTTACATGGCAAGGGCTGGATTTCACTATTCAGTGTGGCATACCTTATAGAGTTGCACCATAGTGAAAAGATGTTGCTTCATTGCTAATGTATGAAAAGTTAATTTTGGTCTTTTTCTTAATTATTCAATCTCATTGCGTTGCTTGTTTGCAGAGCCTTCGTGTTATTATGAATGACGGGCTTTCAACTTTACCAGCAGAATTCCTACCAGTGTAAATACTGAACTTATGCTTTGGAGAATCGACATTTATATCTAGCCCATTTTTTTGGGATGTCAATGTACAATGGCAGCTGTTAATGTAAATGCATAAGCATTTGCAGTTTAAGAAATTAATTGTTGAAATCTGGAGATTTCGAGGAGTATGCTATGCAGTTAAGAGGCTGTTTGTTTGGCAAGAAATTCCAATACAGGATTTAGACCCCAATGGGTGCCTAGTGTTGGCTACCACCCCAGTGATGTCAAAAAAAAATTTCGTTCTTTTTTTTTTTTTCAAACTGACGCGAATATTGGTGGAAGTTGTTTTCATATGAAAAGTTAAAGTACATATCCCAAATTGTTTAGCTGTTAAGCTCTAAATATTTTCATTTAGTAAAACTTGTATCTATCGAAATATTTGACTTGGCTAACAGATGTAGTTGGAAACATTAATTGCTCATTTCTGATCAACATGTGAAGGACTTTTGCGAAAGTGCCAACTCTGTTATACTTGAATATGTCTGCTTTTTTTTTTTTAAGAAAGAATGTCTGCTTTCATCTTACTTGGCAGATGTATTGACGTTAATGGAGCATATAGTGCTCAGAAGACAGAGCTGAACATTAGCCTGACGTCAATAGGCCTCTTGTGGACTGCTGCTGATTTCATAGCAAGAGGGATTAGCCAAGAAACCTCTGAGGAAAAGGAGAGGGAAGCAGGTCCATTTTTAAATTTTAAAGTTCTCTTTCCATCCTTTTACCCTTTTAATATAATCTAAAAGCTCTGCTCTTGTTTTCCTTGACCTTAGGACGGGGAGATGTGCAAAATGTTCGAAGTCAGTGGATGGTGAAGAGAGTTTAGATGAGACTAGTGTTGCATCCAGCAAAGAGAATGATGAGGCTTCTTCAAAAAGTACAGAGGGTCGTGACAAGTTGCTATTCTCTGTTTTCTTGTTACTTCAGAAGCTTGGAGCTGATGAGAGGCCGGAGGTATGGTGATGGACTGAATAATGTCATATTTGCTCTCAAGACTTGGCCCTTTCTTTGATTGGCTTCTTCATGTCCTGTTTTCTGTTTCTTTCTGTCTCTGTCATTTCGTATGTCTCTTTAGTTGTGCAGTCTCTATTATAGACATCTTATTCTAATCGAACAAGCTATGGTGCTTAGCCGACAAAGTTTTGGTGGTTTTGGGAATCAGTTGTGATTATGATTATGGTGGTTTTTGAGGAAAATGGAGATCATAACTCGGGTCGGCTATTTGAATCTTTTTAAGCCATTGTGCTCGATTTTTTATGAGCTTCCTGAAAATCCAAATGCTTTATATTATTCCTCTGGTGTCCTTCGATTTCTCTTTCCCCTTTTAATCCTCTGTCTCTGTCACGTTGCAGCATCTCTTCACCGGATCAATGGAAAGCCTACATTATATATCTTTCTAGTTCTTTTGACCTTTGTCTCCATTTACTAATCACATTTCTTCACTGGACCATCCAGAAGCCTTCATTCTTCATGAATCTCAAGAAACTTCTCTCGTCTTATACTCGATTGAGGCCACATGAGTGAAGTTCTTTCTCTCCTGCCTTCCCTTCTAGTTTAATCTCCCTAAAATTATATAGTTTGAATAGAATCCTCTAAATATTGAGTTAGCAGAATAATCCCTATACATTTTCAATGTTATCCTGCATATTGGAGTTCAGTATGCAGTATGTCTTTTTCCTTTGTTTAACTTTGGGAAACTTGCTGTTCGTATGTCCACGTATGAATCTGTGTTTTGTGTTGAGGAGGTTTCCATTCAATAGTACTAGGATTATTAGATAGTATTCTACAGGATTGTTGGGCTATTTTCAGATGTGATGTTGAGATATGATCAATTGGATTCTTTATGTGCTTGATTTGAAATACAATCATTATTTTGTTAGCAATAGAAAATTATGTTGGACTAGTTCAGCAATCATGATATATGTACCCATATTCAAAATGCATTTCACATATGATGTCGTAAATAAAATCATTATTACTTGTAGAATATTTCCTTCGGAAGAGGTAGCATTCTGCAACTGAACAAGTAGAAGGAATTGTAGCATCCATGTATACTAATGTGGGTGTCAACAGAAGAGGTAGCATTCTGCAACTGAACAAGTCTTCAACTGCATTTCTCTTTTTCAATCATTCTTCTTGGATCCTTCTGTTGACACCCACATTAGTATACATGGATGCTGCAATTCCTTCTGACCTTGAGTTTTGTGGATTGTTTTCTACATATAGTGTGCTTTTCATCCTCTTAGGTCAAGGTAGGAATTCATGGCAAATATATAATAATGCAACCAGAGTTCAGTTTTTTTTTTTTTTTTTTCATATATTTAGTTCACGGAGGAAGGGCCGGCCTCGGCTCAAGCGGTAAGCTTGCTTGCCGTGGTGTGTCGAGTCGAGGGTTCGAATCAGCCTCTCTGCAAAATGCAGGGGTAAGGCTGCCTAGAGTATTCCCTTCCCCGGACACTCACGAAGTGGGTATTTGAACTGGGTCGGCCTTTTTTTTATATTTAGTTCACGGAGGCTTATCTGGATTATAGTCTTGCTGAAGAAGTTTTTAGACGTAGCTCCCCCTTCTCATTGAGCTCATGCGCACGTTTCTTTGTTTCCACATAATTTCTTCCCTCTCGAGAATGTTTTTTATCCACCATGTATAGTGTATCAACGAAATCGGTTGTTCCTTATACTCGCATCGGTAACAATCCTGCATTTTAGGTGAGAAATTCAGCTGTCAGGACACTGTTTCAAACTCTTGGCAGTCACGGACAAAAACTCTCCAAAAGCATGTGGGAGGATTGTCTTTGGAACTATGTCTTCCCTATGTTGGACCAGGCATCCCATATGGTAGTACATGATTTCGAGGTTATACTTAAAGCATCGTTATAGTCTCTGTTGATGAAATGTAAATTTTGTGAAGGCTGCAACCTCATCAAAAGATGAATGGCGGGGAAAAGAACTTGGAACAAGGGGAGGAAAAGCAGTTCACATGCTCATTCATCATAGGTACTCCTTGACATTTTCATTGTCAATGAAGTTTACATCCTATGTCATCTAAAAAACCTGTACATACTAAATTTTGATGCAGTCGTAACACGGCCCAGAAGCAGTGGGATGAGACACTTGTTCTGGTCCTCAATGGGATATCCCGTATTTTACGATCTTTCTTCCCCTTTCTCAGGAGCTTAAGCAACTTCTGGTCTGGTAAGCTTATAGGCAACCAAATTGTAGTTTCTTTAATCATGATTTCCTATACTGGTACTTGGAAGTACTGTTTCCCAAGTGTTTATTGATTTCAGTTATTTTAAGGGGATTGCTTTCTACAGGATGGGAGTCTCTGCTCATTGTTGTCAGAGATAGCATTTTAAATGGAAGCAAAGAGGTCGCCCTTGCGGCAGTTAGCAGCCTGCAGATGACGGTTGTATCTCATTCTCTCAAGGTGATCTTTAATTCACCGATATTGGTTGGCCAAAAAAATCACTGTTCTTTGAATAATTGAAGTAGAATTGATCCTCAGCTAGCTTTTATTGTTTTAGTTTCTCTGTTTCATTGAAATGCCAAGAGAAGCAATGTCGTAATTTTTAATTTGCGTGCAACAGGGGAACTTGCCAATGCCTTACCTTACCTCAGTACTTGAGGTCTATGAGTTTGTTTTCCAAAGGTCACCTAGCTATGGCGTTAATTCCACTAGCAAGGCAAAGCAGGAGATTTTACATGGTCTTGGTAATGTACCTGGCTCTATAATAGAATCATTCTTTGCACAAATCATGTCAATGTCAACGATTATCTTTTTCTTGGGTTGATTTCAGGATATCATTAAGCAGAATTATTTCTGTGAGATCCTTACAGTCGTATCAAAATCACAATCTCGACTTTCGTTGACATCTCCATGTCTGTTTGATCTTTTCACAGGGGAACTATATGTTCAGTCACGGAGTATGTTTGACAGTCAAATGTACACCCAGTTGCTGGCAATTATTGATCTGGCAATTAAGCAATCCATGATGGGAAGCGAAAATGTTGAAACTGACATTGTACGTTTGATATGCTCTCTTGCATTTCTCCTCATATCTCAGTTTAATTGACTGAAAACTCTCAAGGATGCTTTTTAGTGCCTTCTCCTTTCATATATGCATGTTTTGTTTTAGTATTTTGAAGTTTGAGTGGTGAAAACTAAAAGGATTGATCATCATCCATGTGGTTTTTGCCTGAGATAATCTCAATCGGGACTGAATTTTATGGTTTAAAACAGCGAAACCTGGAAAAGATAATTCATGAGGTTGTTGTTTGCTTTACTGATCGAGAAGTCTGTTTTGTGACAGCTTTTAGATCCCTATCTTGTAAAGCAGTCTTTGTTTCTTTTGATTTTCTGATCACGTTGACTTCCACCCCTTCTTTGTCTAATTATTGATTTTGTCTCTTCTTGAAAAATGGAAATTAAAGTTCTATTTCTACTCCTTAACAGAAGAAATGAGTGAAATGATGTTCTTATGCGTACCCCTTTGGTAGACACCATTTGTACAGGGGAGGTGGATGAAACTCATGATACCATCATTTTTATAAGATGTTGTCCGTCATAGCAAAGACTAGAATATAGTTAACTTATGTTCCACATGCTTCTGCCTTATGAGATTTCATTTTATGTTATCCCTTCCACTTCAACCCATGGTCTTTGTGTGTTTTCTCAGTGATTACCCTCAACTGACCAAAACAGAGCAAATTTTGTGCATCCTCTTTCTGCTTATTTGTTTGTGGAGTATTCCTGGGTGCCAATTTGTCGTGGCTTTCAATTTTACCTGGCTTCGATCATCATTCTACCGTTTTCTTTGATAGCTCTCTGTTCTATCATCATTTCTCCAGGGAAATATCTCACCTATTCAACGTGCTGTGCTGGAAATTTTGCCCCTTTTACGTCCAACTGAACAGTTTTCTTCATGGTGGCTGATCTTGCTCCGAGAGATCTTGCATTATCTCCCACATCCCGATGAATCACTGCGAAATGAGGAAGAAGAGTTTAAGAGAACCAATGCTCCTGATGGAAATCAAGGTAAATTGGGAGTTACATCAAACTGTTTGTGTAAAAGTTGAAGTTGGAGAACAAACTGTTTTTATGTTTATGTCTCTTTTCATAATGTCCACGTAGAGACCAGAAGTGAGACACCCAATGGCGTTGCTTCCACTTCATTAAGCAAAGCAGAACCGGATAGTCCTTCAAGCAAGAGCAAACCGATGTGTATCTCAAGTAAAGTGTTCCCAGAAAAGGTCATACCTGTGTTCGTAGATCTCTCTTTACATGCTCCGACAGTTGAGAAGCACATCATACTTCCAGAAATTGTTGAGAGTCTTGGGAGGTATAAACTGTTGTATCTTCTGTAGTTCTCTACGTATCTTTTAATGAATAACCTTCTTGTGCAGCTTGTTGAATGGTTTACACTTGTTTGCGTTGATAATTATTTTGACCACTTTCATTCAAGGAGGAAGCTTGGAGTTTAAGTTTGACCAAAACTACTTGGTAGGATGCTTTGATGCATGTACATACTGACTGTAAACTTGGAAAAATATGATTCTCTGTCATCTGGGCCAAAGTGACTTTACCAGCATTTATGGATTCTAAGGGTTCAATGGTTGCACAGGCTCATTGACGGAGCAACAGACTTGGCTCCTTCTTTTCTTGAACATGCAATCTGTAGAGTTGTGTTTCACTTCATACTGATTGGTAGTGAGTATTGACCAAATTGGAGCATAAAAATCTGTTTTCCTGTTCTTTCAGGATTCATCTGTCGCTAACAAAAGAGCTTGTTCTTTGCTTCCAAATTGGACATGTCAGCAATAATTAGCGTGACAAATAATTGCTTAAGATTAGAGCAACGGGAGCGATGTATTATTGAGATCTTGAGATACAGGTTAAGGAATGGGAGACCTTACGTGGGTTTTATGGGACTGCTGTTACTGTGCTTTGCTATCATTTTCAGCATCGACAAGTCGAGGCCTGGACACGCAACATTCTTGGGCCTGATTGCTTACAATTACGCAAAAGGGAAAAGTAATTTTTTATTTTCCTGCTAAAAAGAAAATAATAATAAAAAATTGTGTGAATTTACTTGTCAACAACGAGTGTTCTTAATTTATGGGAGTTCTGGATTTTAAAAAAGTCTAGTGTGTGAGTTGCAAGATTTATATTAAGCAAAAAGTAGAAAGGAAAAGAAAAATCCAGACGGATCTTTTGTATCAACACATAGATCTACAATTGAGAAACTGTTTATAATGTTTTCATGCAAATGGTCTCTCCATACATAGCGTCCGCTACTATGGTGAGTCCTGGGAATGACTTTCTACTAGAATCAGAGTACCACAAAGATTCTTCTGGAATTACCTTTTTCCATACATGAAGCATTAGGAGCTTGATGCTTGTGTTTGAGTATGAGTCTGCCCCAATGGGCTGACATGGTAGGAAAATATTATTTGAGGGGGTAAATTTGCCGGTGTTCGTTGTTCTTTGAGGTAACTTTCACTTTAGTCACTGTATACTTGAATTTAATTCTGATTGATTCCTTTTGGCTATTTTGAGGTTACTGTCCTAATCTATAGTTCATGTGCATCATGTGCTTGCTTGTGTGTTTCTTTTTTAAGTCATGTTCACTGGCATATGAGGTTGATTCTTTGCAAACAAGATGCCACACTAACAGCACATGAGTGAAAAACCTGGAGGGTTGGGAAGGTGTGGGAGGGGGGAGAGAGCTTGAGTCAGTGTTGCATGATTCTTGTCTAACAATCACTGACACTTTCCATGGTGGAGCAAGGCACTGCCTCATCTCTCTTTTCTTCCTTGCTTTTTTTTTGTTTTTTCTTTTTTGGAGTTCTTTTTCTACTTTTCTTGATATAGGATGAAGCACCTAGTAGATGCCACGCGGGTACCATACTGAAGTGAAAAAAATGTCATCCGTATGTGTGGAGCCTAGAAAGCAAGCTAAACATGTTGTCCATCAAGCAGTTGCCAAAAAACAGCCAAACTGCTTAAATCGAAATTTCAAGACCAGTGCATTTAGTGACGAAATTTTAGTATGGTAATCCATTGGCAAGTCATCTCCGAGTACAATAAGCACTTGTTGAACCTGTGCTGAATCTAGCTGCAAACTTTACATTTCTTATTGTGAGATGAGAGATGTTGCTCATATGTGGAGATTTTCTCTTATGAAGGTGAAATTCGCTTTATCCTATTGAGATTTCTGTTGGAAGCACTACCTTGCTGGAACTCCAGCCATGCATGTAGCGTGATGAAATTTTGCTTTACCTCTTCAACCCAAAATATGATTATTTTAACAAGTCATGTTGTGTTGATTCGCAAAAGGAGCCTCTCTGGAAAACTAGCCATTAGGTTGCCTATGTCAACCTCTCCCCAGACCCTTGTAGTATGGGGAGGCTTTTGCATTGGGATGCCATTTTTTACACTAGTTGTGAGCCTGCTCATGCAGAGATATTAAAGGCGCTATCTTGCTGGGATTCTAGAACATGAATGTAGTGTGACTGGCATAAAAAAGGCATGTGTTTGCCATCTATGGAATGACGTTTCTTCAATTTTATGAATAGCTCAAAGCAGTCAGGTTTTTGTTTGTACGCATATTGACACGATTCGACGTATACATAGAAGCAGATATTGCTTTTAACTCCAAAATGATGCCAATTTAAACAAATTCAGGATAAGTCAATTTTTTTTTCATTGACAAAGGGTGATAATGTCTTGCAATGACGAGCCCATATTTGACACATGGAGATGAGTTAGATCTATCAATCTTGCAAACTGCTGATACTTTTTTTATCTGATAATTATAATGGGTGAAATGACAGGTGCATGAAAGCGAGAAGAGACGATCCATATGCTGGTCTCTGGAGAACAGCGGTTGAAGGTTTCAACCGCATTGTTCTTGATGATGTCAGTAGGCTAAAGATGAACAGTGGCCCTGATGCAAATATTAGTAGACAAGCAAGGGTACGTTTCTGGAAAGAAGTTGCAGATGTATATGAGGTATTCCTTGTAGGTTGCTGTGGACGAGCTCTTCCTACAGATTATCTCCCTGCAGCAGCAGTTAAGGCTGACGAGTCGCTTGAGATGACTGTCTTGAACATTCTGGGTGACAATATTCTCAAATCGCCAATTGATGCGTCAGCTGATGTAATCCTCTCACCCTGGCATTTTGACAAAAATACCTGCAATTAAAGGACTGGTCAGCTGAATAAGAGAAGAACCCATGCCTAAGATTTTATATTTATAGAGTATGTTAAAAGATTGAAGGGATACTTGGAACTTGAAGTCATAATCCCAACAGTAATCAGGATACATCGGTTGATGCTTCAATCCAGTTGATAATGTCCGTTCTGCCTTGAATCTTCAGCTTAATATGAACTTCGAGATCTGTTCTTGCTAGTTATTTCTATTGAGGGAAACCAGCATGGTTCACATAACTATTTTGAAATTCATGTCTCTTCCATTTAATTCTAATAGTTGAACAGCTATTTGGGTTGTGGAATTTTTACCGTCTTCTATATTTTGGGTTTCTGTTTATTTTTGTTATTGTTATTATTAAATTTTTCTTTGTGTGTGTGCGTGTGGTTGGTTTGATTTGGGAGGGAGGGTTTTTTTTTTTTTGGGGTTTTGGGGGGGAGGGGTTGTTGTGTTGTCAATAATGGTTAAGTAGCTGAAGTTGGCTCCATTATTAATTCCATGTGAGATGACCCCTAACTGGTAGTTTCAGATTCACAATCTCTTGAATATTCTCGTCTTCTCTTTGTGTGTTTTTAAATTATAAATCGCCAAATGCATGAGAGCGCTCAGTCGTGCCTGGAGCTGTATTCTGTAGGTAATTTTTTCTGTTCTAATTTATGCAGATATTGCAACGACTAATATCCACCTTGGATCAATGTGCATCACGCACATGCACTTTGCCTATTGATACAGTGGAGCTGATGCCTCCTCATTCTAGCAGATTTTCCTTGACTTGTTTGGAAAAGTTATTTGCATTGACCAGGTAAGTGTTTTCTGTTTATAGTTTATCCTTTCAGCATGTGATCAGTCTGTCATTTATGAAGAGGCACCTTTGGTGTCCTCATACTGGTGTTATCAAGTCATCTCTAAGTTTCTGTTGATGACATTGTTCGCTGATATATTCATGCAAAATGTCTCTCCACTCCAAACTCAAAGCTGCAACTCATGAAATCGCCATATGCTGATAAAATTGTCCACAATAATCGAGACCCTTTCCTTCAAGGTTTCCATTCAAGTGAGTTATCTGATATGACTATGGCTCCCCCTTTCATGCAAAATGTCTCTCCACTTCAAACTCAAAGCTGCAACTCATGAAAGAACCATATGCTGATGAACTTGTGCACAATATTTGAGACCCTTTAGGTTGCCGTTCAATAGGTCTATCTGATATGACTATGGCTCCCCCTTTCAGAGGTGTTGTGCATCTTTGGCAAGAATATCCCCTCGAAAGGCCAGTTCAATGTATATGGCTGCTCATGAACTAACACTTTCCTTTTCTTGTCAGTTATGACAGTGAAGCTCGCAATTGGAACTCAATATCATCAGACATCAGTAAAATATCAATCATGGTCCTGATGGCTAGATGCGACTATATTTTGCATAGGTTTCTCATTGATGAAAATGACTTGGGTGCGTGACTCATAATACTCATGAATGCCTTACTGTGAACATGTGGAGTATCACTTTTGTTTGGCTATCTGATAACATGGCTTTGTTCATGCAGGTGATCGTCCACTGCCCACAGCTAGGTTGGAAGAGATGATTTATATTCTAAAACAATTGGCACGTCTTGTAATCCACAAAGAGACAGTGTGCGTGCTTCCTTTACATCCTCACTTGAGAAGAGGCCTAGGGGCAGATGACGACTATAACCGACGCGCCCATCTTCTTGTACTTTTCCCATCTTTTTGTGAACTGGTCGCATCAAGGTGAGACTCCTACAAAGCATCTTGTATGTGTAAAAGTAGCTGGGAATTATGGTTGTGATTGCTCCTATATGCATCATATAGAGCCTTTTTCCCTCATCAATTAAATATCATGCGGAGTGCATGGATAGAGTTTTGATTTATGTGCATGCCAATGCATGACTTAGTCATAATGGCATTGAATTTTTTTAGTGATGTAAACTGCATCATTTTGCATGCAAAATGTTACTGCCTGCGAGTCCTTGGGAGGGACACTTGGTGCAAATCTTTTTATAAAAGAATGATCTATCTTTACATTGATCTAGAGGGAAAACACAAATCAAATCACGAGCTAGTCCCACCATGTAATCTTGATAATCATAGGGAGTTTTTTATGCTTGCTTCTAAGTTCTGACAATTGAATGTGCAGAGGATCTCGGAAGGTTAACTTTGTAGTTACCATTTTTTTCACCTGAATACTCGCCTAAATGTGTTTCTCACATTCTCTTGCTTAGTGATAACAGCAAACATCTCACTGCAGCCACAAACATTAAAAACACGCTTGCACACAATGCGCACCACACAATGTGCTGGTTGTCATGCCGATAACAAATAAATTAATTTGAATTCCGAAACATTTGACTCATGCACCATTCCACATGCAGGGAATCTAGGGTACGGGAGTTAGTGCAGGTGCTCCTAAGGCTCATTGCCGAAGAACTTGCTCTTGGAAAGTTTCAAGCCTTGACAGGACTAACTCCTCTATGACATCGCCGAGTGCATCAGGATTTTGCCGTGGACCTTTAGGTCAAGATTTCTCCCCGTTTCCGGCCATTTGTGCCCAAATCTGTATGTTGTACTGTGGTATCGTATAGAAACATGTACATTTCATGC
The DNA here is from genome assembly GCA_021437795.1 of Rhodamnia rubescens. NCBI lineage: Eukaryota > Viridiplantae > Streptophyta > Magnoliopsida > Myrtales > Myrtaceae > Rhodamnia > Rhodamnia rubescens. The sequence continues at coordinate 437,557 of JAILYA010000006.1, read as the reverse complement.
TTTCGATTCAATGAGAGCATGGTTTTGTATTGGTTGCTTGATTTGCTGTAATGTCATATTGATTTTGTTGCCCCAAATTTAATGAGTATAGGTTTTTTGTTGTTTTTAATCTGTCGTATGTAACTATTATGCCCAATTTTATACCACTAAAGATATTGGACTCTTGCTTAGTTTAGCCGTTCTAGTTCGACAGCAAACGAAAGCAATTTTGAACTTTTTATTTATTTATTTGAATTAGCTTTTTTCCTCATTCGAAATCATAATGTGAACACAGTCGAGTGAAAAGCCCTTGACCCCTCAACTTCAATTTATGTCATTTTGAACGAGTTTAATACTATCTGAAAATACGGTGATAAGTCTTGAGAGAGATTTTTCGCACAAAGTTCACTGTTTCTCAGGTTGGTTATCAGAATATTTACTTAAGCTCTATTTGTTTCACGAAAAAATGAATGATTTGAAATATATATAATTAAAACGATCACTTATATCGATTGCAAAAATGAATGAATCGAAAAAATAAATTGAAGATGTTTAGACATAAATTATTGTCGACAATGAAAATATTTTTTATTGATTAATTCTTGTCAAGTAATATAAGCGATCAATTTAAGAAAAAATATCTTTTAAAGTATTTATTTTTCACGAAGTAAACGAAGTGAATAAAATCATTCATTTTTTTGTGGTGGTTCAGGATGAACATGGTATGCATACTTTTCATCCGCGGCGTTATCGCGTCTCTTTTGTTGACTCAAATATGTCACTTCAAGTTTGTTGAATTGCATTCTCATGGATCTTTTCTCCGGTGACTTTTGGTACTTTCTAAGTGACTAATCAAACCTTCGATTGAATTTCACGATTCAGTTTTGACATCGAAAAACCTGATCTAGGCCTTTTGCTCAACAAAATATGTACTCCACCTAAAATTTGAGTTTTCATTTTCAGCTGAGAAGTCAAGTCATTCACTCAACCACTGCATGTTTTAAACCATTCAAAAAGACTAGATTAGTTAGTTGACTATAATGATTCAAGTACCGTTTGGTTTTTTTGAGGAATCCGAGTTGTCCGAAATGCCGTGCACTTGGATGCCACCGGTGACAAAGTTATTTTGAGATAATTTTTAGAAAAGTCCCGAACTTATTATATAGTGATCGATTTAGTCTTAAAACCTTTGAATTGTGCTAACTTAGTCCCAATCGTTTTGATGATTTGTTAATATAGTCATCGACCTTTTCATAATTTGTTAATGTAGTTCTTCACGCTAATTTTGGTTTGAAATCATTGAGGTGGCACTCTAGTCGGTGAAGGTCATCTTGCGTAGCACAATCAATGTTGATGTTCCTTTTCTTATTTTCCCTTTCATTTGTCTTTTTTATTTTTTATTTTTATGATTTCCTTATTTACCTCGGCATCCAAGCCGAGGGAAATAAGAAAAAAAAAAAAAATTTCAAAAGAAAATTTGAAAAATAAATTGCAACAATCGTTCATGTTAGCATTGACTCTTAACAACTTAGATTGCTGGTGTCCATATTATCGAAATTTTCCCAATATTGGCCAAAAGGACTAAATTGGAAAATTGTCGAAACTTCTAGGATTAAATTAGCACAACTGAAAAGTTTAAGACTGAATTAATTACCGTACGATAAGTTTAGGACTCTTTAGATAATTCTCTCCGGTTATGAAGAGTAGCATGAATTTGATTGTACCTTTTCTTTTGGTCGAATTATTGTACCTTTTGAAATGTCTATAACGTTCATGTATTTTCTGATGGACTTCACTATGGTCTGAACGGCATTCTAAAACTTGGGGGAAGCATTTCCATATTGGATAAGTACAAACTAATTTAGCTGAACAAAGATACAACACTTAACCCTGTTGAGGGCAATTTGCATTTCCATCGAGAGAGTTCAAACAGAAAAACAAAGATAAGAAAGAGCAATTCATAGGGCAATAACAACAAGACCTTGAGGGTGACCCGAGCGCGCTATTTTATCATCTTGCACACACCAATCACTTGCTCTGATTGAGCCTCGCTGCCGCCGCCACTGAGGCTGCAATGCCTGTGGGATGAGTATTCAAATTTGGGTCATTCCTCATCTCGGCACCGGCCACTCCCTCCGCATCTCGGCGTGACGCCGGTTTATCTGATGGCAGCTTGGAAGTTGCATCCTGCAAGGGAATTGCTGTCACACATCGTGTATGTTGAATCGTTGATTGATACAAGAAAAAAACAAAGATCAACAAGACAAAGAAGTTGATTTGAAGCTTATAGCTCCATGTGTGGCTCAAAACAAGAAGAAGGATCATATGATTTATTTGGCCTCTAGAGTAATTTACTACCTCTTTTCGCCCTTTGGGCCAAATGCAGTACCTGTTTTGCTGATTAACTTGCAAGAGCAATGGGAAGATTTATAGTAATTATACCCCCAAAATGTCGGCCAATGTGGTCTTGTCCTCATCTAGAGGAGTCCTAGCGTTAAGATGGGCGGCCGATTGAGCGGCAGCAGCGACTCCTCCTGGAACTATGGAGGTGCGGCCCGTCGCTCTAACTTCTGCCGCCTGGATTGCAGCGGCGTCACTCCACTCTACGGGCTTCTGCCCGGCTGTCAGAGCGGCGGCCTCGAGCGCTTCCCCGATGGTGATAGAACCATCGCCGTACTTACTATCATCAGTCTGATAGATCGAGGATGGTGTCATTGTCGGGATGGGAGAATGGCGGCTGTATTGATTAACAACCTGCGAAAATATGATACGAAACAAATGCCCAGATCATCTTATAACGAGCTGAAAAATCATCGAACATAATGTTGAATAGCCCAAGATTCACTTCATTCACAACATCAACATGAGATATATATGATCATGTACAAATGTAACATGTTTATAAGAAATCGCCCATCCTTAAATATACGTGAACAACCTTGGTGGTCGCAGGAGCAATTATTTATATAAACCTAGGATCCAATAAATCAATTCAGGAAAATGTTCAATCATCACAATTTTGGGCTTATGTATGGAAGTGGAATATGCGTAGAGTGCACAAAAATGCCATATGCAAAGATTGTTTACCCTCTGATTAATTAGTAGACATATCGCTCGTATGCTCGATGAACATTTACCTCACATGTGAAATTAATCGAAACATAGGTTAAGACGCTTCACGAGATAGGGGATCTACATCTTATGCATGTACTTTCGCAATCGGTCGTGTATTTCGTAAAATGCAATTGACTGGACATATGGAATAAATTATGATTCATCAAACCTGTCCACCGACAGACTCGGTTATCACGCGTCGACAAGGAAGATCGGCCTTAGTGATGGTCCCTCCATCTTCGCTAGTGATTTCGGTCATGTCGTCATGGCCCACGAGCCCGGCCCTCTTGTTGTGTGTCGCCACTGACTGCATGGCGGCTGCCGCGCCGACCCTCCTGGATCTGGCCAAACACCTCATTCTCCGCCGTCTGCATCATCACCGCATCTCTAGGCTTGACCGGCTTCTCCTTGAGCTCACCGCCAACAGCAAAGAGGTCGCCGTACTCGTCCTCCCGAGCCCTCCTCTGCTGCTCTTGGCTCATCTTGAAATGTAAGAATTGGACTTACTAGCCGAACAGTTTCTTTGTTTCTAATGGTGTGTTTTGATTGTGTTTCCCTATAGTGAAAAGAAGAGAGATTGGATATATGTGGATGGTTATATATACGTCCGTACGTACGGCGTTGCATGGGAGATGCAGGGTAGGACACGTTGGCTTGGGAGCACGAGTGGCAGCTTCGGAGATTGGCATGACTGGTGCTCCGGGACTTGGGGAATTGTCAGTCACATTGGTGGTTCTTAAGAGAGGATTGTTATATGATGATTAGGAGTTTAGGACAAGTGGCGATTACTAAGTGAATCCGTTTACTTGTTCTTGCTAAAGACATGGGGAGAAAACTTGGTTATTAGGGGAATGAAACATGTAAAATGGATTGAATTGTACAACAAAATTATAAAATCAGATAGGTCCGGATAAGTTTCCATTATTTGTGAATTATATGACTGATCTTTCATAACTTGAACCACTTTAGGGTTCCATTAGTTTCGCGAAAAATTTATGATTTAAAAAGTATTTTCATAAAATCGATAGTTTGTATCATTTGAAATGATTAGTCAATAAAAAATGATTTTATTATCAACAATAATTTACGTCTAAATATTTTTGTGAAGGGCTATAATATTTCTCGCTCTTTGAATTTTTTAAGCGATACAATCGATCCCTTTTTAGGAATCTATCTTTCAAACAGCTTATTTTTTCATGAAACAAACAGTTGATGGTTGATTGAATCTTGTTAAATTGTTTCTTCATGGACACTAGTTAGGACATCATACTTTTTTTTTTCGAAATTATTTTTTTTTTTTTTTTTTTTATTATTTTAATTTTTTTTTATAAAATTTTTTATAATTTATTTTTTTTTAGGAATAAATAATATATTATTTTTTTTTTTTTTTTTTTTTTTTTTTCCTTTTTTTTTTTTTTTTTTTTTTTTTGAGGTCATATTATTTTTTTTTTCTTTCTAAAAGGAAGGGAGGGCACCTCCTCCGACCGAGCGTCGGCATCTCGGCCATGCACATGAGCTCCTCCCCAACAACAAGGTCGTCGCGTTTCAGAAAAACGGACTTCGGCGCGTCAACCCCTTTTTCGGGGCCGCTGCCGCTATGACGCCTATGACACTCTTAATTTCTCGATTTTATACGACGTGGAGACGAACAGTTTTCGCCCCTCATTTTGCAAACTGAAGTGCTCATCGGGCGCCATGAGTCCGAACGGCTCTCTTATTCAGACAGGAGGATTCAACGACGGCGTCATCGCCTCGTAGGGTTTTCACCCCGTGCGATGCCGATTCATGTGATTGGGTCGAGTATCCTGGTTACTTATCTCAACGTAGATGGTATGCCATAATCAAATTCTAGACGGTCGAATTATTATCATTGGTGGGAGGAGGGAGTTTAACTTGAGTTCTACCCTAAAACCGAATACCCTTATTCCACTTCTTCTAGGGGCTTTTTCTTCGATTTTTATTGGAAACTAGAGATGAGAGTGAGAACAATCTATACCCTTTTGTTCACCTTCTTCCTGATGGAAATCTCTTCATCTTCGCCAATACAAGGTTTCGATATCTCTAGATTACAACCACAACAGATGCATTTTCTTTCTTTCTAAAAATAAATCATGATTTGCGGTGGTGCCCGAGAGGTGCATACACACAAGCTGGCCAAGGCAATTTCGTGATAGCAAGTTCCTGTTGTGGGAGGCTTAGGTTTTCGGACGAAAACTCAATGGGCAATGGAAGACATGCCAATTTAGGTTATGGGTGATCTATAATCTTATGGGTGATATGCTTCTTCTACCCTCCGGAGACGTCATCATAGGGAGTGGCACCGCTGGCTGGGAGCTCCCAATCGCCGGTCACTAGACCGGTCATTTACCGGCCGAATGGGAGCCCGGACTGGATTCGGTCATGTCAGCTTTCCAAGTACCGAGACTCTACCACTCGACGGCGATTTTGCTGGCAGATGGGAGAGTGTTAGTTGGAGAAGCAACCCGCATAGATACTACAACTTCACCGATGTGGACTACCCAACAGACTTAAGCTTAGAGGCCTTGAGCCGCCTTATCTATCGGTCGAGCACAGACCATTTCAGCCCCAAATTTCATCACGTGGAACGAGATTCTAATGCTCGGGCAACCCTTTTTCGCTCACCTTCTGGGTGCCCCTCTACTTGTCCGATGACGTTCTATCCGTCCGGATTGTTGCCATTCATTCACCTACAATCTTCACTGGCGATGAACAAGAACAGTGGTGCTTGGTCGGGATGTTCGCATTCACCATTCTGTTTAACAGTTGACAATACCTTGGCCATCGAAATTTTCTGTAGGCATGAAATGAATGATTTCGAGGTCGTCTAGCAATGCGGATCACATTTCTTGAACATGATGCCACTTCATTGTTCCCCATTTCCGCTTCAGACTTCAAGAGCATTTTCAAAGATGTACACAACAAAAAAAAAAATCACAAATTTTTTTTTTTGCTATTAAACCCTTTCGAAATGTAGCTAATTTAATCCTTGATTTCACCTAAACTCACCTTGCTTTCATCCTACCTCTCTCTTTCTAGTTTCTCTCTCTACACACTTCCAACAGTAGTTCTCCAAACGTAATCCTGCAAAAGCACTCTTTCTTGGAGCTGGCAAAAGAATAATATGTCAAACCTGTTCCTACTTATTTCACTGCTCTCCCTTCTCATGTTTCACTCTTTGATCGTGACGTCCGAAATTTTTCCGTTCTTCTATGGCCAGGAAGGCGAGTGGCACCTCCTCCGACCGAGCGTCGGCATCTCGGCCATGCACATGCAGCTCCTCCCCAACAACAAGGTCGTCGCGTTTGACAGAACGGACTTCGGCGCGTCGAACCTCTCTCTTCCGGAGGGCCGCTGCCGCTATGACGCCTATGACACTGCCTTAAAAGTTGATTGCACTGCGCACTCGATTTTATACGACGTGGAGACGAACAGTTTTCGCCCCCTCATGGTGCAAACTGACACATGGTGCTCATCGGGCGCCATGAGTCCGAACGGCTCTCTTATTCAGACAGGAGGATTCAACGACGGCGATCGCGCCCGTGCGGGTTTTCACCCCGTGCGATGCCGATTCATGTGATTGGGTCGAGTATCCTGGTTACTTATCTCAACGTAGATGGTATGCCACTAATCAAATTCTACCGGACGGTCGAATTATTATCATTGGTGGGAGGAGGGAGTTTAACTATGAGTTCTACCCTAAAACCGAATACCCTTATTCCACTTCTTCGGGGCCTTTTTGGCTTCGATTTCTATTGGAAACTAGAGATGAGAGTGAGAACAATCTATACCCTTTTGTTCACCTTCTTCCTGATGGAAATCTCTTCATCTTCGCCAATACAAGGTCGATATCTCTAGATTACAACCACAACAGAGTGGTGAAAGAGTTCCCTCCAATCGCCATTAGCGATCCTCGAAATTATCCTAGCTCGGGCTCGTCGATCTTGCTTCCTATTGACGAGAACAAGGCCATTGAAGCTGAAATCATGATTTGCGGTGGTGCCCCGAGAGGTGCATACACACAAGCTGGCCAAGGCAATTTCGTGAGAGCAAGTTCCTCGTGTGGGAGGCTTAGGGTTTCGGACGAAAACCCCAGATGGGCAATGGAAGACATGCCAATTGCTAGGGTTATGGGTGATATGCTTCTTCTACCCTCCGGAGACGTCATCATCATCAACGGAGTGGAACGTGGCACCGCTGGCTGGGAGCTCGGCCAATCGCCGGTCACTAGACCGGTCATTTACCGGCCGAATGGGAGCCCGGACTGGAGATTTTCGGTCATGTCAGCTTCTCCAAGACCGAGACTCTACCACTCGACGGCGATTTTGCTGGCAGATGGGAGAGTGTTAGTTGGAGGAAGCAACCCGCATAGATACTACAACTTCACCGATGTGGACTACCCAACAGACTTAAGCTTAGAGGCCTTCTCGCCGCCTTATCTATCGGTCGAGCACAGACCATTTCAGCCCCAAATTTCATCCGTGAACGAGATTCTAATGCTCGGGCAACCCTTTTCGCTCACCTTCTGGGTGCCCCTCTACTTGTCCGATGACGTTCTATCCGTCCGGATTGTTGCTCCTTCATTCACCACACATTCACTGGCGATGAACCAGAGAACAGTGGTGCTCAAGTTGGTCGGGGTGTCGCACTTGCCGCCTGATTCGTATAACTTGACCGTGGTTGGGCCATCGACGGCTGAAATCGCGCCACCGGGCTACTATATGTTGTTTGTGGTGCATGCCGGTATACCCAGTTGTGGGAGTTGGGTGAAGATACGGTGAAGGCGGGTCGTGATCTGATGGCGTTCTGGTTTTGCATGAAATAATAGTTTTCGGGTCTGAGAGAGTAATGCGTCCTTAGTGCCTTGTAATTTTATCAAAGAAGATTTTTTTTCGACAGGAAATTACCAAAAAAGGGATTGTCTACTCATCGTTACGGCTCGCATTTCATATAATTTATGAGATTAGTGATTTGTATTTATTGATCCAGAACTTGCTTGACTAATAAGGGGTGTCTCGTCATAAAACAAACTTAGGCACTTTACTTATGGTACTGCATTACGGCCTAAGTCCAGTCGCCTCATCACGTGCGTGTATAACATGGCTCTGTCCATTCAAAAGTTAAAACTGGTAAGAAGTTTGTATCCAATGAAATGAAAGGGGCCTACTTTGGCTAAAACACTTCCCAATAAAGTATTGTGACCATTTTACCCATTATGGGTCCCACATTTTAACATCCTTTGCATTCTCTTGGGATCTGCATGACAACGATTTTAATTCTAAAAAGTGATTTTGATTAAAAAAAAATTATTCTATTCCCGGGATAAATTTTAGAGAATCACAACGTGTTTCTTAGCTAATCGCACAAAATTTACTGTCGTGAAACGAAACGTCTTTGGTAAGTGCACAAAATTTTTGTTCCCAAAATAATTTCTCTTCCTAATTTTTATCATTCAAGTCAAATAATTACGTAGTTATTTTGTGAAATTTCATCATAAATTTCGAATTAATTGAAGATTAATTTATATTGATTCTCTTATCGACATATTGCATATTGCATATAATATTATTTCGTGTTATTCTGTCTGGATTGTCATGCCATAACGAGTTATTTTAAGCTTCAAAAATGATAGACCATGTTGGATTAATATGTGATTTCATATTAGCTCGGGCCTTTGCAGGCCTATAACAAATCACAACGAAGGAATATCAAATTCGATCTTAGTGTGATCAATGGCACGTGCGTGTGTATATGCAAATAGAGTCACCTCCAATTTTTTAGGAAGGTAGATCGAGAACCTTATTGAATGATCGGGAGAAACCGTTCGATTATTCACAACCAGAGAAATTTAGGGTCGAGGAACTTGGTTACTTTGATATTTCCACCGACGGCCTTTCGGCACCGAAGTTGATTGTTTTCTAAACTTGTTTCATGCAAATTTTTAATTCATTTTTAAACCTATGAGGTAAGCCAATGCTAAGTACTCACGTAGGTTATTTTTGTCTTTTTTCAAATTTTCTAAAATTAGACTAAGTCAAAAGCACATAAACCTAGGCAAATCACAACCAATGAAATTAAGTGTGCACTCAATGAATCATGACATTGGTAAATTGCATCATAAGACCCTAATGAAGCCTTAAGGGCTTAGAGAAATGTGGTTCGGGTTTAATTTTAAAGGTATTTATGATTTTCTTAAAAACAATAAAATCTATGAAATCCGAGGAATCTAGGCACAAATTTATGAAAATGAGTTCAAACTAGCCTAATTGAGGCTTCTTCTATTTTTAGGGATTTTCTATTTTTTAGAATATTTTAGATTTTTTTTTTGAATTTTTATTTTTATTTTATTTTTCATTATCTTATATATTTTTCTTTGAAAATGAGATCTCGTTATTTTTTAGGTAGAGTGAAATGTTTAAAAAAACTGAAAGGAAAAAGTAAGAGATGTGTTCCGTTTTGCGATTTTTAAAAGTGATTTTTTTTTCCAAAATCGAATTTTTTTTGCTCTAAAACTATTTTCGAAAATAGAATCGAATCTTTTACGTTACCAAACATGATTCTTATTCTTTTTGTTCCAGAGAACTATAATGATTACCATGCAGACTCTTAATATTTTTTTTCGTTTCTACTTTTGCATGTCCCAATTTCCTTCATCTTCATCATTCTCTCTTTTTCTCTCCTTTTGCTTTCTTTTATTGTATGTTTGAGATGGTTTTTGCATCTTTTTTTTTTTTTGTGGGTGCGGGATAAATTAATTAACTTATGAATATTGGTAAATGTTGAGTAATGTGGTAATTTTCCTTGTGTTGGGTTCGGCTCAATAAAGTCTGGAGGTGTTTCTTCTTATTTTTTCTTCTTTCATCTCTCGCTCTTTTTTTTTTTTTTTGTTTGTTACGAATGGGAAAAGTGGGTATTGAATCATTGCTTGTTACTGTTGAACCCGATTAAAGTTGATGCTTTTGAGGATCTTTAGCGAGGCCTTTTCGCATTGCTGAGTTTCTCTCCTTCTGAGGATTCTATTAATTGAAATTTTCAAAATTTTGTGGGGAAGAGTGGAAAGAAGAAAATCAGATCTTGTCAGATGCTAAACAGTTTTGCTTTCACCAAGTGACAAAATGTTTGTCATCCCATTAACTTTGAACCAAAGCGATATCGACACGCAACACGATAAGATATGCTGACACGTCACTTATCGAAAAATAAAGAATTCTAACACGTTGTGATCTAGGAAGCATCAATCCAAAAAAGGGATTGTCTACTCTTCGTTACAGCTCGCATTTCATATAATTTATGAGAATAGTGATTTGTATTTATTGATCCAGAACTTGTTTGACTAGAAAGGGGTGTCCCGTCATAAAACAAACTTAGGCACTTTATCTAACATATTGCATATTGCATATAATATTATTTCGTGCTATTCTGTCTAATTGTTATATCATAACGAGTCATTTTAAACTTAAAAAAGATAGACCATGTTAGGTTAGTGTGTGATTTCAGATTAGTTCGGGCCTTTGCAGGCCTATAACAAAGCACAACGAAGGAATATCAAATTCAATCTTAGTGTGATCGATGGCATGTGCATGTGTACATGCAAATGAGTCAACACCGAGTCTTCGAGGAAGGTAAATCGAGAATCTTATTGAATGATCGGGAAAAGCTGTTGGATTCTTCGCAATCGGAGAAATTTAGGGTCGAGGGACTTGGTTACGTCGGTGTTTTCACCGACGCCCTTTCAACACCGAGGTTGATTGTTTTCTAAACTTATTGCATGCAAATTTTTAATTCATTTTTAAACCTATGAGGTAAGCCAATGCTAAGTGTTCACATAGGTTGTTTTTGTCTTTTTTCAAATTTTCTAAAATTAGACTAAGTCAAAAGCACTTAAACCTAGACAAATCACAACCAATGAAATTAAGTGTGCACTCAAGGAATCATGACACTGGTAAATTGCATCATAAGACCCTAATGAAACCTTAAGGGCTTAGAAAAATGTGGTTCGGGTTTAATTTTAAAGGTATTTATGATTTTCGTAAAAAAAAGTAAAATCTATGAAATCTGAGGAATCTAGGCACAAATTTATGAAAATGAGGTCAAACTAGCCTAATCGAAGCTTTTTCTATTTTTAGGGATTTTCTAAAATTTTTTTCTAATTTTTAGAATATTTTAGATTTTTTTGAATTTTTATTTTTATTTTATTTTTCATTATCTTATATATTTTTCTTTGAAAATGAGACATTGTTATGTTTTAGATCGAGTGAAATGTGTTAGAAAAACTGAAAGGGAAAAGTGAGAGCTGTGTTTTATTTTACGATTCTTAAAATTGAAATTTTTTCTAGAACCAGTTTTTTTTTTTTTTGCTCCAAAACTATTCCCAGGATCATAACCAGAATCTTTTATGTTACTAAACATGATTTTTTTTTTTTACTCCAGAGAACCAAAATAGTTACCATGCAAGCCTTTAATCTCCTTTTTTCGGTTTCTTCTTTTGCATGTCCCAATTTCCTTCGTCTTCATCATTCTCTCTTTTTCTCTCCTTTTGCTTTCTTTTCTTGTATGTTTAAGATGGTTTTTGCATGCTTTTTTTTTTTGGTGGGTGCGGGATAAATTAATTAACTTATGAATATTGGCAAATGTTGAGTAATGTGGTAATTTTCCTTGTGCTGGGTTCGGGTCAATAAAGTCTGGGGGTGTTTCTTCTTCCTTTTTTCTTCTTTCATCTCTTGCTCTTCTTTTTTTGTTACGAATGGGAAAAGTGGGTATTGAATCATTGCTTGTTACTGTTGAATCCGATTAAAGTTGATGCTTTTGAGGATCTTTAGCGAGGCCTTCTGGCATTGCTGAGTTTCTCTCCTTCTGAGGATTCTATTAATTGAAATTTTCAAAATTTTACGGGGAAGAGCGGAAAGAAGAAAATGAGATCTTGTCAGATCCTAAAGAGTTTTGCTTTCACCAAGTGACAAAACGCTCATCATCCCATTAACTTTTAATCTAAGTGGCAATGACACGCGACACGACACGATACGCTAACACATCATTTATCGAAAAATAGAGAATTCTAACACGTTGTGGCCTAAGAAGCACCGATACTCTCCGAAAGCTTCCGTGTCGTGTCCCACTCTCCGACGCTCTCCACCATGCGATCCATATGTGGTGACTTGCTCCGGACACGCCGGCAATATGTGAGTCCAAGCATCTTGACATCCACGGAGTCAATTTTAAGCATTTTCAATAAATGAGGGATTAAAATGTAATTTTATAATACATACATACATACATACATACATACATACATACATACATACTTACTTACTTACTTACTTACTTACTTACTTAAGTAATAGATCTAGCCACCCCAAAATTAATATACTCGAGTCAACCCAAAAATACACCTAATAGTGTATTCCTAACGAGAAGAAAAAAAAAATCTCGATATTTTTATATAATCATGTTTAATATACAATGCATCCCAACGTATTGAAATTCTCTATTTCTTGATAAATGACGTGTTGCCATGTTGTGTCGCATCGTGTTGCATGTCGGTGTAACTGTCGATCTTTGCTTAGGTTGGAACACGTTGTATATTAAATATAATATTTTTATACATATATAATAATTTATTGTATATATAAAAATATCAGCGATGAATTTATTCTGCTTTTTCTTCTTCTTCTTCTTCTATTATGGATTCATGAATATATTTTTTTAGGATGGCTGGGTATATTTATTTTGGAGTGGCTGAGATTATGACTTAAGTGTATATATTTTTGATAAATTTGCATTTTGACCCATAATTTATTGAAAATTCTTAAAATTGACTTCATGCGTGTCGACTTGTCGGGATGTTAGACTTGCATATCGTTAGCGTGTCCGGAGCGCTGACCTTGTGTTGAATATTTGACTCATGTTGATCACGCGTTGATCGCGTGTTGGAGAGTGTTAGACGTGTGTCGAGGTTTGACATGCGTCGGACACGGAGGCCCTCGGAAATTGTCCGTGCTTCCTAACTTCTAACTATTGAACTTACTGAATTTCTTTGATCGTCAAGGGATCGAGCATGCATTTGATTTTTTTTTTTTTTTAGTGGATTTTGAGTACTCTTTTCATTGAAATTTTCCCCGGACTGTTTCCGTTGACCTCTTTCTTGTCTGCAATCTGTATGGCAAAATGATTTCAAGATGAATATTTTGATATCTCCCCTTAATTATGGTTCGGACACAGTAAAAGATGAATGTTTCCTCTTGTGAGAAGTTGCAATTTTTCTTCTTATTTTAGTAGATTAATTGTAACTTTTTCCCTTTTTTTTCCGGTTCTTGAGAAAGTGCAAAACCAATGGGCACACCAAATGCATTTTCGCTTATTAGCTGTTAAAGTCTACTGGTGGCGATGCAAAGTATGGTTGGACTCCTCCTTTACACTATCTTTGGTTGTTTTTTTTTTTAATAAAGAAGGGCTTCCGTACGTTGTCCAGCCACCAATTAGACCTAAAAAACATCATTCGACTAAGTTCTGTACTTAGGAAGGTGATTATGGTGACATTTTTTTCTAAGAGAGAGAGATCAATCCTGAAAGTGGAATGAAAAGGAAGGAAAGTGAGACCCACAAAAGAAGAAAAAAATAGGCCGCCCTATGAATAACGGTGCTTTGTTGACCACAAATGGTCGTTAAAAAGGAATTGGCAATCGGCAGGGGCAAATCTGGAAAAGGCCTTCACAAAAATTCTGAAATACTGAAAAATTTTAATTAAAAAAAATGAAGCCAACAAGAAAGAAATATACTCAATGCTTGTGAACTATCTAACAATTTGAAGACAAATTTAAGTGTGAAACTCGGTCTTTTTGTATTGTACTCACAAAAAAAAAACATTTTCACCAATTATAAACACAATGGGACTCGAATTAGCGATCATACATATATTTTAACCTAATTTAATGAAATTTCAAAGTAGTAGCGACCGAGTTTTCTTTTTTTTGTCGAAAGAATGAAGTCAATAATCAAGAGGTACGTAGAAGGCTTTCGATTCTAGCAAATCCCCAATAACTGCAGAAGAAAGCGAAAATATAAAAGTACATAACAAAGTACGATCTGCATTTGAAAGCACACTCTCATCCCTCGGATGCAATTATGAGCATACGCCGCGCTCGCCCACTTCATTTGCAAAGGCTTACGGTGCGCAGGATCAACGCCCTCGTCATCATCACATTGCGAAATACCAACATCAACATGTTGAAAAAATATATATCAAATATCCGTAAGGAACTTCCAAATCTATATCTAGATCTAGCTCAAGAGAGCAAAACCCCCAAAACTTGACCCAAATCTAAATCGAGAGAGGAGAGCAATCTAATCTTGAAGAAGTTGTGGAGCCACGTCATGAACATTCTTTTTGTTGATTGTCGACCAAACGAATTGCCGAAATTGTCTTCACGTCCACCCAATACCACCTGAAGAAATTTATTCACAAACACAAACTCCAAGAGCAGATCGGGGGAGAAAAAATACACGAAGATAAGGAAAATTAAAGATAAACTAAGCTACGAAAGAGGCAGAGGGGAGGGGGGAGGTAGGGAGAAAAAGAGGTAAGAGAGGGGTGGCTCCGTCCTTCCAAGGGCAGCTCAGAAAATTTTCTAATGGGTAATATGAACACGGGCAATGTCATATTCCTCATCTGATAATCATTAGTCTAGTTTCCTTCTATCAGGGTTAGAAAAGCACGACCCTTTTGGCTTTTAACACATCAATCGCTTCCTGTTGGGTAAAAAGACACTATGTGTAGGATGTAGAAGTCTTCTTCCTCTACGTAAACAATTCACATGTACTATTCTCTATTCGTAATTTTATGTATACGTGTGTGTGTGTATTATTATGACCTTGAGACCTTCGAAGACATTAAGGTTGTTTTTTTTTTTTTAATTTTTTACAGAACCACGACATGCATTGAGTTGCCGTATCTTGTGCAATGCCAGCGGGCACAGTAGGCTTGTTCTAAGGTTGAAAGTCAAAAGTGCTACCAAGTTCATACAAGAGAGGCAATTCTTTTATGGGATCAAGAAAGATATGTCCCTAAAGTTGCGGTGACCTATATATTTTAGTGGGCTACGCTTGACCAGTTGAATACATCAAAGGGAGCTTTCCAAGCAAGAACGAATTGCATGACCACCTCCCCAAAAGTTTCTAGATGATGGACCATCTGATCTCTCCCCCCACCCTCCTCCTCCTCCACCTCCACCCCGCACAGTAGGTGGAGCATCTTTCGACGTTGCAGAATTCTCTTGACATGACGTGAATCTATAATTCAAATGCAATCACAATTATTGATTTTGCGAAACTTATGAAGATGAATACAGATAACCTGACGGCATAGATCATTAAATGATATTTTAACAACTGGGTATACGGGGCCTACGGGAGACGACGGTTCAATGGACTCTAGTCTAGATAAAAAAGAAAAAGGAAAAGAAAAATCAAAGTATAAACAGTGTTAAGAATTTGTTACCCAGTGCATGCCGCATATCTCAGTGCTTGAAAATGACGGGCTGCATGGATGACTCATCTCTCTAAGAAAATCTAAAATCATATAGATAAAAGAGAACCATAAGTGAACTAAGTAAGATATTAGGATATGGATGGTGATACCACTGGAGGCCGACGTTGTCCACTTTAGAGATCACTTGTGTAGGGGATTGGATAGCAATTGGCATTGCCCAGGGCACTAAACCACCATCTAATTGCAATCAATATGCTTCCCCAACTGCTCTAATGAGTATACTTCCGTGAATCTTTTGCGGATACAGCTGCTATACGGCGGTGGTTGCCCGTCTGCACTTCACCGGAAGAATCATCGGAGAGCATGACCTAAAAGAAGTGGTTTAAATGCGAAGAGCCTTCAAGTGCAATGACCCTCATGAGATCCAAAATCAAACTCAAGTTCCTCGTATTGGATTCTTACTCATAGCTTACCCTCTTTTCTGCAGTACATTTATGGCTTATTCCAACTTTTTCTTTAGGTGCAATTAGGGTTTACCCTATTGTCGGCAATGGTCACCAGCCTCGAGCACTCTTTTTTTTAGCTACTCGTTTACCAACTCTTTTCTCTAGGTACGATTAGGGTTTTCTCCTTGTGATTTTGAGTCCCCCAATTTATTTTGTTTGTGCAATTATAGACCAAATATGAGCTTTCCATCACAAGACTAACATGACACATCTTGACTTTCTGAGCAATACATGTAGAAAAGTCACGGGGCACGAGGCAGTAGTGAGGCGGAGGAGTAGCGGATGCCCCCCTCCACCATAGGCGAATGCTGGAGACTCTTTATCAAAGGCCAGACGATCACCAAACGGTGGACAATGGATTGCCGCCATTGTGTGGTGGTCGGAATCAGCCGTCCTAAGGGTGGCTCGGGTCGAGTTTGACCAAGGACTAACCAACTCTCACCTCGGCACGAGTAAAGATAACTTTGCCTTTCCACGATGGTGGCTACGCTCCAACAGTTGTAGAACCAGGCTAGCTGCATCACTTTACACCAATTCATATGAGAATTACTATACTTAACTTCAACGTGGTTCTTTTTGAATGTGTCTAGCCGAATACACGTGCTGCAACCACAGCATGTCACACACACCATAATTACCATTACACATAGCAAACTCTAATACTAAGAACTGTAGAACAAAGGAGATTTAAGAGGAATAATTGTTTCTTTCTTTTTTCATATATATTCGGCGATAGATATACAAAATATAAATATACACAAAGATAATCTTCTAATCTATACACAATATTGGGTTTCCTACAAATCAAGAATTAAATAGAATAGAATATTATACTTCCTAAGATTATAACTTTCCTATTCAGCTTATCCTACAACTCACGCTAATAAGAACAATACATGTGAGGCCATTAACTTTATTATTATCAGTAAGAAAGAGAAAAAACGACCCGTTTGGAAGTTTCCTTACTGTTCTTGCATTACCGCACGCGTTGAAAATTGCAATGATTAGCATTAACACAAGTGAAAAAAAAAAAAAAAAAAAATCCAATATCACTAAACAACATTACAACTCCACATCTACGCTCTTACATGATAATACAGTTATTGTGTCGTTATTTTTGGGTAATATCAACTGTTTAATCTTAAAAATTCTGATTTTTTTCCTTAATATCTTATTTTGTTAATATATTTTTTTAGAAAATAAGGTTTTTTTTTTGTCCAAAGAAAATAAGAAAATTCATACGGGTTAATTTGGCATATTGCTTTCAATTTGGAGATGTGGGGACGCGAAATTGATTGCGCCGGGACACGTCGACGATTTTGATTTCCACTCTGCTTTCTTTTTCCACGCTCCCGTAAAATAAATAAATGAAAAATATAAACCACGTGGACTCCTACTATTGGCCTAGGGGAGCGATGAAAAATCCAACCACGCGTATAGGAACAGGCGACACCCCAGTCCCTGTTCCGTAAATTTTTCGATGATGAGGCCCTTTCATTTACCTTCCGTCGTGTACCACGCGCACGAACGCAGCTCCGCTAAGTTTTCCCTCCCAACTCCTTCGTCTCGACTCTTGACTCCTCCAAAATCCCACCGAGGTGAGAGAGAGGGAGAGAGACAGACAGACAGAGGGGAGAGAGAGATGGAAACCCGTGCGTGACCGTGGCGGAGAAGTGATCGAGGGGTTACAGGAAGCGAGCGATTCTAGAGAGAGAAAGCGCGGGGAGAGTTGTTTCGAGGGTGAGCAGATGAAGCACATTTTCAAGAAGCTTCACATAGGCCACAACCACGACCCGAACCGATCCAACGAGCCCCCGGCGCCCGCCCAGTCGCCGACAACCGCTCCCACCTCCGATCAGCGCCCCCAAGCCGGCCAGGGCTCCGGGAATGCTCCGGCGAGCCCTTCTGGCTCTCCGGGCCCCACGGCGCCGGCGCCGGCGAATGATCGGTCCGGGGATTACATAACGTCGGAGGAGGAGTTCCAGATGCAGCTGGCGCTCGCGATCAGCGCGTCCAACTCGGAGTTCCGTGGGGAGGATCCGGAGAACGACCAGATCCGCGCCGCGACTTGGTTGAGCTTGGGCGGGCATGGGAGGGGCGATGCGACGAGGAAGAAGGATGAGGTGTCATCAGAGACGCAGTCCAGGCAGTACTGGGT
Source organism: Rhodamnia rubescens (assembly GCA_021437795.1). Classification (NCBI taxonomy): domain Eukaryota; kingdom Viridiplantae; phylum Streptophyta; class Magnoliopsida; order Myrtales; family Myrtaceae; genus Rhodamnia; species Rhodamnia rubescens. Next base: position 419,298 of record JAILYA010000006.1, on the reverse strand, counting down.
GAGTTTAGTAGCGTAATTGCCGCTGCTTGGTTGGTGAATTTAGAGGATGAGCTCGAATTGGGGGGTTTTACTAGGGCTTTGATAATTCATTTGTTTAATATGCTCGGATTTTGTAATTTTTATGTTTGGGATTTAATTGATTGCTGACTGATATGGATAATATGATACTGATGCTTATATGGATCAATACTTGGGACTCTTCTTTCCGTTTCTGAATTGGGTAAAACTTAGGTCTTGTTGAACCCTTCATCCTGCTTCTAGCCCTGGCATTCATCTAGCAATTGTGGCCGGTCCTTTTTTTTTTCTTTTGGTCAAAGTGGTTGGTCTTGTTGGAGGGGCATACATTCGCATGAAATCTAACTCCCATTTGATGAGGGGAATCAGAAAGAGCTCATTGTTTCCTCTTCATCTGACTATGTTTTTCTTAGTTTTCTGAATATGTTTGAACGATGTTTCTCCTAAGTGTGTTACGGTTGCTGAATTGCCGGAAGCGTGTATGTCTACAGGCTATGAGGTTATTGCTTTCAATTGGTTTCCTTGTGGTGCTGATTTTGAATGGTATTATCCACGGGATTCAACTGGAAGACTCAGAATGATTTTAGTATATGGATTTTGTATGACCTTGACAAGGCATACTAGATGTGATGACTAGTGTTTCTTCCTTGGATATGTTCCTTTCAACATCTTCGAAGTTAATAAATGTTTCCATATCTACAATGGTTCTGGTATCTTTAGTCCTTTGGCTTGATAAATCCATCTCAGCAGCTTGTAAGATCCCACTAATTTACAATTGGATAGGTTCCTGTTATTATTTTCAGTCATGTGATTTTCCATTTGTCAATCTTGTAAGCCATAAGACTTCTATCAATCCTTCATGCACACAACTGGTACTAGAAAAGTATTTCAACTTTCTCATGGCGCTCTTCTGGGTTTCTTTGCACAATGCTTTTTGATGGTTTGCTGGTGTTCTATATTGCATTTAAGCAATGAAAGAAGTGCATATTTGGTTTCTGTGCATGGTTTATGATGGTGCATTACTGGTCGGTACACTCCCTTGCAAGAGGTGATTTGGATTCAGTCTTCTTATTTTGGTTACTATTACTTCCTTGACACGTCTGACCCTAATGGTATGCTTTAACCTTATTGGGCTTGTGGAATTATAGTAATGATCGAGTATCCCTATCTCCTTATTTGAGTTGTGACATATGTTGCACTGCACTTTCTCTGAGGAAGGATAGTTATCAATCACGGGTAATCCCAGACGTCTGCTTCAAACACATGGCCACTGTAATTAGTGAACTAAGTGAGTCTACTAGTTACATACCTCTTCTTTGACAAGTGGTGTATCCGGTCCTAATTCTTGTATGACAAACTGTAACGTCACATAACCCAGGTAACTACAGGTACAGCATCATCAAATGTCGCAATATGATCCATGCTTAGTCTTTTTCTGCGGCCATTACCTATATGTCGGGTTTCTTTGTTTCTTCCACTTTGGTTTAACCAAATACACTTTGATGCAGGAATATAATGTGATTGATTATCAGGAGAAAGTGGTGGATGGATTTTATGATGCCTATGGCATCTCCACTGACTCAAGACTTCAAGGGAAAATGCCATCTCTTACTGATCTGGAGACTAACCCTGGGAGTTCTGGCTTTGAAGCTATAATAGTTAATCGCAGAATTGATCATGCTCTTGAAGAGTTGATGCAAATCGCTCACTGTATAGGATTGGACTGTCCTGCTACTGAGGTTACTGTTTTGGTTCAAGGGCTTGCTGAACTGGTAACAGAACATATGGGTGGTCCAGTGAAGGATGCTAATATTATGTGGGCTGGGTGGATGGAGAGAAGCACAGAGTTGAGGACATCTCTTCAGACAAGTGTGTTGCCAATTGGGTCCATAAATGTTGGCCTTTCAAGACATCGTGCTTTGCTTTTCAAGGTTAGGTCTTTACCACATCTAAGTTGTGCTTTAGCAGTCCGTGCTTCTCGATTTATACTGATAGTGGAGCTTGAAGAATTGGTTGATGTCATATATGAAGTTTAATATTTGTGATCTTCGTTAGTCATGGCACAAAGATATAATACCTTGAAATTGTTGTGGATGATTGATGATATACTATCACCAATGATGGAAAAAGGATTCAGTTTCTGAAGTGGTAAATTTTATCATGTGAAGGTGTTAGCAGACAGTATAAATTTGGCTTGCCGACTGGTGAAAGGTAGCCATTACACTGGCGTGGAGGATGATGCTGTAAACTTGATAAAGTTGGACGATGAAAGGTGCTGGTTGGCTCTTCTTTTCTGCTATTGTGTGAATATATAATTACTTACTGTGGTGCTTTCTATTTTTACTTTTATTTTTGTTGATAATTGTGGTATCTTTTTCCTTCTGATGGACTTGAAAGGGGCATATTCCTCTGTGAATGAATTTTTATCTCCATTGTCGCTAAGATATTAAGCTTCCGCAAGGACATGGTGATTTAATTTGCAAATGCCATAATGAACTTGCATTTCTCAAGATTCTGGAATTACGTGAAACGGTAGTTTAAGTTTGTACTTGTATTTATCTTAGTAGTAAATGCCTTAGTTGCTGAGAAAGAATGTGCCATGTTTCCTGGCACTATGAGGATACCTATGTATTAAGGATAAGCACCTGTTATGGATATCTGAGATCACTTTGTCTGTGCTACCCTTTATTCTGCGGGCAAGATATCTAGTGGGTGCTCCTTTCGCCTTTTACTGTTACTTTTGTATTTAGCATGCATATATTTTGTATTTCTTCCAATAGAAGCTCTACGATGTATATTATTGCTTAAAATTTCTCTTGTAGCTTCTTGTAAGTTGATTTGTTGGAGCAATGGGAGCATTTCTTATTTTACCATTTTTAAGTTTGTAGACCAATATATGATACAACTGGATTAGTATTTTTGTGCCCCTTTATTAGAAAGGCTGCAATTTAATGTGGCTTGGTTGCAGTACTGTGCTTATTTTATGGGTTTTAGTCCTTGGGACAATGGAGATGCACAGGCAATGTAGCTTTCCTGTTCATTTTCCGAAAGAGAATTGACGACCATCTCCTGTAGTTGAGGAAAAATATAAAAAACTGACACCCAGGGGTATCTGCATGTTTACATGAATTTTAAGTTGGTTAAGGTTACTCTTTCTCGATCACGACTATTAAATTTGATCATCTAGTTGCAGTACTTACACTTAGATGTATAAACCATTTATCTCTCAGGGCCTTGCCTTCCCTTTTGCATTTAGTCTTGTTATCTTAATATTTTCGTCCACTCAAGAGCATGAAGTGCATAGACCTTGTAATATGTGATAGAGCATTTTATAACTGGTGATGGTTTTCATGTTTTCCTACCATAGGGATTTCATATGTGTGTTCTTGATTCAGGGAGTTTCTGGTTGATCTCATGGCTGCTCCTGGGACGCTTGTACCAGCTGATTTTTTCAGTGTCAAAGATAATAAGCCTTACAACGGAAAAATTAGTAAACTGCCATCTTTTCAATCATTTAATGACTTGGGAGTTGCTCAGTCAAGGCCAAAGCCTGTAGGTGGTGAGGGAAGCAGTCAAAATTCAATGATGGAACCTGATTATCATGTAAATAGAAAATCAAGCTCTAAAACGTCAGAATCCTTCCCCTCTTTCCCATTTGATAGTCATGATCCTGGTGTTGGTTCTTCCAGAGTATCTGGTGGTACTGCTCAACAGTTGAATGTCAATGTGCTCCCACAGAGCAAAAATAGCTCAGAGGACCCCACAAATCTTTTTGCAGATCTCAATCCTTTTGCAATTACAGGCTTTAGCAAAGCCCCAAAGGGCACAGATATCAAAATCAATGAGATGCCGAGACAGAAAAATAACCCAGTTCCTGGTCGGCCTCCTGTCCCATTGTTGCCAAAAAGCCGACATCCTCTCAATGAAGTTCCAAGAAAGAAAGAATATGGTGTTAAGGAAGGTCTGCTCCCAAGAAGTAATCGCGAACCTAATCCTTATGATGTGTCATCATCCATTGGCAGCTCGACAACTGATAAAGTTAATCCGGACAGTTTTAAGTTACCTAACAATTTGAATCAGTCAAGTCAAGAGAGTAACGGCGCCAAGTTGTCAAACAATTCAAATCAGTTGGTCAAACAGAGCAGTGACTGGAATCCTTTCAGTGATAATAGCCCAATGTTGGGATTTAGCACAGGCCAGTTTGATATGATGCCTCGTGAAGAGCGCTTGAATGCCCAAGTCAGGGAAGACCCTCTTAGGAGACCGGAGAATTTGCAAGATGGCGTAGCAGACTCTCAAAGAGGACGCGATAGACATGAAATTGGTTTTCTTGATCCAAAAAAGTGCACTAATGACAGATTCATGGATACGAACTTCATGTTGAAGGATTCAGAAAGCCCAAGCTCATCAATCGATAGTAATACAAATAGGGTTGATCAAGTGCTTGATGATGTTGATGTTGGTGATGAGATTCAATGGGAGCATTTGGTCATTGGTGAAAGAATTGGACTAGGTATTGCTTTGATCGAGTCCCCGATTGGATAGATTCTTTTCATATCCTTATGCAGGTCCATATATTAGCTAAGAGAGCAGGACTTGATCCTGTTGCTGCATTTTATGACATTTTTTTAGTTTTATGAGACATGCTTTATCACTATTGTACTGCCTATTATGCTCATGGCTAGCTAGAAATATAACCAAAGTGCATGTCATCTGAGAAAAAGTTCTCTTTGGCAATCCAAATGTAAGCATAATTGCGGTAGTTATTATAGGATGAAGAGCAGTATTTTCTTACTGAGTTGCCTTTATCGTTTATTATGTCGGAAATTTTATCACAATTTTTTGTTCTTCTAAACAGGCTCTTATGGAGAGGTCTATCATGCTGACTGGAATGGCACGGTCAGTTTCACATATTTCTAAATTCTCACAAATTAAGAATAGGCATTGCATTATTTACTTGAAGAGGCTCTTAGAAGTATCACTTCTATTTGTTTGAATTTGTGGAAGGTGCTTATCCATGGGCTCCTTATATATGACTGCTCTTAAGCAAATGAGCCTTCTTGAATATGACATTTAGTCTTTTGGTCAAAATAATGACATTCAGTCCTACTTCAGTGTCCTGGTTTTGTGCTAATGTTTTTGATTTATTGACTAAGCAGCTAGCATGGAATAGTGACATCAGATATAGTACCAAATGTGGCATTTCAACTTGAGTTGCAAAAAAAGCACCAGAATTGGTACCTTGACATATATACATGACTTGTTGGACTGGTGTCAACCACAATAACTAATTCCCCATTGCTCATCCATGGCCTCTTCTTGCTACTCTTTCTCTTTTGTATTTTGGATAAGCCAAATGGACTTTTACCTTTAGCCCCTTGCTACTCTTTTATTGGGTACTGCCAAGATTATTTGTCTATGTTTTGCTCTTTGGATGTAATCAAATCCTTACTGTAAGGACTGAAGAAGTTTGTAAAAATAGTCACGATGAATATACCTCTACAAAGACTTTTTGTACACTGTTAGCTTGCGAATCAATCGAACACCATTCATGTGGTAGAAGCACTTTCAACACTGGGTTGTTTAGGCTTGTTGTCTTATGTTCATATACTCTTACATATCAAGAAATGGAAAGAGAAGCAGCAGATGGCTGTTTTTCTCTTATTAACATATTCGAAAGATCTTATGCACTTACTATTAGTGTCTTGCAATTTAGACCCTTTTGCAAAGTACTCAGTGGTCTTATGTTCTTAATATTTAAAATTCTATGACATGCCATGAAACATAAGTTACAATGCATTTTCAAGTCTTTAACATCTGGCTCGACTTGCTCGTTCTGCAGGAGGTGGCTGTGAAGAAATTTTTGGATCAGGATTTCTCAGGTGCTGCTTTGGATGAGTTCAGACGAGAAGTAAGCTAGCGCTTTTCATCTTCCGGTTCCTTTTCTTTTTGACCAAAATGTTCCAGCTTTATTAAGAACCCAAAACTTGTAATGAATAAAATTTGGAAGAACATTACAATAGCGCAGTCGGTTAATATAAATGATGAGTTTCACAATAAGACTACCTTGTCATGCCCATGCAGTCTGCATTGTCAGAAATACTGCGGGAGAAAGTTTGCTTTTCTATTGCTTTGTTAATGTTGGCACAGAGTTGCCGATTTGATCTGCTTTTCGTGGTGCTGTGAAGAACGTCGAGACATTCAATTAATGTTCTTTACATAAGATCTGAATGGCACACAAATTCTTATAGTTGAAAGCAAAGGAGAGATTGGATCACACTTTTAGTTCAATTATGTGCATGTATTTGTATTTTTGGAAGCTAATGAATTAGTGCATTCAGTAATTGTTTGCATTTTTAGTAAAAATATAACTGAAGACAAACAAGAAATGCTTTTCCAGTATATCCAGCTACTGTAAGATAAATTCCTATGCACCTTGTTGTTTTGCTTCTGTCCGAGCAGATAATGCGTAGACAGTGTCATGAAATGCCATTCTTTCATGAGTTCCATCATCTATCCACATCTGTCTAAATGGTTGTGTTCATCGATTAATTTGTTTGTTCAGTTTACTTATTTAGCAAGGAAAGAAAAGAGGACTAATCAGAGCAATGAGTCAAGAAATGCTTTTCAGATATATCCAGGAAGATAACTGACCGTGCATTGTGTTCTTCTGTTCCAAGGTGCGGATAATGCGTAGACTGCGTCATCCAAATGTCGTTCTTTTCATGGGTGCTGTGACCCGTCCTCCACATCTGTCTATCATTACCGAGTTTCTTCCAAGGTACAATTTTGGGTACCTCAAAAAATCTTGGTAGTATGGAAGCGACATCAATCGTTTTTAGGGGATGCAGCTCATCTATCTGCGGTTAAAGGGTGTTATTATTTTGATGGTGTATGACAATCTCATTTTGCTGTCTAATTTTTACTATGGTTTACTTCTCCAGGGGAAGCTTGTACAGAATTATACATCGTCCTAACTGTCAAATTGATGAGAAACGTAGGATAAAAATGGCCCTTGATGTGGTATGAAATAATTGGTCTCCCTTCTCTTTGGTGTTGGAGATATAGAGATCTCTTTTTGTGAAATCGATTTAAGTTCTTATGCAAATTTTACAGGCAAAGGGAATGAATTGCTTGCACACTAGCGCCCCAACAATAGTTCATCGAGATTTGAAATCACCAAATCTCCTCGTTGACAAAAACTGGAATGTCAAAGTATGTAGAACTTACCCATGTTGCATGACACTTTTATTTTCATTCTGTCACTCCTTTAAATAATGAATCAAACTATTCTCTTGCCGGCATATCATCTATCTATCTCTTAGGTGCAACTAATGTGTTGCTTGGCTTTTGTCTCTTCCTCTTGAATATTCTGTTCCCTTTGCTAGTAATGTTTTGCTTGGCCTTTTTCTCTTTGTCTTGAATATTCTGTTCCCTTACTTTGCGTGCACCTCAGATACTTAAAAACTTGTGGACTGACTTTTCATTCTCACTCTTCACTGCCATACATGTACTTACATCAGAACGCTGATGTGGGTGATTCTTGATTAACCGAACTTGCTGATGTCACGCAATTTCCATCAGAAATGTGCTGTGATCTTGATGTAATTGATGATCAAAGTGTTGCATTAAAATGTTGCTTACATCCACACTAATAAAGTCTACCATTGTCCAGGTCTGTGATTTTGGGTTGTCACGCTTGAAGCACAATACTTTCTTGTCATCCAAGTCAACTGCTGGAACGGTAAATATGCAAGCGTTCTTGAAAATCATTCTCGAAGAGTTCACAAGGATGGAGAGAGAGTTATTCAACTATTTTTGGAAAGGGAAAGACCTTTGGATGGTTTCTGCTAATAGATTTCATTGTAGTTAAATAGACATTAGCAACTATAGACGAAACGAAGAGAAAACAACTGGAAAAATCATTTTACTGGAAAAATCATTTTTGGTGATTTCGGATGTAGACCCTCATCTCTGGTACAAATCTTGAACAGTTGGACTAGCAAGTTTATAGCGTTTCAACTTGAGAAACTAAAGAACGGTTTTCCATATCATTACCAAACAATGCGCTAAGAGTCTTGAGTCTTTTTTTCCAGATTTATTTTTATACTAGGATTGGAAAGAAACCATTCCTGATGTTTCTCAAGATTTTGAGCTGTTCCTAATGTGAAGTTCTTGATTGTGTCAGCCTGAGTGGATGGCACCAGAAGTTCTCCGCAATGAACCATCGAATGAAAAGTGAGTTGCGTGTTTCTAAGCTAGCTTCAATTTTTTTTTCTCTGGACTAGGTTTCTTAAGCTCTTGTCACTCTGATTTTGCAACAGTCAAGCCTAAATGACTTCAGTTTTGACACGAGCATACTTTGATTGTATGTTGTAATGATAATATTTGGCCTTGTTTTGCGAAATGACTTAGTCTGACACTGGAAAGTATTCTTCCTGGCCTACTTTTTGTCGATATTGGGTATTGGGATCTGAATGTACTTGGACAATGTCCTTCTGATTGACCCTATCTTTGGGTTCTTAGAAAATCAAACCCAACCCACAACCAACCCCCCAAAATTCCCCAACTGCACCCCCCCCACCCCCAAAAAAAAAAAAAGAAGAAAAAGATAGAAAAGGAAATGCCATACCTTAAGCAAAAGCTTCTTGTCGAGTGAATGTGTATGTTGATTGTGTGTTGATGCTCAAAGACTAGGATATAGAAATTTGGGAAGATGGGTCTTTATTTGATCTTGCATGCGACTGTCAGGGAAAAACAGTTTTGTTAAGAGAACTATGTAAAAGATTTTATTCACTCTAAATATGTTCTGATATCGTAAGTGGTGCTAAAGGTGGTACAGTTAACCGTGGTGCTTCCAAGTCATAAATTTAAGCTGTAGGAGCAGCAAATATTTATGCAATGTCTCGTGGGTTGTGCAGATGTGACGTCTATAGTTTTGGGGTCATTCTTTGGGAGCTTGCCACATTGAGATTGCCTTGGACTGGGATGAACCCAATGCAAGTTGTAGGTGCCGTAGGTTTTCAAAATCGCCGCCTCGAGATCCCCAAAGAAGTTGATCCCTTGGTTGGAAAGATCATTTGGGAATGTTGGCAGACGTAAGAAAAATTCGAGCACAGATAACATGAGCACGCAAAGGTCATTCTGTTGAACTATGTTCTCATCATTTGCTCGTGTCATCTTACAGGGAGCCAAACTTGCGGCCCTCTTTTGCTGAGCTCACTGTAGCTCTCAAGTCCTTGCAGCGGCTTATGATGCCTTCTCACTTGGACCAACCAAATGGACATCTGGCGCGGGACCAGCCAAACTCTTCTCTTCCCCTGGAGATTCAAGTAAATTCAACACCTTGAAACATCTTCACAGAGTGAATAAAAGTTCATGGCATCGCTTCATTGGTATGGTGGCATTAATCTATTCATGATAAATGTATACTAGAGGAAGAAAGAAGGGAAGCTTTTTAGGAGAAAGGGTTCATGCTGTACAGTGATCTTTCCGATCCTGCAGAGAGACTGTGGGGTGCGTTTTGTACAGTTCTGCATCCACAATTTCTTTTTGGAGGGAGGGATTGAGGATGTGATGTACAAGTGTATATACCTCTTTCAAGACAGAGGGGAAGCTGTTTCTATGAAGTAGATGTCTCTTGCAATATAAGTTTATGATCGAGGTTTGAATGTAACTGAGGAATAATTTGCTCAGCGTGAGTTTGTATAAAGTGGTTTGCCCGATTTTCTCTCCTTCTGCCGTCAGATGAGTGCTGCTTGCATATCTGCTTTTTATTCGTGGAGTATTGAGGAGATTAAGAACTGTCAGTTTAAGTCCATTGGGATTTATGATCATAATGATTCACTATTGTAGCCCTAAGCAGGAGAGAAATGGTAAATGTCACCGGATTGACAAAGCTCAGCTCAATGGAGAGAATCAATAGTAATGTGGGTCTTCAGCCTTGCTCCTTTCCGTTTGGCGAACAGTTAGCATGCCGTCTTTTCTGGTAGCTTTCTGTACCTGTCTCAAGCAATGTTATACGAGTACTTACTAGTGCACTCCAGAGTGGTCCGGCTCTTTGAATGTTTCAAACATTTAGCTATTTCTTTAAGCCAAAGATAATAACTCCTTTTTTTCCGAACTTGGCCGCTAGAGCGAATTAATGTATACCTTGGTCATTAGACAATGGCCTGTCTCTGCCTACTCTTAGACAACAAATCTCTTTTCCTTAAGTTCAACTCTTCTGAGATTATAATGAATTCCTTCGAACTCTATCGAGATTATAATGAAATCCCTTTCGTATGAGGTTGTTTAACTGGTTTCGTGTTAGTTCAAGACAACACAAGGCAGAAATCATAAGACAAATAGAACCACTTCCCACTAATATTGAAGAGTTTCATATTCTTCATCTTATCAAGTACTGTAGCTTTGCTTCGTTCCTAAAGCTTACAAATATCGACACTCCAGGAACTTGCCAAGACATAATTTATGGTATTACCATACGATTGTCCAAATCAGGGCTTCCAGGCGATTAGGGACTAGGGAGTACATAATTCACAAAAACCAAAACATAATGAATGCAGATGTTTCCACTGCATTGCGCCTGTGGCCATTGGAGTTATTCGCTTCCTTGATCATCTTCTCTGCACAATTTTGTTTTTAAGCAGTCTAGGAGTTCAAAGAAGAACACTACAGTAACCTATTCACCAACCTCTACTGTGCTGTATATACATAGGGGTATTTCTAATCTGTAGTCTCTATTCCCAGCAATCTTCAGTAAGAAAAAGCCAAAGTCCTTCCATGACATCCTCCTCCAAAACTCTTCCACATGCCTCTGTCTAAGCTCCGCAGAAATCAGGGTCTCCTTCTGTATGCTGACTTGGCTATTACTTGAAAAACAAATCCCACAACTCATTTTCTCTCTCTTTGCTCCAGAATCAAAAGTAGTCGGTCACAATTCCCTTGGGATCTGTTGTTCCATCAAATCTATATCATTGACATTATCTAGTACATGTACATGAACAAAAGCTCTTGTTTCGACCAATGACCCAAGTGTAGCTCAGAGGAAAATGCCAATTATTTGACTTGGAACAGATAGGCCATTCTCTCCAGGCATAAGCAAGCAAGAATGCAACTAGTAGAGGATCTCCAGCTTTCCTGTATAAAAAAAAAAAAAGTCTCCAGCTTTGAATTTTCACCCAATTAAAAGAGTAACTTTGTCCAGAAGCCCAAAAATGGGAATGCAGCAATAAGAAGCCGCACCAGCAATGGAGTTTCCCTTACACTTCCTATCCTACTAAACTTTCCTTTCTTTGGCTGCTTTGACGGCACACATATCTTTTGACTCCTTTCGCTTTTAGGAACCTCCCGTGTCCCTGCTTTCTCGTCTAGTTCGTCCCATCCACCAAACCTCCGCCTACTTCCGCTGCCTGCCTTGTTATTCGGACCATCTGTTGTCACCCAAGACTGATAAGCATTCCTCCCATTGGCAGAACCATTTTCTTGTTTCCCTCCGCTTTTTCGGCCTTCGCTTCTGGGATTCACAAATGGTTTTTTCTTGGTTTTAGCCCGGGGACGAGGTTTCCAGCTATCTCTTTCGCTCGACTCTCCCCACACTTTCTCAAATGCCAGGGAAAGCAATGTCTGTCCCAATGGAACTGCTAAAGCCATTATGAACGCATTTGGACCGGTGCCTAGGAGCAATGATATGGCAATGGCCGGAAACATCCACCCCAAAAGCTCGTAAAACCTGCATTCAGCAAAAATTTAGTTTCGACAGCAAACAACTCAAAGAATTCAACAAAACACACATGAGAACAGATGAAATTCACATATGAAGATTCGGAAAAACAGAACAAGGGCACTATTTCAGCTAAAAGTGTGAGAATCATTCAAAGTTTGCTTGGATCCTTCATAAAGGAAGTATACTCATTGTAACTAACAATAACCATTACTATGATCCTGAGCCGACATTCCCTAGGTCGCCATTGAAACAAGCAGAGGCCTAGTTATACTATGAAAGGACTGCTTCATGTCAAGTTATTTCATTAGAAAAATTCATGAAGTAAGAAAACGACTCTAAAGTTTCCATTCTGTTCAATTGAGAGACACAAAGATTGCAACAAAGAAAACAGAACGTGATGATCCACAGGCAATTCGTGTCTCTTTCGTCAAACTTGATTCACCAATCCTGCTCTCCTGAAAAGTAAGCGTTAGTTCAGAGCTTTTGGTTCCTCCAGATTATCTTCTTTGAATACATAACACAACTTATTCTTACCCTATGAAATTTCAGTCGAAACCACCTAGTAAGAAGACAAGAATTGCCTCGCGTCCGATGAAGTTTCACTGAAGAGCACGAATGAACACGAAAGCAAAGAACCATCTCCCACAATCTCAAAATCAGTTCTTTCGGAAAGCACGTCAAATCAAAATGAACCACAAGCGAAGGAAAGCGATCAAACACTGATAAAAGCAATAGACCAATGAGTCACTCACGCAATCACAACGGAGAGTTGCCACAACGCAATTACCTTAAAACCCCAAAACTCCTCGTCCCCCTCGAACTCCAAGTCCTGGCCTTCATCGTCGTACCCAGACCACCAAACCCTCTGCTTCCTACCGCCATTGAACCCGAAACCACCACCACCGTCGTCATCGCAATCGTCGTCGACCTCACTGTCGAGACCGAACGTGGAGCGTCCGCTGGGGATGGGCTCGGCATTGGAGTCCCATCGGGGAAGAGCATTGGGAGGAGGAGGAGGCCTGGCAGAACGGCGTCGCCAGTAGCGAAGGAGATCGGTGGAGTTCGAGTGCGACGGCGAAGAAGAAGCGAGGAAGGGAGTGGCGGTGGCGGGAGGTGGATGAAGAAGGAGATGGCTTCTCATTTGTTCAGTAGGACCGTGTAGCATCATGCTCGACAAGATGCATTTGGATAATATTCTTAACGTTTTTTTTTTTTTTTTGGATTTAGATTTCGGCCAATTCTTACAACAAAATTGCTGTTTTCTGAAATAACATGTTACTTTTGACAAAAAAAATAAAAATAAAAAAGGGCTAATGTCATGAAAAATTACTGATTCACCTATCAAATCATTTTTTTGACTACAAAAATCTCAAACCTGGTACAATTTTTACACTAAATTATTCTTTTAACTACCAAAAATCTTAAACTAGTAGGCACTTGTGATAAATTTACTATAAACTAATTTTTTTATCACGAAAAACCCCATCTTGCTATTCTTGTGATAAATTTACCATTCACTAAATTAGATTAATACCATGAAAATTTCAAACTAATACACATATGACAAACAGAGAGTAAAAAATTTTAAGCTAAGTACACTCAAATCAATTATCACGTGTCACACAACTTAACACTTTAAAGGTTAGATTTAACGAAAACTAACGGAATGTAAATTTGTTCGGATGTATCAATTTGGGATAAAATTATCATAAGTATACTAGTTTAGATTTTTTGAAGTTAAGAAAATAGTTTGGGATAAATTTATCACAAGTGTATCTATTTAGGATTTGAGCTTTTTTTATTTTATTTTTTATTTTTTATTAATTTTTTTAATCTTAAAAGCCTATGTGGAAGTGAACCTGACCAAATTTTTATAAAAAATATGCCACGTTAGAAATAAATTTAAATATAAAAGCCACGTATCCCATTTGGCCGAATTTTTCCGATTTAAGAAAAGTGATCGTTTTGAAAATTTTGCGAACACTAAAATAAAGACCGTATATAACTTATGGCATTTGTAGTATACTTTTCCCGAACATCACTATAATATATTCCAAAAAAGTGTAAAAATTCCAAATAGAAGCTTGAAATTTTTTCATTTTCTCAAATAAGAATATGAAGTAGGCCTAATTTCAAATAAAGAAATCGGCACAGTCTTCTCGTTGTTTCAAAGAAGAGCCTCGCTAGCCAATATCGAGAGACGAGAGGCGAGGACAAGGGTTGCCCTCGCTAGCGCAGCTGACATCCAGTCCCTGCTCTTGTTCGCCCTTGGCTGCGATACCTTCATCGTCGTGGCCCTCGGCAAGGACTCCGAACTCCTGGATGCCAACCTCCTATCCTGGATTTGCCCTAATTCGAGATGGATCGAGGCCATAATCCCCCAATGAATATATGTTTGTTTACCATGAAACTAGAGTAGATCTAAAGGTCTCGGAAAATTAGTGTGACATTCAACTTTGTCGTCGCTATGCGTCGCTTTGTGTGGCTGCTGATACTGAAAACCTTTTATGTTGAGTCTCAGTCTAATCCCCTTGGTAGAACTTTGTAATTGACTATTAGTTTACAGCCCTGCCTGCGAGCGACCCATATTTCCGCGCAGACCTCATGCACAACGATCCTTACTGATTGCAAGAAAGATTAGTGTAAACCCCTCCATACATAAGCACACCTTAGCTCTTATGCGGAAAAAACAAAAAGCTTCTTTTCCTGAAGCACGTCGAGTCTAGGGATGTCAACGGTTCGTTCGGTTCTGGTTTTAACGATACCTGTACCAAACCGAACATTGAAGGCAAACTGCTCATTGCAACCTGACCCGAAGCCCGATCCGAAATACGGTTCGGTTGAGTTTGGGTTGTGAAGGCGTGCTTTCTTTCCCCCTTTGGTTCCTCCTCTTCCCCAGTACAATACTGAAAATTCCCATTTCAAATTGAGCTCCTCACTTGCACCAACTTTGCCACTCGGTACAAAGCAAAATAGCTCCTCCGATGATCCATCTCCACTCAGAACTTGCGCGAAGATCGATGGACCAACCTCCTCCTTCGGATCGTGAATCCAAGCAAACGCAACAGTGACAGAACAGAAACGAGAACAAGAAAAGAAGAAGAACAAGGAGAAATTGACGGCAGTAGAGTGGAGATAGTGAGCGAAATGATTTTGTTTGAGTTGCTCCTGAGACGGACAGAATTGTCGTCCTCGTGGATTTGAGAGGCCGCTTCGATGCTTTCCTGTGGAAGTCACGAGGATCGATGAAGGGCGTTGGAGAGAGAGAGAGAGAGAGATTAGGAGTAGACGCAAAGATGATGAGAAGAAAAATGAGCGACAAAGCTTCGCCATCTTGGAGAAAATAGATTCAGGAGCGAGAGAGCTTCACCATCTTGGAGAGCTGGACAGTTTCCAACTGAGGAAGATGGATTTGGGAGCGAGAGAACGAACGGTGGATTTGCTTCTCGATCCGTAAGAGTAGAGGGTATTTTAACATGTTTCGGTTGGGTCCAAACCGAACCGTTCATGAAACCCAATTATTGGCTTAATACCCAAACATGATAAATTCTCGACTCGTAAAGACCCAAAATAACCGGTTCAGCTCGAGTCAGATCGGGCTTTTTTGACAGCCCTACGTTGAGACTTCACACGGTCGATCAAAGTCTGCTTGGAGAGATTTTAGCTCGATAATGCATATCTGATGTCAATAAATACAGCGATGATGCTGAAATAGAACATCATGTGAAACCAGTTCAGTCCAAAAGCTGAAACACAGCTATGTCAATTATTCAGGACTTGGAAAGAACATTCCATTGTGGTCATGAATAAAACTAGCAAAGGAGCAAAGCGCATCCAGACTCTTACCTCAAAAAGAGCTATGAAGGGGAAACAAACAAATTGGTGCATTGGTTCTACACCATGCCGATCGAGTCAACCATGATCTAATTGATGTGGAGTTGTACTTTAGTAGAAGCAGCATCAGTGTGGTGATACACCATAGCTTGTTAGAACCCAGGCCCCTAAATTACCAAGATTTTTCCCAGATTGCAGCGTCCACCTAAGTTTTTCCCAACAAGATAGGCAGCAAGAAACTCTGAGAATCCTCAAGTCAAGGACAGGATAAAAATACTCCCAAGTTCTTGAATCTCTTCAATCCTTTCCACAACACCTACAGTCAAATACACCATGGTGATGGATATTGATTGTTAAACCAAACTTCCAATGCTTCTTATCCAAGTACCGACACACCCAAAAAACAAAAAACAAAAAACAAAAACCATTTTTAGGCAAGGTGAGCAGCAATATCTTGGTAACTTGAAATGTATGTACGAGTAGCAAAAGTTCAGTAATATGATACAACTTAGAGTGAACCTAGACAGTTTTCCATGTATTAGCACCAATTTTGGGAGGAAAACAGATTTTAGTAAATAAAGCTAACATGTGGTAACTCCGAGCAAACGTAACTGTGCAAGTCAGAGTGCATTCATGACATCGAAATTTCAGTAAGTTATGTGAAAATATAGCCAATCCAGACAAATGAACTGAGTGCAATCCTACTTTAAATTCGAAATTACCTTTTGTATCTCTTCTTAGAACCACAAGGGCACATTGCATTCCGGCTGATCTGTCCACTCTTAGCCAGATTAGACCTAGCTATGTCTAATGGTGTTGACCTTATTAGTTTTTGAACCTGTAATACAGAACCCGCAGGTCATGCTATTTCTCAGAAATCCTGCTTAAGATAAACAGCCCAAGAAAAAAAAAAAATAGAAGGAAAAAGTCCGTATAAGTAAAATGAAAAAAGGCAGCAAAAATTTTTCAGCAGAGTATCCCCTCCTTTTTTTTTTAACTTAAAATCAATAAATACACGCAAATAGTAGGCAAAGTTGGCTCAAAAGATGTATCATTGTTTAAGTTGCTCACCAAAAAAGTTTAAAAGGTACAACTGTTAAGGCAATCATGACTATTTGTCTTATATCTTTGACGTGAAACTCATTAATCGTCTCTCTCCATAACAAGTCAGCACAAGGCACCCACTGAGTTTTCTTGTAGGTTACAAAAACAAAAGTGACCACAAAAGTGACAGAATACCCCCCCCCCGGGGTCCGTCAAAAAATATTAGGTGAATCCCCAAAAATACCTCTCAAAACACTCACAAATGTGGGGATATAGACTTAATGAGCCCATAGCACCCAGTCCAAAATACCCAACCTCTAGAACCAGAGTATTCTGGTTATTTGTTTGCCATCATTTACGTGATAAATGACCTCCAAAGATGACCTCAAAGTTCAAGTTTTCTACAGTTTCAGTGCAAAAAGACAGTTCAAACCGTGAGCATAGCGGAACTTCTCAGTAAGCAGGGGCAGGTAGTGATCAGGCATATAAGGTCTGACGATAACAGATGTCGAGGGACAGAAAATCATTTACCTCAGCAAGGCTCTTCGGCATCGGTTTTCCTTCTGCCTTCATCTGCATCAGCTTCTTTTCTGCTTCCTTTGCCCAAGTGAATTTTGCAAGTGCATTCTCTACATCGGCTATTGTGCAGTCGCAATTCTTTGCTGCTTCTTGTTTTTGATTAGTTTGGAGATGCTGAAAATCATCATCTAAGGTCATATTAGAGGTGAGGTAGTTATCCACATAATAGGTGTTTGCATCTCATTGTACGTGAATTTTGTCTCCGTGTTGATTATTGCTATAACAGAAAAAAGAAGGTCATGCTAGGGGAACGCGACCAAAGCATCTGTCTGTAGGGCAACGTATGACAAACATTTAAGTCTGCATTACATGGAAAAATACATGGCAAGTCTTGAACTCGTCGATTGAACTCCGCTTTTAGAATCCATGTTAGTCCTTCAAAGATTGCGCTAGCCTATTAAAATAAATTCTCACATGGTCATACGCTATTAAAAAAAATCACTTGCACAATAGAAAGCATTTTTCTGCACACAAACCATACTGTTCAGATGGTTATCTACATTAACACATAAAGAAAGACGCAGTTTGTAGTAACCACTCTCGCCTTTTCTTCCTAAAACTGAACGAGAAGCTACATAGACAGACAAGTACATAAGCCTGAAACTCCAAAATAGACAGATCAACCATTCAGAAATTTCATTTCTCCACAACTCCTTACGCTTTTCTGATCTTTCTTCCCCTCTCTAACTACTGCCAAGAACATGATTTGCCCACATATCATCTTCTCACAAGTAAGAGTGTATCCTTTCATTGCTACATATAAGTATCCATATGTGTAAATTTCGGCTCTTTAGAGCATCCATTAATTCAAGTACTTAAAAAAAAAAAAAATTTGGACCCCAAGACCAACCTCTCCAGAAGGGTCCAAACCTCCTAGATACCGGAGAATCGCTTCCTGCTTCTTGAAAGCATCCACAAATGTCGCTTCACTGCTTCGCCCGACCATGTAATTCTTGAAGGTTCCCAACCTCCTCGCATCCTTCATCTTGTCAGCAAACCCTTCAAAAAACTCCCACCGTCACCACCATTGCCACAACGACTATCGAAACACTAGCAATGGAAAAAAAAAAAGCCTCTCAAAACTCAACCGAATTCAAATGCGCAAACAAGGCCTGCGATGGCGAAGGAGCTTACGAAGAAGCGTGAACGATTCGGCGGTGGCCTCGGCTTCTTCTGGAGAAGTCTGCCTCCCGGTGAAGACTCCTTTGATCTTGTCCACCCATGAATTCTGAAGCTGCGCCGTGGAGGAGATCGAGCGCGACTGCGGCAGAGTCGAGAGATGCCCATCGTAATGGCTGAAACTGAAGGGAGGGAAGGTAGGAGACCTCTCGTAGAGCGCTCTTACACTTCGCAACGAACGCATGGTCCTCTCTGTGTCTCTCTCTCTCTCTCTCTCTGAGGTTTACGCTTTGGGGTTTTTCTGTGAGAAAACAGACGACGGCGAATTACCCGAAATCCCCACGGTTGAAGATGATGCCAGGTTTAGCTAATCTCTACTTGTATCAGCTAAATTAAGGGTTAGTAACACAAAATCTAAAATCGATACATTTGAAATAAAATTATCATAAATTATTTTTTTATCATAAAAAACTTTAAATTAATATATTTATGACAAATTTACTTTAAAAATATACTTGTGATAAATTTGTCTTCCATTAATTTTCATTAAATTTAATATCACAAAAACTTCAAATTAATACACATGTAACAAACAAATAGTAAAAGCCCCAAATAAATACACCACACCCGTTAACGTTACGTGTCATCTAACTTAAGCAATTTAATGATAAAATTTAACAGAAATTAAAAGAGGATAAATTTATCACAACGATATCGAGTTTCGGATAAATTTATCATAAATGTATCACTTTAGGATTTTTGGTAATAAAAAAATAATTTAGTGTGAATTTTATCATAAATATATCCGTTCGAAATTTTTACGATCAAAAAAATGATTTATAATAAATTTGTTACAAATATATTGATTTGAAGATTTCTGCGACATTAACTCGTAAATTATTTTCTTTTCTTGAAGAGTGGGGCCTAGCGTGTACACGTGGCAACCAATTAGTGGAGTGATGTCAATTTTTACCCGCCACTTCTCAAGCACGAAATTTTTTGAGTTTGCAAACACGATCTCAAGGAGAGATTCACTTTACCTAAAAAAACACTCTAGGAGAGATTCCGAGAGAGAGATCACAGGAGCCAGTGGCCAAGTTCAGCTCACATCTGTGCAGTTAAAATCACATCTCACATTGAACTCGGCAAATGAACGTTTCCATACATTTTTTGACAGTGTCATGACAGTACAAGCCCGAACCATGTCGAGCGGCTAAACGGGTTAGAAAGACCAGAGACGATGATTGCTCGGCCGGTCTCACATCTGAAACGGCACGGTCTCGAGGATCACATGAACAAATAATGGAGCGATCCCCCCTTATCTAAGCGAAACAACACCTGTATGTAAATGCCCACTCCTATAGACACCTCTCACACTACACACAAGTATGTATGAACTAGTAAAAACACACACGTACACACACCGAGATCACCAAGAAGCCTACACAAATCACCCCAAACGATCAGCAACCGCAATGCTGGTTGCTTCAGATCAGATTCGACATCCTCCTTCTGTGATGGCCAAGTGTGGCTCTCACGTTCGGGTCTGAAGATGTCACCATCTTGCTTCGCAGCAAGGAAGCGGGTTTGCAATCCGAGCCGACGCATTTAGGACTCTCAGTCAGGAGAGCCTTTGGTTCTGCGTACCGCGATTTTTTGGTTGACTTCTCCAACATTGCTTTCAAGTGCGGATCTGAATAGCCGAACGACTGAGAATGTGAAAACTGGATCGAGCTTCTCGTCGCCGATCTCCAGCTTTTTGTTCTCCCGACAATGTCTCTTTCCGAGGCGCTTTGCCTCTGGCGGCTCGCCACCGTCGAGGTCATGAACCGAGGCAGAGAATTGGATATTGTTGGCTTAATGGCTTTGACAGATGTCGGCGGAGTTCCAAGCACTTCCTTTAAATCCTTGGGGCTGGTGGTTTTCTCGACATCTTCAATAAGATCGTATGTGGATGAGAAGAGCTTTTTGTTCTCACTTAGAAGAAATTCGGCTTTGAGCAACTGATCTGTGACGATCTGAGACTCTTCCTCGGCTTCTTTCATATGCTTTTCAAGATCTGCCAACTTCTTCTCCCTCAGCTTCTTCAAGTCCTACACAAAAGCGCTACATTTCAGCACGCCTAATGCTTATCTTGCATTCACCGGCGAGGATGTTTGTGAAGATATGGAATCCTCACCAATGTGGGGCAAGATGTATTCAGATGATCGTACCTCGGGTATTTCTCTAATGGACTCGACTGCTCTTGCTCTCTTGGCGAAACTCAAGGAACAAACAGTCTCCGCAACATCTTCTTCACAAGGACTAACATGGGCAAGCATCAAGACCTTTGACCCATCGCCTGCAGTAATTCCTCTATTTAGCATAGATGATTCGACAGATTCATAATTTCGGAGAATCTACTTAAATGCTTACCTAGAGAATCCTTGAGGATTTGCGTCAACTTGCTATTTCTGCAAGCGAAGAGAACGAGATAAAGAAGTTGGAAACACATTCACAAGGAGGAAGGAACCGAACCATTCAATACAGTACCAGAGATTTTGATGCTGAGATCAATTTATGGCGACGAGAAGTTAAAATATGCAGCACGTCAAACTTACCTGTAAGGCACATGACCTCTCTTCCTCCTGAGAGCTGCAATAACATCACCTAAAGCCGAAAGGGACAGATTTATGGCCCGTCCCTCGTCAAGTGTTTGTCCAATGGCTCCTGTTTTCAGCAACCTCTCACTCCCTCCAAGATCGACCATCCACAGCTTGCTCGATTCTGTTTTGGCATCAGAATCCCATTTGCGGACGATGGAAATTCTTGTTAAGCTAGATAAATAAAGCTAAACAGGTAATGTGAGCTTCCAAAAATAAGTAATCATACACAATTTTCGGAAGCTTGGGTTAGAAGTCGAACCCACCAGTGTGATCTGCTAGAAGTCTCGTTCACATTAGTCCACGAAGTAGATCGAGACCGTCTGCCCTTGTTGTACCACCACTTCGCCTTCCCCAAATCGGGGATTTGAACTTCCATGAGGCCCTCGATTTCAACCAGACCCTTCAGATCCGTCTGAATGCTGAGGTTACTGTTGTGGACATAATTACAGTAATCAATCTTCATGGTTATCTAATTGCTCTGAATTGATCGAGAAGTTCGTGATATAATTACCAGCGAGCCGAAGTTTCATACGCCCTGCAGATCGGTTTTGGAGCTAGCAGATCTCTTAGATTCCCCATGTATACCTCCAACATGCTCATGGAAAATGTTAGAGAAGATGACTTGTCCCTAGAGGCGTGGCTGAAAAGCTTCTCGAGAGCTCGAGGGACAATTCCCGGCTTATCATTTACTCCGTCCTGAAGAAGATACCAATGTTCCTCATTTACTACTGTTTTCTTTTAACAGTGGAGTTACAGAATAGTTGTGCTTGCTGAAACAAGAAATTTAGGTCACTGACCATTGTGTACGTCTTGCCAGTACCGGTTTGTCCATAAGCTAACACGCACACGTTGTGCCCATCGAGCGCAGATGTGAGAATCGGTTCTACCTCCGCAAAAATGTCTTCTGCAGAGTTTTTTAAGCAGGATAGAGCTCTTACAGACGAACCGAAATAAAAGAAGACTCCATACAAGAAACGAGCCTCTGACAGACAACACTAACCTTGGCTTGCTTCTTGCTGGAACACCTTATCAAACTCGAATTCCTTGGCCCCTCCAGACAATTTCACCACCATTTTATCCAAACCAGTCGAAATGGGGTTTATGTTCTTTCTTCTGTTTCTCGATAGGAATGGCCGGACACGACAAAACACTCGAATACTTCCTGAAAAATCGCATTTTTTTATCGATTGAGTTTTCAATCTCAAAAGATTTCTTGTCAAACAGACATATTGCCATAGCATTTATTCAAGAGAAGCAGTAATAGAAAATTGCAATAAAGCACCAAAAGTCATCACCTTTAATATCTATTATGTTATTCAATGCCTCTCTCCGCTTCTCATCCAACAATTTCTGCTTCTGCCGCAATTGCAGAGTCTCTCCTACACAATCAAGTTCAGCACACGAAGCCTTCAGTTCATTAAGGCCGACCCTTTAGTAAATTGTGCACAATCAAAATGAAAAGGTCTACAATAGCATCACAATACCTTCAAGATTCGAGATTGTTTGCTCGAGCTCGTGCTTTTCATGCTCCGGGACGACGGTGACGTCTGTGTATCCATGGATCAGAGGTGGCGAAACGGACGATTCAGAAGAGGGCGGATACCCATTTAAGGAATCCGAGTTTAGTCCCATTGGGGATGATTTCAAGGGCGCTCTCAAATCATCCACAGGCAGAGACACATGCTCTTCTTTCCCACTAGAAATGAGCATTCTTCAGTCAATTAAAGTAGGAGACTGACTGAGCAAGTCACCCCTGCATACGTAAGGAATACTTCTTTAGAGAAGAAAAAAATGACAAAATTAGGACTTGGAAGCATTAAAAGGGAGTCTTACAATGGAGCTAAATGAGTTTAAAGTCTAAATCGATATGATTGGAGATAAAAGCAAGTGCATTTAATACAAGAAAGGACAGAGAGATCTTGAAGTCTACTTGTTTCTGAAAACAGAACAGACACCCTAAAAGACGACAAATGAGCTATGAGATCTGTTCATCCTTACCAAGAATTGAAGATCATCATTTAACAGAAGCAATCAGAGCTGACCCATTTCGAGAAACTACAACATTCCCACTCAATAGAGTGAAAAACGAAACAAAAAAGAAAAGAGAAAAACTAAAAGGCAATAGTCACTGATGAAGTACGATTCAAGCTAGTCCACACTGCAAATTTCAAGTGCTTCTCAGAAAGGAAAGTGTTTTGACAGAAACCCAGTTTGAGAAAGTGGAGGAGAAGCTGAGATCAGGCTCAGATTCAGGCCGTAAAATGGCCAAGAAAAATTTGCGGAAGAAGCTGGAGACCCAAGAAGTCAAAAGAGCAGAGCTCTGTCTTCAAGAAGCCCCAGAAAATAAAACAGAAGCCAGAGGCGCCTAGATGGGGGCGGAAACGAAGTGGGTGCGAGTCACTTTCAATGATTGAGCAACTGTTAAATGCTCTGATTAAGAGGCCGAACTGCTATGGACAGCGGCAGTTCAGGGTCATTGAGATAAGAGAAGGGCCAAGAAAACAAAACCACGAATGCTTTTGAGAAAGAGGAAATGAACTCAAGAATCTTTTGGCTGGTCCAGATCTAAAGGACTTCACACAACCGTAATAAAAGTCCGCTTTCCGCGGACGGCAGGACCGTGAGGATCTGAGGGGCAAAAGTGGAATTTAATGCGGAGAGATGGACTTTCTTCGTCTTCTCCAGGAATGGTTGAACTTGAACATGCTCGAGAACACTTTTTCTAAAGTGATCACCCGATAGGTTTGATCGATAAGGGATGTTTCAACTATATAGTAACTTATTAATTTTTTTAAAATTCATTGCTTTAACAAGTATCTTTAGAGTGGTCGCAAACCAAGTTCATTTTATGTTGACCTATCTATCCCTTCGCAAAATGATAAATTAGGTATGTTGACGAGCATACGGTTATTAATGTTACACAAGCTTAATCATGGAATAGCAAAATTTTCTTAAGATATAAAAACCAAATTAGTGAATACAGAATTTCAGAATATCGATGCATTATCAAGAAACAAAAGCTAATACCTTGAAGGTTTTAGAAAAATATTATCCGATTACCTAACGAAAAGCACTTGTTAATAATCGTTCACAATAAATCTTATTTAACATGGTCGATGACAATTGATATTGTGTGATTTATTCGATGGAGGAAAAATAATTGCACTTGGATAAGCATGTAACGTTGCCATATTGCTGTAATACTCATAAAATACTCTCTTCTTCACGTACGTATTCCCGACTTTGACAACATTGATCCCCTAAGTAAATTTTGTATAATGAACTATAAACTGAAGGAAAATCCCTACACATTGGTATTTGGCCTGTACTTTGAAAAGGGCAAATGATAATTTTACCCATCTCATGAAATTTCTCTTATCTAAATTGGTCAGTAAGCTCCTTTTTTATTTCGACCCAAAAAAAAAAAAAGGTCCTTTTATATCAAGATAAACAAAAATAAATTGAAAAGAAAAAAACCGTTTTTTTCATTTGTAGCTTTTTTCCCATTCATTTCGCTCTGATTTTTCTGTGTCCCTTTTGCTATCATTTGTTTTGCTTGTCTCACGACACAAATTCACGTCTTTCCAAGTGTGGCAGCATTGGCCCCACCAAGTGTTTTGCCATGATCGACGTGCCTTTCTAGTTTCATAGAACAAGATCAACCGACTTGCATTGAATAATCAAAGCCATTGTAACATTCTGTCTGAATTTACAATGCTTCTTTAGACCAACAGGACAACCATAACTAATGAATTTTATTTGAGGTTAATATCACGAAAAATCTCGAATCGATACTATATAATAAAATTATTTTAAATTAATTTTTGGATTATTAAAAACCTCAAAATAGTACATACTTGATAAATGTACCTTCCATCAAATTTTGCTGTTAAATTGATGTTGGATCATACGTGGTAGTTGACATGACAAATCCATATGAAAAAGGTTTAATGCCACACAAAATCTCATAATCGATAAATATGTGATAAATTTAACCCATAAATTGATATACTTATGATAAATTTATTATGAGCCTTGATTTTTTAACACCCATTTTTTTTTTTAATTTAATTTATTTTTATTTTTTTTTTTTATATTCTTTCATTTGATGGGTTTGTTAATTGATTTTGACTCCAAAAAAAAAAAAAAAAAAAAAAACCCAAAAGGCCCTTGAAAAACCTTTAAAATTTACCCAAAACTCGGTATACTTATGACAAATTTATCTCAAACTAATTTTAAGGTCACAAAAAATCGCAAATTGATGTACATGTGACACATTTAACATCTGTTAACTTTCGTTGAATTTAGCGAAAACCCTAGATCGTCTTCCTCTTTATTGAGTCATTCAATATCGTTTTTGTCTAAGGTCACGGAAATTGCGAACACCATTTAGCGAAAACTCTTTAGTGACACTTTTAGTAACTCTAGTAGTACTTTGACAAAATAGCTCGACCAAATACCACTATGGCTTAATCACCGCCTATTATGGCATATCATGTAAGAAAATTAACGATGGATTAAGCCCTTGCAAGTTTTACTTGAACTTTCATCAATACCCCATTTCAAGGTGAGCATAATAGTGTCTTTTCACATGTCATAAGTAGTAATTGGAGGATTTGGAACCCCATTCAAAAGAGGATATTGAACATTTGAGGTAACAACTTTTCTTGATAAATCTAAGTAAATGAATGAATATGCGCAATCAAGTATATTTTTCAAAATTTTTCTAACATCGCCTCTATATCTAAACTTTTTTTTTAAATAATTAACCACGAAATTTTACCAAGAACAAAAAGGCTTTGCCAGTAAAGTAAAATCAGTGCATCCATTCATTATAGGCAGCATCGTAAGGTAAAAAAACAAAAAACCCTAGCGACAAATAATGCTTATTCGGATCTGGGTGATGCCAACCTTCCTAGTAGCCGACGAGGTTGCTCGGCCGGTCCCGAATCTAGTAACCAAGTAGAGGAAGAAGGAGAAGAAAAAAATATTGAAAAAATATTGACATATTATTGAAATTGCCCAAAATTGACCAAATTGAATTGATGAACAATTTAGGACTGAATTGGCAAAAAAAAAAAAATTTAGGATTGAATTGGCACAATTGCAATAGGTTTAATACCTTTTAGTTAACTTTCTCTTGTTAGATAAGATCCAATATCATTTGATTGGGGTTCACTTGGGTTTTTGTACATGTGATACTTCTCTACCTAATGGTTTAAACTCGGTTGGGCATTAGCTAGGTGTCAGCCTTGATTGCTCCAAGTTTGTGGTTCCACATTCGTCAATTTCAAGCGTTGTTGTCGATCCGGTTTGCACGTGCGAGGGAATGTTAAACTACATCACTTGTTTATGGTGTCTCCAAATATCGAGGTCCTATGTGCGTGCAAATCTCTCTCAACCAAAAAAATTAAGCTTCTGGTAAAAATATGTGTGCCTTCTTTACTTGTGTTGATTAATGAAACACGACTATCACCCTTTGTCAATTATGACCCTAAAAATCATGACAAAGCATAAAACCATTGTTGTGCCTTTAACAAAGCATGGGTAGCTATACATCACCACGCTTCTCCAAAATTTCATGACCTCTCTCCTTTCATCCCATAACCACTTGCCACGCGTTTTCTCTATAATTTGCACACATGTAAATTATTGTTATTATTTTTTGGGAAAACACAAAATTGCACTTTAAGTTTAGCTATTAAAAAAGAAATTGGACTATGTCAAGCTGTCGCTTCGTGTTGTAACATGTGGCATTTGAACATTTCGACTCCATTAATCTGCATAGATGTTGCGCAAGATGCTCCATTCAGGTGAAGCGAATAAGATTTCATCCATAGGAAGGCGGGCATGACCCCAAAAATTATCGAGTGGGAAGAGACCGTGATTCAAACACGCGTCGCAACTTCTTTTGGAAATACTCAGCTATTTTCCCAACCCTACGTTGTATTTTTCTTTACTGGACAAAGGAAAAATGGTAGTGTGTTACCCCCCCGGTTTTAAAGGGGGGTGAAAGGAGGGGCAAAAGTTTCATGCTCTCCTTATTTTTCGGTAATCGGTCGTTGATTACTTTAACCACGGGCATTCTCGGACGAAAAAGAGGAAAAAGGTGGAGTGGAAGCAACATGTTGGTATCTGCCTTTGTCGCGGTTGGTTTCATTTCATGTTCTGCCACGTCATGTGTGGCCGTAGCCGGTCAGCCCATGCCGATGACGTGGCGAAACTCGATTGGTTCTAAGGTTTTTCTAACCGATTTTTGAATTGGGAGCGAAGGCTTGACATTAACGGTAAAAAGCTGTCATGGTTGGTGAATGGTGGGTAAAGAATGACGACTTATGGGAGGGCCGTATGACATTGATAACTGGTGTTTTGGACCGTGCATGATTCGGACGACAAGAGATTTCACAAGAGTTGTAGATATTACATGAGCACTTTTGAGGTTAAGATACAAACCCATGATGATTACCGTGCCAATTATAAAGAGCATTGAACTTATCATCTCCTGTATGAAAAAAAAAAAAATTATGGCATATGTCCATCGTATAGAGATCATTAAATGTTACTAATTATGTTTTGTGAAGCAAGCGATCGGATAATAAAATAGACAAAATAAGAAAATAAATTAGACATCGATTTACGTGTTTGACTTTAAAGACCTATCCACGGGGAGAGTAGCAACGAATTCCACAATAAATCAAACGATACAATGAAGATTATAAACCACACTCGAATTACTCAAACACTCTCGGTGTTTTCTAACCACAATAACATCAATAACCAACAAGTGTTGAGCCCCGTAATTCCTCACGAAATAATCTTTCAATCTCAAGAAGGAATTCACGAATCTTACTCACGAGATTTAATTGGCTTCAAAGACTTGGGATGTCATTTACTAGTAGAAGCTCCTTTTTGATACGATTCACAAAGAAGATCCGCTTCTTATTTATGGGCAAGGGTTGGATCTAAAAATAGAAAACATTGTCCAACTAGGAAACCATCAATTAACAAACCTATTCAAATTAGGAAACCTATTTGAATTAGGAAAATTTTCTTTCCGGACCCAAATTCAAGACAAACTTTCAACAAATTATACCATACGTGCATGGTATAAAAGCCTTGAAGGTTTTCTAGATTATGTCTCGACTTAATTTCCTAAACTTGAATTAGGAAACTTTTCTTTCCGGACTCAAATTCAAGACAAACTTTCAACAAATTATACCATACGTGCATGGTATAAAAGCCTCGAAGGTTTTCTAGATTATGTCTCGACTTAATTTCCTAAACTTGAATTAGGAAACTTTTCTTTCCGGACTCAAATTCAAGACAAACTTTCAACAAATTATACCATACGTGCATGGTATAAAAGCCTCGAAGGTTTTCTAGATTATGTCTCGACTTAATTTCCTAAACTTGAATTAGGAAACTTTTCTTTCCGGACTCAAATTCAAGACAAACTTTCAACAAATTATACCATACGTGCATGGTATAAAAGCCTCGAAGGTTTTCTAGATTATGTCTCGACTTAATTTCCTAAACTTGAATTAGGAAACTTTTCTTTCCGGACTCAAATTCAAGACAAACTTTCAACAAATTATACCATACGTGCATGGTATAAAAGCCTCGAAGGTTTTCTAGATTATGTCTCGACTTAATTTCCTAAACTTGAATTAGGAAACTTTTCTTTCCGGACTCAAATTCAAGACAAACTTTCAACAAATTATACCATACGTGCATGGTATAAAAGCCTCGAAAGGTTTTCTAGATTATGTCTCGACTTAATTTCCTAAACTCAACCTTCCTAGGTGATGTTATTTAGCCTTAGGCATATGCAATGAAGGTTTACAAACTTTAGCCGTATAGTTCACGTTTGGGGACGGTCTATCGCGATGTGACAAGAGCCAAGGTTCTTTAAGGGCCTATAGAAAAGAGCAAGTATGAATAGTCGACATTTTGCATCGTTGGGTCAGGAATGGTTTTGCTGTCCCTACCTTTTCATCTGTCACATTTGTGTCGCACGTCCTATCTTAGGGGACATAGATGTGATCCTTCTACGGACGGTGTCCGCGAGATGAGTCCTCGACGCATATTGCAAGGAATAGGTTTTCCCTTTAGATGCTCCAACAAACTCGTTTCCTCGTCGAGCTACAATAGTTTAATAAGAAAAAAGATTAAAAGAGAATGATATTTATTCTCTAATAATGGTGTGATAAACATTGTATATGAGAAGTCTTTATATAGGCTTAGAGGAGAAAAGGAGCCTAGCATTCTTCCTATGTGGACTAAAGAGAAAGAAGAGAGGTAAGGAAAAACCTACAAAACTATACAACATATTTTAACACCCCCTCAAACTCAAGGTGGGTCAAATAACGAGAGTTTGGAAAGAAGAAATTTAAATCGTTGTGATGTAAGAGCCTTCGTAAAACAATCGGCAAGTTGATTCTCGGTCCAACAAAAGGAAGTGAAATAGTGCGAGCTTGGAGATGATGACGAGTCGAATGACAATTGATCTCAATATGTTTGGTACGCTCATGAAATACTTGGATTTGCACCGATATGAATGGCACTCTTGTTGTCACAATGCGAGAGGAGTAGGATCCAAAATGAAACACCCATATCGGCAAGTAAGCGGCGAAGCCAAACAATCTCAACAAGAGTGTCGACATAGCACGATACTCGGATTCCGAGAGGAGCGTGAGACAATATGTTGTTTCTTGGATCGCCAAGAAATAAGTGAATCGCCAAGAAAAATGCAATAACCAAAGATAGATTTGCGATCAATGACATTGAAAGCCCAATCAGCATCGAATAGGCACGCAACTTGAGAGTAGAAGAAGATGGTAGAAATAAGGAACGCGATAAAGTGCCTCGAAGATAGCAGCGAATTTTTTAAAAATGATAATGAGTTGTTCGGAGGAAAGAACAAACCGACCGATAACATGAACAGATAAGCGATGTCGGGTCGGGAGATAGTAAAATAAATAAGACCACAACCAAGGTCCGATAGCGGGTGACATCGTAAAGAGGTTCTCCATCGCCTGGGCAAAACTTCGATTTAGCTCAATAGGAGTGGCAACATGTGAATTGATAGGAAGGAATATCGCGGTATATTTCTGCGAGAAATGAGAATACCACGTGAACCGCGAGCAATCTCAAGCCCAAGAAAATAGCGCAGTGGTCCTAGATCCTTCATGGCAAAATGTTGCTTGAAGGTGCCGCTTGGTATGCTCAATATGGTCACGATCATCTCCTATGATGACCATATCATCAACATAAAGAAGAAGAATAGTGCAGCTGAAGAAGAGGTATGAACAAATATAGCATGATCGCCTCACTTTGAGTGAAACCAACAGACCGAATAGCATCACCGAACTTCTCAAACCAAGCACGAGGGCCTGTTTGAGACCATAAAGAGCCCGTCGCAAGCGGCAAACCTTTCCAGAGGTATGAGCAAGACCATGCGGAGGTTGCATAAAGATATCTTCCTGAAGATCACCGTGAAGAAAAGCATTCTTCACATCAAGCCGAAAGAGAGGCCAACTGCGAATTGAAGCAACAACTAATAAAGCACGGACAGATGTCATCTTTGCTACGGGAGCAAAGGTCTCTTCGTAGTCGATACCATACTCTTGCGAGAAACCTCGAGCAACCGGGACGAGCTTTGTAACGCTCAATACCGCCATGGAACGAGTCTTAATCTTATATATCCATCGGCAAGATACGAGGGAGCGACCGGAGGAAGAGGCACAAGCTCCCAAGTACCGAAGTCTCCAAAGCCGAGAGTTCCTCGGACATAGCTGGCGCCATTCTACATGTACGAACCTCGCGATAACTATTAGGTTCTTGTACAAAGATGAACAATGACCGATCTCGAGGAGGATTACGGCGTGGCTCTAGTTGTGCGAATCGTCGAGGCGAGATACAACAGGAGGTGCAGCAAGGGATAGAGTGAAGATGGAGAAAGTGGCAATATATCTAGATCCGATGTAGAAGAGGGACTAGAAGGGTCGTGTAGAGGATCAACAGAAAAATCCATAAATGGAACAGGAGACGAAACATGAGGTGTAGTATTTGTCAAAAAGAAAGGGATGTGTTCATGAAACGTAACATCACGAGAAATACGTACACTGCATTTGGGTCATAACAACGATAACCTTTGTGCTCGGTGCTATAACCCAAGAATGCACATGGGATAGAGGGGGAGGTAAGCTTTGCTTCAAAGAGTGGAAGAATGACAAAACAAGTACATCCAAAAACTCAAGATGATTATAGCTAGGAGGTCGAGAGTAGAGACGCCGAAACGGGGTGTCTTGATGGAGAACAGATGAGGGTAGGCGATTAATTAGATGAATAGCCGTGAGAAGAGCCTTAGCCCGAACTCGAATGTGCCAAGTAAGAGAGCTCGAGTGGTCTCTAGAATATGACGGTGCTTGCGTTCAAAGAACTCCATTTTGAGCTGGAACCCCAGGACAAGATAACCGAGGAAGTGTATCATCACTAGCTAAGAGGGAACGAAAGACACCGAGAGAGATATTCTCCCCCGAATCCGAACGGAAAATTTTGATTTTTGTATTAAATTGTGTGGAAACCATGGAAGTAAAAGACTGATAGATGGAAAAGAAATCACTACGTTGACGCATAAGATAGACCCATGTATAACTAGAATAATCATCAATAAAAGATACATAATATTTGAAACCACTCTTGGAAGAGAGCGGGCAGGACCCCAAACATCATAATGAACAAGATCGAAAATCGCACTAGTTCTAGAGTTACTAACAGGAAAAGGCTTAGCATTGGCCAAAGGGCGATAGAACATGGAGGAAGACTACTAGAAGAAATAGGACCCAAAGCACCTTGTTGGTGAAGGACGGTGAGACGAGAAGACGGAATATGTCCAAGACGCCGATGCCACCGAGCAAGATCGAGGGCAACCAACAGGATGAGGAAGAGAGGAAGTTGGAAGATGGAGATGTTGCATAATATAAAAGTCCATCCCGCCACGCCCTCGCCAATCATCTTGCCACTCAAACGATCCCGCACAAAGCAAGAGCTATTTGTAAAGCTTACAGGTACATCCAAGATCGGTGAGTTGTCCAACGGATAATAAATTAAGAGCCAAAGAGGAACATGTAACACATCGGGAACATTGAAACCTTCGGAGAAATGGTAAGAGTACTCGTCGAGTAGCTAGTAGAGGAGAACCATTAGCGATAAAGAAATGTGCTGGTTGCTTGAGCTCAGACTTAGTGAGAAAAAACAAAAAGTAGACATACGTCTACCCCCGAGTCAAGTACCCAAGTAGTAGAAATATCACCTGAAGGTGGAGTAGGCTAGAGCAGATGAGAGAATTGTAAAAGTACGAAATTCGAAAAAGACACAGGCGAGAGAAGGACTCAATCGGGCAAGTTGGGCCTCAAGAGCAAGAATACGGTCATCCGTAGAGGGAGAAACCAGAGTAATAGGTTAAGAGATTGGAGATGCGGTAGTGACTCGTGGTGATGCGAAAAGGCGTGAAGCATTCCTCTTCTTCCAACAATGTGACTATGACCAAGACGATGACAATACGTACATGAAAGGGGGGAGGACCACGAATAGGCGACGTGGTGGAGTAGCCAAAATAGCAGTTGAATCGGAAGGCGCAGAGGAAAGAAGACCAAGACGAGTTTCCTCGATCGTAATTCTTTGAATAGAAGGATGGTCTTGGAGAGCGGTGAAGAATTTGGCTGCGAACACCTTCATAGGGAGAGCCAAGCTTCATAAGAAAAGAATGTAGACTTGCCTATCTTGAGTCCGAAGCCGAGTAGATGGACACCGAGTACGGGCAGACATGATGGGCGAGAATAGGAGCAAGAATATCCAGTTGACTCCAAAGTGAGTACATGTAATTGTGGAAGTCTCGAATAGAGCGAGACCTTGCGTAGCATTGTAAACTTCTTGCTCCAACCGATAAACTCGAATGTCCCCCGTCCAGGGTGAACATCTCGCAAGCCGATCCCATAAACTTTTTGCCTCAACAATATTAGAAAATTGTGGGCGAAGAGCAAGGATCAATTGAACCAAAAATGATAGCCCATGCCTTCCGATCAAGAACTTTCCATGCTCGAATTTCAAGCAAACGTTTCGCAACTTCATCGGATAAGTCACTTTGAAGAGCACCGGACAAGGACAAAGTCCCTCAACATACTCAAACAGTCGCGATAAACAAGTCTTTGTCATTGCGATGGTTTCCAAAGAGAATAGTTTGAACCATCGAGTTTGACGTCAATACAATCACTAGAATCACCCATGACGACAAAGAAAAAGAAATCACTAGCAAAGCTAGAAATATGGATTGAGGTGGAAAAATTGATCGAAAGGATCGAGAAAGAAGAAGCACGGATTAGAACGAGCAAGGATGATAGCCCTAAACTCATTATCTTAATTTCGATGCGGAAGATCCAATTTATGGCAACCGCGGAGCATACTCTTCAAGACAATGAACCTTACTCGATACCATAATAAGAAAGAAAGATTAAAAGAGAATGATATTTGTTCTCTAATAATGGTGTGATAAACATTATACATGAGAAGCCTTTATATAGGCTCGGAGGAGAAAAGAAGCCTAAGATTCTTCCTATGTGGGACTAAAGAGAAAGAAGAGAGGTAAGGAAAACCTACAAAACTATACAACATATTTTAACACGATTCATCTCGGGATGGGATTAGTATTTAAGGAACGGACATTGGATCAATAGATGCGTTAATGAGCGCACGACCCTATCGCATTCCTCATGGCTCGTGCTACCCGCCATAACAACCTCATTAGTTAGGTTTTGGCTCGTGTTTGTTACGCGACTCATAACGCTAGGAGGCATTCACTCACTAAAGTGTGAGAGTCTCTTGTGGACTTAAGCCTCTTTCTCATAACTCTTGCTCAACGAAGCATCGACAATAGATATAAGTCCCTAAACTTTGGTCTAATGTGTTAAGTAGTTCCTGAACTTTTAATTCATCCAATATGGTTCTTAAAATTTAGCTTAATATGTAATGTGGTCCCCGAACTTTCGATTTATTCAATAGAGTCCTGGAAGTTTTTATATGTTTAATGTAGTCTCCGAACAATATGAAGATGCTCAATATCATCCTTCTTTTAATTCAAGTCTAGGGACAACATTAAATTCTCAAATAATCTAGAAACTACATTAAATATGGATCATAAGTTTAGGGACCACATTGCATATTGGATTAGAATTTAGGGATAACATTGAACATATTAAAAATTCAAGGGCCACAATACGTATTGAGCCAAAGTTCATGGATCATTTGTGTCATTTTCTCTTGATTGTTGCAAAAAACGCCAAGAGATGCACAAATTCAGAGCGAAATAGCTAAGGATGAAATTAAAATAAGAACGCACGAGACACGATTTACGTGAAAAACCCAAAATGAGAAAAAATCACTAGGAGAGAGAGGGGTTTCACTATCTTCAATAATGTGTACAAGCGTACAATCAAAGATCCAAAGATATGATAAGCGAAATGAAAAGCAAAAGAGTTTCGAGGTAGAAGTAAAAGCAACTTTTACAACATGCTTATGCAAGATATCTTTTTATAGTCCCATCTAAAAAATCCTAAAATAAAGTGAATGGTCCAAAATAACCTTATCACTAATTTAAAAGTCAAAATATAACATTGGCAATACATTGCAATATGACGGAAGAGGGAGTCCCCTTTGTTCTCTTACATCATCTTTGCTAATGGAGGTCCCCCTCCACATATGGACTTGTGGGGGAATCTGATCTTAATCTCCTCTTTTGGGAAGATGCCATTTCCACGGACATGATCAAAATAAGAACCAAAGTCAGCATCTCGAGCTAGTGCTGCACCTTAACTTTTCAATAAAGAAAAGCATAAGATCCTCTCATGCTTCACGTTCATGTTATTTTATAAAGCAAAATACTTAATTGTATGATCGTGCTGTCCAATTAAAAAGCTGCATTGCCAAATCTCAGCCGCAAATTGCAAAAATGGAAAAAAAAAAATTAAAAGTCAAAGTGCGGCTCTCCTCTTAAGGTGTGCTTGTTTCATGGAAAATCAAAGATTTTGGAAAATATTGTCCAAAAAATAAACGCATGTATCGCTCGTAGAAATAAATGAATGTAAAAAATTTTCATCACCCACGAAAATAGTTAGGCATAAATTGTTATCGATAATGAAAATATTTTTCATTAACTAATTTTTCTAAAAGATACAAGCATTTATTTTTTGAAAAATATTTTTCAAATTTTTGATTTTCTGTGAAACAAGCACACTATTATTTACCGCTGAAATTTCACCGTTATATTGTTATTCCTTGCTCCACTGTCCTGCTAGCTGCTCTTTTTCATGAATTAGGTGAATCTCATTCCATCACTTTCGCACTCTACCGGAAAAGCAACTTGATTAGCTACGAATCTTTCGTGTTTTTCCCCCTTATATAAGTCCTAGTTTCCCTGAACATTTTCAACAAGGAAGGGTTGTGAAGAAACGTTCATATCGTTTCTTCATAAATCAAAGTCCTTCCTCATCAAGCACATTACTCAAGAACCGATCATGGCGAGGTACGTCGATGCTGGCTACCGGACGCCATACGGACGAGCGGCTACTCCGCCGACGTATGACGGCTACGAAAGGAGCTACGGCTCTTACTCTGCCAAAGGAGGAGGAGTCGGCGACACCCGGCGAGTTCCTCAAGGTCCGGTCGGCAATAACTACCAGCGTGATGAATTTGATGAGTATGCCAAAAAGTCCTACCTGAGCCCATCCGCCACCCCTGGCTACAGCTCTTCGGGGCAATTGTACCGGCCTGGCGAGTACGGTGACTACAGCGGCAACAAGGATTGGCGAAAGTCAGGCGGGGACAATTACCGGGGCAAGAAGGACGAGTTCAATTACAAGAGAGAGATCGCCGCGGTCGTCCCCACCGTCATTGAGGGCTATGTCGCGTCGAGGCCTGGTCATGGGACTGGATCGCTGTCTAAGCCAACCAATGACATCGGCGCGGCAGTCGAGATGTTGAAGGACACCGTGACGCATTCCTCGGCCTCGGGCAGTTACCCTCATATGCACCAGGCCGGTTCAAGGTACACGGAGTCGCCCCCGACGGTGTATTATTACCCGGAGATAATGCCTCACACCATGGACCCAGCGAAGAGATATGGAAACATCAATTTGGGGTCTCGGAGGCCTGCGGTAGCCGAAGTCGAGAGGAATTATTACTGATTGAAGTCAGTTTCTAAAGACATGTCTGCTAATGCGCCTAAGCTATTGCTATTTCATCATCTTATATGTTGGATTCGCCTGTCTGGAGTTGAGGTCAAGTACGAAGAATTATACATAGCATGTACCGATGTTCGTTTCGGTGTTGACATATGTGTTGAATGACGTATCCTGTATGGAAGGATTGAAATATAAGCTAAATAATTTCCTGTCTCTCGTTCAAGTCAGTAAGAAGGCCTTGTCTTTGTTTCTGTTTCTTAATCCATTGCAGTACGAAGAATTATACATAGCATGTACCGATGTTCATTTCGGTCCGGCCCGCTTCCTCATAGTCTTCAAATCTCGGCCCGTTGATCTCTAATCCGAGAGTCTTGAGAAAACTGATAAATTGGTAGTTCAACGAGGCGACGTCCAATAATTTAGTCATGAAATCCACGAAGATTCAAAATCCACATTTAGATTATAATCCATAGTCAAAATTGATCGATTGCAACTATAGTTCATCTCAAGCTAACGGGCGGCTTCTAGGCGTTACGCGTAGTCAACCCGTAGTTGATTTGATATCAATCTACGTTTAAGTTATATCGAACCATGGATGACCTCGGTTGTCATGTAACTGCGAGGGATCATTCATTAGTTCCAATTTACTCGATCATTAGGAATTGATTTAAGATCGTTCACAATCCATATAATGATCGAGCGGGAATCACCCGCGATCCGATTGTATACTATTGTCGAAACGTTCTATAGTCGTTCCTTGATCGGTCCTTAATGGCTCAAACTGTCCCTCGTCAATCCTTATGGTCGAACCGTCGATCCACGATTGAGTTTTCAGGTCGAGCGTACTTATATCCTTAATAGAATTTTCATTTTGGTTAGCCTTTCATGAGTGATCAATTCATAACGAAAATTACTAACAAGTGCATCGATTAAAATCGTCATTTCATTGCATCATGAATAGGGTCGAATTTTGAGAATGTCACAACAAGAACATTCAATTTCGAAATCAATTGTCTCATTAAAGGTAAAGAGAATAAATTCTAATTTTTA
Organism: Rhodamnia rubescens; assembly: GCA_021437795.1. Taxonomy (NCBI): domain Eukaryota; kingdom Viridiplantae; phylum Streptophyta; class Magnoliopsida; order Myrtales; family Myrtaceae; genus Rhodamnia; species Rhodamnia rubescens. Next base: position 382,051 of record JAILYA010000006.1, on the reverse strand, counting down.
ACAGAAGATTTAGAATTTAAAAGAATAAAATCAAAGATAAAATTACATCCCCTCGAATATATATAGACCAAAATATGTCTTCTACCTTACCAGATGCATTCCAAGAAAGAAAAAAATCCTATTATCAGTTTACCATATGAACCGGACTTTTCTGAAAAACTAATCCCTACAAAAGCGAAACCAAGACAAATGAATCAAGAAGTTTTGCAATATAGCCAAAAAGAAATTCAAGATCCGTTACATACAAACCTTATTAGACAAAGTCAATCCCGGAGGTGTTGTGCTTTTTATGTCAATAAAAATGTCGAATTAGAAAGAGGAATACCTAGATTATTTATTAATTACAAGTCATTAAACAAATTCTTAAAACAAATAAGACACTCAGATCCTAATAGAAAATATTCATTACATAGATTTCAGAGTTCGAAGATCTTTCAAAATTCTACATGAAATCAGGATTTTGGCAAATACAAATCAAAGAAGAAGATAATTATAAGACATCATTCACGGTCCCATTTGGACAATACAAATGGAATGTTATGCCTACTTAAAAATGTTCCTTCTAAATTTCAAAGAATAATGAATGACATTTTTAAAACATATTGCGAATAATCATAGTTTATATTGATCAACACTTCAAACATATATCTATTTTCATAAAGTAGTTTCTCTTGCTTTCCAAACAAAAATTAGGTTTCTTGGACATTACATTTCCCCATGAACAATTATCCCAATTGAAAGATCAATATTATTTGCAGAAAAATATCCAGATGCAATTAAAGACAAGACTCAATTACAAAGATTTTTAGGGAAACTTAATTGTATTATAGATTTCTTTCCACATATTAACTTACTTTGTAAACCTTTGCATCAAAGATTACAAAAAAATTCCTCCACCGTGGACGTCAACTCATATTGATATTGTCAGATAAATTAAGACAGGTGTGAAAGAAATACCTTGTCTCCATCTAGAAGACCCCATCTGCTGTCAAAATAGTAGAAACAGATGCTTTTGTGATAGGATGTGGAGGAATATTAAAACAAGTCAAGAATGGCAAGCAACAAATTATCCATTTTGTTTGTAAACATTAAAACAAAACCTAACAAAATTATTCCACTATTCACAAAGAATTATTAGCCATATTTACTCCATATCTAAACTCCAATGAGATTTGTTAAATTGTAAATTTCTTTTACACATTGATTGCAAATCAGCAAAAGAAGTTTTGCAAAAAGATGTATAAAAAACTGCTTCAAACAGTTTTTTGCTAGATGGCAAGCCATTGTATCAATCTTTGATTTTAAAAAACAAGAAAACTCTACTCGATATACGAAGCTAGCTTGAAATATCAGTTGCCTGCAACCTCAACAAATTCATAAATTTTAAACATAAACGCGTCTTACTGGTTTGTGTGATAACTATGAAATGTCCGAGCTTTATGTAAATCTACAACTACAAAATAATTGTCTAATATCTGAGTAATTATAATATAAATTGCTAGTGTTAAAATATTCTTCCACAAGCCATCATAATCACCATTAATTGGATGCTTAGTGAGAGTCTATATATAGTTAAAACTATTAATTGAAGGATTGATAAATTTGCATGTGCACGCTTTTGTGCTACGTGCTTGATTTTTCTCAAGGGCGGTGCTATTTCCACTCCATATATGACTAAATCCTCTCCATTCACACTAAAAAGGAAAAAATAGCCCTCAATCATTCAATTGCAAAGTGATGGCCCCATTCCTTCTTCTTCTTCTTTATTTTTTCTATTTTTAGTTAGGGTCTACTTGCCATAATTAAGTATTTCACATGTTTTATTTTATTGTATTCCAGCATATTCCTATAACGTTTTGCTTGCTCCATATGAAAGTACATCACCAATAGTAAGGGAAAAAAAGACAAATTATTTGATGTAGTAAAGAACTTAAAAGTGTCCTTTTTTTCATACCATTGCTCTTATATTAACCTATCTATTCTTTCTTTCTCTTATCTCAAAAGCTGACTTTCTTGGTGAACTTCTTATTTTTAGTTTCATAAGTTTAATACATACATACATATATATATATATATATATATATATATATATATACAAAGTCTTGTTACTAACTATATTAAAGAATTTATCTTTTTCCTTTCTATTTGCTCAGTATTTTTACACAAAACATGTCAGACGTTATAAAAATATCTAGAAATAAGGCCTAATTCCTTAAAATACCCTCAACTTTAGTTCTAGTTCCAAATGTACCCCAAACTTTTTTTTTTGTCTAAACAAAAACGTCCAACTTTAGGTCCAATACCAAATCTATCCCGAACTTTTATTTTGTGTCAAGAAAAGCCCCACACTTTAGGTATAGTCCCAAATCTAAGCCTAATTTTTTTTTTTTTGTTTCGGAGAAAAATCATCAATATTCTACTCTAATATTAAATTTTCCCCGGTTAGCCCTCCGTCCAAAAATCGCCGTTAGTCATTCCTAATTTTCATATCATAGAAGGTTTCATTTAGGAGAATTTCAATGATCTTTATTTAGATGAATTTGTTATCCACGTGGAAATGCTAGGTGGGTCAATACCTATAACCACATTTGGTGATGTGGGTTTTTTAACAACGCGAAAATGCCACATTCTGATTTAATAAATTTAATATTTTCCGAATAATGAGATTCCACTAGCTTTTTAATAGAAAATTTGTTATTTTATACATTTTTTTATTTAATTAAATTTCACTTTTAAAGTTTCATGTTGAAAAATGTAGCTGTGATTTTCATTCTGCAAAATCTACAAAGATTTTTTTTTTTTTGGCTGAAGACTGATAAGACGGAAGATGATGGTGATATGCACAGAGAAAGTGGAATTTTATAAACAAATATTTGTGATAAAAAAATGTCCATATTAAATCTAGATACTACTTCACAGTTTATCTATAAATTTGACAGACATCATAGAAAAGAATTAGGATTCTTGGAAATTTTTGTTTTTGAACAAAACTAATTTATATGGAATTAAAATCCAACAATTAGAAAAATAAGATATCTTTTAATATATACGAGAATTTTGTCTTTTTGATTACTAAATCCTACATACATAGGAATCGAAAAAATAAAAATAAATAAATAAAAAAAAGAAGAGAAAGAGGAAAGTCAATAACTTGAAGCCACTACTGTATTAAATTGCAATTGAATGATTGAGGGCAGTTCTATAAAAAAAAATGGTAAAAATTAGTTGGATTTAGTCATATACAGAGCAGAAATAGCTTGGCCATTTTCGAAATATAGGGATAGGTATAAAACGTCTCAAGAAAAGGATACTTACTTGAAAATCGCCAAATTCAAAGGATGACTATCAAGTTTGGCAAAAACATGGCTTGAGTTCGATATTCCTCAACCTATCATTTTCAACGTATCTAAATTATGTAGCATATCTCTCTAGGCCTAATAAAATAAAGAAACAACACGAATGAGATAAGCCTAAGACAATCAAATTGCGCGGCGTGCAACAGACCCCCGATGTTGCTTTTGTCAAGATCATCGTTTAGTATTCTAGCAAACCTTAGTCAATCAAATTTCAAATGGCTCATACACAGAAACACATATGTATGTGAAGGTATTCAAATCGACCATGCTTCTCGTATTAATTAGTTATTAAAGTATGGAAGTTTTTTCCATGTCTCCTTATTTTACTTATGTATAATATTCCTCTTTAGAAAGAAAAAAAATCATATGCTCGGCCCCCATGATTTACTCTCTTGTTTTCGCCACGCCCATCAATTTCGAGTGGGTTTCATTAGTGAATGTTAAGTAATTACAGGGGGAATAGAACAATCGTAAATTTTATTTTTCCTCTTCTTCTAGCGGAAGAGGAATTAATTAATTAGTCAACATTTATTTCCTTCCTCGTGGACCGACGGGCCAGTCGTGTGACGTAATAGCTCGAAAACATGGGATAAACATAAATCGCAAGCAAATCATGGTGTTGGCTGATCTTCTAGGAGGACGACTCGTGCGCGATCGCGGCCAATTTTTTTGTGGTATCAACATGATTAGCACCACGTAAATTCGGGCAAGTGGTACGTCCTTAAAGCTAATGACCAATATAATTGTGATATCAATAATTAATTATCGAACTATTATGTTTTAAGTATGTAAAAAAAAATGATGCAAGATTTTAATTGACACAACTGGTGAAAATGAATATATGATTTCTGTATGATAGAAATTTTACGAGCCACACCGATTATTAATTTATGGTATCAACATGATTAACACCACGTCGGCACGTCTTTAAAGCTGTTGATCAATATATTTATGATATCAATATTTTATCATGGAACTATTACGTATTAAGTATGCAAGACATTTGTTGACATAACCCGTTAAAAAAGAAATATAATTCAAATTTTACGAGTGATACTGATTTATATTTCTCTTCTCTCTCTTTCCGTCTTATTTTGTTTCCCTTGTCTCTCTCTCCCCCTCCCCCTCTCCCTCTATTTCCCCCCGCATAACATCTCTCTCTCTCTCTCTCTCTCTCTCTCTCTCTATTTTGCTTCTTTTGTCTCTCTTTCTTTCTCTCTCTCCCTCTGTTTCACGGGCGCTTTTCCAAAATAGAATTAAAAAAACTTATCAAAATAGGTTTAAAAAAATTACCATTTTAGGTTCCGCTCGGTAGTGTAATTGCCGAGCGGCGGGCCGCTCGACCAACCCAGGTCATTTTAAAAAAAAATTCATATTTTTTACGTTTTTTTTATAACATTTATTTTATTTATAATTTTGTTCTTTTGAAGCTTATTTTTATAATATAATTATCAATAATAAATTAATTAATATATAAATAATAAATAATTTTGTATTTATGTAATTAATTAAAAATATTCATAAAATAAAAGTGGTAAGATATATGAAAAACATGAGATTTTCATGATAGATAACAATCGTTAACCGCAATTACATCTACTAATAATGTCGTCTTACTACATGACCTCATGTTCCGCAATCGGGTTGTCTCCGTCGTTCGGCGGATCTAGTATTGTATCGACAAGGACGAGGATCCCGGATGAGTAGGATGTGTAGATGACGAAGGCATATCTTGTGATGTAGATACATCATCCAAGTGAGAAAGTATGCCACACTCGGACGGTACATATCCTACGGTTGGTGCAATGGTTACGTGAAGTGCTACTGCTCGCCACTCTCCAATCCATCTCATTTGGTATTTGTAATGAACGGGGCCTTCCTTTCTTCGAATACGGCTCGGGTCCGGCACTAGTGGCGGCTCGTTAGGTTCATGCCAATAATCGGGATGCCTCAACGGATAAAACACGTATTAATAGCACTGAAGAGTTTTATCCAACGTATACCATTCATCTACGTACATATGGTAATCAATTGCATGTGCTTGACATGCTGCAATTACATGGAAACATGGGATTTTCAGCTCTTCAAATTGAATGTGAATTAACTACAGGGAATAAATTAATCGTGAATTTTTTTTTTCTTCCCCTAACGGAAGGTGAATTACTTAGTCAACATTTATTTCCTTCCTCTTGGACCGACTGGCAAGTAGTGTGACATAACATCTAAAAAACATAGGTTACACATAAATCGAAAGCAACTCATGTTGTTGGCCGCTTTTCTAGAAGGACAACGACTCGTTCGATGGCTACCAATATATTTTGTGGTATCAACATGATTAGCACTGCATAGGTTCGGCCAGGTAGTCAATCTTTAAAGCAGATTAATTATTGTAGAGCCTATGCTTGTTTTAGTTTAGATTGTAGGCTAGATTAGCAACGGGGACAACGAATGTTTTCAGGTATTTAGTCAAATATCAATTAAAAAAAGTATTACAGTTTCAACGTTGAATTTTTTTTAATATTTTATCGTCAAACTATTATGTAATAAGTATGCCAAAAAAGAAATGCAGCAAGACATACATTGATTTTTTCTGATTACTGAGGGCGGTGCGTTTGGCAATGTTTCTATTCCCAAAAATAATTTATGAGCAAAAATGATTTTTTTTTTATTCTGTTCCGTGTAACAGTTTGTGAGTGGGAAAATCGTTTGAGAATCGCACAAAATTTTTATTCTCATGATAGAAAAAGGACAGAAATGAATTTGGCACGACCTTAAAAATTTCGATACCCCATTTTCATTTAACAATAAATATATCAATGGAAGCGATGGGGACCGACAGCGGACCGCTGATCGGTGGCTAGGGACCAGCAGCGAGGTTGGTGGACTCGTGGATGTAAAGACAAACATTAAGTTACATTCGTGCCGGGACGCGGAGGATTCTTGACCTCTGCCATTAACCTAGCAAGACTCGTGAAGAGCGCTATATAAAGGGCAGCTCCTCACGTTTACTAGCCATCCACAAACCAACTTTTCAATCCCTCACTTCTCTAACTCCCTCTTTGATCTCTGAGCACAGTGCGGAAGGCCAACATGGATCCTCACCAAACCCAATCGATCTCCACGCCCGCCGAGGACGAGGAGCTCTTGGCTGCCTTCGAGACGTGCGTCCTCGTGTCCGTCCCCCTGGTGCTGACGTCCGCCGTCGAGCTCGGGATCATCGACTTGCTAGCCAGGGAAGGTGGGGCCTCCGCCCGGCTCTCGCCATCCCAGATCGTGTCCCGCCTCGGGATCTCCAACCCGGACGCCCCGCGCACCGTCAACCGCATGCTGCGGCTCCTCGCCAGCTTCTCCTACTTGACGTGCACTCTCGACGGCGATCAGTGGCTGTACGGCATCGGGCCGAAGAGCAAGTACTTTGTGAGCAGCGAAGCCGGTTCTTTCGTGCCATTCCTGCGATTCCTCCAACATAAGACCGTGATCAATGGCTGGTTTGCGCTCCTTCTTTCTTTACAGTTTCACATAATTTATCCTTTGTAAACAACCTCGCTTGCCAGATACATTTTTCACACTTACCATTGTGCAGGTATGGGTTGCAAGAAGCAGTAAAAAATGGAGGAAGCCCCTTTCAGAATGCAAACGGGATGAGTATCTTTGAATGCGCCATGAAGGACCCGGCGTTCAGTGCACTCCTGAACAACGGGATGAAAGCCCCGACCCCGCTTTACATGAACAAGATCCTCGACTCCTACCGTGGGTTCGAGGGCGCGAAGACGGTTGCCGACGTGGGTGGCGGCGTCGGCGAGAGCCTCCGGCTCATATTGAACAAGTTCCCACATCTCAGGGGCATAAACTATGATCTGCCTCATGTGGTCAAAGATGCACCTACCCATCCTCGTAAATTCTCTCTTTCTAAATTTTTATTTTCAACTAGAGAGCCAAAAAAAAATGATATTTGATGTTAAAGGCATACATTTACATAAGAAGTAAATTTTTTTTTTTAAACAGGTATGGAACATGTAGGAGGAGACTTGTCAAAGTCTATTCCAAAAGCAGATATCCTCTTCATGAAGGTCACCTTCAAATTCTTCCCACCTTTGAAATTTAATCATCCTATCTAGGGGTGATCGGTTCCCGGTCCGGTCCGGTTCCTCTCAAGAACCGAGAACCGGACCGGTACTCCCGGTTCTCAATTTTTCGAACCGGGAATCGGACCTCCGTCCGGTCCGGTTCTGGGCGGTTCCATTTAATCGGACATGTGCCAAAAACAAATGCACCATTTATGGACGGTCCCGATCCATCAAATATAGAGGCTAGATATAAAAAAATTTCGAAGTTCATTTCTTGAAACGGGTCTTTCAAGGCAAAGTTAAGAACTTTTTGCAAGATTGTTTTCAAAATGCACGTGGGATTCAAGCGGAAACGATCTCCCTTCGGGTCAAAAAGGCCTAGGAACCACTGAGACAAGATCGAGATGGGGATTTTGTTTGGGAACTAAAAAGGCAAGATCGAGAAAACTCCATGCGCATGGAGTTTTCTTGATCAAAATATTAAAAAAACTCGATCGGTCCGGTCCGGGCGGTCCGGTCCTGGGGACCCTAGAACCGGAACCGGACCACTCCCTCTAGAACCCGACCCGGTCCCGGTCCGGTCCGGCGATCCCGGTTCGGGCGGTCCGATTTGCTCACCCCTAATCCTATCTCAGCTTAGCTCTTCAGGAAAAGATATTGAAAATGTCAACATTTTTTCTTAATGCAAATTTAGTTATCAGTTATGATAACTATGCTTAATATTAGAAAAATCTCATATGCACACTCAGTACTAGATGAGTACAGATACGGTAAACATGTTTTTTTTATAAAAAAATATAGTGTACCAATGGAATTAAAAATTAGGCATATGCTTCCCCGACAATCCGACAAGATCACTTGGTTATTTCTCATCGTAGATCCACACATCATCATTGCGTATTTTGCATAAAACACTCATTAATTGAAAAATCGTCGTGTTAGAAATGATGACAGGACCGTCGAACCTGTCGGGACAAAGAACTCCCTTAAAAGTAATAGAGGATTAGAAAAATCAAAATCCCAGACACAAAAGAGAAAAGCGGCACTCATCTTCGGCGGTTGGAGAACGCAGCTTTATTCTCGAATAGAGACGTATAAATATTTGGGAAAATATAAAAAACGCTATACTTTCATATCGATGATCACTTACGTACCTCTATTTTGCCAAATACCGTCCGCGTACCTTTAAGCAAAACCTAATTTTGAAAGACCAAATTGCCCTTTCTCGCAAAACTCATTTTAGCATCTTGCTTAGGATTCGGATGGTTTTGTTTTTAGTCGGGTTTTGATTATTTTAGTTGGGCACGAGAGTTTAGGATTAGAGATTGGACAATTAAAAAGAAAGCAACATATCCGCAATTAGGGACACACGCGTAAATTCATTTTAGTGCCTTCATTTGTTTCGTTTTGTGATGTCTGTAGTGCATTTGTTTTATATGTCCTTGTTTAGGGCCCTTCCATACTTGGGCGGTTGAATTTTGTTCTTTTGCGCAGTGGGTTTTTCATGGTCGACCCGACGATTTCTGCAAGAAGCTACTCAAGAACTGTTACGAGGCACTGCCACCAAATGGCAAGGTGGTCATCTTCGACCCGATCCTTCCTGATTATCCCGAGACCGATGCAGTGTCGAGGAACGCGTTCACCTCCGACATGATCATGCTTGGCGCAAGCCCCGGAGGGGTCGACCGAACAAGGAAAGAGCTGGAGGCGCTCGCACTTTCGGCTGGTTTTGATAAGCCAAGAATTCCGTGCCGGGCTTACAACATCTGGGTGATGGAGTTGCACAAAAAGAAGTGATTGCTCTCGAGCCGCTTGAGGCACCGATCACTATTCCCTAATTCTAGGATATCTCGTGTGCGGAAAAACGAAAAATTACCCATAAATACATGCCATCTTCTCATAAAGAACAATGTAGTACGATCCTTGAAATTCAATAAAAGAGAGTGATAGCTCATGTCTCCATGAAGCGATCGCTCATTTTTATCCGTTGATTTGGGGCATTATAATATCATAGAAGGACGAGAAAAGACTGAGGGTGAAGCGAAGGCAGTAGCTTCACTATTTGTCTTCAATTTCGACAGTTAAGAGCCTCTTAACATCTCTTGAAGAAGACCTAGGAAGAGAACACTTCATTACGGGTGTCGTGTAATTCCGAAGAGTGCATAATGTACTCATTCAATCTGTGGACAAAGGGAAAAAATAAAGTGTTTTTTTTTTTTTTTTTTGAAAAGGATGAAGAATGGAAGAGCAAATAATCTTCAAATTAATGTCTTGAACTGGATCATTTAACATCCGAAATTGTGTGCTGCTGCAACAGAGATGATGAAGCTGATGAGTCATATAATGAGGCTTGGGGAAAGATACTAGAAATCAAATTTTAGTTTGCCAGGAGGGCCTTCATGTGCTTGTGCTCTAATTAAGACATGTCATTGAAGAACAGAGAACTAAAGTGCGCCGTGCGGTTTAGATCGAACAAAATCCTAGAAAGGAAAAACTCAAGGGGCGGCGAAGGACTAAAAATACGTGAAGGAGACAATAAGGATAGATATGACGCAATAAGAACTCACAAAGGACATTGTGCAGAACCAGGTGCAATCTGTTGAAAGAAGGCAAAATGTAAAGACCTAGGAATAATCAGAAGTGCGAGTGTGGACAGAAAGCCTGCATTAGCTACGTAAAGCACAGATGATGACCAACAAATTTTTTTTGAGGAAGGGGAGCGAGGAAAAAATTATTAAACTCCATAAATGCGAGAAGTACAAGAAGGCATTGCGCTTTTTGTTACTGTTCATTCTCCATTCGACATCAGGGCCAAGGAACTTGGTTTGAATAAAGAAAACAATCTTGAACTGAAATCAACTTAACCAGACCAGAAACGCTCCGAACTACGTTATGTCAGTGAACGGAAGCTTCTCATAAGCTCCTTGTCCATTCTTGAATTCTTGCCTTGTTATGCATGTAAGCTAAATGCGTTTGGAGAGACTGTATAGAGACCAGTAATACAGCAACCAGAATCGGCAACAAGAAAAGGCCATAAGCCTTCCAAAAAACAAAGTAAGACAGGAAAGGAAAATGTCAACCAGACAGAAATTGGTAATGAGAATTGTATCAAACTTCACAAACTCTTTGTCCAAAGCACAAGAACCCTGATGATCACATATGCACACAAGCCTCTCAAATCACCTCCAGAAAGTTAATGAGCAAACACAAAGAAAAGCCAAAAGAAGAGTCGTTCACCAAAAACTTCAAAAATACTTTTTACACTTGAAAAATAGGAAGAATGGCAAAAAAAAAATCTATTGAGAGAGGCCACAAGTCACATCCTTTCAAGAGCAATACCTGAAAATTTTCCAAACTGCTTCTCCCGATGATGATTGGATGGGTTTGTGGATGACAGCCAAGGAAAAAAGACTGGAACTGAACACTCTTACACACTCTAATACAGCACTAGGCACAGCTTCAACTCCATTAAAGTCTGCACTCAACCACAATTTCATGGTTCATCTTCCAGAAGCGGCAAATTTTTTCCACCCTTGAAGTCTGTACAATCTTACAAGTTCAACACACATTAAGGGTTCAGCTTATACATGGACATTCCATAATAAGCTAGAAGCTGAGAAGAAAGAAAATAACATTTATTTCGAAATCAAACGAAACACACGTGAAAAAGGCAGAAAAATGGAAAATAAGTGGAAAAGAAAGAAGTCATCTTTTGTCTACGTGTCTGTTGCAGAAGAAAAAGGCTGTATGGAATTTCGCGCCTAGAGGGTATTAAGGGATGAACCTTCGACGAGTACCTTTTTTCAAAGCTTTTTCTTTGTGTCCATCCTCATTCTTCCATTCGTTCTCGTTATCATCATCTTCATCCATTTCATCTCTTCCATCATCTGCAACATCGCTTTCGCTGGCTGTTTCCCATTCGGAATCATCAGATTCTTGACCATAGATGGCATGGGAATCACCCTCACCACGGACACCTCCATGTTTAGTTGCCGCTTCCCTAAATAGCCAAGCCGCACGCATCTGCTTCTTGACCAATCTCTCAGCATAGTCAGGAACCTTATTTTGTCTCAATGACAGATCTGGATCATTAGACTGTGAGCACTCATTTATGAACAAAATTGCATCTAGTAAGCTTTCTTTAGCTAAGCCAAGCATGTCATAAGCTTGCGCTCTCCTCCAGAGGCTTTTAGCATGACGATTAAGAGGGGTGTGAAGGCCAAGTGCGCGCGTCGCATCACTTATGGCAGCTAAGGGTTGTTGCAACAGAAGATAACATTGTGCTCGGTTACTGTAAAGGACTGCTCTCTCTCTTTTAGACCTCATTGGACATAGTGCCAATGCTTCTGAGTACTTTGAAGCTGCTCCAGCTATATCCCCAGATGAGAACAGCGAATTTCCTTCAAGCTTGACCACCAGACTGGCAGCTTGCTTAATATGGAGATCCTCTTTAGGCATATTTTTCTCCCATTTCAGTCTCTGTCGGGAACTTAAGAGATCATCAATGTGTTCCTTTGTGCGACTGTTGAGAGAATTGGGACCTGTGGCTTGCGATTGGATACATTCCTCGAGAACATTGACGATTGAATCTCCAAGCTTTTTGTGATCACCAAGAGAAGTAATTTCTGAAAGATCTACTAGTGCAGGTACTGCTTCGTCAACCACCTACACAACAGATCAGAAGAATTTAACAAAAGAATTTAAACAGGCACTCATAGATAAAACATGTCTGGCATACTGCATTCCAGTAAGTTCACACAGGACAAGAAGCAGAGTCTAATCAAGTTAATGTATAAATCTTCCACTAAAATTAAACATCATGCATGTCGGAAATTTTTGAAAACATGTCATACCAATGACCTATTGACTTTTAGAGCCTCAATGAAATAAAAAACCAAAGAGAGCAAAGCGAAGCTGAAAATAGCTAGGAATAGAGGGAATATCTAAAGACAGACTACATTTCTATTTGTGTTAATTCTCAGAGATTTGATGAATGCAGTCAGCTTTCAAGGTCATATATCTTCCACCTTAAGCCACACCTCTGAGGGTCGAAGTATTTCCTTCTCATAAAAAAGGAAGAGGGGTAATTTCATGTGAACAGAAGAAAGAGAAAAGAGGGGTAATTTCGTATCAACAGAACAAAGAGAGGCTTACTGTCAAATTGACAATACAAAGTGCATGAGTGGATAGCTCATTCAGATGAAAGAATTCCTTTCTATTACACATCTAGAATGCTAGTTCATCTCATCACAAGGGCACGGTTCAAGGATCTAGGATTGCAAATTATAGTTTCTGATAAAAAAAAGGCAGAAGCCCATCCTGACTTACCGAGTTATGGCATTTAGTACATAAAATTGCACTATTCAATATTTTAAATACCTTTAAATGTACATGATTATATGCTTTTGAGGATTTGAAGCATTCAACATTTGCAACAAATCTAAGTTTGTAAAATACAAGTCAAATATAAAAAAGGTCAAAAGTTACAGTGAATGTAGAAAACCAAAGCCAAAAGTTAACAACAGATCCCAAAGACAGTCTGCTGAATGAGTTCTAGTCTATAATGTGAGTTATCAGTTGTCTTTATGTTGATGTTAGAAGCAAGAAGCCAAAGCCAAAGTGTGAGGTTCAACCTCCCTCAAACAGGCTTACTTCTCTTCCAAAAACCAACCAAATGAAATCCCACTAGGTGTCAGGAAACCAGCAAAGCCAAAAGACTAAACAGCAAAAACTACTCAACTACTCAAAACCAAAGTTACAGAAAGCGTAATACCCAACACCCTCCCACACAGAAAAATATTTTTTTAAGGAGTACAATATTTCTTCCTTCCCTACAGCCAGAAGTGCTAGAATTTCACTGAAACTATATTTCTCATAACTACAAGAAGCACAATGTAAATTTTATATGTATATATATAGTCATTCTGAACTTTCTGTTAACCTGATTATCCTCTGTCAAACAGGGCTAACATGTCTCATTTTTCCAATGCATATTCCTCACTGACAAATAATTTTCAAAATTGAATCTTGAATGTAAATTGGTCATAGAGATCCCAAAATTCTCAAAATTTAAAGACAGACATCCCCTCAGTTCAAAGACAGTGTTCAGCTTATTGCTCTATAAATCAGTTCAAGATCACAGTTCACTACATGCCTCTTCCTCATGGACAATCAGGTCAGACCCCAAGAACACAAAAGAATGTATTTACAAGAAGTTGTATTCCCAAAATGGTAAAAGTAAAGGCATGCAGTTTTGACATTTTTTAAGTCTAAGTTGTCTCTCTGCTGTCCCGCATGCAGGACACAAGAGAAAGCCAGAGCACAATAAGGGACTTTCAGGTGCCAAGCATCACAAAGGCACAAAGAACAAATGCAAGTTGAGAAAAGAAAAATGATCTCATAGTTGGACCAGTCAAGTCAAATTGCTGTGCATCACCTTGCAAACAAATTTTTGTACTTATGACGAACATGCTTCACAGATATAAAGAAGAGAGGCAGAGTTGTCTTACACAATACGGACCATGTGACGTTAAATGTAGCTTAATTCAATTTTCCTATCAGAAAACCAACACAGGGTAATTCCTTCTAGAAATTCTATCATGAGTGAAGAAGATAAATCTGACAATACAACAATAATTCACAAATCTTCACACTCACAAAAGAAATAAAGATCTTAACTTCATAACCTCTTTGAACATGAAAGAGGATAGGCAACTGAGAAAATTGTGTACACGATGTCTGAAACAATGGAGATACGAATAACCATGTTTATGGAGCTAACGAATAACGAAAAATTACCTTGTTGGAAGTATTTGGATCTTGGAGCAACCAGATAAGACAGTCAATAGCCATATATTGCCAATCATCTGATGAACGAGCGATGTTACACAATGCTTCAACTATACCAGGACAACTAGCAACAGCTCCCCGACCAATCTTATGATGACAAATAGTTCTCAGTAAACCAATTCCAGCTGGGGAGTTTTCATTAACAAGTCCACCCCACATTCCAGGTAATTTCACCAAGAACTCTGGCTTACAAATGGCAGGAAGAAATTCAGGCTTAAAAGCAAAACAATTTATGAGCTGAAGAGCCCAGCACTGCAGCTGACTAGCCCATTCCTCTGCTTTTCTAGATTCCATTTCAACACCGCCCATGCCACGGGTGAGGAGGTCACAATGATAGCTAAGTCTTCTATCGATGTCCTGATAAAAATGAGAATAAACTATCTCTAAAGAACTCATTGCTAGCTGAATGGAGAGCTCGAGGATTTCAGCGTGACTAGCAACCGTTGGGAAAGTACTGGCGTATGTAGCCAAGTGTCCCAGTGCTCGCAATGCCACCCGCTGCTCAACCCATGTCAATCTTCCCCTTAAAAGCTCTATCAGAGGTGGGATCACCCCGGCACGTACAGCTCTCTCGGCAAATTCTTCCATGTTCATGGTGTACGATCCAATTATATGAGCTGCATAATAAGGGATGTAGATATTTTGGTCATGCGAAAGCCAACGGCGATTCTTAAGACCCTTCCAAATAAGGGCAGCCATGCACTCGAAAATTCCCAATTCGATAAACTCTGGGTCATTAGGATGAGCCATTGCAGTGTTCCAAAGGCCACTAATGGGTAGGACCTGACCATTGTCATCTTGTGAAGGCAGTTCTCTGAAGAATTTCAGAATGCTTGCTCTACGCTTGCTCGGGTTTCCCTCCTTCATGACGCAAAAGAAGCATCCCGGATACGGACAATCCGTAATTTTGTCCATGTTTGCATCACAAGTTATTAAGTAGGCAGCCTTCAGTCACTCCACGTTCACCAAGAAAAGCATAAAACCACTGCATTACACAGACAAAGTTTAACTTTAAGCCAGACACATAATCTTCGGAAATTAAGCAAGTTCAGAGAAAAAGGACTATTTAAGTTTACCATCTTGTTCAGTGATATGCCAAGTGATATAAGAACCTCCTCACCAACTTTACTTTGGTTATTTAATGGAAATCGTAATAAGCAAATAGTAGTTGCATAAGAACATTTCAGTAAAAACTAGCTAAAGCAATCCCATCCCCGCCACCATCCATTCTCTATGCAAAGCGAATAAACCCCACAGGCGCTACAATGACCTCAAGTCCAACAGCAAAAATTAGTGAAAAACTATAGTCAACAGCGCCCATCTAACTTCCAACCAATGGAAAAACTCCACAAGGAGTTGACCAGTTGTTATATTGCACCATCCGCAGAAGTAACTTCTCTCAGGAAAATGAAAATGACACAAATAAACCAAATGAGGCATCAAACGACAAGGAAAATGTCACCAGGAAAAGCAAACTAGCACGATGTCCACTTAATAAGCTCGTGACAGCTCTCGATTTCATTCTATGCATTTACGTGAAAAATACCTGACTAAGCCTGTCCCACCTCCACATTAGAGTAATCCGAAATTCAAAATTGTATCACAGAACAGCTGATTTTCATACTCGAGAACGTGACACGCATAAATGTACTGGAATCGATATAATCGCCGCAAAAGAGAACCGATTCGAACAAATCAATGCCCAAGATTCCAAAAATAAAAAGGCTTTCAAGATGGAGACTAGCTGAGAAAAACTAAACGCCAACATTCGAACAAGAATCCCAATTCATCCGAAAGGAAAAAACCGAAGGTAAAATGCGAAAACACTGATTTTTAACATACCAGCCTAAGTAGGCCGAAACGTTGTCAAACCCCAAAATCCCAACGGGCTGGCACAAGAGGGAAAATCCAAGAAAACGGACCGACCCTCCTCCGGCGGCGATCCAAACACAGCAAAGCCAGGCGCCGAGCCGTCGAGCGAGTGCTCTCGCTTCCTAGAAGCCAGCAAGGACACGGGGAACTAGCAGGACCACCGGAAGCCCGAAAAGGACCCCACCCGCAGAGATCAGATCACCGTGATTTTGATTTGCTCGCAAAAGGGGAAAAGCCTAGAAGACGGAGAGCGCAGACTCACTGGGACTGCGAGAGAGAGAGGGGGGGTTGTGAAAGGGAAGTGAGATGCGGCAAGGGCTCCCTCATTTTGAAAGAATGAGCTGAGTCCGACACTCGCCAAGGGCGTGGGCGCATACAACGGTTATTACACGACGACCCTTTTGTCGGGATGCACCGTCGCCATATGGGGCGGGCCAGTCCATACCCGGCAACGGCAATTGGTGGTCACTAATGGGTCGGGTCCGAATCTGATCGGAATTTAAGATTAAGCCTTAATCTTTATCCAATCCCATTTATCGTAAATTATTTGTCTAACCTCGTCCAAGAATATTGATGGGTCAAGCTCAAACGGGCCTGTCGGGCACCGGATTATTGCGAAGTTTAATTTCAATATCTCTAGAAAATATATATTGTGAGTTTAATTTATAATAATATTTATCTCGCTTCTTGGTTATTTTTAATGAAGTGTACATTAAAAAATAAGAGAGGTATAATGACTATTACAATAAACAAAAAAAAATCTTTAAGAAAGGAAACTTGGAGACAAAAAAGATTTGGCCGAAGACGGAGGATGACGCAAGCCAAATCCATCTTAAGCCAATGATCCTTAACCCAACAAAGCATCATAAAGGGTCGCTTGAACCTGTAATGGATGGCGAGAATCGCATGACCCATGGCTAGATTTGGTTCTATTCGTGCTACTTGAGCCAAGCCAGGTGAAACTTAGGGTCATTTGGCTTAGTTGCGCCACCCCAGCAAGTCTGGCTCTTGCCGGCACCACTCCCACACCGAGTCTCACGTCTTCTCTCTATTCTCTCTTTTAGGATTTTTTTTTTTTTTACTTCAAAATTTCGAACCATTATACCTAGGCAATACTTAAAAGCTATGCGAAAACATTAATTTATCTTATTATCGTTGACATGATGCTTATGTATTAGTTCATGTTAATAATACTCTTTTAATTTTACTGAAGGACCAACTGGAAAAAAAAGCATATATGAAAATTCAATTGCACAAAAAAACAATTGACGAGTGATTGAACAGTGTGAGAAAAATATATCACGTTTCTCTATTGCCTTTTCCCAAAAAAAAAAAAAAAGAAGACAAAAGAAAGAGTCCATGTTGGAAAACGTAAGCACAAATCAAACCGTGGAATCCTCCATGTCTGGTCTCTACCCCACTAACCTCTACGCTAGAGATGATTTTTTTTTTTTTTTTTTGGGGGGTCAAACTCTAGAGATGATTTACCCAGACAAAATTAGCGCCAATATTCCAATGTCCACCTTGTAGCTGATGGCCTCTCTTCGTGGCGTGTTTATGCTATCCCCTTCTTCTTCTCTTCTTCTTCTTATTCTTCATGCCATCGCCATTTTTCCGAATCTTCCGTTTCACCCAGAAGATACCCTCCTTAGTTTCCTTTTCTTCTACGTTTTCATCCCGTTCTCTTTCACTCGGAGATGCTTCCTCCAGTCGTTTTTCCTCTCTTCTGTGTGAGTTCTCAAAGGACGTTGTTGGAGTCAAGTCTGTCCATGCTCAGATTGTTGTTAATGACATTTACAATGAGCAACGTTTGGCCACTAAACTTGTCAGGGTGTATTGTGATTTGGGTTGCCTTGAATATGCACGCAACGTGTTCGATCAAATTCCCCACCCGGAAGCGTCTCTATGCGCCGCTTTGCTTGTTGGGTATCTGAGACGTGAGCTGTACGATGAGGCCCTTGCATTTTTCGAATTGATGAGGTCCCGTGATTTGGAGATTGATGGCCGAGCTTGCAATTACGCATTGAAGGCTTGCTCGATGGTGTCTGATTACGAAAGGGGCAGGGATATAATAACCATTGCCGTTAACAAGGGAATTCAGAGAAATCAGTTTCTCGCGAGTTCGAGGGTAAATTTTCTGATGAAGTTTGGGAAGGTAAAAGAAGCAAGAATGATTTTTGATGGTCTCCCTGAGAGAGACGTTGTCTGTTGGAATTCAATGATTGGCGGGTATGTGCGGGCAAGACAGTTTAATGATGCTTTCATTTTGTTCTTTGAGATGTGTAAATATGGTGTTAGGCCTACTCCTGTGACAATGACAAGCATAGTCCAAGCCTGCGAGGGAGTTGGTAATTTGGATCTAGGCAAATCGGTTCATGGGTTTGTACTGTGCTTGGAGATGGGTGACGATGTTTTGGTTCTCACATCCCTGGCTAGTATGTATGCTAAGTTGGGTGATGTTGTGAATGCCCGTCGAGTTTTTGACGGTATGACAATGAGAAATTTGGTGTCATGGAATGCCATGATCTCCGGATATGTCCAAAATGGTTTTGTGCATGAAGCTTTTGAACTTTTCTCTCAACTACTTAATAATCATTGCAGGTTTGATTCAGGGACTGTGGTCAGCCTTCTCCATGGTTGTGCTTTAACAGCAAATTTTGAAAGTGGAAAGATGCTCCATAGTTTTATTTATAGAGCAGGTCTTCAGTTGGATGTCATTTTGTGCACAGCTCTTGTGGACCTGTACTCAAAATGTGATGCCCTGAGTCTGGCCTTGTCAGTATTTAGTAGCACACCTAATAGGAATGTGATAACATGGACGGCAATGCTTGTTGGGTTAGCACAGAATGGGTGTGCCGAGGAAGCCTTGAAATTATTTTCTGATATGCAAGAGGAGGGAGTTGTTGCCAATTCCATTACTCTGGTTAGCTTAGTCCATTGTTGTGCCCATTTGGGATCTTTAAAGAAGGGGAAGAGCATCCATGCACACCTATTACGTGATGGCTATGATTTCAGTGTTGTGAACATGACGGCACTTATTGATATGTATGCTAAATGTGGAAAGGTTGAATATGCAGATAGAGTAATTCGTTACTCACCCGTGAGTGAAAAAGACGTCGTATTGTGGAATTCCCTAATAGGTAGTTATGGTATGCATGGTTTCGGGAGATCGAGCTCTTGCTGCCTTTCACCAAATGAAAGAGGAAGGAGTCTCGCCTAACGAAAGCACTTTTGTTTCTCTTCTAACTGCTTGCAATCACTCAGGCCTGGTGGAAGAGGGAGTTGCACTATTTCGCAGCATGCAGAAAGAGCACAACATTAGACAAAATGAGAAGCTCTATGCATGTTTTGTGGACCTTCTTAGTCGAGCAGGCCGTCTTGAAGAAGCAGAGGCTTTGGTTGAAGAAATGCCTTTCAAATCAAGCAGTGCTTCTCTTGAAGCTCTGCTAAATGGCTGTCGGATTCACAAGAAGATCGATTTAGGCGTAAAGACTGCAGACAAATTGCTATGTCTTGGTGTTGCCAATCCAGGTGTTTACGTAGTGCTTTCAAATATATATGCTGTAGCGAGACAATGGGATAAGGTAGATCATGTTAGACGACTTATGAGGCAGTGTGGGTTGAAAAAAACCCCTGGATACAGTTTGATAGAAATTGGTAACCGGTTGCACACATTTTTGGCTGGAGATAGTTCACATCCAAAGCAGTTGGAGATAGATGAGATCGTGGACAATTTGAAAACAGAAGTTGAGGCTTCTGGTCATGTTCCTGATACTAGTTGTATTCTTCGAGATGTAGATGAATCAATAAAGGTTAAGTTGCTTTGGGGTCACAGTGAGAGATTGGCTATTGCATTTGGGCTCTTAAGTACACCAGCCGGAAGCTTGATTCGGATCATCAAGAACCTCCGTGTATGCAACGATTGTCACACTGTAACAAAATACATTTCAAAAATAGTTCAGAGAGAGATTGTTGTACGGGATGCTAATCGTTTTCATCACTTCAAGAATGGGAAATGTTCCTGTAATGACTACTGGTGAATGCCCTCCTATGAATGGTAGAGACACTGTTTGGCTTAGTAGCATCTGTTCCCTTTTTGGACAGCCTCTCTTCAATAAGCACCAACTACAAGACTTGTCTTTGCTTGCTTCCTCTAGTCACAGAATTAAAATGAAGATGATGATTTTGTGGAGAATCATTGGAACTTTGGGATGGTCTTTGGTTCTACCTCTCTTTCTGGAGATTAACATTACGGGGACACCGTCTCGCTACTTGTTAATTCCATGACGAAATCTGCCAAAGCCCGTCACCGATGGACACCCCCAACGCAAGGACTGCATGCGATGGAGGTCGGGTCAATTCGTTTACAGGTGAGTTTATGCGAAAGGCTTTGCATGTCGCCCATATGTCTGTAAATAAGAAAAGGAAGAGGATGGCTATGAGGTTCATAGATTTGGCAGTGGAGCACATTGCAAAGGTTCTGAAAACGGAAGGAGTGGCAGTTGCTCTTGACGAATCAGACGGTAAGGATGGTATTGATTGGGCCATTTGAGTGTGCTCTCGAATCACTACTTGAATAAGGGAGTGTAGCTAAAGCAAAGAGCAATTTAGGACATGTTTGGTAACAACTCTGTTCCTCAGAATAATTTTTTAGCAGAAATAATTTCTTCTAATTATGTTATTGCGAACAAAGAAATAGTTTTTTTTTTTTTGCTTCTTGTTTCTGTTTTCTGTTCTTTTTCGGTTGCGGAGAACAAAAGAACATGATTAGTAATCAACATCACTTGTAGAAATTCTATGGATTATGTCAATGAATTTCTCGAGGCATTGCTTAAGCACACTTAATACGTAATAGTTGTATGATAAATATTAATTGCATAGTGTCGAGAACTGGTAGATTATTTAATTGATCTTTAACACCTTTTATAACCATTTATTGTGCACATTGCTTAATCAAGCCGACAATATAAACTAAAACAAGCATAGGCTCAGTGACAATTAATCAGCTTTAATGACGTACCACTTGCCCGAATCTACGTGATGCTAATTATGTGGTTACCAAAAGAACATGATGTTGTGAATGTTCATCCAGTTTTTTACAATGAGAAATTTGGTGTCTTGGGAAGCCATGATCTCTGGATTTGTCCAAAATGGTTTTGTGCATGAAGCTTTAGAACTTTTCTGTCAATGACTTCTCCTTTGCTGTGCTTTAACAGCAAACCTTGAAAGTGGAAAGATGCTCCACGGTTTTATTTATAGAGCTGCTCTGAGTTGGATGTTATTTTGTGTACTACACTTGTGGACGGTACTCAAATGCGATGCCCTGAGTCTGGCCTTGTCAGTCTTCAGCAGAACACCTAATGTGAACGTGATAACATGAACAGCAATGCTTGTTGAGTTAGCACAGAATGGGCATGCCGAGGAAGCCTGACATCATTTTCTGATAAGAACCAGGAGGGAGTCGATGCCAATTCCATTACTCTGGTTTGCTTAGTCCATTGCTGTGCCCACTTGGGATCTTTTAAGAGGAGGCAGAGCATCCTTGCTCACGTATTACATGATGGCTATGCTTTTGAGTGTTGTGAACATGACGGCACTTACGGATATGTATGATAGATGCAAAAAGGTTGAGTATGCAGATAGAGTAATTCATTATTCAGCTGTAAGCAAAAAAGACGTCATGTTGTGGAATTCTTTAATAGGTAGTGATGGTATGCATGGTTTCGGGGATCAAGCTCTTGCTGCCTTTCATGAAACGAAAGAGGAAGGAGTCTCGCCTAATAAAAGCACTTTTGTTTCTCTTCTAACTGCTAGCAATCACTCAGGCCTTGTGGAAGAGGAAGTTGCAGTATTTGAAGGCATGCAGAAAGACCACAACATTCGACCAAGTGAGAAGCTCTATGCTTGCCTTGTGGATCTTCTTACTCGAGCCGTCGGTTTTGAAGAAGCAGAGTCTTTGGTTGAAGAAATACCTTTCAAATCAAGCAATACTTCTCTCGAAACTCTGCTGAATGGATGTTGGACTCACAAGAACATCAATTTAGGTGTAAAGACTGCAGACAAATTGCTTTGTCTAGGCTACCAATTACACCAGCTGGAAGCTTGATTAGGATCATCTAGAACTTGCAAGTATGCAACGATTGTCCCAATGTAACACAACACATTTTGAAGATAGTTCAGAGAGAGATTGTTGGGCGAGATGCCAATCGATTTCCTCAATTCAAGAATGGGATATGTCCTGTAATTTCTACTGGTGAATAACCTACTAATGGCATGAATTGTAGAGACTCTTTCTGGAATAGTAGCATCTGTCCCATTTGTGGACGTCCGCCCTTCAATAAGCACCAAATACAAGACTGGTAATTGCTTGCTTATTCAATTCAGGGAATTAACATGAAGACAATAGACTAACATTACAGCGACACAACATGCTACAGGGAAAATCAAAGCCGAGCTACGTGCCGATGAAGCCCGAACTTGTGGGGATGAATAGGTTGCGCTTGGTCTGTGAGATCGCTGTAACTTCCGATCTCAATAAAACTGGGAACAGTTTTCTGTTTGTCTTTGGACAAACTTTTGGTTCGTGAATATAGAAATTTCAGTTTGAAAAGAAGCTTTCTAAACATTATCCTCTTTTGGATAGTCTTTTTGAACATTACTTGGTCGTGCCGTTTTCAAAGCTTAAAAGTGTACTAACGATTGACTGTGCTCTCATTTGAACGGATGTGACCAATCTTCAGTATGGGACCATGAACTTTCTTATTGCTATTTTCTTTTTCAACTAACGATGAAACTTGAGAACAAAACACCTGGAATTATAGCCTTGTGACTCGTTTTTGGGTACGAAAATCAAGCCTTAAATCTCCTCACGATGGGATGACTACAGGTGCAAGTAAGAGAGAAGATGGATGACGGGATTATTGACCTTGTGAATAAAGCTAGGTATGTTATTATTTGACCCACAATCCTGATTTGTAAACTAATTTCATAAACTGCAAGGGTACATATAGTTAAGTAGATCTTATCGAAAATCGAACAAGAGTTTGACAAATCAAATTTACTAATGGACACACAAGATTTACAATACAGTCGAGCACCCCTATCTGAAGCCCAAATATCAAAAGGTTGCTAGTTTGAATCAAACGGTACAGATAGTTTCAAGCGCATAAGTCCGGTCGATGAAATTATTCCTCGTGTTAAACTTAGATAGAATAAGCAACCGCCATGCGACCGACCGCACACGGGAACAACGGTAAGTGTGTGCTTGCCGGGTTTAAACCGGAAGGTCGATTTCTTGGTCAACGGACAACGCGCTAGACAAAAGCAAGTTCCCACGCGCCGTCCTGGCCCCGGATGATGTACTAAGCTTGCATTTGAAAAGCATAGAGCACAAGAGTGCCCCAACTCCCATCGAGACAAAGATATATACAACGTAGGAATACGTGGTCCATGAGCTAGGCAGAAGCAGGGTAACCAGCGACACCAACGACAACGATCCGAGCAACAGCGTCGCACGCTCGAGCGCTCGGCGATAGATGCTAGGGAGAGACAATTCTGGAAGATACTCATTCTTGAGAAGATAAGCGAGGCAGCTCATGATCAAGCAGGTAACGCCGAAGCCCATGATCACGGGGTGCGTCCTATATGGAGAAGCGCCGTCCCCGCCATACTTCAACTGGAGTAAGCTTAGGAAAATCGGCATGAAACAGAGGATAACGGGGTTGATTTTGTTGGAAGTAGTCCGCTCGTCCTGGGCCGACCATGAGTGGTGGTGATAGCAGTTTGAGTGTCCGATCGATACGAGCGAAATGTTTGCGAATACTACTCTAGGACCGGGCGCATCCGGGTCTGATGATCTCAGAGTGCTTGCCATTCAAGACGGGGATATAGAATATTCAGAACTATATGTGCAGCGAGGGAGATGAAACAAAAAGAAATCGATGAAGGAAGAGAGAAGCGTGTTTTGTGAAAATTAAGTCCTTGAACATATTTATAGATGTTTGGGACTAATTATTGGAAAAATACTTGGATGATCTACAACTTTTTTTTTTTTTTTTGGGAAGATGGGCTGTGAATCTGAGGAGTGTAACAAGTGAGGTGGTCGGACTAGGAAGATGCAACAACTACGCATATCAACAAAACACGCAAGGTCGGTGGTCTTTCCAAAAGAGGGGAACATGCTCTCTCCAAGACTAAGGAGGGTGCGTGTCACTTTGTTTTCCTTTGAGAAAATACCACGAAAAATCTCAAACCTGATATATTTGTGATAAATTTACCTCAAACTATTTTTTTACTACAAAAAAACTCTAAACTGACACACTTATGATAAATTTACTTCAAACTAGTACACATGTGATAAATTTATCTTCCGTTAGTTTTTGTTAAATTTAATTATCAAATTACCGAATTGGATGATATCTCGGCGTTTTGGGATTTTTACCCTCTATTTATCACGAGATGTATTAATTTTGAGTTTTTTTTTGTATTAACCCAATTTAACGAAAGATAAATTTGTTACATATGTACCGGTTTAGAATTTTTCATGGTCAAAAAAATTAATTTATGGTAAATTTATCATACATGTATCGCTTTAAGGTTTTTGGTGGTTAAAAATAGTTTGGGGTAAATTTGTCACCTGGTGTACCAATTTAAGATTTTTTGTGGTAAAACAGATAGTTTGAGGTACATTTATCAAAGATATATCGATTTGAAATTTTTCATGGTATTAACTCTTTTTCTTTTGGGATAAAGGTAAGAAGCATATTGAACTATAAATGCGCATATTACAAAACAAACCTCCGCCACACACCACAACATGTCGCTAAAAGCGCAAGGGTGGCTTAGGTGAGAAAATATTTAGAAGGAAAAAGGGGGCCAAACAAGTTGCCAGTTAATAAAGACATGCGAGGCTAAAGATAGCAGCCAAAAATCAGTCAACAGCTGATGCAATGATGTCATAGAATCAAAAGCCAATTGGGCGGCCAGACCCAAGAACAAGCAGGGCCAAAAAACAGCCGATTGTCAGTCAAAAATTGAGGTAGTGATGCCCCAGCTACCTTGCATCCTATGGTTTCGGGGGGAGTTCTCCACATGTGCGAATGTCAATGCCTTATTGATCGGTCCATATGTATGCCTAAAAGCATATCTATTTTATGGGATTCAAATAAATATTAATAATTAAATTAGTTCATTTGACTAATATTTTGATTATCGAAGGAGTTTTATGAGAGACCGAATTTGGAATACTCTCTAACTACAGAGATTTGGTTAAACCCGATATTTCCTAAAATCTAAGATCCTTAATGAGTTTTGCAAAATTTTATCTTTAGCAAGTTTGGATTTCCATGAGTTCTTGATTGATAGCATATTTCGGAAATCAAACACAATCATGGGAGAGATCCTAATTATAAAAAAAAAAACAAGGAGACTACTGGAGATTTGACAGACAACGAACAAGAGAAAAGGCAGGAAGAAAAGGATGAAACGTGCAGAAAATTCACTTCCGCCGTGGCTTCTTCTCCAAGTTCTTCTTCAATTTCTTCTCTGTCATTCATCTCTATGAGTAGCTAAATTTATTCTATCGTTTTTGGGTTTAGATGAAACGATACTTCTTGTTTGAATTCTAAACTTTCTATTTAGTGTTTGGATTGCACTTGATTGTTTGGGAGAGACTATATTTTCATCTATTCTATTCAAGAATTTTATTGTTAAATCAAGTTTATGATTTTAGTTTCTATGATTCTAATTTCATACCCAAGCAATAGTTTCAATTACAGTTTACGATCAAGGCCAATGATAATTTATATCCGATCGAACTAAGCATGCTAAGCTTAGAGAGCAAAAAACGATAGTGATTGACAAGATAGGTTATAACTAAGATAGGTTGTAGATTAAAATAACGGCGTTAGGTTTGGTAGTGCGAACAAAGAGGCTAAACAAATAAGAATATATCGTGGATTCGAGACTTAAAACGATAGTTTTATCCATAAATTTTCTAGTTAAATTAATTTTATCTTGCTTTTAATTAGAAATTCAGTTTGTGATATTTAGTCCTTAGAAAATAGAAATTTATCATCTTTTTCAACCTAATCTTGCAATTCGTTTAGTTTCTCTGTGGATTCGATCCCCGCTTACCGCTATCTTCTAAGTAGTAATTTGGGTTTATTTTCGGTATGCATTGCGACAAAACCAAATTTTGGCGCCGTTGCCGGGAAACTAAGCACTATTTCAGATTTTTGGTGTCGTCTTTTGTATTTATTTCTGATTTTTGTTGTGACTTTTGATTTTTTTTTATTTCTAGATTAGAAACTGTTCATCTTCTCCAACTCCACCACCATTGCAATCAATCCAGCGCCACCAAACAAAAGCAACCTCTAATTTGCAGGTTTTGTTTGAGGGTTGGGCTAATTCACCGAGTTGATTATGCATGGGCGTCCATCTCTGACCTAGAATTGATGGATTTAGAGCAAGCAGCAGCCCAACAAGTTGCAAATTGGCAAAATCAATTGCCAAAACCATAAGGAGATAGTGTATTAGCAGAAGAGGAGCCTTTGGCAATGGCCGAACATCAAAGACCTTTGAGTGATCACTTTACTTCTAATACATACAACTCTAATTCACATATCCAAGTTCCAGCAGTTGTAGCAAAGACAATATGAAATTAAGTCGAGTGTCATTCGGATGCTATCTCAACGCTTCCTCTTTGAAACTCGTGGACCAATAAAATTGCAAGGATAAACAAATTGAAGTGAGCTCTCTCTCTCTCTCTCTCTCTCTCTAAAAATTAGGCTTTGCGTCCTAAAATTAGGGCTTACATGTCCACGAGACACATTTCTAAAAAGGAAGAATTTCAACACATTTGACACTTATATATAAATGATAAATTATCATTTTTATGATTATTTCAATCAAATTAATTTGATTCAAATTCACAAATGAATAAACACTTAAGAAAAGCCTACAACAAGACACAAAAGCAAAATGGCTTGAGAAGATGCCAACTAAATCGTGATATCTTAAGATTCATGAGTCCCACATCGGTGGTGAGGGAGAGAGACAAACAAAAGTCTCTTTAAGAAGTGAGGGATGAGACTCGGAGGCTTATCAATTGAAAGAAGGAGTCCCATATTAGCTATTTAGTGAGGATAACAAGTAAGATGGCTCTTTCGGATGCCAAAGATAAAGTGTAGTTTTAATTAATTTTTTTAATGCAAAGACTCTTCAAGATGTCCGACACGCGTGTCACCCGCGTGTTTAGCGTGCTTGACCGCTTGTCGATGCTTCTTAGTTTGCCCTCTCTCTAACAAATCGAGTTTCAGGGTTTTTGCTACATTTTGGCTTATGATGTGTTTAGCAGCAATGTTGTTCCGTTTGAGTTTAAGAACGTCTTGCTTTCGTTTGGGTCAAAAATATTTGAGAGAACTACAGAAAGACAATTCTGCTAATGATTCATGAGCTTTTTACCATGCAAACTTGCTTATAACAAAAATAGTAATTGGGAAAATTATCAAAAAAGTCTTAAACCTTTCGCACTTTTACCAGGTTCAATTCTAAACCTTTTAAATTTACCAATTCAATCCAAACCTTTTCATCTTTTTTCGATTTAGTCCTATTGACTGAAAATCACTAATGTGGCACCACCAACGCCGACTTGGACAAAATTTAACTATTTTATGACAAAATTTTGATTTGTTTTATTTTTTTCCTTTTTTTTTTCTGATTTAGGGTTCAAGGCCGGCGGCCCCGCTAGTTTGTGGTGGCAAGGGTCACCGGCCTTGCCCAAGGGTCGACAAAGGGCCCGTGGGAGTCGCCACCAAATCTAGCCAAGGCAAGGTCACGCAAGGGCCGCGACTCCTCGCCCAGGTTCCGGCAGGTTCATCGGCTCCCATAGGCTCGGCTCGGGGGTCAAGCCTTGAAGACAGAAAGTAAAAAAAAAAAAAGAGAAAAACAAAAAAAATCAATTTTTTAAAAATTATTAAAAATTATTATAATTTGTTCACGCCAAGACGCAAAAGGTGAAAAGGTTTAGGATTGAATCGGCAAACTTAAAATATTTAAAACTAAAGTGGCAAAAATGTGAAAGGTTTAGGATTTTTCCGACGATTTTTCTTATTGTAATTTGTCAACCAATCTATATTGATATAAATATATCTCTATTATCTAAACTCCCTTTGATGAAGCCCTTGCCCGCCTCCTATTCATTTGTTGGTTGGGACCCTAGACCTCTTTTTTTTTTTTTGTTCTTCAGGACCTGACTTCGAAAATCAATCAACCAACAAATCCTTTGTGCATGTATTTCGCGGCCTCCCTCTCATCGCCCAAATGGGGTTGAATCAAATCAAATTGCTTTTTGATTGATTCAGGGGGCCACCAAAGCCAAATTCCGAATACATTTAAACGAACTTTTTCAACATTACTGAATATAATAGCTAAAACACGGACGAGGGAATCTCAATATATCGGAAATCTCACATTACCAGTAGAGAATTACGTTTTTCTTTAACTTAATCTATCAAAACGGCACGTATTCATGTGTGTTTTGATCCCCAGTGTCTTTTAGTAAATTATGTGGTAAAAATTGGCCGATGTGCCCTGTTATTGTATTAGCTATTTGCATTGCCTCGATCAATTATTTTTCTGGAAGAATTATCAAAAAAGTTCTAAATTTATTGCAATTGTGTCAATTCAGTCATAAATATTTTGTATTTGTACCAATTCAGTCCATAAATCATTATAATTTGGATGATGCACACGTCGAGATTTCCGACGAAAATTAGCCGAATGAATTGAATTGATAAATGTAAAAGGTTTAATACTGAATCGGCAAAAATAAAAAAGGTTGAGAATTGAATCGGTACAATTACAATAGATTTATGACTTTATTGGTAATTTTCCCATTGTTTTTTGTAGGGTGTGTGAATTAAATGACAAGAGATTACATAATTGGCAGTTGTTTAATTAAGTGAGAGGTGGACATGAGGGAAGCGGAGAGGAGGTAGGTGGTCTCTCTTCTTCCGTGTGAACGATGTCTTGGGTGAGGCATCGTGGTGCTCGATGAATCCCTCCTCCATGATCTTCACTCCTCCCTCCTCATCTCAACACTGACGTCCTTTTCCATTGACCATCTGGGGGAAAAGGTAGGTGCATCTATTAGGAAAGGATCGGATTAAGAACGTCCCAATCGGCGCATAGCGACATCCCCAAAACAGGATAAACATGGACAATGGCTAAGATGGTCTGTAGCGCCTCCGGAGACTAACTATTTTAGGAGCGTGCATGGCAACATTTTTGCTTCAAAAATTAACTTATGGTTAGAAGTTGATTTTTCTACTTCCCCTTATAAGCGAAGTTGATTTTCCTACTCATTTTCCCTAAGTTGATTTTTTGTTAGAGAAATTCGTTTGATAACAACTGAAAATTTATATTTGTAAAACATTATTAACACAAAATCTTCCATGAAAAATTATTGTCGGCGACCAAAAAATTTTTACTTCATTTTAAAAATTTTTACATTTATTTAAAAAATTATTATTCATTTTTTACTCCGGTAGCCGGAGACGGCAACTCGGCGGCGGGGACCAATGGAGTTGGAAATAGACCGTGGCAACGGGTGGCGCAATGGTTGAAGGTTAG
The DNA here is from genome assembly GCA_021437795.1 of Rhodamnia rubescens. NCBI lineage: Eukaryota > Viridiplantae > Streptophyta > Magnoliopsida > Myrtales > Myrtaceae > Rhodamnia > Rhodamnia rubescens. The sequence continues at coordinate 352,275 of JAILYA010000006.1, read as the reverse complement.
CGACGAGGGGTAGTGGTGGTCGGCATTTGGCGGCGGCCGAGAATGGGCGGTGGTCGGCAGTGGTCGATGGTGGGCAATGTTCGGCGGTGGTCGACGGTGGGCAATGGTTGGCGCAGGGCGGTCGGCAAACGCGGCGGTCGGCAGACGCGGCGGTGGTGGTAGGCGGTGGTGGTTAGTGGTTGGCGATTGGGGGTAGCGATCGCGGCCGGCAATGGGCGCGGCGGCTGCGGAGGTCGGTGGTCAATAGCTACGGGTGGTGGTGTTCCCAAGCGGTGCTTGGTGGCGACGCCGATGGACAACGGTCGGCAACGACCGATGGAATATGGAGATGGACGGTGGTCGGTGGTCGGCGAGTGGCGGTGGTCGTGAGCGGCGGCCATCGGAAGTCGAGGTTAGGGGGTTAGGCGGCCGCGATGAGTGGCGGTGGTGGGCGTAGCCGATGTAGGTCTCGCGATGGGCGATAGTCGGTGGCCGGTGGTGGTCGCAAGAGGCGATGGGCGATGGCCGGTGGAGGTTGGTGATCTGCGATCGCTAGCGGTGGTCCATGACGGCAAAGGTCGACGGGGGCGGTAGGCGATGGCGGAGGTCGGTGGAGGCGGAGCGACGCGGTCGAAAGGAGGATCAGGACGTAATGAAAAGATGGTGGCCCAAGAAGTACTTCTTGAGTTGAGAGATAATTTTTTTTAACTTCTCAAATTGAGGCAAAAACAACTTTAAAAGTAAAAATTTTTACCAAATGAATTTGTGTTTCAAAAGTTATATTACCAAACGGAGTTTTGCTCCATAAGAACTTCTAGAGCAAAAATCCATTTCTAGAAATGTTATCATGCGCACCCTCGGGTGACCTTCTAGTTTGAAGCAGGCAAGGACACACTTCTAGAATAGAAATCCACTTTCATAAGTGTTACCATGCACGTCCTAAGAGAACCACCTTCCAATCTAAACCATGCAAGGACACATTCGGTGTGCGGTTGGCGGAACGGAGGTTGCTTTTTCTGTATAGTTTAACACGAGAAATAATTTCGTTGACCGCATCGATCTAAGATCATCTCCACTGTCGATCCGAACTAGTAACATTTTTTACTTTCGGGGATGCTCGATTGTGTGAGGTAAATTTGCGTATACATTAAGGAATTTCATTTGTCCAACTCTTGTTGTATATATATATACAAGTGATGAATTGCTTCATTAAATGTAGGCTCGCGGTATATTACATTAATCTATAAAATGAAAATTTGTGTCCCAATATTAATTTAAGCAGAAAGTAGAAAAATAATAGTATTGTAAGTATACTTACTGTAAGTATACACACAAATGTCTAGTATCGAGAGACTCTATGCATTCCAAGTTACCCGTAAATATTTCAAAATGTGAATTTTTCACATGCATGCACTCTTACTGGTACACAAGATGTCAGATATAAAGGCTCATTCCAAAACTACGTGTGAACACGAGCGGTGTAAAACAGACGAATCTTCCTACATTCTTCACCTTTTCGCCGTTGGCTATGGGTGGGTGGTTGGTTGTGTGGTTGACTCAAACCCCCCTCTCTCTCACTCTCAACCCTCGTGCTAGCCAGAAATGGATCCGTCGGATTTTCGTTGCGCTCTCTCTAGCTTGCAAGAATCGGAATCCTCGGAGTTCTGTCTCGGAGACGATGTCATGGAAAGAGCGAACCCTGAACTAACAGAGCCTGTCAGCCTGATCCTTCTGCGGCTTTTTTCAGGGATTCGGCGGCGGCAGCAGAAGCCCAGACAGCCCTCGATCTTGGTCTTGGAGAACCGTGGGACTTCAATGACAAAGGCGACGTTGACACTGGACTAACGGGGCCTCATCCTTCTGCGGCACAGGCCCAGAGCCCTCTCAGTCTCTTCCTCGGAGACGGCGACTTCTACCTCAGCACGATCACGGATGAAAAGAAGGCCCTCGAAGAGCTGGATCACGAGTTCCATTCCCAGAACAACATCGAGGTCTACTTCTCCAACTCTGACCAGCACCGAAGGGTCGCGCACGCAACGGATGATGGGAACAAGGCCCACAACGATCGAGAGGAGGCCATGAGTCATGAACATGGCTCCAACAACCTCACGGACTCCAGGGTCTCTGGCGTCCACTCTCGCAAACACAGAGCCGGCGATGCCGAGGCTGCGGCCTCAAGCCGGCTGATCAGCGGTTACTCTTACAACCATAGGAGGGATGAGCCTGATCACTTCATGAACCAGGCAATCAACCATCACCAGTTTCAGCAATATTTAATAGTCACTGTACTCCCTTAACAACGACAATATGACAATGACATGATTCAACTTGAATCAGTGTGGATCGATCTTGAAGTCAATCAATTTTTTTCTTTTTTTTTTTAAGCCGAGAAATTTATTGAGTGATGTCTAATTTTGGGTTCTTTAGCAGTTTAGGTCTATTTTATTCCCAATATTTCACGCATATACATATAAATTTTGTTCTCTTGTAAGACATCCTTGGATTTCTCCGGACAAGAAGATAAAATCATAGAATTGCCATACTCAGTCATTTCCTTCTGGTGAAATTCCATTTTGTTTTTTTTTTTTCCATTTATTGCCAATTCATTATTGTCGTGGAATCAACAGGAACATAGCTTGATCAATCACAAATCGAGTCAGGGAGCATCTTGCACGACATTGCCGGAGGCGTTCGGCGACGAAGATGAAACGCAATCTCCCTATAGTGCTAGTGTAGACGGAGAGGAGCTCTTGTCTGACTCCGGGGTGCCGAGAGTGGGGTTGGAGTTCTGTTCAGAGGAAGCAGTATATGACTTTTACGACAACTACGCTAAACGAACAGGTTTCAATTTGAGAAGGGGAAAAGCAGAGTACTTGGGATCGAACAAGGCGATCATCAAGGCGAAATACTTCTTATGCTCTTGCCAAGGCCACAAGTCCACAGCGCAGATTGACAAACCAACGCGGTACAAAAGACGGGACACGAGAACAGGTTGTCAAGCTAAGATCAAGTGCGTGGTAAATGATGGAACGTGGATGATCTCAAAGGTAGTTCTCGAGCATAATCACGCTTTCAAGGGATGTCTCAGTGTCGCCCATGGGAGAGCGGAAGATTCCCGTGCGATGACAGCTCTTTCGACAGACAACATTGTGAACGAGGTTAGGACGGTGGTAGAGCAGGTCCTTGTTTCCGATGTGGATTGTAGTGACGTCTCACGAGGCACGCGGAAGAATCACCCAATGCCTAAGGATACTCAAGACTTAATTGATCACTTCAAGATTAGGCAGATTAAAGATCCTTCCTTTTTCTACACTGCGCAAGTAAAAGCGACACCCGGCATGGCGAACTTTTTCTGGAGGGATAGCCGGTCCAAGATCGATTACGAGCATTTCGGGGATGTTTTGGTCCTGGACACACGAACTGAGATCAACAAGTATGACATGATCTGTGCAGCATTTTGGGGACTTAATCATCACCAGGAGCGCATCATATTCGGATGTGCTTTCTTGGTCGATCGAACCATGGCATCATTAATTTGGTTGCTGCGGAGTTTCCTAGAAGCTATGAGCTGGCAGAAACCGCAGACGATCATTACTGAAGTCAGCGAAGAAATTGCCGATGCCTTAAAGGTAGACTTGCCAGAGACATCCCATTGTATGGCATTTTGGTCTATCTTGAACGGTTTTAGTGAGAACGTGTCTCCTTTGAGTGACCAAGCCAGTGTCCGCAACCTCCTCAGCGAGTGCATCTTCCATGTCGACTCGCAGGAAGAATTCGAGTTAAAGTGGAATTCTTTTATAGGAAAGTACAGGCTGCGTGAGAACAGGTGGCTTGCCTCTTTGTATGGAATGCACCAGAAATGGTGTCATGCATTCACAAAGAACGTGTTCTCAGCCGGCCTAATCTCAATACAAAACAATGAGGATGCTCATGCTATGTTGGGGAATCACTCCGGCGAGATCATGACACTATCCCAAATTGCACACAGGTGTGGAGAGGTGGCCGAGCGCATGCGCAAGAAAGAATTGCTGGAGGACATGCACTGCGAGAAAATCATGGCGAATTTGCAATCCAAGAGTCCAATAGAGAAAGAAGCTGAACGCTTGTATACTAGACCGATCTTCAGGATGTTGCAAAAGGAGTTGATCAATAGCCTATCACTGGCAATCGAAGAAATGGGGAGCACGGCGGCTTTTCGCGAGTTTAAGTTGACAGAAGAAAGCAGCACAAAGATAGACACGGTCAAGTTTGATCCTTCCAATTCGACATTGGTATGTAGCTGTGGGAAGTTTGAGGCGGTAGGTATTTTATGTTTTCATGCTTTGAAAGTACTCAACTTCATGAATATCTTCAAAATACCGTCTCGCTACATACTGAAACGATGGACTAAATCTGCCAAAGACACCCTTCCTGTGGACACCCCCAGCGCAGGCACTGCACGTGACAGAGCTCCGGCCAATTTGTTCATGGGTGAGTTTATGCGATGCGCTTTGCATGTCGGCCATATGTCTGTAAATCCGAAGAGGAAGAGAATAGCTATGGGGATCATGAAATGGGCATCGGAGCACATTGCAAAGATTCCGAAAACAGAAGAAGTGGCAGTCGCTCTTGACAATTCAGAAGGTAACGAAGATATGGATCAGACCATTTGCAAGTGTGCTCTCCAAACACAACTTGAGCAAGAGAGCGTAGCTAAATCTGGGATGGGATTTCCGAGAGTGAAAAGCAAAGTTTTAAGGCCATCGACCAGCCGGAAAACCAAAGGCAGGGTTAGTCTCTTCCTTACCAATATGTTTCTTAAGCTCATTGCCCTGTGTGTGCACTTCCACATTAGAATGCATCATCTCAGTAGGATTATTACCAATTAAGAACGAACTCTTCTTATTTTTTGTCTTAACAGGATAGCGTTTGACAATCGATCAGAGGATTGACCCATTCAGGTGCAAACTGTGACATCACTTGTCTCGCATCACTTAGAAGGGGAGTCATGGGCTAGTTTATATGGCAATGGGCCCTCTTAACTTGCAAGATGCGTTTTTCGGGAGTTGTATGGGCGGCCCTCGGAGGAACAAAACCGTAAGGACCCGTCCTTGTCTGAACAACTTACGAAACTGTCACATTGACATGAAAGAATGAAAGAGTTAATTAGCGTATGAATTCAAGAGCCGATCATTCAGTCTGAGTTCTGTTTTTGTGGCTGCCCTCTGCCTTCATTGTGACACTGTTCTGTTCCTCCGGGTCGAGAATGAGTCGTCGATGTCACATGCTGCTCAAATGACTCGACGAGGACTACTGCAGTGGCCTCCGATGACTCTCTATCGTCGCCTCCATCTTGTTAGAATTGTGTATTAGAGTAACGCAGTTAGTTAATGGTGAGTACTGAGTAGTTGGTCGATGTGCAACCTGGTAAAAACAGGGCTCATAAACGTAAATATGATATACTATTTGTATTGCTGTACTTTTACAATTCTGTCATGATATCATGCCTAAATTCACGTGTTAGATATGTCTTGTAATCTTCTTCTCCGACACTGTAAGGCTCCGTTTCTCGAAAAACAAGCTGAGTTCATTCTTATCACGCATGCTCACTCCCTGCACCAACTCCGGTTCTTCCATCTTCCTAATGTGCTCCTCCCCTTCACTTCCCGCTGAGCTCGGGTCATTCACTGAAGCACCAACGAAGATCTTCAATGCGAAAGCTATCCCGAACGATATTTGGTTTCTTTTTTCCTGGTGATCCGTCTATGAATCTTGACATTCCAGCACTTGGAATGTTAGGTTGAAGAACAACTGGTTAAACAGAAAACAAGCGACTAGGTGCCGAGACCAGGCTTGGTCTTTTGTTACGTTAGTGCTAAAGCTAAAAATCAAAGAAAAAGGTAAAAGGTAGATATGGATGTTTCAATGGAAGAAAGTTCTCTCTCCAGTTTGGAGGCACAATTTGCAGGGCAGCTCTCGAAAGTTTGTCAGGGCATAGCGCCGCACCGAGAGCTTGTTTGAGTTAACTAGCAAAGAGATGACGCCAGGAGAACCCGGAGGACCGCCAATGTGGGCCCCTCCTCCTCCGGGGCCGCCGGGATTTCTTGGTGGCTTTTGCGACATGGTAGGCTCTCGGTGTGTGAATGCTGTCTTCCCTTTGTGCGGATGTGCAATGCATGAGTAAGATGATTATTTCATGAGTTCTACATCATGGCGTTAATTTATAGTATGAAGCTTTCCAAATAAGCAATTTTGATTTTACCTTCTCTTATTGAGCTCGCACACATCAAGAATTTCATCATCTTGTCGACCTTCACACGAGGAAGAGTGCCAAGATCTAAAAGACATTTCTACGCATTCTCCGACATAATCACACACTAACTCTAACACCAAAACATTGAACCCGACAGAGTCAAAAAGTCCAAAAAAGCTACGGAACGAAGTAGTTGTCCTTCAATGTAAAACATGGTGTTGATTTGGCCGATATCGAAAGTTACTCTGGTTTGATGACCCTGTATGTTCTGGTCATTAAATGAAGAGAGCCTAATCCTACCCGTTGAAAGATCCGTCGTCGCCTGCAAATCTTCTGCTCTCCCCTTGGCGCCGACAGGACATCTCTTGAGATTCGAGATCTTCCGCGTCTATCATTTACGATGCACTTGATCTAAGCAACACAAGATGTTCTCATCTCCCCTTTTTTTAGTATCGCCTTTTGTTGATTTGCTATTTGGACTTGTGGCCTTGGCAAGAGCATAGGTACTTTTCCCTGATGATGGCCTAGTTCGATCTCGAGTATTCTTCTTTTCTCCTCTTCACATTGAAACTAGTTTGTTCAGCGTAGCTGTTGTAAAAATAACATACCGCCACATCAGAATTGAACACCACACTACTCTCGGCACTCGGGGTCGGACTCAAAGGTGGCAAAATGGATCAAAAATCCATATTCTTACTCACATTTAAGAGTATGGGTCATAAATAAGTTACTTAACAAACTCAAATGGGTCATAAATGGGCCACTAACAACTTAATGGATCTTAAATAGATTTTAAATGGGTCATAAATGAGTCACTAATTATCTTAAGTGAGTCATAAAAATGTTTTTTGATTTTTGATTTTCTTTTTTTCTTCTTTCTTTTATTTTTTTTTTCCCAACGGGTTCGATGAGGGGCTCAAAACCCTCGCTAGATCTAGGCAAGGTTCGAGCACTCGTGTGTGGTAGGTGAGGGTCGGGCCACCTTTGCTGGGATTTGAAAAAAAGAAAAGAAAAAAAGGGAAATGGAAATGGAAAAAGAAAAGGAAAAGGGAAATATAAATATAAAAGCAAAATAAAAAATTGAATTTTTTCATTTTTATTTTAATTCTTTTATAATAAAAATTGTCCATAATTTTTTAGTAATATAGTTTTTTTAATAATTCATAAGTTTTGCTAAATTAGATTAAATATAAAAGTGTTTTAGTAATATGGGTTTGGTCGGGTATGGGTCGTTAGATATGTACGACATGAAAATAGATCAAAACAGGTTAAATTAGTCAATATGGCTTGGATCATATTTGACCCGATCCAAACCCAACCCAACCACCCATTTGACACCTTTTGTCTAATTGAAGCTCCTCTCTATCTATACTAGCGGCAGAAGTAGATTGCATTTCATCTTTGTCACCAATCGCCTGCGGCAATGTTGTGCAAGACATTCCCTGACTAGATTTGTGATTGATTACGGTATTTTAATGTTGATACCAGAACAAGATCAAATTGGATAGGGATAATAACATAAATAATCCATGAACTTTGACCTAATATGCATTCTAGTCCATGAACTTTAAATTTGTTCAATATGATCCTTGAACTTTAGCCTAATGTTTAATATGATCCCTGAACTTTTAGTTTGTTCAATGTGGTCCTTAGACTTTTGCTACATGTTCATTATAGTCCCCGAACTATATGAAAATATTCAATGTAGTCTTTCCATTAATTTAAGATCGGGGACAATAATGAATATTTTCATATAGTCTAGGGATTAAATTGAACATGTATTAAAACTTTATGGATTACATTGAACAAGTCAAAAATTTATGGACCAAATTACACATTGGGTTAAAGTTCAAGGACCGTATTGAACAAATTAAAAGTTCAAGGACTATATTGCATATTGGGTCAAAGTTCAAAGACTATTTGTGTCATTTTCCCAATTGGATATGCATGAGAAGAACAAAATGGAGTTTGAGCAGAAGAAAACGGACATGTCCTAAATTTGGGAGCGTAAAGTATGTGGCTGATGAGGAGGGTAAATCACACGGAGTGCAAAAGAATTGGGTTTCCTCCGCATCATCCTAATGTCGCGGACAGAGGTTTCATAGCTCGATTGACCGACAAGATATAGCCTGGATAATCGACAAGACTCGAAGTGTCTTGCACTCTAGGATTTTCATGAACATTTAGAAGGCTCTTAGGGACGGCATAGGAATTGTATACCTAAGATATTTCATGTACTTAATGAGGTAGATGGTAGTGTTGTAATTAATAGGGCAATGGCAGTTGGGGATAGTGGATCTCGACTGTTCAATCAAGGAAAAATCAACAGTAGTAAGTGGAATACCTTTTGTATAAATATGGGTCATCTCCCCCTCATATATATCACCTAATATTTGAGCAATAGAAATATTCTCTTTCGGAGCTTCTCTCTATTCGGCTGCACACGTTGTTGATGCCCCAAATTTCGAACCCAAATGCTGGTCCAGCGTCTCCATGGCCTCCACAACACGGGTCCTCTCGAGTAAGTAGTCATCGCCGGCCCCGAGGCCAAATCTGAGAGCGCGCTGGCCGGCGTATGCAGAGGAATCAAGACTTCTATTAGAATAAAAAGTTATGTCGTGTTGCGAATTAGGAAAGCTACGCCCAAACGTGAAGACTTTAGTAGAATAAGAATTAGTCTTTTCCTTTTCCCTCTCTCTTCCAAAACACAAATGGTAGTGACACGTCCTAGACTCGTAGTACTCTATTCAGAAGGTGCACCCAAAATTTTCAAGATGGCCAAGAATGGATCCCTTCTTGGACTCGTATCACGGGGGCGATGTCGTGGAAAGTGGTGGAAGCAAAGGCTAATCCTCCTGGGGCTGCATCCTCGGCCACAGTAGCCGCCCAAGAAACGGACCAGTTGGACTTCCATCTCGCGTGCAACCTCGTGGAAGGATCCAACATGGAGTCTTCTACAGCTATGGCTCAGACCGCTCTCGGATTCGGCCTCGGCAACTACAACTTCTTTGTGGATACGGCCGATGTCATGAGGTCTATGGACCCCACGTTCCAAATCTGGAATGACAAAGACATCTACTTATTACGATTTGAAGGAGGCGACGACCCCATGGGTCCAACCACTTCTTGGTCTCCGGCATCGCTGATGGCAAAGCAATGGCCTCGGGCCCGTCGGGTAGCTGCCACTCTTCAGGAATGGCATGATGCACTGTTTTTGGATTGTCATATTGCAAAGTTTCCTGCTATGCATATGAATATGGTTCTCTTGTAAGACGTCTTAGGAGAAGAAGATAATTTATGGGAACAAGCTATACAAACGATGTTTAAGGCTTCGTTTGTTTTGATGAAATTAGGACATTTATGAAAAGTATTTTTCAAAAAGTCATTGTTGAAGAAAATGAGAGAAATTTACCAAAAAATTCCTAAATCAATTACAATTGTACTAATTCAATCCTAAATCCTTTTTTTTTTTCCGATCCAATCTATACTTTTTGCAATTATGTCAATTCACCCATCCGATCAATTTTGTCCGATCGACGTTGGCCGTTTGATGATATAATATTTTAATAATATTTTTTATTTTTTATTTATAATTTATTTTCTTTCTCTCTTTTTTCTTTTCTTTTTCTTTCTTTTTAATTTTTCCTTCTCTCTTCTTCTTTCTTTGGCCGATGAGCCGTAAGCAATGGCCGGCGAGCAGGGGAAAGCTCGCGGCGAGCCTCGCCCGGCCCAGTTTGGCGAGATCTCGACCGGCCTTGCCCAAATGACATCAAGTTGGAAAGATCTCAAAAAAACGCTTCTTCTTCACCCAAATCCGAGCTCTAGGACAAGAAGAAATCAAAGCAAAAGAAATGACGAGATAAGGGGCGAGCTCAACCGCCATGGCCGCCCGAGCCCGAGTTCGCCCGGCCACGGCCAAGATGAGCCTCACTCGTCGCCGGCAAGGCTCGCCTTGAGCTTCACATGCTCACCAGCCTTCAATCGCTTGTTGGCCGAGGAAGAAGAAGAGAGAAGAAAAAATGAAAAATGAAAATAAATAAATCAAAAATATAATTAAAATATTATGTCATCGGACAACTTGTACCGATCGGTGTCTATTTCAACACCGGCTTGATGGATTGAATTGGCACAATTGCAAAAGGTTTAGGACTAAATCGAAAAAAAAAAAGATTTAGGATTAAATCAACACAATTACAATAAGTTTAGGACTATTTTTGGTAATTTTTTAGAAAAATGATGATTTTTTTGTGTTTAGCTACAACCTGAAATGAATAAGAATATATTTTCCGTTGTTTGGTATAGAAAATTTGATTTGTTTTTTAAGGAGAAAATTATCAAAAGTACGCATTATTAATAATTGTTTATTTATCTTATCTTTTTTTCTTTTTCTTGTCTTTCTCTACAGTTGTCGGCCACAGTGATAGCCGGAAGACCGACCACAGCCACTAGACAAGCTCTTCCAAGGCCGGCGGCAGGGTTTACTTCGCCGGATCTCTTGAGGCTCAAGCTCGCCAAGCTCAGGCAAACTCTCCACCTTGCCGAATCTGGCATTTGAGGTGGACCAAAAAAAAATTGGGTAGAGCGGTTTGGTTGGAACCAAGATGCTGAGAAGTGGATACAAATCTGTTAATAGGAAATGTAAATTGAGTTAAAACATTTTATTTACTACAAGGGTTTTAAATGCACCCCTAAAAGGCCTAAGGCCACATTCACACATATCAAAGAATAAAACAAAAATAAACACAAAAAATTTCAAAGTGATACATTTATAATCAAATTACCTTAAATTAATTTTTTTTCTCAAAAAAACTCAAATTGGTACACTCATGATAAATTTATCTCAAATTATTTTTTTATTACAATAAACTTAAAACTCGGTACACACATGACAAATTTACCCCAAACTATTTTTTCATAACTAAAAACTCCAAACTGTAAATTTGAGATAAATTTATCCCGAATTAATTTTTTGATCACCAAAAATCTCAAACCGATATAATTGCGATAATTTTATCATATGTTAGTTTCCGTTAAATTGGGCTAATATCACGAAAAAATCCAAAACCGATACACATGAAACAAAGGGTAAAAATCCCAAACTTGTATACTAGTCAACCGCCACACGTCATCCAACTCAAGAACTTGACCGTAATATTAAACAAAAATTAACGGAGAGTAAATTTATCACAATTATACTAATTTAGGATTTTTAGTTGTCAAAAAATTATTATGGGGTAAATTTATCATATGTGTACCATTTTGAGAATTTTTGTGATAAGAAAATAGTTTAAAATAAATTTTTTTCTACCAGTTTAGAGTTTTTCATAATATTAATTATTAACCCTAAAACAAAAGCATCATTGAACTGTCTTGCCTGCACATACCCGCCAATCACTCACTTCCAGCAGACAACATCTCTCTCGTGGGGCCAATCAAAAACCAATCTTGCTTCTTTTACCTTCCCAAACTTCATCAGCAAATTTACCATCGTATTCGCCAAAAACTGATTTTTATGAATTCCCTTGTTAATGGCAATGGTTATTATATCCATGCCCCTTCCGTAATCAGACACCAGAGCAAGCCTTCAATACGAATTTGCAAGTTCAGCCATCAATCTCAAAAGGAAAAATGACACCAATACGATTTTTACAAGTTCATGATTCCTAAACTTTTAATTTATTCAATATAGTTCATGAACCGTAGGCACTAAGAATGTGGTCCTTGAACTTTAAATTTGTTCAATACTGGTCCATGAACTTTTGGAATATGTTCAACTTAGTCCCTAAACTATAAGAAAATGCTAAATGTCGTCCCCGATCTTGAATTAATGAAATGATAATATTGAACTTTTTCATATAGTTCGAAATCAAATTGAACATGTTCCAAATGTTCGGGAATCATATTGAATAAATTGAAAGTTCAATTATCATATTACATATTGAGCTAAATTTCATGGATCACATTGAACAAATTAAAAGTTCAATGGATCGCATTACCCATTTGGAACCAAAGTCCAATGACCATATGTATCACTATCCCATCTCCAAATAAGGGGACCTCATTAATTCGACCTTGTGTAATGCTTCAAACAGTTTGAGCTTTTGTATTCTGTGTGTAATGCGTTCTTCAGACCCTATTTCTTCATATAAGAAAAGACCGACTTGCTTTCCCATCTTGTGTCTGAGGCCAGTTCTCAGTTCCAACGACGCATTTTATGTGAATTGTCTATGGGAATGCTTTCTTGTTCGATAATCGGTTTGTTTAGACCGAGGGTTGAAATTTATGCGAGCCATGGATGACTCTATTTCAAAATGGTGACTTCTGAGAGAAATTTAAGACCCAACGTCCCGGCAAAAAATGGACTGACCATCCTCCGGCGACGATTCGAACACAACAAAGCCGAGCGTCGGGCCATCCGGCGAGCGCTCTTGTTCTTTACAAAGAAGTGGCGCCGGACCATGATCATGTTTGATTTTAATATCTATAGAGAATACATATTTTGCTTATGGTTCGCCATAATTATTATTTCATTTCCGATCTATTTCTAATGAACTAGCATATCATTTCATAAGGTGAATCTCTCAAACGCCCTTTCAGAATTTTGTCGAAATTACTCAAGAAATCATGTATGTTAAAAACATAAAATTAAATCAAACACCCAAGTCACTGGGGCTCTCACAGCCCAAGGCTAGATTTGGCCCAAGTGATGCGACCCTAGCTAGATCTGGCCCTTAACAATTTGGTGAATGCATTGATATATTCAATCAGCATTGACATAACTTCTCCAAAATACATCACTTATAATGCTTACAAAAATAAATAAATATATATATAATATTTTTCTCGTCCACGTAAATGTTCGAGACACAAATTATTGTCGATAATAAAAAATATTTTTCATTGACTAATTCTTTTAAGCAATTCATCCGATTATTTTAGGGAAAATACTTTTTAAATTACTCATTTTTTTTCGTGGAACAAATGGAGCCACAAACTCCATGAATTTTCTGATCTTTCGCTCAATCCATGCCAACAGATGCATATCGTTACTCGATAGACGCAGGCAAATGATTTCATCACGTCGACCAAACCAAGTACTCGATCGACTTCCGGCTGACGCCATAACCTATGCACGATATCGCAAACTACTTTCATTAGCCATTTGGAAAGAGCGAATCACATTCGAACATGCCGGAAAAGAGCATACCGCGACGATTTTGCCGTTTTCACTATGCAAATCGACCTCTTTTACGCCAGCACGCATATAATAGTCCTTTTGCCACGACATCTTTTGCGGGGTTCGCGCTTTGGACGACAGCAAGCCAGAAACCATGCACATATAGGTCGGCATCGTGAAGGCGGGAACGTTAGGTTTGGACTGGTCGGTGCATTGCTCCGCTTCATCAACCAACTGTTTTAGGGTTCCGAGCATTACTTCGCTACGAAGCTCCTCTCTTTTCCTCCTATATATACGTTCGATCCATCAACTTCGTTATCCGCATCTGCTGCAGCTTCGTCCGCCAATTTGAGAAAGAGAGAGAGAGAGATCATGCCTCCGCCATGGGGACCGCCGCCGGGACCGCCGGGACCGCCGGGGCCGTTCGGGTTCCTTTGCAATGGGATATGCCGCCTCATTTCCTCTTGGTGAGTCCGTCTTCCGTCTATGTTTTGCATAGTAAATTGATTCGACAGTGCGCTTATTTCAAAGATGGGTGGTGAAAGAAACTTTGACGGACCAATGCCGGAATAAACGGCGAACACAGCGAAGGGAATTACGGCTCAAAATTTATAGACAGCGATCGTCTTGATTGTTTACAAATTAATTTGTGGAAATTTCCTGTCATATATTTACGGATCAATATTTCTAGAAGCAAGTAAACGTGATTACATCATTAACTTTGACATGGATTTTTTGATCTATTTAATTTTCATTTCCTTTTGGCAGTGCCTACGTGCTGTGCTGCTGCTGCCTCTTCGAGAGTTGCTGTGGGCCCATGTTCGGCGGGCCAGGAGGCCCACCACGCTTCTGAGCTCACCTCCTTTACCGGGAAAACGTAAATGTCAAAAAAAAAGAAATAATAAATTTCAAGAGAGAGAGAGAGAGACTGAAGACTCTTGAGTTGATCCTCGATCGATGTATTTGATTTTCATGCCAGTTCTCTAGAATTCTACACGTGTCCATGTTTTTCTTCCAATACGATGTCGTTGTGTCGGTTGACTTTGCCTGCAAAGCGATTGACTGGTGGATGGCGCATTTGGTGTGCGGAAGACATTAATGCCACCGTTTTCTTTATGTCCGAATCATACAGCACATTATCTAATTTAATTTACGAAGCCCTCTTATTTTCCCTTATTCTACGTTTCCAACTATGAGAAATTAATGCAATGTGCCGATTCGGATCGCGATATTTCTAATTGATGGTATCCGTAGGCTCGGGTCAACATTTAGAGCGGTGAAAGTGCTGATTGATTGATAACATTTTCTCCTTGGCACGGTCTGAATTGGCATTAGTTTGGATACGGCAAAATAGCTTTATCAAATTTGATGTACTTATATGATCCAGTAAATACGTCGTGTCAAGATTGAGAAATCAGTCCGGCGACGAATCTTGTCTTCTTCTTTTTTTTCCTTGGTTATTTCCTCAAAGGTGAAGTTTGAGCTTTTGAATGGTAGGTTATAGTGCAGCCGAGGATCGTATGTTGCATGGAAACTGTCCTCACGTTTCTCTCTTCTTCCCACTTCTCTTGTGTCATCCCATTTTTAAGTGACCCAAAACCTCCTTCTACACAACTCCATAAAGCCGTCCTATAACTCTCACGAGTTCTCAAGGGGGAAGAGAAAGAAAGAGAGAGAGATCGATGCCGGATTGGGGACCGCCGCCGGGAGGACCTCCCCGGACCGCCGGGGCCGTGCGGTTGCTTGGGCTTCTGCTGCGACGGTATTTGCCGGGTTGCATCTTCATGGTGAGAGCTTGTAATTCTTTGTATTTTGCCCTACAGTCCATGCCCCTCATATGGCCTAAAATTTAGTTTTTTTAAGAGCTCTCCAAGTCCAGTTTTAAGAGTAGCGCTGATTCAAAGGCCTGAGCTAAGCCTTTTTAATCCTCTCAAATTTAGCAGATACTTAAATTAAGTAAATGATTAGCACTTGCGAACATTTTATTCACCGGCACGCCGGTTTTACTCCGAGAGCACAAGCAAAACCCGCGAGGGCGATGGGCGAGAGCCGGCCTCGTTAGCCACTTGGTGCTCAGTGCAATTTCTAGAACTCCGAAACCCTCGTACAATTTTTGCGAATTTTTTTTCTCCTGGATTCCGTAGTTTTTTTTTTTTTATAGAAAAAAAGAACTTAAAGTTCTGCATATGAGATCTAATTTCTCTGTGTGTATTCATTCCCCAGTTTCTACTACCTGTTCTGCTGCTGCATCTTCGAGAGCTGCTGCGGCCCAATCTTCGGTGGGCCGCCTGGTGGGCCTCCCGGTGGGCCTCCACCCTTCTGATCAGCCCATTTATTCCATAGTGGCAATCTGGTGTATTGAAATTGGTGTTGTGCGCTGACTTTGTTCTTTATTTATTTTCTTGCTGGACTGTAAATAGTATTTTGTGTGTGAAAAATTTATCCTTGAAATAAAAGTTTCCGACCCATTATAGTAGAATATCTTGGAAACTTTTCCGTTGTATGAATTAGGTAACAAACTCACGTGGGTCATCTAATCACTAAAGGACATGGGCCTAGGTTTCGTGGGACTAGGGCCATCATCGTATATTGTATATACTCGATCCCAGCTTGAAATTAGCGATATTGGATCCTAGTCGATCCCATTTCATGTCGAAATCGCATCACCTCGGTCGATATTGATGCAACAAATAATTTGTTTTGAATCCAAGTTGAATCGTAATTCTTGAAAATTGATCAGCTGGTCATTCGACAATCGTCGGGACGAGAAAATATGACTGAGACAAAAGTTACGAGACAAGGTTATTGATAATATAACGAGATTATGAATTATGCATTCATATTGCACTCTATGATAATTCTATCCGCGAATTTACATGATAATACCATATGCGAAGTGGATTCAAGATATAAGTGTTCGATTCATGTCGTGAGAAATATTAATCAAAGAAATTTCAATAAAATCGAAGTAAAAACTCTTCTAAGGAAATACATAGTTTGTAGAAATCGTGATTTCTTATGGTATGGTACTACATTCTTTCCATCATTAATTGGGCAGGAAAGGCAACATTAAAATGTTCAAAAGTAGGGGAAAATGACTAACCCAACAGAGGAAGTAACTCTTGTGCTTCTCGTGTGCGCCTCTTCCTCTTCACATGTGCTCCCTCGATAGCTCATGGGTGGCTGGCCTCTCCTAGTAAACCGTCCGCTCTCTTGAAATCAAATTTTGCCTCCATGTTCGAATGCGATAACTGTTCCGACTTAGGATCTCGACCGTGATAACTTGCTTAACTGAAATGACCGTTTGACAGCAATGTCGGTCAATGCAATGGTAACTATTTCCCATTTAAGAGCTTAACTGCAATAATTGTCCTGCTATTTAATTTAATTTTAGGTGAATTTTAAGAATCGATATCAGTGCTCCTTGACTCAAATGACATTGAATTGACTGATGTGGACTAGGCTATATCAATTTGATAGGTGGAGATTGTTCTCATCTGGTGGACTCAGTTTCGATGGCTACTCACAATTAATACTAGCATTTAATCGTCAACTGCATTCACAATCGATATCCGATCCCTTTGTCGAGCTCCACATTTTAGTTACTCGATCAATACTCAAGAGTCTGTCTGGACCTCATGTATTCAATGACTTTGCTTTTATCGGAGAGCCCTATCTGTCTCGATGGCCTCGTCACTTGCTCGCCGACATTTGGCGGCTCGACATCATATTCAAAGCTATAGTCGATGTACAGAGGCATCAATTATGAGTGGCTAAATCGATTGGTAGCCTAGCACCACAAATTCAAAGCAGTGGAGTCAAATTGCCAAGCTTGATCGATGCCAAGATTGGAGCGCGCCGATCCAGAAAAAGACAAAGCTACGCTGGATCCCAAACGGCGATGAGCTGGCACAGATCTCGTCTCTTCTTGCAGACACCCCAGATCCACACGTAACGGACACGTACTATTTTTGGACAGGACAGTGTGGGGACACGTGCTCTCTCTCTCTCTCCTTTCGTTTTCAGCACGGGAAGGCGGACCAGAACACGTGCTGAAAAGCCGTGGGGCTTATCGTCGACTCGAAACGGTCGCTCCTGGCCCTGTGATAATCCGTCGCGGATATGTACGGTCCCCATGCACACGTAACGTGCGGCAGTTTGTGTTGTCTTTGTGAAAATGAAGCCGAGGCCGGTAGGCCCTCCTTATGTGGTAACGTCCAAGACATCTAAGGGCGGCGCTGTTGAAGCCGCCGCCATTTTTAGTAATTATCCGATCGTGGTGGGTCCGATGAGATTAATCAAGTGCTTTGAGAGGGAGGTAAGGAAAAAAAAAAGAGACAATGCTAGGAGTCGCAACGTCACCTCCAGCCACCCTAATCTACGGGGGCAATCTTCCCAGCGCATCGGCCCCGACGGCCGAGATCGTACAGCCCTCGGGTTGTCTTGTCATGACTCATGCCCCATTTCTCTCTCTCTCTCTATCTCTTCTCTCTCTCTCTCTCTCTCTATCTCTTCGAGCATAAGCCCATGCGGAGAGGGAACAATCCACTACAGTAATCGTGACATTTTATTGTTTGATTGCTTAATAAGTGTCTCTGTGCCTCTTTTTAACAAATTTCAATTGTTTTGAAAAAAGTGGCAAAAAAGTTTTCTAACCTATTATACTTATGCCAAGTTAACCCTAAATCTTTTATTGATATCAATTTAATCATAAACTTTTTATATTTATGTCGATTGAGTTTATTCGATCAATTTTAAAGAAATCTCCGACGTGAATATCGATTGTCTCACGCGATACTGACGCCGACATAAATATTTTTAAATATTTTATATATATATTTATATATTTATTTATTTATATTTTCCTTTTTTCCTCTTTCTTTTCCCTTCCATGTTTGCATTGCGCCTTACCGGACCACTCGGCCGCAAGCCGCACACCAAGCCTCGCCACAGCCGACCCTTGCCCCAGCCATGGTAGTCTCGGGCCGATGTTGCCTAGGATAAAATATGGCAAGCACCGGTGAGGGGGAGCCTCACCATGATTGACCCACTCCTCGGCCTTCATTATATATATTTTTCTTAGTTATGGTCTTTTCTTTGTGTTCTCTCCCAAATATGGCTCGGGCAACGCCGGCCGAGGCAAGATAGGCCAAGGCGACACCGAGCCGCATGGCGAGGCTCACCGGGCCGGTCGTGGCTAGCGATCTCAACTCTCGGCTTGCAAAGATGCCACCGGCCGTGGCGAGGCTCGCCCTGTCGTGCCAAAGACAATGGTTCGGACAAGGATGATGTGTGGTCTCATCGGAGTCATGGAAGAGCTCGTGTTGATGTAGAAACCAAATACGGAGGAGCAAGAGACATGGAGAGAACACAGAGAAAAGACTAGAATTGAGAAAAAATATATATATAGAATGTAGGTGGAGGAGTGGGTCAGTCGTGGAGAGGCTCACCCTCACTGGTGCTCACCGAGATCTCACCCAGGCGATGCTAGCCAAGACCACCATGGCTTGGGCAAGGATTGGCTGTGGCAAGGCCCGTCATGCAGCTTGTGGTCGGGTGGTGGCCAGCCACCCGTAAGGTTGCAATGTAGAACATGGAAGGAAATAGAAAGAAGAAGAAAGGAAAAAAAATAAAAATTTTTAAAAAATTTTAAAAAAAATTAAAAATTTTGAAAATTTTCGTTAGTCATGCCACATGGGACTACACGTCCATATCGATGGTTTTCGGTTAAAATTGACCGCATTGACTCAATTAGTACAAATGCAAAATATTTAAGATTAATTAACATCAATAAAAGGTTTATAAATGAATTAACATCAACGTAATATACTTAGGACATTTTTTGACACTTTTCCCCTATTGTTTTCAAAATACACTAATTGATCTCAAGGCTAAACCAGCACGCGATCAATGGATAAAAAACAAGTAACCCAATATTACGTGATTGGCAATATTACTTTATTAATGAGGGTAATAATTGAAAACTATAGATCAACAAATTCCTAAGTTCTAAGTAAACATGTGTACAAATGGATAAGACATTAAGCTTTACGCATCTTTTTTAGGCGATTAAGACCATATAAGGTCCGAGCTTTGCGTATATCTGTGACTAGGAAATAACTGTTTAGATATGAGTAATTATAGTACAAACTTTGGTGTCAAAATACTTTTCCAAGTGTGATTTGATCCACCATTAGTGCGATTGTTAGCGAGACCGTGAACATAGACAAGATTATTAAACGAGGGTGGATACGCGTCGATTGTTTCGCGAAAAATAAACGACTTGAAAAATATTTTTCTAAATGATCTCTTGTATCGCTTAAAATAATTTATGATTGAAATGTTTTCATATTTAACAACAATTAATATATAAATATTTTTGTGGACGATGGAATTTCTTTGTTTATTTACTTTTGCAAGCGATATAAAAGTCATTTTTCGAGAAAAATATTTATCGAATCATTTATTTTTTCGCCAAATAAGCGGAGCCCGAATGTGAAATTTTTTTTTTTTACATCGGGATGCCTGCCCTAATTTTTTGCGATATGTGCATATATATATATATATATATATATATATATGCCAAGAAAATGATGGTTGTTCGGACATTGTCAAATTTAAAAGGATAACCATCCAATTTGGCAAAAACTTCCGCTTGAGAGCGACATTTCTCGGCACGTCGTCTTCAGTGTGTTCAACTTGAATAGAGTCTCTCCGGTCGACCCAAAAATAAATAACAATTTGAAAAATAAAATAAAAATAAAAAATAAATAAACAATTTGAAAAAGACAATTTAAATCGGACAAGCCTAAAACAATTCAATTATGTGGTGTGAAATGGACAACCCCAGTGTCGCTTTCAATCAAAAATAATCATTTAGCAATCCAGCGTAACCCCAGCCAGTCAAATTTCAAATGGTACTCTTTATATCACATTATACTATATCTTATTCATTTATATTTGTACGTAATTACGTATCCAATTTGATTGCGCTCGTCGCAATCATTAATCATTAAAATGTGAATATGTTGACTAGGCGAAGCCACGCCCCGTTCTTGTGGCTAGCCGAGCCGCCGGCAACCGACAAAAGCGAGCATATGGTCCGCGGCGCTAGAGATGCCCGGCAGATCCTTTGCGAGGAGGAGGGTGAAAATATTTTCATGTCGAAAGGACTTAAAGGGGGTAGCATAGGATCGCGATGAAATACTTCTCCTTCGAAAAAAAAAAAAAAGAACAGAAAATAAGATAAATCGAAAGGAGGATAAATTAAGAAAACTAATGATTTGTGCAGTGATTAGTCAATTTACTAATAAATTGGGTAGAGGAAAAGAAGGATGACCTTTGCATGTGATTCCATTGAACTTTGGCTTTCCACCCACATCAAAAGGACCATATAGCTCATGGGAATCACCAGATTGATGGTTTCCCATCAAGTGAGCCAGGTGCATCCCCTTTCCTTTTTAGGCACCTTCTAGCAATTACACCTACAAAAAAAAATAATTAGATGAAATTGTTGTTAAGGGGCGTTAAGATATTTGTTAAAAAAAAGTAATAAACTCTTTCAACGGCTCTCACATTTTGATTTTTTTCGCATCGCGTGTCATTAATGTCCGAAATTGATTTGTGGTTACATATTAAGTGTGGCTTAGCAAATGTCTCGAGAACGCCTTCGAAGGTTCAAATAGCGATCGAGAAAATGAAGCCGGTCAATTTTTCATTCACTGTCTAAAGATTGCGAAGAACAAAAAAAATCGTGGTCATGGCCAATTTCTATGTTCCGATACCCATCCCTAGGAGTAATAATAACTAGACAACTAAAACACCGGACAAAAAAAATTGGAAAACGATATTTCGATTGGGCTTAAGCGGTTAAGCCAAGCCAACTAAGCAGCTAATGAAAAGGAAATTTTATCATGTGATTGACAAATGAATGTCCGAAAAATTACACCGCTCGAAAACACCTCGAGCTCGACGCGCCCGGAGCGGATGATGCTAGCTTACGTGGCAGTCACGGGTCTACGGGTTTCTACTGCGACGGAAGACTATGCTACGGTGCACCCGTTTCCACGAGTAACATCGTGTGTGTACCGTTGGATGCGTCGCGCCCGAGAAGGAGTACGCAAATCGGACGATCTCCATTCAATTTTTTAAATCCCATTAGCGGCGATCGTCGTCCGTACATTATCCCCCTCTCTCTCTCTCTCTCCACGTTATTTTTCCTCCTGCGTCTCTTTCTGTCTCCCTCTCCCACTGTCTCCCCCGTGCAACACGCCTCTCTCTCTCTCTCTCTAGGGGCCATTTTTCTCTCTGTCCGGAGCTTTCTCTCTCATTCTCTCTCTCTCTCTCTCTCTCTCTCTCCCTCTCCCTCTGTCCCTGTGAAATCGGAATTGAAATCGCGCTTGGTGTCCATTGCGCTTGCTCAGCGTGTTCCCTTCCATTTGGTTTGGTTCGATTTGGAGAGTTCGAGCTTCGTGGTCTCGCGTTCCTACCTCTGTCGTGGCCTGCGGTTTTGAGCAAACGGAGAGGCGTCTCGTGGCGCGAAACCGCGCTCCATCCCGGAATGAAATCCGTTTTTTCCGGGTAATGCTTCGTGCATGCGCCTTGCGTACGGAGCTCTCTGGTATGGCGTTTACCGCAATTTGCACGTCTTCTGTTTCGTTCTGCCTGACTTTGACGTTCGTTTCGTATTTCGACTTGCTGACGGATTTGGAAATGGCGGGGTGTTGCATTGAGCTTAAGGTTGAACTTTGTTGGCTCTGTTTCTGAATCCCGCGATTCTTTTCTATGCTGCTCCTTTTTTTGGTAACTATTAAAAGGCTCCGGATTGTAATGTTTGATTTTTGGCGATAATTCCATCTTGGGTTTCTCTGGATGCAGAATTCGTGGTCCTAAGACTCAGGCGAAGCTTAGGAGTTGGACAGTTCGGAGAAATAGGTTGATAAGACTATTCCTTGAAGGGTGGTTCTGACTTGCTGTGTTGTCATCCAATAGCTGTTTGAATTATCGAAAGTAGAGGGTGTTCGGTTGTTTAAGTTCCTGGTACAATGGCTGCCGCATTCAGCACCGTTGTATCAAGGTTTCAAATGCTATATACCTCCGACCATGCGTCCGTGGTGTCCTTGAACCTGTTTGTGGCACTCCTCCTTGCTTGCATTGTGATTGGTCATCTCTTGGAAGAGAACCGGTGGATGAATGAGTCTATTACTGCTTTGGTGATCGTGAGTTCTCTATCTCCCCCTCTGTATCTTCCTGCATGTGTTGAGCTTTCAGATATTGTACTAGTGGAATAGTTGGATCCCAATTACGTTCTGCTCGCATGATTCGAGTCCAAAGTCATATAATGAAAACTGAGCTTGTTGCATGCATCTTTCATGTTGGTGTTACTTGATCATGTGCAAGCGGCTGCAGATTTCTGATTTATCCAAAAAGAATTTATTACTTCAATTTTTGGCAGGGATTATGTACCGGTGTTGTTATTTTACTGACCACTGGAATGAAAAGCTCTCATCTCTTAGTGTTCAGTGAAGATCTCTTTTTCATATATCTTCTGCCACCTATCATATTCAATGCAGGGTAAGTTGATTTTCAATTGGAGCGGTGAAAAACTTTTGTCAGATCATCTTACATGATAACTTCCAGGCATTGTTTTTTGCTGTAATCTTATGTGCTAACTTCTAGGTATCATTTTTTGTTACATGCTTGTTCTTCAAATTTTTGTCTTCAGATGCAAGTAACTCCATTGACTGAGCTATGTTGGATTTTGCCATGATTGTATAGGGTTTTTCTAATTGTGAACAGGCTTTGCAAGAATCCTAATGTGGGCTATTTAAACTGTAAAGGGTGGACTGTATAGTTAGACAGAAGACTGATCATCAAAGATTTGAATAATTTTCGTCTGCAAAATATCCATGTATATTAATCTGTTATACTGTATGAGATATAGCGTGGACAGACAAGTTTTATAATTTAATTCATTCGTCTTAATCATTTTCCCTCTTTACAAGAAGGTTTGCCTATCTTTATGAGTCTTGTGACTTGACTTCTTCCAGGGTTAAAAGTGTTCTGACTATTTTCTATGGGATTGATCTCCTTTTAGTTTTCTAATCTTTGTTAAGTGAACAAGTAATTTTATAGGCTTCTTATATAGGTTTTTAATATGTTATTTACTGGTGCTAATCATTCTTTTCAGGTTTCAGGTGAAAAAGAAGCAATTCTTTAGAAACTTTATGACCATCATGCTATTTGGCGCTATCGGTACTTTAGTATCGTGCAGTATTATTTCACTAGGTAAGTCAAAGGCTTTTACTTTTATTTTTTGGCTCTTCATGTGAAAGGTTGATTGTGTTTATTGCGGGTTCCATTCTTCAATGCCTTGAAGATCTATTGCCGATTCTTTCCCCAAAAGAAAATCCAAGCGGCATTTTAGACTGTTTCCAGGGTTGGAGAGTGGCAAGTTGCTGTGTGGGCACTGTCCCTGTACTCTAGTTTAGCTTAGTGGAATACAAGATGGTGTTATAAATCATATTTTCATCTAATGGCTGATTGCAAATGCTTTTTCGTCAGGTGCTATAGAGTTTTTTAAGAAGATCGAGATCAGTTCATTCGACCTAGGGGATTACGTAGGTACAACTTCTGTTCTCCTTTCATTTTTCTGGGACAGTATGATTTATTACTTTCTTGCTTCTGTTTCTATTGATAAAATATATTGCAAAAGATATGCTTCTGACTATGTCATCTGTATTTCCATTCTAAGCCATCGGTGCTATATTTGCTGCAACGGATTCTGTTTGCACCTTGCAGGTACTTTATACTTTATACTTAAAATTGCTGTAATTGGAAAAAGATGTGGGACATGTAATCACCACCTTCTATATATGGTGCGCAGGTGCTTAATCAGGATGAGACACCCTTGCTTTACAGCTTGGTGTTTGGAGAAGGTGTTGTGAATGATGCGACATCAGTGGTTCTTTTCAATGCAATTCAGAGTTTTGATCTTGATAATATCAATCCCAGAATTGCTTTGCAGTTCATCAGCAATTTCTTCTATTTATTCTTCGCAAGCACTGCGTTAGGAGTGTTGGTAAGTCCACCCTACTACCCCAAAATGGGCACATGCAGAGACACGCTTATGTGTACAGACAACGACAAATCCTCATTCACAAGTTCTCTAGATAGTTATTGCCTCATCAATTGTGTGATGCAATATTTTCTGTCCTTGCAGACTGGACTGTTTAGTGCTTACGTCATAAAAAAGCTCTATTTTGGCAGGTACTTCTGAGAAACTGAATTTGCAGGTCACCTTGATTGTATCTTTTGGTTATTTGGCAATAGTCAATAGCCTACCTAATTAAGATGAAAAGCTTTGGTCAAGCTGGGCTGATGTTTGGTTATCCCTGGCTAATAACACTGAAGTGGCTGATCTTCTGTGAAAGTGTGGGAGTTGTGATACCATGTGGAGTGCCTTGCACCTCAGTTAGCTATTTCCGTTCTCTGCTCAAAATTAGGAAGTGTTTGCATGAGTTTGTTCTGATCGAGTGTAATTAGATGAACCTTTTTTCCCGAACTTCAATCACCATGATCATGGGGTATATGTAATTACTTGGGATATTGGATTTACAGGTAGTGTACAGGTGTTGCATTGGAACATGTTATAAGTTTGTAGTTCTTTTCTTTCCTGTAATGGGTTTCTAAATTAAACGTCATAATTCTATTCTGGAAGCTCAGGCACTCTACAGATCGTGAAGTCGCTCTTATGATTCTCATGGCATACCTGTCCTACATGCTGGCTGAAGTAAGCTTTCTCAGGGCTTTATGGTCAGCTTTTGATAGCTCCTCCCTTTGTTTTCTGCAATTGTCTAAATTCATGGCGGTCTTTTGAATTATTTCTTTTTGACGTGTTGATATATCCGCAATGCAGCTGTTCTACTTAAGCGGCATTCTCACTGTATTTTTCTGTGGGATAGTGATGTCCCATTACACTTGGCACAACGTGACCGAAAGTTCGCGAGTCACTACCAAGTATGCCTTTCTGATATTATTATTAAATTGGCATTTCCCTCGCCCTCGCGCATGCATTGTAACTTATTTACCTAATGCTTTGATCTCTGTCATTTCAGGCATGCTTTTGCAACCTTGTCATTTGTAGCTGAGACTTTTATCTTCCTATATGTTGGTATGGATGCTTTAGACATCGAAAAGTGGAGATTTGTGAGCGATAGGCATGTCCTATTTTCCCTTACCTATTGGGTTCTCATTCTATTGAAACTTACTATCCTTTTGCTAGTATTAGCTACCTTTAGTTTGTCTGCATTGCTTAGTGTAAATTCAACTGTCTTTTTCTTTTTGCAGTCCTGGGACATCAGTTGCCGTGAGTTCAGTATTGCTAGCGTTGGTTCTAGTTGGAAGAGCAGCATTCGTTTTCCCCCTGTCCTTTCTGTCCAACCTGGCTAAAAAAAATCCTACCGAGAGAATCAGCTTCAGACAGCAAGTATGTTCTGTGTGAGATGCAAATTATGTCCTTTTTGAGTAATCAATTCACCAACTGACAACCATTAACCTTTAGGTGATTATATGGTGGGCTGGACTCATGAGAGGTGCTGTATCCATGGCCCTAGCTTATAACAAGGTAAATGCAGCTTGTTCATGTGTGTTCGTGGGCGCGTGCTTGTCTGCGTGTGAGACAGAGGGGAGGAGCAATTTTATTTGACTCGTGTTATTTATTTGCAGTTCACTAGCTCTGGCCATACTCATCTGAGGGATAATGCCATCATGATCACAAGCACCATAACTATTGTCCTCTTCAGCACTGTGGTAAGATGACTTGCTCTTTTTCTCTTTTTCTCTAAACTTTGTATAGAGTTGCAACATGGGTTCTGCAGTTATGTACTTATTTTTTTGTTCTCTTTTACTCACCGATTTAGATATTCTCCGTGGTTTCTATGGTCTTATGCGTCTGTGTTTTTCAGTTGTTTGGCTTAATGACAAAACCTTTGATAAGGCTATTGCTACCGCATGCGAAGCACACAAGCATGGTATTCTCTGATCCAAATACTCCCAAGTCCATCACTTTTCCACTTCTCGGAGGCGGGCAGGATTCTGAAGCTGATCTTACTATCCCTGATGTCGGCCACCCAAGTAGCCTCAGGGCACTGTGGACCACACCAGCACATACTGTCCACTACTACTGGCGCAAATTCGACAATGCCTTCATGCGCCCGGTCTTTGGTGGCCGTGGTTTCGTTCCGTTTGTTCCTGGCTCACCCACAGAAAGGAGCACCCGTGAGTGGGGAGGCTAGGCATCGTGTAGAGTATTTAATTAACGCAGCTACTGTTGAGAACCGGTAATGCAATTTTGTGCGAGCCCTTTTCTCAGCGTCTTTCCCGAAACAAAAGCGATGTACGATATGTAATAATCGACCGATTGTGTAGCCATAGATGTGAAATTAACTACGACGCGCGCAACAAGGGCCTTGCCGAATAGCACCTCTAAATGTCTTCCACTTCAAATTCCTGTAATTCTAGTATTTTGCCAGTCCCGTGTCGTATTGAGCAGGTGATGTTCCAATTTTGAAGACTAAATATGCCTCAACTAGAAATATTAACATGTGCAGTTAGTGCTTTCATTAGACATTTTGCCGAAGGATATGCATCGACCCATGCATCGAGTACTCACATATGTCGACAGACCAAGAGCAATTCTTGCACAAAAACAAAAAAACCACTTTCTAGTCTTGCCAAAATCACTTCCGCTACTATCTACATGCTTATTATCGTATTGACGGATGATGATGACAACAGGCAGATAGCCAGTCTACAGCAGAAGATGAAATTATCCATAAGGGGAATGATTATCGACTCGACCGTGGACCATCCACGGCCTTAACAACTTTCACAACATTGATGCACGGTCTAATCCCATACAAAAATGGATCACATCTTACATACTGCATAGCACGCGTTCTGCTGTCAGGCACTATTTACTATCTACAATTTTCACGGTAAGGCTGCTCCCCATTTGAAACGACTTGATCATTCCCAGTCTCCATCAAAGAAACCAGCATCCTTCATTTCGGAGTAATACACATTCTCCAATTGCAAGTCCTCCTCCTGCCATCATAACCGAGAATCTCAGCGTTGCGACAATCTACGTTAGCCTATTCATGCTCACGTGAAATCAAACTATATAAAAATGCTTTTACCAGAGGGTAACACCACAATAAGAAAAATTCGGCATAAGGATGATGGGCTAACCTGGAAGAAGTCAGCTAGAAATGTGAGGTACAAAAGGGGGAGGTAGAAGGCATGATAGCAGACGATTGTGGCACCGTATAACCTGTAAGATTAAGTCCTCTTAATATCAAGAACATAGATCACTAAAAGAAAAGTTTGTCTGACGCAAGACAAAAAAAGAAAAAGAAAAAGAAAAAAGAAGCAAATGAAATTTTTAATTACCACAACCCAAAGCCAGCTCCATTTCCAGTTAGGCCACATGCGAATAGAGCTAGCGCATTCATGATGAGCATGATGATTATATACTTGTAAAACTCCGGTCTAGCTGCAAAGAAATAACAGACATGCCCAGGTGGTCACATTAAACGGACAATAGATTATCAGGGGACTCATTGTAAACATAGACATACCAGGTAGCCTTTCTCTCCACCTGGAGTGATACATGAACAATATAGAACCATAAACTGCGGTAAGCACCAGTCGGTGGACTACCCACAAGCCCCATTTAACCTTATGAGGACTTTCAATGTCGTCGATAAACAAAGGGATTCCAAATCCGAAAAGATAAATTGCCTGAAATAGAAACCATGAGGAACCAAAAATCAATCTCAAAAGCCATAATATAACCCAATAATAAAGAGAAAGGAAATCTGACAAGGATCATAACAACAAAATATAAACAAATGCAACAGGTCATTTCATAACCTTGAGGTCTCATAGGGCTTGAAAGATGATTGTTTCCCATGTATGAATATATTTGAAGAGTGCACGCACATCTCTTGTATCACTCATTGCAAATAAATTTGTTCAATCAGAAGACACAAAGCAGGATGCACAAAAGGAAGAAGATGGTGTGCTTCAACCTGCTTCTTCAGTCAGGAGGGGGAACATGGAGACAGTTTGTATATTGCCAAAAGGCAAAACATTACCTTAAGAAGAAGATCCAAACCAACAATGAGCCCCGAGATAACAAATGTGCGAGTAAGTGCATGCAACCCGCTTGCCGAGTTCCCTTGAAGCAAGAAAGCCACCAAGCTTACTTCGAGAAAAAGCATTCCAGACGTTGTAAACAAAGACAAGATGTTCCAGGCTACTTCATTCCCAGGAGTGCATTCCCATGCCTTTGTCAACAAAAGAGCTGATCAAGCATTTGTAGAGCAATGAAAGGTCCCTCAAAGTACAGATCTACGTTACTTAAAACTCAGATATTGTTGTCGAGTAGTGATATGTATCATGACTTGACTCTTCTAGGAATAAAATGTGCAATACAAGGACTAGAGATGGATAGAAAAATTTTGAACCCCAGAACTTGGTCATAAGAAAACAGAATTAATACACATTCATCTACAAAAAAGCAAAGCTGCTTGAATGTTGATAACTTCAACAGGGTATTCACCATTGTCCTTCAAATGTTCTCATTATCTTTCTTCACTTATTTTGGCTATTGAGACTTAAATTAATTGTAGTTCTGCAATAAGACACGAACCTGCAACTATTGAGTTTGAGATAAGTATGCCGAAACCCACAACCAGTCCAATGCTATGCCTTGCAGACATAGGGCGTATATCACCTCCATACAACTGAGTAGCATTGTAGCAGATAAGCAATTACAGAATTACCCAGTTAATAGAGAACTTATTCAATTTGTTTCCACTTTCATGTTCTATTTGTGTTAATTCACGAAAATGAACCTTTTTTTTCTTTTTGGAAACTCAAAAGAGATTCAAAAACTATGAAAGCATGTTTGGTTGACATATTTTCAATTTTTCTCTTTCTTGTATTATGTTTTTAGATGGTTTAAGACCCTTATCTTCGCTGCTCCTTAGTCCTTAGCCACCAAATCTAAAAATCTCATTGCCTATCCAAATTTTTGAACCAGTAAGGCTGTTGTTAATTGCCTTAAGTGTTAACACATTTCTTCAACAACTTCCAATTGGCATGAATTCCATGACCTTTAGCATAGAAATATCAATGCCAGTAGT
This sequence comes from Rhodamnia rubescens, assembly GCA_021437795.1. Lineage (NCBI taxonomy): Eukaryota > Viridiplantae > Streptophyta > Magnoliopsida > Myrtales > Myrtaceae > Rhodamnia > Rhodamnia rubescens. The sequence continues at coordinate 322,676 of JAILYA010000006.1, read as the reverse complement.
CACTGGTACTTTATCCAGCAACTTCAATGAACTTTTTAGAAAGTTTTCTTCATCCTGTTTTGTTCTCTTTCCATGATGTGGATGACCAATGGCGAATTGGCTTTGCAGCTGCCAACTGTTGAATATTCCTCGGTTTAGGCTTACTACTTCCCGTAAAAATTTGACTTCATAAAGTTCAACAATGACTTAAGAGTGCCATACAGATGACGTGGGACCTAACTAGGGAAGCATTAGGACAGGGGAGTGGAATCGATACCCAGAGCTTGAGAATGCTATCGCGTGGCTCATGATGTATTGAGCTGTTTTGGAGTTGGTTGGGATACAATCAATGGAACATCCACCATGGATGGAGATAACTAGAAGCTGTCACAGCGACAAGTACGGACTTTTGACCAAACTGTCATCATTGACAAGCAGATTCCTTATATAGTTAAATCTCAAATGATGATTAAGGACTACCTGAAATTATGTCAGTATTTCAATTTTCAAGAGTAACATAAACATTTGTCTGCCCATAATTGCAATATTCAGACAATTACGAGTTTAGGATTGTTCTTTTGCTCCACTGGTCGTCCATTTTCACACCATCAGTAATACCCATCTCAGGCATATTAGCAGTAGGAAAAAATTAACATATGAAGAGCACAGCATGCCAAGAGAGTTACAGGTGGCCTTCTATGGAAATAATTAGGCATTTAGAATTTTGCCTTTAGCACCCCAAACAACAAAGAATGTGTTTGAATAGTCTGTATTTGCTTCTTAGACGACCTCAGAAAATCAAACGAAAGGCCATTCTATTTGTACCATCGCCAATTCAAGTCATCCTATGTTCACCATTCTGACTAGTTCTTTTGCCATTTAGCACCGTAACCACCTCGTACCAAAAATTCAGGAGTCCAAACTTCCCTTACACTTCTGCACAAGACACTCCAAACCCCTCACCGGAAAAGCTACACCAATAAACTGAAGACTCTAACTTACAAGCAACTTTAGCATTTGATCATCCTAAACCAATCCAAATATCGTAAACGATATGCTTAAAAGTTACGCTCAAGCGCAATAACAAGCTGGAACAAATGCACCAACTAGATTCCATCCACAAACTCACTTCAAATCTTAAACAGTGACGGGTCAATAACAATAATCACCTGTAAAGAGCACCAAGTCAGGTTGAGCAAGCTAACGAGCCAGAGGCAACCGTAATAGGCGATCATAATGGACGACCTCCCGCTCGACAGCTTCCAGAAGCTCTTCCTCGCCTGAGCGGCCAAGTAAAGCGCGAACGCAAGTGAGGACGTGATCAGCAACACGTTGTGCCAGAACCCATGGCACTGGAAAAGCCAACTGTACATGTTCCGGCCGACGAAACCTCCCCCGACGGCGGAATTGAGGTCGCGATGCCGCGAAATCGAGAGTGCGGAGTCGACAGCTTCTTCCAAGGATCGCATCTTCCGGAGTCCCGAATTGGGTGCCCAAAAAAACCCTAGCTTTTGTTCTGCGAAGCTGATCGGAAGAGGTAGAGATGAGAGTCGAAGACGGAGAGAGAGAGAGATGAGAGAGTGGGGGGCTCTAACAGTAAGAGGAGAAAATTTGGTGGATAGTGAAAATGGAAGGACAGCTGAGGGGTATAAAAGGAACCAGTAGAATTTATTCTTTTCTTTTTCCTGTGATGGACTGGACAAACTGAACTATGGTCTTCAACACGAAAAGACAACACTATAACCAGTTAACCAGCAAACATTATCCTAATGGGCTGATTCCCGAATAAAATCGAGAACTGAATCAGATTCGGGCAGTTCAAGAAACAATGGTTTCGAAATTAACTAGCTTTGTTGCTGGTTTCAATCTTTTGAAACTTGAATCTCGAGGTCGGTTTTCTTTTCTAGATTGAGAATCGAATCAATTCGCCTTGGATAAAACTAGCCATTTTTATTATGCTCATTATAGAATAGGGTACACTTTTTCTCCCTTTTGTAAGGGTAAATATTGAAAATTGACAATTTAATTTGATGCAAATTGCGTCATCAAACATCACTTGATTCAGAGCAATGCATTGGAAGTCTAATAATAACAGCGCATGTCCCATCTTTTCCAATTTGTTCAGCTTATGTTGTCAACCGCGCTGTGAATATTGGACCGAACCTTTTCATCCAATGAAAATTAAAAGAATAAAACACGGACCAAATAGAAAACGACATCCCTGCGAATCAAAACGGCACGGCTAAGATTGGTGGGTAAGAGAGGCTGAGAGCCTGAGAGTCAGGACTGGCTTTCTCTCTCTCTAGCTGGCCGGGCCTGACCACTGTTTCTCCTCCTATTATATAAGGGCGACATTCCCCACAAAAAATCGGTCTTCTCCACGCATTTGCTCTTTCGGATTCTTTCTTCGCTGCGTGTCGTTATCTCTCAAGAAGGGGTGCTCTGAGGTAGCTTCAGTTCTGTCTTACTCAAGTTCTACTGTTTGAGATCACCATTTCAGCGGTTGATGCTGGGCCTGACGTGCAGTGTTAGATCATTCTTCTTTGCCATTTTTCCTCTCTTTTGACGACCTTGATCGGATGTACTTGTGCTTGTTGTGGGGTCGATCAGTTTGGTCCTGAAAGATCTGGTCTTGATTGAAGAATGAGGACTCCTGTTTCTGATTGTTGCGAATGATGCGATTCCGTTGCTACGGAAAGAGCTCCGAGTTGGGATACTGTCTCTGTGTTTATGTGTGAAGCTAAACTCGTTGACTAGGTTTTGAGTTCCTCTATCGAAGTTAGAGGAGATGGGTTTGCTTAGATGTAGTCTGATTTGTTCCGATAGAGCAGCTTTTTCTAACATAAGATCTGAAATTTGCATATTACTGGAAATGGGTCATCAACAGGAGTTTGAGATTTCTTGTGTTTTGTCAGTCTGTTGACTTTGCGGCTTCTTTTGAACCCATGTTCCTGCTTTACTTGTTGATTTCTTCACAGTTTCTTTATGCTTCATTTCTTTGTTTTCGTGGGTTGATTTATGTTTACCTTTCACCATTTCAGAACGACCATTTATTCATGTGGTGTTTCTTTCTTTGTTTAAGCTTGCATGATTGCTGAGTCTAACTTCTTTTTTTTTTTTTTTCTGTCTAGATCACAAGGAAAGATGGTGAAGGCTGTTGTTGTTCTCAAGGGCAGTGAGGGTGTCTGCGGAACTGTCTACTTCACTCAAGAAGGAGACGGTAATACATCGCTCTGATTATAGAATCTCGAATGTATTTTCGTGTTTAAGGTCCAATTGATCTTTTTCGTCTTGCGTTGTTCTTTTCAGGCCCAACCACAGTAACTGGAAGTCTGTCTGGCCTTAAGCCTGGACTTCATGGTTTCCATGTCCATGCTCTTGGAGATACCACAAATGGCTGTATGTCAACAGGTATCTTTTGATTACAGTGGTTCTATTGACTATTTCTTCATTTACATAAACCAGATGTTTAGTTTATTGACTGTTGTATGATCTTTGAAAATGACATTCACAGGACCACACTTTAATCCTTGTGGCAAAGAGCATGGAGCCCCTGAAGACGAGAATCGTCATGCGGGCGATCTGGGGAATGTGAATGTGGGTGATGATGGTAAGCTTTACACAGTCAACTGAACCTCTTTTATGATAATATAAAAATTACTCATGCTTATGTCGAGATGAATGTTGATGGAAATACTTGAAGATGTTGTGTCTTTACCACCGTTGGAATGTGCATTTCATCAAGCGTTACAGTTTTGCATATTGTAGAAGCTGTGATTAATTACGCTTTTCCTTGTGATTCAGGCACTGTCAGTTTCACAATCATTGATAAGCAGGTTCTCTACTGTCCATCCATACTCAACAACTAGCATTATGTGTTGAATTGCCATACTTTAGATTTCTTCGAAACCTAAAGCAGAATTTAGTTTGATGACCTTCTTCATTATGCAGATTCCTCTGAGTGGACCAAACTCAATTATTGGAAGGGCTGTCGTTGTCCATGGAGATCCTGATGATCTTGGCAAGGGTAATTTTTGAGAATTTAGGCTGTGTTTGCTTCACGAAAAATTCTCCGATACCTTTCTGTTAATTAAGAAAAACCAAACTGAAAACAGCAAACGAAAACAGTTTTCAAAACAGAATAAGAGAAACTGTTTTTAACTAGAGTCAAAAACTGAAAGCAACTTTGTAGTCCTTTTGGTATTTTTCGTTCCTAATGAAAGCATGCAGGTTTGGAGTACCAATAAGGTACAAGCACATAGTCAGCATATGAAGAGAATTTCGCTTCCACGAACAAAACATTTTAGAGAAAACAGTAAACGAAAGCTGAAAATGTTTTCTTGTTCCAAATGAAAGCATTCAGGTTTGTTTTTCCAATAGAATACAAGCATGTTGTCACCGTCTATAAGAGAATTGCACTTCCACAAACGAAAGATGTTTCAGATAACACAGAAAATCAAAGCTGCAAATGTTTTCTCATACCAAACAGGCCCTCAACGATCTTAAATGCTAATTTCTCCAGCTCAAAGAGTGATAATTAGTAGGCATCTTTCGCATTTCTTGTTTATTCCAGCTCTACTAGTGTATCAGTTGTGTTCATAAGTATGCTATTGGTTTCTTCTTGCTGTGGCAAATACCTTGCAAGTCACATAGAAAATGCATATTCCACTTTATGCCTTTTTTCTATAGATTATTTGAAATATTCCCTCCTCTCCAGGCAATGCAGTTTTTCCCGCCTCCTTTATATTAATAAAAGTGCAACTTTGTTTCTTTTCCTGTACCCCAGGTGGGCATGAACTTAGCAAAACAACCGGGAATGCTGGTGGCAGATTTGCTTGCGGTAAGCATTTTAGCTTTAACTTACTGCAGTGACACGTGGTAGAATCCCATATGACATTTAGTATGCTGCTTTTAGTTGGCCCCAGTTTTAGCAGCTCACTTGTAGGTGGGCAGAGGGATGTTAGCTGATAGATGTCACTTGCCTCTACGTACGTTGATCTTTTACAGCTCTTCTTTTCTGCTGCTCGTTGCTGAGAGATGTCTGTGCAGTGCAGTAGGCATCTGCAGATGAAGTCTATCTGATCTTTTCGTGAATTATACTTTCCCGCATCATCTTCAACACGTTTATCATACAGTGCACGAGCAAGCTCAGATAGCTGCGGGAATTTCTTCTTTCTCCACTTCTCATAGTCGGTTCGCTTCTCCCTCTTCATTTTGGCAGGGGTTATTGGCCTTCAGGGATGAACTGCATCCTTCAGCTGCAGTGCCTACAGTCGAGCGCACCTCTAGTTACTGAGGATCTTTGGGAATGAAGAATAAAGCGCAGTCTTGGTGTGTCTCTTTTTCTTGTCTTGAAAGTGGTTTGTAAGTGCTTTCGTTTGGTGCAGACTGCAGACTTTGTTGTTGTGCCTTCAGATGTTCACAGGCTTTCCTACAGCGAAATGTCGAACTTTTGTGAGACTTGTCTCCATGACCAGATATATTCAAACCCAAAGTTGAGACGGTCTCAAGCTAGAAAATTACTTTGTTGTGGATATTATCAACGCTCTGGGATCATAAGATGTGTTGGAACCGTGTCATATGATGCAATAAACACATTGGGGATGAAGCGGTGAATTACCTCTTGTTTCACCGCTTCAGATAAGGGCGACCCTCGGGTTTTATGAACAAGACATCCATAGTACGATAAACAAGACTCCCACGCCAAACTACACAGATGAAATTTGAACAAAGGGTTGACAAATTGAGCTTAGTATAGTTTACATCACATCCGACCACATCTCCTAGTCCTCGCTATGGAAGACTTAGCCTATCGTATGCCTCACCAATGGTCATCATCAATACCTCAAGCGATTCTTGGGTAGACAAGCTCCATCACGAGGGTAGGCTTGTAAGTCATCTTGGTTCAGTTAGGTTCGGGTTTTATTGTCGGTGTGAGGGTCATAAACCGAGTATTGTTTCGTACAGGTAGAGATCTGTTGATCCTTACCCGACCCATTCGTCACTATATTAGCCCATTTTACCTTATTTTGCTGAATGAGAATTGCATTGACTATACAAAGACTTTAGGCGTCTATTGTAATGGTTCTTAGATGAACTTTGAAACTAATTGGCATCACCGACTGTATAACAAAGCTGGAATTTGAAACATTTAGGGCATAAGATGTTGCACCAAGTAAGAAGTTGGACTACCTCCTTTGAAGCTAAGCTATGGGCAGTTTTGTCTCTTGTTAATCGGTCCCATCCCCGACAGTAAATGTCGGCATCTTTAACAGTAAAACTAATACTAACAGAAGACTGGAGAGGGAGACCGACATAATTTTGGGACAATCCTAGGAATTCAAAATAAGATTGTCAATTGAAACAGGCAGAGTTGCTTGCACCTTGGTTAGTATGAAAATTGAACATGTGTAATGTGTCCTGTTGGGAGCGCGCATCGAAATCCGATACCTTCACTCGGAAAGAGTGTCGAGAGAGAGCTTAAGTCCAAGCCCGTCAACATAACCAGGTTAGATCCACCTTCATTCAAAAGTTTAAATTAATGAGTTATGGGCCAACTTGGATATATTAATCGCTTTACACCACATCAATTCTCCGATGTGAGACTTCTCTAACACAACTCATACGTGCATTATAACAATCTTCTTGTCACGTGTGAGTTCCAAGATTGGGTTTGCTCCCCTTAATCCAAGTATCTTTCATGTGCTTGCATCAACTTATTTCAACTTAAATTTCCATCAACGCCCATCGAGCCCGGATAGCTACACCACAACGCCTACTAATCCGAAAATCGCGTTGGTCACCGATTCATCCCTTGAGATATTCACCAAGCACCGATGCATATTGGGAGTGAGCTACTAATCAACCATCGGCTTTGATACCATTTATGAAAGTGGGCCACCAATCAACCATCGGCTCCGATATCATTTGTTAGGAGCGCGCAGCCGAAGTCCGATATCTTCACCCGGGAAGATTGCCAAGAGGGAGTCTAAGTTTGAGCTCGTCGACATATCTAGTTGGATCCATCTTCACTCAAAAGTTTAAACTAATGAGTTATGAGCTAACTTGGATATATTAATTGCTTCACGACACATTAATTCTCCGATCACAGGACTTCTATAACACAACTTACACGTGCATTCTAACATATCTAATGTACATACAAGTCCGTGCCTTAGCGAGTAAGGTAACGTATAAAGGTTACAAATAGCGACCTCATTGATCCTTCCTTTGCATGCAATGCAATGCCCTCATAAGGAAACTTAATACATTGTCATGCCTTGAAAGGATCCGGAGAGCAATGTGGAAAGGATTACGATTCGTTGTGTTTTTCACGGTAATGAATAATAAAGAGTAGCCATGATTTAAATCACTTGAGGTATTGACCGTTTAACGCTTTTTATATCGAGCCTCACGGTTTTGTCCTTTGACGTACACGTGGGCACCTTCCCACTAGGTCCATCCAATGAATAATAAAGAGCAGCTATGATTTAACACACTTGAGGTATTATCGCCTTTGACCCTTTTTATACCGTTCTTACGATTTTTTTCCTTTGGCGTACATGTGGGTACCTTCCCAATAGGTCACCCATCCCGAAAACACTCACATCTCGAGCACGCTTAACTTTGAAATTTCAAAACAAAGGTTGCCCTTATGTCAAAAGGCGCCTTCTTTAGTTAATTCTAGTTTTCACATATATATTAGAATCGTTGTCCCCCTACACGTTGTGCGGTTTGGTTCATGCTAACTCCATTCTCTATTCTAGAAGCTTGCTAAGAGTCATTCCTTGTCCAAACCCTCTTGCCCAGGTAAACACTTCTTGCCCTCATCGAACCGGGTCGTTATGAGCCTATCGCCTACCGTGTGGTGCACTTGGTTTTGTACTATCCGTTTTGACCGGTCCCATATCGAGCCTCATGTTTTTGTCTTTTGGCATACGAATGGGCACCTTCCGAGGAGGTCCCTCATCCAAAGCTTTCCGTTAGGTCAAAAGGCAAATCTACGAATTAATTTTAGTTCGATATATATTTAGGAATCGCTCTCACCCTATTTGGTACAAAGTTCGGTTCATCATTGCCTCATTCGCCATCCTAAAAGCTTTTCGGGAGCCGCTCCTTGTCCAGGCTCTCTTGTCCTAAGGACCACTCCCCGTTCTCCTCGAATCGGGTCATTAGAGGTGAAGGCACTAATGAGTGATTTATTTTCCTTACAGGGAGGGTAATGATTAACATGGGAGTAATTAATCGACACAACTACGGATGGAAACATCAAGGTATATGCAGACTCGACATAGTTTTGCTTGGATCCTGGATATTCTCATCAGTAACATATTGCCATGTGAAGCATCATGCACCGTAGCAATCACCTTTCCTCAAGAATTAATGACAACTAATCTGGTGAGCTGTATATTTTTTAGGAAACTTCACTTTTGTGGATACGATCGGATTGACAACATGGATGATGAACTTACTATATCAATGGAGACTATATCAATGGAGATCTTCCCAAAAGAAGAGGGATTTTCTTCGAAATCGCTAGCTCGATAGTCGACAAGATCTGTCATTATTTGTGATCTCCCGATTTTTCAATTAATGAGTGTTTTATGCAAAACACGCGGTGATGATGTGTGGATCTAGGTTAAAGAATCGACTGTATCTTGTCGGTCGGGAAATATTTTCCATTTTCTTCATTGCATGCAATGACCCCACCAAGGAAGCATTAACATGCCATTTCCGTTCTTGATTTGCTAAATCAAAATACTTACTTCATGTATAAAGTAGACTCCCTCTCTCCCTTCTGTCAAAAAGCAATCAAAGTAACATAATTTAGAGAGAATTTGGTGCATACGTGTTGACACCTAATTTTGGCGATCCCATATTATTATTATTATTATCATCATTATTATTACTTAAATAAGAATACATCTAATTTGTTCTTGTCTTATTGCAAAAATAGAAAAGTAAAAAAATTATATATAAAGAAGAAATAAAAAAAAAAAAAAAGAGAAAAGAAAAAAAAAAAAGAAGGGTCGAGTTGAGCCGGTCAAGCCGCACTCACATGAGCGAGACTCGGTCCGCCTTGCTTCCCTTTTGCGGATGAACCCGCGTAGCCCAAAGGGGCTATTTTCATTTCGAGCAAGCCCAACCCTACCGCATGGGCTTTTCGAGTGGCCCATCTTCTCTTCTTTTATCTCCACCGCCCATTGTTTTTTTAAATTTCATGAGCCCATTCTCTCTCTCATTATCATTGTTCACTCACCCGCACACACTCACGTCACCACAATTTCACCACACACTTCACGTGGATAATCACCATCCCACGTCCACGTCGGTGAAATTCACGCCCATCCACATGAAGAAGCTTGTCAAGGAGGCAAGAGGAACATAAAGGAGTAAGAGATGGGCGGCGAGGTTCGGGTGGTCCCCAAAAAAGAAGGCGAAGAGCTAAGGAGTAATCCAAGAGAACACGAAGGGGGAGCTCGTGAGGTTTTGGGAAGTCCGCTCCTCTCCGATCCGCCAACCAGGTAAGCACATTTCTTGGGTCTTCACCGTGAGGTCCCGCCCCAACCAAGATTGACGTTTTCTGCCATGTACGCATCATGTCTTCATATGACAAATGTATGCGTTGTTTTCTTTGAACCCGGATGCGGTCCTATATCCACCACTTGCTCATGTCCCACTCGTTTAATTCACCACCCATTTAGTTGTTGCATGTCCACTCCACAAAGATCTTGTTGCTTTCCTTACGTTCATGCACGCTTTCGCTGTGATCGAGACCTTGTCTAGTAGTTGTTCGGTTTCTTTGGCGCCGGTAACAACCGGACTGTGTTGAGTCGCCATGGATGAACGGTCGGCCGTCGTGAGTTGGCTACGCGATTTCCTAAAGGTTCCCGGATCGTGGAAGCTCGTTTTGGACAAGGCGCTACCGGCCAATGGTCTATTATCTCCCGTTAGGATCACCGCAAGTCCCGTCGTTGGAGGTTGAGCTAAGGCAAAGCTCAAACGCAGCGGAGGTTGTGACCAAGGGTCGTCCGAGAGGGCGGTATATTTGGTGTAGTGTAGCAAAGGCGTGGAAAGGTACCGGGACGGTCCTTGGGTGATGTCGGTTCGGCCTTCCCGTTGGGCGCGAAACCACCAAGGTTGGCGCCCTGGGAGATCGCGGGGGAGGCCTCCGCCCTACGGAACCCTTTCGAGGTCGGACCGGTTCGAGCGCCATGTTGCAGGCTACCAGGAGGTTGCTCTACGAAGTACAAGATTCGTGAAGGCGGTGGCAGACCGACATGTGCTCGGGCGAATGGGGGCTTGAACAGAGCAGAACATGGCGGGCGGATCTCGACATCGTGGTCTTGGCACTCGGTGAACGTAACCGCTCGGCGTCCGGGAGGTCCGGCGAGTGTGACCCAACGGCAGGCAAGCGAGCCCGAGACGGTGCGCCGGCGAGACCGAGGCAAGCGAATCCCGGTGTGTCGGTGGCGCCTAAAGGCAAACAGAACAATCTCGCACTCAAGAGATTTGACGGAGTGCAATCCGACAAGGCGCGATGAACGGATCCCGCCTTGCTATGGGAGGATCCCAATGAAAGACAATGCAAGCAAACGAAGGCCGTTGGTGGCGCGGTTCGGGTCACGGCCGTAGGCGAAGTTGGCGTTGCGAAGAGGAAGAGAAGGCGCCGCACGAAGAAGATGATGCGCGTTGCCTTTTTTCCTTTTTTTGTGTCTTTGACTTGTTTTGGGTTGAAGTGGATGGGCCGGTATAAGAGGAAAGAAAGGTCAGCGTAGAGGGAAGAAAGCCTTTGGACCCGGGCCGTTCAAAGCGGGCTCGAAAAATGAGAGGAAGGAGTTGGCCCGAAGGGAAATTTAGGCCTAGTTCGGCTAAGACAAGATAAAATTGGGCTTGTTTCTTTTGTGCCGACGGCCCGCCCCCGGCTCTCTCTCTCCGACCGGGTCGGCCCAAAGGACTCGGATCTAGGTCCGGTCCGAGAACCCGACTGGACCCGGTCCCGGTCCCTTTTAATTAAATAAAAAATGTAAAAAAAAAATATACAAAAAATTGAAAATAAAAAAAATTCCAAAAAAAAATCAGAAAAATTTCAGAAAATTATAAAAATCATTTCCATGACCTTCTCACCCCCAATGTGATTTTTTAAGCCTAAAAATTGGCGTTGATTGAAGACCGTTGTCCAATCCGGCCCGATACTACTCGTAATTCGACCTTCGAGTCGAAATTGTTTGTTTAAATATTGCCATCATAGATGCGTCCGCATATGCTTATTTCAATCTTTTACTTGGCATATTTACTCGATTAAGTGTTTATCACACTGTCTTTTGAAAAATTACGTGTTAATTGCCTGTCCTATCTACTAGGTTAAGGATAAATAGGTAATTGCACGAATGACAAAAACATTACGCATGATCATTTAGTACTTGGTTAGATACCCGATAAGTTTAAAATGATATGCAAATGTGTGGTCACCTTAAGAAATATCAACTCGGTTAGGTACCGAAAGGGCGCTAATTATCTAGTTAGCGTAAAACAAGTCCCCCGAACTTAGAAACTCCTTGCGTAGGAATCGAGATGATACTCCCATGTCTCGATTGGTTTCTAGCCGACCCCAATAAGTAGTGGCGACTCTTAATAGCATTTCGGCTTGCTAATTAGTAGAAAGAAATCCAATGTCACACGAGGTAGGACTTGGGAGAGTCCGCGCCATTGACTCACGGCAATACTTCTAAACCCGCCGGACCTCTCGGGAGGCTTAGGGCGGGTCGCGACGTTGGCGACTCCACCGGGAATAAGGTTAGAAACCCGTGTAGACTTAGGCCTTAATAACCACTTGATTGTTCCTTAATTTGATCTTCATTTTGCCGCATCGCATGAAAAATCGGGTTCATCCGCTAACTCGTGATTAGATGTTCTTGCGGGTCGGGTGTTATAAGGGGCGGAGTGATTGTTGACCGCCTGTTTTGCAGTGAGTTGTCGAATGTATGTTTTTTGGATATATATTGAAGCGGTGTTTGATATACCTTGCTGTGTATGCCTCATACACTACACTTTTGCACACACATACAAAGTGGTCAAACCCGACCGCAATCCCGTAAAACCCTTAGAGGTATCGAAAATAGATTGGGCCATACGCAAGTCCGCAAATGGCACGATCATTTTCGATCCCGCTCATCACCTCGAAATATGCGCCCGACCCGATTATGCCAGCATTTTTGGGGGCGGTACATTATTCCGTTGTGATGGGAGCCTTTAGCCATTAGTCTATCCTACTCTTATGCGTCAAACCTCACCGTCGATGCGCTGTTTTTGCCATTAACAGGTACCATTTACCAACCACCGTGAGTATAATCTTTATTTCGTCCCATTTTTTCCCATGTCTCTTTCAAGATATTTTTGTTACGTTCATCAACCGACCAAATACTCACATATGATATGAGACTTGATGGGAAAGCATGACATCACCCTTATCCCCGTTCTCGAAAGACTTTTTTGACATGGTGGGAGGGTATGGATCGTCACAATCGACAATATGTCAAAGAACAAGGTTGCCACCTTATACATCTACTCCGGGTTCGCGGTCGGCCCATGTCGCCTAAGCCACGACACATTTTTGGAATCCGATCACATCCACCTTCATCTTCAATGGTCATGAGTTAGCTCCTACCCTCGATTTGGGGAGATCCTCGGTCGCCAAAGGAGGATGGCACCAAATCCGCCCGAGCATTTCTTGTTGCCTTTTTTGGTTTCATAATTTTTCCCGTATCCACAATCGCCATGAACCTTCTTCTTGGAGACAAGTCTCGCATCAAATGAGACTTCATCTATATGATCCTTGCTGAATCTTTCTTGTCTCTCAACAATTTTAAAGCCGATATTGATGGGAAGAAAGTGTTTCATGCTTCGTAGGACTTTTATATACTTGGTTCATCTCTCATATTCATGAAACATCTTTTCACATGACATATTCCGATCTTAAGCATCGTACTCACCCATCCGAAAAGCTTATACACTTGCAGATGCAACCTTATACACGGTCATACCGCAACCGATTTTATTTTTTTGAGAAGTTCGACCCCGCATCAAATCCAATGGAAATGCAGGGGTTCCCAATTCCAAGGCATCCGCCTCGCCGCCACCAACACCGATCCATGCCCTTGTTGGGATTCACCGCCACTACCCGTTGCCCATCGAGTTTATATCATATTTTAGTACTTTCTATGATGATGTTTTGCACTCGTGGTTAAAACTTTGCTTAAGCTTATCATATGAAGCCTTCTTTTTCTTTATCGACCATGTTGTTAATATAATTATTACATGTTTTTCCGTTTGACCATGTATTCTTTTCTAAACGACCCTGGATAGAACCTATTCTCTCGCTTTAGATTCACTGGAGAATTGACATATTCCGAGTTCGTTGCGTAAGTCTATGTTGTCAAAGGAAAACCACGTACATTTCGTGAAACCACCGATGGATTTTTCCTCCTACCAAATTGATACACTAGGCTTTATGCGCTCACCTATCCGCACTAGGTCCGTAACGGCACGTACGGAGACATTCGCAACTTGTACCGACAACTTGCTAGCCGAGTCGAGGACGCAATTGTACCCGAGATAGCGCCAACTCAGCTTGATGAAAGTCATGACTTAGAAACCGATTCCCTATGTAACCGGCGCTATCGGGATCGGAGTTCTACGAACGCATATGCCGCAGTGAAATAGTGGATACTTTGGGCCAACCCAAGTGGATATGATTTTATGGTAAGGTACTCACCCCCACCTTGGTTTTTCGAGGAGCCCATCATCGAGACACGAGCTTATTGGAATGAGTGGGGGATGAGTTCGACGTTTGGAACCCACTAACGGAATGCCGCGATTGAAGCGTAACCGCTTGTTAACACCGAAGAAGCCGCTCCCGATGATGCAATTGTCCCGAAATGGTTCCAGACTTGGATGAGACATTTGATGCTATGGCGGGGCCGTTGCAATAGACTTAACTACCGAGGAAAATATAAATGATTATCGCTTGAAGACGAAGGCCACATGGTTATTGATGTCACTTCGAAGAGTTTATTCGTATGGGAGCTCAACTGGATGCTAGTTTGGAAATCGTGGGAAGCAAGTTCCCGCCCAATTATCGTTGATACACCGTCGACGGTTGCGAGTGAGGGCATGCTAGTTATCCCCGACACCAAAGAAGTCCCTCGGGACTATGGGACCGAGACAAATGATCCAAGAACCGGGACGGGTGGTTCTTATATACCTCCGAGCCTTCTCGAAGAATCCCAGATAAGAAGAAGTGAGTTATCGCGCCTTCGAATTGGCATCAACAATACATGTCCCCGAGGAAATTGTCACTCAACCCCGCCATCTGCTCCGCCCTCATGTCCAACAGAGTGTTACTCCAACACGCCATGTCCCCTGAGAAAGGTTTGGGATTATATGGTCGTGGCATCACCGAGCCCATCCGCGCAAAATCGGACAACGGTCCCTTTGACTTGGATATTCGAAGTCGTAACCGATCCGATAGCCCTACCGTTCGCCTGCTCCGACGTAGCGCCCGTAATGCAAGCAGCCCATACCCTTCTCCTCTCGGAGTGGTCGCCGCAACCAAGGAGGTCATATAGATAATGCCGCCGGTCTTGTAGAGGTGAGAGTTCGTGCCACCCATTGAAATCCCCTCAAGTTGTTTTTTCCTCGTCCGCGAAGACGCTAGATGAGCTAAGCCTTTCCAACTTAGAAGGGATAACGCAATCGTTCCAAGAGCACATCGACACCATCATCACACCTACCGATATTGAGGACTTTTTTGAACCGCAAGCTCCGGAGGATAAGCCGCCGACTCTCGAATATCTTTCTCGAGGAACCTTCTCATGTGTTATCGCATCCGAGAGGCGTAATCGTCGCCTAGTTCCCCAATTCTCCAAGCATAACATTCTGCACATTCATGATAAGAACATATGTGACTCGGACCCATCGAGCGACGGTTCTTCGACTCAAAGAATAGTGATGATCTAAAAGATTGAGCTCCATCGAGTCACATGAGGAATCGAAGCCGTTGGTACGAACCGATTGTGACAGAAAATTTGGGTACTCAAGACAATATCGAGAGGTTCAAATTGGTGCAGGGTTACGAGCAGGGCCGCTAGATTGATCACCTTCTTCGAGAATTTCAGGACGTGTTCGCATGGTCGTATACCGACAGCCAGGATTAGATCCGGATATCGTGCAACATGCTCTACCGACTAATCCCGATATACCGCCGAAGAAACAGTTGAGAAGGACAAAGCCCGAGTTATCTAAGAAGATTGAGGAAGAAGTAATGAAACTCCCGAAAGTTGACTTCATTCAAGTCGCTCATTACCCGATTGGATAGCAAATATCGTCCCAGTGATGAAAAAAGATGGGAGAGTCAGTGTGTTGACTACCGTGATCTAAATAAGGCCACCCGAAAGATGACTTCCCGCTCCCGCATATTGACGTGTTAGTTGACAAAATGCACTGGGTTCGAGCCGTTTTCCTTCATGGATGGTTTTTCCGCTATAACCAGATTCGGATGAAAGAAGACAGGAAGCAAAACTTCCTTTATAACCCCATGGGGAACCTTTTCTATAGAATCATGCCTTTCGGCCCGAAAAATGCAGGCAACTTATCAAAGAGCTATGGTGGCCTTGTTCCATGATATGATGCACAATGAAATAGAAGTATACGCCGACGACATGATCGCCAAGTCAAGACCAAAGAGACCATGTTGCGATCCTCCGCAAGCTCTTCGAGCGTTTACGAAAAATACCGCTTACGCCTCAATCCCGCAAAATGCGTATTGGGGCAAAGTCCTGGGAAATTATTGGGCTTCATGGTCGAGCGAGGCATTGAGATTGATCCGTCCAAGGTGAAAGCCATATGTGAGCGCGACCTCCGTCTTCATAAAAGAGGTTCGCAGCTTGCTAGGGAGATTGAATTATGCGGCAAGGTTCATATCCCAATTGTCGAGACCGCTAAGCCATTTTTCAAGCTTCTCAAGAAAATGCGAAAATTGTGTGGGATATCGAATGTCGATCGTTTCAAGATTCAACATTACTTAACCCATTCCCCGGCCCGGTTCCACCCGCTCCCGTGCGCCTCGATCCTTTATCCGACCATCCACAAGGAGTCCTTGGGAGCCGTATTGGTTCGAAGAGACCATTAGATGGGAAAGAATGCGCGATATACTATCTCAAGCAAGAAATTCTCGATTCAAGCCAACTACTCGGAGGTCGAGAAGACTTGCGTAGCTCGGGTTCGGGTGTTGCACAGATTGCGACAAGATACCCTTCACCATCGTATGTCGACCACCGAATGTGATCCCATCAAGTACCTTCGAGAAGCCAAAGATTAGTCGCAAGTTGGCCAAATGGCAAATTCTTATTTCCGAGTTTGATGTGCGTACCATGACGCAAAAGCCGGTGAAAGGTCGAGCCATAGCAGAACATGTTACAGAGAATGCCGCAGGACCGCATGCAGAGCGAACGGATCCTCTTGATGATCGTGTTTTACTAGTGGCTACGGAAAAGTGGGTCAGTACTTCGACGGCGTGAACTTATCAGGATCCGGCAGGAGCACCTTATTTCCCAATAGCCAGCATTATCCGGTAGCCGCTAAGTTATTATTTCCATGCACCAACAACATTCAATACGAGGCTTGCATTCTCAAGGCTTCAGTAAGAGATGGATATCCGGAGACTACAAGTTTATGGCGATTCCGCCCCTCATCATCCTTCGACAGAGGCAAATGGAAAACTCGGACTAAGCCGATCCCATATCATGAGTTTCTTGAGGATATAATTGAAGAGTTCGATGAGATAGCGTTCGAGCATCTTCCTAGAGCGCAACCAATTTGATGCGCGGCCACCCTATCCTCAATGTTTCAGTGGTGCAGTTCGGATATCGAGCCGTTGAGAATCGAAATTTTGAAACGTTCAACTTACTCCATGCTAAGAGAGAGGCGATGGAAAGCCACGGTACCACGACATTAAGGTCTATCTCGAATAGAGAGTTTCCCAAGGGAGTGAAGCGGCCGACAGAAGTATCCGATGAAACCGCCTTCAAAGTTCTTCCTCGCGGCGATACGTTGTACAAGAGGTCATATGATTCCGTCCTCCCGAGGGGCCGATGCCAAAGAAGCCAACCAATGATGAGTAAGATCCACGAAGGGAACGTGGCCCCCATATGAACGGCCACCTTCGAGTAAGAAAATAATGAGGTCGGGATATTATTGGCTCAACCTCGGAAGCCGATCGCATTCATCATGTTCGTCCCGCCATCGCTGTCGTCCATGGAGATAGAATCGCCCTCCCCCAATGAGTTGCACCATGTCCAGGCGTGGCCTTTCCAATGTGGGGCATCGACGTCATAGACCAATTAATCCCAAAGCTTCGAACGGACATCGTTTTATACTCGTGGCTATTGACTATTTCTCAAAATGGATCGAGGCCGCTTCATACGCCAATGTCACAAAAAAAATGTAGCTAGGTTTTTGCGTCGAGACATTTTTGCTAGATATGGGGCACCGGAGGCTATAATCACCGATAATGGCTCAAACCTCAACAACAAGATCGCTGATGATGTTCTCGGTGAGTTTCGTTCGGACTTGAATTCTTCACCTTACCGCCCGGCATAACGGTGCAAGAGAAGCGCAAAACAAGAATATCAAGAAGATCCTATCAAAGACAAAGAGAAAATTATCGTGATTGGCACGAGAGACTCCCACGCACCGACGGCATACCGACATCGATCCGTACTTCCAACCGGGCAACTCCTTTCTCGTTGGTATACGGTATGGAGCGGTGCTACCAATAAACAGAGATTCCATCGTTGAGGATTCCGCACAATTAAGCTATCGAAACAGTGGATTCAAGCAGAGATATGAACAAATAGTATGATCGACGAGAAAAGACTACGGGCCATCCGTCACGCCGCATGTAAGCGTGCGGCTAAGTCGCTCAACCGTAAAGTTCATCCCCGCTTCGAGGTCGGAGACTTTGCCAAGAAGAGATTGGCATTTTTGCCACACCCCGAGGCAAGTTCACACCAAACTATGAAGGGCCATATGCGATCAAGAAAGTCCTCCCCAGCGGCCGTTGATTTTAACCGAGATGGACGGCCGTGTCCGGGTCGAATCCCGTAAACGCCGATACGGTGAAGAAGTATTTTCCATGAATAAAATCGAAGGCTCATGGCCGTTTCCTTTACGCATCCGAGTCACTCTAACTATTAGGATCACGCATATCATACGCACATACTCGTCATATTTATGTTCATATTAGGTGGATATTCGATGAACTTAAGCCGAGCGACGAATTAAATCAATTTGCAACGCCTTAGGTGAAGGAAACTTGCAAATGACCGACGCCCAAGATCGCATGGGAAGCCATGCCCCGCCTCTAGGGTTCGCTTAAATAAAAGCGAAGCCCCCACACGACGCCAACAGCGCCCGGCGGTTAGGGGAATGAAGGTGGTCCAGACGCTGACCGGGTTCGAACCCCGGAATGGCACTCAGCTGAGCCCCATTGTAAAAATGGGGGCTCCCTTGTAAATAAAAATAAAAAATGTATATAAAAAATTTTTTTGCACTCATTTCATTTTTTGTAATGATACAAAACTTTTTGCACCCATCTCATTTTTTGCGAAAAGGAGAAGATTTCACTCGATGGAAAACTAAATGAGGCGTTAAGGCGCTAGAATTCCAACAATAAAATTTTTGTCGAGCCATGTCATTTTTCCCCAAAGAACGGGTCTACGTAAAGTCGTGTCACCATTTGTGATGCATCGTGCTTCCCGGATAACTAATCAAGTGTAATAATTTGTAAAATCTCAGGATGCTCCGCTAGAATGAATCCTCGTAAGATTGGACATAAAAGGTCACCGTCACGCAGTCCGTGAAGTACCCATTTCCTAGAACTTATGTAGAGTGTGTGATTGGTCAAATTTTTCATCCCTAGTTGGGTCATAACAAATGTACAAATCCATTAAGCATATAAAAAAATCTCTCATCCCTAGTACAATTGGAGTTCATGCTTCAACTCATTCTAAAAAGCATCCATGTTCATTGAACCGGCGCATCCATTCATGCATATATGCATCTTGCATTGAAGTCTCCTACAAGTTCATTTGGTCGAATGATTTTTGCTCTGGGAAAAGGGTATTGAGTATGCCAAGCGAAGGTGTTTAAGGTGAAGCATGAACCCCGCCTAAACACGTCCCTAATACACTCGGGAGTTGAGTGAAGTGAGAGCAAGATTCGTGCCTTAGGACTTAAGATCCATTCGCAATGCGTACAAGGGTCGGCGACGAAAGGCATTCCTTCTTTTTACATACACACAATACATCCCTTTGCTAGCCCCGCTGAGCCCGGTAATGAGGAGTTCAAAATACCCTGTCAGAACCACCCCACACCGGGGCAAATCCAGAGATTACACTTGGAAATCAACGAAGAAAAAGGTAAGAAAGATTTAATTGCCTTCACTTGTCTTAACCTTTGTGTGGTAACTTCAGTGAATTTTCATGGAAGCTCGAAATATCCCTAGATGAAGAAGAGCATTTCTTTCTCTACCTAAACACCGAATACCCTTTCTAGCCAAGTTGAGCCGTAAATCATTCATTTCAAAACCCAATTGGTGATCATCTCCCTACAATGGTGCAAGATGCGTGATTTACCGTAAAGCCGACGTCATTGTACAATATCTCGAGAGTCCAGAGAACTCATGATAAAGGCAAAGAAAAAAAAGGAGGAAAATAAAGGGCTAAAAAGCAAAGTGCCTAGTAAAAGCAAGGCCAAAGCCCACGGAGAAAAAGCCAAATGCAGAAAAGCATTGAGCTTACCTCGAATAGAAACAAATGCAGAAAATAGAGAAAAGCTCTTTCTTGCCATGAAGAATAATACTTATTGGACTCTCGAGACAATTGTGATCCCTAGAGTCAAAAGCTTTCCCTAAATGGAGCGAGATTGTTAAAGACACCAAGGTGGTCACCAATTCATAAACCCTCCAATAAAAAAAATAATAATAATAAAAATCGAGCCTTGTAAGCCTTCCCCGAACCGACATTACAACCCGTCCAAGACTCTTTCGATTGGGATGTTTCGAGTTGACATGAAGACTTTACAAAGAAGCTACCGCTCAAGGAGCGGAGCCAATCATTTCTTGTCTTATCTTCCAGGTTCTCGACTTGTAAACCCGACGAAGATAATAACTTCAAATGTTTCCCCAATGTGGCCTCAAAGCGGAGAAACCCTTTGTGTAAGCCCGTGACCATGCCAACATTACGGTCCCTCAAAGACCTTTCGATTGATCGAGAATGTATGCATTGCGAATATATCCGAAACCTTGGACACGAAGAGAGTGCGAGGTATCATGAAATTTTATCCCGTAATCCCCAAGTGAGTGATCGGGACCAAGAGATATTCCCAAGAGAGCGTAGAAGCCCTTTCAAATTAAGCAAATTTAGCTTGGCATGCTCAATAAATCTTTTTTCAAAAAAAATTTATTGTATTTCATGAACCGAAGTTTTCATGCAAAAATCATTTTTAGGAGGTACAGCTTCCCCGTCAATGGATTCTCCCCATGGAGTCTAATGGTCAGATATTATCTAACCGAGTGAGAAGTTTTCAGATCGCGTCGCACCAAGTAGCCTCCCCAATGGTTAATTTAACTTTATCCGCCCATGCATTTAATGCTACTTCCCATCCTGTTCGATTTTGTTCCATGAGTGAGTGGCTCGATCATCCGCAGACAAATTCCAGTTGTGAAGGAACATATAACGGATGTTCATTAGCGTTATTATTGGTTTGAGCCGACTTTATTCGGACAAAAAGGAGAGCTTTCGCTCCCTAAACCAGTTCCACAATGAGCTTCCTGGTCTAGGCGAGCCTCACAACCTGTAACGTATATGACGCCAGTGCTTGTCAAGAGCCAAGTCACGCGAGTGTGAGTCGCGGTGGCGTAGTTCGAGATGACATTTTCGGTCTATTCAAGAAGTTCCGATCGACATGCAAGCGCTAAAGTCGAGAGCTTGTCTCGCATAATCCAAAAATGTACTCCGAGGCCGACAGTAGGGTGAACTTTAGCTTCCTAAGGCCCGTTTCATAAGAAGGTTTCGCTTCGATAAGCGAATACAATGCCAAGTGGATTGAGACTTTTTCAATAGCCTTTTCACGGGTCAAAGATCCCGAACCGTGACTTTTCTATAGCCTTTTCACGGGTCAAAGATCCCGAACCGTGATTTTTCTACAGCCTTTTCACGGGTCAAAGATCCCGAATCGTGACTTTTCAATAGCCTTTTCACGGGTCAAAGATCCCGAATCGTGCCTTTTCAATAGCCGTTTCACCGTCAAAGATCCCGAATCGTGGCTTTTCAATAGCCTTTTCACGGGTCAAAGATCCCGAATCGTGACTTTTCAATAGCCTTTTCACGTCAAAGATCCCGAATCGTGATTTTTCTACAGCCTTTTTCACGGGTCAAAGTTCCCGAATCGTGACTTTTCAATAGCCTTTTCACGGTCAAAGATCCCGAACCGTGCCTTTTCAATAGCCGTTTCACGGTCAAAGATCCCGAATCGGGCTTTTCAATAGCCTTTTCACGGGTCAAAGATCCCGAATCGTGACTTTTCAATAGCCTTTTCACGGGTCAAAGATCCCGAACCGTGGCTTTTCAATAGCCTTTTCACGGGTCAAAGATCCCGAATCGTGACTTTTCAATAGCCTTTTCACGGCAAAGACCCTTAACCGTGACTTTTCTATAGCCTTTTCACGGGTCAAAGATCCCGAATCGCGGGCTTTTCAATAGCCTTTTCACGGTCAAAGATCCTGAACCGTGACTTTTCAATAGCCTTTTCACGGGTCAAAGATCCCGAATCGTGACTTTTCTATAGCCTTTTCACGGTCAAAGATCCCGAATCGTGACTTTTCTATAGCCTTTTCACGGGTCAAAGACCGTGAACCGTGACTTTTCGAATGCCTTTTCATGGGTCAAAGACCGTGAACCGAGACTTTTCCATAGCCTTTTCATGGGTCAAAGATCGTGAACCGCGACTTTTCAATAGCCTTTTCATGGGTCAAAGACCGTGAATTGTGACTTTTTAATCGCCTTTTCATGAGACGAATATTGTGAACTATGTCGTTTCTCGAGGGCCAAACCCGTATCGTTTATACGGTCGTCCTAGAGGTTTGTTTGTTTCAATTAACCTTGCATGCGCAGTACTAGGAGGCTTGGAGCCCGGGCTAGTCTTCCGAGTGAGCCTCCTCAATTTTGGTCTCAATGGTTGCTTTGGCGATTTTTTCAAGCACTGTCAGGTTAGCCTTTTGATAAAATTAGGTGCCCTTTTGCCTTGAAATGGAACCTCTATGAGCTCCCATTCCAAGAGGGCAATTGCTGACACCTAATTTTGGCGATCCCATATTATTATTATTATTATCATCATTATTATTACTTAAATAAGAATACATCTAATTTGTTCTTGTCTTATTGCAAAAATAGAAAAGTAAAAAAATTATATATAAAGAAGAAATAAAAAAAAGAAAAAAAAGAGAAAGAAAAGAAAAAAAAAAAGAAGGGTCGAGTTGATAGGTCAAGCCGCACTCACATGAGCGAGACTCGGTCCGCCTTGCTTCCCTTTTGCGGATGAACCCGCGTAGCCCAAAGGGGCTATTTTCATTTCGAGCAAGCCATAACTACCGCATGGGCTTTTCGAGCGGCCCATCTTCTCTTCTTTTATCTCCACCGCCCATTGTTTTTTTTAAATTTCATGAGCCCATTCTCTCTCTCATTATCATTGTTCACTCACTCGCACACACTCACGTCCACTCACAATTTCACCACACACTTCACGTGGATAATCACCATCCCACGTCCACGTCGACGAAATTCACGCCCATCCACATGAAGAAGCTTGTTAAGGAGGCAAGAGGAACATAAAGGAGTAAGAGATGGGCAGCAAGGGTTCGGGTGGTCCCCAAAAAAGAAGGCGTAAGAGCTAAGGAGTAATCCAAGAGAACACGAAGGGGAGCCTGTGAGGTTTTGGGAAGTCCGCTCCTCTCCGATCCGCCAACCAGGTAAGCACATTTCTTGGGTCTTCACCGTGAGGTCCCGCCCCAACCAAGATTGACGTTTTTCCTGTCCATGTACGCATCATGTCTTCATATGACAAATGTATGCGTTGTTTTCTTTGAACCTGGATGCGGTCCTATATCCACCACTTGCTCATGTCCCACTCGTTTAATTCACCACCCATTTAGTTGTTGCATGTCCACTCCACAAAGATCTTGTTGCTTTCCTTACGTTCATGCACGCTTTTACGTCCGTGATCGAGACCTTGTCCAGTAGTTGTTCGCTTTCTTTGGCGCCGGTAACAACCGGACCCGTGTTGAGTCGCCATGGATGAACGGTCGGCCGTCGTGAGTTGGCTACGTCGATTTCCTAAAGGTTCCCAGCATCGTGGAAGCTCGTTTTGGACAAGGCGCCTACCGGCCAATGGTCTATTATCTCCTGTTAGGATCACCGCAAGTCCCGTCGTTGGAGGTTGAGCTAAGGCAAAG
This sequence comes from Rhodamnia rubescens, assembly GCA_021437795.1. Taxonomy (NCBI): domain Eukaryota; kingdom Viridiplantae; phylum Streptophyta; class Magnoliopsida; order Myrtales; family Myrtaceae; genus Rhodamnia; species Rhodamnia rubescens. Next base: position 299,128 of record JAILYA010000006.1, on the reverse strand, counting down.
CTCAAACGCAGCAGAGGTTGTGACCAAGGGTCGTCCGAGAGGGCCGGTATATTTGGTGTAGTGTAGCAAAGGCGTGGAAGGTACCGGGACGGTCCTTGGGTGATGTCGCTTCGGCCTTCCCCGTTGGGCGCGAAAACCACCAAGGTGCGCCCGGGAGATCGGCGGGGAGGCCTCCGCCCCTACGGAACCCTTTCGAGGTCGGACCGGTTCGAGCGTCATGTTGCGGCTACCAGGAGGTTGCTCTACGAAGTACAAGATTCGTGAAGGCGGTGGCGAGACCGACATGTGCTCGGGCGAATGGGGGCTTGAACAGAAAGCGTAACATGGCGGGCGGATCTCGACATCGTGGTCTTGGCACTCGGTGAACGAACCGCTCCGCGTCCGGGGAGGTCCGCGAGTGTGACCCAGTGGCGGGCAAGCGAGCCCAGACGGTGCGCCGGCGAGACCGAGGCAAGCGAATCCCGGTGTGTCGGTGGCGCCAAAGGCAAACAGAACAATCTCGCACTCAAGAGATTTGACGGAGTGCAGTCCGACAGCAGTGGCGCGATGAACGGATCCCGCCTTGCTATGGGAGGATCCCAATGAAAGACAATGCAAGCAAACGAAGGCCGTTGGAGGCGTCGGTCGGGTCACGGCCGTAGGCGAGTTGGCGTTGCAGAGAGGAAGAGAAGGCGCCGCACGAAGAAGATGATGTCAGTTGCCTTTTTCCTTTTTTTGTGTCTTTGACTTGTTTTGGGTTGAAGTGGATGGGCTGGTATAAGAGGAAAGAAAGGCCAGCGTAGAGGGAAGAAAGCCTTTGGACCTGGGGTCATTCAAAGCGGGCTCAAAAAATGAGAGGAAGGAGTTGGCCCAGAGGGAAATTTAGGCCTAGTTCGGTTAAGACAAGATAAAATTGGGCTTGTTTCTTTTGTGCCGACCGGCCCAGCCTCAGTTCTCTCTCGGACCGGTCAGGCCCAAAGGACTGATCTAGGTCCGGTCCGAGAACCCGACTCGGACCCGGTCCCGGTCCCTTTTAATTAAATAAAAAATGTAAAAAAAAAAAAATATACAAAAAATTGAAAATAAAAAAAAATTCCAAAAAAAAAATCAGAAAAATTTCAGAAAATTATAAAAATCATTTCCATGACCTTCTCACCCCCAATGTGATTTTTTAAGCCTAAAAATTGGCGTTGATTGAAGACCGTTGTCCAATCCGGCCTGATCTATCGTAATTCGACCTTCGAGTCGAAATTGTTTGTTTAAATATTGCCATCATAGATCCGGTCCGCATATGCTTATTTCAATCTTTTTACTTGGCATATTTACCCGATTAAGTGTTTATCACACTGTCTTTTGAAAAATTACCCGTTAATTGCCCGTCCTATCTACTAGGTTAAGGATAAATAGGTAATTGCACGAAATGACAAAAACATTATGCATGATCATTTAGTACTTGGTTAGATACTGATAAGTTTAAAATGATATGCAATGTGTGGTCACCTTAAGAAATATCAACCGGTTAGGTACCGAAAGGGCGCTAATTATCTAGTTAGCGTAAACAAGTCCCCGAACTTAGAAACTCCGGTTGCGTAGGAATCGAGATGATACTCCCATGTCTCGATTGGTTTCTAGCCGACCCCAATAGGCTAGTGGCGACTCTTAATAGCATTTCGGTTCTAATTAGTAGAAAGAAATCCAATGTCACACGAGGTAGGACTTGGGAGAGTCCGCGCCATTGACTCATGGCAATATTTCTAAACCCGCCGGACCCTCTCGGGAGGCTTAGGGCGGGTCGCGACAATACGTATAAGAGAAATGAAAAGAGCTTCTGCCCCTTTGGCTTTGTTGGTGACCCTCGTGCTCTTATCATCATGTAAGCCTGTCTCATGAAGCACGCCTCTTCTTGTTCTTACAGTTTTTCAATCAAGATAAGGAATTAGTTTTCATGCTGAGTGTGTATATGCATAGTTTTCATGGTTGAGACAGAAGCAAGAGATTTGACAAAGGCAAGCGTACGCGAATCTCCGGTAAGGTGCTTTAGATCGTGCGACGGATGCCTCGGAAACAAGTGCATTGTCGGCCAGTGCATCTGCGGCTGTGTGGGGGGTCGAGGGCTAAAGCATGGATGAAATTCCCCTAGAGAATTATAAGCAAAATGCTTGCTGGATTTGCTTGTTTTGTTTGGCTAGTATTCGCTTCAATAGGGGTGGTTTAGTGATAGCTTAATTCTTTCTTCGCTTCGTACTGTGCCTACTCTAGGTGAATTGAGATTTCTCCTATTATTGGTGCGCTCAATTAACCCCTGATTTCTTTTCCTCGCGGGATAAATCAAAGACGCTCTCAAACCCTTCCCAAATCCCAAATCAAAACTTAATGCGCAGGGGTCGAATTTTGTTGATGGACCTTAATGCTATTAATTGGAAACATATGATTTTGCATCATCGTGAAGGGTGACCGGCGTTGATTGGATCGCCACGTCATCTAAGCTCGTTGTTACAAATTAGGTTAATACGAAAAAACCCCAAATTGGTACACCTATAACAAATTTAGCCCAAACTATTTTTTTGTCTACGAAAAACCTCAAATTTGTACACTTGTGATAAATTTACTATAAACTATTTTTTTTACTATCAAAAACCATAAACTAGGTATACATGTGATAAATTTACCCAAAACTAATTTTTTTATTACAAAAAACTCCAAACCGTATACCCGTGACAAATTTACCCTTCGTTAAATTGAGTTAATTCCACAAAAATTTTTAAATTGATATACATGTGACAAATAGTGGGTAAAAATCCTAAACTAGTATACCCATAAACCGCCAGTGTAATTTAACTTAGCTAATTTAATGGTTAAATTTAATGAAAACTAATGGAAGGTAAAATTATTACATGTATATTAATTTGGGGTAAATTCATTATAAGTGTATCAATTTGAAATTTTTTATGGTCAAAAAAATAGTTTGGGATAAATTTATCAAATGTGTACCAGTTTAGAGTTTTCCGTGATATTAACCCTACAAATTATGAGTCATAAAGGTCATTTAAATGACTAAGCGTTCATGCAATGGGTTTTAAGGGTTTTATTATGATCCTAAGGCTTGTCCTAATCATTCTAAAAACGAAACTAAGCAACCAAATGTAATAAATTTGCGGGAATAAACACCCAAGTATTGAGAAGTTTAAAGTGAGGTACGAGAAAGAAAACTCGATACTTGTCCTGTAAAGAATATACATGACTTTGTTCTAAGCCTCAGTACATGATCCCCAGTCGGGCAAAGAGCATGCACATATGTATTTTTAGGCCCCGGAGCATGATTCCCATGAGTTTGATACTAGAAATTCCTAACTTTAAGCTACATTAAGGTAGGCCCAGGTTCGGTTTACTTTATTAGGGTTGATGGTAGTAATCTACACTAAGCTCTACATACATTGAGAGAGTGATTTCCAAATTCATTTTTATTTTCAAGCTAGACTATTTTGATTAAACTCTAAGCTATTTTGATTATTAATCCACGTGTCTTTTTAAGTAAAACTAGCCTAATTAATACTAGACTAAGCTAATGAACCCAAACCTAATTGCGGCTTGGGACCGCTACTCCAAGCTCTCGGCCTCGGATCTTCATCGTTGATCCCATCACTCATGTTTGCGATCACTCGTCCCACACATTAGCAAGTTCACTCAACCCGCTAATCACCAAGAGAGGGCGGGTTTGATTGGATAACCACATACAATTCGATTACCCATCCACCTTGTAATCAACTAGGGATCAATTAACTAATGTCAAGTGATTACTAACCCCCATTTACAAAATCCTCAAATGGTGGGCTAGGTCACTTAACGCGTAATCAATATATACATTGTTAATCGAGATTAAAAGCAATCAATTATCAATTCAATCACAAATAAGGTCAAATGAGCTAGCATTGAGACTAATTAGCCTTGGGGACTAAGAAATCAATTAGTTGATCAAAAGACCATCTTCTCTATTTGACCCTGATTCTGACCTTCTAAGTTTTGATTCACTTGAAGGTCTTAACGAACTCCGAATAAGTGACTCTAGCTCTCATTTAAATCTCAAGATATCCTCTTTAACTTTTTATTAAAGACACTTTTCCTGATTATGGATCAACTGATACATAAAATAAAATTAAACCCGGCTGCTCTAGATTTAACCCTATTCTGACTCGATTCTTTTAAACTTCAAGAAACTATTAACAATACCAAATGACGCGAAATTTTACGGACATATAGCTTATTACGTGCTCTACAACTTTCATTTTTTTTTTCAATTTTTGTAAGCCAATTCTGACTTTGACCTTATTCAATTAAATTGACTCGCTTATCCCATGAAATTTCGGGTATCTACAGTTCGAGACCTCCCCCACAATTCCATGTTTTGCACTTTTGCTACTTGTTCCTCCAGCTATTTGATATTTGCAATACAAGATTAGGCGACGTTTCCACTTCAGCAGTCGTTTATACGAAGTATAGTACTATTGTAAGTATCCACGTGGTATTGCAACAGTGGATCCCTCGTCGATTTGCCACGTGGTACTTCAATATCTGTGGGGAGTTAGTTGGACCACTGAGGGGGCTTTGGTGGTCCCCAGATTTTGACATGGCAATGGGCAAGGTTGTTGATTAAGAGTATTGTAACATAGACTTTTGTAGAGACAAGTTTTTGGTGCAGGAGATGTAAATTAATTCTTAAATATGTCAAATTTCCGTTCTTGTATGGTATGATTATTTTGTGCTTTCTCGCTTTTAAAATAAAAATAAACGATTTAATAAAATTTCTCATGCCACGCGTGATATTCTATGGCGTCACGAGAACATATTGCGGCGCGAATATATTGACTGAAAAATAAGGGTAAATGCCACGAAAAATCCTAAACGGATATACATGTGATAAATTTATCGCAAGCTAATTTTTTTACCACCATATAACATCAAACTGATGTACTTGTGATAAATTTACTTTCCGTTAATTTTCATTATATCTTACCGTCAAATTCTTTGAGTTTATATGATATGTGGCAATTAACATGTGTACCTAGGTTTGAGATTTTTAACTTCCGTTAATTTTTTATATATTTTTTCGTGACATTGCTTGAGTTTGATGATATATGATAGTTGATAGGTGTATCGGTTATAATTTTTATCCTCCATTTGTCACAATTGTATCGATTTAGATTTTTTGTAATATTAGCCCAACTTAATGTAAACTAACGGAGGGATAAATTTGTTACAATTATTCGAGTTTGGGGTTTTTTGTGTTCAAAAAATTAATTTGAGTTAATTTATCGCAGGTGTATCAATTTAGAGTTTTTCGTGGTATTACTCAAAAAATAATTATCGAATGCTTAAACACAATCATGAAAGTATTCAATAGTTCGTGAATACTCAATTCCTATGAATTAGTGGGCATAAATAATAATTTGGCATAAGAAAGCATGAAAAGATATTGTTGAAAAATTACGCAAAAAGTCTTAAAGTGCTGATGGTTCAATCCATTTTGATAATTTGCCGATGTAGTCATTTTGGCTAATTTTAATCCGAAATTGCTGAATTTGATGAATGTCATCCTATACGATCGGCAATGACGTGAACAATTTTTGCTGTTTTTTATAATTTTTTATTCCTTTCTTTTCTTTTAGTTTTCATTGTGGCTAGGCCTCACCGATAGTGGTGAGGGCATCGGCAAGGATGGCTTCGCCTAGTGGGCTGAAAATGAAGAAATATTTTTTTTAAAAAATAATTTTTTTCGAAAAATTACAAAAATTGTCCATATTTGTGCTGATTGTGCACATAAGACAACCTGGAGTTCACGCTGGTGATTTTCGACGAAAAAATTGGCCGAAGAACTTCATTAATTAGCAAATTGTGAAAAGCTTTAAAACTAAAATGACTAAATTGAAAGGTTTACAATTAAATTGACATCCACATAATAAGTTTATGATTTTTTTGGTAATTATCCTACATAATGGTTAATGTTTGTGAAATCTTAAAGCACATGACAAAATTAATAATATCACAAGTACCAACTAATATTATTGATAATAGGGTTAATACCATGAAAAATCCCAAACTGGTACACATGTAATAAATTCATCCCAAAGTAATATTTTAATTATAAAAAATCCCAAACTAATACATCCGCTACAAATTTGTCATCTATTTTTTTTTTATTAAATTTTACTTTTAAATTACTGAGTTAGATGACACATTGTAATTGACGGATGTACCGTTTGGGTTCTTTACCCTCTCCTTGTCACATATGTATCAATTTGAAGTTCTTCGTTGTAATAACTCAATTTAACGAAAACTAACATATAGTAAATTTGTCATAGGTATATCAATTTGGATTTTTAGTTATAAAACAATTAATTTTGGGTAAATTTATGTCGGAATGTGCAAGTTTGGAGTTTTTCGCGATATTAACTATTGATAATAAAGCATTTCGAGGTCAAAGGAAAATGAAGTAACCTTAATTAATGGATAACGTATGATTTGACTTGTGCTTGATATAATAGTTGAAGGATCATTCATTCACACGACCGACGTGGAGGAGATACGAAAGACTTTAGAAGGTTTGATGAATGGCATAAGCAACATGAACCGTGCATGCATAAGAAATGAATGGACTTTCACTTGCAATCTGTCTTCACATTAGTAAGTATATTCCAAATAATATGCATAGCGAATTTGTTTTTGTGTGTGTATACACACACTGTGGCTAGATCAATAGGATCCATATCTTTGTTGAAGTGTAAAAGCGGGGTGGGTTGTATATTGGGTTAGGTGGGTCATAAATGGACTAGACCCAAATCGACCCATTCAACTCACATTGGCATGATTAGCAACATTGTTTGCTAAACAATTTAAATGGTCCATAGTCAACCCATCCTTGATCCTCCCCAAACTCGCCCACATAACCCATCAAAAAAAAAAAACAGAGAAAATGGCCCACTAGATCCGAAGAACACTTGTTAGATGAACTTTGAGACTAATTCGTAAGGATGAACATAATTTTAGGGTAGAAACGGAAACCGGGAAATCGAACCGCTAGTTCCCAATCCGATTCTAAGTTCCAATGAGCCAAGGTCCGGTTCCCGATTCCACTTTTCTAAGAACCGTCGATTCCAATTCCCAGTAGAACCGAATCAAGAATCGGAACCGGACCCAGAACCTACAAACCTTAAAAGAATATCCTGCTTTTATTGTTCAAATTTGCCATGCAAGTGATTGGTTCTCTTCTAGAATGGCCTACTGGAAGAAGACACCATAGAGTTTTATCATCTTCGATGCACTGATGTCACCCATCCCTTTTCTGGTTTTTTTTTTTTTTTTTGCCTTTTCTGAATGAAGATCCTCAAAACCAGGACGATAACAATAGCCACTACGATTCATTCTCCAACTAGTTGACATGCGTTCTGTTAATAAAAGAATTGAATAATTAGGTATTTGAAGTCAGCACTGACTCGTATTCAGAAGCATGCGATGCTCCTCGGGATTATTTTGAGGTGTCTTAGTTTAATGCGAATTTTCAATTAATATATATATATATATATTTGTGTGTGTATTCTAAGTTTCAAAAAATGAAGAATATGTACTAACGGGTAGGTTTTAGATTCCATGAACCTATAAGGAACTTGGCTAACGCTCATCCCAAATTAATTCGCATGTCGCGCCATATGACGGAGCTTGGAATTGAAACAATTAGGACGTGAAAAGTTGGACAACCTCCTTTAAAACCAAGTTATGGGCAATTTTGTCTCTTGTCAATTGGTGGCATTCTCATTGCTAATTGTCAGCATCTTGGGCGCATGATAACCCCTCTACCCCAAATTAACTTCGATCAAAATTGATTTCTCTACTTCTTCTCAAAAGTAGAAGTTGATTTTTCTACTCTAGATTGATTTTCGATTAGAAAATTCGTTTGATAACAATTAGAAATTTCTACTTTTGTAATATTATTGACAAAACTACCGTTAAAACCAAGTTATGCGGGGCAAGTTTGTCGCTTGTCAATTGGTGGCATTCTCATTGCTAATTGTCGGCAGTCTTAGCAACTAAATTCTAAAGTGAGAAGAAATTTTTTACTTCTCAAAGTTGCAAAAACCTTGCCAAAGTTGAAAATACCGATTAAAAATCCTACCATAAGTCAATTTTTTACCAAACGGATTTCTACTAAGATTTTTATCAAACGGATTCATGAGATTGAGAAATCCGAAGTGTTACCATGCGCCCTAAGAGCAACTAACAATAGGAAATGATTTCCACATTACTATCAAAGACCGTACAATCTCAATCGTATATCCACACATTATCATTGCGTGTTTTGTATAAAACACTTATTGATTAGAAGATCTTGCGGTCGAAATAACCGACAATGATCTAGTTACCTCTAATAATACTACTACATATGAAAGATTGGAGATGGAGACCGTAATAATTTTGTCACCATCCTAAAAATTCGAAAAAATATTGTCAGGCGGTGATTAAAAACTAAGCTCGTGAATAAAGTAGAATGGGAGCCAAGAACTAGATGGACGACCGAAACATGGAGTTGCTTGCACCTTGGTTAGCATGAAAAATCGAACTCGTGTAATGTGTCTGACGCACACACAAGTCCAAGCCTTAACTCATAAATCGCCATCCTGAGGTTACAGGGACTTCATTGATCCTTCCTTTGCATGCAATGCGAGAAAATGTAAAAAAAAAAAAATCCTAAATATGTTCTAAATTCAGTCTTAAATCTTTTAGTTTTATCAATTAAGTCATAAATATTTTTACATTTTATCAATTAAGTCTATCCAACAAATTTTATCCGAAAATCGATGACGTAGATGGCGGTCATCCTACATAGCACAATCTGCGCTGACATTGATAAATTTTTTATTTTTAAATTTTTTTCAAAAATTTTTATTTTATTATTTTACTATTTTTCCTATTCTTTGTTTTCTTTTGTATAATTGTGGCCAGCAAGGTTGCCGACCGATCATCACTAGCAATAGGCGAAGGCGTTGGTCCCCTGCCTAGATCCGTACAAGGGTCGACACCCTTGTTTGTGGCCGGCGACATGCATTGTGGCCCTCGCTTGGATTTGGGTGAGGTCCCGACGCCTCGGCCGATTTGGGCGAGGGTCTCACGGGCCCTCGCCCATGGCCGATGAGGGTGTCACAACCCTCAATGGCCAATAGGCGAATGTGTCCACCCCGGCTTAGATCCGGGCAAGGGTCACTAGCCCTCGCTTGTGGCCGGCGATGGTCACCCGACAAGCTCACCATTCACGGTTTGTAAAATTTTTTAAAGGATATTATTAAAAATTATTCACATTAGTATCAGCCATGCCACGTAAGACGGATGACATCCACATTAGTGATTTTCAGCCAAATTGGCAAAATGTGAAAAGATCTAGTACTCAATTGACAAAAATATAGTAGACTTAAGAATTTTTTAATAGTTTCCCAATGCAATCCGGAGAATAGAGGGGAAATGATTACGGTGTGTTTTTCAAGGCGATAAATAAGTAAGAGCGGCAATAAGTGGATTTCTTTCCTTAATGGGAGGTAATAATTAACATGGGAGAGATTAATCGACACAGCTATACAGCTACGAATGGGGAGATCGGAGAAGGGAGAACCTAGCCTTGCTAAAAGTCCCCGGTATCCATCGCTAAGGGATTGCCATGTAAAGCATGGCACTACAAAGCAATCACCTTTCTCGAGAACTAATGAGAAGTAATCCTCTCAACTCTATACGTCTAGGAAACCTCATTATTATAGATACGATCAGGTTGATTCCATGGATAAATCCAACACATCGTTGGAAATTTCTTATGCCAATGTGAAAATTTGATTCGCAAGGCAAAACTACTGATGACCTAACTATAATGTAAGTGGAGATCTTGCCAAAAGAAGAGGGATTTGTTTCCTTTATCATGCAATGGCCCCCATCGAGGAAGCATTAACTCGCCATTTAAGGTTCTTGATTTGCCGAATCAGAATACTCCGGTCCTGTATATATTAGACTCCCTCTCTCTCCATTCTGTCACAAAGAAATCAAAGTAGTACAGTTCAGAAAGAATCAGCTGCCTCCAAACAGGAGAAATGAAAAGAGCTTCCGTCTCTCTGGCTTTCTTGGTGACCTTGGTGCTCTTGTCATCATGTAAGCCGGTCTCATCCAACAGGCCTCTTCTTGTTTCTATAGTTTTTCAATCACGATACGGGAATAGTTTTCATATTGAACTCTGTGTATATACATAGGTTTGATGCTTGAGACAGAAGCAAGAGATTTGGCGGAGACAAAGGGAGGCGTGTGCGACACTTCGTCGGACTGCTTTAGATGGTGCGTCGGACATCCAAAAGCGCAGTGCGTCCAAGGCCGGTGTGTTTGCGGTGGTGTGGCGGGTCAAGGGCTAAAGCACGGATGAAACTGCCCATGGAGAATTAGAAGCAAAATGCTTGCTGGATTGACTTGTTTTTTTTTTGGGTTGGTATTTGCTTCAATAAAGGTGGTGATTCCTTGATCATATCTTGAACAGTGACTATTATTGAGCACTCAATTACGCCCTTATTTCTTTTCCCTGTGGGATAAATCAAGAAAGCCCACAAACCCTTCTCAAATCTGAAATCAAAACTTGATGTGCATGGGTTGAATTTTGTCGATAGACTATACCTAATTACCAGGCTAACCTTAATTTCATCAAATTCAAACATACGACTTTGATCATCGGGTAGGCCAGCAATAATCGAACCGGAAAGACTACATTAAAATTTAGGACAAAGATTTAAGATTGAACTGATAAAATTAAAAATTTTATAACTAAATTGACACCGTATAATATATTTTAGCGCCCGGTCATGCCTTGTATGACAATAGAAATCCACTTCAGCTTAAACCTTGACAGATGGTTGAAAGGTTTATAATGGAATTGATAGATGGTTGAAAGGTTTAGAACTCATTTTGTCATCTCTACCATTGATTACGTTTAACTTATCCGAATAAGCAAATACACGTCTTTCTATTGAGATGACGAGATTCTTCCACCGGGGATTGAATCAACCAAACTTGAAAAATTCAAGAATTACTCAATTAAATTCAATAAAGGTCGATATTAAATCAGTAAAATAGGGTTTAGCATATGAACATTAGCTTTATCTTCATAAATATATATTTTTTTGTCTAAACATAAATATTTCAATAAATAAGGAAAAATGTATAAATCCATACTCTAAAAGCCCAGCCCAAAGACTAGCTTCGACCCCATTGAAGACGAACTGCTCATCTTCCCAATCGCGCAGGGGAGAGGAGAGAGACAGAGACAGAGAGAGAGAGAAATGGGGCGGGAGGTTTCGGAAAGCTGCATAGACAGCCTCCTGACCGAAATGGTGTCTTCTTATTGCAATCGCTTCTACGCCGATAAGCCCGAGCTCGCTGCCCGCAGGATCGAGGCCATCGGCTATCAGGTCGGTCATCAGCTCTCCGAGAGGTACGGTTTTGATCAGCTCTTTTGTTTTTCCCGTTGATTGATTCTACTGGTGCCTCGGCATAGATTTCGATCTTTATTTTTGAATCCTTTCTGTTTGTTCTTCGTAATTCCCATCGCGGTGTATTCTATGAAATGCTCGGGGTTTGTTGTTAGCTGCACTGTTCCCGATGCATTGATGTGTCAGTGCCCTAATTCGTGTTTCCTTCTGGTTCTGTGCGCTCAAGTTGATGATGTGTTGAGATTCTCGTGGTGAGATCGAGTGTCTAAAGTCGTATTTTCTGGGTATCTGCTTCAGTGTGTATTTGCTGAATCGATTGTCAGTGAATTGGTTTATTTATCGTGATTCTGCAATGTTGGGCCTTAGATCTGGACACGAGTGAGGATTGAGTGTTCTCATTGATAGATTGACAGAATGAGAAAAGATGGTGGTTCTGACTGAGTATTTTTTTTTTCTCTTTTTGAAGTTTGTATTGGTGGTGTGGATTTGACATTTAAATCTCACCATGTGCTGAGTACTTGCATTTATTGCTAGAAATGTGGCTTATGTGGTTGTACTTCTGCTAATAGGTACACCATGGAGCGACCTCGATTTAGTGACCATTTGGAAGCAATCAAGTTCATATGCAAAGACTTTTGGTCGGAGGTTTTCAAGAAACAGATTGACAATTTGAAGACTAATCATAGAGTATTGGAACTTTTTTAATCCCTTACTTGCATTATATCTCATGGATAGTGCTGTTCATTGAATATCAGTGGCTTATGTTATGTTTATCTTGTAGGGTACATTTGTGCTGCAAGATAATCGCTTCCGTTGGCTTTCTCGGATGTCCATCGAGCCATCACTTGAAACGGGTCAAGAGGGTGAGAACAAGGCGACAGAAGCAATGAACATGCATCTCTATTTTCCTTGTGGAATCATAAGAGGGGCTCTTTCAAACTTGGGGATTCCTTGTGCTGTTTCAGCAGATATTTCCAATCTCCCTGCATGTAAGTAATCGACTTTATCTAATGTTAATAGACATTCTTTCTGGTAAGGTACATGTTTGGTTCCTTTCTTTCTCTCTTTCTTTGGCCTTTTTCAGTATATGCATTTCTTGTCTGTTGGCCAACTGCAGACAACCCGCGATCCTTTCTTAGCTTCCTTTAGAGTCAGTTACAAATCTGTTGAACCACTGTCTTGACTTTAAATAGCTGCATAAGTTGATTGCTGACTTGGGTAACTAAGGTGAAGTTGAGCCAATGGTGGGACTCGATTCTAGCCGCTAGCATCACCCCTTTGTTGTTTTTCATGATTTAGTTTTCACCGCTATTCCTCTAGTCTATATGTCGTTCTACTGGGCTTCTTTAAACTATCTCTGCGTGGCCTTCTTTGACGTGATGCTGATGTAGAAACTCTGGTGGGATCCTTTAAGTGAATCTGTCAGACATTTTTTTATTACCACAATTCAATAGCTTCCTAATTATTATTTCTAACCTTTGCATTTGTCTCGTAGTTTAGTGGTCATTCTGTATATAAGGTTCCTGTTACTAAATTTCATTTTCCAGTATGGTGATCATTATCAATTTGCAATATATGCTCTCCTAACAACCTGCTAATGGCTGAATCTTTTCTCTTTCCCTGCAGTATCTGTAAGCAAGACGTAGCAAAAAGTTTGTTTAGTTTTTCTTCCCAGTTTTCTCTGAGCTCTTCCTTACTGTGCCACAGTATCAATGACGTGCTTTTAGGACTTGCTAATTTCCATGAGAATTTCCGGGAGATAATTTGATTCTTAGAAATACTGATCTCCAACTCCTGTAGAAACTTCCTTGCCCAAAAAAAAAACTCCTGCAGAAACTTTTATATCCTAATACAAGACATTGTGTCACATACAATGACTTTATCTGGGTCTGATAACACCCACCGCAACCCAAAAACACAAATTGGAAAGCTTTTGATGTATGGATTTTCTTCACTTTGTGGTCAGATGCATCCATCATCTGTGTTAATCCTTCTGTTCGGCATCAGTGTCGTCATATTATGTGGAAGCAGTTAGCTTTCAAGTGCAATCATTTACAACATTTGTTTGATGTAAAAAATAAAAGATAAAATTAATAAATGAAAGTTGAGACCAGTCGGAACATGCAGTTGGAAATACCTTTGGAGGTTTAGTCAGGAAAATGTTGAGTCAAACAATGAATTAGGTGAAGGTTGCTTCCACAGTGATACCACTGGCATTTTGTAGTAATAAGGATCATGAGATGCTGACCTTGAATTTGTCGATGGCAGAGCTAAGAAATTGGGTTTCTTGCCTTTTCTACTCTACCGGGACGTTTCTTTTAATCCTACGTACACTTGGATAATATTTTTATTGCTTTTATGATCCATCTTTCCACTGTGCGGCTTGTTGTTTGTCATTTAATTTGGTTTGTCATTTGAGGTGTTAAGCTACTTCTCCTGCATGGGATTTGCTATCACACGATCTAATTCTCACCTTTTCTACTCTTCATATGAATAAACAGGCTCGTTTGTTGTTCGCATAAAGGCCTGATGGGCAGTTCAGGACAGAGTAATTGAGATTAAGCTCTCTTCCCTAGCCTTTGCTTTTTGGTGACTTTGAACATGGTAAGCGATTTGTGGAAATGAAGGCAAGAATTGAAGGACTTAATCTGAACCTGAAGTCAAACACATAATGAGAACATTTGTTTGTTGCAAAGTTTCAGGGTACATATCCTGGATTCTCACTTTCCTGTTTGTTGGTTGCAAGTTTCAGGGTACGTATTCTGGGTACTCACTTTCCGGCAGCGTGATAAGTTTTTTTAACCTTCTATTAGGACTTGACGCGAATTGTACATTGTAACTTGTATTCTGCCAGGCGGATCTCACACTTTCTGTATTGCTTTCAATTTTAAGGAACGAGGAAATATCTTGCTTGATAGTTCTCATACGGATATCTAACCACAACAGCAATTTGTTACTTTCTGATGAAAATGGATATCTTATGTAACATCCATAAGGAATCATGGAGGGTGGAAGTACTCCATTGATAAAATCCAGTCTGTAGAGTGAATGTGTTCGTAGCCTAAATACATATCCAAGATAGTAATTCTATATCTTCAACTTCGATGGGTGGCTGACTTAAGTTTATGGTGCATCATGTGATGGCTTCCTTTGAAAATTTGTTTGACCATGTAGGATTTGTAGATTATAAAGCTTTACCCTTAGGTTTTAGGTATGTGTATGGGTATTGTTAAAGAGCCCTCTGCGGGCACTTGTTAAGTATAATTTATTTGAAATAATTCAATTTAAAGTTATGAACACGAAGGCAATATTGCCTTCGAAACGAAAGAACTTTCGTAATTGTTTCCCTAACATGTACTTTCACGGTACCCTTAAAGGATTTTAAGATGTTTCATAGAAGTCAATATGTAAATTGCATGTGCAGTATCGGATTTTTGTATTCACCAAAAATAGAGAAATCAGGAATTCGAACACCATCTTCCCCTTCATCCGGAGTTTCTTCTGACATCGGCCTACAACGTACAAGTAGGGCTGTCAAAAGGCCCGCGTTGTCTCAGCCAGACCCGAAAATTTAGGAAATTTTCGGGCCGGACATTGGTACTGTTTCAATATGGACCAATACCATTAGACTAACTCAGGCCCGAAACTTAAGAAGTCCATCACATAAAGAGTGTAAATGGATGTCGTATTGACAGAGTGGCAGGGTTGTGTGGCTGCTGCGGCGGCTGCTGCTGCTGGGGGAGGCAAAACCGGACCTGGGAGGCTGGGGACTTGACGGCGACGTCGTGCCTGCAGATGCTGCCTTTGCAGGAAGCCCCGTGGGCGCGGTCATCATCCCTGGCGATCGCGTGGGCGGCCTTCTGGGAGATGTCCCACGTCAGCATGGCGACGAGGATCAGCCCCACCACCACCGTGTAGAGGACCAGCACGAGCCCGCAGCCCAAGCTACAACCCAACACCAGCCCGTATGCCTTGATGGCCGCGATCACCGCCACGTAGATCGTCGTCAAGTTCCCCAAGTTCCCCACCACCGTGTCCGACACCACTATATTGGTCTTCTATTTCCCCAGTACGTCCTTCTTTCTGGGTTCTTCGAGCGGAGCGACTAGAATCAATGGAGGGCAATGTGTGAGTAATTACTTATCTAATGGAGAGACTGAGGAAGAAGAAGAAGAGGTAAAGTGAATTTGGGGCGAGACTTTCGAGTTCGACCTTATCTTCACCTTTTCTTTCTTTGCTTTACTTTTTTTTGTGTGGGTCAAATTCTTTGCTTTACTTACAAAGGTAAAGCTGGGGGGAGGAGGTATTGAGGATTCCCAATTATATGCTGGACGTAATTTTTTCTTTTTTGGTCAAAATATCTTGGCCGTAATTTATTTTTTTAAAGCGCCTCCGACCTAGCCCCACCCTCCCGGCCCAAATATCTTGTATGATGCGGGTATCGGGTCGGCTCGGGCCGGTCCGATCTTGGCGCTGATTAGTTTCGGGCCTGGTTGGGCCCATATCAGACCCGGCTCGACTTGGCCCATTGACGCTCCTACGTACAACCAATCATACACGGAGATGTCGTTGACCTCCCCTACGGAGCAAGGATTCTTTCTCTCCATGCTTCTCGTCTGCGCTAACTTCCCTTGAGGAAGTTTTGCTCTTCGGGTTCCATATCACAATTCCGCATTCTGCCCTAATCCAAATAAATCGGCTTGTTCGGACTGGTCGGATCAGTGGTATAATCTCTAGAAGCAGCAACACACCTATCAAGAAGCTTCCTCTTAAAACCTTTTGTCTTTCATGATATGCATTGAGTCAATAGGATATTCAAGCAAAGGGTCGTCGTGATTGTACGACCCCGAGAAAGGGGATGCTGAGTTTTGCCTGAGCCCTCAATACGATGCCCTCGTGCCAGTCATCTTGGTGGCACAGCTTGCTCATTGAGGTTGTGCAGCCCTAGGCATGGCGGCACCGTTGCGATAGCCGCTGCTTGGGGTGCACGATGCCAAATCCAATACGGTGAAACTTCTCCGGCGTAGGTTCTCGCTTGACAAACAAGTAAAATAACTCATTAGCCCCCGAAGTTGCGTTCTTTAAAGCCCTAAAGCTAAAGAAGCAAAAATTTGCACCAAAATGATTGAAAGATGTAATGGAACACTAAAACTTTGGAAGGCCAAAGCTACTTGAGAATGCTATGTCGTGGGACATATGAGAAAAGGCATAAAGTAGAAGTTTCGCCCAAGAAAATCCCCAAATTGGGGGCGAAATCTCGTCAATTCATTTGCATCCATTGGGGCGAGAGCAAACATCCACGTCACCAACGTCCCATTCCTCCGTTACAGGCACGCCTTTCTCTCTCCTCACGTCACTCACCGTCCGACGAAGCCGCGGCTTCCTTGGTCTGTCACGTAACACTAGCGGAACCCACTTGGAAATGACCGTCAGGCAAAACCATCAACCGTTTCCGTACTATCCTCCCTCTCGTCGTACTAACGCACTTGCTGGACCCAACCCTGCGTCTGCTGCATAGTTCATACTCCCTCCAATTTCTCTTTCTTCGCTAACAAGAGAGACCACTCTGTCTCTGTCTCTGTCTCTTCTCTCTCTTATCAGGATCTGCATTTCCTGAATGCCGTCTCAGCTCTCGCACCGACCGCCAGGTTCGCCCTCAATCCTCATCGGGTGACGTTTACGTTACGCTCCTTCGTAAAACTCTGACCTATGTAGGTGGCGTGTGTGGTTTCTGGTGTGGGTGCTTCTTCGATGGACAAAATCTCCGGCGAGCTGAAGCGGGCGGAGTCGCAGAGGGAGACTCTTTTGAAGGCGTTCCAGCAAGTGCAGTCGCAGGCGTCCTCGGTCCTCTCGTTCACGCTCCAGTGGAAGGAAATGGAGGAGCGCTTCGATGGCATCCGCGGATCGCTCGAGCGCCGCGCCGAGGAGCTCGACGAGGGCGAGAGCTCGCTCATGGAGCGACCCCGCGAGGTCGCGTCGCGGGAGGTCGGGCTGCGGTCGGCGTGGCGGAGGGTCGAGGAGGGCGAGGAGGAGGTCCGGAGGAAGAAGATGGACCTGAGGTCGGTGGAGATGCGGCTTGAGGAATGCAGGGATGAACACAGGAAGAAGGAGAGTGAATTGGTTCTGAAGCGGGACGCGCTTACCGAGTGTAACTCGCTGATCAGGGACAAGAAGGAGGAGCTGCGATCTCTGATGCACGCGACTGATGAATGTCGCAGGGATCACGATTCGAAGAAGGAGGAGGTGGAGTTGCTGCGGCAGGAATTCGACTTGAAGGAGAAGAAAGTCGGGTCGGTGCAGAGTTTGCTCGAGGAAAATGATCGTGAACGGGTCACGAAAGTGGAGAAGTTGGGTTCGGTCCAGGCAAAACTAGAAGAGGTTGCCAAAGCTCTTGAGTTGAAAAGTGGGGAATTGAATGCGATCCAAGCATCTATCAAAGACCGAAATCTTAAGCTTGCCTAAAAAAAGAGACAGCTAGAGTCCATCCAAATTGATATTACGCAGAGTGCAGAGCAACTCCGTTTGAAAGAGCAAGAGTTAGCTTTCATTCAACCGCAACTCTCGAATGCGCCAAGGCCCTTGAGTTCAAAAAGAGACAATACGATTTGATGCAATAATCCATCACTGAATGCTCTCAAGAGCTTGAATCTAAAACAAGGCAGTTGGATTCCGTTCAGAAGAGAAGCAAAGGAATGCATCGCAGATCTTGAACTTAGAGAAAAGAAACTTTATAAGCTTGACGTGTCAATTGGAGAACACTCTCAGCTACTTGAAATGAAAAAGAAAGAATGTAATGAGCAATGTATGGAGCTAGAATTGTTGCGGCAACGGCTTGATTCAACTGAAAAATCAATTGAGAAGCGCTCCAGGGAAATGGATTTGAGAGAGAGGAGTAGTGGCCGTTCTGGGGTAATGGCGCAAAATTGGAAATACCAATATGGACCTGTTCTAGCTTCATGTGTAAATCCTCAATCCACAATCGCTTTTGATGAAAAGAAAATGCAGATGCTCATATATCGGCATTTTCACGAGCTCAATAGAGTGTGCCATAAGGTGCTGGAGATTATTAAAACATCAGCTAATGCTGCAAAGTTGGTGGTAGATGCCATGGAACGGTTTTACCCCCAGAATTCAGGGAACGGAGATGAGTTATTAGATATTGGGGTGATTAGAAGGAGTTGCATCTTCCTGTTGGAGAATTTCATACGATCTTCAGTGGAGATTAAGCCTCAGCAGAGGGAAGCTGCAATGAAACTGGCTGTTGAATGGAAAGGGAAGCTGAAATTTTCCCCATCACCGGAGCATTCTTTGGAGGTCTGGGGTTTTTTGAAGCTTTTAGAGGCATATAAGCTAGCTTCTGCCTCCAATGCAAATGAAATTCATGATCTTCTCAATTATGTGTCACAGTTTCAAGTAGCACAGGAATTGCAACAGGTCCCTCGCTCTTCAGCAGTGCTGCCTGGTAAGCGGAGATGCAGCTATTGACTTAAAATGTTGAATGTGGTTGCCAGTTTCTTTATCATATTATGCTTGGTTTTTGCTATTGTATTCATTCGACTTTAATGTTTGTCTCTTTATGCAAACAAAGTTTTGAAACATGGTGATGGCTCTGTATGTGGACTTGTGAGAGAAGAGGTAACCCATGTATTGCAGATACCGCACCGATTATTCATTTGATCCAATGAAAAATCTTGGGGATGCTAATGACTATTTTCTCCTTCAGGTTCAACTTTTCATCAAATCATTGACCGAAGACTTGTTTATGTTATATTTTGTAAATTTTATGTAAATTCCCTTTTACATTTTACAGTTCGATTTCACCTTTGAAATAATTCACCCTTTTCACTAAAGAGCACAAGAAAAATTGTATACCGATAACTTGCTTGGTGTTATAACTCATGTACAATTTGATCAAACTATGCTTGTCTCATTTGGAATATAATCCAAAGTTAACAAAACTAATCCATAAAGGTACCTCTTGAACCCCTTCTTTTCTATCTTTTGGATTAAAATGCCAAATCCATTTATATGTGTTCAGCCATTATGCTCGGTATATACATATATATCTTTTTCGAAGGTTCCATCCAGTAGGTCAAGCTCTATAGTTGGAGCTCACAAACATTTCTCCTAAGATGCTTAACTGGGAAGCTGAAACTTTTTGGCTTGCTTTGATGATGCTTGCTCTGCATTTCAGAATTGAGATCAGTTGTGTCCTCTCTTTTGATGTTGGACTTTCCTTAGCTTAAGATTTTCATCTCATCGTCATTCCAAAATCCTCATGGCAAACCGCGTTTTGTGCTGTCATCTTGATGAAGGCAGTTCAGATTCTTAATTGTTGACTTGTGTTTGACAGGTTCTTTTGGATATAGTCAACATTGGCTAAGAGAGACAGAGGAACCAGAAAATTT
Organism: Rhodamnia rubescens; assembly: GCA_021437795.1. Taxonomy (NCBI): domain Eukaryota; kingdom Viridiplantae; phylum Streptophyta; class Magnoliopsida; order Myrtales; family Myrtaceae; genus Rhodamnia; species Rhodamnia rubescens. Next base: position 279,243 of record JAILYA010000006.1, on the reverse strand, counting down.
TGCTGTGAACAATGCAGATGATTCTTCTGTTGTTAATCCACCACTACCAACTGTCTCAGCTAGAAAAGATATGCAGCTTGTTCACACCGAGGTTTTGAATGAGAATGCTATGATATGCAAAGAAATCTCACATAAACTGCAAAACTCGTCTGACCCTGCAAAACTTGTTCTGGATGTTTTTTCGGGGTCTTATACTCAATATTCAAACAGTAAGGATATGAATTTGGAGACAGACGTTTTGAGGAGTCAAATTGTTCTATTAGAGCAGCTGGTGAGAATTTCGCCTATAGTAACGCATCAGGTTAAAGAAGGAGCAATGAAGCTGGCTAGAGAATGGAAAGCAAAACTGTCAGATAAACCCGAGAGCGGTTTGGAGGTTTTGGCATTTCAGAATTTCTTGGCAGCATACAATTTGGTTTCTTTGCTAAATGACAGTGAGATTCTAAAACTAGCGGAAATTGTGTCACAGAACAGTGACATTTCTCTGTTGGGCCAGATTACAGGTAAATTTTCGGACTATCAGTGTTTTCCGTCACCGACTCTCTAAATTGTGACTTTTTCGGCTTTTGAAGAGAAATAGTGATGCTGCGCTTTTAGCATGCTCTTGCTTACAAGTTGATGACAACCCAAAACCTTTGCAGATATGAAACTTATCATTGAGATCATGTTATGTTGCTCTTTGTTGGCAGTTTATGTTAACCGACCTCTTCGCATGTTGTGCGCAATATATCTGTCATGCATCCGTCCGCTTGCTGCATAGTGAAGAGATGGATCATTGGGGAGAATGGGTCACTGATGATAAACTCAACCCATCTAGAATAGTTTGTTTATGACTTGGATCCATATGGCCTGAAATTGAACCTGACGCAATGTGGGTAAGTTGCACGGTTTGTCGCAAAGTTGAAGATCTCTTGAGATGGTTGAACTCAATTTGCCATGTGGTCTAGAATATTAGTTTGGTGATAAAAGAGGTTCAAATGTAGAGAAGACCTTGCTCTGTAGAAAGTTACATGTATTGCTATCATAGATTCATTGTGCATGACAATATAAGATGTAGATAGACTCTTGACATGTTCTGATGTTATACTGTAGATAGTCCTGTTTTTCAAGGCCGGTTGCTCTCTTAAGCACTGCGAAACTGCGAGATCGTTGAGCCTGCAGAAAATCATGTTGGAACATTCATATGTTTGCTGGGTGATGCATACTGTTTGTTGATGGCCTGTGGGTAGCAGGCCTTGTTTTTCATTTTACAAACCCCCGAACCTTAAGATTCGGATCCCCTAACATTGATCAAATCGGGTCGTCCAAATCTAAATGGGCATTTGACCACACACTTAAAATTTTTATATTTCCGCCCAAATTTTTCCCCACTTTCAAGATATGATGTAGATCAAATAGAGCCGCATTTTGATTTGGACGGCTCGATTTAATCAACGTCATCCCTAACATTGACATTTCAATGTTAGGGATTCATTCCTGAACCTTGTGTCTGTTTTTGATTAACTTGTTTCAGCGCACTAGCTAGCTCACCTGCTTCTCTCTCTAGAGTCCACGGCAATCGCCCGAATTGAAGAAATGTTTCACCAGGGACTCCGCGATCGATGATCAATCCCAACCCGTGCAGGTAAGTGTAAATACAAGATGAACGATTAGGGGAGGTCCCATATAATCCTCTGCTGAAGTAGGCCGGAGCCATTTGCGTGGCTGACTTATACACGTGGCGTTGCCGGACATCTTATATGATTTCGAAACATGAGCTCATTATTCAAATCCTTGAAAAACTTGACACAATGTTTGTTGCTATGACCTACTTCAATCTAAACTCGTTTTGATAATCAGTTTACTGTCTAGGTGATTGTGGCGTGCAATGAATTGACACAGTGTCTATCCTGAGAATTGACCTTAAGAAAAGAAAAAGGGAAGTAAAGGAGTCTATTTCGAATGTGCTTATAGAGTTAAAATTGAATGAAAAGTTTATTTAAGGCTCCGTTTGTTTTATGAAAAATATTTTTCAGGAAAACATCTTCCCCAATTTTTTTTTTTTGGGGGGGTCAACAGAAAATATTTTTTGGTCAACAAAAAAACTTTTAAAACTAAAAAAAACGATTTCCTCATTTTGAGAAGAGAAAAATATTTTCTACACTTTTCATTTCTCCTCTCTTTCAACTATTTTTTATTTTTAAATATTTTTTGCTTTCTTTTCGTTTTTATTTCTTTTCCTTTTTTCGTCTTTTTTTTTTATTTTTTTAGTATTCCTTCTTCTCTTTTGACCTGCACGTGGTAGCCAAGTGATGCCCGGCATCGCTAGCCTCGATCGAGGCCGGACCAGCAACCGGCTAGGCCTGGCAAGGCCAAGCGAATCTGCCGATGTCGTGGCCGGCGACTAGCAAAAATTGTAATTGAAAAAAGAGAAAAACATAAATAAGAAAAAAAAAAAAAGGGGAAGGGGAAAAAAAGGAAAAAAAAGATAAATAATTAAAAATATTAAAATTTGATTTTATAAAATGGAAAAATAATAAACTATTAACTGAAGTGCATGGAGGAAAATTAAATCCAATTTTTCATATCAAGCAAGAGAAAATATTTTCCCGATCTTTTTCATATTTTAACCAAACACCATAAAATATAGTCATTTTCTTGGAAATTGACTTCTTGGAAAATATTTTCTAGAAATGACTCATTTTTTGCAAAACAAACGAAGTCTAAATCCGACCTATAATGATGATTATCAAATTCCATGGGTCTAACCTAAATCTCATGAGATCAATCAATTACCACATGGACCGTAGGCAAGTAAGTACTTTTTCGAAGCTGGGTTGGAGTTTCCGATCATCCCAACAAGATACGATAGATTATGCTATCATCAAGATAATTGCTTATATCTATAAATCTACACAGAACCCAGGTATTTCGCATTCGATACACAACTCTTAGACTTGACTAAATTATATTTGTGAATTTCTTGCAAGACGCGTCGCGGAAAATTGGCAATCATCCTAGTCATGGTACAGAAGAAGTTTACACTCTAATTGTCGAATGTGCTTATCCATTTATCGTGAGGAAAAAAGAGAAGGTGAATTAGGTAAACCCTTTTCTTTGATTTTCCAAATGTCCAATTCCGCATCACATGCGTGCCTTTCTCTCTCCTCACTTGACAGACTCCAAAAAAGGACACATGCGTCTTTTTACTCATTTGGAAATGACTGTCAGGTGACCCTAGCAATCTCACGTGAGAAAAAAACCTTCTCTCATCGTTCCAGCTCGGCTCAGCCCGTCTCGTACGTACGCACGTACGTACTCCATTTCTCTTTCTTCGCCACCCAGAAAATCTCTCTCTCTCTCTCTCTCTCTCTCTCTCTTCAGAAAAATCTCTGCGTTTCCCGGCTTAGCTCTTCGCACCCATCGCCAGGTTCTTCCTCAATCCGTCGTAAGCTCTAGTCTTTAGGTGGGATTTGCTTTTGGGTGTGTGGGTTCTTGTGTCCGTGGTGCTTTGATGGAGAAAATCTCTGGCGAGCTGACGCGGGCGGAGTTGAAGAAGGAGACCCTCTTCAAGGCGTACGAGCAAGTGCACTCGCAGGCGTCCTCGGTCCTCTCGTTTTCGCTCCAGTGGAAGGACCTGGAGGAGCGCTTCGATGGCATCCGGACGTCCCTCGAGTGCCGCGCCGAGGAGCTCGACCAGCGCGAGAGGTCGCTCGCGGAGCGAGCCGCCCGCGACGTCGCGTCACGGGAGGAGGGGCTGCGGTCGGCATGGCAGATAGTCGAGGAGTGGGAGGAGGAGGTTCGGCGAAAGAAGATGGACTTGACGTCCGTGGAGGAGCGGCTTGAAAAAAGCAAGGATGAACATAGGGAGGTGGAGTGTCAACTGGTTGTGAAGCGCGACTCCCTTAGGGAGTGTATCTCACTGATCAGGGACAAGAAGAATCAACTGAGTACTCTTAAGCAGAAGACTGAGGGATGTCACAGGGATTATGATTCCAAGAAGGTGGAGGTGGAGGTCCTGGTCCAGCGATGGCGATGGCTTGGTGAGGACGGTGGGCTGCGGTGTCCTTCACGGTGGACGTTGGACTAGCTGAACGCACGCGGTTAACTGCGGCGATCTGGCCGTGAGGATCATGGCAGAGAGGTCTTGGCTTTTGAAGACTTTTTTCTCTCGCCGGTGCTCTCGACATTCTCCCCCTGCGCCACAGAAACCATGGCAGAAGGTTCGGTGCTTCTTTCACTTTTCTCTCCACTGGTGCACTCGAGGGAAAACGCAGACCGACTTTCCTCTCGCCTTCCCGATTCTATTTACTCGATCAATGATCTCTTTTTCATTGCAGGAAATCTCGTATATCTTCCTCTCTTGGCTTTTGGAGAGAAATAGTGATGCTACCCTTTTAGCATGTGCTCGCTTACAAGTTGATGACCACCCTAAACCTTCGCAGATATGAACATTATCGTTGAGATCATGCTATGTTCGCTCTTTGCCGGCGGTTTATGTTAACCGATCGTCTTTGCTTGTTGTGCGCGATATATTTGTCATGCATCCGCACGTTTGCTGCATAGTGAAAAGATGAATCAATGGGGAAAATGGGTCAATGGTGGTCATCTCAGCCCATTTAAAATAGTTGGTTTCTTGCTTGGATCCATTCCATACGTCCTGAGATCGATCCTGACGCTATGTGCTGAGTTGCACGGTTTGTCGCATAGTTGAAGATCGATTAACATGCTTGAACTCAATTTGCCATGTGGGTTTAGAAGATTTAAAAACCCATGTTGTAACATTCACATGTTTGCTGGGTGATGCATAGTGTTTCTTGGTGGCCTGAGGGTTAACAGGCCTTGTTTTTGCACTCACGATTTCCCTGAACCTTGTCTGGTATTCCATTTCACTTATTTCAGCGCACCAACTAGAGCCTAGTATCACGGCCCGTTGAATTTTGATCCAAAATCAACCGCGATGCATCCATTGGATCGACCGACGGATCGGTCCGTAAGTCAAGTGGAATCGCGCCCGAAAGTGGCCGAGCGGACGGATGATCGATCGGCCGATCGGTCGGAACATGGTCCGGGATAGCCGCGGATCGATGCATGAACGACCCTTCATGACCGGGTGATCGACCCGCGGATCGTGCGAGGGCAACCGGTGGACGGCCGAAGGATCGATCCACGAAACGATCCAAGGACGACGCCACACGATCGGGGGATCGACCCACGGATCGTGATGAGCGAGCGACAAATCGATCCATGAACGGTGCTGCACGATCGGGAGATCGACCCGCGGATCATGCGGGCGGCGGACGGAAGACCGGGTGATTGACCCGCGGATCGTCTAGGGCGGCTAGACGGACGAGCGAAAAATTGATCCGCGAATCGATCCATGAACAATCTTTGGACGGCCCGGGCGGTCAACCGCGGATAGTGGGGGACGATCGGGGCATGAGGCGACCGAGCGATACAAGGATCACGCGGAGCGGCCGAGCGAGCGACCCTTGAATCAAGCGGCCTGGCCAAGCGATCGATCCGTGCACCATGACGGATCGACCAGCGCTCGACTAGCAACCGACCGACACCCGCCCAATGATCAACTCGGCGGCCATGCGAGAGTCGGCGAGCAAGGCCGACGTGAACCGCCCCGAGCCTCACTGACCCACGTGACCTCTAGCCGTGAGCCGGAGTGGTTGAGGCGCCCCAAAAGTCTTCTAAGTAGGTGGAGCTGGTAGAGGTGGCAATTGACATGGACGGTGACTTGAATGGGCTTCTTGTCATGAACAATGGCCCGACCGACGTGAACAGTGAAAAAAGTGTTGGTGATGGGTCTTGTGATTGACTCGAGTGACTGGTTTTGACTCGGTTTGGTTGTGAATATATGGGGGCTAAACCCCTTGTAAATCACACTCTGAAATTTGCAATAAAAAGAGCTTTTTGGCATTCTCTCTTTAATAGGTGAGAGTTGTGAGTGCGTGAGGGAGCTAAGGCACGAAAGAGGCTAACTCGGGATTGAATCTCGAGTGCCGCACGGTGTTGGGGAACGCTAGATAAATCGACCCGTGACACTAGCATACGTGCTTCTCTTTCGAGAGTCCATCAATAATCGCTCGAACTTGAAGAGACGTTCCTCCAGGGATCCCGCGATCAATGATCACTCCCAACCCCATGCATGCAAGTGTAAAATACAAGACGAACAATCCGGGAGGTCCCATGTAATCCTCCGCTGAAAGTAGGCCGGACTTAATTGTATGGCTGACTCATGCACCTTGCATTGCCCGACATCTTATATGATTTCAAAACCTAAGCTTAGAAAAATTCAAATCCTTGAAGAACTTGACACAATGTTTACTAAGTGATGGGGATGCGCAATGAATTATGTTTAAGGCCAAGCAATGCTACGACATCTATCCTCGGAATTGACCTTAAAAAAAGACAGCCAGTAAATGAGTCTATTTCAAATGTGCTTATAGCATTAGAACTCAATGAAAAGTTTTCATAAATCCGACCCATAATCAAGTCGATTGAATTTCATGGATCTCACATGATCAATCGATTATGACATGGACCCTATGCAAGTAAGTACTTTTTGAAGATGAATTGGAGTTTCGGATCATCCCTTAATTTATGTAAAGAGGAATGGAATATATAATCACTAGTTGGGTTGATGCCCTTGTGTTGGTGGATTTTTTATTTTTTTGGCGAAGTTATCCGCTTGACTGGAGATGGAGATCACTACATTGCTTGTGAGGGTAAAATTGGAATTTAGATAGTTTAATATGGGCAAAATTGGAAGGAAAACAATTCATTGGCTCAAGTTGCTTTCCTTAAAATGTCGGAAAGCTGAAGTAAGGGAGATCCGGATCCCTTACCATAAAGGTAAGGTTGACATTGAGGGATTTGGGCCGTTTATTTCAAAATTGAGCAGTCCGATTCATTCATAACATTTTTTAAAAGAAGGGAAAAATTTTTGTGGGAAATTTTAAAATTTTTAAAAAAGTGATGTGGATCAATCCGGGCCATCCATTTTTTATTTGGACAATTCGGATCTATCGTATCACTCCTAACATTACTTCCATGCTAAAATTTCGGCTCAAGGGCCAAATGCCTCATAAAAGACCATAAGCTATACACAAAAATCTCTTCTATTTTTTGAAAATAAATAATTTATCTCGCTCAAAATTATAAGTTTAGAATTTTTTTATTATTACCAACAATATAATTTATATCTAAACGTCTTCATAAAAGATAAAAATACTTTCGTCGTCGACAGGGTAAGAGAGTAACCAGAAAAAAGTAGGGTTTTTTTCACGAACAAATTATTTTAATCGAGCCGAAATCTTACGTCGTCAGCGGGGAAAGAGGGAAATATACGCGACAAGTTGCCACGTCAGACTTTTAACGACAATCTTAGACGGATAAATGACGGAAGTTAGACGTGGGTATAAAAGGACACGTGCGTCTTTTTACCCATTTAGAAACGACTGTCACGTGACCCTCGCAATCCCGCGTGAGAAAAAACGTTTTTCTTACCGTCCAAGCACACTCGCTTGTCTCGGCTCGCCCAACTCCACTCCTGTCTCGTACTCCATCAATTTCTCTTTCTTCGCCACCAAGAAAATCTCTCTCTCTCTCTCTCGCTCTCTCTCTGAAGAAGAATCTACGTTTCCCGGCTTAGCTCTTCGCACCCATCGCCAGGTTCGTCCTCAATCCCTTCGTAAACTCTAGTCTTTAGGTGGGATTTGGTTTTGGGGGTGTGGGTTCTGGTGTCGGTGGTGCTTCGATGGAGAAAATCTCGGGCGAGCTGACGCGGGCGGAGTTGCAGAAGGAGACCCTCTTCAAGGCGTACGAGAAAGTGCACTCGCAGGCGTCCTCGGTCCTCTTGTTCTCGCTCCAGTGGAAGGACCTGGAGGAGCGCTTCGATGGCATCCGGAGGTCCCTCGAGCGCCGCGCCGAGGAGCTCGACCAGCGCGAGAGGTCGCTCGCGGAGCGAGCCGCCCGCGACGTCGCGTCACGGGAGGAAGGGCTGCGGTCGGCGTGGCAGATAGTCGAGGAGTGGGAGGAGGAGGTTCGGCGAAAGAAGATGGACTTGACGTCCGTGGAGGAGCGGCTTGAGAAATGCAGGGATGAACACAGGGAGGTGGACAAGCAACTGGTTGTGAAGCGCGACACCCTTAGGGAGTATATCTCACTGATCAGGGACAAGAATAATCAGCTGAGCACTATTAAGCAGAAGACTGAGGAATGTGGCAGGGACTATGATTCGAAGAAGGTGGAGGTGGAGGTCCTGCGGCAGGAATTGGACTCGACGGAGAAGAAAGTCGGGGAGGTGCGGAGTTTGCTCAAGGAAAATGCTCGGGAACTTCATGTGAAAGCGATGGAATTGGGTTCGGCGAAGCGCTCTCTCGAGGAGTGCTCTAGGGCGGTTGAATCTAAAGAGAGTCAACTCAATTCCATTAATATATTGATTGAGAAGCACAAAGAGGAGCTCGAATTGAAAAAAACAGAGCTCAAGGAAATCAATATGTTGATGAATGAGAGGTTGACGGAACTTGCTTTGAAAGATAGGGAATTGGGTTCTATAGAATCATCTATTGGAAAGCAATCCGAAGAGCTTAAATCCAAGGAAGGTGAACTGGGAAATATGACGAAGTGGGTGAAGCAGTGCAAAGAGGAGACCGAGTCGAAGAAGGAAGATCTTGCTTCGGTCCAGGCAAAATTAGAAGAGGTTGCCAGATCTGTTGAGTTGAAAAGTAGGGAATTCAATACTGTCCAAGCATCTATCAAGGACCGCAATCTTGAACTTGCGTCAAAAAAGAGCCAGCTAGACTCGATCGAAGTTAATATTGCCCAACGTGCGGAGCAACTCCTATTGAAAGAGCAAGAGTATGCTTCCATTCAAACCTCAAATCTTGAATGCGCCAAGGTCCTTGAGTCCAAAAAGAAGCAATGTGATTCGATGCAAAAGTCCATCATAGAATGCTCTCAGGAGATTGAATTTAAAGCAAGGCAGTTGGATTCCGTCCAGTATAGAAGCAGAGAATGCTCCATAGATCTTGAACGTAAGGAAAAGCACCTTTATATGCTTAATGTGTCAATTGAAGAACGCTCTCAGATATTGGAAATGCAAAAGAAAGAATGTAATGTGCAATGTATGGAGCTAGAATTGAGGCGGCAACAGCTTGATTCCATTGAAAAGTCACTTGAGAAGTGCTCTAGGGAAATGGAATTGAGAGAGAGGATTAGAGTTGATTTTGGGGTACTGGCTCAAATTTCTAGAGATCATTTTGATGGGAAGAATCTGTAAATCCATCCTTTGGAGGTCTTGGGTTTTCTGAAGCTTTTAGAGGCATATAAGCTAGCTTCTGCCTTCGACGCAAATGAAATTCACGAACTTGCCAATTCCCTGTCACAGTTTCAAATAGCACAGGGATGGCAACTGGTCCCTGGTTCTTCGGCAGTGCGACCTGCTAAGCGGAGATGCAGCCAGCCCTGAAATTCTGAACCTGGTTGCCAGTTTGTTTATCATATTATGCCTGGTTTTTGCAATTTTGTTCATGCCGGTTTAATGTTTGTCTCTTTATTCAAATAAAGTTTTGAAACATGGTGATGGCTTTGTATGTTGACTTGTGATAAATGTGGTAATCCCATGTTTTTTCCTCATACACATCGCATATACCACACCAATTATTGATTCAATGCAATGAAAATTCTAGGGAATGCTAATGACTGTTTTCTGCTACAAGTTCAACTTTTCACTAAATTTTAAGTGTCTGATCTGCAACTTAATATAATTTTTTTTTTAAATATTATAGTTGAATTTCACCATTATAATCATTCACCCTTTTGACTAAATAGCATGAGAAAAGATATATTTATATGCATACTTGATATGTTGCTAGGTAACTTATGTCTAATTTGATCGAAATAAGCTTGTTTTGTGAATATATTCCAAAGTTGACCAAATGGATCCAGTGAGGTGCCTCTTTAACCCCTTCTATTTGTTCAGACATTGCTCAGGTTCATATTATTTTGGCATCACATTATGTGTATTACATTTTTCAAGGTTCCATCCAGTAGGTGAAGCTCTATAGTTGGAGCTCACAACCATTTCTTCAAAGATGTTTAACTGGAAAGATGAAACTTTTGGGCTTGCTTTGATGACGCTTGCTGTGCGTTTGAGAATCGAGATCAATTATTTCCTCTCTTTCGATGTTGGACTTTTCGTAGTCTTACGATTTTCATCTGGCGGTCATTCGAAGTCCTCGTGGCAAACCACATTTTGTGCTGTCATCTTGATAAAGGCAGTTTGGATTCTTAATTGTCGACTTGTGTCTAATAGCTTCTTTGGTATCTATTCAACATTGGCAAATAAGGACTGAGGAACTAGAAAATTTTTCTGTGCACAATGCAAGATGATTCTTCTGTCTTGAATCCACCACTACCTACTGTATCAGCTAGAAAAGATTTGCACCGTTTTCAAACCGAGCTTTTGAATGAGAATGCTATGATACGTAAAGAAATCTCCCATACACTGCAAAACTCATCTGACCCTGCAGAACTTGTTCTGGATGTTTTTGTGGGGTCTTATGCTCGATACTCAAAACAGTAAGGATATGAATTTGGAGACAGACGTTTTGAGGAGTCAAATTGTGCTGTTAGTGCAGCTGGTGAGAAGTTCGCCCATAATAACACATGAGGTGAAAGAAGGAGCAATGAAGCTGGCCAGAGAATGGAAAGCGAAACTGTCAGATAAACCCGAGAGCGGTTCGGAGGTTTTGGCATTTCAGCATTTCTTGGCCGCATAGAATTTGATTTCTTTGTCAGATGACAGTGAGATTCTAAAACTAGCAGAAATTGTTTCACTGAGCAATGATGCTCCACTATTTGAACAGAGCCATCGTCTTGTCAATGAGCTTATAGGTAAATTTTCAGTAGTGTCAAGTTTTCTTCTGTTCCCGATTCTCTAAATTGTAACTTTTTCTTTTTGTCCTTTGAAGAGAAATAGTAATGCTACGTTTTTTGCATGTGCTTGCTTACAAGACGATGACAACCCAAAACCTTCGCAGATGTGAACCTTTTCATTGAGATGATATTATGTAGCTTGCAGATCAGACACTTAAAATTTAGTGAAAAGATGGATCATAGGGAAAAATGGGTCAATGGTGGACAACTCAACCCATCTAAAATAGTTGGTTTGTTAATTGGATCAATATGGCCTGAAATCGAACTTGATGCTATGTGGTAAGTTCTCTAAGACGTTTGAACTGAATTTGCCATGTGGATTTGGAATATTAGTTTGGTGAGAAAAGGCTTTAATGTAGAGAGACATTGCTCCGTAGAAAGTTTACATGTATTGTCATCTCGATATTTTGCTTGTGCCTGGATATATAAGATGTAGTTCAAATCATCCTGGAAGTGGGACATTCTATTTCAGATAGCCAAACAGCATTTTCACTGTTTTCCTTTGTGATGCTATACACTGTATACAGCATTGGATAGGAGAATGGTACTTTGAACCCCATTGACAGGATCCAATCTTCACTTTTAAGTCAAATCTGTTTGCTCTTGGCATGTTCTGATGTTATATTGTCGATATTCCTCTTTGTCAAGGTGGGTTGCTCTCTTAAGCGCTGAGAACTTCGAGATCCCTGAGCCTGTAGAAAATCATGCGGGAACATTCATATGTTTGCTGGGTGATGCATAGTGTTTCTTGTTGGCCTGTGGGTAGCAGGTCTTGTTTTGCATCTTACAATCCCCTGAACCTTGTGTGGTTTTTCGATTAACTTATTTCAGCACACCAGCTAGCGTACCTGCTTCTCTCTCCAGAGTCCATCAGCAACCGCCTAGATTGAAGAGACGTTCCGCTAGAGACCCCGCAATCGATGTGCAATCCCAATCCCGTGCAAACCTCCTCGAAGTATTCACAAGAGGCCAGAGTTCGGGGCGACTCAACACCGGCATCCAAACAACTCTTAGATTCCAAACCGAGCTTACTGTTGGAATCGTGAAGAACTACACAATGTTCAGTGCACCACTTCGATCTAAACACACTTTATATCAAGCAACGACTGTCTATTCCCGTGCACTATGGTTTACCGCAGTAAATATGTGCGAGTCTACTACGCCAGCATCCTATCCCAGAATTTACCAAAACAAAACAACAATGAGCCTGTTCGATGCGCTTATAGCGTTAGGATGCAAACAAGTTTATCTAAACCGACCCACTGTCAAAAACGAACCCGGATCCCACAAACCCCATGCGATCGATCCGTTATCGTGTGCCCAAGCAAGTAATTACTTGCGAAGCGGTGAGTTTGGATCGTTATAATATTATGTAGTGGAAGGAATATATTCTGATGGCAACATATAACCCAAAAAAAAATTGTCGAAACACCTCTATTAGAACAGTACACCAGTCATCCCCACCATAAGTAAGGTCTGAGAGAGGTACGACGAAGGATACTCGACACCAATCCCCAGAAGAAAACAATAATAACAGTATACGAAGCACATAAATTTCAAATGTTTAATATTTTTTATTAAAAAAGCAATACGCAAGAAGATCTAAAACGCTGAAGTTGGAGGTAAAAATATCACCTAACAGGACTCTGTTCGATTCGCAAAAAATGAATTATTTAAAAACTATTTAACCTAAAAATAATCGCTTTTTTTTTTTTTTAAAAAAAAAAAAAAAAATTTTTTTTTTTCATCGTTCTCGAAAATGTTTAGGCATAACTTGTTGTCGATGATGAAAACATATCGTATTAACTAATTATTTATTAAGCTACACGATCTACCATTTTAAGAAAAATGATTTTCAAATCATTCACCTTTCACGAGATAAACGGGACCTACCACTCTCCAAAATTGAGCTCGTGATTTCGAAGGGAGCCACGTCTTACAAAGAGGAAGATGGGGGATAACACGCGAACGGCATTCATGATATCAGGGTTGAATTCCTCTCGACTCGCTCCGGTGTAGCGGCATACTGAATCCGTGCTCTTCCCATCTAGCTATCTTCCTTGTGAAAGAGTAGTATGCTTTGGAAGGGTGTTAACACTAGATGTACTCTCGTAATGGCAACATGGAGCACGAGATATTTGATGCTGCCCCCCAAAATATTGCTCTGATTTGGAGGAGGATATTTGGGGCATAGAAGATTTATAGTAAAAATTACCAAATCAATGGGTATCGATTCAGCCATGAACATCTCAATTTTGTCGATGAAATCTTAAACCTTTTTACAAAGTCTTAATGTAATCGGTTTTAGCCTGAAAATGCTGACGTGGAGGTTCAACTGTTACTTGCCATCCTTTGTGGCACGATCGGGACAGTCGGTGTCTAAAGTGAACAAGTCTACCAACACACACACACACAAAAAAAAACTACGTCGTTTTGAGTAATTTCATGAAAAAAACGGAGAAGCCATAATCTGCATACCCCAAAGCATTAAATCGATCCACTCATGAACGTCTATTATGTTCCTTAAACTGCTGATTGCCAGTTCAATATCCATATCCCATGTCTATTATGATGATTAAAATGGCTGCCAACCGAACAAAAAGTTTAAACCCAACATTTATCCGTTTCAACTTCCATTGCAAACCCAGGAGTTGTTAGATGTTGATAACAGTGCTCAGTCTTTAGCCGTCGTGCTCAAGGTATTAGTGCGTCCTCTTAACAACGCTAGTAGGCGTCTCGGCATCGGTAAGTAGTCAAAACGGGGGCGTTAGGCAATGAATATTCGTCGGGTGCTCGATTCGACGGTCGAAAGAACAAGTTATGATAAGGTCCGTGTTCTTCTCTTCCATTTCGGAATTGGCGGCAGCCAGCTAGGGAGGGGGCATTGTCTGTGTATTCTAGGAAGAGAATAAAGGTAGCTTGGCACTTCGCTTGCTTTATTTTGACACAAAGGAAAGGTGACTCGAGGGATATTGCTTGTCGCCAAATTATCGAGTTGATTTAGGTCAGATGGGATTAGTTACTGGCCATAATGGCTGGAAACTGTTGGTCTTGTCCTAGATCGACAAATTTTTACTTCTCAAAGAGGCCCAATCAGAGACGACAACCCTGAACGTATTTTGACCAGATTCGTTTGGCTAAGGAAAGTGTGTGCTTCGGAGACAATGATAATATTTCATAGGAGGGCCCTCGGGGTTGAGGATCATGTGCTGTGTGCTCCGTTCTCGATTCTGCGAGCCACATGCTATTGGGAGTTCTGAGTTTGGTTGTTGCAATCTGGTTGGACTAGTATAAAAAAAAAATCCACATTCGAGGTACCTTTCCTTTTCTTCGTCCGAGAATTAGGAAGTTTATTTCACCCGAATGTATCTTGTCCTTGATATCTTACTTTACTTATTTTTAGCAGGTGAAGTAACAAAGTGTTTTTATTTTTATTTTTTTAAATGTCTAAAAGACTTGAAAAATTGTCCAAAAATCATAAGCCCAATGCACTTTTATCAATTCTATCTTAAATTATTTAATTTTGCCAATCGAGTCCCATACGTTTTCACATTTCTAATCGAGTCCGCCCGGTCAATTTTACTTGAGAATCGCGTGACTCTAGAGGAAGAAGGAAGACAACAAAAAAAAAAAAAGAAAATGCACAAAATAAATATTAACAAATTATCAAAAACTTTCACGCCGATTTATGTCCAAAATTTGCCGAATTGGATTCAATTAGAAAACCGGAAAGAATTTAAAATTAAAAGATTTAAAATTATAATATAAAAATGCATAGATTTATGATTTTTGGATTAATTTTTCTAAGAGACGCACAAACGATGGTTCCGAAGAACTCATTACATGATTGTTACACTACTGGGACAATTGCAGTGAATGGGATGCGAGGTGAAGTGACGAGGGATGACATCGACGTTTTGACATTCTTAGCGACGAGCGCTTCTCGGATTTCTTCTCCTTCCCCCTGCTTTCGACAATTACAGCTGTCAACTTAGAACCGCAAGTTTCTCCGGTCAAAGTGCCAGATCGCACAGAATCCCTTCGGCAAAAAATCTCTTCACAATGACCCCCAAGTCAACGAAATTCCTTCAAATCTAAGTAATTTATATCTACCCATTCTAGCATTGACGCGCATGCGAGATGCGCGTACAAAAACAAGCACGCTCAATTTGTGCATCAACAGAAGACCGATACCTATATTTGAGATAACTATTTTTGAATTCATGAAAAGACACTCATTTATTGCGCATTAAAGAGATTATGTACGAAATTTATCTAAACTTTAGCACATAATCGAATAAGAAACTTCAGTTTAATGCTATCGGTAAAAACTATGAAAGCTGTTCATTAAATTTATGTCGCAAATTTTTACAAATATAAAATTATAAAAAATAAATTTTTTAAATTGGAATAAATATAGAAGCATATTAGTAATTATTCGATTGAATACGTTCAAGAACTTCATTCGAATAAATACATAATAGGTTAATGGTCAATTTGAGTCGTATTATTTATGTCTCGGACTCAAGTCAATCATTTAACAAACCTAATTCTCACGATAATACATTAAAAAAAAACAAAACAAAGCAGTGTGAGGAGCCTCTTCATGAGGAATTAAAACGCCATCTTACCCTTCACTTCGAGTTTCTTCCGACAATGGCCCTAGGCTCCTAGCACGTACAACCCGCCGTTTGTGGCAGTGTCGTTCACCTCCCCGCCGATCACTCTTACCGGATTCTCTCTCTCTCTCTCTCTCTCTCCTCTCTCTCTCTCTCTCTCCGTGCTTTTTGTTAGCGCTGAATTCCCTCGAGGAAGTTTCGCTCTTCGGATTTCTCGTGTCATGATCAGGCATCCTGCGCTGGCCCAAATGAGCCAGACCCGTCGCGACTGGTTAGATTATAGGCCTAATTTCGAGAAGCAAGAACGCTGTGATCAGGAGGCTTTCTCTTAAAAACGTTTGCCCCCAACTTCGAGCTGTAATTGAATCCACTAAGACTAATGCGTTGCCGATTTATAATATCATTGTAACGGGCTAGCTCATATTGCTCAAAGACTCTAAAGGGAAAAATTACCAAAAAAAATCCTGAACTTATTTCGTTTGTGCCAATTTAGTCATAAACCCCCTTTTTTATCAATTCAGTCCCGAACCGTTTGTATTTGTGGCAATTCAGTCTATCCAACCAATTTTTTTTTTAAACAAAAAATTGCCGACATGACATTACCGGCGCCGACGTGGCAATTTTACTAAAAACATTCTTGAATATTTTTAAAAAGTTTTCTTTTCTTTTTCTTTGTTTTCTCTTTCTATTTTTTTTTTCTGGCCTTTCTTCATCCTCCATCCAATCACCGACCGGCCAAAGGAGGGGGCCAGCGAGGTTGACCTCGCAGACCTCTCGCTGGCGAGCTTCACCAGAGGCCGGCTTGGCTGACCGCCGACCTACCGGAGTAAGAAGAAAGGCAAAAAAAAAAAAAAAATACATAAATAAATAAATAAGTACTCGAGAAATATTATCTCTCTCGACTTTAAAATTCCTAGTCTTCACAAGGGGTCTTTACTTGTACAAATCACCTAATTATTTCATTCCTTATATACGGAATTTAAAGCATAGTCAGAGAGAGTTCATGTCAGCCAAACCCCTTCTTAACATGCCAGAATATACGTAACATTGATGAGTCAGAGTCTTACTTGCACCGAGTTATTATTCTTATGTACTTTCGGCTCGTCTGTAATCTAGATTAGGAAATTTATCACGTTTAGTACCTTTTGAAACATCTATCTTTAGGGTTGACGTGGAAAATAAAAGTAAGTAGAGGAGTCTATTTGAGATACCGTTATTAAAATCCGACCCATAGTCACGACTAGCGGCCGCATAGATCTCACAAAAACTCTTTGTGGTCAATCTTTCATTAGTAGATGATGATTGATTCCGGATCCGGTATGATCCAGTCCCACCCAAAAATAAAAAATCGGACCAATCCAACTCTCAAGTGGTCCAATAAAATCGGTAGATTATTAGTAGGGATAAGCAACACCAACTTTAATTTTAATGTGCTGGTTTAAATCAGGCTTATATTTAAGAAATAAAAAAAAATAACTGGTGAATTATTAAGTTTACATTTGAGAAAAAAAAACATATAAAAAATGATTGATTGGGACCAAATCGCTCGTATGGAACCGCGAGTCGAACCGACGTCCCTGCAACCGGATCAAATTGGCCGGTTCGATCCGGGTATTCCGGATTCGAATGGTACTGTCAAGGAGATCATTGCCGTATCCCCTACAGAAGCTTTAAATGCCTGTCGTTTTAATTGACCGGAGAACAAAGAGATCAATTTTCCAGAAACGGAAGCCCGAAGCTGACCCCACCTCTGCAAGAGTCAGCCAAAGGTTCACTTCCATTCACGTACAGCAAAAAGGAAGCTGCTCCTCTCGCCTGCAAGATGACAACCTGCAAATTCTACTTAGGCATTTTCCCGCTTTACTTACCAAAATTTGAACAATTATTCAAAATTTGATTCGTAAAACATGTGCAAAACGTTCATTTATTATGGAAGTTTCAATTGCTTAAAAATTAAAGAAGATCAAATTACATGCGCCACAAGATCGGCAAGGCCAAAAAATTGAAAAGACTAAACGTCACCCAAGTTGAACGATTTAAATTAAAAATTGGCGATCGCAAATTATATTGGTGAATTTCTTGTAAGATTCCAACTCATCGTGACTCATAGGATCACAAGTAATGGATTATATAGGCCCCACTAAGGATGATCGATTTTCGATCCGATCCGATGCCATCCCGAAATCGCGAACCGCATTGGAGGGATTGATTCCCAATTTCGAGAACCGGAGGCCGGACTAGAGGTGCCTGGAACCGAACTAGATTAGATCGATTGGTTCGGATCTCGAGCGGTCTAGTGAAACCGATGTTTGAAACACATATTAACATTTTAAATTTGTAGAAGTACCACTACTATTAAGAGTTTTTTTTTTTTAACCGAGGATCCGCGAGTTTGTTTGCGCAACGGCTTGCGCTGCGTCGATCTTCGGGAGGAACTAGCACAGTGGCCCACCACCATGGCCCCCCCCACTTAAGTCACAAAGTTGAGTTGGGAGTTTCAAACCAGCCGACTGACGAGAAATAACACGCTCTCAACCAACTCGGCCATGTGTGGGTGGATCACTAATATTAAGAGTTCATATGGTTTCTTTTCAAAAAAAAATTAAGAACGCAAATTCAAAAGTTAAAAAAAAAAAGGTTGGTCTGGTTTGGGTGGTTCAAGTGGGCAATTCTACCTAGGGAATTGGAAATCAGAACGTTAATTGCCGAATTCAATTTTAGGAAATAGGGAATTGGCCAATCTGATCGATTCGTTTTGCTAACTCTTAGGCCCCACTGGATTCTCATCGCCAATAGTCAGGAGTTATCCTATTCATGGTAAAACAAGTTTATACTTCAATTAGAATTTCCTAAACTATTGAATATGCTACTCCATCACTTACGAAAGAAACAAGAAGATAAACAAGGAAAACCCCTAGCCCCTTTGACCGACCGACCGACCACCCGAAGTTTGCTTCAATAAAAAAAAAAAGTAACAAAAAATACGACCTTATTTTAGAAACACATAATTTTCAATGCAATGGTACTGACTCGAAGAATTTCTGTTGGGATTTTGTTATACAATCCCTTATAAAGTGAATGAGAAATGAAGGATGGATGGTCCCACATAGGAAAAAGAGTAGATGGTGGATGAGTTTAAATTTTGGAACTTCACAAATGGATTTGGGCCCAAGGACACCGCACTTTTATGAACGGGAGAGGACCTACACAAAGCTAGGTCGGCCTACAAGCCGCCACCACTGCGGTTCGGTTCGGGCCGTGGTCCGCGCGCGTTTATTTATTTTTTACACTTTTTACACCATCATTTTTTATTTCAATTTTTGAAGGGACACGATTTGAATAGATATGTCCGTAAATAAATTTCTGGACATTCTTTTTCGTCCGAACGGATACGTCCGCTCGGTATTGACCGATTTCCGGATATTCTTTTTCGTCCGAACGGATACGTCTCGCTTCGGTATTGACCGAACCAGGTTCGATCGTCGATACAAACCGTTTTTCGGTTCGCATTCCTTCATCTACGTAAATATTTTGCTTCGCGACTCTTCACATCATTGCTTATAAATGCAAATATTCATCCTCGTTAGTTGTGCGAATTTTCCCCGCAAAATTGTGTTCGAAGGAGTCCTTTGAAGGCGTACCACTTCAGAGGAACGCTATCCGTTCTATCCCTGGGAGACTTTTGTCCAACGTCTTCGGTACTCATTAAGGTGATAAATTCGTCTTAAGGACACAACGTAACTTCGTTGGGCTCGGATCAACATTCTAATTATTCATTTCCAGTGGATCAAGGTTAGTCGTTCTATCGTAATTATTTTTATACGAACATAGGCGATCACAATTTCATGGAAAAGAAATTAGCGTTTGGAAAACACATTATAAAGTACTATAGAAAACGGAGGAACTTGCATTTGGAAAGCTCAAGTGGGCGGCAGAGTAATAGGACTGGTCCCGACATCGAGCGATCAGGTGGTGATCCCTGAGGTTCGGGCGACCTCGAGCAAGACGGCCACAAGTGGCGCAAAACTAGGGCCGCACGACGAGGCAACGTGACACAAGCGAAATCTAGCTCACGATCAGCCCTCGTGTCGATGCAGGTTTCGAGACCCAAACGACGCAAGAGCAAGTGGGATCTAGCTCGCATGTGTGCCCTTGCATCAACACCGGCCTCGAGAACCTGCTGAGATTGGCCAGCCTGAGGCAACAGGATGCCGGGGTCATCGAACCATCCGTAATGCAGCTCAGGCAAGCTGAGCTCGCTCGATCCTTTGGATCGGTGGTCTCGTTTCCCGTTTCGTTACGCCTAGGAACCAAAACTTGGGCCTCCAAAAGAGTGCCTGGCATTACATCGAACGTACCACTACACGACAAAAGGGGACAAGGTTTCATTTCATCCATTCAGCGTGAGCAGATTTTCACTCACGTCGAACACAGCAAAACTGAACATTGAAAACCGACCGGTCCACCCACCTACTCATTGCCGACGGCGACAGGGCCTATCCATTCCCCGTTTGCCTTTTCTCTCTCCTCACGTGACAGCCTAACGCACGTGACCGGAAAAACTGGGGTGCACCAGCCGTCGCACGCACTTCCCTCTCCTCGCGGGACAGCGCACGAGAGAAAAAGGCCACGCCTTTGCCCATCCGGAAATGACCGTCGCGTGACCCCAGCAACCCCACACCTGAAAAGTGAAAACCAACACCCCCGCCATATCTGCACAGTATTACGGACGGCCCCGCTTTTTCTCAGTCATCCGAACTCGCTCGACTCGGCCCGCTCGACTCAACTCAGCCCGTTTCTCTCTCTCTCTCTCTCTGTGTTCCCTCCCATTTCTATTTCTTCGCCGGTCGAAGAGAAAGAGAAGAACTCTCCCTTCGCAGGATCTGGATTTCCTCAATGCCGGCTTAGCTCTTCCAACCCATCGCCAGGTTCGTCCTCAATCCTCGTCGTGCGGCTTTTACGTTGCTCTCCTTCGTAAACTCTATCTAGTTTGTAGGTGGGTCCTTTTTTACTTTTTCTTTTTCTTTTTGGCCTCTCGGCTGTGGTTTTCTGGGATTGGTTTGGTACTCCGATGGAGAAAATATCCGGCGTCCTGAAGGAGGCGAAGTTGAAGAAGCATACCCTCTTCAAGGCGTACGAGCGACTTCAGTCGGAGACGACGTCAATTCTCTCCTTCACGCTCCCGTGGAAGGACCTGGAGGAGCACTTGGATGGCGTCCGGAGATCGCTCGAGCGCCGCTCCGAGGAGCTCGACGAGGGCGAGAGGTCGCTCGCGGAGCGGGAGGAGGGGCTGCGTTCGGCGGTCGAGGAGTGCGAGGAGGAGGTCCGGAGGAAGAAGATGGACCTGAGGTCGGTGGAGGAGCGGCTTGAGAAATGCAGGGGTGAACATAGGGAGGAGGAGAGTCAACTGGTTACGAAGCGCGATGCCCTTAGGGAGTGTATCTTGCTGATCAGGGACCAGAAGAATCAGCTGAGCAATCTGAAGCAGAATACTGAGGAATGTCGCAGGGATTACCATTCGAAGAAGGAGGAGGTGGAGGTCCTAGGACAGGAATTGGACTCGAAGGAGAGGAAAGTCCAGGGGGTGCAGACTTTGCTCGATGAAAATGCTCGGGAACTCGAAGTGAAAGTGGAGGAGCTGGGTTCAGTGACGCGAGCTCTCGACGAGTGCTCTAGGATGGTTAAAGCAACAAGTGAGGAATTGACCAAGGTGCAGAGTCTGCTCGACCACAATCTCAAGGCGCATGATGCTAGTCAGAAGAGTCTGCGCATTCTGGAGCACACAATCGAAGAGCACGATAAGGAAGTCACAGTGAAAGCCGGAAAGCTGCAGTCTCTCGAGGATAAGATGAATGGCTGTCAAGTTGAACTAAAAATGAAGGAGGAGGAGCTCAAGAGAATTCATAAATCCATCGACGAGCATTCCAAGGAGCTTGAATCTAAAGAGAGTGAACTCCTTTCTGTGGATATTTTGATCGAGGAGCACAAAGAGGAGCTCAAATCCAAAAAAGAGGAGTTTGAGGAAATCAACAAGTTGATCAATGAGCGGTCGGCGGCCATTGCTTTGAAAGATAAGGAATTGGGGTCCATTCAAACGTCTATTGGAAAGCTTTCCAAGGAGCTTAAACCTAAGGAAAGCGAAATGGAAAGTATGGTGAAGTGGGTGAAGCAGTGTAATGTGGAAGCCAAGTCCAAGAAGGAAGATCCTGCTTCAGTCCAGGCAAAATTAGAAGAGGTTGCCAAGTCACTTGAGTTGAAAAGTAGGGGGATTCAATGCTGTCCAAGCATCCATCAATTGTAATGGTAATGACGCTTTTCTGCTTTAGGTTCAACTTTTCACCAAATCAAATTTCAAATCATTGACTGGACACTTGTTTATGTTATATGTAATAAGCTTAAAATTCCGACCTGTTTATTTAATTAAATTTCATTTTGTATTTAAAGTTGAATTTTACGTTTAAAATCATTTACCCTTTTGATTATGGAGCACATATGAGTATGTATCCGCCAACGTGCTAGGTAAAACTGTTTTACTCATGTCTAATTTGATCAAAGTAAGCTTGTCTTTGGAATATATTCCGAAGTTGGCTAAATGGATCCATTAAGGTTCCTCTCCAACCCCTTCTTTTCTAAGCTATTTATATAGGTTCAGACATACTGCTCAGGTTCATGTTGTGCATTTGAGACTTGAGTAATTACATCTTCTCTCTCGAAGTTGGACATTCCTTAGTCTTTACATTTTCATTTTTTGGTCATTCCAAAGTCCTCATGGTAAACCACGTTAGGTGCTGTCATCTTGATAAAGTCAGTTTGGATTCGTAACTGTTGACTTGTGTTTGATAGGTTCTTTGGGATCTACTCGACAGTGGCAAATAAAGACCGAGGAGCCAGAAAATTTTGCTGTGCACAATGCAGATGATTCTTCAGTCGAATATCGACCACCACCAACTATCTTAGCTAGAAATGATTTGCAGCTTTTCCAAATTGAGCTTTCGAATGAGAATGCTATGCTATGCAAAGAAATCTTACATACGCTGCAAAATTCATCTGACCCTGCAAAGCTTGTTCTGGATGTTATTGCTGGGTCTTGTACTCAATACTCAAACAGTAGGGATATGAATTTGCAGACAGACGTTAGGAGGAGTCATATTGTTCTGTTAGAGCAGCTCGTGAATATTTCGCCTTCAATAACACGTGAGGTTAAAGAAAGAGCACTGAAGCTGGCAACAGAATGGAACGCGAAACTGTCTGATAGACCCAGGAGCGCTTTGGAGGTTTTGGCATTTCAGCAGTTCTTGGTTGCATACGATTTGCTTTCTTTGTCCAATGACGCTCCTCTGTTTGGCCAGATCGTTGGTCTTGTCAATGAGATTACAGGTAACTCTTCTCTAGTATCCGTTTTCTGTCTCTGACTCTCTAAGGTGTAACTGTTCCCTTTTTGCTTGTGCATGGCGATATAAGATGTAGATCAAATCATCCTGGAAGTGGGACATTCTCTTTCGGATAGCCAAACAGCAGTTTTATCTTATTTGGTTGCAGTGCTATTGTTGCATTGGGTTTTGAACCCCACTGATAGGACCCAATCTTCACTTTGAGTCTAGCTGTTTGCTCTTAGCATGTTCTGATGTTATATTGTAGATCGACCTCTTTTTCCATGGTGGATTGCTCTCTTGAGCATTGTGATTCTAGATCATTGAGCATGTAGAAATCATCTTTAAAGTACACTGACACTACTATTTTGGCATGCGGAGTGAATGCTGCAGGTGCATCTCCAGCTTCTACAATGTATACGCCGACTTTCCAACATCAGAAAGTTTTCCCTACTCAGGGTGCATCTAAACTTGAAGTGGGACACAAAGGTACTTCTAACCCTGAGAATGATAGGCCTGATGTCTTCAGGAAGACTCAAGTTCGACCTGAAAAGGTAAATAAGAAGAGAAACAGAAGACAAGTGGTGGAATCTAGTGAAAGTTATGACAGTGGAAGCAGCAGTGAGTCTGATGAAGATTCAGTTATCCGTGCATATGGTAACTTTCAGGGGAGCCAGAACGTTGGTCTCCCGCGCAAGCAGTCCGTATGGAGATCGACTCGGCAAAAACAGCAGGTTTCTTATAGAGAGAATTTAAGTGATGATGAAGACACCGACCCTGCGAAAAGTTCTAAAGGGGGCAGCCCATCTTCTTCTACTGAAGAGGAATTCGACTTGGACGGAAAAGATGGCTTGGCTTAGCTACTAACTTGAATGAAGATAAGAAAGGGGGAAAACGCACAGAAAATGGGTGTTCGGGAGGTAGCCCAGCAAATGATGCCTACTGTTTCTTGATGGCCTGGGGGTAATCAGGCCTTGTTTTACAATCACTATCCCCTGAACCTTGTCTGGTTTTGAATGAACTTATTTCAGCTTCAGCTAGCATACCTGCTTCTCTCTCCAGAGTCCATCAGCAACCTCCCACGGCGCCCAGAGAGAACAAATGATCGGCTAGTGACAAAGCAATCAATGTGCAATCCCAATCCTATGCATGTAAGTGTAAATTTCAGGATGTTTAACAGGGCAGTTCTTGTTTTCCCAGGATAATGTACAGTGGATAGGTTTCCTAACATACGTGTTGTCCCATGCTTGGCAAGCAAGTTAGTCCTTTTTGTATGCCAGACACTTTTAGGAAGCTCTCAGTGAACATCGATAGAAGTGTGCAGAGTACTTTGAACAGTAGAATTAACTTAAGAGGCAGGAGTCGGCCTTACTCCTGCAAATCAGAGAGTCTGAATATTGGATTTGCTTACCCTATGTTAATCTAACGCTCTTTCAATATATTTTCTTTGCATGAAAAGGTTTATGTTCGATCTGCATCAATTCTATTTTTCTAAAATTCCTCTAACATGTGAAAAAAGTGTTCGCACGGTTGTGCTCAAGCGGTTAAAATAATCGACTAAGCCAATATTAAAGTAATAATGAAGCAAAGTCAAGTAAAGTAAATAAAGATGTGAAAAAATAACGAACATGAGCCGTATAGTGCAAAGTATCAATAACACCTAATGAGTAAAATTAAACGTGTAAGATGCATGAAAGACATGGCGTAAGTTCTAAGGCAGATGATAAGAATACTAAACTATATTAGATAGAATTAGATCAATAATAATTAATCAACCTAAATTTAAAAATTTTTATTTTCTGAGACAAACCAAGGTAATTGTCGAATAATGAAAACTAGAGACAGATGAAATTACCCAAATGTCATTCAACTATTGAATTGGCAAAATGTTAGGGGATCTATTTAACAAAATTTCAAGAACTTGACTCCTATGAACACGCTTTATCAAGCAATTTATCACCGAAATGATGGGGCCTCGAGCTGTGCGCTATGATTTGACAAATGTGACAAAATGTGTGAATGTCTAAGCTACGCCAAAGTATCTATCTTCAAAATTGACGTGCAAAAGAAACGTAAGTAAATGAATCTATTTCAAGTATGTTAATAACATTAGAATTCGATGAACGTAGTCATGACTATTGGTACAGTGGACCTCACAGAAAACCCATGCAATCGATCCTTCATTACATGGACCCGATAGCAAGCAAGCACTCTTCGAAGCTTGGTTGGAGTCAGATCATCTCGTAATATTAGGGAAAAAATTCAAATAAGAGTCCAAAGTATTCTTATTTTCTCAAATAAGAAACTAAGTATATTTTATTTCAAATAAGAAAAATTAATGATAAAACCTCAAAAAAAAGAACCTCGCTTAAAGGGTATTTTCACATTTTCTCATTTTCACATTTTTGACTTTTTTCTTTATTTTTTCCTTTTTTAAAAATTAAAAAAATTAAAGAATTTGAAAAAAAAAAGTAACAAACACATGCCTCCCGCCCCATCGCCGAGTGAGGCATCGGCAAAGGCCCGTGGGGTCGTTGGCACCCTGCCCCTCACCCGGGTCCTAGCGAGAGTCGCCATCCCTCACCTAGATCAAGAAGAGGGCCCGACCGTCTCCCGGTTCCGGCGAGGGCCTGCCCACCCTCACCTCGATCGGCGGGGTCACCGGCGCCCGCAAACCCACTGGCCTTCCCCGAAGCCCCACTCGGCGGTGGGGCGGCGCACAAGTGGGAGGGGCGGCAGCCCTCCCGCCTGTACATGTGTGTATATATATAATTCTTTAAAAAAAATAGAATAAGGAAAAGACAAAGAAAAAAAAAAGGAAAAAAATTTAAGAAAAAGTGAAATGACAAAAAGGCCATCGAGATCGGGTCTTTTTTTTTAAGATTTCATTATCACTTCATGCTCTTATTTTAAAAAAAGATGTCACTTTAAGTCTTTATTTGAAATAATGTTCATTTTGAATACTTATTTAAAAAAATAAAGGTATTTCAAGCCCTTATTTTGAGTTTTTCCATAATATTATGTAAGAGGAAGGTAATATATTCTCTATCTGCAAAATGACAACCTTAATTCAGAACAATTAAATCCCAGTTCTTTTTGTTTTGGGGGCTCGTTGGGGGTTTCAGAAAGTCCCAGTTCATCGCCACCATATGGGAAAAGGTCTGTAAAGAAGGTACTGACAAAGAGATCATTGCAGTATCCTCCTCTCCATCGATCATGTTCCTATTCCAAGTGAAAAATCCCATGTGATCTGCAGAAGTTTAAACGCCTGTCGTTTTAATTGGCCAAGAAGAAACAGATAAACTCTTCCAGATATGGAACCCCGAAGCCTGACCCAGCTCCGCAGGAGCCACAGCCAGCCGAAGAGGTTGCTTTCACGTTGCCCAAAAGAGAAGCTGCTGTGTCTAGTGCAAGACGACAACCCGTAAATTCCAGTTAAGTATTTTTCCGCTTTGCTTGCCCCAAATTTGAACGATTAATTCAAAATTCTGAAACATCTTAAGAGATTTTTTATACGAACCCATGCGTCGAACATTCGTGTACTATGAAAGTTTCGATTGTTTAAGAGCTAAAGAAGATCAAATTATGTGCGCCACGAGATCTATGACGCCAAAAATTGAAAAGTAAACGACGCTCGAAATAAACCCGTGAAGAATGATTAAGGTTAAATGTTGGCGGTCGTAGATTATGTTGGTGAATTCCTTGCAAGGTTCCAGCCCATCGTGGCCCACAGGATCACAAGTAGTGGATTGTATAGGCCCCATTAAGGGTGATCGGTTTCCGATCTGATCCGATTTCACCCTCGAACCGAAAGCCGAGATCGAGGGACCGATTCCAGTTTCAAGAACTAGGGACCGGACCGGACGTGCCTAGAACTAGACCGGACTAGACCAATTAGTTCGGTTTCCGAGTAGTCCTGTGAAAACGATTGCATGTTCTTGAAACACATACTAATATCTTAAATGTCTAAAAGTATCGATAATATTAAGAGCTTACATGATTTCTTTAAAAAATTTCAAGAAAAAAAATAAAAATAAAATAGTCGGTCCGGTTCGGTCCATGTAGTCCGGGCGGGCGGTTCTATCCATGGACTAGGAATCGGACAGACAATTACCGATTCTAATTTCATGAAACCGGGAATCGGTGCCCCTAGAAATCGAATCCAATAGGATCCTATTCGATCCGAGTGATTCTCGATCCGATCGGTTCTTTTTGCTCATTCTAGGCCTCACCGGAGTCTCGTCGCTAATGGTCAAGAATTATCTAATCCTATGCTCCATCACTTATGAAGAAACTAGACGATAAACAAGGAAAACCCCTGGCCCCTTTGATCGACCCACCGACCATCCAAAGTTTCCTCCAATAAAATGAAGTAGCAAAAATAAGACCTTATTTCAGAAACACGTGATTTTCAATGCAACGGTGATTGGTGACATCTTCTGTCATGGGAGAGTTTGACAGCGCTTTCGCTTCAAGGACTTTACATTTAAGCAAATGATGTTGACTCGAAGGATTTCATTCGAGAAGAAATTAGTGTTTGGTAAAACATGTTATAAAGTACTTCATTGCAAAACAATTCTAATAATAACAAAAAAAACATAGAACGGAAGAACTTGCATTTGCATACGAAAGCTCAATCGAGCAGCAGGGCGATAGCCCCTGTCCCGACATCACGCTACCCTTGTTGGTGATCAGCCAAGGTCGCGCAACAATGGGCCCGCACAATTGGGAAATGCGACACGAGCGATATCCTAGCTCACTAGTGGCTCTCGTGTTGTTGTAAGTTTTGAGACCCAAACAACGCAACACAAGCGAGATCTAACTCGCATGTGGCCCCTTGCGTCGACACCGGTCTCGAGAACCCCGAGCAATGGATCATTGAGGTTGCCCAACCCAAGGCAACAGGATGCAATGGTCATCGAACCACCGGGGGCAACACAGCTCAGGTAAGCTGAGCTTGTTGGAGCCCTCGGATCGATGTCTCGTGTCCCATCATCTTGGTGGCGCGGTTTCCTCAATGGGATTGCACATCCCTTGCTAGGCAAGGCGCCACCATCGCTCGAGGGGCCTCGAGAGGTGCCAATTAGATCCGGTGAAAGCCCTCCGGCGAAATTCTCGCTTTTGCTCTGCCTTGTGAAAGGTAAACTCGAAATGTAAATTATTGTAAATGCCTTACATCTATGGTAATACATGGAGAAAACAAAGGACGAGTTTCATTTCATCCATTCGGTGTGAGCCAGACTTTCGCATCCCCTCTTTACATGCGTGCCTTTTCTCTCTCCTCACGTGACAGCCTAACGCGCGTGACTGGAAAAACTGGGGTGCACACTGCACAGCACGCACTTCCCTCTCCTCACGTGACAGGCCCGAGGGTCAAAGGCAACGCCTTCACCCCATCTGGAAGTGACCGTCGCGTGACCCTAGCAACTCCGCACCTGAAAACCAACCAATCCCCCGCCATGCCCGTACAATGTACGGACGAGGACGACCCAGCTTCTGCTCAGTTGTTCAAACTAGCTTGACTCGACTCAACCCTTCTCTCGTGTTGACCATTTCTCCTTCTTCGCCATCCAAAGAGAGAGAGAGAACCACAGAATCTGGAGTTCCTCAATGCCGGCTTAGCTCTCCAACCCATCGACAGATTCGTCCTCAATCCTCGTCAACGTTGCGCTCCTTCGTGAACTCTATCTAGTCTGTAGGTGGGTTCTTTTCCCAACGCGGGTGTTGGTTCGGTGCTCCGATGGAGGAGACCTCCGGCGACCTGAAGCAGGCGGAGTTGAAGAAGGAGACCCTGTTCAAGGCGTACGAGCGACTGCAGTCGCAGTTGTCCTCGTTCCTCTCGTTCACGCTCCCATGGAAGGACCTGGAGGACCACGTAGATGGCATCCGGAGGTCGCTCGAGCGCCGCTCTGAGGAGCTCGACGACGGCGAGAGGTCGCTCGCTGAGCGTGCCCGCGAGGTGGCGTCACGGGAGGACGGGCTGCAGTCGGCGCAGAAGAGGGTCGAGGAGTGCGTGGAGGAGGTCCAGAGGAAGAATATGGACCTCAAGTCGGTGGAGGAGCGGCTTGAGAAATGCAGGGGTGAACATAGGGAGGAGGAGAGTCAACTAGTCGTGAAGCGCGACGCCCTTAGGGAGTGTATCTCGCTGATCAAGGACAAGAAGGAGGAGCTGAGCGATCTGAAGCAGGCGGCTGATGAATGTCGCAGGGATTATGATT
Organism: Rhodamnia rubescens; assembly: GCA_021437795.1. NCBI lineage: Eukaryota > Viridiplantae > Streptophyta > Magnoliopsida > Myrtales > Myrtaceae > Rhodamnia > Rhodamnia rubescens. The sequence goes on along the minus strand of JAILYA010000006.1, from coordinate 250,104 downwards.
CGAAGAAGGAGGAGGTGGAGTTGCTGCGACAGGGAGTTGGAATTGAAGGAGAAGAAAGTCGGGTTGATGGAGAGTTTGCTCGAGGAAATTGCTCGGCAACTCGAACTGGAAGTGGAGGAATTCGGTTTGGTGAAGCACTCTCTCGATGAGTGCTCTCGGATGGTTAAATCGACAAGTGAGGAATTGACTAGGGTGCAGAGTCTTCTCGACCACAGTGTCAAGGCGCATGATGATAGTGAGAAGAGGCTGAGCATTTTGGAGCGCACCATCGAAGAGCGGGACAAGGAGGTCATGGTGAAAGCCGGAAAGTTGCAGTCCGTCAAAAATAGGATGAAAAACTGTGAGGTTGAACTAAAAGTGAAGGAGGAGGAGCTCAAGGGAATCCATAAATCCATGGAAGAGCGTTCCAAGGAGCTTGAACATAAAGAGAGCGAACTCCTTTCTGTGGATATTTTGATCGAGGAGCACAAAGAGGCGCTCAGATCCAAAAAAGAGGAGTTTGAGGAAATCAACAGGTTGATCAATGAGCGGTTGGTGGCCATTGCTTTGAAAGATAGGGAATTGGGGTCCATTCAAACGTCTATTGGAAAGCTTTCCAAGAAGCTTAAATCCAAGGAATGCGAAATGGAAAATATGGTGAAGCGGGTGAAGCAGTGTAATGAGGAAGCCGAGTCCAAGAAGGAAGATATCGCTTCAGTCCAGGCAAAATTAGAAGAGGTTGACAAATCACTTGAGTTGAAAAGTAGGGAACTCAATGCCGTCCAAGCATCCATCAAACGCCGCAATCTTGAACTTGCATCTAAAAGGAGACAGCTAGAGTCCATCCAAATTGATATTACAAAACGTGCAGAGCAACTCAGATTGAAGGAGAAAGAGTATGCTTTCATTCAAAGCTCAACTCTCGAATGCTCCAAGGCCCTTGAGTTCAGAAAGAAGCAATGTTATTTGATGCACAATTCAATCACAAAGTGTTCTCAAGAGCTTGAATCTAAGATCGGGCCGTTGGATTCCATTCAGAAGAGAAGCAGAGAATGCTTCACAGACGTTGAACTTAAAGAAAAGCACCTTCGCATGCTTAATGTGTCAATTGGAGAATGCTCTCGTATACTTAAAATGAAAAAGAAGGAATGTAATGTGCAATGTATGGAGCTAGAATTGGGGCGGCAACCTCTCGATTTGATTGAAAAATCACTCGAGAAGCGCTCTAGGGAAATGGAGTTGAGAGAGAGGACTAGTGTCCATTCTAGGGCAAGTGGCTCAAAATTGGAGACACCCACTAATAAATGGACCTGTTCTAGCTTCATGTCAAAATTGTCCACCCACAAATGAAATTCATGATCTTGTCAATTCTGTGTCACAGTTACAAATAGCACAGGAAATGCACCAGGTCCTTGGTTCCTCAGCAGTGGCACCTGGTAAGTGGAGATGCACCTATTGACTTGAAATGTTGAAGCTGTTTGCCAGTATGTTTATCATATTATGCCTGGTTTTTGTAATCATGCCCCTTTAATGTTTGTCTCTTTCTGAAACAAAGTTTTGAAACATGGTTATGGCTCAGTATGTTGACTTGTGAGAGATGAGGTAATCCAATGTTTTTTCCTTGTATACATTGCATATGCCGCACCAATTATCGACTAGTTATACATCGGACAACTTGCTAGGTAAACCATTTCCTCGTGTCTAATTTGATCATAGTAAGCTTGTCTTTGGAATATAGTCCGAAGTTGACTAAATGGATCCATTAAGGTTCCTCATCAACCCCTTCCTTTCTATCTTTTAGATTGAAATGCCAAAACTATTTATATGGGTTCGGACATACTGCTCAGTTGCATGTTATTTTGGCATCACATATATTTATATTGCTTTTTTGGAAAGTTCCATCCGGTGCGTTAAGCTCTATATATTGATGATGCTTGGTGTGCATTTGAGACTTGAGTAATTATACCCTCTCTTTCAAAGTTGGACTTTCCTTAAGTCTTCACTCAGTTTCATTTAGTGGTGATCCCAAAACCCTCGTAGCAAACCACGTTTGGTGCTGTCATCTTGATAAAGGCAGTTCGGATTCTTAATGGTTGACTTGTGTGTGATAGGTTCTTTGGGATCTATTCAACAGTGGCAAATAAAGACCGAGGAACCAGAAAATTTTGCTGTGCACAATGCAGATGATTCTTGTGTTGAATATCCATCTCCATCAACTATCTTAGCTAGCCATGATTTGCAGCTTTTCCAAACTGAGCTGTCGAATGAGAACACTATGACATGTAAAGAAATCTCATATATGCTGCAAAACTCATCTGACCCTGCAAAACTTGTTCTGGATGTTATTGCGGGGTCTTGTACTCAATACTCAAACAGTAAGGACGTGAATTTACAGACAGACGTTAGGAGTAGTCATATTGCTCTTTTAGAGCTGCTCGTGAGAATTTCGCCTTCAATAACGCATGATGTTAAAGAAGAAGCAATGAAGCTGGCAAGAGAATGGAAAGCGAAACTGTCTGATAAACCAGAGAGCACTTTGGAGGTTTCGGCATTTCAGCATTTCTTGGCTGCATACAATTTGCGTTCTTTGTTCGATGATGCTCCTCCGTTGGGGCAGACCCTTGGTCTTGTCAATGAGATTACAGGTAAATTTTCTTTAGTATCCGTTTTTCTGTCTCTGACTCTCTAAATTGTGACGGTTCCCTTTTTGCTTGTGCATGGTAATGTAAGATGTAGATTTAGAACAACAAATCAACAGTTGATTTTTTTCAAAAAAATTATTTTCACTATGAAAATTGTACATGAAAATTTCACAACATTATTAAAATCCGGGGGGCCGCGGAGAGGGCGGGCGATGGTCTTGTGCATGGAAAAATGTAAGATGTAGATTTAATCAATCATCCTGGAAGTGGGACGTTCTATTCCAGATAGCCAAACAGCATTTTTATTGTTTTCCGTTGTGGTGCTATTGTTGCATCGGATGGGAGATAGGATTTTGAACCCCAGTGATATGACCCAATCATCACTTTTAGTCTAGCTGTTTGCTCTTAGCATGTTCTGATGTTATATTGTAGATCGTCCTCTCTTTCATGATGGGTTGCTCTCTTGAGCATTGCGATTCGAGATCATTGAGCCCGTAGAAATCTTCTTTAAAGCACACAGACGATACTGTTTTGGCACATTCATATTTGTGTTGGATGATGCCTAGCTTTTCTTGACGGCCTGGGGGTAATTAGGCCTTGTTTTACATCTACTATCCCCTGAACCTTGTCTGTGTTTTTGATGAACTAATTCCAGCTCCAGGTAGCACACCTGCTTCTCTCTCGGGAGTCCATCAGCAACCGCCCAGAGAGAAGAAACGTTTGGCTAGTGACAGAGCAACCGATTTACAATCCCAATTCCGTGCACGAAATTGCAAATCCAAGATGAACGATCAAGGAGGTCCCCTGTAACGCAAATATAAAAGGGGATTTGTATTGATTTGCAGATTGGATATTTTAACTTACAAAATATAACATCCAGTAGGTCAAGCCCTATAGTTGGAGCAAACAAACATTTCTCCTATGATTGTTTAACTGGGAAGCCGAAATTTTTTGGCTTGTTTTGATGATGCCTTGCTCTGCATTTGAGAATTGAGATAAGGTTAAACAAGGAGCAATGAAGCTGACTAGAGAATGGAAAGCGAAACTGTCTGATAAAGCCGAGAAATACTCTATATTTTTTTTTTTTTTATTTTTTTTTATTTTTTTTTTTTTTTTTTTATTAAAAATTATTTTTGGTTTTTTTTTTTATTTATATATTTTTTTTTTTTTTTTTTTTAAAAAATATTTTTGGTTAGGTAGAAAAGAAATATAAATAAAGTATTGGGAGAAATACTTTATTCCTATGAACCATAAATTAATAAATTTGGGAATTTGATCACACTAATATTTCATTTTAATGAAAATATTTAACAGAATTTAAGCAGCAGCTTGGGCTAATTTTAATCTAATGTCCTAACATGTGAGATGATCATATAGTCCTAACACGTGATGTGATCATGCGGGTGCGCAAACGTTATTGAGACACCCAATAATAAAAAAAAAGTCAAATAAATTGCGAAATAGGGAAAGAGGGAACGTACTTGGACGTTGCAGCTTAAACCCTAACGTTTATTTTCCAAGTGTAAGATTTAGTCCGATGCAATACTTTTATGGATTTTCGCTTATTTAATGAAGAATGCAAATGAAATGTAATGCATATGCAATCTTAGGTTAAATGGCATAGAGTAGCATGCAAGGCATTTATTTAAATGAGCTAAATCTAATTACATGTGAAAATGAATTTAACTAGCATGACAATGCAATTCTAACTAAATGGAATGCAAGTTGACTAAATTAACTTAGTCTAGATGGCACACGAAAATGCCGTGAATTTAAACTAAGTAACAACATTAGGCCAAATGACATAATCACGCAAACTAGATTAATTAACCTAGAAATGGCATGCAAAAATGAAATTTAATTTAACCTTAGTGACAACATTAGGCTAAATGACAAAATCATGCAGATTAGATTAATTAACCTAGACATGTATACCATATGAATGAACCTAGACATGATTAGGTGCAAATAATGACATGGTGAATAAGGTGGCATGCAATTAATGACATGGCAATTATGCATTCTAACCTATATGATATGCATATGAAGTAAAATGCTTAATCTATATGCATGACATGGAATATCTTAAACTATATGAAATGCATATGAATGAGACGTTTTTGATATCTTAGGATGAATTTCAAATTCTTATCTAACTAAGGCATTTTAATTATTAAGATAAGGTTTCTAATAAGCCTAATCTTTCTAAATCTTTTGGATTTTTCAAATTAGGGAATAATCAGGTAGATATGCAATGCATGATTTTGGAAAATGTTATTTAATCCAAATTTGATGACAATTGAGCCGAGAAATCATATCTACGTGGTAGTAGATTAGATTTCTCGATTGCATTCCCGAGCAATCGAGACAAATGTCATGATCGAGATTAGTCCGAATACACGCATGATCGTAGGAAATAATCCTAACTTGGATTAGTTTTCTAAATATAAAAAATATGCATGATATCAAAAAATTTAAATCTACGGATATCATTTCCCATTTGAACTCAACGGATGGGACGGCTCGGGTCCCGCGGACTCACGGCTATGGTGGGTTCACGGCGGCTGCTCACGGCTGTTCCACCGATGGCGATGGCTTGGTGAGGACGGTGGGCTGCGATGTCGTCACGGTGGACGTTGGACTAGCTGAACGCACGCGGTTAACTGCGGCGATCTGGCCGTGAGGATCATGGCAGGGAGGTCTTGGCTTTTGAAGACTTTTTTCTCTCGCCGGTGCTCTCTTGACATACTCCCCTGCGCCAGAGAAACCATGGCAGAAGGTTCGGCGCTTCTTTCACGTTTCTCTCCACTGGTGCACTCGAGGGAAAACGCAGACCTACTTTCCTTTTTGCCTTCCCGATTCTTTTTACTCAATCAATGATCTCTTTTTCATTGCAGGAAATCTCGCATATCTTCCTCTCTTGGCTTTTGAAGAGAAATAGTGATGCTACCCTTTTAGCATGTGCTCGCTTACAAGTTGATGACCACCCTCCTAAACCTTCGCAGATATGGACATTGTCGTTGAGATCATGCTATGTTCGCTCTTTGCCGGCTGCTTATGTTAACCGATCCTCTTTGCTTGTTGTGCGCGATATATTTGTCCTGCATCCGCACGTTTGCTGCACAGTGAAGCGATGGATCACTGGGGAAAATGGGTCAATGGTGGTGATCTCGGCCCATCTAAAATTGTTGGTTTCTTACTTGGATCCATTCCATACGTCCTGAGATCGATCCCGACGCTATGCGCTGAGTTGCACGGTTTGTCGCATAGTTGAAGATCGATTAACACGTTTGAACTCAATTTGCCATGTGGGTTTAGAAGATCTAAACAACCCATGTCGTAACATTCACATGTTTGCAGGGTGATGCATAGTGTTTCTTGATGGCCTGAGGGTTAACAGGCCTTGTTTTTGCACTTACGATTTCCCTGAACCTTGCCTGGTTTTCCATTTCACTTATTTCAGCGCACCAGCTAGAGCCTAGCGTACATGCTTCTCTCTCCAGAGTCCATCAGCAACTGCCCGGACTTGAAGAAACGTTCCGCCAGGGATCCTGCGATCAATGATCACTCCCAACCCCATGCAGGCAAGTGTAAAATACAAGACGAACAATCCGGGAGGTCCCATGAAATCCTCCGCTGAAAGTAGGCCGGACTTAATTGTATGGCTGACTCATGTACCTTGCATTGCCCGACATCTTATATGATTTCAAAACCTAAGCTTAGAAAAATTCAAATCCTTGAAGAACTTGACACAGTGTTTACTAAGTGATGGGGATGCACAGTGAATTATGTTTAAGGCCAAGCAATGCTACGACATCTATCCTCGGAATTGACCATAAAAAAAGACAGCCAGTAAATGAGTCTATTTCAAATGTGCTTATAGCATTAGAACTCAATGAAAAGTTCTCATATATCCGACCCATAATCAAGTCGATTGAATTTCATGGATCTCACATGATCAATCGATTATGACATGGACCCTATGCAAGTAAGTACTTTTTCAAGATGAATTGGAGTTTCGGATCATCCCTTAATTTATGTAAAGAGGAATGGAATATATAATCACTAGTTGGGTTGATGCCCTTGTGTTGGTGGATTTTTTGTTTTTCTTTGGTGAAGTTATCCGCTTGACTGGAGATGGAGAACAATACATTGCTTGTGGCGGAAAATTGCAATTTCCATAGTTTAATGTGGGCAAAACCGGAAGGAAAACAATTATTGGCCCAAGTTCCTTTCCATAAAATGTCGAAGGAAGGGGACCGAATCCCTTACCATACATTGAGGGATCCGAGCCGTTCATTTCAAAATGGACGGTTCGGATTCATCCATAATACTTTTTAAAAGAGAGGAAATTTTTTGGCGAGAAATTTTAAAAATTTTAAAAAAGTAATATGGATCAATCCGGACCGTCTATTTTTTATTTAGGCAACTTCCGAATCTATCATCGTCACCTCTAACATTGCTTGCATGCTAAAACTTCACTCAAAGGCCAAATGCCTCGAAAAGACCATAAGCTATACACAAAAATCTCTTTTATTTTTTGAAAATAAATAATTTGTCTCGCTCAAAATTGTAAGTTTAGAATTTTTTATTATCATCAATAATATAATTTATATCTAAACATTTTCGCGAAAGATAAAAATAATTTCGTCATCGACCGGGAAAGAGAGTAACCAGAAAAAAGTAAGGTTTTTTTTACGAACAAATTATTTTAATCGAGCCGAAATCTTACGTCGTCAGCGGGGAAAGAGCGAAATATACGCGACAAGTTGCCACGTCAGACTTTTAACGACAATGTTAGACGGATAATGACGGAAGTTAGACGTGGGTATAAAAGGACACATGCGTCTTTTTACCCATTTGGAAACGACTGTCACGTGACCCTCGCAATCCCACGTGAGAAAAAACTTTTTCTTACCGTCCAAGCTCACTCGCTTGACTCGGCTCGCCCAACTCCACTCCTGTCTCGTACTCCATCAATTTCTCTTTCTTCGCCACCAAGAAAATCTCTCTCTCTCTCTCGCTCTCTCTTCAGAAGAATCTGCGTTTCCCGGCTTAGCTTTTCGCACCCATCGCCAGGTTCGTCCTCAATCCCTTCGTAAACTCTAGTCTTTAGGTGGGATTTGGTTTTGGGGGTGTGGGTTCTGGTGTCGGTGGTGCTTCGATGGAGAAAATCTCGGGCGAGCTGACGCGGGCGGAGTTGCAGAAGGAGACCCTCTTCAAGGCGTACGAGAAAGTGCACTCGCAGGCGTCCTCGGTCCTCTTGTTCTCGCTCCAGTGGAAGGACCTGGAGGAGCGCTTCGATGGCATCCGGAGGTCCCTCGAGCGCCGCGCCGAGGAGCTCGACCAGCACGAGAGGTCGCTCGCGGAGCGAGCCGCCCGCGACGTCGCGTCACGGGAGGAAGGGCTGCGGTCGGCGTGGCAGATAGTCGAGGAGTGGGAGGAGCAGGTTCGGCGAAAGAAGATGGACTTGACGTCCGTGGAGGAGCGACTTGAAAAAAGCAAGGATGAACATAGGGAGGTGGAGTGTCAACTGGTTGTGAAGCGCGACTCCCTTAGGGAGTGTATCTCACTGATCAGGGACAAGAAGAATCAGCTGAGCACTCTTAAGCAGAAGACTGAGGAATGTCGCAGGGATTATGATTCCAAGAAGGTGGAGGTGGAGGTCCTGCGACAGGAATTGGACTCGACGGCGAAGAAAGTTGGGGAGGTGCGGAGTTTGCTCAATGAAAATGCTCGAGAACTTCATGTGAAAGCGGTGGAATTGGGTTTGGAGAAGCGCTCTCTTGAGGAGTACACTGGGGCGGTTGAATCTAAAGAGAGTCATCTCCGTTCCGTTAATATATTGATTGAGAAGCACGAAGAGGCCCTCAAATCGAAAAAAACAGAGCTTGAGGAAATCAATAGGTTGATCAATGAGCGGTTGACGGAACTTGCTTTGAAAGATATGGAATTGGGGACTATTGAATCATCTATTGGAAAACAATCTGAAGAGCTTAAATCCAAGGAAGGTGAACTGGAAAATATGATGAAGCAGGTGAAGCAGTGCGAAGAGGAGACTCAGTCAAAGAAGGAAGATCTTGCTTCGGTCCAGGCAAAATTAGACGAGGTTGCCAAATCTCTTTTATTGAAAAGTAGGGAATTCAATACTGTCCAAGCATCTATCAAGGACTGCAATCTTGAACTTGCATCAAAAAAGAGCCAGCTGGAGTCCATCGAAGTTAATATTGCCCAAAGTGCGAAGCAGCTCCGATTGAAAGAGCAAGAGTATGCTTCCATTCAAACCTCAACTCTTGAATGCGCCATGGTACTTGAGTCAAAAAAAAATCACTCGAGCATTGTTCCAAGGAAATGGAGTTGAGAGAGTGGATTAGAGTCGATTCTGAGGTAATGGCTCAGAATTTGAAATGCCCATTAGCAAGTGGACCTGTTCTGGCTTCAAGTCCAAACTCTCAACCCACATTTTCTTTTAACGGAAAGAATCTGCAGATGGTCATATATGGACATTTTCAGGAGCTCAATAGAGTGTGCCATAAGGTGCTGGAGATTATTCAAAATTCTGCTAACGCTGCAAAGTTGGTGTTAGGTGCCATGGAAGGGTTTTACCCTGTAGATTCAGGGAACAGAGATGAATTATTAGATGCTGGGTTGATTAGGAGGAGTTGTATCTTCCTGTTGGAGAATTTAATACGATCTTCAGCGCAAATTAAGCCTCAGCAGAGGGAAGCTGCAATGACAGTGGCTGTTGAATGGAAAGGGAAGCTGAAATTTTCGCCATCACCGGAGGATCATTTGGAGGTCTTGGGTTTTCTGAAGCTTTTAGAGGCATATAAGCTAGCTTCTGCCTTCGATACAAATGAAATTCAAGAACTTGCCGATTCTGTGTCACAGCTTCCAATAGCACAGGGATGGCAAATGGTCCTTGGTTCTTCGGCAGTGCGACCCGTTAAGCGGAGATGCAGCTAGATTTGAATATGTTGGGCGGAGATCCAGTAAGGTGCTTCTTTAACCCCTTCTTTTCTATCATTTTACTTCTTTCAAGGTTCCATCCAGTAGGTGAAGCTCTGTAGTTGGAGCTCACAAACAGTTCTCCAAAGATGTTTAACTGGGAAGATGAAACTTTTGGGCTTGCTTTGATGATGCTTGCTGTGCATTGGAGAATCGAGATCAATTAAATCCTCTCTTTCGATGTTGGACTTTTCTTAGTCTTACGATTTTCATCTCGTGGTCACTCCGAAGTCCTCATGGCAAACCACATTTTGTGCTGTCGTCTTGATAAAGGCAGTTCAGATTCGTAATCGTTGATTTGTGTTTAATAGGTTCTTTGGTTTCTATTCAACATTGGCAAATAAAGACCGAGGGACCTGAAAATTTTGCTGTGCACTATGCAGATGATTCTTCTGTCGTGAACCACCACTACCAACTGTATCAGCTAGAAAACGATTTGCATCGTTTTCAAACCGAGCTTTTGAATGAGAATGCTATGATATGTAAGAAATCTCACATACACTGCAAGACTCATCTGATCCTGCAAAACTTGCTCTGGATGTTTTTGCGGGGTCTTATACTCGATATTCAAACAGTAAGGATATGAATTTGGAGACTGACATTTTGAGGAGTCAAATTGTTCTGTTAGAGCAAGTGGTGAGAATTGCTATCATAGACTCATCATTCCCTTTTATCCTGTTGCTTTCTTATATGACCTGAAAATGTTGTGAATAATCATAACGACCTTATTTTAACCGGCCATCTCGATATTTTGCTTGTGCATGGCAATATAAGATCTAGATCAAATCACCCTGGAAATGGGACATTCTATTTTAGATAGCCAAACATCAGTTTTACTGTTTTCCTTTGTGGTGCTTATACAGCATTGGATGGGAGCATGGTATTTTGAACCCCATTGATAGGATCCAATCTTCACTTTTAAGTCAGTCTGTTTGCTCTTGGCATGTTTTGATGTTATGTTGTAGATTGTCCTCTTTTTCAAGGTGGGTTGCTCTCTTCAGCACTGCGAACTTCGTGGATCACTGAGCCTGTAGAAAATCATGTTGGGACATTCATACGTTTGCGGGGTGATCCATAGTGTTTCTTGATGGCCTGTGGGTAGCAAGCCTTGGTCTGCATTTACAATCCCCTGAACCTCGTGTGGTTTTTTATTAACTTGTTTCAGCGCACCAGCCAGCGTACCTGCTTCTCTCTCCAGAGTCCATGAGCAACCGTCCAGATTGAAGAAACTTTCTGCTAGGGACCCAGCAATCCATGATCAATCCCAACCCCATGCATGTAAGTGTAAATACAAGATGAACTATCAGGGAGGTCCCATGTAATCCTCTTCTGGACTGTGGTATTCTCTGCTGAAAGTAGGCCGGGGTTATTTGTGTGGCTGGCTCATACTCCTGGTATTGCCAGTCAAATCTAAAATGATTTCCAAACCTGAGCTTACTGTTCAAATCATTGAAGAACTTGACAGAATGTTTATTGCTTTGACCTACTTCAATCTAAACACACTTAATATCAAGCAATTTACCATCAAGTGACGACGCCGTGCACTGCGGTTTGACACCCAGTGAAATATATGTAAGTCTGAGCTGCTGCACTGCACTATCTATCCTCAGAATTGACCTCAGAAGCAAAAATAAGTAAATCATTCTAGTTTTGATGTGCTTATAGCATTAGAATTCAAGGAAAAAATCCGACCCACAATCACGACTTTCGAACCTGTGGATCTCAGATAAACTCCACGGGATCAAACCGTCATCAAATGGACCCTATGCAAGTAAGTGTTTTTTGAACCTGGGTTGGAGTTTTGGATCATCCCATAATTTTGTGTAAGAGGAAGGGGATATATTCTTGATCCGCAACTTGATTGACCTTTATTTAGAACAGCTACGTCCCAGTTTTTTGTTCTCTCTTTTTTGGTCGGAGCTACATCTCAGTTCATCCCCACCATGTACAGACCAAGAGATCAGCGCAGTATCCTCTGCAGAAGTGTGAACGCCTGTCGTTTTAATTGGCCGGGAAGAACGGGATCAGTTTTTTCAGAAGCGGAGCCTGAAGCTGACCAAAGCACAAAAGGGGCCAGCAAGGGAAAACAAACTCTCCTTATTTTTTATACAATTGTTTGTATCTACCAAAAATATGTACATTAATTAGTCGCTAATCATTACATCAAAACTAATGATAATAGAGTATAATATTATTTGATCTGGTCCAAAGAAAATCCAAGTTGACCAAATTAAAACTCCGTTTGGTTCGCGGAGAATGAACCATTTGAAAAACATTAACCTGAAAATATCTCTTTTATTACTTATAAAATTGAACGAACGTGAAAAAAAAAAAACGTCGTTCACGAAAATATTTAGACATAACTTGTTGTCAATAATAAAAACATATTTTAATGGCTTATTATTTTAAGCTAGACGATCGATCATTTTGAGGAAAATGATTTTCAAATCATTCATCTTTCATTCACTTTCGTGAAACAAATCGATCTTAAGTTAAGGACGTTGGTACTTGATGTATTGTCATAATGCCATACGGAGCACGCTGTAAATAAGCAGAACATCATTGCTTTCTTTTTCTAATTACATAGGTATTTGATGCTGCCCCCAAATACTACTCCGAGTTGGAGGATATTATGATTTAAATTTGTTATATTTATAACATCGGGAGACGGAATCGGACCCCCATATCTAGGGCACAGAAGGTTCATCGGCGATATTACCATATCAGTGAATACCAATTCAATAAAAAACTTTTCGATTTTGCCAACGAAGTCCTAAACTTTCTTATCAAACTTCAATGTAATCTTTTGGCTTGAAAATGTTGACATAGAGGTTCAGTTATCATCAGTCGTCCTATGCGGCACGACCAAGACAATCGGTGTCCGACGTGAACAAATATATACTAAACAAAGCGAGTTGCTTCTAGTAATTTCATGAATTTTTGGATTTTTTAGCTCTCTTTTTTTTCCCTTTTTATCCACATTATAGTTCATTTTCTTCTTGATTTTTTTCCCCTCAGTTTTTAAATCCAATTGCAAATCAGGTTGAATTGAAGATTAAATGCGTGAAAGCAAAAAATGCGGAGAAATTTTTTTTTTTTTTGTTTGCTTTTGGAGTATCATCGTGTACATTTGGTACTCCGAGATCTATGCAATCATCCATTACACGTGCACAATAAATTTAAGATTTCTTTTGATAATTATGCCAGCGATTTTTGGAGTATTATCATGAACCTTTGATACTCCGAGACCTATACAATCATTCGTTACACATGAAAAAATAAAATAAAATAGATACCATACATCTGAATACCAAAAACAGCAAATTGATCTGCTCGTGCACGTCTATGATGTCGTCGAAACGGCTGATTGCAAGTTCAATATCTCTATATCGTGTCCTATTATTGTGGCAAAAGTACCTAGTCTTCTTCTTCTTGCAAGCCTAGGAGGAGTTAAACTGGTGCGTCGGGTCGGGTTAGGTTTGGATCGGGTTAAATATGGTCCGACCCATATTGATTCGTTCAACACGTTTTGACCTATATTCAATGACTCATACCCGACCGGACCCTCAACCGACCCATACCCGACCCGACCCTCAACCGACCCACATCGTCAAATCATACTAATATTCTAAGAAAATCTATATAACTCATTTAATCTATTTTAAGATCTTCACATATATATGTTATCGATAAAAACTTCACATCAAATAAAAAAAGTAAATTAATAAAAAATTGAAAAATTAAAAATTAAAAAAGGAAAAAATTTCACTTGATTTTTTATTGCGGGAAAATATTTTTTCTTATTTTTCTAAAAAATTTATAACTTTTTTTTGAATTTTTTATTTTTAAATATTTTAATCAAGTGAAATTTTTTCCTTTTTTAAAAATTTTTTCTGACTTTTTTTGAATTTTTTATTTTTTTAAAATTTTATTTCTTCTCCGATGATCGGTGGACCGTGATGGACGGCGGCAACGAGTGGTGAAGGGCAATGACTACCGGCAGAGGAAGGCGGTGGGCGGAGGAGGACCGAGGCGGCGACTCGTGGCATTGGCGGCGAGTGGCGGTGGAGAGCGATGGCAACCGGCGGAGGGCGGCGGCAAAGAGCGGTGGCAACCGGCGGAGGGCAACTACGAGCGGCTACGGATGTTAGCGGCGATCGGTAGTTTTTATATATTTTTCTTTTCTATTTTCTTTCATTCGCCTATAAAAATAGAAAAATAAAAATAACCAAGCCTTTTAAGGTCCATGGCTCATGTGCAACTTGTGGGGCTACTCTCGTGGGTAAAAAATGGGTTCAATATGAGTCGAAAATGGATTTAAATGTGTGACCCATTTATGACCCATTTGGTTTAACTTAGATATTTCAGATCCATTTTTATTGAACTCTTTAAAAATTTAGAACTCATTTATAATCCATTTGTATGAAAACATGGGTCAAAAATAGGTTAATGACCCATATTGATGGCTCCAAGCCTCAAGTTGGTTTGAGAGTCTCTTCATCAGGATTTAGAACAATATATTACCCCTTCATCACCCTGAGTTTCTTTCAACAACAGCCTAACTCGTACACCCCGCCGTTTACGATAGTGCCGTTCACCTCCCGTCAATCGCATTTCACCGGACTCTCTCTCTCTCTCTCTCTCTCTCGTTAGAACTAAATTCCCTCGAGGAAGTATCGGTCCTCGGGTTTCTCGTATTAGGATTAGGCATTGTGCCAAGGCCCAAACGAACGAGCTCGTCGCAATTGGTTAGATCCTCGGTCTAATTTTGAGAAGCGACAATACACTAATCAAGAGACTTTCTCTTAAAAACCTTTGTCCCTAACTTTGAGCTATAATTGAATCCACTTAGTGCGTGGCCAACGTATGAGATCATCCGTAACAAGTTATTTTCGAATCCTTACAAAGATCGGAGGCGCTTCCGTTACGTGATCCAGATATCATCTATAACGAGTTACCTCAAATTCCTCAAAAGACTTTATGGTCCTAGTCTTCACAAGTTATCTGCACTTGTACCACATGATCCTTTCTTGCGCCAAGTTACAAACTCGAGCATAATGCACTTTTGGCTCGTCTGTATTCTAGTAGGAAATTTGCTAATTTGAAACCCTTCTTGCTGTTTGCTAGCCTTAATTTCCAAACCCGAGCCTAATGTTCAAGTTCTTCAATAACTTGACCCCATCTTTAACGCTACGAACTACTTCAATATGAACACACCTTATCAAGCAATGTGCCACCAAAATGATGGGGCCGCGCGCTATGGTTTGACGCGCGATGAAACATGTGGAAGTCCGAGCTGCGGCGAAGTACAAATCTTCAGAATTGATGCGCAAACAAAAAGTAAGTAAAGGAATCTATTTCAAATATGTTAATAACATAAAAATATCTCAAACTGTTTGATCATCCTAATATTATTGTAAGAGGAAGGTAATGTATTCTCTGTTTGCAAAAATGACAACCTTAATTCAGAACAGTTAAGGCAGCCAAAGAGTTCTCTATTAACAAAGGCTACTTTCAAGATGACTACTGTCGATTTTTAGTTAAAGTATTTTCCGCTTTATTACCAAAATTTGAATAATTATTAAAATCAAACATTACAATCTATGTGACATTGTTATATATTACAAAGTTTAGTTTAAAGAATTAAAGAAGATCAAATTATCAGATTGCCCAAAATTGGAATGTAAATAACTACCTAAAATAAGCCAAAAAAATTAAGTTAAATTCACATAGATCGTATTCTGAATTTCTGCAGATTACTCAAATGCATGCACAATGTAATGCAATGCGATCGAGATCAGGCACGCACTTTCCTCTCCTCACGTGACAGGCTTGAGGATAAAAGGCCGCGCCTTCACCCATCTGGAAATCACCGGTCGCGTGACCGTAGCAAACCCCACACCTGAAAAGTGAGAAAACCAATACCCCCGCCAAATCCGTAGAATATTTACGGGCGACCCCGCTTAATATCAGCTCAGTCTGTTCGAACTCGCTTGACTCGGCTCGCTCAAGTCAGCCCGTCTCCCCGTGTTGCCTCCCCATTTCTCTTTCTTCACCACCCGAAGAGAAGAGAGAAGAACTCTCTCTTCACAGAATCTGGATTTTCCTCAATGCCGGCTTAGCTCTCTCGCGCCCATCGCCAGGTTCGCCCTCAATCCTCGCCGTGCGACTTTTACTTTGCGCTCCTTTGTGGACTCTTATCTAGTCAGGAGGTGGGTCCTGTTTTTTTTTTTTTTTTTTTTTTGGGCCTTTCGGGTGTGGTTTCCTGTGTTGGTTTGGTGCTCCGATGGAGAAAATCTCCGGCGACCTGAAGGAGGCGGACTTGAAGGAGGATACCCTCTTCAAGGCGTACGAGCATGTTCAATCGCAGGCGACCTCGTTACTCTCGTTCACGCTCTTGTGGAAGGACCTGGACGAGCACTTGGGCGGCGTCCGGAGGTCGCTCGAGCGCCGCTCCGAGGAGCTCGACGAGGGCGAGAGGTCGCTCGCGGAGCGAGCCCGCGCCGTCGCGGAGCGGGAGGAGGGGCTGCGGTCGGCGCGGCAGAGGGTCGAGGAGTGCGAGGAGGAGGTCCAGCGAAAGAAGATGGACCTGAGGTCAGTGGAGGAGCGGCTTGAGAAATGCAGGGGTGAACATAGGGAGGAGGAGAGTCAACTGGTTGCGAAGCGCGACGCCCTTAGGGAGTGTATCTCGCTGATCAGGGACAATAAGAATCAGTTGAGCGATCTGAAGCACGCGACGGATGAATGTCGCAGGGGCTATGACTCGAAGAAGGAGGAGGTGGAGTTGCTGCAGCAGGAGTTGGAATTGAAGAAGAAGAAAGTCGGGTTGATGCAGAGGTTGCTCGAGGAAACTGCTCGGCAACTCGAACTGAAAGTGGAGGAGTTCGGTTTGGTGAAGCACTCTCTGGAGGAGTGCTCTCGGATGGTTAAATCGACAAGTGAGGAATTGACTAGGGTGCAGAGTCTTCTCGACCACAGTCTCAAGGCTCATGGCGATAGCGAAAAGAGGCTGAGCACTCTCGAGCGCACGATCGAAGAGCGTGATAAGGAGGTCACGGTGAAAGCAGGAAAGTTGCTGTCTCTCGAAAACAAGATGAACGACTGCCAAGTTGAGCTAAAAGCGAAGGAGGAGGAGATAAAGGGAATACATAAATATATGGAAGAGCGTGCCAAGGAGCTTCAATATAAAGAAAATGAACTCCTTTCGATGGATATTTTGATCCAGAAGCAAAAAGAGGAGCTCCAATCCAAAAGAGAGGAGTTTGAGAAAATCAACAAGTTGACCGATAAGCGGTTGGCGGCCATTGCTTTAAAAGATAGGGAGTTGGGGTCCATTCAAACCTCTATTGGAAAGCTTTCCAAGGAGCTTCGATCCAAGGAGCACAAAATGGAAAATATGGTGAAGCGGGTGAAGCAGTGTAATGAGGAAGCCAAGTCCAAGAAGGAAGATGTTGCTTCAGTCCAGGCAAAATTAGAAGAGGTTGCCAAATCACTTGAGTTGAAAAGTAGGGAATTCAACGCTGTCCAAGCATCCATCAAAGACTGCAACCTGGAGCTTGCGTCGAAAAAGAGGCAGCTAGAGTCCATCCAGATTGATATTACAGAACGTGCAGAGCAACTCAGATTGAAGGAGAGAGAGTACGCTTTCATTCAAAGCTCAACTCTCGAATGCTCCAAGGCCCTCGGTTCTTCATCAGTGCCGCCTGGTAAGTGGAGAACTGGAGATGCACCTATTGACTTGTAAATGTTGAATCTGGTTGCCAGTTTGTTTATCATGTTATGCCTTGTTTTTTGTAATATTATTCATGCTGCTTTAATATTTGTCTCTTTATGCAAAACAAACTTTTGAAACATGGTGATGGCTTAGAGTGTTGACTTGAATCCAATGTCTTTTCCTTATATACATTGCATACGCCGCACTGATTATCGATTTGTTTATGTTATATTTAATGATTTTAAAGGTCCAATCTGTAGATTTAACTAAGTTCCCTTTTAAATTTACAGTTAGATTTTACCTTTAAAGTCATTTACCCTTCTGACTAAAGAGCAGAAATAATTGTATATCTGACAACGTGCTAGGTAAACTGTTTTACTCAATGTCTAATTTGATCAAACTAAGCTTGTCTTTGGAATGTATTCAGAAGTTTACTAAATGGATCCATTGAGGTTCCTCTTCAACCCCTTCTTTTCTATCTTTCATACTGCTCAGGTTCATGTTATTTTGGCATCACACACATACACATATTGCCTTTTTCGAAAGTTCCATCCAGTAGGTCAAGCTTTATATATTGATGATGCTTGTTGTGCATTTGAGACTTGAGATCAATTATATCCTCTCTGTCAAAGTTGGACTTTCCTTAGTCTGTACATTTTCATTTCGCGGTCATTCCAAAGTCCTCATGGCAAACTACGTTTGGTGCTGTCATCTTGATAAATGCAGTTTGGATCCTTAGCTGTTGACTTGTGTTTGATAGGTTCTTTGGGATGTACTCAACAGTGGCAAATAAAGATCGAGGAACTAGAAAATTTTGCTGTGCACAATGCGGATGGTTCTTCTGCTGAATATCCACCACTTCCACCTATCTTAGCTAGAAATGATTTGCAGCTTTCCCAAACCGAGCTTTCGAATGAGAATGCTATGATATGTAAAGAAATCTCACATACGCTACAAAACTCATCTGACCCTGCAAAACTTGTTCTGGATGTTATCGCGGGGTCTTGTAATCAAAACGGTAAGGATCTGAATTTGCAGACAGATGTTATAAGGAGTCAAATTATTCTGTTAGAGCAGCTTGTGAGAATTTCGCCTTCAATAACACATGAGGTTAAAGAAGGAGCAATGAAGCTGGCAAGAGAATGGAAAGCGAAACTGTCTGATAGACCCGTGAGCACTTTGGAGGTTTTGGCATTTCATCAGTTGTTGGCTGCATATGATTTGCTTTCTTTGTTCAATGATGCTCCTCTGTTGGGCCAGATCCTTGGTCTTGTCAATGAGATTACAGGTAAATTTTCTCTAGGATCCGTTTCTCAGTCTCTGACTCTTTAGGTCATAATTGCTCCCTTTTTGCTTGTGGATGGCAAAATAAAATGTAGACTAAATCATCCTGGAAGTGGGAAATTCCATTTCAGATTGCCAAACAGCATTTTTATTTTTTTCTGTTGTGGTGCTATTGTTGCATTGGATGGGAGCATAGGATTTTTATCCCCATCGATAGGACCCAATCTTCCCTTGGAGTCTAGCTGTTAGCTCTTGGCATGTTCTGATGTTATATTGTAGATCATCCTGTTTTTCCATGGTGGGTTGCTCCCCTGAGCATTGCGATTCTAGAGCATCGAGCCTGTAGGAATCATCTTTAAAATACGTAGAGAATGCTATTTGGGCACATTCATATTTGTGGTGGGTGATTCTTAGTGTTTCTTGATGGCCTGGGGGTAATTAGGCCTTGTTTTACATCTACTATCCCCTGAACCTTGCCTGGTTTTTGATGGGACTTATTTCAGCGCCAGCTAGCATGTCTGCTTCTCTCTCCAGAGCCCATCAGCAACCGCCCAGAGAGAAGAAACGTTCGGCTAGTGACAGAGCAATCGATGTGCAATCCCAATCCTGTGTACGCAAATGTAAATCCAGGATGAAAGATCAGGGAGGTCCCCTGTAATCCTTTTTTGGACTAAGGTACTCTTCGCTGAAAGTATGCCGGAGCTATTTGTGTGGCTGACTCATGCACATTGCATTGCTGGACAAATCTCATATGATTTCCAGGGGAAATTTGTTGCTGATGAAGTACAGGATGTTTATAGGGTAGGTCTAGTTTTCTCCGGAGAATGTACAGTTGATAGGTTTCCTAACATGAGGGTTGTCCCATGCTTGGCAAGCAAGTTACTGCTTTTTGTATGCAGACATTTCTAGGAAGCTCTCGGTGAACATTGATAGAATTGTGCAGAATGCATTGAACAATAGAAGTAACCGAAGAGGCGAGAGTCCGCTTCACTTCTGTAAATCAGAGATTCTGAGTATGGGATTTGAATTGATTACGGAATTTTAATCTAAACACTTTTTTCGGTACATTTTCTTTGTATGGAAATGTTTATGTGCGATCCGCATTGATTTTATTAGTCTCTAATTCCTACAAAATGTGAACGCTGTTCACACGTGGTGCTCAAGCAATAAAAAATAATCAACTAAGAATGAAGCAAAGTCAAGTAGAGTAAAATAAAGACAAGCCAAGATGCGTGAATGACATGGTGTAAGTTCCCAAGTGCTAGATGACATGAATATTAATACTGTATGAGATAGAATTAGCTATGCAATAATTAATTCGATGCAACCTAAATACAATATTAATTATTTCTTCTGGCTTTCTTAATTTTCTAATAAAAGACTCAATTAAGCTAATTGTCCAATGATTAAAACTAGAGACGTCGAAATTACTTAAATGTCAAATTCAACTAATTAAATGTTAAAATCAAATAAAGACTGATTAAACCAAAAATTAATTCTATCAAAGAGAAGCTAACTATATTGCCTAAGTCAACACATGCCGAGATTGACACCGAACATACTCTAGTTAATGAGATAGGGAAATGATTTAATTAAGCATGTTAACTAATTACTTAGTAAACCCAAATACCGAAACTAATTACTTAACTAAAGGGCGAAGTCTGCTTTAAAAAAAAATAACATAAAGGGCGAAGTAAATAAGCTCCTAAATTCACTACCCAATTACCGAAGTTGAGAAAAAAATTCGAAATCAACAAATCATCTAAATTATTTAATTAAGTTAACTAGGCCATATTTAATTAACTAATTTAAGATACGAGAAAACCTAAGTTGAAGACTTGCTCGGCCAATAGGTATATAGCCTTGCTGGTAAATGGATTGGGGAGGTGAGGGCGCTAATATCGCATGTATGGGGTTTAACCTTTGCACTCGCAAAGAGTTAGAGATAGGACCAAAAAAAAAAAAAACGTTCACTCTGTAGCGGAAGACTTCCTAACACATCTAAACAATCTTTTTTGGGTATTTTCTTCTAAAATTTAATACAATTTCATGAAGACAATATTAATCCCAAAATATTTTTTAAGCACCAACATCTCCTATTTGCCGAGATTGAATTTGAAAAATCAAACTAGATAAGTTAAATTTTTTTTAAATCATAAATTAAGTTATCTAGATAAGTAGTTCCTAATTATGAGACTCCTTTTATCATTTTTTATAAAATTCGAATTTTTACTCTAAATCCTTAATCGGTTCACCAATCCTGAAGATTCAAAGTCATAACTCCCATACTAACCAAGGCGCAACCTTTTTCAATTAATCTTACATGCAACGTGATTAATATGCGTGAAGGAGATACCAAAGAATCGATCTTTGACTTTAAGAAACGATCTTCATGCAAGGGAAAATTACATTCATCACCATTCCGTCACGCTCATCTCCCTCACCCGCGCCATCTTTTAACATCTCTGTGGCCCAGACACACCAAACAAGGGAAAATTATCCAAAAAGTCGCGAATCTATTACATTTTTACCAATTCAATCCCGAACATTCAATTTTGTCAATTGAATCCTAAATCTTTTCACATTTTTTCAATTAAGCAAATCCAGCCAATTTTGATCGAAATTACCGACGTGGATGCTAACGGCCGATGTTGAAATGGATAATTTTCAATTTTGTTTTTAATATTTTAATAACTTTCTATTTTTTTCTTTTCTTTGTTTGTGGATTCTAGTTTGATCTTCTAGTTGGTGAGTCTGGGTAAATAGTCTTCGTCCTTGTGAAATCCCTCTCTCTATCGTGGAGAGTGGATCGTTGCCAACCGTAGATGCGTTCCTACGAATGGATTAGTTATGTTCACCTGGAAGTCCTAAAATATGTCATGAAAGTACAATTAAGTCTTAAAACTTGTTAAAAATGTACAATCATGTTCTAAAACTTGTCAAATTTGTGCAATCGAGTCCTTCCGTTAGCTCCGTCTAACTTGACCAACGGAGAATGCCGATATAACTTTTCTAATATTTTCTCTCTCCTACGTTGTTAAAATGACGTCATTTTGGTCAACATCGATTTTTAATATATTTTTCATTAAAATTTAATTAAAAATAAGCTTAAATTTAACCCCCCAAAAAAAAAAAAACATCATCTACATTCATGTGACGAGGGATAGCCCTCGCCGCTAAGAAGGGCCGACGGTGGTGGCGAACCCTAGCCAGGTTTAGTGAACCCTACCAACTAGTTTTCGACCACCGTTGCGCTGCTACTGCTACTTCTTCTTCTTCTTCTTTTTTATTTTATGCTATAATTTTTGCTTATTTTTTTATAATATTTAAATAAAAATACATTAAAATCATATTTGAATCAAAAGGACGTCCTTATAGCAACGTAGGAGATAGAAAATATTTAAAAAAAGGCACAAAGTATTTTTCGTTATCCAAGTTGAACAGAATTAACGGAAGGACTTGATGGCACTTTTTACATATTCAAGGACTTAATTACATTTTCATAATAAGTTTTATGATTTTCGGTGAGTATATCCATTTTTCTTCTTTGTTTTCTCGATGTGAATCACGTGCTTCGTGTGACATCGGGGTCGGGGCTTGAGTTTTTTTTAATCCCACAAATGCCCTCCAACCGGTGCCCGAAAAGGCACGCGAAAACGCTCATGGTATCGCCAACGGCGACTTTGTCTTGTCCTAAGTGGTCCACACATGGTGGGCTCTCTCCAAGTTTTGAACTTGAGTTATTTATGTCTTTGTAGTACCACTGAAGACTCGTTTAAAGACAAGGAAGGATATTTAGTGAGGCGCACGTGTGCTTGTGGGGGGCTTCATGGGAAAAGAATATGATGATTGATGACCCACTTGGCGAATCGAATTACGATTTCTTGGTTGATGATACGTACCAACCCATGCATGCAAAAATGTCTCCACCAACCTATGCCCGCCGGTCCCCGCAAAGAGAACACGAACCAACCACGACTTTCGGTTTCTTGGTCTCACCCGCAAAAATTTCATAATTCATGTTATCATGCATGAATCGAGATAGATTTCAATTTTACGGTTAGCGAGTTGTCGATTGGAACTCCGACCTCCGGCATTCTCCTCCACGTTTAGATTTTCAGTTTTCCAGGGGGAGTCTTGGGGTAAGCGATAAACCATCCAATCCATCATGTCCACGGCCGATAAGCTACCGGAAAGCTAAGTTCACACGGCAAATTGTGGTTAGCGCTCTGCTCGTTGTGACACGGGCTCTACTCGCATCGAGGAAAACGAAACACTCTTCGAATGTTTCTTACGGAGTGCATTTAGAAGAAATGACCTCACCCTGTCTCGAAAGTTACTGTCCAAAATATGTAATATGTACTAGTTCTCGCTGCTCTTTGAAGTTTGCAATTAACGTCCACGCCGGAAAGAATGTGTACGTGAATGCGAACAATCAAATTGAGTCGTACCGTGTGAATCATAAAACATTTTCGCACGGTAAATTGGAATTTAACATTTATGAAAACATATCATGAAGCAAGAGGTTAACAGTAACATGGCAATTTGCCTGAATTTATGGGTGGCTATCATCTTTTGGACAAGTGAATAATTGGAGTTAAATTAATGGATAAATGGAGCCAAAAGATTGCCGGCGGTAACAATAGTTTGAATTAGTAAATAAGTGGCACGCAATTTCTTAAACCGTTTCATTTTTTGGGCAGATGATGATAGTTAGGAAAATTGAGGACATTATTTTTTAAAATATATATAGGGTTTACCAAACATGTCAAAGACTTAACAGACACATGTTCATGTATATTGATGAAATGCTTCCATTTGCTTTTCCATACCATTTCTATGTTTGTAATTGTTATGTTCTTGGCTCCATTTGTTTTATGAAAAATAAATGATTATAAAAATATATTTTCTTGAAATAATGAATTATATTTTTTTGAAATAATGAGTTAATAATTTTTTATTAATGATAATATATACTTAATCGTTATTGTGAGAAACAAATATATTTCTCTTTTTTTTAAAAGATGCAAGCGATATTTTTTAAGAAAATATGTTTCAAATAGTTCTTTTTCGCGAAACAAAAACATTTTTCCGACATTGATGAGCACAAAATCGAGTTGACACGAAGACATTCGTTCCTTTTGCCCATGTGAAGGGGTGTTCAGCACTATTATATTTTGATTTAATTGAGAAAAGAATGCATGTTTTATTTAATATTTACGAGATATCTTCTATTAATCTTGGATGGGGATTTGATAATCGTTGCGCCATTTTTATAAAGAATTTAACCATTTGGACTTCGATTTTATCCTTTTTTTTTTTTTCTAAAAGGGTTGAGCGCATAACCGTGATTTATGATAATCTAACTCGTTAATAATGGATAAAAAACCCTTTTAAAGTTGATTATCGTGCTCTTTAATACAACTTGACATATTAAACTAAGTCCTCATTCATGATTAGTCATTAGTGGAAAAATGACATTTCGAGTGTCAATATTTGTGTATGGCGCCACTTTAGAGCCAATATTTTTTTTGGATTACTTAAGTGCCAAATCGAAAAAAATAATAATCACTTAAGTCCAAACAAGAACATGTGGCATTTCAAAATAATTTTTAATATTACGTGGCAATTATTTTAAAAAAATCAACCCACGTGAGGTCCACATGGATTGTTTATCTTTAAAATAGTTAATTTTTAAAAAATTAAAATCAAACAGAAAAATAACTTTTAAAAAGAGTTAATATCACAAAAAATCCCAAACCGGTACATTCAGGACAAATTTGCTCAAAACTATTTTTTTGACCATGAAAAATCTTAAATTGGTATATCTATGATAAATTTACTATAAACTATTTTTTTGACCACAAAAAACCTTAAACCGGTACATTCGTGATAAATTTCTATAAACTAATTTTTTTACCACGAAAAATCTAAAACCCGTATACACAAATTTACCCTCCATTAAATTGGGTTAATATCATGAAAAATCTCGGATTGATACACCCGTACAATCATGGGTACAAATCCTAAACCGGCACATTCATGAACCGTCACGTGTCATTCAACTTAATAATTTAACCGTTAGATTTAACGAAAACTAATGGAGGAAATTTGTCACAAATGTATCGTTTAGAATTTTTTATGGTAAAAAAATGGTTTGGAATAGATTTTTCACAAGTGTACCAACTTAGAGGTTTTTGTGGTATTAACAAAAAAAAAAGCAAAAGTTGTAACAACAGGATTGATCCCTCGCCGCCCTACCATCGCCGGCGACGGTGGGGAACAACCGAGGGGGTCGTCGAGCCCCGCGACCCCGCCAAGGCCTCTCCAAAGTCGGCGAGGTCGACCTTGCCCAAGGAGGCGGCGGCGGCGGCGAGGGCTATGAGCCCTTGCCGCTACAGGCTACAACCGCTTCCTTTTTTTTTTTAGTTTATTTTAAATTTTTTTAATATAATGTGGATTTTATTGATTTTTAATTTTTTTACTTGAAAGCTCCAGCAAAGCCACGTAAATGTCACGTGAGATTTTCCACAAAGCTCACCGAGTTAGCATTGAAATAACCATTTAAAAAAAATTAACACTTAGGTGATTTAAAGAAATATTGGCACACTTAGGATGTTTGTTTTACGGAAAATCAACGATTTAGAAAACACTTTCCAAAAAATAAATGCTTGTATCTTTTGAAAAAATTAGTCAACGAAAAATATTTTTATTATCGATAACATTTTATGCCTAACTATTTTCACGATGATAAAAATATTTTGCATTCATTTATTCTTATGAGTGGTACATGTATTTATTTTTTAGAAAATATTTTAAAAATATTTTTTTCGTGAAATAAACGCATCCCTAGGGTCCTTTTGCCATAAAAAATTCTAGAAATTACCAAAGGAGGAGAAGAGAAACCGCACTGTGTCACTCTCGCCCGCGCGCGCAAAATCACTTTCCTGAACAAGACAATCTCGTCGTCTTCGTCCAGCTAGGGTTTTCAATTCGCTCGATCAGTGGTTACAGGAAAAGCCATGGCCGACACGAGGCACTCCACGGACTTGCGCGTCGCGGGGGCGAAGAAGAGCTGCTTCCGCGACGCGCTGCTGCACCTGCACGGGCGGGCCTCCTCGCTCTTGCTGCTGTCGCTCCAATGGAACGACCTCGAAGAACACTACGAGGCGACGCAGCGCGCCCTCGAGCGGCGGGAGGAGGAGGTTCGCTCCGCGGAGGAGTCTATCAAGGCGAGTTTTAGGGGGTTCGAGGCGAGGTTTGAGGAGATTGAGAGGAGGGAGAGCGAGATTGTGTCGAGGCGGAGGGCGGAGATCGAGCTCAAGCGCAAGGAGGTTGAGAGGAACGCGGAGGAGTTGGAGGCTGTGGAGAGGGCGATCGAGGAGAGGCTTCAGGGGATCGAGGCGGTGGAGAATCAGTTCGAGGAGGGGTTGATGGAAGCTGGGTGCGTTGATGGATGAGGGGTTGAGGGAGGTTGGAGAGAGAGAGAAGGAAATCGAGTATAGTAATGAGAAACTGAGGGAGAGGTGGGAGGCATTGGAAGCTGGCGGGAGTGAATTGGCTGGGAAAATGAAGGAAGTACAGTCGAAAGGTGAGGAACTTGAGGGTGGACTCAAGAATCTGGAATTGAAAGAGAAGGAATACGATCAGCGAGTCAAGCAAGCTGGGTTGAAGGAGAAGATGTTACAGGATTGATCTAATGAGCTTGAGATGACGAAGAGAGAACTTGAAGTGAGACTCAGAGAGGTGGAATCCAAGGATAACAGGGAAGAAGTACTGTTTAAAGAACCTGACTTGAGAAGCAAGAAATGCGAGGGACAGAACAATGCAGTTAGGCCTGCAGAGAACAATTTGAGTCATGAAATTCATACGAAAGTGCTGACCGATTTACCAGATACTTGGTTGAAGAAAGATGGCCAGGATTCGAATTTTCAAAGGCGTGCAGTAGTGGACGGAAAGGAATTGCAAATTTGCCTTAATGAGCGGTCGACAGAACATGGAAAATTAAGAGATGAACTGTCGGCAATGCTTAGAAAATGTACTGACCCCGCGAGGCTTGTTCTGGATGCAATGGAAGGGTTTTACCCACCACATTTGAAGAAGGGAGATGTGGAGTTTGATGAGTGTATTATTAGGAGGAGTTGTATCTTGCTGTTGGAGCTGCTAATGAAGATCTCTCCAATTATTACTACTCAGGTAAAGGCTGAGGCGACAAAATTGTCTTTCTGCTGGATGACTCAAATGACCGCGGACGCCAATAATTCTTTGGAAGTAGTGGGATTTTTGCAGCTTTTGGCTACTTTTGGATTGGCTTCTGCTTTCGACATCATCAATTATGTGGAGAAGGTTGCTCAATTTAGACATATGCCCGAATTATGTCAGGCCCTGGGCCTTAAGGATAAGATTCCAGGTAAAACTTTTGCCTCTTCTGCATTTCGTATAGTTTAATTTTTTTCCAGTTGTCGCTTGCTATCCGTTTGCCCCTTAAATGCCTCTCGCTGCCTGAAGCAAAATCTAGCACCGGACGGCGTCGCATTGCGCCTTCACTGTAGTTCCTGGAGTAGGCCTAAGACATATATGTGTCGGGAATGGCTGACGGTTCACTACTTTAGGGTGCATATTGATTATGTTGTCTGTTTCGTGTAAGAGACAAAGGGAATGCATTGATGCCGATTATGGCGTTCTAGAGCACTAAGTCGAGCTGGTAGCCTGGGCCTCAATTCTCAATGACATTATCTTGATATATTGTTTGTTCAATCTGGTCGACCTGATAGTCAAAGAAAGCAATCTATTATTACTTTGGATGATATCAATGTTAATCATCATTCATCATGTTTTAAGTTTTTCAACAAATAGTGGCGCACTCAGTTTTATTACGGTATGGAGGTCAGAGGTCAGTTCGATTTCCTTCCATTTTTCTTTTTCCATTTGTGGGAACATTATGGGTTTCAAGTTTCAACCATTCCTTGGCCTAATGTAGTTCATTCCGCTTTTTGAGGTTTCTCCTCATGCTACCAGCCTCAGCCTTCACATAAAGAAGAGCATTGAGATATATGTTCATTCTCTTAGAACAACTATGTCGAGCACTTGATTTCAGAACTATTTTATGCCAGTCTGATGTCATTGTTATGCCTCTTTTACGTAAACCAAGCTTTGTGCCATTTATGGGTTAGCTTTTTCCTGGGGAGATATTTATGCATGCAGGACTTTCATTTGGTAATTAATGAGGCAGTCTAATAACAATTGTCATTTGACTACTGGTATGGTAGGTGTCATTCAGAATCTGGTGAAAGAGAAGAAACATCCTCTGGCTATAAGATTTATTCTTGCTTTCAAGATGGGAGATGAGTTTCCACCGGATCACCTCTTCAAAGATTGCATAAGAATCTCCGAAAATGCTGTTGAAGCAATTCTCCAAAATGGACATAACTCTCCTGAAGCTCAGGTATAGATTGCTGTGTTGGTATGCCATGTTTCCTAATTTTGCATCTAATGGCTCATTCCTAATACAATTGTTGTGTTCGTGACATCTTGCAAACAGACTCAGGCCATGGAAATAAGATTCGCTGGTCTGGAAGCTGGAGTTCTAGGCCTTGCAAATGCAATTGAAGATTTAAAGCCAGTACTTCTACAGTGAAGAAAAATGGGGAGCAAACAAAAGCAGCGGCAGAGATTGACAGCGTCAAAATGGGAAAATTGGTTGGCAAATTACTTAGCCCTGCTATGGTAGCTGCTCCTATTCCATCCTCCTTCCCTCTCTCTGCCAAAACCACTTCTCCTATCACCACTGGGGGTTGCTGTTAACCCCACACCAGAAACTTCAAGCTCACCGCAGCATAGAGGCAAGCATCCGCACACGGCTGCATTGGCAAGAGTTGGACCGAATCCTCTTGCTGGAGTCACTTCTAATGCTCGCTCATCACACATTACCAGCCAAGGTATACGTATGCCATAGCCGGTTGTCTGAGTAACTGCCTGTCACCCATTGACAAACATGTGAGTTGAAGTAGTTACTACCATCCAGTAGCTCTGTACATAGGCCCCTACTTCTTACCTTGGATTTAAAAGCTTTTGTTGGGGAGGAAATTCAGCTGCTCGCATGACCAATTTTTGCATCTCTCGAAGTTAGCAACTTGCCACTCTTGATCGATGATGTAGTGAAAGAATCTTGTTGATGCCGTCACTTTCATGTGATTGTGGGTCCTGTTAGCAAATGCTTTTAGTGTACTAGCCAGGGTAACTGGACAATAGTAAAAATGCTTCTCAATATACTTTAGAAATCAAGCTTAGTATTGGCGAGCTTGATTTCTGAAGAGGAACTGATTTGGAGAATCTTTATTGGGAGCCTCCCAAAAGCCCACTCGGAAATCCAAGAGGAACTGCACTCCTCGCTTCGGCTTCTTGGTCACGATCAATCTCTTTTGGTTCGCTTTCCGGATTGTCCTTCCTTGCTATTAGCGTTTCTTTCTTCTTTTGTTTGAGGATTATGGTTTTGATCTTGATGTGGGTATACATCAGAGCAGGGGCAGAACTTGTTCTTCTTCTATCTTCTTTTGTGAAGATGGGGTTTTCGCTTGGTGGAAATTAGGAAGGAAGGTGATTTTGCATGAACCTTTTATCATTTGGAGGGTGGAAAGTAAGAACCTTCAAATGAGCATGGGTGGGTTCTTCGATGATGACTTCTTTGGAACTTCTTGATTCGGGCCTCTTTGACATGGTTTCTTCTCAAGTACTGAGGGGACATTATATTTGAACTTTTCATCTTGTAATCCATAGAGTACGTATATTGCGCTAAGTGGTCGACACACAAAGTGGGTCTCTCTTCAAGTTTTGAACTTGAATGATCTTCAAATTTAGGAAAAAATATCACAATAAACATTATATATGAATCCACGTGTCAATATTTATGTACTATGAACGTTCCAATTGTAAAAGAACTGAAAAGAGTCAAATACAGCGGGTCGCAAAATCTGACAAGACCAAAAAGTGGAAAGTAAAAGTCGCCTCATACAAGCTCACGACGAACGATTTAGGTTAAATGATGGGGATACAACGGCTGTAAAATGCAAGAGCATGATGTCTACAAGTTGGGAGAAGTGTCAAAAAGTCCTAAATCTATTGCATTTGTGCCAGTTCAATCCTAAATTAGTTGTATTGGTGCCAATTCGGTCTTAAATATTTTGTTGATGCCAATTCAGTCTTAATTTTTTTTGTTTGTGCTAATCCAATTGGTCGATTTAGGACTGAATTAGCACAAATAAAAAGGTTTATGATTGAATTGACACCATTAAAAAGTTTAAGACTAATTGGCATCAATGTAAAATGTTTAAGACCGAATTAGCACCAACAAAAGGTCTAGGACGGAATTGGCACAAATACAATAGGTTTAGGATTTTTTTGACACTTTTCCTCTACAAGGTACGATATACTTTCCTCTTATCATTTATGCGATTGTCTGAATTTATAAATATATAGAGAACCGATATTCTGCATTTCATATGCGACTTTGAAACTTTATTAGATTAAATTGGTGAATTTCTTGGAAGACTCCAGTCCATCGTGACCCACAGGATCACAAGCAGTGCATATTATAGGCCCCGCTGAGTGTCATCGCCAGTGGTTAAGAATTTTCCTTTCCCGGTATACCAAATTTAGACTCTGAGAAGAATGATCGAAGCTACCATTACTTAATAAAAGAAAATATAAAATAAATAAGGAAAATCCCTAATACCTTCGGCCGACGGACCATCCTAATGGTTGAAAGAAGTTTCCTTCAATCGAAATGAGAAAATAACACAAAAGATCCCCGAACTTTAACCAACTATATCATGTCATCCATGAGTTTTAAATTTATTCAATCTAGTCTTTCAACTTTTGGGACATGTTCAACTTTATCCCTAGACTATATAAAAGTTTTCAATATTGATTTTCCATTAATTCAAGTTCACATATAGAGCTACTAGTTTCTATAGATGCTAAGTTGGACAAAAAGTGTGTTTAATCTCTGACGTTTATGGGTGCAACAGTGGCTCTATTTTAAATGCGGTTGAAGAAGTTGTGTCTAATAATCATTGTAGAGCAGCTAAAGGTGAAAGTGGAGTTGATGTACCAATGAGGTCCATGGTTATTGCGCATTCAACGAGACTTGAACTTCCGAAGATTTTTTTGTGGCAGTTGAGCTTATGGAGGGGTTGTGGGAGAGAAGCAGAGATGGTGACCTTACTTAAGCGTCGAGCTGAGATGGAGATTATTGAAATTATGTTTCGAGTTTAAGCTCGAAAAGGAAAACTTATCCAAGTAGGTTTTCCAATTGAAGTTTGATTCCTGGTTTGAATATATTTCCTAAGATGAGTCCCTATTTTGGTGACAAAATTTTTCTACATCTAAGGGAGTGAGTCTTCTTCGTGAATGATATCCAAGAGGTGACTTCTTTGTGACGGTTTCGAGTACAGGCACCCTTTTGTTGATTACACCTTGAGGTTATCTAAATGTGTTAAAGCCGATAAATCTTATGGTAAGACTTTATATGATTTTTTTTGTGAGATTTAAGAGTTTTTTTACTAAAAGATTGTGAGATCTAAATAATGTGTGAGTTATTAAGTGTAATCGGATGTTGGAAAATACAAAGGGTGTTTGAGTAACTCGATTGTGGTTGTAATTTCCCTTATATCGCTTGATCTACAGTAGAATCACGTGATGCTCTCCCTTAAAGCAGGTTCTCCTAACCGAACCACATAAATCTAGTGTTCGGTTTATTTCCTTGATCTGTGTTTATCTTATTGTTTGATCGCTTGTTTTCCACAACATTTTCATTGCGCCTACAAGGATCATTGGCAAAGATCTTCCAAACACACGTCCAAGCGATGTGTTTTGTCCCTGCTGTTCTTATATACTTCAAACCACTAAAATCGATCAGGCCATACAAAACTACAAAAGGACAACGTCCTCTCAAGGAAATTGGGTTCGAATGCAAATCCCCAACTGGTCATTATATTTAGAGATATTCATCCTTGGATTTCCAATATAACTGTTAGAATAGTTCCATCCGGCAAATTATTGAGGATCTCAACATATGTGTGTTGCCCCAGACATCTTGTACACAACTAATTTGGAATGAAGAGCAAGTAAATATGACCTTAGCCAATGAATTTATCATTTAGCTATTTAAGGATAATGAAGGGAGGATATCGGATGCCGCCCGCTTGACACAGCCATATCACCTTTCCTTTTCTTTTTTATTGTCTTTTTTATTTTTGGATAAGAATTGTCATTCCCGTTTAAATGTTTTTTTTTTTAAACTTTGGGACAAGAATCGCCACATAAGATCAGCTACAATTCGAGATATAATATCTTATGTATAGCTTAATTAAGGGAGAGAAAGGAAAAACAACTCTGTTATTGCTATTGTCTAGAAGAGGAAACGATTACACTTTGCAGATGCCACGCAACTTGATCTTTTTATTTTTAGTAAAAAATGTTAGGAAACGCTAGACATATTATTATTGATAACTTATACTTGCATGATGTATCAAAACTTTAAGGGACTTCTCTTGAAATAAACAAAAAAAGTGAGGTTGATAAATGGTAATTGGCTTGTTTAAATGCCAAAAGGGGAACCATTATCCAAACTCATTTTGATTTTGATTAAAAAGTTGACCAAATGATCCACAATGAATAACTTTCGTGGTAGTTCTGAATATCTCTAGAAATTTTTGCAAGTTCTATGCCACATCTTTTGCAATTAGGGAATCCAATTGCCATTTGGCTAGTCATTGCCAGGAGAGAAAAAGAAGTGGCATAAGGTTGTTTCAGTCACCCTAGGGCCAGGGCAGGGACAATAGCTAATTTGCTTTCCGGCCTCGTGAGTTTCATAGAGAAAGTTATCTCGCACCACTAAGCATTCGCTATCTACACATTTTGCGTTGTTCTAGGTTCAGATGACCTTTTGCTGAAGGTCATTTTGCATATGGATTTGACTCACATATATTGCGTGCATATGAGAAATTAAAATCTCTAACCAAGAGGATCACACGTTATATGTGATATGTGATAGAGCATATTAGTTATTCTTAAATCTTTATATGGTACAACAATGGAAGTTCCATTATCCTTTTCTTTTAGAAACACAACATCTTTCCGATCCCAACAATTTAGTGCTCTCATATTAGGGTTTTGTTTTTTTACGTACTTACGAACTCAAGGGTGTCAATTCTTGATGTGGACATCGAGTTACAAATTCAAAATCGACACCGCTTGACACTCAGTTAACTTCTTTTATTAAAAGAGATCGATGTTGAGACATTTCTACAATAATAAAAAGAGACACAACTAATTAAGTCCAGACATCATGGCACAAAACGAAGAGACAAACACTGTCAAGAAAGAGATGTCAATTGAAAGTGAAATGATGAGGATATTAGAAGAGAAACATTTTTTTTCATGAATAACAATGTATCAAATCTCACCATTGTCTTTTTCTATCATACATTCATACGGGAGGTTTCCTCTCTAATTGTATAGGAGGATTCCATGAATAACAATCATCACGTTTTTCACCGGTGGACCATTGATAAAGATCTTCCAAATGCACATGTCAATGCAATGAGTTCCATCCCTGTTTTCCTTACATATATCAAGCCAATAAAATTGACCCGACCACGCAAAGCTGCAAAAGAACAACGTCTTCCAAAAGAAGTTGGGTATGAATGCGAATTCCCAACCGCTCGTTATATTTTGGACTCCGAGATCGTCTTTGCTTGAATTGCAATGAATTTTAAGAGTAGTTCCAGCCGGGAAAATTATTTTGGATCGTAACATGCGTCTTGCCCCAAACATCTCCTACACAACTAGTTATTAGCAACGAACGAATAAACATGAGCTTAGCTGATGAATTCGTTGTGGCATGTGTTTGCTCCAATCTCAACATCTCTCAGCTATTTAAGGATGAAGAGTGGAGAATATTGGATCTCGACAGCTTGCCACAACCATATTACCTTCTTTTTTCTTTCCTCTTTTTACTCTGGGATAAGAATTCCCGTGTTACCTTTTATTATTATTATTATTATTTTCTCTTTGTTTGACATTGGGATAAGAATTGCCACATAAGATCATGCACAGATCTCTTATGTACTGGTCAATTAAAGGAGAGAAAATTAAAGCAGCATGGACCAAATGATACTCAGTAAAATGACTTTCATTGTAGCTCTGAATATCTCTAATTATTCTTAAGCTCTATGCCAAATCTTCTGCAACGAGGGAATCCACCTGCCCTTTTGGCTAGATACTTCAAACAAGGAAACCGAAGGGGTACAAGGTAGTTCCAGTCACCCAAGAGCCTGGTCCAAAGAGGAGCTATTCTGCTTTTTGATCCAGCGAGTTCTATCGAGAAAGTTGCCTTGCACCCTTACGCATTCGCAACCTTATCATTTTACGTCGTTTTGGATTCGGGTAACCTTTTGTTGAAAATCATTTTTCCCGCCCATTTTTTTTTGCTCATGTAAAGAGGGACCACGTGAGAAATTCGAATCATAGTAGTCAGATAGGACGTGTTGGTTCTTCTTAGGTGGTTTAAACAAAGTAATCGTAGTCGTGCTTGTTACGCAGAGGCACGTCCTGTGAATGGAATTTTGAATACGTGACTGGTGATTCAGTTAAATATCTAAATTTAATACTTGTGTCATAGACATTTGTACCTTTTATAAACAAGTTTATACGTTATATAAAATAGAGTAAGAATAATGAGCTTGGTAAAAAAAAAATCTAATTTTGGAGTGCGCGTAATGATCCTTACGCATCAGAAGATATAATTTCCCACTGATTTACAAAAAACATGAATCAAATTCAAATATAAATCACAAACATTTATATGGCATTTAATTTGACATTGCATTATAGTGCAAAAAGTTATTTTTGAATATTCCGTAACTACCAAAGTAAGTCATACATTCTAAGAATATGACAAAGTTAGATCATTTTTTTTTGGTCGGAAAAGTTACATCATTTTGATAGGTAAATATATAAAAGAAAATTGAATCGCTTGAATATATATATATATATATATATATAAATTGTAATTTTGTTGACGAATCGGTATAAAGAAACGGAATATTGATATGAGTGAAGAAGAGGAAAGCTGGGATGGGCTCTTATAGGAATTCAATCACCACGTTCTCTCTTTAAGCTCCAAAATAGCCTCATAAGGTTTAAATCCATAATTCAACTATTCTTACATTTTGGCTTTCGTTGGCAGAACTGGTGCACTTTGGCCATGTTGCGACACTCCCGAATTGAAACACGAGAGAGTTTGGCGAATTGTGAAGTGGGTGTGAATTATTTCTGTGGGGAGATTGCACATTCGTTTAGCAGGAGTTTCTCCAAAGCCTTGCTGATAACGGCTCAGCGTTATCATTTAATGTTAAACTTTACGAGTCGCCACTAACCTATTATGGGCCGATTAAGAGCCAAGTAACATGCAGGAATTGGGCGTAGTTATGCGAACCAATGATTCGTGAGTTTGAGACTTGGTTATGCTATATCCATCTAACATTTGTTATCGATTTCTTTTTCTCGTTTGCAAAACTGTCTTTCCTGCAATCTTTTCATTTTTATTCCCTAAACATGCTAATCTATGAATAAAGGAGAAGTCTCATTCAAAAAGGAAAGTAGAAGTTTCATCCAATGGGTGTGTGCAGATATCCATATCACCTATTTATGTGACAGACGTATCCACCTTGCCAATATCCGTTTCATTTTAGTAGATCACCATCACCAACAATTGATCGGAAAGTTCCTAAGGAGGCGTTGTCAAGTTAGTCTCCTAATTACACCAGACCGAGAGTGTTTAGTTGCCTTGCTAATGATCCGGAATGAAAGGATACAAGTGATGCATTGAGGATGTTTCGCCCAACATTTTTAGCAAAGAGGTTATCTTTGACAAATTTGCTCTATCTATCGAATGAAATGTGAGGGATTAATTGTAGAAAAAAATCTAGGACGGTGTTTGGAAACCGGTGGAGCTTTAGAAAGAGGCTAAAGATGTTAAGGGCATAGTAGATGTTACAGAGTCTGCAAAAGTCGCTAGATTGCATAGTAGCCGACGGTTGTTTCGAGATCATAGTTGGTGAAATTCGAAGTGTTGAGTTGGATGAAATAAATAGTGCTATGTGAATAGCCAAAGCCCTGGTCTCAATTTTGGCAGATGACTGATGTGCTTAGGTGGTTTTTCATTATCATTTTTGTCAAGTACTTGGGGGATATTAAGGGGAATAAACGAAATTTTTCACTATTTTGAAAAATTGGTCAACTATCCAAATCAATGATGATGAACGTAGGTAGTGTTTGATAGGTGCATCGGTTTTGAATTTTTACTTTTTATTTGTCTCATATGTATCGGTTTGAGTTTTTTCATAAGATTAACCCAATTTAACTAAAGCTAACGAAGGTAAATTTTTCATAAGTGTACTAATTTGAAATTTTTTGTGGTCAAAAAATTACTTTTGGGTAAATTTACCATAAATGCACCAGTTTGAGATTTTTTTTATGGTAAAAAATTTAGTTTGAAGTAAATTTGTGACAAGTATATTAGTTTGAGGTCTTATGGGATATTAATCTAAGGGAAAAAAAAAGCACATGGTGCTGTACTTGGAATGATTCTATCTAAATAAAACAATAAAATCTGCCACGTTTCTTTATATTTTGATATCGAATCGGTTCGGGATAAATCCCACATTTTTATCCTCTCCCAATCGATAATTAGAGTTTCGCTCTAGTTCGGGAATTGTCTCTCAAAGTTATTTCGAAATTTCTCTTTGCAAAAATCCTTAAAATTCCTATTATGTACCAGGTGGTCCACACGCATGGTGGGACTGATCTTCAAAGTATTGAACTCGAACGATGTCTCCCGATGATTGGGCATGTGAAAGTGCACTTGATGTTTTCCGGTCGACGTTGTGGCTTTCTTTGAGGTATTATTGCCGGCTTTTGTCCCAAGAATCGACGGCCCACTTGACGAATTGGGATAACAAAATTAAGTGGAGACCGTACGTACTACGTACCACAGCCATGCATGCGAAGACGTCTCCACCAACCTAGGCACGTCGATCCCCATAAATGTCGTGCCAACTAACCACGAGTGTCGGTCTTAGAGTGGACGTTGAATTCAAACGAGTATTTTTACCATAAAACCCTAAAATGTGACGTCTCGTATCGATTTATTTAATAGCTCCGGCGAGAATGTCAATTTCAAAAGTTTGATTCATAGAGTAACTAAGTTGTGGCAAGCACGCGAATTTTGACTAGCTTCATCATCGACTAAAATGTATAAAATGGCAATTTTTCGATGCTGTTGTCTTTCGATTATAACAATTTTAAAGGTACTTTAGTAAACTAAATAGAGGAAGACAAATTTTAAAATTCCGTTCATGTTAACACTAGGATCTCGAGGACGTCCATGCTCTTTAAAATTTGCAATCAATGTCGGTATTTGAGAAATTTTGTACGTGAATACGAATAGTCAAAATGGAGTAATATGCGAAGAGGGGGTGTCAAGACCTAACTGGAAAATCGAGATGAATTGAATTGGAAATTTCGTACATTTCTATTAGGCTTAGTTTTCGGTTCGGGTAATTGAAAAATAATCATTCTTTTTTTTTTTCCAATTAGTTTATTTCCGCTAGGTTAGTCAAATTGCACTGAAAATCTCCAAAATAATATTTTTTTATTTCTTTTCTTTTGTTTTTTTTTTTGGGGGTTGAGGACCGTGGAGCCCTCGCCGAAGCCACAAGGGCCTGGTGCCTCCTGACCCTCGTGCAAGGGCCAACAGAGGTCGGAGACGGGCTAGGGGATGCCGGCCCTCAGCTCCAAAAAAAAAAAAAAAAAAAAAAAAAGGAAAAAAAAAAAAAAAAAAAGATATCACGAAGTAAGAGGTTGACAGCAACAGAGCCTCGCCCAAAATTTATGGGTAGCTTCAACTTGTGTATTAGCAGATCAAGCGGCGCCGAATCGGATAAATGGAGCCAATTGAATGTGGTTGCAACATTTTGAATTGGAAAATAAGTGGCATACAATTTCAAACAGTTGGATTACAATAAATATTTTCTCTCTTGGTGTTTATTTAAACATCTGTGTGTGCACGAAATGGAGTTTATATCAACATTGATCTGCGTAAAAAATCGATTTCCATTTCGAATACTTTTTGGATACTCGAATTTTTAATTGGAAGAAATAAAAAAATGCGAAATTTATTTTGTTCGAATTCATTTTCTTCGTTAAAAAAATCAACTAGAGGCAGGTGAAAGCGAGAAAGTTTTACCTGTTTTGTGTAAGAGCCTATCTCACTTGTTTATGGCTCTTATGGGTTTTTCCCGATAGGAGAATCCATTTCTTTGATTGTATTGTTTATTATGATTAATCTCTAGTTCAAGGGAAGGAAGGGCACTCCTGCCCCCGAATAGTCCTATTTTCCTCCGTGCCGATAAGGGGCCAAAAGGTCTACCACTTTAATTCCTCTTTCAAAAATAGATGATTTTATATCTAACCATATAAAGGTGAGCACAGATTTATGAATAGGAGATGTTGTATGAATATCTACCAGGTCGAATTTTCAAAGTGTCGGAATCAAAGTAAAAATTCTAAGGAAGAATTTCTTTTTTCTCTATTGTGAATAATATTGAATTCTAAATTGTATAAAGAATCGTGTGGGTAATTATTATTTTTTATACCGATATTACTAATTATTAATTAGGAAAATTCTATCAACAATTTTAAAAAAAATTCCTTCTTCGAAATTCAAATTGGTCAATGCAAGTAAAAGAAACCGAAGGTCATCTTTCCTTCATGCTTTGTATGTATAGTATATAATACAAATATAAAAAACATAGATTTTGAGTATCATTGGTATCTTATGAGAATCTCTAATTATACTAAGAATCCTATTGTTGGATTAAATTCGATGAATCCTTGGGGAATTTATAAGAAGCTCTTTATTCTTTATTTATTGAATAAAAATTATGCTCTTTCATAATTATTTTTTGGGATATGTTTAGTGCAAGTCCTAAAATTTGTCATGAAACCGCAATTGAGTCTTAAAACTTACAAAAAGTGCAATCAAGTCGTTTCGTTAACTCCACCCAACTTGGCTAACTAGGAAATGTTAAGGTTACTCCTTTAATATTTTCTCTCCGACAATGATATAACTAGAACAACGTCGTTTTGGGCAAAATATGATTTTTAATATAATTTTTATTCAAATTAAATTAAAAATAACCTAAATTTTAGTTTTTTTTTGTTAGAATCAAGCGATGAGGGCGGTCGCCGCCACCCCAACACTACAAGGAAGGGGCAACCATGGCGGGGAAATGATTGACGGGGGTTGTCTATGGCCGCTTACGGCCCTTATATCGATCTAGGTGAGGGCTAGTATAGGGGCAATGACGGTGGGGCGATAGCGCTCGCCACCCGGTTCTAGCTTTTTTTTTAGCTTATATTTTTAATTTAATTTAAGTAATAATAGTATTATTAATCATATTTGGATAAAAAGACGTCATTTTAGCCTTAAATTTTATATGTTAGTCACGTCATCGCCACATAAGAAAGAAGAAATATTAAAAAAAAGTTACATTAACATTTTTCGTTGGACAAGTTGGATGGAAGTAACGGAAGGACTTGATTGCACCAATTTAACAAATTTTAAGACTCACTTGCATGATAAATTTTAGAATGTACAGTGCACATTTCCTTTACTTTGCATTTAATGCTCGTGAAAAATCCTAACTTAAGGTGTGATATGAAATCATTTGATAATTATCACGTGATGGCTAATTAACGTAACGGT
This sequence comes from Rhodamnia rubescens, assembly GCA_021437795.1. Lineage (NCBI taxonomy): Eukaryota > Viridiplantae > Streptophyta > Magnoliopsida > Myrtales > Myrtaceae > Rhodamnia > Rhodamnia rubescens. Next base: position 210,647 of record JAILYA010000006.1, on the reverse strand, counting down.
TGTAGTTTTTTACTCTTATAATAATGAACGAACACCCTTCTAAATTTGTTGAGTGTGAAAATTGCGAAATTACGACATGACGCATTGAATTCTTATCCATTTAAAACGACTCGGCATATCAAGCTTGAATGAAACCGTTAAAGACATTATTTAAAAGAATTCAAAATATTACTTTCACTCGGTTTGAAATAAGTAGATCAAGTCCAATCGGCACCGCACGAGACGCCGCATTCCTAAAGACTTTGCTATATCCGGTATGATAACCTTGTGCCCCATCCAATAGATTCCGTAAAAAAAAAAAAAAAAAGGAAGATATCCAGTAGATGTAATTAGTTACGTTCCGCCCCATCCGAGATCCGACCAACAGTTGGTTTTCCGCATCTTGATTGAGAACGAAATTACCGACTTTTATTTGGAAATTCGGACCAAATTAGGGAAACAAAATCTTTCTCGGATTCTAATTTCACCCTTTTTTTCTCTCATTATTATTTTACTATATTTTGAAAAAGGGGTTCGAATCGGTCCGTTACGCCTATAAATATGCACAGAGCATCCCACTGCCCTTTCAACTCATGCACGACTCCAGTTCACAAAGCGACAAAGAAGAAGCAGCAAACCGCCGCCTTCTCCGTCGCTGTCTCCGACGCACACTCACTCACACTCCCACACCCCACAATCACGTCTTGCGAGCGAGACGATCTCGTCGTGTTTAGGGGTTTTCAATCGCTTCGACCGGCGGTTGTAGGGCATAAGCCATGGCCGATCGGAATCTGTCGGTGGGCTTGAGCGTCGCGGATGTGAAGAAGAGCGTCCTCCGCGACGCGCTGGAGCACATCCACGAGCGGGCCTCCTCGCTCCTGCTGCTGTCGCTCCGGTGGAAGGACCTCGACGAACACTACGAGGCCACGCGGCGCGCGCTCGAGCGGCGCGGGGAGGAGGTCCGCTCCGTGGAGGAGTCTGTCAAGGCGAGTTTTAGCGGGTTCGCGGCGAGGCTTGAGGAGATTGAGAGGAGGGAGAGCGAGATCGCATCGGGGCGGAGGGCGGAGATTGAGCGCAGGTGCAGGGAGGTCGAGAGGAACGCGGAGGAGTTGGAGGTTGCGAAGAGGGAGATTGAGGAGAGGCTTCGGGGGATCGAGGTGGCGGAGAGGCGGTTCGAGGAGGTTAGTAGCTCGCTGGGTGCGTTGGCTGATGAGAGGTTGAGGGAGGTTGGAGAGAGAGAGAGGGAGGTCGGGGAGAGAGAGAAGGAAATCGAGTTTAGGACTGAGAAATTGAGGGAGAGGTGGGAGGCTTTCGAAGCTAGCACGAGTAAATTGGAGGGGAAAATCAGCGAAATACAGTTGAAAAGTGAGGAACTTGACGGGAGAATGAAGAATCTAGAATTGATAGAGAAGGAGTGCGATGAGCGAGTCAGGCAAGCTAGGTTGAAGGAGAAGAGGTTGCAGGAGTGGTCTAATGTGCTTGAGATACAGAAGAGAGAACTTGAAGTGAGACTGAGAGAGGTCGAATTGAAGGATAACAGGGTAAAAGAATTGTGTAAAGAACTTGACTTGAGAAGAAGCAAAAAATGTGAGAAACAGAATAATAATGTTAGGCCTGCGATAAACAAATCAAGCGATGAAATTCATCCGAAAGTACTGGCCAAATCACCAGACACTTGCTTGAAGAAAGATGGCCAGGTTTTGAATATTCAAAGGCGTGCAGCAGTGGACGGGAAGGACTTGCAAATTTTCCTTAATGAGCGCTGGACAGAAGGTGAAAAATTAAGACATGAAGTGTTGGTAACGCTTAGAAAATGTTCTGACCCCGCGAGGCTTGTTCTAGATGCCATGGAAGGGTTTTACCCTCCGCATTTGAAGAAGGGAGATGTGGAGTTTGATGAGTGTATTGTTAGGAGGAGTTGTATCTTGCTGTTGGAGCAGCTAATGAAGATCTCTCCAATTATTACCCCCCAGGTGAAGACTGAGGCAACGAAATTGTCTTTCTTCTGGATAACTAAAATGAGAGCAGATGCCGAAAATTCCTTGGAAGTATTGGGATTTTTACAGCTTTTGGCTACTTATGGATTGGCTTCTGCTTTTGATGCTGAGGAGATCTTACACTATGTGGAGAAAATTGCTCAATTTAGACATATGCCAGAATTATGCCAGGCCCTGGGCCTTAAGGATAAGATTCCAGGTAAAACTTTTGCCTCTCCTGCATTTTATATAGCTCAATTTTTCCCAGTTGTCGCTTGCTGTCAATTTGTGCCTTAACTGCCTCTCGATACCTGAAGCAAAATTTAGCACCGGGCGGCATTGCAGTGCCCATCACTTCAGTTCCTGGGGAGGCCTTAGACATTTATGTGATGGGAATGGCGGGACTTAATTGGAAATGAAAAATTATTACTTCATCATGCGTTTTGATTATGCCGGCTCAATAGTGTGAGAGACAAAGGTACTGTGTTGATGCTGATTGTAGCATTCTGGAGCACTAAAAGTGCTTCCTTGCTTCTAGCCATCGGCCTTTCGTTTCAATCTGGCTTATAACGAACATGGGAAGAGTGTGTGGGTGGGTGGGGGTTTGGGGGGAGGGGGGGGTTGTTGGTCTATGTCGAAGTTGACTTCATAATGGGCTTTAATCTATCTTCAGTCAGTTCATGCTCAGGTAGGGCATTTCCCACAGCTTCACTAATGGATCAGTCTTTCTTTAGCCGGAATCGAGCTGGAAGTCTGTTTATCAATTCTCAATGAAGTAACATGATCTTGATTCATTATCTGTTCAATCTGGTCAAACCTGATAGTAAACAAAGACAATTTGTTGTTGCTATTTGATGTTATCAACAGAATTTATCATTCATCTGATGATGGTATCGGAGTTTAGAGCTCTATAGTTCGTTATCTTTTCATTATTTGTGGGTAAATTGTGGGTTTCAACCATTCCTCCCTTATGTAGGCCATTCCCTTCGTTAGGTTTTCCTCATCCTACCAGCTTTATAGCCTTCAGATGAAGGAGAATTTTGAGATATATGAGTGTCGAACACTTGATCTCAAAACTATTCCATGCCAGTCTAGTGTAATTGTTATGCCTGTTTTACCTAACTCAAGCTTTTTCAATTTATGGGTTATCTTTTGCATGGGGAGATATTTATGCATGCAGTATCTTCATGGGTTGATTTAATGAGGCAGTCTAATAAAGATAGTCATTTGACTATTGGTATGGTAGGTCTCATTCGGGATCTTGTGAAAGAGAAGAAACATAATCTGGCTGTAAGGTTTATTTATGCTTTCAAGATGGAAGATGAGTTTCCACCAGAACCCCTCTTGAAAGAACATATGAGAATCTCCAAAAAAAGCTGCTCGGGCAATTCGCCAAAATGGACATAACTCTCCTGGAGTTCAGGTATAGATTGCTCAGTTGGTATGCCATATTCCCTAAGTTTGCATCTTTTGTCTAATGCCCTTTGTTCATGACGTCTTGCAAACGGAATCAGGCCATGAAAAAAAGAAAAGCTGATCTGGAAGCTGGAGGTAGATGCGTTGAAGATCACAAGATCAAGTCAATAATTTCACCTGAAAACATGAAGCAAGCCATTAGTTCTATGGCGAAACAAAATGAGGAGCAAAAAAAGCAGCCTCAGAGATCAGCAGCATCAAAATGAGAGAATTGGATGGCAAATTACATAGCCCTGCTATAGGAGCTGCTCCTGTTCCATCCTCTATCCCTGCCTCTGTCAAAACTACTACTCCTATCTCCATTGAGACTGCTGTCAAACCAGCATCGGAAACTTCAACCCCACCACAGCATAGAGGCAAGCATCAACCGACAGCTGCATTGGCAAAAGTTCGATCGAATCCTCTTGCTGGTGCCAGTTCTAATGCTCAGTCATCGCACATTACCCATAAAGGTATACCATATCTGACTGTCTAACTCTCTTTTTTTTCACCCATTAACAAACATGTGAGTCGAAGTGGTTATTACCTTACAGTAGTTGTACATATCCCTACTTCTTTCCCTACAATTAAAGTTTTTGCTGGGGAGGAAATTCAGTGCTGATATGGTGACATTTGGCATATCTGGAGGTTAGCAACATGGCACTCTTGATGGACGACAAGTGGAAGAATACTGTTGATGCTGTCTCTTTGATGTAATTGTGGCTCTTGTTAACAACTGCTTTTGCGATACTAGTTAAGGTAACTGGACTACAGAAAGAACAATTAATAAGATACTTCAGAAATTTGAAGATTATATATCAAGGAAACCGAAATTGGAAGTTGCTCTTCAACCGTTTCGATACTGCTCTCAATTTGAAATGTCTATTATTGGAACTAGTGCTGAACTTAATACCATAATTATTGGAAGCTGGTTGGAAAGTGCTCAAATTCAAATTATCCAACCCATCTAAGAGAAGTGTATCTTTTGTAGCATTTGCTACCCTAAAAGCTGTGTCCCTTGAATGGATTGTGGAAGCTTATGAACGGAATTGTCATATTCTGAAAGAGAATCTTATCGTTTATGAGCATACGAGCACTCATAATTTATTTTGAGAACCAACATGGTTATGCTTCTCGTACTTCAAGAGCCTTTATTTTTGTTGTTACTTTGTTTCAGTTTCTTAAGGTGCTTGATAATTATTATATACCTTTTATTGTCTCTGAATGTGAAATTTATTGTTGAATGATCCAGAGGCGTCATGTGAGAATCTTTGCTCTAAGCCTTCTGGTAAGATTTTGGGAAAGATACTCAGCAGGGAGGTGGAGTATGAGTTGGTTCGCGATGAAATTTCCACTCTTCTTCAGTCCTCGTTGGATCCAGCAAGTCTTGTTCTTGACACACTGAAATATTCTGACCCTTCAAACTCAAAAGAATTCATTAGATTGGGTATTCCAGTAAAGCGTTGCATTTTACTATTGGAACATTTAAAGAGCTTTTCGCCTCTCATCAAGCCTCCGTTATTTCAAGAAGCAAGACAGTTTTGTAATATTTGGAAACTAAAGTTGAAGGTGGGGAAAGATGATCATGTGGAGACCATATGTTTTCTTCACTTTCTGGCTGCCTTCAAATTGGCTCCTCTTGTTGGTGCTAATGAAGTTCTTAATCTCTTGGATCCATCGAAGTGGGCTAAACAGGTCCGCGATTCTTGTGAATCTCTGGGATTAGCAGACTTTTTACCTGGTAAGGATTCCTTCCTGCTACCCCGCTCTCTCTCTGCCTGTCCTAGCTTTGCTTTCAGCAGGAAAGAAGTTCGAGGGAACTGTGCCAAATTTTCAGATTTTTCTGCTAGAATCTTGGGATTTTCTTCTTACATCAAAGGAGTAGGTGGGGCTCTTTGACCGAGTGAGTGATCGCTACTGGCCTATAGCAGTTCCCCTGTTCCATTCACATAATTACCGGAGATACACAAGCTTGTGCCCTTGGAGTGGCCTCAAGAGAAAATGCAAGTGTGGTGATTTGAACTGATGCCTCGAGTGAGGAGTACAAACCCGCTCTCCACTTGAGCAACCCCTTGGGGTTTTGTTTGAATCTCTGGTTCAAATGGTTGAGAAATTGCATGAGGAATTACATGGAAGGAGATTTTTAGTGTGAATATGAAACCATTGAAATGAACTGCAGAACTACTTATTAATGGTTTTTGAGAACTGCGGCGTTAATTTACTTAACATGTACGGATATAATATTTTAAGGAGATCAGTTGCAGAAGTTTTGTGTCTGTTATTTTAGAGGTTTTGAATATTTTCCACCATACCCATTAAACCCACAATACAGTTTTGAAAGAATTAAATGCTCGGCTGGTCTTATTTTTATGACATTCTGCTTCAAGAATCGTTTATTTACAGCTTCCTTTCATCTGACCATGTTTCTCTCATTTTTCTGCTTCGTTTTGCCAGGTTTTATCAGAAATCTTATTGAAAAGAAGCATTGGATCGATGCCATTAAGTACATTAATGCCCTGAAGATGGAGGACAAGTTCCCTTTAGTGCCTCTCCTCACTGATTATTTGGCACATTGGGAGAACAGAGCAGATGAGACATCCAAGAAAAAGAACAGCTCGCCTAGCAGTCAGGTGAACCTTACCATGAGAAATAATGCTTTAACTCGATCTTATTCAGTTAGCCCCCCTTCCTAAGGACCTTATACGAGTTTTACTTGCAGATTGGGGCTATTAACAATAAGTTAACTGCAACGAAAACTGCAATGAAATGGATAGCGACATACAGGCTTGAATCAGAGTTCTTGCACAAGGATTTCAAGCCTATGTTAAACAGCTGGAAAAGCAGAAGGCTGAGATAGAAGGTAAACTGAGAGAATCTGAAGCTGGTGCAGGATCACGGCATGTATTGACCCAGCAGGACAAAAAGGAGGAACCGCCAGCACAAGCCACCTCCAATCACATGTTGCTACATCGTGTAGTGATGCCCCCCCTTCGGTCATCGCCTCAACCATTCCAACTTCAGCCAGCAGTTCAAGCCATCAGCCAGAAAAGAAGCGTAAGAGTATAGCTCCGCAACCACAAACCCCATCGGGACCCCCCTTGTTGGTCATCCCTTGACGCAGCCCTACATTAGGCCCCCAGTGGATACACATGGTTACCAAATTGGACCCCCATACTCAGCAAGACCATCCGGATACTACGGGTTGCAAATCCCCCTGAACAACTATCCTTTTAATCCATACCATTTCAGTGGTGTTGATCATTACCATGGCAGACCTTGTGCAGTGCCACTCTGTGGTGGTCAGCCGGTACGGTTCGCTGGTCCTACAGATGCTTTCGGTGGTCCTAGATGGTAAATTCTTCCGGTTTGGTCTCATGTATCTCAATCCATCAATGTAAATCCGTTTACTGTTGTCTTTATTCATCAGTCTGTCTATTTGTGGTTTTATGGACCCAAAGATATGGAGAAGCAAGGGTCTGGCAAAGCCCCTTGCAGAGCGAAAACAGTAGCTGTTTAAAGAACTTTCTTCTTTTCCATCAGTATTATATCCTCTGTTCTGCTATTCCTTCCATATTTCCCTAATCGCTCTTTCAGCAGACCCACTTGCCTGAACAGATGAAATCCAAGTTCAGAGTTCTGCATTCAGGTAAATTCCAATTAAATTGTATGTCTTACACTTCTGATCCTGATGATTAACGAGGTCTTCTGCAAGTTGCAGGTGAGCCTCAGTGCTAATAGTCATTTTGGTCCCGTGGGAGATTATATGGACGTATAACATGGTCCTGATTTTTGTTGTCGAATGTTGATATTTATGGTGAAAGGTGGGCATAACTTGCGAAGTTTGTTTGTAACAAATGCATTTATGCCGCTCTTTATTATGACACGTGACTCTCAGGTGATAAAATGAAGTTTCCGGTTCTGATAATTTTTTGTGAGACCAAAATTAATTTGCGGTAAACAATACCGGTTTTAGATATTTTGTGTGACGAAAAATAATTTTGGGGAGAAAGTGTCTTAGGATATCAGTTTGGGACTTTATTAGTAATAGCCTAGACACAAAAAAAAAAAAAAAAAAAAGCTAAAAATTTTATTAAAAAGATAAAGGCATGCCATCGGATTCTCTCTCATGAAGAAAACTACCCAATTACAGTTGTCCGTGATCGCCTCGAATAGCTGTTGTTGGACTTAAAATGGTACCAGCACCTCCTGCCCTGCCAGTGCCAGTAATCCCCTCGTTGGAAGACAATCGCTACGGTATCAAAAAAGTCCTAAACTTATTAGATTTATGTCAATTTAATCTTAAATTTTTTGCATTGATATCAATTCAGTCATAAATTTTTTATTAGTGCTAATTTAGCCTTAAGTATTTTGTATTTGTGTTATTTTAATTAATCAATTTAGGATTGAATTGATATCAATAAAAGATTTATGACTGAATTAATATTAATGTAAAAAATTTAGAATTTTTTTGGCACTTTTTCCCGTTTAGAGCAATTGGAGTTCATCATTGAGATCAACTGAGGACATACGGATTCAACGGCATAGATTGATTGCTTGCTCGCTCGATAGGCCATCTACATTGCAAACCATTCAAATCCACTAGACAGACGGACAACACTCAGATTTGACATTAGGATCAAAGGACAGATTCGTATCAGTTGCCGCCTAGATAAAGACAGGAGACAGATAGTGGAGGAGTTCTCGCTAACATGTCGTGGGGGACTGGTGAAAGCAAGAAAGTTCCGTTTTTCCCATCCCTTGGTCGCGTGTTGCGTTTTTGCCCGCAAATCTGTCGGACCCAAATAACTTGGCCTCCAGAGGGTTTGAGAAAGGAGTGGAGCATCGGATATCATGGCAGCGGCGGCGGCGGTGTGGACGCAGGTCAGCAGCGGCGAGAAGAACGGGAGAGGAAGGGTGAAACAAAAACATAGGAGACGAGAAACGAGGAATTGAAAGAGAAATTAAGATGACAAAGCTCATCGATTTTTCCTCTTTATCCTTTTACTTCGATGATTATTTAGGATGAACCATTATGACGGGACCGCGAAAACGAAGGCCAAGATAAAAATGACCATCGCGTTACGTCCGACAGTACAAATAAACTGGACTTTACCCCGTAAATTGTTATGTATGACAAGACAACAAATGACATTCGAAGCATGAATTAGCAGTTATAACAATATATATGTCAAGGGGATATGATGCAACCTTTTTAAGTTGGGGATCTAATGTATGCTATCCAAAAGTAGGTAAGTATTTCAAAATTTCCATTTTCTCTTGCTTCCAAAAATGAAGTAGATATTTTTCCTAGAAGATTTTGTATTAATAATTTTTGAAGTATAAATTTTACCAGTGTTATGCAAACCAACTGCTTTAAACATAAAAGTTATAGGTCATTATCAAATATTTTTTTTGCTCAAAAACTTTTATCACTAAAACTAGAAATAGAAAAATCTATTTATGGTCGAATTGATTCCGGAAATAGAATTTTCTATTTTAGTTGATGCGTTCCAGAGTGATAAAAGCTTTTGTGTTCAAATGGTTTTGTCCATTAGCTCTAGTAACCCATATGTTTAGCATTAGTGCATACCAAAATAAAAATTATTATTTATTTTTTAAAATAAAATTATTATTTATTTTTTTCCTGCAAAAAGCAATGGTGGGTGACAAATGATCGCGAAGGTTAGCGATGCTCGCCGTAGTTGTGGTCGGCGATGGTCGATGGTGGGCAATCGACGATGGTCGATGGTGGGCTATGGCGACAGGCGATGTGGCGGCGGGCGGCTGAAATTTTAGCCGGCGGTGGTTGTCGGCGAGGTTGGTGGTCGGCGGTGGTTGGTGGCTACCGGCCGTGGTGGCGGTGGTGAGCAAGTGGTTGGTAGTGGGGGGTGAGGGCTCGGTGGCGGCGGAGGTTGGCGGTGGGTAGTGGCCGGGTGGCCAGCAGGTGGTTGCGGGAGCCGTGGGCCATGGTTGTGGCGGGCGAAGACCGGCTGGCAGTGGGCACGAGTGATCGGGGAAGGTTGCGGTAGTGGGCGCCACGGACAAAGAAAGGGCGACAGAGAGAGCGCAACGACGACTTGAGATAAAACGAGGGGTGCTTTTATAGGTTATTTCTCATTTTTGTTTTTAGAACAAAGAAGCTATAATTTTCAACTTCTTATTTCTCTTTCAAATTTATTTTTGAAACAAAAATTTGCTTTAAAAACAGAAAAATAGAATTGTATTACTAAAACGACCTATTTCAGGAATAGGTTTGGAATAAAAATCAAAGAATTATAATGGTTATCATGTGTTTCCCTACTTGATTGGTAGGTGGAGAAACGGGCTTCACCTAACTACATATGCGTGCGTAGGAATTGACAAATTCGTTTGGAGAAAAGTGCAGAAGAAACTCAATTGAACTTCTCCACTAGATGCAATCATTGGAAAACCCCAGTACAGCCCTGCGTGTATTTGCTGGCTTGTCTTCATAGATTGGGCCAATCTTGTAATTCCAAACTACCACCCCCAACCCCCTCGGCCTCCTCTCCTTCATTTTTTGTTGGAGGTGAGAGGAAAAGGTCGAATTGATCCGAAACCAGAAGAAAATGACATTTGGCATCCACGTTCATAGGCACTCTAAATTCAAAGCTAATGAAGAATAGAGAACGACAGAAATGATGTGTGAACTTGTATCCACTTTGCAATGTTGTCCCTGTTTTGATATGTCTGATGCGATTTCTAAAATTCGAATACATATTCAATCTAATTATAATTACTGAAAATGTTCGATATTATCCATAAATTTGAATTAATGAAATGTTACCCAAAATTTATGGGGATTGAATGAATTAAAAATAATAATAATGATATTGCATAATGAAATGAAGTTCATGGTTACACAAATTAAAAGTTTAGAAACTAAATTGCGCATTGAGACAAAATTTAATGACTATTTATGTCGTTATTCCTTGAGAATTTTGATTGATATTTCTTTTTTTTTTTCCCAACAAGAAAGAATAGCATATGATAAATCACTAGTCTTAAAGTGAAATAATAAGAGGTTTTTTTTCAATTTAATTTTTTTAAAAAAAATATTTACAAAAATATTTTTTTAAAAAAAAGATTTACAGATTTGGGTCTCGCTCGGAGGTGCCTTGAGCGAGACCCCATACAGCCCATGGCGCGCTATTCCGGCTTGTCTCATAGATTGGGCCAATCCTGCTAATTTTTTTCAATTTCATTTTTTTAATTATTAATACTTATAATATTTATTTTTTTATAATTTTTTTCTTGTGAAGCTTATCTTTATAATATAATTAGCAATAATTAATGTAAAACTTTATTAAGATATATAATTAATAAATAATGTTGTATTTATAAAATTAATTAAAAATATTCATAAAATAAAAAAAGAGATTTTCATAATATATAATAATTCGTCAACTTACCAATTATTAAAAAAATATTTTTCGTATTTTTTTTCGAGAGGGTGGTCCTTTTTTCGTATTTTTTTTAAATTTATATTTTTTAATTATTTATACTTATAATATTTATTTTATTTATTTATAATTGGTAAGTTGATGATTGTTATATATTATGAAAATCTTTTTTTTTTCATATATCTTACCAAATTTATTTTATGAATATTTTAAATTAATTACATAATTATAATATTATTTATTAATTAGAGATTTTTTTATAAAGATAAGCTTCACAAGAAAAAAATTATAAATAAAAGAAATATTATAAGTACTAATAATTTTAAAAAATAAAATTTAAAAAAACGTTACCCAGCCGAGAATCTTGATTGACAATCCTTTTCTTTTACCAGCAAGAAAGTATAGCATATTTTTTTTAAAAATAATTTTGTAAATATTTTTTAAAAAATTAAATTGAAAAAAACCCATAATAAGACCCGTTTTTCGTTCATTGGTTGAGATAAAAAGCACAAAAGAGTGCTATTGAAATGATTTTACTGAGTGAACTAGGTTAAGTACGTCTTAGGAATATGATTTACTTTAAACTCTCACAAAAGTAACAAAATCAGTCAAGTGCATCGTTCAGGAAAGCCGCGTACTAGTGGCCTAACATATGAAAGTGAAATCACTCCAAACTCTATTGGCATTTAGCCAAGGACAAGAGTCATTTTCAGTTTCTTGTCCGCAGCACTGACTGCAACAGATGGATCCAAGTTGAGACGTCAGAAATCAGCTCCCACGCCCATTTTTCAATAGTTGAACAGTTCAAATCATCCACCGAGAGACTCAATGCAAACATTAAATCTCACGTAATCTTGCCGTGCGAGAACTAGGTTCGTCCATCTTGGAATTCACAAAAACAGAGCTGAATAGTATGGTTGCTGGATAAGATCGAGAGTCGATGAATCAGACCTTTGGGAATCGGTTCGATTTTAGGTTTTAAGATATGTATGGTAGATTTCAAATTTCAAAAATTAGAAAATTTATTCCGGGAGGTCGTGTTTTTCTTGTTCAATGTTTTCGAGAGATTTTGCGGCATTTCATGACATACGATGATAAATGTGTAATTTGGAATCACTAATCTCGAGCTTTCGTTTCCAACGATATCCATGACAAATACTTTTTTTTTCTACACTTCATATTTATCGTTTATGTATCCATATGAGTTGTGGTCTAAATATGAGTCGTGATCCGAACGATTATCATTAGAGGTGTTCATTATAATTATTCATTTAAAAACACAGGTGAAATTCATATAGATTCTAAAATCGATAAAAAAAAATAAGATGGGTTTTAAATTTCAAAAATAAAATAATCGATTCTGACGGACAGACTTAGAATCCGGACCAGCCCCGAAAGCGTTCAACCTCCGACAGACCTAGTCCTTGCAAAGGAAAACAAGTTATTGGGGGTGAGAACATCACAGGCAAGGATGACGTGGAGGGAGAATCTATGGCCCACCCATTAATCTCTCACGTCTCACCAACCCCACCAACCCCGCAAAGGGCGGCTTCCTTTCGATCATCACCAACCAAAAACTTGATCAAGGAACTGTCTCTATCCATTCCCATACAACTTGTTGATAAAGAAAAAACAAGAAGTTTCTGTCATCAGCTCAACAAGTAGGTCGTTCAGGTCCAAGACTTGTGTAGGGGACCAGTGAGGTTTCAGTCGTGACACGGCCCCGTCCTCGCAGCCAAGTTCAGCGTAGCAGCACCAGAAGCCGCATATGCGATGCCATCCGATTCGTGACTTGGGAAGAGTACGACGAATGCGATTTCCGACGATAAGGTTGACCCCCCCATTCAGGGTTTAGGAGAAACTTGGAAACAAAACAATGTACGTAGTACTGGATGACAAGGTAGAGAAAAACTTATGCTGATGCTCTTGCGATATTCGCAGCCGATTCCCCTGCACCGACTTGCCAGATTTATATTCTCACAGTTCCACAAGGGCCAAGAAACTGTCATATGTCCTCTTTGTAACTTTGTACATATTCAAGTTCAAATCTTTCCTAATGTTTAATCTCGTGACATCTGCTCTAAGGCGCCCCCACCCCCCCACCCCACCAAACCGACCGCCCCTCACACAACAAACCTTCTCTGCAGATATCTTCTGTGTCACTGATCTAATCCAATTTTTAATCTCCCTTCAGTTTTTGGCTCGCCTAAGCACTTAGTGAGCCAACCTAAACAAAATTTCTTGCCATTGAAGGAAAGAGAAATGCCATTTGTCTTTATACGTGTTTTTGTGTAAGCACCTGGTGCAGGCACTATTTGCATAAGTCCGGTCTGAACTTGCTTTCCAACCTTGAAAAGGGCCTATCTTGTGACAAAAGTTCCAGCCTTTCATGTCCAACAGATGGTCCTAATTCCCTTGCAGCTGGGCAGAATTTTCCTGGACTAGCATTCTCATTTCGGCGTCGGCGGGCGGTCGAAGTTTTTGTATCCTTGATCGATTTGTGGAAATGGGCAGTCTCCCTCTGTCAAGTGATGGTCTGACCATGGTTTGTGCACCCATAATGGGCGAATCGGTCGCCCAAGCGATTGATCAAATGCACAAGGCAAAGGCACAAGGTGCAGATGTAGTCGAGGTCAGGCTGGATTGTGTCAAGCACTTTCAGGCTCACCAGGACCTTGAAGTCATCCTCAAGAACAAGCCATTACCGGTTATCATTGTTTACAGGTACACATGTTTCTGCTAATATTATGAGCTTAACATACAGACTTTAAAGCATCTCATACGCCGGAGGACCTAAACATTGTACAAAGAGCACATCGAGCATAAACTTATCAATTGGCGCAATTAAGTCCTACAAATTTCCAGAAAAGTGCAATAAGGTCTTTCGGGTTGCCGCTTCTCCTTTCTCCTACCTCGGGCCGCCAGCGAGGCAATTCCAGGGCTGCCACGTAGCATGGAAAGGACTTTACTGCACTTGGTTTTTTTTTTTTAAAGCTTGGGACTACTGCACTTCTATGAGGTCTAGAACTTCTGATGGAGTTTTCTCATGGAGAGTACTTAAAATCATGTTCCCAGGAACGGAAAAAGAGAACCTCTCATATGTGGTATTTCAGATATTGTAGTCATCTGTTGCAGAAACCTGTATATGCTTATTGACACCGGCATAATTAATAAATATGCATAGTTCAAAAGATTAGTCCCCTGCTCTTTCCATAGGTCAATTAACTTTCTTCAATTCTGCAAGTGATGCAAGCAGAAAAAGAAAATCTCGTGGATGGTTAAGGAATGTTTGGGGCAGAAAGAGCAGTAAAAAAACACCTATCCTTTCACAATTGATGGAACAGTTGAACCAGTGCTATGTGAGGAATGTATGAATCTCTAACGTGGTAATACTGAAGTCTACCTAACATGAACTTATCCCCCCTTAGGCCTAAATGTGAAGGGGGACTCTATGAAGGCGATGAAACGGCTCGGTTGGAAGCACTTCGTTCTGCTCTGAAATTAGGTGCTGATTATGTCGATTTCGAGCTCAAGGTATCAAATAGCATTCCACTACTCTTTGGAAATGTACTTCTTATATATGGCACTTGAGACTATTTTGGTGTGATGATGTGCAAAATGACTCCTGAAAAGCGCTCCGATTTTATGTCCGTTTCCAGTTCAACAACTTGATAATTTCATTCTGAATATTTGTTATCAATCTTCAGGTTGCCTCTGACGTTATCAATAAGCAGAATAGGCTTCAGTGTGGAGGTACCAAAGTGATAGTTTCATGCTATTTGGATGGCGTGACCCCTTCCGAAGAAGAACTTAGCAATCTTGCTGCACATATGCAAGCTACTGGCGCAGATATTATGAAAGTTGTCACCAGTGCTAGTAACATCACAGAACTGGCCAGACTTTTTCATTTACTGTCTTATAGCCAGGTACAAAACTCATGAGAATTTATTATTTTTCGATGAGCAGCCAAAAAAAGCCAGATTCTCGGTTCGATTCACCCACAATTTTAGATTTCAACTCAAGTCGTGCATTAGTACTTGCTGCCTCGTGCAGATGCCAGTAGTTGCATACTCTGTTGGAGAAAGAGGTCTTATCAGCCAATTGTTGAGTCCCAAATTTGGTGGTACTTTAGTCTATGGCTCGCTAGAAGGAAAGGCGATTCCTGGTCTTCCCACTTTGGAAAGCCTAAGAAAAGCATACAAAGTTGAGAACATCGATTCGGATACGAAAATTTTCGGCCTCATCTCAAAACCAGTTGGCCACAGCAAAGGTCCAATTTTGCATAACCCTACGTTCAGACGTATGAATTTCAATGGACTTTATGTCCCGATGTTCGTCGACAATCTCAAAGAATTCTTCAAAGTTTACTCTACCTCCGACTTTGCTGGTTTTAGGTACGTTCGTGCACTTAACATGCATTAATTTTGTACAGCTTCATGCCTCCAGGTGCCGCTAGTATCTCATTCTTTAAATTGGTGGTTCTAGTTCATTTGGCTTCTTCCTCATTGATTATGTAGGTTCGTCATAGTATCTTACATATAGCATATATAAACTTGAACAAGCTTCACTCCATCTCCTGCAATCTGGCTGGTCTCCACATACACTTTCCCATCTCTTTGAACAAGTTCCTTTCGTTTTGATCCTTTTTCCAGTACAACAGCTTGCAAGAAGTCAAATAATGCATATCTGCTCATTTTTGAGTCCTGGCTTCTGATCTCTCGAGTTTACTTCACTGTGATGACCTCATTTAAGTGAAATTTGTATGTATAATCACAGTATCTTTTTATTTTATTTTTATTTTTGATGTTAAACAACTTATGTGAATTCTTTCTTTTTGATCTAGACATGAATTTCTCTTAGTTTTGAACTGCAGTGTGGGGTTTCCATACAAAGAAGCTGTCATTCAGTTTTGTGATGAAGTAGATCCCCTTGCTCAGGTGAGCTTCACTTCCTATTGCCCAACTTTCCGTGACATGATTGTCTGGTTCTTTCCATCTGTAAACTTGTTCTGCTCATAGCAGATCTACCCATACTAGGTCATTTTTGTTTGTCCTGCCTCTCATGAAAAAAAATAACATTAACTTTCACTGCCTCAGCCTGTTTTGTTTCGACGATAATCCAAATCCTTAGAAGGAGAACATACCATAGTTCCCATGTTGTTCTATCTTTCCTGAAGTTTATCCAACTTTTAGCAACAAATTGGCCCGAAAACTTTTATCCACAACAAAAGTGATGCAGAAAACTGCAATCTGCATGCTCATACCACACGAATAGAGCCCCTCTCTCACTTCTTACTTCCTTTTAACCAAGTAAGCTACAGACCTTCATTCATTTTATCTCATATGACTACACTGCAATTGCCATAAATCTCCAGGTTTATTTGCCCTGATATATTTTGATTGATTCTCTCTTCCTGATGTGAGGCCTTAATCACAATCCGAATATGTTGATTTATTGACTATCCCCCAAATTAATCTCTCGACAGTCCATAGGTGCTGTTAACACTATAGTAAGGAGGCCTAGTGATGGGAAATTAATCGGCCATAACACAGATTGTGAGGCTTCAGTAACTGCCATAGAAGATGCTCTGCAAGGTACTTGAATTTCAGCGCATATCCCATGAAGCCTTCTTAAGGAAGGGTCAAAAAGCACAATTTCTTGTGGCTTCTGCGTGTTGAATAGTGATGAACTTCACAGTTTAAGAAAATCGACTTATCGGCAGACGCTCATTGAGTTCTTGCAGAATGTCGATGCATTAATGGCGAACGATCTTTGGTCTCCCCACTGGCCGGCAAAGAGTTTGTGCTAGTCGGCGCTGGAGGTGCAGGAAGAGCTTTGGCTTTCGGTGCTAAAACCAGAGGAGCTCGGATCGTCATTTTCGACATCGATTTTGGTATGAAAACTTGGAACTTGTGATTGTTCATTGGTAATTGTTCTGGAATTGGATATTAAATACTTCCACCTAACACCGGGGCATTTCATGTTAATAGAGAGGGCAAAAGTACTTGCTAATGCCGTATCTGGCGAAGCTAGGCCCTATGGGGATTTACCTTACTTCCAGCCGGAGAAAGGGTCAGTTCTTGCTAATGCAACACCGATCGGAATGCATCCAAACAAAGACCGAGTACCGGTTTCCGAGGTCCCATACTTGTAGTAAATCCCTTCATCACAAAAGACATAATATGCTTGTAGCTGAAGATGCTTTTATGTTCCTTAGGCGAGTTTGGGGGTCTTCCAGCTCGTCTTTGATGCGGTGTATACACCGAGAAAGACGACTCTGCTAAAGGAAGCCGAGGCTGCCGGAGCAATTATTGTAAGTGGAGTTGAAATGTTCCTCAGACAGGCCATAGGCCAGTTCAATCTCTTTACTGGAAAAGAAGGTACCTCTTCAGTTTTTTTCTGTTTGCTTGAAGCTACACACATGCAAATCCACATTTGTTCTTCCTCTGATGCATATTGCTTTCGTTTCTCGGAGGTAGCGAGAAAAAGACACATAAAAATTCTGACATGCCTAACTCACCAAGGAGACATTGTAGTCTCGTCGCATAACCAAAAATCGAACTTCTGCTGCACTAAAAATTTGTCGGTCATGTAGGTGTAAGGACTGCTGCTTTATCTTTGCCAAATTGGTAGCATGAAGCTATGAATTAGGACGGATTGACTGACAAATCTCTGACATTTGTGTGACCAAAGCTGGATTTTGAGCTCAAGCGTTTGCAATCCAATTCAGCATCAAAGCATCATGTAGGCCGCTGATTTCTGTTTCAAACTAGTTCGTCGGGTGGCAATCTAAAGTCGTTCGGTTTTGCGGGTTTTGCCAGAAGAAAATTCCAAGTTGTTCTTGGATTGGTGAAAGCTTCCTTGTGTACTTAATTCATGATTAAGCCATGCATCTTTCCCACTTTCGCTTGGCATAAAACATTACGAGATCGCTGCGTTCTGCAGAACTCTATCAAGATCACTTAGTTAGACCGCACGCATCTGATTCAGGATGGACATTATCAAAACCACACTGATTCCTTCTGTTTTGCAGCACCGAAGGAGTTCATGAGGGAGATAGTTTTGGCCAAGTTCTGACCAGCTGCAAGAACGACATGCCGCTATGACATTCGGCTGTTCGCCTTAATTGCTCTAGCTTAGCGGGGACAAAATAATACTGAAGTAATCTGAAAGGGTATCATCTGTTCGAGTAGTTTCATTCGGTTGTATCGAACATTCATCACTGTGCTACTCCCAATGATGAACGAATATCAAAAGTTATAAGCTTTTGAAACACAATTTGAAGGATGATTATTCTCTCTCCAGCTAGGCATATGAAAGACCAGAGCCATATATGGTCGTGGTTGAGAGTATGTTGCGGTGATGGGCCGATGGCCACTTGCACATACCAACCAGACCGGGGCTAAAAGAGTTCAATCAAAACGACCACAGCACAAAATCATTACAACAGAGCAAACATACATAGCCAAATTATGGGTAAAATCGGCGCTTTGTCGAAATTTATTACTTTTTTTTTTGTTATTTCTTTATGGCAATATACTTTTTTTGGGATTTCTTGGTTCAAAAATTCAATGATTAACGGTTCGGATTGATCTGGTTTTGGTTCGACAGAAATTTTTGTGGACACTCCGACGAAATTTGCAGGAAAAAATAAAAGAGGAAGGAAATCAGATAGTGATGGTTCAACGCAAAATAAAAAGATGGAGATGCGGGGTATCGAACCCCGTACCTCTCGCATGCAAAGCGAGCGCTCTACCATGTGAGCTACATCCCCTTTTGGTATATTTGTCCATATTGTTTTTATATAAATACTCAAACTGGTTTTAGCAAAGTGTTGACTCGTTTCTTCCTTGAGTTAATAGGCTTGGGAGTGAATTAGTTAACTCTTGTTGTTGTTTATCTATTATTCACTTGAAATGCTCACTTTCAGTGAGTTTTGTGAAGCCTTCGAACGGCATTTTCTTTGGATTAATAAGCTCGGAGTAAAATGATTACTTATAAATAATATCTCGAGTCACAACTTTGGGACTATATTAACAAGAACCCATGCCATTAGTTTCGATCGTACTATTCCCGGCTTAAAAGTTTTCTTGTGTCAAAATAAAAGGAATTCAAGGTACTTGAGCTAACCAGAGAACGGGTCGAATATAATTTGAACATGCAAATTCAAGACTCAAATGACATGTACATGATTCAAACTTTCACGCCATGTTTACCCAAACAAATTACATCGATCAATTTCAAGAGAGCGTGGGTTTCTCTTAATTCAAGACGTGAGTCAAAATCTAGCACAAATCGATTATCAATTTTGTGAATGGAGGAGATTACACGAAAACCTCGCACAAAATTGATTTAGTATGCCAATAATTTTCATTGTGTACTGTACATTTTACGAATAAAGGCCTGGCCCATGGACCCATTTGCTCATTGCATGGATGAGAACACGATGAAAAATCTGATAAATGCTATAAAAGTCTAGGGATTCTATGAATTGGCAGCCTATTTACCACGTCCAAGCCCAAAAGGTCAAATCGGGGCATGAAGTAGTCCGATTCGATCCGAGCTAGGCTCAGCCTATATACTATGCCTTGAGGTGCTCATTGGACACATGAGGTTTGTGCTTTTCCAAACAAAATCTTAAACCGGTGTTCTCATGACACATTTTTTTTTTACCCCGAACTAATTTTAGTGTTAGAAAAAATTCTAAGCCGGTACTCCATGATGCATTTACACCTAGCTATATATATTTTTTGGGTAAGGTACACCTGGCTATTTTTTGTCTACCAAAAGAACTAAACTTGAGACTTTTTCACGAATGAAGTGATGGACAATGTTTAGAAGGTGCACCGCTACCGTAGAAACATATGTGATCGTGCGGAATCACAAAATTCTAGCAAACATCAATTGAAAAATTGATTTGCAAATTAGAATTATTGTGTAGCATTTGATTTTCCACTTAAGCCTACGTCACTCTCCCAACTCTAGAATCCCAACTCTAGAAACCCAAACAAAGGCCCGATCCACTATGTAAACCTCGAGATGTTGTAGTCTGTACAATACGTGACGCTTCTCCTTGAAACATCATTGAGTTGTTTCCACTTACAAACAAGAACCACCCAACTGTTGCACAAAAGAAAGCCAGAGAATTTAATGCGACAGCGGCGAAGGTGTTCAAAGCTACCTAGACACCACCAATCATTTTTGATATGTTTATGAAGACTTCCAAGCTTCGACGTAGCTATCAGAAGCTTTTTGCCTAGCCTGGGAGTTGTTGGGCTAACCCTTTTTTTGGCCATCACGATGTCCTTCTACAAAGCACTAAAGGTCGTTTTCCAAAGAAGCCTTTCCACTTTCCGAAAACGGCAAAACATGCTTGATTTACTCAAAACGGCTTTTAGCAGATTCCAACGTTTGAAGACGGTTGTAATATAACAGCTCGACAGCTAGGTCTTCCCACTGTCAATGCTTAAATTTTGGCGACCTCATTACATGTGAAAATTAGGAGTCCACCCCGACCCCTGAACAAAATTTCCATTAGCAGTAAGCCCGTATGAATTGCATTACAATCGGACTGGGATTACACGGATCAAAGAGCGAGGCCATCTGAGTTTGATTAAATTAATTGGACTGAGTCCGCAGGAGAACCAAATTCGGCCGAGTCCACAATCTTTTCCTTGTGACCAAATTTGACATGCGCTATGTGTTGGGGTGTGGTTCATAATCCCTGCGACAAAAAAAACACGTGGGTTTCGCTCCACGCTAGGCGAGCGAGAGTCTCAAGGGAGCGACGCGCCCCATGGACATCATAGGGCTTTTACAATTTAAGCCATATAATTTGGGCATTGAGATCATGAATAACTATTTCTATATATACTCTTTTTCGCTTGTAATTTAGTAAGCTAACGAGAGGTGCGAAGTGCTAATTATAGTGGAATCTTCTCGCTTAGACGTAGCCCTAATTTAAGGGTGAACTAAGATAAAATTTCATGTCTCAACTTCTCTTTCTCGCTTTACATTTTACTTCAATTTGATTGTGCCCCAAATCCTAACACTATGCATATGTGATATCCTACTATGAAAGATTGCATTCTTATATCAAAATAAGAAGTAGTGAGGCATATTATGTCACGAGATTTGACAATATGGAAGAATAAAGGTAAAAATTTTTGCCGACGTAGACGCCTGGCCATCTTATGTGATACAACTAAGCTTGGATAATCTGTAATATTATCTTCATATTTTTTCAATTGTTTTTCTTTTTTTTCCGCTTTCCTTTTTTCTTTTTTCCTTTTTTGCCTCCGCCGGCCACCACCGAGCCTCGTCAATGGACTGGTGGAGGACGTCGGCCTCGAGGGCAAGGGCGAGGGTCGCCCTAGTTAGCCCAAGCGAGGGTCGGCTTTTCTCAACCTAGGGCCGAGCATCCTTCGCCCAACGTCGGAGTCCACATCGCCGATTTTTGGCCAAAATCGGTCAAATATACGCAAAATGTGAAAATGTTTAGTATTCAATTGCAAAAATTAAAAAGTTTAGGGTTGAATTAGCAAAAATTCAATAGGTTTAGGATTTTTTTGGACAATTTTTCTGCCTAGCTTGAATATATCATGTTTCTCTTTAATCCAAACTAGGAAATAAGGATAGCCATTTTTCTCGAAAGGGAAACCCTAATTCCTTGCCTATACACACTTTCTTACTCTCAAACTATAAAGGGGGTTGGCGTACAATATAGAAAGTTCAATGTAGAACACACATGTGAGGCGTCTGGAAGAGAACGAAGTTCCTGCTCGCACCGGTACCATGCCTCCCTAACCTTGCCTTGTGGTCCAGTTGTTACTTTCCAACGACGAGCTGTTGTCCGAGCTCTCCACCGCAAAGGCATCTTCACAACAACCTACGGCAGTCACCGGATCAGCCAGGCGGTACCGGCGACACTATAGCAACACCCACGAGCAGTCCAACAGCATCTCGCCACTGCGCCTTGTCGCCTGCTTGCCACCACACGCCGCCCCTTCATGCCATCGCTCCCTAGTGACGTGTCTGCAATCTCCTCAACAAAAGAGCCAGCAAGTTATTTATTATTTGCAGGTCTTCCCGGCGCCAAGCAACTGGTCCCTCCGCAGCACATTCACCTGCCACCCTCACTGCCGCGCTCCACAGCCCGCCCGATCTCGCTCGTAGTTTCGCCGTTGCTGTGAAAACCCTCTCGTCGGTCATCGTTTGAGTTGAAATACCAATTTAGGTGATTGCCTAAGCTATACTCAATTGAATGGCTAATTGGCTAAGTTGAGATTATTTGATTCTAACACCGGATTTGAAGCTTTAGGCGTTTTCTGAATAGGCAGTTTCCTCGTTTGATTCACTGCATATATATGCTTGATAATTGGATGCTTGATCTTTGGTACAAGATTGATCCTCGATTAATTTATTTCCTTATTCGGTCGTGGTGAATTTCTAATATGTAGTCAATGGAGGGTTTACATATTACATGTCATTAGTTTGAGAACGTTCATATTATAAAAATCCCAGCATTCACTTAGGCTTTCCTAATTTAGATTTCTATGTTTTAGGAATTATGTAGTAATTTGGGAAAATACCTCTTTTAGATTAGGAATTTAATATAAATTTTTTTCTTAATTAATATAGGTCATATAGACTTGTTATAACTTATTAAACAAATTCTAAAAAAAATCAAGTTGCATGTCATATTAGGAATAGTTCATATTTTTTTTTGATAAAAGGACACTAAGAGAGCCAATATTTGTGTATTTACACTCACTTTAGTGCCAATGTTTTTTTTTTGAATCATTTAAGTGTCAATTGTTTTGAAAAACGGTTATTTTAGTGCCAACTCTGTGAGCTTGAAATCGACGTGGCATCTATGTTGCTCACTGGAGCATCCTAGTTAGAAAAAAAATTAAAAATCAATAAAAAATATAAAACAAAGTAAAAATAAACTAAAAAGCTAAAAAATAAAAAAATAAAAAGGTTAAGTTGCGGGGGGGCTTCGCCCACCATCGCAGGCCTGCAATGGGTGTGGGCATGCCCGAGGGGTCGTCGAGGCTCGACGACCCCGCCGAGCCCTAACGTCCCCGCCCATCCACGACTAGGGGCGAGGTCGAGCCTCATCGTGGGGGCCACGGCCAAGCCTTATCGACCCCCATGCGAGGCCTCGACGGGGTAGCTGGGGCTTGGCGACCCCGGCACTCCCCCACCCATCATCACCGACGATGGTGAGCATTGCCGCGGAAAGGGCTCACAACCCTCATCGCCCGAAACCGCACGTTTTTTTAAAATTTTATTTTTTAAGTTATTTTTTTGTTTACTTTTAATTTTTTTTAAAATATTTTAATTGTTAGTTTAAAAGTCCACATGGACTGAATTTTAAAAGAAAAATTGCCATGTGGACGCCATATGGACAGACGTTTTAGAAAAAAATTAGATATAATGTTAAGAAATTAATAAAAAAATGTCATGTGTGACACTTAAGTAATTATTTTTTCGAAGTTGGCACTTAAGAAATTGGCACTTAAGTGATTCAAAAAAAATATTGGCACTAAAATGAGCACCACACACAAATATTGACACTCCAGGTATCCTTTTACCTTTTTTTTTTTAAGTTAATAGTTTATGTCTTAAGAAATTTTAATTGATACCATGTTTAGTCATAAAAAGAAAAACACAAAAACAATTGTTAGTATAGGTTTCATCTTAATAATTAGATCATGCATCGTATTGCATTCACATTTTTATTTGTGGTTCGCAGGAATACCGTTCAGTTGAGACTATGACTTGGCTTACTTTAGATTTTGAGGTTTGATATTTTCCCACGCTTTATTACTTTGATTTGTTGAGTTTTAAATTCATGATTGTACACCCGCATGATCATTTATCGCAAGTTAGTGGATAAGGATTAAAAATGACTGAGATTGCTTGTGAAAAATTTTATTTTAAAGAGAAAAGCTATCGCAAGGTAGGGGTATGTAAAGAAACCAAGAACTAACCAAACCGGATCGACTTGGAACCGGTGGTTTCTAAGGGAACCGATTTGGTTCCATGTTTCAATGAATTGGAACCGATGGGTATAGGTCGTTCCCGATTTCAAGTGTGGAACCACCCACCCGGACGGACTATATATATATATATATATATATATATATATATATATATATATACATATATATATATTCAAAATTTGATTAATAATCTTTAAAAAAATGAAAAATCTTAAATTCCTAATTTGAAATTCGCTCATCTCATCTCAAAATCTCACTTTCACCTCGATTTCTCTATTTGCATCTCTCGACCCATAGCCTCAACTCTCGACTCCCATCAACTCACGAATGCCTCCGACCTTTCAATGCCTCCCTCTCTCGCTTCTTGGTCGTTTCCATTTGCTTGATGGGACTAGTTCTATGAATCCATTTAGGAACCGGATTGGAGCACTTTCCGATTTCAATTTTTTGAAATCGACACTTAGTGGGCAGTTCCTGGTTCTAGGGTGGGAACCGCCCACCCGTATCATGCTCACCCCTATCGAAAATGCGTTAGATTTATCTTTTGTTACTTGTATTCATCAAATATTTGGTTCACAAAGGTAAAATGTTGTCCAACATTTTGCTTGAGTTTCTAATCGACTTGTAATATATTAGTGACGACTCCAAATCAAGTATTTGCATATTTAATTGATTAAAATAAATCCCCAAATTGTGATTCCTATGGGTTTGGGAGAGTCCACACCGATTGTTTGTTTGGTAATCCATTAACTTTCCCTTGGTGTTAGCTTTCCCTTAGTGGTTCAGCTCTAGAAAGGTCGCGACACCCATTAATACCGTAAAGGCTCTTATTTTAGAACATTCGACTTCATTTATAGCATGAACTGCTTCCGCAAAAAGGCACTTCCATAGTTATCACAAAATCTTGTTCTACAAGCAAATTGATATCCTTATGATCTATACGCTCCCTTTTATTTGTTCATCTAAGTTTCAATGGACCCTCCGTTCTCCAACTTGCTTGTCGTTACGTAGAGATACTTTCGGACTTAGACATAATTCCCATACAATAGCTTGTTCTCTTTTCGCAGAGTTTAAGCCTTCCCATGCGTTAGAGTCTCGATATTAACACTATTTGCCTATGACTTATGTATGCTAAAGTTGTTCATTCTGCACGTTCAAATATACATTTTAATAGTCTTCGATTATCTTGTCATCTTCAAAAAAGTTTGAAATATCTAAATACCATAATAAGTACATGGATATAAAAATTATAATAATTGGCTATAATACTTTACTATCAAAAGTTTTTCATGATTACATAAGGGAATAAGATATATCATATGAAAAGAACACGGGAAAATAAAAATAGACTGACATAAAAGATATGCATGTTGCTAAAATAAGATTTAGGACGATGCTTTTTCCACTCCTTATTTAAATGTTTTGACGATATTTTCCCTTATATGGTCCACCACTTCAATTACAATTTTACAAATGTAATCCCCTTATTTTATTTGGTCAATTCTTATTTATTTTGGTTTTTTTTTTTGCCTTACTTTCCCATGCCTTTAACGTAACACCATTGTTATCTCTCGGTTTCTCTCTTGCTTGGCCATTATCTTCTTTCCACGACTTCCTACTCCTCAAGTCGTAGGGCATTGAGAAGGTGAATATCAATTATGCCAAGCTCCATACTTTCGGTGGCACCGGCATTGGGCTCACCATTGATATCCTCAATGAGTCCCTTTTCACAATCGCATGCAACTTCTTCCCCGCACTATGAAAGGTAATATTGAGAATCACCGCTTCTTTCTCTTCCTTTTTGGGTTTTTCTCTAATCTCCTTGCACGTGAATGTAGAGAAAAAAAAAGGTGTCCAAATCGAGGGCAATTGTAAGTTGTGTGCTTTTGGATAATATGAACCGGGATTCAAATTAGGGTTTCAATTTGATTGTAGTTTTTAGTGCGGTGTTGAGCATTCAAATACAAGTTGTGCTTTCACAGATTAATTTCTTGGAACACACCGCTGCAATGTTGCATTTGTTCTTTCATTTGTGATATAGCGCTTGCTTTTAACCCTAGACTATAGTTATGTGTAGAGTTGGACTTTGAACTTGTTTCTAAACAACCATTTTGTAATCCCGCGGTTATTGTTGGGATTCATCATTTATACTTGTTTAACTTATTGTTTCCCTCATTCCTAATTAAATATTGAGTTATTATGAGTAGGTGTAGATAGTTTGCTAATATAATAATAATAGAAGAGTATCTATTACAATTGGGCATCCACTTGGTTCTCAACAGGTAATATTCAAGAGGACGCAAATTGCTTGAATTTATTTGTTGACACTGAAAATATGAATGGAGAACATCAATAAATCATGCCAACAAGTTCATTTGAAACTTTACTTGGTAATTTTCTAACTAGAGAAGAACTTTTGAGTAGAGTGCGGAGCCATCTTCTTGCTCAAGGTTATGTCATCTCTATTAAAAGGTCAAAAAGAGACAACTTCTTCATTGTGATAGAGGTGGTATTTATCGGGCTCAACATAATATTTATATTGCACGTCGAGAGAAGAAAGGTTGGATCTCGTTTAATTAATTGTTCTTTCGACGTTCTTGGCTATAAAAAGAAGAATGGATCATGGTCACTCGAGAATAGTGAATGCATCACACAATCATCAACCTTCGAGTGACATGTCGGGACATCTTATTGGTCATCACTTTTCTAGAGTTGAAGCTTTGCATGTGAAAGAGATGTCTAAGGCCGGTATACCTCCTCGGCAAATTCTTTCCTCCTTGAGACAAAGTAATCCCAATGCTTAGGCTATTGCCAAAACTATTTACAACATGAAAACAAAATTATGTCCTAAATATTTAAATGGTCGCACTATGGTCCAAGCTTTATTGGATGAGCTTAGGACAAGTGGATTCATCTACAATTTTAAACATGACGCCGAGGGTCACTTAATGCATCTATTTTTCTCTCATCCTATTTCCATGGCACCTAACGAAGAGGTTCTCAAGTGTCTTTATAATAGATTGTACTTCCAAGACTACTTTCTGCTCATGCTTTGCCTTTTTGAGAAAGGAGGAAGAGAAAGATTATGTTTGGGCTTTGACAATGTTTAGCAACATAATGGGCATTGATTGTCAATCTTCAGCTATTGTCATTGATAGGGATTTAAGTATTGATGAAAGCGGTTCGATTCGTTTTTCCTAGAAGTACGAACTTATTACGTGTTTGGCAAATTGAGAAAATATTTTGGCCAAATGTAAATCTTAGTTTGAAGAAGGAACGCATTGGGATTCGTTCATGTCCGATTGGTCCAAGGCTTTGAACTCCAAGACCGAAGAGGAATATAATGAAAATAAGCAATTTGAGTGTCGTTTTTAAGGAAAAGCCATCGGTTCTTAACTATATTACATATTCATGGCTTCCTTTTTGAAGGGCTTTTTGTGACTGCTTGGACAAACCTACACATGCATTTCAGGAATCGTGTTACTTCAAGGGTGAAGGGGCATATTCAACTTTGAAAGTATATCTGGAAGTTTCAAAAGGGGGATTTAGTTGAGGTGAAAAAGAAAATATGCCTTGCAATTGAGAATGAATATCAAGAAATCAAAATCAAGTTTTCAAGAAAGAAAGTAAGAGTTCCTCATCATCTTCATATTCCGCTTTTCAAGAACTTGATTACTCATGTGTCATAATTTTCTTTAGATAAGCTTTATAAACAAAAATGGGTGGCTAAAAGTAGGGTTGAGCTGCCTAGTTGTATTGGGCATTTTGTGCAATCCATGGGACTTTCATGTGCACATGAGATAAGATCAAGGTTTTTTTATGTTTGCCTCTTGATATAATTAATCCACAATGGAGGCTTGATATAAGGCCTGTTTTGGATGGTGACATTACTCACAATAATGAAGAAAAATTCATTTAAGCACCTGGTTTATGAGTTGGAAAGGAAGCATCAACAATGGCCACTTTCCAAAAAGAAGTCGTTCGGAAGCAAATTGAGCATTTTGTTTGAGCAGATGATGCCATCTTGCATGAGCCCCAAATTACATCTCTTAAAGGTCGTTCCTCAAATTCAAAAATCAAAAGAGGAGCATCTTCTACAAGACATGATCCTTCAAAGAGTTAAGATTATTGAAAAGGGGGAGAGATGTCATACTAGTAAGTAAGGGTTATGGTCATAATAGTCGGACATGTAAATCGAAAGATAAAGATCTCGGATCAAACACACATTCGAAGAGCGCTCATGGTGTTGAAATATAGGCACACTAGACTTTCTTGGGGGAGCTAAGTAGTTGAATGAACAGTAATTTTTTGTTGGAAGGATCTTGTGGCTTAAGTGTCAAAGAGAATTCGGACAAAAAGTGAATGGATGGATGTGTGTGTGTGTTAATAGATTGAATATAAATAGATCGAACACGGATTGTGGATTGAAAGACAAAGTATTGAGTTTCTACAACTTACAATACTCTTAAGGAAAGCAATAGATTTCAAGAAAGTAAACTTGGTTACTTGGGAATGTAAAGGTATAGGAAATGTAAAGTGCGGCTAAATTGCAATGAAGGTAAGTGTTCTTTTTTGGTCGGTCCGAGCGAGGTTTTCTCCTTCATCCTCACCGCATATTTGTGACTCTTTGCGCTTTGTAACCACTCGCCGATTACTTTAATGTTTTCAAATCTTGAATTTTGGCGCTTTTTGTAACTCCTCTCTCACTCGCGATCTTCATAACTTGTCCGCCAAAATTTAAATGACTTCTTTTTTATTTGTAACTTCCATCATCAATTCAAATTTTTCTTAATAACTTTCCATGATCTGCTCGTTCCTATTATTTCCGTTATTGACTCGTAACTTCTTTGTTGACATTGCAAATCTTACGGTTCAGTAACTTTGCCCTCAACTTACCGAAACCGGAGGTGTAGCAGCTCCGCAATCCTTTCGGTATATTGCTATCAACTTACCAAACTTCGGGACAAAATGGTCATGTAACCTGTTCGGTATGTTGTCTTTAACTTATCGAAGTTCGGGATGCAACTATCTTGCCTTCCACTTAGTATTTTTCTGTCCCTTTTACCAAACTTTGGTACACAGTGATTCTATCGTCTATTCAAGATTTGTACTTGGTTACTTTTTTATGTCAACAAACCGCTTGTTCACCTTTAGGACATGTTTTTTTGATACCCTTTCTTACCAAATTGAGGCTTTTGCAAAAATGTTCCCCGACAAAAAGAAAACATAAATCAACTCCATAAGCTCGACTCAACTAGTTCTATGCCCAACTATATACATTAAGGCTGCATTTGGTTGTTCGAATTTTTAGATAGGATATGATCGGATATGAAATTTAAGGATTTTGTCATCCTATCCACTATTTGGTGAATCACGATAATAAAGCCTCGATATATTAATATCCTATCATGTTCGCTATTTGATATTTATGACATAACGATATAAATGAATCTAAAAATTCACAAATGGAAACTATAAGAATATCTCATAATTCATTGCCAAATCTAGTAAAAGAGAGAAAACATAACCATTTACCTTTGCGAGTATGAAAAGTTTTGCCTCTCTCGCTACATTCATTAAATTTCAATATGAACCACAAAGTTACGGAGGAGAATAAGTTTTGACTCTTCCCGCTTTTATAGACTTTTGATGTGAACTAAAAAGAAGAAAAAAGTTTCAACTGTCTCGTAGGTCTCATAGAGTTTTGTCGTGAAATAAAAGAATTACACATGAGTCATGAAACTTCAATATGAATTAGAGATATAGAGGAGAAGGAGATGGAAATGCTAGTTTTTTTTTTCAACATTTCATTGCCCCTCATTCTTTGAGAATTAAAAAGATCATTTTCAAGTTTGAATATGTTCACTTAAAATTTGGATTCTTCTACTTCATTTTTTTTACTTATTTTAATTTTAAATCTATTTTTATCATTATTTTTATTCCCTTTCATGATTTCTTAATAAAAATTTTATAAAATGATAAGCTATATTGTTATACTAAAAATATGTAATGATATAGATACTAGGTATATATATATAAAACTATATATTATAAAGTAGAAAGAAATTAAATATATATAAGATTTAGACTAAATAAAAATGAGAATTAGTTTTTTGTTATTTTGAGTTTTAACATTAGGATTCAAATATATTTAAATATTGTTTTGATTTTTTGTTATTTAATAAGTTTGTTATTCACAAAAATAATTTTGTACTATGAATAGAAGAAATCATATTCATCTTTATCCCACTTTCCTCCTATGGAATAATTTTATCTTGGCTAATATCCCACCATATTCTATTGTATCATATAATGGTTAGGAACCATCTTGTCCTAACTTTTATCCTAGTAGCTTAACTCATTTTGAATTTCTAATAACTTTTCAACTTAGAAACGGACTTGGATAAACATCCATAAGCCCGGCCCGATCTCCAAGAATGGGCTTGTAACTTGGTCCTCAAGTTAATTCGGCCCGATCCAAATCCGACCATTGATCAAAGCTCACAATTGTTTTCTAAGTCCTTCCAACCCACATAAAAAGTTTGGAAAACCCTAGAGCATTCCCATCATCAAGGTATCAAGGGAGGGAGAGAGGAAAAAGCAGTGGGAGAAGAAGAAGAAGGCAACAAAAGATTGGGAGGCAACCAGAAAATTTCACACAAACTCAGGGACCCCTCTCTCCTTTTCATTTTTCCCACCCAAATTTTCCCTTCTTCCCGCTGCTCTCTCTCTCTCTCTCTCTCCTCAAATATACACACAGAAGCTTTCTCTCCCTCATTGATTTGATTCTCCGCAAGTTCGGTAAGTTCTCTATCTGCCCTCCAACATGCAATTTCTTCTCGCGTGAATGCTTGGGTTCTAGGGTTTCTGGCTCGTCTTCACCCCTAAATTCGTAGCATGATTTGGAAAAAATGTCGTTGTTCCGATTGCTGAGAGTAGGTTCGTTCTCGGCGCCGAATGCGAGATGATATTCCGTGCGGTTTCGTTGACTTCCATGGGTGTGCCTGTTCTGCTCGCGACTGTAGAGGGGACATTAGCTTTTGCATGAGCCTGTTTTTGCATTCGGTGCATTGCGTATCTGCGAGCTTGCTCTGTCATTCCAGGCTTTCGCTCGATTTGGCAATTGTTGGAGTGGAGGTTGTAGTGATGTTTATGGAGCTATGGATTTGTGAAAAAATTGACTGGAGCGAGAGATTTTCTGTTTATCTCCTGTTTGACAATTCATGCTTATTTTCTCACCTGTCATGCCTTCTCAAAAGACCATTTGCACGTGTTATGGTTTGCTTGCTCAGAGTCTGGGACGAGGGGCCCTTCACAGTCTGGCTCAAAATCACTCAGATCCACGCGTGTTTCTGGTGAGAAGATTGTGTATCCATGAGCGATGCTGGAGTGTATGCAGCGGTCTCCAATCTAGATTCTGCAAATGTTTTACCTTCACGTCTATGTTCTGGTTCTGATTCATTTGATGGCGGTTATTTTTCAGGTCCATCACTTGAATCAATTTGGGGATTGTTCGCAAGAATGTGGCTGACTGGATCCATGGCGGGTCCGTCGCCTTAGTATCATTTGTTTGTCATCAGTCTTTGCTTCCGACATGTGTTTTTGCCTTCTTGAGAGAAAAAGGTAGCGCACTCTTCATCTCCTGTGTCGTTTAGCTTGCTGACAGTCTTGTCCTTGTTCACATCGGAGATGTCTAATGGGAATCTTTGCTACTTGCTAGGTGGATTCAATTGTTTTTCTTTTTCATTCTGCAGGTGAAATTGGTACCTTGATGTATTTTTTATCGATATTCACTGCCTGACTTCATACATTAGCAACAAGCTAATGGAGTGCAACAAAGAGGAGGCTGTCAGGGCAAAGGAAATTGCAGAAGTACGCATGCGAAACAATGACTTTGCAGGGGCATTGCGCATTGCACAGAAGGCCCAGCGTCTTTTCCCGGAGCTGGAGAACCTATCCCAAATCCTGGCTGTTTGCGAGATTCATTGTTCTGCACAGACCAAAGTTTGTGGATCTGAGCATGATTGGTATGCGATCCTACAGATTGAAAAGTCTGCTGATGATATAACTATCAAGAAGCAGTACAGAAAGTTTGCTTTGTTACTTCATCCAGATAAAAATAAATTTACTGGTGCTGAGGCCGCTTTTAAGCTGATTGTTGAAGCGAATAGGGTGTTAACAGACCAGTTGCAAAGACAATTCTATGACACTAAGGTTAAGAATTTAGTGCAGCCACAGAAGCCTCCAGCTCATCAACCAACTCGGTCTGGTGTCAGGAGAAGAAACGGAACCCGGAACCAATCAGAGAGCCCTCCCAATTCACAGTTTTCAAGTTCAAACACTGATCAGCAGGGGCAGCAGCAGACTTTCTGGACTAGCTGCCCCTTATGTAATATAAGGTATCAGTATTATAAGCAATTTGTGAATAAAGCTTTGCGTTGTCAGACTTGCAAGAAAGCCTTTATTGCCTATGACTTCAGTACTCAAGGCATGGCACCTGGACCACAGTGGAGTCATTTTGCCAAGCAGCCGGATTTTTCAAATTTTGGGTTCTCAAAAGCGACTCCTCAGGCTAATAATGGAGATCCTCCCCCTATGCAGTTTGCGGACAGGTTTTCAGACTTTGTTCCACTAGGTAAACAAAAGGAGCATGGTGAGGCTGCTGGCAGTTCAAGAGCTAAGGTGGGCAATGAGTCTGTTGACGAGGGACCTGGAATGAAAGCAGATAGAATGCCCTGCGGTAAGGCAGCAAGACCAACAGGAATGGGTTCTCAAAGTACCACTGGCAGTATGAAAGGTGGGAATTCTGGGGTTGAATTTGGTGGGACTTCTAAGAATGTGAGTAGGAATGACACTGTTGGAGATGCTGGCACTTCAGAAGATGGAATTAATCCTTCCCAGTCAAATTCTGAACTCAATGGAGCTATGAGATCTCAGCAAAAACAAAATCCCTCCAGGAAGTCTTCTCGCCTAAAGCAACATGCATCGTACAATGACAATTCAGTTAGTGACGACGACTTTGTTTGCCCACCAAAAGGTCGAGGGCCAATGGGGCGTCAGATTCTGCAGAAGCTAAGAAAAAGCAAGGGACTGTTGAAGGCTACAGTAATGATTGTTCTTCAACTTTTTCTATTCCTGAAAATTGCATTAATAAAGATATTAAAAATGAAGAAATTCTTCCTCAGAAAGAAAGCTTAGCTGGGAAGGATTCTGGGACAATGAAGCCTGAAGAGAAGAGAGGGGAAGCAGTTTCTGCAGATGAGCATAATGAATCTGACAGTAGTTCTGGTTTGGTACCTGGGCTGGAACCTCACATAGTTGTCTGCCCTGATCCAGAGTTTAGTGATTTTGAGAAGGATAAAGCGCAAACCTGTTTTGCTGTTAATCAAGTATGGGCATTGTATGATACATTAGATGGCATGCCGAGATTTTATGCTCGGATAAAGAAAGTGTTTTCTCCCGGTTTCAAGGTGCAAATCACTTGGCTAGAGGCTGATCCGGATGACCAAGATGAGATTGATTGGTGTGACCAGGAGTTGCCTGTTGCTTGTGGCAAGTATAGAACTGGGCACACGGAAGAAATGGAAGATCATCTCATGTTCTCTCACCAGATAGTGTGTCTTAAGGGTGCTCGTAGAGGCTCTTTCCTGGTATATCCTAGAAAAGGGGAGATATGGGCCCTTTTTAAGAACTGGGATATAAAATGGAGCTCCGAACCAGAGAAATATCTTCCTTGCAAGTATGAATATGTGGAGATCCTCTCAGATTTTGTCAAGGACTGTGGCATTAAGGTTGTGTATTTGAGCAAGGTGAAAGGCTTTGTTTGCTTGTTTCAGCGAGTAGATGCAGGTAAAGATGCAGATGCCTCATTTGAAATAGCTCCACGTGAGTTGTACCGGTTTGCTCATCGAGTTCCATCATTTGTGATGACTGGGAATGAAAGACAAGGTGTTCCTGCTGGATCTTTTGAACTTGATCCTGCAGCTCTAGATATTGACGAGCCCAAAGATACCGTGGAGAAGAAAAGTGCTGATGCTGATGTAAGGAAGCGTGGGCCTAAAAATTCTACGGTAGAGGTACCTGTAAGGAGGTCGCCAAGGGCTTTGAGCAAACAGCCGCAGTCCAATAAATGCTAGTGGATCTACTGCCAAAGAAGGGGTGTAGAAGCAGTTTATACTAATGGCCACTTAACTTGGAAGTTGCAAGTAATGTTCAGCAGCTGGACTGGGAATGAACCTATCTTCTGCAAGATCAGAATTCGTCTGTGCAGGTATAGTTGGTCCTCAGGCATCACTTCTGCTTCAGGAATTATCCCCAAAAGAACAAGAAAAGGTTCAAGATTGGGTTTTGGATTTTTCTGAATTGGTGGTAATGAAGAGAGTTTTTCCTCACGCTTAGTTTTTCTAGTCTTCAGATGCTTGACTGATTCCCCTTGAATTGGCAACTATATTTTCTCAAGAGGGCGAATACTGAGTTTTGAAATGGAAGACAATGTTTTGGGGTAGAAGGGAGATAGAGATTGACTGCATGGACTTTTGGGGTATTGGTAGATGTACTATTAGGTCCCCAACTGTTGGTAAATGTTGATGTTATTTTCTTCTCGCCAAAGAAGTTTATGCTAATTTGACTAGATAGTTTCTATCATTCTACCCTTAGTTAGAAGCCATCTTGCTTTTGGACGTTCCATTGTGGAATCTTAGATGAGCTTATCTGTTTCGACTTTGCTATATCTTTTATGCTGGCTGTGGCTTTTTGAATCTCTATTTTATTGACGGTCTGAAGTTTCAGCTCATTATTTTTGATAGACCTGTTTATTTTTATTTTTTGGTCGGGAGCTTTTGTTTGGCAAAAAGCATCGGGTCCTGTAGCCAGAAACTCGGGTCCGAATGTTGGCGGCTGGGGTCTGGCCGCTGGGGATCCAGAGTAAGATTTAGCGCATTCAATTTGGTGTTAGACAGAATATATGCCGCCTACATCGGTGAAAAAGCACCTGTTGCTTGGGATTGGAGCTCTTTCCTATTTCAAGCTGCCATTGGTTTCTTTGTGCATGATGGGTTGGTGTGGTGCATCCCTCAATCTTAGTTTTTTCTATGGCCTTTTGGTTGCTGTCTGACCTCTTTACTAATTTGTGCGAAGGGGATGATTCTCATAAACACTGCAGGTCATGTCTCCACAAAGGATAGGGATAGTGACAAATATTTTTTGAATTTTGGCTCAATATGCAATATAATCTTTGAACTTCTAGGGAGTGCATGGCACAATACTTATGGAGTACAATTTCTGCTTGTAAGTCTTTTGAAGCAGAAATTCGTTTGGTAATGCAAATTTTGAAGCTGAAATCTATTTGGTTATGCAATTTTATTTTTCTACTTTTGGAGCAATTTTTTTCCTCTAGAAATAGTTTTGGAGTCACTTGAAAAAAGTAAAAATAATTATTCTTTTCAAAAGTAGAAAAATCAATGCTCTCAAACATAAGTATAAAAATTAACTTTTGCTTTGAAATTAATTTTTAGAGTAAAAGTGTTGCCATGCGCACTCCTAATTTGTTTAATGTGGTTACTAAACATTGACTCAATTTGCAATGTGGGTTTTGAACTTTTAATTTGTTTAATGGGGTTCATGAAATTTTGGTATGTATTAAATTTATTTTGAATTATATGAAAATGTGCTATGTCATTTTTTTCTTGACATCAAGCATTTTCTTTTGTTCAGGGAATAAGTTGAACATATGCTAAAAGTCCAAGAACAATATTGAATAAATTAAAAATTCAGGGATTATATTGAACATTGCTACAATTTAGTAATCACATTGAATTAATTATAAATTTAGGGATTACATTATACATTAAGTCAAAGTTTATTAATTATTTATGTCATTTTTTTCATAAAATATGAGAGAGGAATTTAACCCAATGGATAATGTCCATAGAAAAAAGTGGAGTTATTTAAGAGATTGTTTAATCAATCCTAAATCTATTGTATGAAGGTCAATTCAATTTTAAATTTTTTAATTTTGTCAATTTAGTCTTATATTTTTGCATGAAATTCCAATGCTATCATAGAAAATCGTCAATGTGGTTTTGTGTGAAATAGAACTACATACGATGAGTGGATTGGCATGTCGGTTTTCCAACGAAAATTCATCGGAAAATTACATTGACGTGCAAAGGTTTAGAATAAAATTGGCAAAATCGAAATTCTACAAAGATGTGGGTTTCATTGAGGGGTTTGTCGGATAAAATATAAAAAATGAAATACTCGGGATAAGTTTCGTTATTCCGTTCGATCTTGTTCCTAGGATTGGGAATCTGTGGGAACTATCAACACTCGGCTCGGATCGATTTCCTTTTCAATCGGAGAACGGTGCTCACCCCTACTAGTTATCGATAACTATCATTCGATTTTGGTATGACATTGCTTCATTTCCACACAATCCGGTAGCCTTTTGCTTCCTCGTATAACTATATAGGGTGATTTAGTAACAAAATTATTCATTTTTGAACTGCAAAGAATGTTTCATATGAGATTCATAACATCTTTTTGTGTGAATTTTTTTTTTGGGTCAAATATCTGTGTGAAAATACAAGTAATCCTTTTTTATGCCAAAGAGAGAATTTTTTTTCGGTCGAGAAAGAGAGAGAATTCACAAAATTAAAATACAATGTGGTTTTTTTTTCAAGCTTTTACCATAAAAATGTTCTGCTCCTCGTGAAAAGACTCCATGGCTTTGCACTTTGCAGCCATCTCAGTTGAAAGGTGTATAGTTCCATTCCACCTCGAACACCTGTGCTTTGGGCTTGGAGTTAACAAGTAGGAATCCCCCCGACGGGCGAGTGCACTGCAGTAGTGCAGCCCCGGAAAAAGACCCGAGATTAGCGAACTGACGTCGTCCCTCTCTCGCGATTTCTCTCCCCCTCGGTGGTCGCGTTGTCCCTTCTGATTGAACTTCGATTCTACTCCATCTCTCTCTCTTGCCTCGTCCTGGGTACGTAGTTTGGCTACTGAACCGTTATTGCTTTCTGGGTGCGTGTGTAGTTGCTCGGAGTAAGCAAATCTGTGTGCCTAGTCATGTTTGCCCAAATCCGATGTCAAAAGAAAGAAACTTCCCTTCTCTGTTCTGCATTGGCTAGTATGCAATCGGTCTTTCGCACAAAAATTTGACTGGGTTTTAAAGGAATCGTAGCATGATTCGAATTGCAGGGGCTTTTGGGCGCTTACCCACCAGTGCATTCTAGGTGTTTGATGAATTGCTTAGCATAAGCTCTGTCAACGCAGCTTCGAAGATTGTGAGGTTTTGTTCTATGGGGTCTTGTGCTTGCCCATTTTTTTGGTTAGTCTTGTGGAGTCTCTGTAGTTAGCCCTGTCTTACTGACAGTAGTTCGTTTCTTTCAGGTGTCATGTCATACTCGCTATGATCAAAGTGGCTGCTTTTATTTGCTAGAAAGGTGTCTCCTGTAGCAAGATGTTGAAGCAAGCTTTTCGCAACCTGTGCACTAATAGTGTTCTAGTGCGCGGTGTTGATGCCTCTCGACATGGCGTCTTTGTGTCGACATGTGGTATCCACAGTGGGCAGGTAAGTTCATTGAATATCTGATTTTTCACTAGTTTGCGATGTCCTCTCCATGGCATTTCCTTGGTGATGTCACTGATGCAGCATAATGGTTGAGCAAATAATCAATTGAATTTGGGCTTGCTCTATCCTTAATTGAACTGGGTAGGATATTGTATGCATGTTGGCTTTTAGGTGACCACGTTTAGTTAGTACTCTCCCAGGTCTTTCATGTCGTAAGATAGTGCTGGTTGGTAAGCTTGACACTTGTTTCATTTGTCTGAACAGCCTCATCTAGCACCAAGAAGTTTCTTTGGAGTTGAAGACTACTTGGATGATGACAATAGCCGACCATACACTTACCAAAAGGGGAAGAAGTCCAAGAATCCGAGTAAGCACGTGTCCTTCAAACAGCGCACCATAGCCTACATGGAACCGTTCACGCTAGATGTTTTCATCTCCAAGCGCTTTGTCTCGGCTTCACTGACTCATAGGGTCACGTGCAAGCAGGTCGCTGTTGCGGGTACCAATTCTAAGGACATCAAAGCTGTACTCAGGTCTCGATCAGACATACCTGCATGTTTGGCGGTAGGCCAGATTTTGGCGGACCGGGCGAGGGAAGCTGACGTGTACACTGCTTCCTATACTCCAAGAGAGAGGGACAAGTTTGAAGGAAAAATCAGAGCCGTAGTTCAGTCTCTGATTGACAGTGGCATCGATATTAAAGTTTATCTTGACTGATTTTTCCTCCTTGAGCATGATCTTGTTTATGTGCACAACTCCTAATGAGAATATACTGACATCTTAGACATTGTGTTGAGAACATGCAGGATGTTGTGTTGGTTCATTTGCTGGTTGCATAGAGATAACTGTGACTATTTGTTTATCAGTAGCAGTCAGATTCTTTTTTGGCTTTGTGGAAACATTTACCTTCTGGATTCTTGAATGGGCATTGTGATGTCTATCATGGCTTCATACATATTTCTCTTATTTTACATGGAGTCTACATGGAGCCCAGCTTTTGAAACATTATGGATATCCATGAGAGAAGGGTTAGTTTCATCCATCTTCTTTTAGTAGACAATTGTTTACAAGGTGAGGTCCACAGCTCCTGACAGTCTGAAGTACTATTATCACGTGGATTGGCAAGTATATCCTACTCAAATTGTCATAACTTAGGTTAGTTTACTTGTTTACTGTTCAATTGGTTTCCTTGAGTTCATATTATGTGTATGCACACGCATAGATATTGCTTAGCCCATCTTCGTGACTTGATAATGAATAATCAATTAGTACGATATCACATGATTGGTCATTGTATTCTTGTAGA
This sequence comes from Rhodamnia rubescens, assembly GCA_021437795.1. Lineage (NCBI taxonomy): Eukaryota > Viridiplantae > Streptophyta > Magnoliopsida > Myrtales > Myrtaceae > Rhodamnia > Rhodamnia rubescens. The sequence continues at coordinate 171,927 of JAILYA010000006.1, read as the reverse complement.
AAATGTTTGACGCCAAATATAAAGTGTTGTTTAGTCATTCTATCTGTTCTAGTTTCTGAGTTTGACTCTTTTGGACAAGAAGAGTAAGGCCCATTGAAAGATGAATTCATGTGATATGCTACTTTTGCATTTTAATTCTTGCTGATTGTACCTACATATCTTTATACTTTCAAGATTAACAACTACTTTATGAACTACCAATGATTATTACTGTGTTTACAAACGTCTAGGAAGTTACTAACTTTTTATTCAAAATTACCAATCTTAATTTGAATAAAGTACCAACGTACGTCACATTAACATACCGACTTAACTTTGGAAAAATTACCAAAAAGGTCTATCTAGTGTAATTGTGTCAATTCAGTTCTAAACTTTTTAATTAGGCTAGTTGAGTCTTGAAACTTTTCATATTTTGCCAATTTAGTTTATCCGACTGTAAATTGATGACATGGACGCCATCCGTTCATAAGCCGTCTTACGTGACATTGTTGTTGCTGAGGTGGAAATTTTGTTAATTTCTTATTATTTTTTTGTCTTTTTATTATTATTATTATTGTTAAGGGCTGACAAGAGATTCCTGTTTGTAAGCAACACCTTTGAAGTTACTAACTTTAATTTAAAGTAGTGACCTGAATTTGATTGATGTTCCAACATTCATCAAATTAAGATACCAGCTGATTTTAGTTACTGACCTATCTTGTCAATTCTTATTCTTTATACTACCTATGTGGTCATTACCAATGTCGTTCCTAACATTTCTTTGAAATTACCAACCTTATTTGAGTGGTATGTCATTGGTATACCAACATGGAACGCTAAAAATGTCCGTTTATTTGGGGTTCTGTACTTTTGGTGTGTTCCGTAGTTTATGTGACATTTCATTTTGCTATTGTAAGAGTGAACAATTTGTCTTAATTATTTACCGTCTTTCCATCAAATTTAGATATCTAATCTCTATCTTGTTTTATCACTTTTTGTCCATGTCCCATCAGTTCACTTTTTATGGTTTTGATTCTGCCAATCATCAGTTCAGTTTGAATGCATTCTTCTGAGGGTTATAAGAAAGGTCATGCAATTTGGTAGAACAAAAGTGCAACATATTGAAACACATACACATTCTATAACACGATTTGGTAGAACAAATAAGTTTTGTTTTGAGTTTCATATGGCTGAACCTCTTAAACAGATAGAATCTCTGTTTGTTTGGGGATGGCCCAGTTTATCAATCGTAGTTACATCTCCCACTCCATTCTAGAGTTTGACGGAATTAGAAGTAGATGATTACGCTGGTTTAGTTCACATGGGGACTTGCTCGGCAATGACAAGTCTGGTGCGCCTTACTCAGCTAATCTTAAGAGATTGTGGGGCAATGGAAGACATGGTAACAGAGAGTTGTGGTGCAATGGAAGACATGGTAACAGATGATGCAAATGGACCAGAGGAGATATCTTTTCCCAAGCTGGAACAACTGATACTTGATGGTTTCCCAAGTCTTGATAGCTTCTCCCCCATGAATTGCACCTTCATATTGCCACCATTGGTGCGTATTATTGTGAGGCAATGCCCCAAGATGAATATATTTTGCAAGGGTGCCTAGAGGACGCCAATACTAGATAAAGGACTCGTCTTTGACAAGGATGAATGGCGTTGGGAGGATGACCTTAATACCGCTATCCAAACCTTATCGGCATGAAATGATCCACAACGATTTCACTTGGTCAGATAAAAGCTTTTTATTGTGACAGATGAAATTATCCCGGGACAAGAGTTTCTCCTCAGTCTAATCTAATCCGAAGTCTTCAAAGCTTCAAATAGGTGAATCGTTTTGTTCTTTCTAGTGTCTACATTCCTACAGAGATCAAGAGTGGGTTACCAACTCTGTAACACACCAAAGGCTATGCAACTTCAAATATGTGCCACTCTATATCACGAGCCAAGTCCTTCATTTGTTATCCACTGATTCTCTTAAAAACACTGAATTCTAACGATGTTTAGCCGCTGGAAACCGATAATTTCAGAAATTGGCTCGTCTCGTATAGAAGAAGTCACATTCAAGCTCTTCACCGTTTCTTGATCATCATCATGCGCATTGGCAGATTCCCTTTAATCCTGGAATTAAGTTAAAATTTTTAGTTTGATAACGAGTCATATATATTCTTTATATTCACGTGGTCTCCTCTCACCTATAAGTTTAAGTTTTTATATTGGATTTTCTAACATGGTGTCGGAGCAGGTGCTGTCTTTTTTTCGCATATGTGCGTCCGCTTCCTTCAATCAAATGTCTCGTGCCGTGGTCAAATTCTATGTGCCGCTCTTAATCCAAATGTCTCGTGCCAGGATGGTCAAATAGTAATCCACATTGCTTTATATACTCATGGGTTCTTATATTCATGGGTCTTCCTCTATTTATTAGTTTAAATTTTTAAGACAATTGGCGGTAGTCTTATAACATCTCACACATTTGACGCTGAAATAAATAAAAACTTACCCTATGGAGAATTTGTCTGCCTATCTTAGCAGGCATCCTTTTGCCAACACAATGGAACTTCTTTCCTTATCGGTCATCTGGCTCTTATATCAGGTTAGTACTCGCTCCCGTACCTCCAATCTGTTTCTTTCCCCTTCTGGATTGTGCACCGTACTACCGACTTTTGAGTTAGATCCCAAGTGTGCTTCAGCGAAACTCGGCAAAGGTCGGGCCTCAAAATCACGTGGTAGCGAAACCATTCTGCGAAAGTTTGTTTGTTTGGAATGCTTATTGCTTTCGCCATTGAAGAGACTACACTGGACCCTCCTACTGCATCTCTCCGTTGCAATCGGTGCGCTTGTGTTTTGTGGTTGTGCTTTTATGTGGAGAATCCTGTTGATTGCTAAGGAAGAATGTCCTAAGATGGTGGGGTCATTGTTCTTTCCTGCAAGCTGCCAGTGTTGCCTGGTGCACAAATCATTTTCTGCTAGTTTTGTACTTTTGTAAGGAGTTTAGGGACAAAATAATTCACCAATGATTGAGTCACTGCTAATGTTGGTACTTTCCAAAAAAAATCCATTGGACCAATCACATCGCTGTTTTTACAACATAATAATGCCCAGGTCAAATTTAGATTTAATCATGAAATGATGGATCAAACCATTGCATCTAGATCGATATGCGAATGCTTGTTGGATTTTTCAGGATAAAACACGCTTCCCATTATGAGAACAGACTTTCGAAATAGAATCGTAAATGCTAAAGAAGACCCTTAAAGAGATCTAGTGAACGATCCTCTAGTTATTTTGGGTACTCTAGCATCTTTTCGAAGACTCTTCATTCGTAGAGTTTTTTTAGCTAGATTATCACATTTGATGTATTTATCAATTCGCGCCCATAATTGAGAAAATCCATAGTTTATTGACAGTCAACTTCATAAATTTTTCAATCCCTTTGATTTAGAAGTTTATCGAGGGTACTCCCTTTTAAATTTAAATTCCACTCGTATCTCGTTTTTTTCCTCGAACGATTTTGCTTAACGAGATTTTGCTTTTGGCTCACTCTTCCTTCCAAATTTGCAAAAAAGATTTCCACGAACTAAATTTTTTTTTTTTTAAAATTTGTCACATTGTTAGCCACCGGCGTTTACGAGGTTGCCGATCACCGTCGCCGCCTTTTTTTTCAAAAAAGAAATTTTTTTCTTGAGTTCATTTTTCACCAAACAACATTTACGTCAAAGTTCTTTTTAAATGTGTTTTTAAAATACACTTTACCAAACACTACTTGCAGTTTTGAAAAAGCGCCTTTAATTTAGCGTTTGCTTTTCTTTCTCCACGGAGATTGCGAGTCAACTCCGACATCTGACCTTGTCCATCGAGACCCGGGCGTCAAGCTGCAGAGGTCACCCAAGCCTTTTCCCAGAGATTTCGACAGAGTTTCAGACACAGCGGCACGGCATCAGTCAACTTCTCGGCCCAACCATCATTGTCTCTCTCTCTTTCCCTCCTCTACTTTCCCCCGTCTTCCTCAGCAAAATTGGATCCACGCATACTGGCCATGGTGATCATGTCATGGACAAGAAATGGAATGTGGAACGTGTGAAGCAACGCGTCGAATTGGATTCTTATCTCTATTTCTGGCAACAAACTCCACCGAGAATCCCAGAGCACGCGCAAAGCTTCGAGCTTGATTCGTACGACCATTTTCACGTCCCTTCGCCGTTGGCGCGAAATCGTTCGAGGTAGATTCGTTTGATAAGGTCGGATAAGACCGTCGTAGTCTTGATCGAGACGTCACAACGGACCCCACGCGCTTTTGCGTTTCCGTCGTCTATGTAAAGGGAGAGAGAGAGAGAGAGAGAGTGGGTGCGAAAATTTTCGGCAGAAGCAGTTTCTGTGAAGTTAGGGCTTTTAAGAGAGAGTCGAGAAGTGGCAGACGAGGGGTTTCGGAGAGTGTTTGTGGGTGTGAATCGAATCGGCGGGAGGAGTCGGAATTGGAGCTGTTCGAGAGAGGATGGGGAGTTGCTTTTCGGATGTGAGAGGAGGTCAAGAAGCGGTCGGAGGGACCCAACAGAGGCCCACCGGAGGAGTAGGAGTAGGAGGTGGAGGGGGCAACAATGGCGGGCACAACGACGCCGTCGACCACTTCTTCCGAGCTCGTGGTCAGCACGCTCTCTTCTCTCAAATTGAGGTTTGCGTCTCTCGCCTGTTCATGTGATTATGCGTGCTTTTTGCAACGCGACTATCGTGATATGCTGTGGTGATACGCTTAGTTTTCTTCAGACCTGAGTCAATGTTGTCACTTGTCATGTCTTGTTCTCGTTCTTTCGAGAGAAACGATGATTTGGCGGGAAAAACCTCTCTGTCTATCGGAGTATCGTTTGCGGAAAAAGTGAGAAGCATTCTTCACAATGTGGATTCTGCTCCAACCTCGCTACTGCACTAATTGATGTTAGATTTTCTGAAGAACTTCTGATTGTGTGGTCCCGACATGGTCGTCTAATTAGAGTTTTCTTCTTCTTGTCCTCATTAGACTTGACTTGAGGAGATTTCTTTTCTTTTCTTAGAGCCAAAATCTTAACCTACCTCTCGAGCTTTGACCTTTTGGTGTTCATGCAAATGACAAGAATTACATGCCACAACAAGTTTAGTGGGAATGCCTTGCATCAGCTTTTTCAAAAGGTCTGCTAGTTTAGACAGAGTCTAACCAAGCCTTGCACTTGTACACCATTACACTGTTCATTTTTCAGAAACAGAGTTACTATTTGAATTATGTGTCGCCTTACAAAATCTAAACTTGGTATTGCTGATTAAGCATAGATACGAATAGGATATCTGGGAAGTAGCTAGTACAAATTAAGCAAATCATACTTTCCAACAACAAACTTTGTGCATTGCATATGGTGCTTTCGTAGGCATCGATCTTGAAATCTAATGCCATGATGTGCTTTATTGTCTATGCTGCAGTTATCCTTGTCTGCTTCAAAATTACGTGATCGTGACATCATGTCAAAGGTGAGAAAGCATTTTCAGCAGACTTGTTGTATATCTTGCTACTAGTATGTAGTTTTTCTGTTTTGTCTGCATCTTGCTTTCACATTTACCTGGGATCTTCTTGGTGTTTTTTATTGGGTCGTCACAGAAGGGTAGATTTTCTTCTTCTTCTTCTTTTAAAGTAAAATTTCAACTACATATCTTAAAACTTGGTTTTCTGTCTTCTTATGCTTGCACAAATTTAGGACACCACAGCATATGATGTATGCATTTCTGGTTGATGCCTGTTATTTGTGTCTTCAGTAATGGTGTGTGGGTGAAATTACCTTATGACTGGAAGACTCATCTGTGCTGCAGAAAAACACTTCTAGGACAGTCTTTGCATGCGTATGTTAAGCTATTTTCATTTAACTTGTGAGCTTCATATGCGGTAAATCTCATCTTCTAAAATTTCTGCCATAGCAACTTCAGATCATGTCAAAACTTGCACATATACTCTTGATCAAATTTCAGGCTGCGTAAGAAACCCCGTGAACTTGTATAGTTAAGTAGCTCCTAATTACAATAAATGACTGATTCCAGGAGATTTGTGCATGTTTGTGTTTCCTTCTTCTTTTATTCCCAAATTAGAGCTTGCTTAAAGGTTTATGAACTTTGATCAATGGATTCTGGCAGAGTGATCCAATGGCAGTTGTATACTTGAGGAAAGGAGATGGGATGCTTGAGGAACTTGGGAGGACAGAAGTCATACTAAATAGTTTGGATCCTGCGTGGATTGAAAAGATTTCCTTAGCTTATCACTTTGAGACTGTTCAGCATCTGGTGTGAGTTTTCCATGCGTAGCAAAGTATAACGTATTCAGTTTGTGGTTTATCTTTATGTAAACCTCTTAATTTGTTTGCTTTTATCTCTGTTCAGGTTTCACGTATATGATGTCGACACAAAGTATCACAATGTACCTGTAAAGGTTTGTCAGTTATCTTAATCATTTCACATAGTTTTTTGAAAATTTTCACTAACTTTGTTTCTTTCCTCTGTCAGTTAGTTTAGTCATTTCACAATTTTATTTTTTTTGGGATTTTCACTAACATTGATTTTTTTTTCTTTAGCTTTGGCTTTTTCCCCCTCTAAATCTTATGGGTGAAGCCATGTGCTATGCATAGCCTTTCCTGGTTATACATTAACAATGTCTACGACCTCCGTTTCGTGTTCTATGTCACATTTCAGTCCAATCTTCCTTGGGGTCCAACTCAAATAACGGGGAGACTGTTTGGAGTAATAGGGGAGTAGTCTCAGATTGATTACCAAGTTTCTCCAACTTATATACTAGCTACTTTTACTGTGGTTATGGATAAACTGAATTTTTGGTGTTATCCTGAATTAGGAATTATAAAGATAAAAGCTGATCTCTTTTCTTACCATTGATTTTCAAGTGCATTGGGATGACACTTTCCCTGGGTGGATTGGCTCTAGCTATCTCGCAGTCTACATATTGTTACGTCCATGGAATTCTGGAAAAACAAAATGAATGCATAAGACGATCTTATGTTTGCGTAGGAATTCGAATGTTAGATGGCATTTAAGTAATCATGACTTGCAATTACCCTTGCAATCATGCTTGGGAAATATGTACTAGTCCATTCAGATTACTTGGGTTTTTATTTCCTTTTGTCTGTGCATGTGAGGAAGAAAAAATCTCATTAGTATCTCTGATTGGGAGGTTTCACTGCAGACGTTAAAGCTGAAGGACCAAGAGTTTTTAGGAGAAGCTAGCTGCGTGCTGTCAGAGGTACTTACTCCTGGCTCACATTGTCATCGTGTCATTTTCCATGCACTTGGGTCCAGTGAAGTACTAGTGTAATCCATCTAGATCTTGTCCAAAGCCTCTTCTCTTTTCTATTTTCTCCAGATAGTCACAAAGCAAAGTCGGAGTTTGACCCTGTCGCTTCATAATAAAAATCTACAAGTAGGCGTGAGAAACCTGGGTACTCTGACTGTCCGTGCTGAGGAATCTGTTGCTTCCAGGACTGCTGTTGAGATAATATTCCGCTGCTCCCAGTTGGAAAACAAAGATATGTTTTCTAAAAGTGTAAGCTCTCCAAAATCTCTCTTGAAAGGTTATGTTTGATATTGTTCCTTGCCATATCTTTCATTGCTTTAGTCTCATACTCTGGTGTTACCTTTTCTTAGGATCCTTTCCTGAGAATATCGAGAGTAGTTGAGTCTGGGGGTTCTCTTCCTATTTGCAAAACCGAAGTTATCAACAACAACTTGAACCCTAGTTGGAGGCCCTTATGTCTAAGCATGCAGCAATTTGGAAGCAAGGCAAGTTTTTCACAGAACCTGTCATCATATTGTCTGATATGTTACTGGGGGCACTAGTGATTTGGCATACTGTAAGACTTGTTGCAGGAGAATCCTTTAGTCATTGAGTGCTTTGACTTTGATACAACTGGAAACCATGCACTTATAGGGTAAATGCCTATTCTCATGCAATTTTTAATACTTAAGCTATTTGTATGTTAAGTTGCTTCTCCTGTATTGCAGTAAACTTCAGAAGTCAATGGCAGACTTGGAGAAACTTCACAAAGGAAGAAATGGTGCAAATTTTACTTTACCATCTTCTCATCACGGCCATGAAAAGGTGTCTGTCATTCTTAAATAGTATATAGTACACTTCGTTCTGATGAGCCCTTTGATCAGGTTTATAACTTTGTTGTATAGGTTCTCAAGAGTCAGCTTTTCGTGGATCAATTTTGTGAGAAGCAACAGTCCAGCTTTCTCGATTACATATCAAGTGGTTTTGAGCTTAGTTTTATGGTTGCTGTCGACTTTACAGGTACTAATTGTTTTGGGTATTTGTTTATCTTGTAATTTTCCATCTCTTTGATGCCTGATTTGATTTTTTTTTGATGCTTCTGGACTTTTTAGCTTCAAATGGAAATCCCAGAAATCCAGATTCCTTACATTACATTGATCCTTCAGGAAGATACAATTCCTACCAGCAGGTATAACTTAATTTGCTGCCTTGACATGCTCACTTTTGATGACGTTTTAATATGGAATCAAGTAAAATATACTTCAAAGTTAAATGTTCTAATAGGTTAATCATTTGATGTGCTTTTTCCTTCCTTATGAGTTCTAATAGGTTAACCAGTTGACATGCCTTTTCTTTCCTTCAAACAATTGATGTCATAGACTTATGTTATCTAGTAATTTGTGGTGCCCAAATTTTAGGCTATAATGGAAGTTGGAGAAGTGATTCAGTTTTATGACTCGGATAGACGATTTACAGCGTGGGGATTTGGAGGAAGGACTTATGATGGTACTGTGTCACATTGTTTTAACCTGAATGGAAGTCCAGATGGCTATGAGGTAGATGAACTGAATTTCCACATCCCATTGATATATCCGCTTTTGAAGCAGGACTGTAGCATATACGGGACATCATATCAATTCTGTAATTCACAGTCAAAACTATTTGTGGATAGGTCGAAGGAGTCGAAGGCATCATGGCTGCTTATGCTGGCGCTTTGCACAATGTATCCCTGGCAGGACCCACTTTATTTGGTCAAGTGATCAATAGGGCTGCTCAAGTTGCTGGCAAATCACTTTCCTATAACCATAGCAAATACTACGTTCTGCTCATAATAACGGTAAAGGGGAAAGAAGCATTCGATATTTCTTAGCTTTTATATGTTTTTCTGCACAGCTGATAGAAGTTTTCCTCCTTTTTTAGGATGGAGTTCTCACGGACGAACAAGAAACCGTGGATGCATTAGTGAGGGCATCGGATCTTCCACTCTCAATTCTGATAGTTGGAGTTGGAGGTGCAGATTTTGCACAAATGGAGAAAACACGTAGTTTTTTTAAGAGGGGGCCGCTCGTAGCTTGGTGGTGATGTTTCAGCTCGGAGCTATTCTTCGGTGGGAGGTAGGTTTTCATTTAAGAACTATGTCGAAATATCTATGATAGAGAGGACATCGAGAGCTTAAGAGTCTGATGTTTTATTTCTGTCAGAAACTTGATGCTGACCACGGAATTAGATTAGAAAGCTCTACCGGTCGTGTAGCCACGAGAGACATTGTTCAGTTTGTTCCAATTCGAGAAGTGCATCGTAAGTTGATTTTCTCCTGATTTGTTTGTCAGTGAATCCATTAGCTTTTGCTAATTGAGATTGAGATAGATGTTCATGTTCCCATTAATACTTGACAAAAACCATAATTTTCTTTCCTCATTAATGTGAGTTCATAACAATGATCAATTGAGTAGCATTTGAATATAGGAAATACTGTTTGGTAAATCAAGCCGAAAGAGAGTTGACAACCTGGCAGTCATGGTAATGTCGTCATGGTATAGTTGGGGGGATTTTAGTGTCATGGTATAGTTGGACAATTTTAGTGTCGGACTTGGTTTCTTTCTTGACTTTTTAGATTCCTTGGTTTCCGTAGGTTTATTCATTTATTTACCTATTCCGACTTTTTTGCATCCTGGCATATTATCTTAAAAGCCAATGGATATATATTATTTTGTTTTCAACTGATTAAATCGGGATCAGAGAAGGCAGTATCAGATCTGAAAGTTCTATCCGAGTGTTGTTTTACTTTATTTCATGGGGTTGGTGAAGGTGGAAAGGTTTTGCAATCAAGTACACAAGTAAACAGTCTAGGAGTTGCTTATGAATCGTCCTTTTTTCTCTCAACATTAACTTGCATGAAACTATACTGTTCTTGGCAGGTGGGAGTATATCGGCAGTTCAAGCTCTTTTGGAGGAGCTTCCTGGACAGTTCCTGACTTACATGCGGGCTAGAGACATAAAACCGCGCAATCCTACGCCTCGTTGAGCAGCTCTTGGAGAAGTGCCATTTGCGCCGTAGTTTCTTGAGCTTCCGAATGGATAACCAAATGAAGGATTATGTTAATGCTCGATTTGTGTATAGCTGCTAATGGAGGTTTGAAATTCTGTAAAGAGCTCTATTGTTTGCTGTCAATGCAACTTCCTTAAAAGCTGAGAAGAACTGGGAAGGGCAGAAGCGGTCTCATTACCCAAGTGTTGTTCCTGTAAATTGCTAATCATACTGCAAGTATGTGAATATGACTCACATCTTCGTGAGTACAAGTATAGTTTAGTTTCGCAGTTGTTGAGGATTATGGTGAGTTCTCGAAAAAGTTTGACACTTTAGAGATACCCATTATGATATGATATCCCTTTGACCCTAAATCGAGAACTGTGATGTTTTTGTCCATTTCTTTTTACTATACTAGAAACCAAATCTGACGAGATAATCCATGTTTGATAGATACTATTAGAGAATCAAATAAAAGGAACATCCATTTCACATGTATCTTGCAAATTAGTGATTATAAAAGATGATGGAAGTAACTATTATTAGCAAATGAATGGATAGAGTTACCACCATTAAGAAAATTTTAATTACGAAAAAAAAGTGAAAATTAGATGACATGATTGCACATAATTCCGTATAGAAATACGATAACTCATGGGATTAAATGCATAATCGAAGATAACCGTTATCGCTAACGTTAAGGCATGAGAGCGACATAATTCTATATTCTTAATTATTTTATTGACAAATCGAGTTTCATTTAGTCTTTTTCTATTATGTAGATTAGAAACTTTTTCGATTAATCATGTTTCTTAATTGAATTGATGAGAAGGTGCGCCGAAAAATGGAAACTTATCATAGAAGCACATAGCCTAACTATAGTCCATATTGCTGTACACGAAACTCGATACTGATCGGAAAGATTGTGCCTGTCAATACAAATGACAAGAATATATCATAAATGACAACTTTTCTTGCTCATAATAAGAAATTTTTCTTGGACTCTCCTTCATGAATGAATAAACAAGTTGAGTTTATTCACGAGATTAAGCTCTCGATCTAAACTAGTAGATCATAGATCCAGTTCGGGCTTGATGAAAAGTTCAGGATGGCTAAGCTAATGAATGGGAATTCTTTTCGTGAAGTTAAACAGGACAATTACCAAAAAAAGTTCTAAACTTACTTTCGCCAATTTAATCCTAAACCTTTTAGTTATGCCAATTTAGTCGTTAATCTTGTTACATTTTACTAATTGAGTTCATTTAGGGAATTTTGACCACAAATAACTTACATGAACAATTTTTTGTTAATTTTTTAATTTTTTTCTTTTGTTTCTTTTTTTTTTCTTCACTGTGGCCGGCAAGGGCTTTGTGGCTCTCGCCCAAAACTGGGCAAGGCCATTATGGCTGGGGTGAAGGTGGCTTGGCCCACAACCATGCCTAGATCATCACGAGGCTCAACCATGGGCCTTTGACTATGGCCAGTGAGGCCATGGAGAGGTGACCTCGCCCGTAGCCACGATGGCCTTGCCCATATCTGGGGAGGGCGGACGAGGGCTTTGCGGCCCTCACCCAGCAACTTCCAACAACTCTCGTTGGCCATAGTAAAAAAAAAAAAGAAAGAAGAAAATATACGGGAGGGTTTAAAGTGGGAAATGACAACTAGCGGTTGTGATTTAACCATCTGCTTTGGTCGCTGGGCGGGGGGTGTTGTTTAGTGGGACTTAAATATGGGAAAACCAAGTCATTGTATGTCCCAGAATAGGTTCCATTCTTCTACCCTTTTTCGAGAGTGGATGACTATTAATCGCTTTTACCTTGACACCAAAGAGGAGTTCAACCCAATGATTTATTTTTTGTCCTAGGTGATTTTTTGAATTGCCTTTGCCTTCGCTTAAGTGGCGGATCGACTGATTCTTCGACTTGTGCTTCAACAGGAGCATTGGGATTGTATATACTAGATCAATGGATGTCAATAAAATCACAAAGCAAAATAGATTTTGTATCGAGACAATTCCATCATTCCTTAACTTGGAACAATACCACAATGACGGCCGTGCTATCTAGTATTCTGAAGGGGCATAATAAGCATATTTACCAGAAAATGATGCAATTGTACTGGCATGAGACGATAACGTGAAGCAATCAATCAATTCAAGAGTGTTCATCATCTGATTAGGTACATTAACTATATAGCAAAAGGCGCTCAATAACCTTAGTAATTTTGAGCCATCGCTACAAGAAATACTTTCAAATTGGAAAAGTTTAAGACTTCGTTTATTTCAATAAAATGAAGCGTTTTAAAAAAATTTTTTCCAAAAAATCATTTTATAAGAAAATGATTATATTTTCTGATATTTTTGCTGAAATATGAAAACGATCTGAAATTTTTTTTTGCTGTTTGATAAGGAAAATATTTTGTGCCGAACATCCTTTTTTAAAAAAAATAAATTTTAATTATTTTTTACTTTCTCTTCAATTTCTTATTTATTTTATTAAAATTTCGAAAACAAAATTTACATGTTATTTTTTATTAAAATTCGAAAATTTTTTTGCCAGAGCCTGGAGCTCTGGCAAGCTCGAAGCTCGACAGGTCCTGATGACCCCCCAAGCTCAGCCTCACTCGAAGCGACTTGGTGCACTTCGACCCATCGGATTTTGTGCCCAGGTTGCGCATAGACTCGAGCCGGTCGGAGCATGTGGTGATGCCAGAGCTTGCGTGCCAGGTCCAGAGCGAGCCCCGGTGGAAGACCGACTAGGAGAGCATCCTCGATTTCGACGAAGGCAGCTACGGGGTCTCTGCCACTGCCCTAGGGTTCCGCGGCGGATCTAGCAAGGACGGGATAAAAGATGACAGTCGCTGGAGCCAGAGTCGAAATCGAGCCAAAATCAGGCTCGAGCTCGATCGCATTATGAGCCAGAATAGAGCTCGGCCATAGATCCCTCCGGATCTGGCTTGCGCGAGGCTCAAGCTCGCCGACTTCGAGCGATTGTTCTTTGCTTTGGTGGTGTTTGGATCCTCTTTGGGTTTTCTGCCATGGAGAGAGAGAGAGAGAGAGATGGAGTGTTGGATAGAGAGCGTGTGTTATGATTGATTCTGACGATGGTGAATGGGAGAGCTTCTCGAAGGGAAGGAGCATCTAGAAAGATCCGAGGAAAATGATTTCCATTTCCGAAAAAACGTAAACTATGTTCCTCAATTTTAGAAGAGCAATTTTTGTTGATTGAAAAAATATTTTTTTTACTACTCATTTTTTCCTTCCAAGCGCCGGAAAATGAGAAATATATTTTTTTTGAAAGCTTATTTTTCGCCAAACAAACATAGGCTTAACTGTTTTGAAAAATTCTATAATTTAGAGCGACAAAAGAATGTGTCGGAGAAAGATCAAATTAGATGAGAGACCACCGAATTGACTGAGTTAGAATTTTGAACAATTCAAAGAGTCTACAAGCAGCCAGATTTGAAAATTATTTGCAGCAGACAGAGAAAACACACGATCATTATTTCTTCCGTTTGTCCGAAGTGAAAGGAACGACCCACTGAGAAAAGCATCTTGAATCTCTAAGTCCCTACTAGACTACCCAGTTATAACCATTGCACATCTTTTGACATTCGATTTTGGATTTTCACTGACATTGTTCCTCCCTTTTGTCTTTGGCTCCTTTATTATCTTTGTTTCTTTAGCCGTAAAGGTAGATTGGCTTTAGCTGTCCCGTAGTCTATTACGGAATGTCATGTCCATGTAATTCTTGGAAAAGAGCAAAAATGAATGCAGTGGAGGGTCTTATGGTCGTGTAGTAGCTTTTTTTTTTTGTGGGTCTCTTTGGTTTTTTTTGTCCGATTCTATACAATGCTATTCTACTATACTGGCCACACCGCACAAGTTATGTCGCCGTGTTCATATTATGAAATCTTGCTCACCCCTCACGCGTCCCCACCCCACTCTTCCCGAAGTTGGGATTCAAACCCCTCACCTCCCTCTTTTTAAATGAGAAGAGTGGCCATGGGGCAATCCCCCAATGGTTTCTCTTTGATAGATTAGATATGGATCTTTGCATCATTTCTGTGTTTTGTCTAATCATTTGATTGATTGAACAAGGTGGAGTTTTGTTCCCCTGTTGCGGCTTTCTAGCGGCACTGTGTATGGTTTCCATTCCGCTTAGGGTTTACAGTGATTGAGGTTCTCTTTTAATGCCTCGAAGAGAGTTAAGTGGGAATTTTTTATGGAATTGGGATGATAAGAGCTCGTAGCATTAAAAAGGGAAGAATATATATTTGTAGTATATAAAAGGATTGGTTTGGTTGGGCCGATTAGATAGTTCCCATCCAAAATCGAGAAACGAACCGGCATATGCTTGGTTCCAAAAATTGGAATAGGGAACCTGGACTCTACCTGCCGATTACCATCCAAAATCAGCCGATTGGGTATGGTCCATCCGGTTTGAGTGGATTATGATTTTTTTGCTCACCCCTACTAACCCTACCGGATTAGCTTGATTTCTATTTGTCTTTTTGTCTTTCCCTGCCAGGAAGGAGAAGTCTCAATGGAATATTCAATCCAAAGTTTTCATTGGAGACGTTAAAGCCCGAAGGACCAAGAGTTTTTAGGAGAAACTAGCTATATGCTTTTTAAATCTTATAAATAACAAAGGCATGTGTCCATTTTTCTTGAGAGGGCTGATAGTGAGATCTGGAATTTTAACCAATTAATATGAAACAATAGTTCAAATTTAGAGGATAACTATGAGAATTGGAGTTTGAGAAGCTCAATTATTTAGGATGTCATTATGCCACCTCATTTTGGCGGGCATACGTGATCCATTTTTTTTTGCAAAATGACACCTTGAGTGTCAATATTTGTGCACGAACGTTCATTTGGTACCAATATTTTTCTTGGGATCACTTAAGTGCCAAATCCGAGAAAAAATTATCACTTTAGTGCCAACCGCAAGAAATTTCGGCGACCTCACCAAAGTTAGCACTTAAGTAATTGTTTTTCAAAAAAATTGGCACTTAAGTGATTCAAAAGACGATCACTTTAGTGCCAAATCGGAGAAAAAATGATCACTATAGTGCCAACCATAAGAAATTTCGACAATCTCACGAAAGCTGGCACTTAAATAATCGTTTTTCAAAAAAATTGGCACTCAATTGATATAAAATAAATATTGACACTAAAGTAAGTATCATATACAAATATTAGCACTTGGGGTATCCTTTTGCCCATTCTTTTTGTTGACTATCTTTCCTCCTACTAAACATGCACCTCTTTTGAAATTTTTTTTACTTAACAAGGCTTTATCGGTTGATCCAATCCTTCGCCCTTCAAATTTTTAGGTATGAGATTCTCTTTATTTTTCGCTTTACAATGGCACTAGATATCCTCCCTCTCCCATGTGAGTCTATTAAACCGGGATCAACCATTGCCAATTGATACATGGCCTCTTTCGAGAATCATCGAATACTTAATTATATCACAATGTGACATTTATTTTCTCCTCATATACGCACTTAAATTGGAATTCTTCAATGTGTAATTACTAATTTTCAATCCGTCCAAAAAAATTCTCAAAAAAAAAAAGAAAAACCTTCAATGGCTCATAGATTTGTTTGCATTGTTGACTTTCAACTCTTTTTTTTTTTTTTGGATTTAAGGAAGGTGTACCTCGCCTAGATTTCGTGGGGGGCTGCGACAACCTTGCTAAATCTGGCCAAACAAGGGTGTTGCGGCCCTCGCAGGCTCGGGCTCGGGCATCACAGCCCTTGTAGGCCTTGGGCAAGGGGCGAGAGCTTTCAAGCCCTCCCCGTGGCCGGCGACCCTCGTTGGCCCTAAGTCTACAAAAAAAAAAAAAAAAAGAAAGTAAAGAAAAGTAAAAGAAAAAAATATAAATAAATATTTAATTTTTTAAAATATAATTAAAATTTATTTGCATTAGTGCTTTGGTTGCATCACGTTAAAGCCACACGGCCAAAATTCGCTAGAAAGATTAAATTGGTACAAATACGAAAGATTTAAGACGGAATTGGCATAAAAGGAAAAGGAGTTTATGATTGAATTAACACAACTGCAATAGGTTTATGGTTTTTGGATACAATTCAAACATAAGGGGCGATAGAGAGTTCTATGCAAACATGCATTAACCGAACTTCCTCGATCTGATAACAAAAGAGTACAAATGAAATTGTAAAGAGCAGTATTTTCGTACATTCCTTATTGCAGACAACTTTATCGAACCGTGCCTTTCGGTGGATTACAAATCATGAATCGCCTACATGCAAATAAGAATATGGTTGAGGTCCGTGTTATCCTGACTTAATAATTGTATTTTATTATGCTTAGAGCGTGGGGCAGGGCGATCTTTTGGTTTGGGTTCTGCTTTTTGAAGGATTGTTTTCTTTTCGTTTTGAGATTTCTGCATGTTCGTATTACCTCCCTTTCTTTTTTTTTTTTTCCAAATTCGAGCTTGCTTAAAGGTTTCTGACTTTTGATCAGTGGATTCTTGCGAAGTGATCCAATGGCAATTGTGTTCTTGAGGAAAAGAGATGGGATGCTTCAGGAACTAGGGAGGGCAGAAGTTTATATCAAATGGTATGGATCCCGCATGGATTGAAATGTTTTCCTTAGGCTTAGCACTTCGAGACTATCCATCATTTGGTGGGAGTTCTCCATGTATAGCCGAGTATAACTTATTAATCTCTGTTTTGTCTTGACTATATTGTGTAAACCCATTCTTTTGATTGTTCTTATCTCTTTTCAGCCTTCATGTATATGATGTCGACAAAAAGTGTCACAGTGTACCCGTAAAGGCATGTGAGTTACTTTAATCATTTCATATAATTTCGATATTCCCTTATTTGGATTATAGCCAAGGTTGATTCTTTTGCTATCTTCAGTTCTTTTTGGGTTTTTCCTCTCTGAATCTTATGTGTGAAGCCATCTGTTGTGCATAGCCTTTCCTTATTATACATGAACGATGTTTGTAATTGCAATTCTCTGTTCTATGTCGCATTCTAGTCAATCTTCTCAGAGCTCCAACTCATTATTATACGAAAATGGAGAATGTTTGGAGTAATATAAGGAGTGGTCATAGATCGATTATCAAGTCTCTCCATCTTATATACTGGCTAATTTTAAAATGGTTATGGGGGATCAGCTAAAGTTTTGGGCTTGCCCTGAAGTAAGGAATATATCAAAGATAGATGCTCATCTCTTTTCTTCCTTTTGATGTTCAAGTGGGGTAGGACCACACCACACATTAATTTATACAAAGCCAGGACATTAGAGAATATTGCCTTTTGGTTGAATTGAAGAAACCAATTGGACAAATGCTATTCAAAATGAAGTTTGCAAGAAGTTGCCAACGAGATGATTACCTAGCTCTTAAGAAAAAGCATTGCGTAAAATAGTTCATTTTCATCATGAAACCCTTGAATCTAACAGAAGTACCGATTCTTTCTTGGCCAATAACTCGGGCTAAGTATCTAAGTTAGGAACAGTTTTAGTGCTCAATATAAAAATGAGAGCTATCAATTGCTTGCAGTTACATGCGTTTGCCTCTCTCTGTGTCATTGCCCCATTGCAAGAACTCAGCAAAGAATCCCTTCATCCTCTTAAGTCATCGACTTTCAAGTCGAAGTTGAAGGTATCGAAACATCTTCCTCCATTACGTTTTCTCTTCCATGAATTTTCCGTTGACTGACGTTTTCTTCGCCCACTAAGTCCACATGTTTTTATGTTGCGCCGATACGTGCAGCTGCAGCTTATATTCTGGTGTCATCAGGACTAGTTCTGGCCTGCATTCATCTTCATCCATATTCACGGACAAGTCAGCAAATCTCGGTTCCTCTTGCATCCTTACAGAGAAGTCGTCCCTGGTATGTGTGTCATTATGATTTTACCTTTTGGGTGCTATCAGGGCCTGCTTCACATTCACTCTCTTTGTTCGTAATTTGGTTCTATTGATGCGAACACATGCTAACCAAATTTCCTCAATTTGAGAAGAACTAGGAAAAAGGATAGAACAGCAAGGACATGACTTTGCTGCAAAACATTGTAGATAAAATCAGGTTTTAGAACCTTTAGTTTCTAGTAAATCGGATGAATCAGAAAGGTATATATATATCCATTCTTGTTAACATGGTTGACGGTAGATCTTGATGTAGCTAATTGATGTGATGCATTTATTGAGATATAAAACATAGTTATGAGGAGAGGAGGTTGATAACCCTTGATAATTTAGGATGTCATTATGCCATCCAATTCTGACAGGTGTACATTAACACTTTTTCCTCCTAATAAACATGTACCTCTTTTTGAAAATTTGTGGTCTTATGAATTATAAATTTCTCCAATCCTCTTCACTATAAACATTAGTGCCAGACTTTCAGACCTTTATTTTTTTTTTTTGTTCGCATGTCAAGGTATTCTTTTTTTTCTTTTGGGTTTTTTTACGGGGACCATTAGATACTTCTTGTCTCCCAAACATCTGATGGGGAATTTTTTTTTTATGCACTAGGAGAAGCATATATTTACTAATGCCAAAACAAAACAAATCCAGTGTACATTTGCATTGCCAATTTCGACTTTTTTTTTTTTTTTTTTTTTTTTTTTTTGGTTTTTTAATTTAAGAAAAGTGATCATCCCCCGCGCTCAAATGATTTAAGTGAAATTATCATTTATTGCGAAAAGGGCCAAATTTACTAACGTATGTTTCACATGAGTCCACCCGGTCAAATGAGTATCGATTCTTTTTCGGCCAACAACCTAAGTGTTGGTCAAATCATCTATTAGCAAAAGACCAATTCAAGACCAATTTTTTTTAACTTCAAAGTTCCATTATGCTGCACAGTTTGCCCCCTACGGGTTTCAATTTGTAATAGCAACACTCCTCTCTCCTTGAAACGTTTCTCCAAGAATTGGTATTACAAATACTAACAAAGTTTCGAGAAATTAAGGTTTTTTTTCCAAGTCCGAACTACACCACGGCTTTGTTCAACCACTAGGAAGCATAAACACGAAATTTCCTATTTCTCTTCCTACAGGAATGCTTTCGAAAGGTATTTGACAAGTCCCGCTGTTCATAAATTTGGTGATTTACATGCATTCGCCTGGATTAGTCTAATTTTAAAAGTTCAAGTACCCCATGTTTTTTAAATCAAAAGTACTTGTTGAGAAAGAATATGCTTTTCTGCTATCTTTTATTTAGGACGAGAAGATTCCTTAGATGAAAATGTGGGGGTCCGTAGAAGAAGCACATGCTTTTACACACGCACATATATATTAAAGGGACGACAATTATCCTACTTTTCAAATGCCTCCAAAAAAGCACTCACTCTTAATTGACAATTAAAATGTTCACCTTTTCTCTAAATGAATTACATGGCAATTGAGGTGACAAATGACGCTCACATGTAAATTGACGTGTCTTTTTTATTATAAAGAATAAAAAGTCCAATTATATTGAGATTCAACAAAGGGAAAAGTAAAACAAGCTAGAAGCCGCGAGAGGGGAAGGGGTGTGTCCGGCGGCGGTGGCCACGCCACCATCAAGGTAAGCATGACCACAACCGCAGCCACGTTGCTCTCAGTGCTCTTTTCGACTTCGGTGGCGGGGTCGCTCGGGACAGGTTGCTTGGTCTTGTCTTGCTCGGCCTCACCATCTCTCTTATCACTCGCAAAAGATCACAACTCCTGTCATAGAGATCACACAAGTGGTGGCCGGTGATCACCATCTTGACCGCTTGCAATCCATGCCTCCTTCGATTGCACTCTATTTTGCTTTTGTGTTTGCTTCTCTCTGCAAATTTGAAAGGAAGAAAGAGAAGGAAAATGAAACATTTGCTTTTGCTTCAATATTCTGTTTCCATTTTTACGTTTCTCTTTGATAAAAATCATCTTGTTTTAAGTTTGAATCCATCAATCTTTTGTCTCTTTTACTGTTTCACTTGTGAATGTATCAACATAGGCTACTTGTAAAAGATCACAGTGGCCACGTTTGTTCGTCAATGAAGAATACTCGCTTTTTTGACATATGAATTCTGCCCGATGGTCATTAGCAAAAATAAAGTTAGTAGATATCAGTATAAAAATGGACTCGCGCCATCCCATTATATTTTAGTCTATTAACAAAAAAACATAGAAGGTGAAGAGGAGACGAGAGATTGAAAAGTGGGGGTGAATTGGTATTGACATTGGTTCCATGCATAGAAGGTTATTTCGGTCAATTGATAATAAAAACATTTGTACCAAGCCAAAGGCGGGGTAAACATAGTTCCACCCTATTTATTTTATTTAAAATAAAGTGACATTATCAAATTTTTTTACTTGGCCTAGTGTTGTCCGTTATTTTAGAATTTCTCACATATAGATATAACTATTTTAAAGAAATTCTCTTTTATATTTATGGGTGACAAGTCACGTGCTAAGTTCTAAAAAGCTCCGGCTATCAAAATAAAGGATGAATGGCACAAATCTTAAAACAACTACAGGCTATGCAAGAAATACACGGCATCTTGTAATTTCTAACCTCTACATATTGCTTTCTTGGATTTAAAGAAGAAATTATGGCCGAGGCAGTTGCTAGCTCCGTTGCATCGAAGCTTGCATCGACACTCGGTGCGTACCTGATTGCTCCCATTGGACGCCAATTTGGGTACGTGCTGTGCTACAAGAGATACGTCGAAGATCTCAAGGAAGGAGTCAAGGATCTGAAGAATGCAAGGGAAAGGGTGCAGAGCTCCGTTGATAAGGCCACGTATGACGGGAAACCTATACATGCTGATGTTAACGGTTGGCTAGAAAGTGTGAAGAAGGAGGCTGAGGAAGCAGAAGACCTACTAAGAGATGGCGAAATTGCAAAAGATGCTTGCTTCTGCGGGTGGCTTCCCAACCCCACGGTGCGCCATCCAATTGGGAGGAAGGTCAAGAAGATGACTCTAGTCATTCAGGAGCTCCATAAAAAAGGTAGCTTTACGGAGGTCCACTACGAGAATCCTCCGATAGGAATTGTCGCTGCTACCACTCCCGCTGCAAGAGCTGTTGACCACAAAGAAGATGTCCTAGAGTCCAGGGCCAGAATCATGGAGGATGTAATGAAGGCTGTAGCTGATGACAAGGTCAGTGTGGTTGGGGTGTGGGGACCAGGTGGGGTTGGCAAGTCCAAGCTTTTGGAGGAGGTGGAAAGGCGAGTTAAGGAGCAGAAGCTGTTCAATGTGGTCGCCACGGCACAAGTATCACGCAATCCAGATCTGAAAAGAATCCAGGGAGAAATCGCTTATGCACTGGGTCTCAAGCTAACGAATGATGAACCTGCTCGTGTGAGAGCAGATCGTTTGTGTACGAGGTTGAAGAATGATTCCGAGAAAAAGATTCTCATAATTCTAGATAATCTGTCGAAGAAGCTAGAGTTGAAGGAAGTTGGAATCCCTTGCGGAGATGATAATAAAGTAAGAGGCTGCAAGCTATTGCTAACCTCTAGATACCAAGATGTTTTACGTGCGGACATGGGCTCCGACCGACATTTCCTACTCAATGAGTTAGAGGATAGGGAAGCGCGAATACTTTTCGAAAGGACAGTTGGGGACAGAGTTAACGATCCTAAGGTTAAACCCTTGGTAGATGGAGTGGTCCAGAAATGTGGAGGCTTGCCTCTTTTGATTCTCTCGGTGGCAAAAAGGCTCAAGGATGGAGATTTGGCTGAATGGAGGAATGTTCTGACCAAAATAGAAGGGCCGGATGTAGAATCAATAGTGGAACAAAATTACAATGACTTAAAAGATGATAGGATCAGATCATTGTTCTTGGTCTGTGCTCTATCCTCTGGGAGAGTCCGTACAGGGAATATCCTTTTCTACGGCATGGGTTGGGGTTTATTTAAAACATTCGCCAAGACCATCGAAAGCGCTATAGATAGGTTGAAAGAGGATCTACATACCCTGCAGCACTCTTCTTTGTTACTAGATAGTGATGTCACGGAAGAGATAAGAATGCATGACATATTCGTTGACGTGGCCATCTCTATTGCTTCCAAGGAATGGAATGCCTTGGTTGCAAATAAGAATTATGGGTTTAAAGAATGGCCAAAGGACGAGCTTAAAAATTGCACTGCAATGTCCTTCCCTTGGGTTGGCATTGATGAGCTTCCTGAAGAAGTGGACTGCCCAAACTTGAAGATGTTTCTGTTACTCGAAGACAACCCATCTCTCAAAATTCCGGAGTTATTTTTCCAATCTATGAAGAAGCTCCAAGTCTTGGAATTGGCTGGCTTATCTTTCAGCTCTCTACCTTCGTCGATTGAGTTCCTTGAAAACCTCAAGTCGCTATGTCTTGATTACTGCCATCTAGAGGATGTCACTCTTCTTGGAAAGCTCAAAGGATTGCAATGCTTAAGTTTATGTGACTCTTCAATCGCTCGGTTGCCCAAAGAAATAGGTGGGCTGACCGAATTGAGAATTCTGACCTTGGCAGGGTGCTCCGGCCTCAAAGTCATCGAGCCTGGCGTGCTCGGAGGCTTGGTTAGATTAGAACGACTGAGTGTGGATAATGATAGCTTTGATCAGTGGGAGGATGAGGATCAAGAACCACGAAGCAACGCCAGCCTGGCTGAGCTGAAGAACATGAAAAACTTGAGCACTTTATCCATTTCTATTCCTCGTTCTGTCAATCTCTCAGGAGACTTGCCATTTGGGAATCTTAATCTATATTATATCCAGATTGGAGACGTTTGGGATTGGTCGGATGAAGACATGGGAGAGAGAATTTTAAAGCTCAAGGTGGATTCTGGCAAGCTTCTTGATGAAGAGTGGGTGCAGAGATGTTTGCAGATGACGCAAAGTCTCCACCTGGATGGTTTGCAGGATGGCAACAATAGCATTCACGATTTGTGCGAGGAAGGCTTTCAGGAATTGATGCAGCTTCATGTACGGAATAGTCCCTCCCTTCAATATGTTGTCCACTCCTCAGAGTATGTTCAGTGCAAGGCATTTACGAAATTGGAAAAGTTGTTTCTTGAGAATCTAAACAATCTGGAGAAGATTTGTCATGGTTGTCTTGCCCCAGAATCCTTTGGCAAATTGAAGACTGTGAAAGTGGAAAACTG
Organism: Rhodamnia rubescens; assembly: GCA_021437795.1. NCBI lineage: Eukaryota > Viridiplantae > Streptophyta > Magnoliopsida > Myrtales > Myrtaceae > Rhodamnia > Rhodamnia rubescens. The sequence goes on along the minus strand of JAILYA010000006.1, from coordinate 148,523 downwards.
CAGTGAAATCAAACATTTGTTTCCTTCGCCCATGATGAGAATATTCTTGCAGCTAGAAGATATTGAAATAACCAGATGCCACTTGATGCAACAAATTGTCGCAAATGTGGAGGCAGATGAATACATAAATGAAATAGATGATGATGATGCCAACACGAAGTCTTGCAAGTTACGCAGGCTGACGTTACAAAACTTGCCAGAGATGACGAGCCTTTGTAAAATTGGGGACCATTCAGTGGCATTCTTGGATGGGCAACAGGTAAATTTCATGCATTCTGAAAAAGTCATGTTCCCATTTATTTAGACCGTCCTGATTGGAAGAGACCTTCTCTGACTAATCTTCTGCTGCATGAGTTACAAACATGGATATTGCCTTCAGCTGATTATGTTAATAGGAAGGCACTTGCTAAGCATATATTAGTTCATTACTCAATTCGTGATACTCTCAATAGTGACATCTGAGAAAGACAAAATAACGCAAATCCAATTTCCTCTATACCTTTCAAAGGTATCAGTTGAAGTCCCACACATTTTTGTAGTCTTTAAAAAAAAAGTGACTCATTCACAAGGCATTTTTTTTTTTTGGAATACTTTGAAGAAAAAGGGCAGACTCAGATTACACCTCTTAATCAATGAAAGCATCATTTTCATCGGTTTGTCAATTACAAGCCCTTTCAATAATGTTCATTCTTATATTTAATGTTGTTCTATGTCTTTTAGCTTAATATGTTGTTAATTAATGATCATTTGGTAAAAATAATTGAGATAGTTTTTTTACGTTATCGTTTGTGATATAATATAAGATCATGACTAATGATTAACAAGAATTAATCGAGTCTATACCATTAATTCTTAAAATTTAGAAGCACAAAATGTGAGGGTAAATTCAATTACCTCAATAACTTGGAGATTATAACCCGCTCTTGTCATATATATAGTATAGTCCTAGTACAAAATAGGTAAATGATAAGTCAAGCGGAAAAGTTGATAAAATTCTAAGAAGATAAAGGTAAAATTCAGAAATCACCACCGTTTTCTTCCATCATCTTCAAATCTATTATACGAGATCCTTTTCTTTATTAAATTTTCACATGCAACGCGTGTTCATAATTTTTAGTTGCAAGCATTATGAGATTATGTGGAGTTATTTACTCCTCACAGCCAAAGAAAAATCGATGCATATGACTCCATAACGTGATTCTCTTGACTTTTGAAGGTTTCGTTACCTTGGTTGGAGTCCATGACACTGTCTGATCTTCCCAAATTAGAAGATATATGGAACTCTCAATTTCCTTCAGATGTGACCAACCTAAAATTTCTGAAGATAGAGGATTGCGCGTTCCTCTTGAGCATCTTCCCATCAAATTTGGTAATAAAGCTACAGAATTTGGAAGCCGTAACCGTTGAAAGGTGTCACTCAATACGGGAAGTATTCAACCTTGAAGGACAGACAGCCAATGGGGATGTTGAGATTCTATCGCGATTAGCCACATTAACTTTGAGTGACTTACCAAGGTTGGGACACATATGGAGCAAGAATCCAAGATTAGGGTTGTGTTTTCGAAACTTAAGGGCACTGAAGGTGCAAAACTGTGAAAACTTGAGGTTTCTTTTTTCTTCTTCCATGGCCAAAATGCTCCAGCAAATAAAAGAAATAGAAATAGCGAGTTGTAAACTATTGGAGGAAATTATAGATGTGGAAGAAGAAGAATCGGAGGAAGCTGCATCCATCGGCACTTTAAAGTTCCCTATGTTAACCTCTTTAACTCTTGAAGAATTGCCAAATCTCAGGACATTCGCTTGTGGGATGTACCGTATTCACTGTCCAACCTTAACAAGACTGAAGATATCTGGATGCTCCAAAATGATGACGTTCTCTTCCTTTGAAGTAAAGAAACAATCGATAAGAGCTGATACAGATTTACAACAAGGGTTTGGTGGTGTCAACTCTAGCTTGTCCTTGCCTGTACTCTTCAATCAAAATGTGCGTAAATATCTCTGGTATTCTATATTTTATGTTTATCATAGAAATTATTCTCCATAATTGTAGTCCTATCGCCGATGAAGCAGTTGAATACTCTGTAGGTCAGCATGTCTTTTAAAGCCTCTTGCTATTCCATGCATATGTTATTTTTCTATGACGATGGTATGATCTTGGGTAACCAACTTCATTCTGGAGAGTACATTGTAGAGTATATTATAATGGGTAACCAACCTCATTCAAATCAGGATTTTTAGGACTTCGTTGTCGAGGAACTAACATATGATCCTTTCATACAGGTTCTTTTTCCGAGCTTGGAGGAGTTGACCCTCGTGTCGCTGTTTGGGTTGATGAAGATATGGCACAATGAGCTTTCTGAAGAATCGTTCGGCAAACTGGCTTCCATCACCATCCAAGATTGTGAAAATTTGTCTCATATTTTTCCATCAGCTTCAATAGAGAGGTTCCAGAGCCTAAAAATGATTGAGGTGGTCAAGTGTGCCTCTTTGGAAGCATTAATAAAACATATTGCTGTCAATACTAATGAAAGGCAAAGACGTCTGGTCTTCTCAGAATTAAAAGAAATGAAGTTGTGGGACCTGCCAAGGCTGAATGCATTCGTGACAAGCAGCACCAGAGCAACGTTAAGTCTTCCCAGTCTGACTAATGTTAGCTTGCGCAGTTGCCACAGTTTGAGATGTCTATTCACCAATGACACATCTAGGACTCTTGATAAACTTGAGATGCTAGATGTTTCTGGTTGCAACAACATGCAGGACGTAGTCCCCACGGAAGAAAGTGGAAAGCGAAAGTTGAAGGCCGTGAAGTTCTCTCATTTACATACATTGAAGCTTTGTTTCCTTAAGAGATTGATTAGTTTCAGCTCAGGAAGTTGTGCATATGAGTTTCCCTCCCTTAGAAAGCTCACGATTTTGGAGTGCGCTGAACTCAAGGCATTCATATTGAGGCTGCCAGCGCCAAACGCCGGTTTTGATGGAAGTCCACGTTCTTTATTTGACGAGAAGGTTTTCCTCTTTCCTTCATCTCCCTAAATCGGTGCTCGTCTGATTTGCTTTATTCTTTGTGATGCTCTGGGTACAAAAGCAACTTTGCTTCAATGCCAGTCATTGTGACTAGCCATGTGATGCGTATGCAGGTTGTATTTCCCAAATTAGAAGAGCTACGTTTAACAGGGATTCAATCAAGACGACTTTGGGAGAATGAGATGCCTGATGAGTCCATTTGCCAACTAAAGGTTCTTGAGGTGAAGCAGTTTCCCAACCTATTGAAAGTCATTCCTTCATTCATGGGGAAGAGGCCGCTTCATAGTATGGAGTACTTGACAGTTGAGGAGTGCCCATGTCTGAGAAGCCTTTTTACAGTGTCTATGGCGAAAAGTCTGGTACAACTCCAATTTCTTGTTCTAGGTGGTTGTGGAGAGATCGAGTACATTGTTACCGAAGAAGAGGAGAAACTTCAAGAAGTAGCTGACATAATTGTAATTCCTCAACTTGTCTCTTTTTATCTTCACAACATGCCAAAACTCAAAAGTTTCTGCAATGGGAAGAGTATATCAGAATGGCCCTCATTGAAATGGTTCAACATTGAAGATTGTAAAGCTGTGGAGGTGATTCTAGGAGATGCCAGTTGTAAAAAACTAGAGGACAACGTTCCAACAAAACAACCGCTTTTGCTGGTCGACAAGGTTTGCACTTATTATTTTTAACGACATATTTACTTTCTTGTCCTTGATGGTTCGAGCTAGACTATGTAAGGGTCTATGGGGTGACTTCTGCTAACCTTTAGTCTTCTTTTTAAGTGTTTGACCTTTATTCCATTACCTCTCAAAGTTATTTCTTTAAACATGAAAATGTCGACACTTACTTCAAAACCTTGTCATAAGTTTTAGAAACTTGGTAAAATTTTTGTTATATCAACGTAAATTTTCATTAGTGCTGCAACTGAAATGTAAACATTGGTGAAAGGTTAAGCTCTAATTAACATCTTTGAAGTAATGTAGAGTCTACACAATGTTAAAGAGGTTGGTTCAAATTTGAAATCTTATTCAATATAAAATCAAGGGACAACAACACCATTAGTCCCAAAACTTGTGTCAGTTTGGACTTATGTCCTAAAATTCATTTTGCATGCATTTAAATCGTAACATTGACAGCACTTCATGCAGTTCAAGATTTGTTAAGTCCATCTATTTTTTTAAAAGAATAATATGACATAATCCATTCAGGAGAATTGAAATTTGTTTTGTTTTGTTTTTTTTTTTTTTTTTGGGGGGGAGGGGAGGAGGGGGGGAATTGAATTTAAGAGGTGGCATATGGTAAAAAGATAATAACAAGCATTTAGTTTTCTTTTCTTTCAATTCTGTCTACTGTGATTTTCCTTGTCCTTGAAATTAAGGTGTTCTTTTTTTTTTGTGGGATAGAGAGTCGGCTCTAATCAATTAAAATGGAAAATAACAGGTTGAGTTTCCTAATATGGAGTCCATGAGGATCTCGCATATGAATAACGTGGAGAAGATATGGCTTGATGAGCTTGCATTAAATGCCTTTAGCAAGCTCAAGATGCTAGTAGTGGAGTATTGTGAGAAACTTTCATCCATATTTTCATCTGAGTCTATCCTCGCAAAATTCCAAAACCTAGAGAGGTTGGTTGTGGCCTGTTGTGGTTCCTTGGAAGTGGTATTTCAAGTCCAAGAATTCAGTTTTAGTCAAGCTCATTCCACAAGCAGTTTTCAAATGAGAGAAATAGTTTTGATACGACTTCCAAGTATGAAGCAAATGTGGAGTGGATTCCCTGGAGCAGCTCTTACCTTCGGACAATTACGAACTTTGAAGGCTATAGGGTGTGAGAGTCTCGAAAGTTTATTCCCAAGTTCGGTGGCGAAAAATATGACACAGCTTGAAAATCTTGAAGTTAGGGATTGTGGGGTGGAGGAAATTATAGCAGAGGAAGACGGAGGAGTAGGGACCAGTGCGGAAGATCTCTTCTTTCCGCGATTGACCTACCTGGGGTTATATGACTTGCCGAAACTGAGGAGCTTCCACAGGAATAGTTACACTTCAACATGGCCACTCTTAAAGAATTTGCAGTTCAAACACTGTGGCCAAATGAGGTCATTCTCATTTGCCAGCGAAATCCAAAGCTGGCAAGGTACGACTATCAATCAGACCCGAGCTCCACTCTTCTGCGTGGAAAAGGTAAAATCCTTGATTCTAGCTCTTTACCATTGTCTTCGTTGGTTTATGGGCATATCTCTCGGTGCTAGTAAATCTAATTTGGAAATTGAATTGATCGAATATTTGACCTAATAGGAGCTAAGTGTTCTTAGAATTGAGAAACATTCGCCAAATTAAGATAGCTACTGATTTTACCCTTTGGCCAGGTTCTTATTTTCTAGGTTTTGAAAAGTACAAATGTCTTTGTACTTTTAAGATCACCAACTACTTTAATAATCTACCAACGTCTATTCCAGTAACTTATGAACACCATTGTAATTAATTAATATTCAGTCGAATTTACCAACTTGATTTGATTGGAATGCTAGAACACCTGTTTATTTTTGGTTATGTATGTTTGGCTTGCTTCCTAGATTATCTGACTCGTCATTTTTTATAGTTAGATTGGATAATTTGTCCTAAGTATTTCCTCAAATTTCTGGAACATAATCTCTATCTTGCTTTTTCGCTTTTTAGCCTAGATCCCATCAGCTCCAAACCTATTCTTTTGTTCCTTATGCCAATCATCCGTTCATCAATGCATTCTTCTCGTAGTTATAGAAAGGTGGACCCATGCACTACGTATGATCTACTGCATAGAAATGAAAATTGCAGCTTACATAATAGAGCGCAACATATTAAACATGGTAAAAGCCTGGCAGTTCTTGTTTAGTCATTGGGCCGGGGTTGTGGGGATTGACATGGGCTTTGGCGGTCTAATTAAAATGGATTCCCTGTCCCCACAGATTATTCCACAATTGGAGCAGTTGCCGTTAGCGAGGGAGGATGTCGAGATGATGCAGCATTACATCTTTGGCAATCTTAAAGAGCTGGCTTTGATCTGCTACCATGATGCAAATGTTGCTTTTCCCACCAACTTCCTTCTCCAGAGATTCCCCAATCTAGAAGTGCTTATTGTGCACTGTAGTTCCTTTGAGGAGATATTTCCAGAAGATGCGTTTGGGCATAGGGGAACCACTCCCAGTGGTGGACTATCTGACATTGAAAAGCCTCTCAAGGCAATTGGAAATCTAAAGCGACTTGAGCTGAGAGCCCTATGGAACCTGAAGCGAGTCTGGAAAGATGGCTCATTGCTAGCTGAAATCCTCCAACAGATTGAATATCTGCATATTGAATACTGCCCAAGATTATCAATCGTATTTCCATCTCCGACTTCGTTGCAGAGCTTGACAGGATTGCAAGTAGAGAATTGCAATGGTCTAGTTCATATGGGGACTTGCTCAGCAATGACAAGGCTGGTGCACCTTACGAATCTAGCCCTAGGAAATTGTCCTGCAATGGAAGATGTGGTAACAGATGATGGAAAGGGAGTAAAGGAGATCTCTTTCCCCAAGTTGCAATGGTTGAAACTTGATGGTTTACCAAGCCTTGAGAGCTTCTCTGCCACAAATTCCACCTTCACGTTTCCATCATTGATGAGTATTCTTGTGACGAGATGCCCCAAGATGAATATATTCTGCAAGGGTGCCTTGAGGACACCAGTACTAGACAAAGTATTATTCTCCTACCAAGATCGTGAAGGGCATTGGGAGGGTGACCTCAATGCCTCCATCAAAACCTTATCGGCACGAAACGACCCACACCGAATTCCGTAAGTTTGGTAAATGCTTTCTGTAACGACAGATGTTATTGTAGAAATTATTCCAGAGCTAAAGAGTTCTCCTTAATCTAATCAAATCCCAAGTCTCTGCAATTCAAAAATCGTCCTCTGCAAGTTCCAAGTACTTGAACATTTTTGTTTTTTTTTCTAGTTTCTACATTCCTAACCTGTTTAGACCACCAGATGCCAGATCCATTTCACTCCAGTTTAGAGCTTCGGTAAGCTTCCAATATGGTCGACATATTTAATGTAGCGCACATTTACAGAGCTCAAGAATTTGTCGCAACTCTCTAATCAGTGATCTGTCTCCAAAAAAGCTGGTCCACTGCAACTACGTGCCACTCCGTATCATTGAACCAAGTCCTTCTTCGTGTGTAACCCCTCGATTCTCTCAAAATACTGAGTTCTGATGATGTTTTGCAGTTGATGGAAACAAACAACATGAGGATTTTGCTCATCCCATACAGAAGAAGTCGCTTTCAAGATCTCCAGCTTTTCTTAATCATCATCTCGTGCAATGGCGAAAGTCTCGAGGATCGCTTAGTCCATTTCTTTGTATATTTTCTTCCCATTTGTTTTGAACTAAATGGCAACTTATCCGGTGGGGAATTTGTTTGATTATCGTTTGTACATCTCATTGGATGGTGTAATGCTACCATTGCACACAACCATGGACTGCCATTTTCTTGGCGGTTTGGAATGTAGGAATAAATTGCCTCATCAACTCGACTGTAGCTAAAGTGATTGTGCTCTAGCTTTGGAAGATTATAACCCGTAAAACTTCTGGGAAGCGCATGTTACATTGAGACTAGCATTCTAATTAGCACGATCGTATCCATGGTTTTTGCATGTAGATGCAGGAGGAGCTCAGTACCACAAACTTGTCATCGGCCTGTATGGCAGAAATGCTTTGGCAAACAAAATATGAGCTTCTTTTCTTAACAATAGCATGGCTCTTATGTGAGGTTAGCACCAACTCGTGTCCCAGCACTCAGTTTTATTTTTCCCTCCTAGATATTTGCACTGTACTTCCGACTTTTGAGTTAGATACCGAGTGTGCTGTGGAAGAACTTGAAAGCCAACGCCGGGCCTTGATATCATATGGCCGTGAAATCGTTCAGGGTAGTTTGTGTTTTCTGGAATGCTTACAGATTTCAAGATTAAGGAGGCCACATTGAACCCTCCCAATGTATTCCCCATCGCTATCGGTACGCTTGTTTGGTGATACCAGGGTCATCATCACTTCCTGCCATAGCCAGTGTTGACTAGTAGACGGATTGTTTTTTCAGAAAAATTCAGTTTGTGCTTTTGTAAAGAGCTTAGGGACAATCAACTGACAATGTTTTTACTTAGATGCAACTTTACGGGTCGATCAATCCTAATGTTTGTTGCATCCAGAATCAGATTAGCTATGAGATTGTGGATCAAAACCATTGTGTTCAGATCGATGCGCAGGCGTTTGTTGGATCTGTCATGTTAAACACCCTCCCCTTTATAAACAGAGATGTCTGGAATGAAAATGTAAGGGCCAAAGAAAAGCCACTAAGAGAGAGATTAATCGACCAATTCTCTTATCGTCCTGGGAACTCCGAGAATCCTTTTGATAAATAGGCTTCCGCATTAACTGAGCTCTTTGGCCTGCCTTTCATGATGTGAAGACTGAAGATGTAACTGAGATTCATCTCCTGTGGGGAGGACTAGATTACCACATTCAATGTGTTTACCATATTTCTGGCTCATCTTGTGACTAAAATTATTTCCCAGAAAATATTTTTCAAAAAGTCATTTTTTGGAAAATCGATAATCTTTTACGATGGCCAACCAAACTTGAAGAGTGGCCTAAAAATATTTTTCGCCATTCGAGTATGGAAAATCAACCTCCATGCACTTCTTTTAATAAATTTTAGTTTTTTTTTTCTTTTTAATTTTTTTATATAAAAATTTTTTTTCTTTATTTTTTATTTTCTCATTTTTTTATTATAATAATTATTAAAGTTTTTTCACTTTTCCCCTCTTCTTTAAGACGAATTAACACGGGGATCAATCAAAATAGGTGACCGAACCGCAAATGAGCTCGAGCCATGACATATGGCCGGTGAGGCTAGGCCTTGCTAGAAATTCAAGAGACTCATGGCCTCCCTTGAGGCCAGCAACTTTTTGAGCCTCATGAGTGATCCGCCTTTTTTAAGAAGAAGGGATACAAATTACTTATCCTAAAAAAATAAATTAACAAAAGAGAAAAAGTAAAATAAAAAAAAATAATGAAAAATAAATAATGACCAAAAAAGAAAAGAAATGTGAAAGAGTTCCTCGTCTCAAAAAGAAGAAATCATTTTCTCCACTTTTGAAGGTATTTTTTTCATGAGGAAAAAATATTTTCTTTAATTGGTTTATTTTCCGTGAACCGAATGCCGGAAAATTCAGATAAGTTGACCCTCGAATGTTAAATGGCAATCAAGTAATAATGGCTAGGGGGCAATAGTCATCTGCCACTATATATATAATAAAAATAAAAATTCTCCGGTACATCCAAAATAAATCACTTCACTTATTAAAATTATCACCGATGAAATAAAGCCATACTACGATGAATAGAGATAAGCTTCATTTATTTCACAAGTAATAAATGATGCGAAAAATAATTTATCTCGTATCGCTTAAAAAAATGGAGAACGATAAATTTTTTTATCACTCACGAAAATGATTATATATAAATTATTTTAGTAATGAAAATATTTTTTGTGATTAATTATTTCAAGCGATTATTTTGGATAATTTCAAATCATTCCTATTTAGTGGAACAAGGGAGGTAAAAGATCACGTTCTTGTCCATAAGTCATAAAAAAAGAATGTTGTGAATTACTTGGCCCTTCCCTCTCCACAGCCATTCAAACTCAAAATCCAACATTGACCATTATCCATCAACTTATTGAAAGACCCGTACGAAGCTTCGAGCGTCAGAGGTCATCCTCTATCATGGATTTTGAATGGCGTCGGGAGGGTGACAAGAAGACCACAATTTAGAAATTATCCTCAGCAAGACCTTAAAAATACTTGAATCCGTCTGTTCTTTTTAGTTTCCCCGTCACTCACATGTTTAGTCCTGCCAAATGCCAGCTCCATTTCACTCTAATTTATCAAATGATGGGGCTCGACACGCATTCTTCAAAAGCTGTCTAACTGCAACTATGTGCAGCTGTACATCACTCCAGTTTAGAACTTCACTAACTTTTACCCGTTCGCTGAGAGATGTAACGTTTCACACATTTACAGAGCTCAAGAATCGGTCGCTCCTCTCTAATCGGTATGCATTTTCCAAAAAGCTGTTCAATGCAAATATGCACCACTTTGTATCATGAACCAAGTCCTACTTCTTCATGTGTTACTCCTGATTATCTCAAAATAATGAATTTTGATGATGTTTTTGCAGTTGCTGGAGACCGATAAGATGAGAAATTGGCTCATCCCGTGCAGAAGAAGTTGCGTCCGAGCTCTTCAGCTTTTCTTGATCAACATCTTGTGCAGTGGTGAAATTCTCAAGGACTGCCTGGGCCTTTTTATTCAGTATAAATTCCTTCTCCCCTTTTTATTCTGAATGAAGTGACTCCTTATCCTGCGGAGAATTTGCTTAACTGTCCTTGGGACATTACTTTCGATTTGTAATGTTATTCTACCCGCACACGCAGCCATGGACTGCCAATTCTCTTGGCCATCCGGCATGCAGGAATAAACTCCTTCATCCACTCTACTGTTCTATTAGCTCAAATGGGGAGTTTCTTTTCTCAGCCTTTCTCTCGTCCATCGCTCGGTTCTCAATTTTTGGCTTTTGCTGTCTTGGAGTCTTGCAAGATCGTTATGTCCGGGGAACTCCGGAAAAAAACATAAAAACAAAATTAATGCGTTGGATGATCCTATGTTTGCGTAAGAAATCCTAAGTTAAATGGCAACCAAGTAATCATGACCGAGGGAGTCAACTAATTCATAAAGAGAGAATTTTCCCATCAAATATCGAGGATCATAATATATATCTATATTACCATTCGGAAAGAAAAGGAGACCCTGCTATCAAAGGTAACAATCTATTGAACATTTCAATAAAGTTTTTGTTTGATGTAAATGGAGCATTGCAATAGTTTGAATGTGATGATTAAAACTTTGAGCAAGATGGTGGTAGTTCTTGTCGGAAGCGCGTAGCGAAAGTCCAATACATTCGCCTAGGAAGATCCCCAAGAGAGAGCCCAAGTTCGAGATTGTCAATATATCCAACATAACCCATCTTCACTCAAAAGCTTAATCTAATGAGTTATGGGCCAACTTGGATATATTACCTGTTTCACACAATATTAATTCTCTAATATGTAACTTCTTTAATATAATTCACATGTGCATCCTAACAATCTCCCCTCACGTGTGAATTTTAATATTATCTTTGCTTCCTCAACACCCATCGGGCCCACATTACTACACCACAAAGCCCACCGCCCGAAAATCGCATTGGCCATCACAACTTACACATGCATCTCAACAATCTCCCCCTCATGTGTGAACTCTCTTGTCAAGTTTGCTCCCTCAATGCTGTCCAGCCCGCATTGCTACACCACAATGCTTATCGGCCCGGAAACGGCATTGGCCATCAAATTCATTCTTTGAGATCAATTTCAACTTGAATTTTCATCAATGCCCATTAGGCCCACGCTGCTACACCACCACCCAAAAATTGCATTGGCCATCAAATTCCTTCTTTGAGATCCATCTCAACTTGAATCTCCATCAAAGTTCATTAGGCCCATGTTGCTACATCACCACTAACGGCTCCGATGTCATTTGTTGGAAGCGCGCAAAAAAAATCTAATACATTCGCCTAGGGAGATTGCCAAGAGGGAGCCCAAATCCGAGCCCGTATGCTCGATATCATTTGTTACAAGAGAGAGCCCAAGTCCGAGCCTGATCAATATATCCAATAAAACCACATTTACTCAAAAACTTAAGTTAGTAAGTTATAGGTCAACTTGGATATATTAATTGCTCCACACTATATTAATTCTCTAATGCGGGACTTCTCTAGCACAACTCACATGTGCATTTCAACAATTCCAAACTTAACAACTTGACAAATCCATATAGCTCATTACACTTTTCAACTACTTTAAACTAAAAGTTTATCTCTTAAATTAAGATTGTACTCATTTCTCGGGCGAAACGATGATTTGGAGAGAAAAACTTCTCTGTCTATTTGAGGATTTGTTTTCAGAAAAACTGAGAAGCAATCTCCACAATGTGGATCTGCTCAAACCCTGCGACTGAACTAACTGATGTCGCTCAGTTATGTTTTATCTGAATAAAAAAAACAAAAGCTAACTGATGTTAAATTATCTGAAGAACTTCTGATTATGTGGTCCCAACACTGTCGTCTAATTTGCGTTTTCTTCTTGTTTTCCTCATTAGACTTGACTTGAGGAGATTCCTTTTCTTTTCTTCGAACCAAAATTTTAATCTTTCTCTCGGACTCTGACCTTTTGGAACTCATGCACACGATAAGAATTACATGCCGCGACAAATTTAGTTGGCATGCTTTGCGTCGGTTTCTTCCGAAGGGCTGTTAGTTTAGACAGGGTCTAACTAAGCCTTGCACTTGTACACCATTACACTGTTTATTTTTTCAGAAACAGAGTTTTTTAACGGCAAAGGATACCACAGTGCTAATATTTATGTATGATGCTTACTTTGGTGTCAATAATTTTTTGGATCACTTAAGTGTCAATTTTTTTTAAAAAAAGTTATTTAAGTGCCAACTCTAGTGAACTCGTCGAAATTTCTCGCCATTGGTATCAAAGTGATTATTTTTTCTCCGATTTAGCACTTAAGTGATCAAAAAAAAAATATTGGCATCAAAGTGAGCGCCGTACATAAATATTGACACTTGAAGTATCCTTATACGGTTCTTTTAACTATTTGAAATATATGTCACCTTACAAAATCTAAACTCGGTGTTGCTGAGTAGGCATATATTCGAATAACGATATTCAGGAAGGGAAAGCGTCATTCTGATGTTGCAGGGACAACCCACTTTCATATTGGTTCGGGTTTACGACCTGACCCAAACAAGACCGTAATGGTACTAGCAAATTTTATGTACTAATCGAACCGAAGATACCGGAAAAAAGGCGGTTCAGACCTGTTTGGGTTCATAGTTGAGAAAAACTTGTCCTTATTAGATGGGAAGGGTTTGAGGAAAACGTCTTAGTTTGCGGAAACCATGCCACGGCATGATTTTCAGAAAACTTGGTCATTAGAGAATAATGCCTCTGGTTGAGTTGAAAACATAATCCGAGCATACTATTCAACATTTGCAAAAGTTGTCAAGAAAGGAGGTGATTAAGTATGTGAGACTTAAAGAATAGCATCCGGTAAATATTTATTTCCACTATGAGCACCTTGACTCTAACATAATCTTTTCGATTCTTTTTTACCAAAGACCTAAGTCTCGATAAAACGCCTTTTAGCAAACGACCATTTATTTGAGACGTCTATTTGCAAACACCAATTTGACCATACAATTAATTGGTTCGAAAGTTGCCTAATGTTATCCAAATTGCCCTCCAACGAGTTGCAATAATGTATTGTGATTTTGACTTGGTTATGCTTCACTATTCCTTTCTTGAAGAAACATTTCTCCAATCTAAGAAAACCAAATGCCTATACTTTCAAATGTTCCGAGAATTAAGGACTTGTCCACATTTGACCACCAAATACAGTACGTTGCAAATTTGTTGAACTTTTAGGAACCACGAGCATGAATTTTCGTATCTCTCTCCTACAAAAACGTTTTCAAAATTTATTTGATAAGTCCCTCGTATCTTTGTTGTCCTAAATAGAGTTTTATTTAGATAAAAATCCCAAAGTCCACGACATATTGTAGTAATATCATAAGAAAAGGCAAGTGGGTGTGTATGTATATATGTATTGGAAGGACAAAAATGGTCTCACTTTTCAAATGTTTTCTAAAAACGTAATCTTAAATAAGGAACAAAATAGCCACCGTTAATTTTTTTTCTCCCTGTCCAAATGAGCCTACGTGGCAACTGAAGTGGTAAACGGCATCTCATGTTAAGCTAATATGTCCTTCTTTAAACCATCATTAGAAAAGTCAACAAAATTAAACTCAAAACAAAATGATTTACATTAAAGAGGAGAAAAAATAAAAAATAAAAACTACATGCAGAGAGAGGAAGGGAGTGTGCTCGGCAGTGGTGGCGACACCACCGTCGAGTCGACCGTGGCGACAATGACTGCCGCACTGCCCTTGGTGCTCTTTTCTAATCCAATGCGCAAAGGAAGCACCGGTTTCTTTTCTAGCGTGAGATTTTCCATTTTTTCTCGCCCCCATATGTACACTAAATATACTCCCTCTCACGTATGAATCTATTAAAACGGGGCCAACCATTGCCATTTGATACATGACCTCCTCTTTTGTGTATCAATGAATACTCGTTTTTCCAAAATTTCAGATCTGGCTTTTTTTTTCACCTCAAATGTGCGCTTCAACAAAGGAACAACGCTTCAATATGTATTTACTAATGAAAAAAAAAAAAAAGCCAAATCCTCAGTGGGCTATCTATCGGTTTGTATTGTTGATTTTCAAGCATCCGTTAACTGTTTTTGGATTTAAGGGAAGTGATCACATCAAGCGCTCAAACTACTTAATGAAATTTATTTCTTGTGAAAAGGCCGAATCAACTAACGGAAGTTTCACATGAGTCTAAACGGTAAAAAAGACAGACCTATTATCAATTACAACCGCAGTGGAAATTCCTAAGAACAAGCCATTTATTAGCTAGATATTTTGAAAAAAAAGAGTAATTAATTTCTTCTATGGTGCATGCAAGTGTGAGTTTAAGGCTCCGTTCGTTTCGCGAAAAACAACTTTCAGGAAAATATTTTTTGGATTTTTCGGCGTTTGTTTCATGAAAAATAAACTAGTCTCAAAACGAAAATTTTAAAAAAAGGAGAAAAAACATTTTCCCTCATCTTTCTACCCTCAACTCCTCACATTTCTTTTTTTTAATTATTTTTAAATTTTATTTTTCTGTCTTTTTTATTTCTTTTTTCAAAAAAAATTACTTTTTTATTAAACAAAAAGAAAAGAGAAAATTGAAAAATTAAATATTAAAACAATAAAAATTCCAAATTTTCTAATCCGATTTTCAGTACGGAACGATGAAAAATATTTTTAGTTCATTTTCATGTTTTAGCCGAACACCAGAAAATATTGTAATTTTTTTGGAAAATGACGTCTTAAAAAATATCTTCAGAAAAAAATCTTAATTTTGGCGCAACAAAAGGAGCCAAGTCTAATCCAGAAGGACAATAATCCAAATAAATGTGGCCAAAAGTACTGGCCGACAAAAATGTGAAGATGCTTTCTCTCCGTAGATTGAAAGGAATAAAGGGCAGGCAAACGTGACCTTTGCTTTTGCCTCAAGATTCTGTTACTTCGATTTTTTTTCCTTTTCTTTTTTTTTATATATAAAACTCATTTTCTTTTTAAGTTTAAGGTAATTAATTTCATTTCTTTTTCACCTTTTTTTTTTGACAAATTTTTTTACCTTTTCAATAATAGGAAAACGTCAAGTCAGCTTATCATGAAAGCGCGAGTTGTCATGTAACCTCATTGGGAAAGATAATAGTGGCCACTTTCATCGAGTACATTTTCTTGGTATATATAAAGAGTGAAATCATTTTTTATTTCTTCCGTATAAATACATGATTTTTTTTCTGGGTTTGGCGTGAACTTCAAATGATGCTCTAATCCACCATGGCCACCAGGCCCCACCTCTCTTTGTTAGCAACTTGATATGTCCAAGTCGCATTTAATCAGAGAACAGAATGGTGGACTAAAAATCATCAGTTGTGTCTTGAAAGATGGGTATGTGGAATCTTTAATTTAGTGCCCTCACCTTTGGTTTATGTATCTTTCCACAGAAATTTTTTTTTTTAATGCATGGCCTCACTTCTACTTTAACAAAATTCCATTTGCTTTATTCGAAATATTTATTTGAACACCTTGACTCTTACATAATCTTTTCAATTCGTTTTTTGACCAAAGACCTAAGTCTTGATTAAAATGTCTTTTAGCAAACGGACATTTACTTGAGACGTCTATTTGCAAATGACCAATTTGACCATAGCATCAATTGGTTCGAAAGCTACCTTATACTATCCAAATTGCCCTCCTATGGGTTGCAATTGCAAATTTATTGTGATATTTGACTTGGTTATGCCTAATTATTCCTTTCTTGAAGAAACATTCCACCAATCTAAGGAAAACCAGTATTGCCTATACTTTCAAATGTTCTGAGAAGTTAAGGACTTGTCCACATTCGACCCCAAGTACAATACGTCGCTGATTTGTTGAACTTTTAGGAACCATAAGCATGAATTTTCCTGTCTCTCTTCCTATAAGAACGTTTTCAAGATTTATTTGATAGGTCCCTCGTATCTTTGTTGTCCTAAATTGAGCTTTGTTTAGACAAAAATCTCAAAGTCCACACGATATTGTAGTAATATCATAAGAAAAGGCAAGTGGGTGTGCATGTAAATATGTATAGGAAGGATAAAAATGGTCTGAAAAAAATAACCACCGTTAATTTTTTTTTCTGTCCAAATGAGCCTACGTGGCAACTGAAGTGGTAAACGGCATCTCATGTTGAGCTAATGTGTCCTTTTTTTATCATTAGAAAAGTTAATAAAATTAAACTCAAAACAAAATGACTTACATCTAAGAGGACAAAAAATAAAAATAAAAACTACACAGAGAGAGAGAGAGAGAGGAAGGGAGTGTGCTCGGCGGTGGTGGCGACACCACCGTTGAGGTGACCGTGGCTGCAACTTATGTCACATTGCCGTTGGTGCTCTTGTCGAATCCGATGCCCAACGGAAGCACCGATTTCTTTTCTAACATGAGATTTTCTTCTTTTCTTGCCTCACATGTACACTAAATATACTCTCTCTCACGTACAAATCTATTAAAATGAGGCCAACCCTTGCCATTTGATACATGACCTTCTCTTTTGTGTATCAATGAATACTCGTTTTTCCCAAAATTTAAGATCTGGCATTTTTTTTTTACCTCAAATGTGCACTCAACAGAGGAACAACGCTTCAATATGTATTTACTAAAGAAGAAGAAAAAAAAACCAAATCCTCTGTGGGCGATCTATCGGTTTGTATTGTCGATTTTCAAGCATCCGTTATCTGTTTTTGGATTCAAGGGAAGCATTCAAACTACTTAATGAAATTTATTCGTTGTGAAAGGGGCCGAATTACCAAACGGAACTTCACATGAGTTCGCACGGTCACATAAGATAGCCTTGTTATCAATTACAACTGCAGGAGAAGTTCCGAAGTACAATCCGTTTAGTAGCTAGATATTCTGAAACAAGTGTGAGTTTAAGTCTGTTCCACACGGAAAGGACAACAATCCAAATCACTGTGGCCAAAAGTAATGGCCGACCAAAATGTGACGATGCTTCCTCTCTGTAAATCAAAAATAAAGGGAAACGTCAAGTCATCTTATCATGGAATCGTTGTTTGCCAGGTAACCTCGTTGGAAAAGATAATAGTGGCCACTTTTATCCATCGAAGAGGAGTACATTTTCTTGGTATATATGAAGAGTGGAATTATTTCAATTCCTTTCGTATAAATACATGATTTTTTCTGGGTTTGGCGTGAACTTCAAATGATGCTCCACCCCTTCATGGCCACTAGGCCCCGGTGCTCTTTGCTAGCATCTTGATACGTCCAAGTCGCATTTAATCGGCGACCAGAATGGTGGACTAAAAATCATCAGTTGTGTCTTTGAAGATGGGTATGTGGAAATCTTTAGTTAAGTGCCCTCACCTTTGGCTTATGTATCTTTCCATAGAATTTTTTTAATGGATGATCTCACTCCTACTTTAACAAAATTCCATCTGCTTTATTCGAAGCAAAGTGCAACTGTATATAGAGATTATAGCCATGTGATATTGGATATCATTGCTTTAAACCCGCTTCATCCTTTTTCTAAGCTAGAGGATTCACGAAAAAAATTGAGGGACAATAACATAAATGGTCTCTGAATTTTAGCCCAAAATTTGCCCAATGCGTAATGTGGTTCATGAACTTTAGATTTGTTCAATGTGGTCAAGAAATTTTACTTTTAATTTGTTCAATGCGATCCCTGAACTTTGGATACATGTTCATTATACTCCATGTAGTGTATGAATATGTTCGTAGTTTTTTCATTCATTCAAGTTCGGTGACAATATTGAACATTTTCATACAGTTTAGGAACTAAAATGAACATGTATGCAAAGTTCAATGACCATATTAAATAAATTTAAAGTTTGGCGATGTCATTACATATTGGGCCAAAGTTCAAGAATCATTTGTATCACTTACCCAAAACGTTTCAAACACGTGGGG
Organism: Rhodamnia rubescens; assembly: GCA_021437795.1. Lineage (NCBI taxonomy): Eukaryota > Viridiplantae > Streptophyta > Magnoliopsida > Myrtales > Myrtaceae > Rhodamnia > Rhodamnia rubescens. The sequence goes on along the minus strand of JAILYA010000006.1, from coordinate 130,224 downwards.
AGAGAGAAGAGAGAGAGAGAGAGAGAGTCCTCTGCCAACACATGCTAACCAAACTTCCTGGATTTGATAACAAAAGAGTGAAAAATAAAATTTACCGTATGTGACGCAAAGGGCTATATTTTCCTCCATCCCTAATTGAATGAAATTTTCTCGAACAATGCCTTTGGTTGGTGGATTACAAATTATAGACAGCACCCACGTACAAAGATAAATGTGGATGATATCCACGTTATCTTAACTTAATGCTTGTCCTTATTACTGTATCAATTAATTATAAGGGCCCAACTTGGTGAGACTCCATTTACCTCACATCCTCACGTGATGCTGATGAAACAAATGTTGGAAATTATATCCAACTTTCGGCTTGATTATTCTGTTTCACACATTTTTTCATCTTTTCCCAGATCATCATCTTCTATATTCTGGATATACATTAATACATTTCGATAACTGTTACAAACTTGTTTATCCAAGACAAAAATATAAAAATGCTTATATTCTCCATGAACAAGAGATTCTACTAAGCACCATTGAGCTCTAAGGAGTCTAATCCGGATCCTACTAAATCGTCTGTAGCATCAAGTTATCACGATAAGTAGCACCCTCGCTGCACCTATTGAAAAAAATTCCTTTTCTTGATCTTAATTCACATGGAAATTTAGGAACTAGGATCCTAGTTGAATAGGAGAGACCCGAGTTCAATCACGAAACAAGGGATTAGCACCTAATTTTTTACTGCGAAATCAATTTTCGTATCACAATTGCAAATCAGGGACAAAACGTATGATATTTATCCACATAGGATTAATGGGAAACTAAATGTGGAGAAAAGTAAAAGATGGCAGAAGAAGCACCCACACAACACCATTCTTCATTCCAACTTCCAACTCATAATCGGTTCGATAGAAAATCCAACCCAAAAGTTTAAGCTGATAGGTAAATGAAGACCACATAAATATAAACAGCATATTAGACCCATTATCAAGCGATTTACGAGCGGCACATGGAATTTTACTAATGAGAGGTGGAGGCACAATCGCGAAAGGGATAACACTAGCTCGATACCATGATAGAAAGTCCAACCCAAAAGCTTAAGGCGATAGGTGGAAGAGGACTGCATAAATATAAAGAAAGATATCGGCCCCATTATCAAGCGATGTGGGACAACAACTTCAACAAGTTCTTCGTTCTAACTTCCCCCAATTTCAATGCACATGTGCTTATTTGTTGTTTGCACTTTCTCGGCTTTTTCCTTCTCTTCTCTTAAGCATGAGATTAGCACCTGGCTATGTTACGTGATTGATAATTAAGCTTCTGAATGAGTTTTTGAAGGGATTTTAGCGTTATATCTCAGAAATTCTCATAATAAATATTCCGACAAGTAAGACTTTGCTAAGCGGGTCCAATTTCTGCTTTACCCACAACAGACAACAGAGGAGCCACCCTCGCCACTAATAAACACTAGAATAAGCGGGCGATGGCACTCTAGAAAAAGTTGAATCCGGGCATCGAAGCATTGTATGGTTTTAATTAGCACGTTTGTCACGATACTAAATAAATGATAACAATCAATAAAAAGTCAACAAAAAAGTTGCTATGTATTCTGTCCTCATTATTGCTAGATGTGCTTCACTTTTATTTGCGTGGCCTCGATTCAGAGGAAGGGATCGCTTTGCTGGTGCTGTAAGGTTTAAAGAAGTAAATTGCCCCGTTCAAGAAACGCAATCCACCACAAGATTTGATTTAAGCGCAAGCGGCCTTGGGCTTGAAAAAAGAAATGAAAAATAATGGAGAATTTTAGTATTGCTTCACCAAGATAGATGAAATACATCAATATTATATTTGTTAGAATATGTCTCGAATTTGAGCCAGGAGCGAAAATCTGAATTGAGGAAATAAATAAATATTTTCCTCCGCATAAATCCTATTTCTTATTTGTATAATTCAAGTGTTAATCCAAGTCCGAGACTTTGCATTGAGGAGCGAAGATTGATGGACTTTTGAATTTGGGGTTTGACTCGGTCAAGAAAGGATAAGAAGAAATAAAAGATATGGACTAATCCTGCAAGTTGCCGAATCTTCTAAAGATATTGGTTGTGGTTTTTCCTCTTTGATTGATATAACAATATTTATTTATGCTCAAGAGTCAGACTTCTTTTCTTGGTCAATCTTGGACTTTCTAGGCGGTGCATATATATGGGTTTTTTTCAATTTTATTTTTTTTTAAAAAAAATATTTACAAAAATATTTAAAAAAACTTAATTACCAATTTGAGTCTCGCTCGACACTTAAAGTGCCGAGCAAGGGGTTGGACTGGGCCCGCCCAACCCCTTGCTCGGAAGTTGGGCTGCCGAGCGGGCTGACATTTTTTTTTTTCAATTTCTTTTTCTTTTAATTTCATTTTTTTATTATTAGTACTTATAATATTTATTTTATTTATAATTTTTTTCTTGTGAAACTTATCTTTATAACATAATTAGCAATAATTAATGTAAAAATTTATTAAGATCTATAATTAATAAATAATGTTGTAATTATAAAATTAATTAAAAATATTCATAAAATAAAAAAAGAGATTTTCATAATATATAATAATCGTCAGCTTACCAATTATAAATAAAATAAATATTATAAGTATCAATAATTTAAAAAAAATATGAAATTTAAAAAAAATATGGGGTTTTTTTAAATTTAATTTTTTAAAAAATATTTAGGAAATTACTTAAAATAATAATAAAATAAAATTGGTAAGATATATGAAAAAAAAAGAGATTTTCATAATATATAACAATCATCAACTTACCAATTATAAATAAATAAAATAAATATTATAAGTATAATAATTAAAAAAATATGAAATTTAAAAAAAATATGAAAAAAAGGCCCATCCTTTTGCAGCGGGGCTACCGAGCGGGCGTTAGCCTAATTGCCGAGCGAGACCTAAATCTGTAATTATTTTTTTAAAGTAATTTCCTAAATATTTTTTTAAAAATTAAATTAGAAAAAACCCCATATTGTTTTAATTTTTTTTTAATTATTGATACTTATAATATTTATTTTATTTATAATTAGTAAGTTGACGATTATTATATATTATGAAAAATCTCTTTTTTATTTTATGAATATTTTTAATTAATTTTATAATTACAACATTATTTATTAATTATAGATCTTAATGAATTTTGACATTAATTATTGCTAATTATGTTATAAAGATAAGCTTCATAAGAAAAAAATTATAAATAAAATAAATATTATAAGTACTAATAATTAAAAAAATGAAATTAAAAGAAAAAAAGAAAATTGAAAAAAAAAAAAAGGGCTATCCCGCTCGGCACTGGACTACCGAGCGAGACCCAAATTGGTAATTAATTTTTTAAAAAATATTATTGTAAATATTTTTTTTAAAAAATTAAATTGAAAAAAAACCCCATATATATTCGAAAAGAGAGTGCTTGATGCGCCGAAGTTGATGAACAGGGGCAGAGGATTGTTCTTTTGTTCTTAATTACATTGTGGTGAGTACATGTTAGTGTTTCACAATCGATAAATCTTGTATTTAAGATTTGCGCATAATTCCTTTGCTAGATTGAGAGATTATTTTGCTAGGAATTTGAGACTAAATACTTGTGTGCGTTATTGGATGTAATTGAGATTGGAAACACTGAGAATGTTTGAGTAACTCGAGTGTAGTTTGTAATTTCGGTGTATCGCTTGTTTTATAGTGAAATTCGTTCTTGCTCTCCCCCATGGACGTAGATCTCTTCAACCAAGCCATGTACATCCGGTGTCCAATTTATTTTCTTGTTCTGTCTATTTATTGTTCGATCGCTTGGTTTCGGGCAACAATATTTACATTTAATGTACTTAGCTACGCTTGGTCCCGAAAAGTAAAACTCATCGTGGGTGTAGTTTCAACTATTCTACATAGTTTAGGAACTCATCGTCAATTTCTATTGGTAGGAAATGCAATAAACCACAAATCGCATAATGTGGCATGGCAAGTAGTTTGCTCACCTAAAAAGGAAGGAGAATTAGGATTGCTTGATTTGAACATATGGAATAAGGTACTTGTTAGGCCGCATGTTGTGGAATCTCATCAACCGTCTATCATCAACCGAGCCACGTACATCCGTTGTTCGATTTATTTTTTTGTTCTGTCTATTTATTGTTCGAACGCTTAGTTTCTCCCAACAATATTTACATTTAATGTACTTAGCTACGCTTGGTCTTAAAAAGTAAAACTCATCGTGGGTGTAGTTTCAACTATTCTACATAGTTTAGGAACTCATCGTCAATTCCTATTGGCAGGAAATACAGCAAACCACGAGATCGCATAAGGTGGCATGGCAAGTAGTTTGCTCACCTAAAAAGGAAGGAGGATTAGGATTGCTTGATTTGAACATATGGAATAAGGTACTATTAGGTCGCATGCTTGTGGAATCTCATCAACCATCTGTCCTCTTCTCTTTGGAGTATATGGGTCCATAATACCAAATGCGAGAGGCACTCCAATTATGTAGATCAACATTAGGGGCAGTATGGCTTGGAGTTGTCGATGTCTCCTAAAATTGCGATATGTTTTAACCTCGGTTATCCATAGCTCAAGTTACTGTTGTCGAGAAATCTATTATGAACTTAGACATGTGGGACAGGTTGTGGAATGGTATCACCTAATTTGGACCAAAGGGCATTAGCAAACACAATTTTATTGGCTGGCTTGTTTGCAAAAATAGACTATCGACAACGAGAGATCGTCGGCCAATGGATGCCTTTAGTTGATATGCGGTGTAACTTTTGCAGAGCTGGTATAGAAGGCATAACACATTTATTCTTCCAAAGTGTGAGTGGATGGCAGCATATGGCAGAGTACCCTTACACAACTTGGGATTAGACGTCCTTTACGAGGATGGAATGAGGAACTCCAATGGATGATTAGGGCAACAAAAGAAAAAGACTTGACGGCAAAACTCCTCAAGGTATCCTTCTTAGCAACCATATGTGGCACTTGGATGGAGCGCAACCGTAGACGGTTTCAAGACAAGTCAACCAACATCCATATTATTTTGGCTAACGTGCGGAAAAATGTAAGCGGTAGAGCTTTGCTCTATCAAAAAATTAGCCCTTGCCAATCAAATGTAGTTTTGGCTACTATGTGGAGACTACCTACCTCCATCTTTTCGAACTATAAGCACTATTTGTAACGCTGGGGGATGCCCCTAGCTGATGTACTTCATTTTCTTTATAATACTTAGATTTTTCACCCAAACAAAAACTACATTGGCCAATATTTTTTTTTGAAAAAGTATAGGGACTAGCGGCTCGATTATCCCTAAACATTACGCGTAAGCTTTGTAAATAAAATTTGTTTGGATGCTTTGTTATATAGTTGGAGGCGTATTGCTTTCTGTGTTTTTCCCACCATAGCGAAGCCAAATAACAATTTTGAGAGAGTGATCCAAGTCTCAAGATCTATTCCCCTTTCCACCTGTACCATCTTTTCTAACACGACATAACTCTCAAAGAAAAGCATCACGTTAAAAGTTGATTTCCACTATGGACACCTTGACACTAACGCAAGTATCGATTCTTTCCTCGTGATTCACTTTGATTTGGTGGCCACAGGGGCTTTATTCTTGCCAATTGGTGGTCCGGGACAAGAGGTGAGGGTTAAAGAAGTAAATTGCCTCGTTAAAGATTTCCTATATATTAAGCAGGTGTGTTTCATCCTTCTAGGGCATGAGAAAAAGTAAAGCTTTGTTTAAGTGGCAAAGGCTTGTGCTTGAAGAGGAGAAACCCATCGGTAAGAACACATCCCCAGTCACCAGGAATCACCTAAGACGACGTACGTTCCTTTCATATTCTGAGATATTTGGTTTTGATAGCTTCAGGTTGAGGCCTGAAGATAATCCTCCAATTATACTGGCTTTCGGGATTCGGACACAACTTGATCTGCTCCAAGGTAACTCATTCTCAAACATAGAACCCATCGTCGTGTTGACATTTGTTCAATTTCGTATTAAATAATCTTGAACTGTGTAACATTTGCTGGGACTATATTATGTTCCTTTTGTTTGGGCATTTGCTCCAATCAACCTAGTCATTCCGTCTGAATTTTTTTGATTACTTATTGAAAAAGACTGAGGGAGCAGGTGTATCTTGCTTATAAATTACTAACAAGAAGGGGTTTTTTTTTTTTAATCATCCCTTTTTAATTGTAGAACTTGCTCATTTGTTAGCAAATTTTACTTGCTCCTGTGAATTGGGCCAGATGGTCGTAGATTTTTTTTTTTTTTGTGCTTTTATAAAATTGGGAACCTTTTTACAATTCAGCCTAGCTTGGTCGAATTGCTTATCAACTTAGCTAGATCGAGGGACCACCCTTCTTTTATAATTTGTTTTTTCTTTAAGAAACACATCTCCATTGGAAATGGTTAACTGGTTTATGATGGTTCCGCCCAAATGGAGACGCTGCTTTTTATTCTGAGAAATATGATTTGATAAACTCCAGGTTCACGAAAATCACCAAGGCGCGAAGGGAATTGAATCCTCCAATTGTACTGCCGCCCAAGACTCAGGGACAACTTGATCTTTTCAAAGGTAACTTATTCTCAAACAGAAAACCCGCTTTACAGTAATTTTATCACTGTGCTGCTCCTCCAGAAAAGCCCAACCTTCATTCTCTAGGCCATCAGAATGGATAGAAGTATGACATGTGAAATTTACAGAGCCCTTTTTCGAAATTGTCATCATATATGTTGCTTATTTTTCTTGCTGCATTCTTTTCATTCAAACCGGTCGGTATAAATTGTTGGATCAGCTGTAACTTGGTGGAATAGTATATCGGCCCTCACTCCACAAATCCTCACACACAGTGCACGAAGTGGGGATTCGATGGTGTACAAGTGCAATGTGAAAGTCACTTCTTGCGCAATGGGCAGCTTCAGAGGAGCCCATACAGTGAAATAAAATAGGCTTTTCAAATAAAACAACAGTGAAAGTTCCTAACTGCGAGCTATTCATTAGCTAGATATTTTCATACATAAGAGTAGTAAATAAGTACATTTATTTTATTGTGCACACTAGTGTGAAAAAAAATGTACATGGCGATGAAGTAATTAACAATAACATATTAGTCTCTTTCCACACATTTGCAAGCGAGAAAGGGGAATCCTATGGCGAGCTAATGCAAATTATTGCTCATTATTCAAAACTTGTCCTTATTAGATGGGAAGGGTAAGGGTTTGAGGAGATCGTCTTATTTTTCAGGACCCCACCCCACCATATGGTCATTAGTGAATAATGCCTTTTGGTTGAGTCGAAAAAAATAATTAGAAGCACAAGTTGCCAGTAAAGGAGATGATTGCGTGGCACTAAAAGAATAGCATCATTTATATAGTTAATTTTTCTCCTGAACACCCAGACTCTTACATACGTATTGAATTTTTTTCTTTTTTGTGGGTAAAACACCAATTTGAGATCATATTTCTTTCAATCGCTGAAGGCCTTTGTATTAATTGGTTGGAAAGGTTCCTTACGCTATTTACTTCCAATTGCAAAAACATTGCCACTTTTGGACTTGGTTGTGCTTCATAACTGCTTTCTTGATGAAACTTTTTTCCAACCTAACAAAAATTGGGATTGCATATACTTCTTTGAGAAATTAAGGTGTTCCCCGTGTTCGACCACCCATTGATTACACTTGCCTATTTGTTCAACTTTTCGGAACCACAAGCATGAACTTTCCTATTTCTCTTCCTACAAAAATGCTTTTACAAGGTATTTGACAAGTCCCGATGTACATCAGTGCGGTAATTTACATTTATTGATGTGGACTAGTCGACTTTAGAAGTTGAGTTACTCCCTGATTTTTATATATAAAAAAATAGATAAGGACAAATCAAAATTTCCGTTTTCTTTATTTAGGACGAGAAGATTTCTCGGATGAAATTTCAAAGTCGGTAATATTTTGTGTAACATTAAAAGGGACGAAAATGATCCCACTTTCCGAATGTCTCCTAAGAAAAGCACTCTCCTAATCAATTTTGTTATCTTCAGAACATTGCCTATAACACAGACCAGGATGGTTGACTAAAAGTCATTGGTTTTGTTCTTGAAAGGTGGCTAAGTAAAAATCTACAATTAAGGGCCCTCAACTTTGGTTCATCTACACTTTAAATAACATATCAGGTAACAACTGAGGATTTTGTGGTGGTTTGTGTGAGCTTCATCTTCATTAATGCGCAATGGTACTCGGGAAAAACAAGATAGAAGAGTGAGGATATGACGATCCTACATAAATTTGGTTGAGAAAATTAGGTTTTTACAACCTTTAGCTTCCATTAGATCTTATAAATAACAAAGATACGTATCTATTTTTCTTAACATGGCCTATTATAAGATATTGAACTAGCGAATCAATATGATTCATTTATTGGAATATAGAACATAGAAAAGTGGAGGTTGATAACTGTCAATTATCCAGAATGTCATTGTGCCATTCGAATTTTCGCCGATATACATGATCCACTTTTAATGGCTGATTCTCTTTCCTCCTAATCAACATGGACTTCTTTTAAAAAATTTATCCAGTTAGTAGGCAGTATTGTCAATTATTCCGATCCTTTTTCACTCCAAATATCTAATGTGAGATTTTCTTTATTTCCGTCTCACATGTGCACCAGATGTTTCCCCTCTCACGTGTGAATCAACTAAACCGGAACAACCATTGCCAATTCATACATGACCTCTGTTGAGAATCATCGAACACCCTTTTTTATCCCAAATGGCAGATGGGGAACTTTTTTTTCACGTCATACGCACCCGATAAAGGAAGGTTTCAAAATGTATCCTAAAGAAAAAAACAAAGGAAAAATGGCCAGTGGGTCATAAATTGGTTTGTATTGCTGTCTTTGAAGATTTTCTTTATTTTATTTAAGGGAAGTAAGCGTACCAGCATTCAAATGATAGAGTGAGATTTATTTTTAGGGGAAGGGCCAAATTAACTAAGAGAAGTTTCACATGAGTCTATACGTTCAAATAAAATAGGCTTGTAATCAATTATAACAATAGCGGAAGTTTCCTAACAATGAGCCATCCATTAGCTATATATTTTTAAACACAAAGTAATTAACAAATGAAATCATTTTATATTGCACACTAGTATAAGAAAATGTAAATGGCGATGAAGAAGTTATTACTTATGCCCTTACAATTAGGTTTTGTAAACGAGACAGGGCAAATCAATTGAAATTTGTCCTTGCTAGATGGGAAGGGTTCGAGGAAAACCAGTCTATGGGACCACATCCTACCACAATTTTAAAAATGTCTGATCATTAGAGAATAATGCCTTTTTGTTGAGTTGAGGAAAATAATTCAGAGCATACTACTCAACATCTTGCAAAAGTTGCCGCTAAAGGAGATGGTTACGTGGCCTTTGAAAGGGTAGCATCATCTGAAAATCAATTTCCACTATAAACAACCTGGATCTAACATGAGTATTGTTCTTTTTTGGCCGAAGATAAGTTTCGATTAAAACATCGTTTAGCAAAAGACCAGTTATTTGCGAATGTCTATCAGCAAAACACCGATCTGCGACCATGGCATTAGTTTATTTGTGAATGAAGAAAGAAATAAAGACGTCCCATCAACAAGTCGGAATTCTGTGTGGGCTTTGATTGAAAATTTCTTTTGGGGGAGGGGGTTGGGGGGAGGGGGGGTCGAGATATTTTGCCATCTCTGTCCCTCTTTGTCATTTCCCTCTCATATTACACACTCTTTCTCAACTAATGAATTTGTTATATGCAAGTTGTTTGAACGTGGGTATTTGTGTTGGTTGCTAATTGTGTTTCTTGATTTCTGTAGCAGCACATGGCGGGTCCAACAAGTTGGGCATAGTATTTGCTGCCAGAACTCAAAAAGAATCCCTTCACCTTCTAGCCATTCCAAGTCAAAGCTGAAGGTATTGAAACATCTTCCTCAATTACAATTCTCTTCTTTGAATTTTTAGTTCCCTGCCATACTATTCCCCCACGGTGTCCTCATGTTTTTATGTCATGTTGACATGTGCACTGGTTATCAGGACCGGTTTTGGCTTGCATTGCGCTTCATCCATCTTTAGACAAGTCAACATTGAAGTCAAGAAGTCTCAGTTCCTCTTGCATCGTTATAGTGAAGCCACTCCTGGTATGTGTGTCATTTTTTCGCATGTTATCATCACTTTTTTTCAACTTTCATCCTATTTGTTTGATAATTTGGTTGTATTGATTTTACCTTTTAAAAAAACCAAGGAAGAAGAAACAAAGTGGGTGAAAAATTACCAAAAACGAAAGTGCAAGTGTATATGTAGATTATATTCATAGGGTATTGGAGGGAGGGGCGAGAACACATGCTAACCAAAATTTCTCGATTTGATAACAAAAGAGAAAAGCATAAATTGTACCATCTTTTATGTATTCTTGACTTGATGCTTGTATTTTCTTATGCTTAGCACATGAGTACATTATCTAGCTATATAGGGCCCAACTTGTTGAGGCTCGATCCACCTTACCACCTCACGGGACAAGTGAAGAAAGAATAAATGATAAACATTTCAATATGATAAATGTTACTTTTTGACATTCTATTCTATCGTAAGAATTGGGGAAAAAAAAGAACCTAATATGTTAAAATAAATATCAGGTAACAATTTAGGGTCTTGTGGTGGCTTGTGGGAGCTTCATAATCACTAATGAGTAATGATACTCGAACTCGAAAGAAAAAAGGATAGACGAGCGAGGATATGACCATCTACTAAATTTTTTTTGATAAAAATCTGGATTTTAGAACTTTTAGCTTCCGTTAAATCTTGTGAACTAAAAAGATACATGTCCTTTTCTTAACACGGCCAATAATAGAATGTTGAATCTTGCCAATAATATAAAGCATTAATTGAATTTTAAGGCATATTTATGAGGGGTGGAGGTTGATAACCTCCAATTATTTAGGATGTCATCAAGCCATCCCATTTTGGCCATGAACATGATCCACTCTTTTTGGTTGACTCTCTTTCATAGTAATAAGCACGCACCTCTTTTATTAAACTTATTGTGAGTTAACAAGGTACAATCAATTACTCCGACCCCCTTCACTGCAAGTATGTTGCCTGGGATTTTGTCGATTTCCCACTTGAAACATGACATTCTCTTTTGTGAATCATTGAACACTTCTTTTTACCCCAAATGTCCGGCGTCGATCCATTTTTTTTTTCACCTTATATGTGTGTGCCCTCAATAAAGGATCGCTCGAAATGTATGTACTAATGCCAAATAACAAACGGCAAAATCCTTAGTGGGCCATAATTTGGTTTGTATTGCCTATTTTCAAGCGATTTTCTTTTTTCAGATTTAAGGGAAATGATTACAGTAAGCATTCAAATGATTTAAGTGAAATTCATTTATTGTGAAAGTGATCAACAGATTTTCAAACATAAGAGGATATTTTAGTCAATTAACGATAAACATAGAAAGTGAAGAGGAGATGAGACTAGAAAAGAAAAAGGTTGAATTGGTAATTGACCTTGTTTCCAAACATAGAAAGCTATTTTGGTCAATTGACAATAGAATATTAGTACCAAGCCAAAGAGGGGATAAAAATAGCCCGAACCACTTTAAAGAAATTATATTTTATTTTATGGGTGACACGGTATCAGCTAAGCTCTAAGGAACACTAGCTATCAAAGCAAGTGGTGGATAGTACTAACTTCAAAACAAGTACAAGTTATCAAATGTTGTCTGCTCACTATCCTTTTAAAAAGCAATTATTGCTTTCTTGTGAAATCATGAAAATGAAAAGAAATGTTTTAAGCTTTGAAATATATTGAGAAAAAGTTGTAAATGAATATACATTTGGAGTTTGATTGTGAATATACATTTGATTATTTTTCGAATCATAAAAATCACTTTTACGAAAATCTCTTCCTTCTCTGCAGTATTAAACATCAATGGTTTAGATTCGATAAACGGCTCATTGGGAAAGATATAAATAAATTAAGACCCCATGTTCACACGAGCATGAGAAGATATACATGGTGATGAAGGAATTATCACTTAGGCCCTTCCCTTTAGATGATTTTTGTTTTTCTTGTATGAATCGTAGCTTAAAAGAGAAATGATAAATCTCATTCCACACACTTATGAGAGAGAAGAGAAAGGGGGAAAATCTTATGGCGAGCTCATGTGAATTTATTGCTCCTTAGTCAAAACATGTCCAATACTAGTCTAACGGTAGATGATGAGAAGGGGTTGAGGAAAACGTTTAGGTTCCACTTCACGGCACCCATCCCCCACCCTTGTTGTTGCCTTTGTTTTGTTTTGTTTTGTTTTGTCATGTCATTGTTCTACTGGTATTGGTCTCTTGGAAATTATTGATGGGGAGAAGGTGGACAGAAGCGAACCACGTGATTGATGTGTTGTCTTGTCTTGTGTACACGGTCGTTCCTAAATGCTCCTTTTCTCACTCCGATCTGCGTGGCCACGCGGTCCAATTACAAAGGGGGCTAAGAAAATATCCTCAAAGCTTACAGTGGCCTCTGGGAATCGTTGTGACGGTCTTTTGGTCAACAAGATTTCGGTATATTATGATTGGACAGGATGAAAAACATTTTGAGTTTAATTCACTCATTGCGGGACACCTTACATCCTTGAAAGCATAGAAACATTACATGTGAAAATTCACACATCACGTGTTGCTTCTTCTTCTTAACATGTCACATTTTTTAAAGTGGAGATCTTGAGGGCCTTGTCGACGCCGTGTCGCTTGGCGAGGTAGGCCTCGAGGGAGCAAGCGGCGGTGGAGCTCGACAGATCGGTCGTTCCACAGAGTTGCAGAGAGACGGGGAGAGAGAAGAAAAGAGATCCCACGGAATCGGCAAGCAGGGAGGGAACGAGGGAGGGAGGGAGGGAGGGAGGGAGGGAGACTTGCCAATTGCCTTGCAGTGGGCCCCCACAGTGCCACTTGTCTCCCACTGTTTGGGTTAATGCATAAATGACGCTGCATCGTAGTTGCACTTAATATTTTCTCGCATCAGGCAAGCTTTTTCCCAAGAACCTGTACGTTCTACAAGTTACTCAAGGCGCTCTCTCTCTCTCGCTCTCTCTCTCTCTCTCTGTCTGGTTTTGTTTCACTGTTGTAACTGATTGGTTCTGTTCTCTTTTCAGTTTCCTTCGCACCCATTTGTTGAAGCGAATAGTATAAGGGCTCAACAAGAAGACGACCAAAAGAGAGGGGGAAGAAAAGGAAATTCTTGGGTTTAAAGAAGACATCATGGCTGAGGCAGTTGCTACCTCCGCCGCAGAGAGCCTAGTTTCGAAACTCGTCGAGTACCTGATTGCTCCCATTGGACGCCAATTTGGGTACGTGCTGTGCTGCAAGAGCTACGTCCAAGATCTCGAAAATGGGGTCAAGGAGCTGGAGGCTGCGAGGGAAAGGGTGCAGCACTCCGTTGAAAAAGCCACGTGTGACGGGAAACCTATACATACTGATGTTAACGATTGGCTAGGAAGTGTGAAGAAGGAGGCTGACGAAGCAGAAAACCTATTAAGAGATGGCGAAATTGCAAAAGATGCTTGCTTCTGTGGGTGGCTTCCCAACCCCGCGGTGCGCCATCCAATTGGGAGGAAGGTCAAGAAGATGACTCTAGTCATTCAGGAGCTCCATAAAAAGGTAACTTCGCGGAGGTCCACTACGAGAATCGTCCGATAGGAATTGTCGCTTCTACCACTCCCGCTGCAAGAGCTGTTGACCGCAAAGAAGATGTCCTAGAGTCCAGGGCCAAACTCATGGAGGATGTAATGAAGGCTGTAGCTGATGACAAGGGCAGTGTGGTTGGGTTGTGGGGACCAGGTGGGGTTGGCAAGTCCAAGCTTTTGGAGGATGTGGAAAGGCGAATTAAGGAACAAAAGCTGTTCGATGTGGTCGCCAAGGCAAATATTTCACGCAATCCAGATCTAAAAAGAATCCAGGGAGATATCGCTTATGCACTGGGCTTGATACTAATGAATGTGGAAACTGCATATGGTAGGGCCGATTGCTTACGTAAGAGGTTAGAGAGTGATAGCAAGAAGAACATTCTCATAATTTTAGATAATTTGTGGGAGAAGCTAGAGTTGAAGGAAGTTGGAATACCTTGCGGAGATGATAATAAAGTAAGAGGCTGCACGCTATTGCTATCATCTAGAAACCGTGAAGTTTTGCGCACTGACATGAGCTCTGACCGAGAATTCCAGCTCAATGTGTTAGAGCATGGAGAAGACCGAAAACTTTTTGAAAGGACGGTGGGGGATAGAGTTAACGATCGTGAGATTGAACGTTTGGTAGATGGAGTGGTCAAGAATTGCGGAGGCTTGCCACTTTTGATTGTTTCGTTGGCAAAAAGGTTGAAGCGTGGAGATTTGGCTGCATGGAGGAATGCATCGACCAATATAGATGGGTCGGATGTGAAATCAATAGTGGAACTAAGTTACAACGGCTTAAAAGAAGAGAGGATCAGATCATTGTTCTTGCTTTGTGCTCTAGACTCTGGGAGGAGTTTCTTGAGGGATTCCCTTGTCTATTGCATGGGTTTGGATTTATATGAAAAATTCAGCAAGACCATCGAAAACGCTAGAGATATGTTGACGATGGATCTACGTAGCCTGTTGGACTCTTCTTTGTTACTAGAGAGCGATGTCAAGGAACGGTTCAGAATGCATGACATATTTGTTGACGTGGCCATCTCGATTTCTTCCACGGATTGGTACGCGTTGGTTGGGAAGAAGGATTATGGGTTTAAAAAATGGTCAAAGGATGAGCTCAGAAAATGCACTGCAATATCCTTCAATTTTGTTGGCATTGGTGAGATTCCAGATAACTTGGACTGCCCAAGCTTGAGGATTCTTCTGTTATGCGAATACAATCGATCTCTCAAGATTCCCAATTCATTTTTTGAATCTATGGAGAAGCTCCAAGTCTTGGACATTACTGGCTTATCTTTCACCTCTCTACCTTCGTCGATTGAGCTCCTTGGAAACCTCAAGTCCCTATGTCTTGATTTCTGCCATCTGGAGGATGTGACTATTCTTGGAAAGCTGAAAGGATTGCAGTTCCTAAGTTTCTTAGACTCTACAATCGCTCGGCTACCCAAAGAAATAGGCGAACTAACAGAATTGAGATTTTTGGACTTGACAAGGTGCACCAGGCTCAAAGTTATCGAGCCTGGAGTGCTCGGAAGCTTGGTTAATTTGGAAGAGCTGAATATGGAGGACAGCTTCGATCAGTGGGAGGCCGAGGATGAAGCACCGCGAAGCAACGCCAGCCTGGCTGAGTTGAAGAACATGAAAAAGCTGAGAACTCTCTACATTACTATTCCTCATTCTACCAATCTCTCAAGTGACCTCCCATTTGGAAATCTGAACAAGCATAAAATCCGAATTGGGGCCACTAAGGGTGGTTGCTCTGGTGAACACAAAGAATCCAGAACTTTAGAGCTCAAGCTGGATTCCGGGGATCTTTTCCAAAATGTGTGGATGCAGGAATGTTTGGGGAGAACGCAAGATCTCTGTTTGGATGGATTGCAAGATGGCGGCGACAGCATTCACAGCTTGTGCCCCAAAGGTTTTCTGGAGTTGAAACATCTTCATGTGAAAAATAACTTCTCGGTTCATTATGTCGTTGACTCCACATATGACCCTGCATTTACAAGATTGGAATCGTTGATTCTTGAGAATTTGAACAGCTTGGAGAAGATTTATCGCGATTGTCTTGCCCCAAGATCGTTGGGCACATTAAAGATTGTGAAAGTGAAAAACTGCGATGAAATCAAACATTTATTTCATTCGTTCATGACAAAAAATTTCTCTCAGCTAGAAGAGATTGAAATAACGAGATGCCACTTAATGCAGCAAATTGTCGCACATACCAAGTCAGATGAACACATAGACGAAATAGATGATGATGCTAATGCGAAGTCATTCAAGTTGCGTAGGCTGACGTTACACAACTTGCCAGAGATGACGAGCTTCTGTAAAATCGGGGACCATTCAGTCATATTCTTCGATGGGCACCAGGTAAGTTTCATGCTTTCTGAAAGAGTCATGTTCTCATTCATCCCGACCATCCTAATTGGATGAAACCTTCTCCGACTACTCTGCCGATGCATGAGCTACAAATATGGATATTACCTTCATCTGAATATGTTAATCACAGAAAAATACTTGTTTAAGCGTGAGTTAGTTCATTACTCAATTCGTAAATAAAGTTTCCAACTTTTGTAGCCTTTTTCCAATTTCCTCCACCTTCTTTCAAAGGTATCAGTTTTTTTTTTTTTTGGTCGAACGAAGGTATCAGTCGGAGCCCCGCACAATTTTGCAGTCTTTAAAAAAAATTGACGTATTGGAATATTTACTCTGGAGCAGAAATTGTGTGTGATTTTAACAAAGTAATATGCATTTATCAACCAAACGACAAACATCGAATTTGATTATTTTGATATTGTAGTTATAAACATATTAAGGTATGGCTTTAGAATTATCCTCAATTTATTTTTCGTGGAAATGTGGCTCTAAACAAACTTCTATTTTATCAAAATTTTCATATTTTCATATGTTAGTTGATGGACCGTTATGTGATTACAAAATAAAAAATCAAATATATTCAGCAGGGCAATCTGTTTTCTTTACCCCTGGGGTAACATGGAGTTTTTTTCGTAATCAAATCAATCACAAATCTTCATTCTAACTCACTTTTCTGATATTATTACTAGAATTTATGTGCACTGCACATGTTTAAATTTCTTCTTCTTCTTTTTTGTAATAAATTGATGAACTCGTTTTTGACTCTGGTTCGATAAATTTGTTATGCACGGGGACAACAAATTTTTCTGACTATTTACAATTACTTTCCATTTTCGATCTTTTGATAAGTTTTTTTTTTTTTGAATACTTTGAAGAAAAAACTGCCAGACTCAAACTACACTTTTTAATCAATTAAAAACATAGTTTTCATGGTTTGTCAATTTCAAGCTTTAAATAATGTTCGTTCTTATGTGTAATATTGTTCTGTGCCTTTTTTTTTTAAACTTAATATGTTGTTAGTTCATGGCCATTTGGTATAAAATAATTGGGATATTTTTTTTTTCACTGTCGTTTGAATTCATTTAGGGTATGCCATTAAATTTTAAACTTTAGAATGCACAAAATGTGAGGGTAAATTCAATTTCCTTAATAACTTGGGGATTATAGCTTCCTCTTATATAGTATAGTCCATGTACATAATAGGTAAAAGATAATTCAACCGTAAAAAGTTGACAAAATTCAAAGAAGAAAAAGGTTAAATTCAAAAAACACTACTCGGCCTTTTCTTCCATCATCTTCAAATCTGTTAAATGAGATTTTTTTTTCTTTATTAAATTTTCACATGCAACGCATATTGATAGTTTTTAGTTACAAGCATTGTGAGTTTATATGGGGTTATCCACTCCTCGCAGCTAGAGAAAAATCGATGCATATGCTTTCCTAACGTGATTCTCCTAACTTTTGAAGGTTTCATTGCCCTGGTTGGAGTCGTTGACACTGTTTGAACTTCCCAAATTGGAAGAGATATGGAACTCTCAATTTCCCTCAGATGTGACCAACCTAAAATTTCTGAAAGTGGAGGATTGCGCGCTCCTCTTGGGCATCTTCCCATCAAATTTGGTAATAAAGCTACAAAATTTAGAAGCCATAAGTGTTGAAAGATGTCCGTTAATACGGGAAGTATTTGACCTTCAAGGACTGACAACCAGTGGGGTTGTTGAGATTCTATCGCAATTGACCACATTAACCTTGAGTGACTTACCAAGGTTGGAGCACATATGGAACAAGAATCCAAGAATAGCTTTGTGTTTCCGAAACTTAAGAGCACTGAAGGTGCAAAACTGTGAGAACTTGAGGTTTCTTTTTTCTTCTTCCATGGCCAAAACACTCCAGCAAATAAAAGAAATAGAAATAGCGAGTTGTAAACTATTGGAGGAAATTATAGATGTAGAAGAAGAAGAATCAGAGGAAGCTGCATCCATCGACACTTTGGAGTTCCCTCTGTTAACCTCTTTATCTCTTGAGGAATTGCCAAATCTCAGGACATTTTCTTATGGGAAGTACCGTATTCACTGTCCAAGCTTAACAAGACTGAAGATATCTGGATGCCCCAAAATGATGACATTCACTTCATTTGAAGGAAAGCAACTTTCGATGACAACTGATGCAGGTTCACAACAAGCGTTTGTTGGTGTCAGCTCCAGCTTGCCCTTGCCTGCATTCTTCGATCAAAATGTGCGTAAATGTCTCAAGAATTGTCTACTTTATGTCTATCATAGAGATTATTTTCAGTAACTGTAGTTTTATCGCTGATGAAGTAGTTGAAAACTATATCTGTCAGCATGTCCGTTAAAACCTCTTGCTACTCCATGCATTGGTTGTTTTTCTATGACAGTGGTTTAGTCTTGGGTAACCAACTTCATTCTTGAGAATACATTATAGAGCATATTATCACGGGCAACCAACTTAATCCAAATCAGGATTTTTAGAAAGTTCGTGGTCGAAAAACTAACATATGGCCCTTTCATACAGGTTCTTTTTCCGTGCTTGGAGGAGTTGACCCTCGTGTCGTGTGGGTTAATGAAGATATGGCACAATGAACTTTCTGAAGAATCATTCTGCAAATTAGCATCCATCACGGTCCGAGATTGTGAAAATTTGTCTCATATTTTTCCCTCAACTTTAATACAGGGGTTCCAAAGCCTGAAAATGATTGAGGTGGTCAAGTGTACCTCTTTGGAAGCATTAATGGAACATGTTTCTATTAACTCTAAGGAAAGGAAAAAATGTATGGTCTTCTTAGAATTAGAAGAAGTGAAGTTGTGGGACCTGCCGAGGCTGAATGCGTTGGTGCCAAGCAGCACCAAAGCAACGGTGGGTCTTCCTAGTCTGACTAATGTTGGCTTGCGCAGTTGCCATAGTTTGAGATATCTCTTCACAAGTGACACATGCAGGACTCTCAATAAGCTTGAGAAGCTAGATGTTTCTGGTTGCAATAACATGCAGGAAGTAGTTGCCGGGGAAGAAAGTGGAGATCGACAGTTGAAGGCCATGAAGTTCTCTCATTTACATACATTGAAGCTTTGTTCCCTTAAGAGATTGATTAGTTTCAGCTCTGGAAGTTGTGTATATGAGTTTCCTTCCCTTAGAAACCTTTCAATTGTGGAGTGCACTAAACTCAAGGCATTTACGCTGAAGATGCCGGGGCCAAGAGTGGAGACGATGAATGAGGGATGTGCCGGTTTTGATGAAAGTCCGCATCCTTTATTTGACGAGAAGGTTCCCCTCTTTCCTTTGTCTCAATTGTATCGCTGTTCATATGATTTGCTTTCTTCTTTGCGATGATCTGGGTGCATAAGCAACTTCAATGTCGGTCATTGTGACTTTAGCCAGGTGTTGCTTCTGCAGGTTGTATTTCCCATGTTAGAAGAGCTACGTCTAAGAGGAATTCAATCCAGAGAACTTTGGGAGAATGAGATGCCCAGTGAGTCCATTTGTCGACTAAAGGTCCTTGAGGTGAAGCAGTGTCCCAACTTATTGAACGTCATCCCTGCATTTATGTGGAAGAGGCTGCTTCATTGTATGGAATCCTTGACAGTTGAGGAGTGCCCACGTCTGAGAAACCTTTTTCCAATGTATGTGGCAAAAAGTCTGGTACAACTCCAGCATCTTATTCTTGGTGGTTGCGAAGAGATGGAGTACATTGTTGCCAGAGAAGAGGAGACCCCTGTAGAAGCTGCCGACATAATTGTAATTCCTGCCGACATAATTGTAATTCCTCAACTTGTCACTCTGTATCTTCACAACATGCCAAAACTGAGAAGTTTCTACCAAGGGAATCGTATTTCAGAGTGGCCCTCCTTGGAAAATTTTACTGTAGAAGATTGTAAAGCTGTGGAGGTAATTCTAGGAGATGCCAGTTGTAGAAGACCAGAGGGTAGATTTCCAATGCAACAACCGCTTTTGCTGATTGAAAAGGTATGCGCTTATTCTTCTTTAATGGCATATCTTGTTTCTTGTCCTTGATGCCTTGTGCTAACTTATCATTTTCTAATTTGTTGAAATAATCATATTGGCACTACATATCGAAACTTTTGCATAAGTTACAAATATTACTCAGAGGCTAAGCACCAATGAACATCCTTTAACTAATTTATAGCCTAGACGATGCTAAAGAGGTCGGCTCAAATTTGAATGTTATTCAATGTAAGATCGAGGAATAATGATATCACGAGTCCTAAAACCTGGATCGATATCACGAGTCCTAAAACCTGTACCGTATTTGCAGTCCTACGTGGCAATTAATGCTGTAATGGAGCTTCCTCAAGCACAAAAGGGTGTTGCTTCCCTATTGCTACATGAGAAAAATCTACAAAAATATGAATCGAAAAAGGACTAGAACAATAGATGAAAATCCAATAGTAGAAAACAGTGAATATAAAATAAAACTGTGAGACATCACCAGTCCGGGAGGGAGGGGCTAAATAGGGAGTCTATAATTTGATCCATGAAGCATTGCTCTTGTGCTAACTGTTTTTTTTTTTTTTTGCCCCTCGTCAATTCCTTACAATGTGTATGTGTGTGCTGTAATGAGCCAAATCTAAGACAGGCCAGATTGGAGGCTATGGATTGTGGTATTGCGCAAGCATAATTTTTTATATATGTATTAGAACAAAATTATGCTTTCCACTTTCAAAGTAATATGACAAGATGTATTCAGGAAAATGCGATGTTGAGGGATGGTATGTGCATCTAGTCTTCTTTCCTTACTATTCTACTAATAATGTTTCTCCTATGATTTTCATTATTCTTGAAATTAAAGTATTTTGCTTTTTGAGGGGGACAAAGAGTCGGCTTTAATGAATTGAAATGAAAAATAACAGGTTGAGTTTCCTAATATGGAGTCGATGAAGATCTCGCACATGGATAACATGGAGAAGATATGGTTTGGTGAGCTCGCTTCAAATGCCGTTACCAAACTCAAGACACTAGTAGTGGAGTATTGTGAGAAACTTTTATCCATATTTTCGTCTCATACCATCCTCACAAGATTTCAGAATCTAGAGGAGTTAACCGTAACCGATTGCGGATCTTTAGAAGTGGTATTTCACGTCCTAGGGTTCAATTTTAGCAAAGCTCGTTCTACGTGCACTTTTCAATTGAGAGAATTAGTTTTGATGCGGCTCCCAAAAATGAAGCACCTATGGAGTGGACTTCCTCAAGGAGGTCTTACCTTTGGATGCTTACGTAGCATGACGGTTGTCGAGGTGTGGGAGTCTCCAAAGCTTATTTCCAATTTCAATAGCAAAAAGTATGACGCAGCTCGAAAAATTGTTCGTAATTGAGGATTGTGGGGTTGAGGAAATTATCATGGAGGAAGATGGAGTAGAGAGGAGTGCAGGTGATCTCTTCTTTCCACGATTGACCCGCCTCAGCTTAATTGAGTTGCTGGAACTGAGGAGCTTTTACCGGAATAGTCATACTTCAACATGGCCACTCTTGAAGGGATTGCAAGTGAGACACTGCGGCAAGACAAGGTCATTCTCATTCGATTGTGCAATCGAAAGCTGCCAAGGTACAACTACCAGCGAGATTCAACCTGCACTCTTTTCTTTTGAAAAGGTATCGTCCCTTAATTCTAGCGCTTTGCAGTTGTTTTCATTGACGTATGTGCATAGCTTTCGGAGCTTTCTTATTTTCCGTAAGAGATTGAAATTGCTAAACACTTCATGCTTGTTAATACTCGCCTAACCACACCTGTCAAGTGCTAAGAAATTTAAAGATTGTTTGCAGTTAATTATCTTCGGCTCATATTTTTCGGAGTGGGCCGCTCATGTCTTCTGGTCTCCGAAATGAGCCGTTCGGATCTTGAAAAGTTCTTATGTTTCTTTGTACTTTCAAGATCACCAACTCCTTAAAGAATCTACCAAAGATTATTTTGATGGCTTGCCAACGCTTTTGAAGTTACTAACGTTTAATCAAAATTATCAACTTTAATTTGAGTGTTATATTAGTGATATATACCTACACACAAATAGGTTCGATTTCGAACCTTACGGAACGCTGAAAAGGGCCATTTATGTGGGGTTATGTGCTTTTGGTTTGTTGCTTAGCTTACCTGATGTTTTATTCCTAGTCAATCATTATAGTTTGAATGCATTCTTTTCAGAGTCATTAAAAAAAAAAATAGACATGAGAACTGCTGTTTAGAAAACAAAATGCAACATATTAATACAACATCTTGCTATTGAAGCGCATCTACTCAGTAGACTACATATGGAACATGATTTTGTAAAACAAGTAAGTTTTATGTTTCAAGTTTTTGCTACGAACTTGTTGAAATTCACATATTCTAACTTTTGGATTGAAATTGTTGACAATTGAAATAGCTCAGGTATGATTGAAAAAAATAACTGTCGTTATCAAAATTCGCTCAACATATATTTTTATTGAACATTGGGCAAGCCACTAACAACAAACATTTCTCTTTTCCATAATAAATGGAAGGACATTTTAGTCATTGGGCTAGGGCTGTGCCCCGTATTTACTTTTGTTGGCCTAATTCAAACGCATTCCCACAGGTCATTCCACAATTGGAGATATTGACAGTAGCGAGGGAGGATGTTGTGATGATACCGCAGCATTACATCTTTCGCAATCGCAGAGGGCTGGTTTTGGGATGCTACCACGATGAAAATGACGCCTTTCCCTCCGACTTCCTTCTCCAGCGATTTCCCAACCTAGAAGAGCTTGCTGTGGATTGCAGCTCTTTCGAGGAGATATTTCCAAAAATGAGCTTGGACGTGGGGAGCCACTCCGTGAAGTCCAACTGACGTGGAAAGACCTCTCAAGGCACTTGGAAATCTGAAGCGACTTGGCCTATATAACCTGTATAACCTGAGGCGAGTTTGGAAAGATGGCTCCTTGATGGCTGAAATCCTTAAACAGATTGAAACTCTGTGGGTTTCGGAGTGCCCGAAATTTATCAATCGCGTTTCCATCTCCGACTCCATTCCAGAGATTGAAGCGATTAGAAGTAGAGGCCTGCGCTGGTTTAGTACATATCGGGAATTGCTCAGCTGTGACAAGTCTGGTGCACCTTACTTGGCTAATCCTAAGAAATTGTGGTGCAATGGAAGACGTGGTAACAACAGATGATGGAGATGGAGCAGAGGATATCTCTTTCCTTGAGCTGGAAGTGCTGATACTTGACGGTTTACCAAGCCTTGAGAGCTTCTCCCCACGAATTGTGCGTTCAGGTTCCCATCATTGGTGCGTGTTGTTGTCACACGGTGCCCCAAGATGAATATATTCTGCAAGGGTGCCTTGAGGACACCAAACTTAGATAGAGTCTGCCTCTCCTACGAAGACAATGAAGGGATTTGGGATGGCGACCTCAATACCACCATCCAGACCTCATCGGCGTGAAACAAATCCACACCGAATTCAGTAAGCGAGGTAATTCTGCCTGCCTAATCATGTCTGTCTGAACCCGGTGTCCCTAGAAAGAAAAGTTGTGTTCCCTTCGAGTTCTGTATTGGCTCATATGAATTATCAAGTAGGTCTTTATTGAAAAATGTTTGATTGGGTTATAAAGGAATCGTGACATGATTCGAAGATTAGGGGGTTTGGGGCACTTACTCACCAATGCATTCTAGTTGTTTGATGAATTGCTTAGCATAACCTCTGTTAATGTATCCTTGAAGGTTGTGAGGTTTTGTTATATGGGGCTGTGTGCTTGCCCAGCTCTCTGGTTAATCCTGAGGAGTGTCAGTAGTTAGACATGTCTTATTGACAATGTTTTTTTTTGTTTCGGGTGTCATGCTTGCTACGATCAAAGTAGATGCCGCTTTTATTTGCTAGAAAGTGTCCACTAGAGCAAGATGTTGAAGCAACCTTTTTTGCAACCTGTGCACTATTAGTGTTAGAGTGCCATGGTGTTGATGCCTCCCAACATGGCTTCTTTGCGCCGACATGGAGTATTCACAGTGGGCAGGTGCTTCATTTCCTTCATAATGGTACTGGTCAGCATATGGTTGAGCAAATAATCAATTGAATGTGGGGATGCTCTATCATTTAACGCACTGTATAGGGATTTTGTATTGAGTGTTGGCTTTTAGGTGATCCTATTGAATGGGTAATTTTTTGTAATTGTCTTTTGTAAGGTATTGAATGCACTGTCTCCCAGGTTTCATGTACTAAGATTGTGCTTGACACTTGTTTCGTTTGTCTGAACAGCCTCATTTAGCACCAAGAAGTTGCTTTGGAGTGGAAGACAGTTTGGATGATGACAATAGCCGGCCATAATAAGCATGTGTCCTTGAAGTTTCCATCACAATGCTCTTTCAAACATACCAGCTTGTTTGGCTGTTGGCTGGATTTCGGCAGAAAGGGCAAGGGAAGCTTATGTCTGCAATGCTTCCTATGCTCCAAGAGAGAGGGACAAGTTCGAAGGAAAATCAAAGCAGTAGTTCAGTCTCTGATCGACAGCGGCATCCATGTTTATCTTGACTTATTTTCCCTCCTTGAGCATGATGTTGTTGATGTGCACAACTTCTAATAGGAGTGTATAATGACACCTCCGACTTTGTTTTGAGAATATATGGGACTTGGTATTGGTTCTTTTGATGGTTACATACAAATAAAAGTGACTCTTTGTTTGACAGTAGTAGACTCAGATTTTGTTTATGTTTTCTTTGAAAAATTTACCTTCTGGATTCGTGAATGGGCATTGTGATGGCTATCATAGCTTCATATTTCTTTCTCCAAGTTTACATGGTGTCGACATCGAGTCCAGCTTTTGAAACATTATGGATGTCCATGCCAGGATGGCTAGCCTTCATCCATCTTCTTCTCACAGCTGTTGACAGTCCGAAACGTGGATTGGCTAGTAATATCCTACTGAAATTATCACAGCTTCAGTTAGTTTAGCTGTACTCTTCATTTTGTTTAATCATTCTTTTTGTTCTATTTTCGGAGTTTGACTGTCTTGGACAAGAAGAGTAAGGCTCATTAAAAAATTGAATTCATCTGATCTGTTATTTTTGGAATTTCACTTGCTGATTTACTTTGGTGGAAACAGAGCGGCAACCCATTTGTAACTCATATTTAATAGGTCCCTTCAGAATTGGTGACTTATTTGGCAACAAAGTGGGCAAAATAAGTTAACTACAAAAACAAGACCTAGTAAAATGGGCATGATCGGTAGTTTATAGAGCCGTATTCAACTCATTTGACATTCTAGGACCATAGCAGGTTGGGAGACTTAACTCAAATTTTAGAGCAAAATCCGAATCACCAGCTAACCACATGGTTACTGTCGGCCCATTCACTTATGATTTGTGCCCGAGCTCCCGTAATGTTAGCGTGAGCTTTTAGAACACTCCTCCTCGATATGGACTCCCTAATTTGTAGGAACAAATTAAATGAATCAGTTACTCCATTCAAAATTATCCCACAAGACAGAAATTAATCACCAGTAGCAGATATAACAATAACATTCTCCAGATTAAGCTCCGAGTCTCTGTCCCATGGGAGGACAAGCCAAAATGAACTGTTGAAGGCTGAACATGTGCCCAGTCTGCAAAATTCATCCCTTCTGATTGATGATGGTTCTTTTTTGCTCTGTGCCACTTTTGGACATGTATTTCTTGGTCAAAGACCGAGTCCTTAGAGATATTTCACGTTCATATGTCCAAAAAAGATGAATAATATCATATATATCTGCTTGTGCCTGCAGGGGAAAGATTATGCAGCAAATCTCTGTTTTTTAAGCTTCTGTCTCTCTCCTTTTCACTCCTGGGGGATTGACCTTCTTCTTGGGCAGATGGGTTTGCTTGTTTTGGCAAACTCCAACACTGCATATACACGTATGTGTTTTGGTCAAAGACAAAAAAAAGGGTAATTCAATTAATCAAGAAGACCCAAATTTCGAACTAACACTTACTTGAATCAACTGAGTTTATCATCTAATGATAATTAGTATATGTGGAATTAGGAGAAGACAGCTTCAAATGAACTCAAAATTATAAGTCTCACTGTCTGATATGTTTTGACGTCTATCTATTTATAAATTTTTCCTTTTATCTTTTTAAAATGAGGAAGACTCTGACTCACAATATCCTGCACGAATCTTGACTTGGAAACTCAACAACAAAAAAGAGGATCCCTTGTTCTTAGCAACTAAACCTTTCTGGGAATTAGGATGAGCAAAAAGAATTGGTAGGACCAAGAATTGCCCGAACCGGACCCAATCAGCTAGTTCGATCCGGTTTCCGAGGGTGCCGTTCTTGTTTCTAATTTCATAGAATTGGTACCAATGATTTTCGGTCCGGTTCCCGGTTTCACGGGTGAAACCACTTGAACTAGACATACTATTGTTTTTAAAATTTATTTCTTAAAAATCTTTAAAGAAACAATGTAAACTCTTAATTATTAGTGGTACTTTTACACATAACCGCTCGGAAATCAGATTGGATTGGACCGGACCAGGAACCAATCCCCCTTATGGGGAATAAGGGGTATATGTGTGTGTAATTACGTATAGAACAACTTATTTCAATTAGAAATCACAATATTTTGCTATAATGTTTTTCTTTTGCAAGGCATAGCATAAGTCCGAACTAGTCAATATATTTAATTGGATCGCTTTGTTCAAAAGCTGAAGCCAATAAATATGGACAACAAGCACCATGACTGGCGAAGATAGATTTAGGTTCGCGACCTCAGATCCAATAAAACCACGCACTCATACGCCTCCTTGAGCGGTTCTTTTCGAGAAGTTCGTGCCGCAGTTTCTTGAACTTCAGAATAGATAACCAAAGGAAGAATTATGTTCATGCCCGATTTGTGTACAGCTGCGGTTTGAAAATTCTGTAGAGTGCTCTATTTTTTGCTGTCAATGCAACTTCTTTAAAAAAACAAAAAACCAAACTGGATAGGTCAGAAACAGTCTCATAGCGTTAGGGTTGTTCCTGTAAATTGCTAATCACACTAGCAACCTCTTCGTTGAACACAAGTATAGTTTAGTTTCGCAGTTGTTAGTGAACTGCCAGTGGGCGATGAAGGAAAATTTGAAAAAAAAATCCATGTACGATGAGTTCATGTACATAGATTCATCAACGTTACCATAAAGTACATACACAGAAAAGTGGATATTCCTCGGTGCGAAGGTGACGCCTAATGATATAACTTTTATGGTATTTGTAGCTTATTTTGTAGCATATCTTTAATTGAGGATTATGATGAGTTCTTGAAAGAGTTTAACAATAGAGAGGTACATATAAGATATCTATCTCTATGACCCTAAATTGAGGACTATGATGTTTTTCTTAAAAGATTTTGACAATATTGAAAACCA
Source organism: Rhodamnia rubescens (assembly GCA_021437795.1). Lineage (NCBI taxonomy): Eukaryota > Viridiplantae > Streptophyta > Magnoliopsida > Myrtales > Myrtaceae > Rhodamnia > Rhodamnia rubescens. Next base: position 102,777 of record JAILYA010000006.1, on the reverse strand, counting down.
CATATGGCATGATAGACCATATTATAGATTAATGTTAGAGGACCAATAAAAAGGAATATCTGTTGCTACCAGAAAATTTCATCAAAAAAATTAATTGCAGGTATTCTGCAAATGAGTCTATATAAGAAAACGATAAATGTAATTATTAGCAAATGAATAGATAGGGTTAACCTCCATCAAGAAAAATTAAGTTAAAAAAGTTTTAAAAATTAAATGACATGATTGCAGGTAATTTCGTGTGGAAATATAATGACGATTGAGATCAAATGCATAACCTAAAAGAATGGACATCACTAAAATTAAGAGAAAATTACCAAAAAAGTCCTAAACCTATTGCAATTGTGCCAATTCAGTATTAAATATTTTTTTGTTGTGTCAATTCAATCATAAACCTTTTGCATTTATACTAATTTAGTCCATTTAGCAGGCTAGAGCGACGTGGCGTTGTTGACGCTAACGTGGCAAAATTTAATTATATTTTCAAAATTTTTAATCATTTTTAGATATTTTTCCTGTCTTTTTGTAAGTGTAGCCGGCGACCTCCGCTAGCCCCCGGGCTAGAGCTCGTAGCCCTCACCGGCCGGCCTTACGTCGGCCCAAACAATTATAAAAAATAATGAAAATTCAAAAATATTAAATATTATTAAAAAAATTTCACGTAACCACCAAGAACACCATGTCGGCTCCGACCGCCAAATGAACTGAATTGGCACAAATGCAAAATGTTTAGGACTAAATTGGCCCGGTTGTAATAGGTTTAGGACTTTTTTGGTAATTTTCTCCTAAAATTAAAGCATGTCCTAACACTTTCAAATATTGAAGAACTTAGCTATGACAAATGAATGACAAACCCTACATCCATAGCTACCCCCTTTATTTTATTTTTTTTTGTATTTTAAATCATTTTCTTAAATTTAAAAATGACTGAAAATTAAGTGTCAATAGCTGCCCCTTTTTTGGAGTAATCTCGATAGAGGTCGCTTTTAAAGATAAGGTGATACCTCTGTTCTAATCAATTGGAGAGTAAAATAAAAAGGCTATGATATTTGATTAGGAACCAACTCATGAAAGTTCAAATCTAAACCAAATTTCTTTCCCTTATATTAATATGAGAGAGAGAGAGAGAGAGGTTTACCTGATATTTACCCGCCAGCCACATTCACCGGGTTTAGTTGTAAGAGGGTTTACCTGAAATTTACCCGCCAGCCACATTCACCGGGTTTAGTTGTAAGAAGACCCTAGGGGGGGTGCGAATGTGTTGACAGAAACCTAAGCTTTCGTTATAAGAAGACCCTAGGCTGATTTGAAGGTGAAATGACTCGTATGGTGGGACCTAACCGTGAGATGACTCGTAAGAATAGAGCCTAACCTAAGATGACCCATGGAATAGGATCAAAAGATGGTTCGTCCCATAGAAAAGGATTTATAGATGGGATGCCTTTTAACAAAGGATTATGCAAATGGTTCGCCCTATAGAAAAGGATTTATCGATGGAATGCTTTTTAACAAAGGACTTTGGAAAACGGTTCACACTATAGAAAAGGGTTTACCAACGGAATGCCTTTTAAAAAAAGACTTTGGAAAATGTTTTACCATATTGGAAAGTATTTACTGATGAAATGCCTTTTAACAAAGGATTTTGGGAATGGTTCACCCCAAAAGAAAGGGTTCATCGACAGATAACCTCATAGGAAAGGATTCATCGAGAAGTACTAATATCATGTTTAAGCAAGGATTTTAATTTCAACAAGATTTTAAAGTTTTAAAGAGGAGACATGATCCTAAGACTTAGACAAACTAGGAAACATGCAAAAGTTTCATTAGATGCATTATCATGCGGGAGATTATCCAAAACATCTTGCAACGTGACATTGATGATATCAAATTTTCTTGTGAGGAAGAATTTGAGTCAAATGATCTAAAATTGCCGAAAATTTTTTGTTTAAAATATCAATTGGAGTACCTTCATCAAAGACGTCTTCTTACAATTTCTCAAAATGGCTTTTGTACCCATCTATTTGTGAGATGACAATTTTTAAAAATTCATGCACAATCAACTTATATAAAAAGTGTCAAAAAGTCATAAACCTTTTGCATTGGTGACAATTCAGTTCTCAACCTTTTATTGGTGTCAATTTAGTCTAAACACTTTGCATTTATGCCAATAGGATCCATCCGATCAATTTTAGCCGAAAATCACTAATGTAGAGTGTCGGGGCCGCCGGATCGACATGGGCGAGCCTCACCCATGCCAAATCTGGTGATGCTGACCCATATCACCAACATTACCGCCGTTGACGCCAACCCACAACCTTCCCGAATCGTCAAAGACGTAATGGAGAGATGGCGAGTGGTAACTTAAGTGACGAGGAGCTGGTGTTTTATGACGACCGGAGGCGCGATGGCGACGCATTGTCGCGGCCTCGACCATGCGAGGACAGCTTCATCGGGCCTCATCGCCGCCTAGGCAATGCCAGGCTCGTCCTTAGCCAGCCGAGGCCAATCGTCTCGGCGTCGGCTTGTCAGCTTTGGATGGTCGCAGGCCACCTACAACGTAGAAGAGGGAAGGAAAAAGAATGAAGAAGAAAGGAATAAATAAAAAATAAAAAAAATCCTTTAAAATTATTTAAAAAATTTAAAAATTTAAAAATTTCCACGTCAACGATGCTCGTGCCACGTGAGACGGTTGGTGTCCATGTCAACGATCTCCAGCTAAAATTGATCGAATAGACTCAATTGACACAAATGCAAAATGTTTGAATAAATTGGCACTAATAAAAGGTTTAGGGTCGAATTCGTACAAATGTAAAAGATTTATGATTTTTTTTGACACTTTTCCTATCTATTGATTGTGCAAAAGCGTAAGATAGAGTTAATTGAGATTTTCTAGAGACATGCCTATTAAAAATGGTTAAGTGACTAGTGGGTACAAAGAGTTATGAATTGTGTTACCTCAATCTCTTTTTGTGTGAAGTTTAATGCTACCCACTGCCCTATTTTTCAGCCTTCGAGGAGTCTTTGTCAAGGAAACCCCATGTCCCCTTACAAGATGAGACAGTTAATTCACAATTATCTTTGATGAACTTGCGATCCTCTTGTGGTTCATCAGAAAAGCGAGGAATGATTTTGTTTTCCGGAGGCAATCCCAAATACGAAAATCTAATTGACTTGGCGAAGACCTCACTTAGAAAGTCCAACAAGTGCAAAAACCAAAGCTTGAAACTCCACATAGAAACAACTCAATCAACAAAGAATTGGATCCCATCGAAGCCGCTTACCTTCAAAATCAACATCGACGGAGCTTTCCTTGAAGGTGCAACCAAAAGAGCGATTTCGAGCGATTTCGAGGGTCCTCCGAGATGAGGCAGGTCACTCTGCTGGACATACCATCTTCGTTGGCAACTCAAACGGAAACTTTGGCTTTACTCGAAGCCTCGAAGTGGTTTGAGTCGAGGAAAAAGAGTACTCCAGAGATCTAGTCTGATTGGGCAGAGGTCTTGGACGGAGTGCTGAAGAATACCCACTTTGGCTTTTGGATTTGCTTTGTTCAGACATGTCACAAAGTTCTCCAGTTCTTCTAGTTAATGAGATGGGTATGAATGTATGATCTTTGACAGAAGAAGAAAAATACATAAACAGAGCACAATGATTTCGGAATGATTTTGTAGAACATAGCACGAACAATTGCGCTCGCTCTTCTCTCTCCACCACGGTCACTCATCAACTTACGAATTCAGAGTTCATCCAAGCATTTTTTCCAGAGATCTCCACAGAATTTCAAATGGTCATAATAATCACATCTGGATTACAAGCAATGGAATGTCGAATGGGTGAATCACCGCCTAACCAGGCGTGGAGAGGGAGTGGGTGCGACAATTTTCACCAGAGGCAGTGTCTCTGAAATCGGGGCTTTTCAGAGAGAGAGAGAGAAGTGGCAGTCGAGGGGTTCTAGAGAGGGATTGTGGGTGTGAATCGAGTCGGCGAAGGAGTTGGAATTGGAGTTGATCGAGAGAGAGAGAGCGAGAATGGGAAGTTGCTTTTGGAGGAGGAGGAGGAGGAGGCAACAATGGCGGCCACAACGACGCCGTTGACCACTTCTTCTGGGCTGGCGGTCAACCCACTCTCCTCTCAATTTGAGGTTTCTGTCTCTCGTCTGCTCATGTGAATATGCGCGCTTTTTTCACTGTGAAATCATGTTCTCTCTTGTCTCGGATTGAGAGATAATTGGGTTCATTTTCTTCGGACCTGCGTCAATGTTGTCACTTACCAGTTTTTTAATCTTCTTGAGCGAAACGATGATTCGGCAAGGAAAACTTCTCTGTCTACCGGAGGATTGCTTGCAGAAAAACTGAGAAGCCTTCTTCACAATGTGGATTCTGCTCAAGCCTCACTACTGAACTAATTGATGTTAGATTATCTGAATAACTTCTGATTATGTAGTCCCAAAAATGGTCGACTAATTGGAGTTTTCTTCTTGTTTTCCACAGTAGACTTGACTTGAGGATATTCCTTTTCTTCTTCATCGAACCAAAATTTTAGTCTGCCTCTTGAGGTCTGACCTTTTGGAGCTCATGCAATTGACAAGAGTTACATGCCGTGACAAATTTAGTGGGAATGCTTTGCATCAGTTTTTTTACCAAAAGGGCGTACACCGTGACACTGTTTATTCTTTCAGAAACAGAGTTACTATCTGAATTGTGTGTCGCCTTACAAAATCTGAACTTTGTTCTTGCTGATTAAGTCTAGATACGAATTGGATATCTGGGAAGGAGCTAGTACAAATTAAGCATATCATCCTTTCTAAAAACAAACTTCGTGCATTGCATAACGTGTTATCGTTTACATCGATCTTGAAATCTAATGCCCATAGTTTGTATGATGTGCTTTATTGTCTATGCTGCAGTTATCCCTGTCCGCTTTAAAATTACATGATCGTGATGTCATGTCAAAGGTGAGAGACTTCATTAGCATTTTCAGCGGGCTTGTTGTACATCTTGCTACTAGCATGTAGTTTTTTCACATTCACCTGGGATCTTCTTGGTTCTTTTTTGTTTGGTTGTCACAGAAGGGTATAACTACTTCTTCTTCTAAAGTGAAATTGCACCGACATATCTTAAAACTTGATTTTCTGTCTTCTTATGCTTGCAAAAATTTAGGAATATCACAGCATTTGATATTTGCGTTTCTGGTTGATGCCTGTTATTTGTGTCTTTAGTAATCGTGTGCTACCGAAATTACCTTATCACTGGGAGAGTCATTTGTGCTTCAAAAAAATTCGTCTAGGACAGTCTTTGCATGTTTATGTTATGCTCTTTTCTTCTTGACTTGTGTGCTTCATATGCAGCAAATGTCATCTGCCAAAATTTCCATAGCAACTTCAGCTTTTGTCAAAACTTGCATACATACACATGATCAAATTTCAGGCCGTGTAATAAACCTGAGCTAATATAATTAAGTAGCTCATAGTTAGAACAAATGACTGATTCTTGGATCAATGGAATTTTGCAGAGTGATCCAATGGGAGTTGTTTACTTGAGGAAAACAGATGGGATGCTTCAGGAACCGGGCAGGACAGTAAGTTATATTAAACAGTTTGGATCCTGCATGGAGTGAACAGATTTCTTTAGCTTATCACTTTGAGACTGTTCAGCACTTGGTGTGAGTTTTCCATGTATGGCAAAGTATAACATATCTGTGTCTTGTCTTGACTATATCATGTAAACCCATTTGTCTCTTGTCTTTTATCTCATTTCAAGTTTCATTATATGATGTCGACACAAAGTATTACAATGCACCTTTTAAAGGTGTGTCAGTTATTTTAACCATTTCACATAGTTTGATATTTCTTTGTGGATTTTCACTACCATTGTTTCTTTTCTCTGTCTTTGGTGTTTTTTCCCCCTAACATTTACGGGTGAAGCCATGGCCATTCCTGGTCATACATTAACAATGTCTCGATTGCAATTCTATGTTCTGTCTCACATTTCGATTAATCTTCCTAGGGGTCTAACTCAAATTTACATGAAAACGGAGAGACTGTTTGGATTAATCTCGGATCGATTGCGAAGTTTCTCCAACTTATATACTAGCTACTCTTACTATGGTTATAGTTCAACTGAATTTTTGGTTTTATCCTAAAGAAGGAATAATAAAGATAAAAGCTTGTCTCTTTTCTTACCTTTGATGTTCAAGTGTGGTGGGACAACGCTTTCCTGGGTGGATAGGTTTTAGCCGTCATGCAGTCTACAGATTGTTACATCCATAGAATTCTGGAAATACAAAAATGAATGCATCGGACGATCTTACGTTTGCATAGGAATTCGAATGTTGAATTGTATTTAAATAATCATGAGTTGCAATAACCCTTGCAGATTAGTTGGGTTTCCATGTGCCTTTTCTCTTTCCATGTAAGGAACAAGGCATCTCAATAGTGTCTTGATCGGGAGGTTTCAGGGCAGATGTTAAAGCTGAAGGACCAAGAGTTTTTAGGAGAAGGTAGCTATGTGCTGTCAGAGGTACTTCCGGCTTACATTGTTATTGGGTCATTTTCCATTCACTTGGCTTCAGTGAAGTACAAGTGTAATCCATCTAGATCTTGTCCAAAGCATCTTCTCCTTTCTATAGGGTAAATGCCTATTCTCGTGCAATTTGTAGTACTTAGGCTTTCTGTATGTAATTTTCTTTTCGTTTATTACAGTAAACCTCAGAAGTCCCTGGCAAAGTTGGAGAAACTTGAAAAAGAGTGCAAATTTTACTTCACCAGCACATCACGGCCATAAAAAGGTGTCCATCATTTTTAATTTAATGGTCTTCATTCTGATGAGCTCTGTGATCAGGTTTGTAACTTCTCTGTATAGGTTCTCAAGGGTCAGCTTTCATGGGTCAATTTTGTGAGAAGCAACAGTACAACTTTCTTGATTACGTATCAAGTGGTCTAACAATACAGCTTTTACGATTGCTGTCGACTTTACCGGTGCATGATTGTTTGGATATGTGTTTATCCTATAAAACTTTATCTCTTTGATGCTCGATCTCATTTCATTCTGATGCTTCTGGACTTTTCAGCTTCAAATGGAAATCCCAAAAATCCTTGCATTGCATTGATAAGATATTTTAATTTGCCTCCTAAACTTGGCCGCTCGTAACAAGTTTACTGTAGCCTTTTGATGACGTTTTAATATGGATTCACCTAAGATATACTAGGTTAATCAGTTTGCCGTGCTTTTTCCTTACTTATATGTTCTAATTGGTTAACCGGTTGATATGCTTTTTCTTTCTTTATAATCAATTGATGTTATAGACTTATTTATTTTGTAATTCGTGGTGCCAACACTTTTAGGCTATAATGGAAGTTGGAGCAGTGAGTCCACTCGATCAAATTGAATAGGCTTGTTTTTTCAACAACAGTGGAAGATCCTATCAACAAGGCGTCCCCTAGCTAGATGCTTTCAATAAATAAATTTTATAAATGTGTATGGCGACAAAGAAACTATTGCTTTACCACCGACCGGGTGGCGCCGGCTTGTTCGCGCATTCTTCCTCTCGTAAAAGGTCGAGTGTTCGAATCCCAGGGCGTTGCAGGGTGACTTAACCGGTGGCACGTGTGTGGTGGTGCAAGACGTGTTGCTCTGCGGGGTTTACCCCGGCCGCCGGCCGTCTGCGGGGTTCCCTGGGTCACCAAAAAAAAAAAAAAAGAAACTATTGCTTAAGTCCTTACGATTATGTTTTTGTCTCGTATGAATCATAGGTTATATTATTTGGGTTGACACACTAATCAACAAGGCATCCATTAGGTAAATGCTTTTAATAAAGATATTTATTTTGCTGTGAACATAAAGAAAATGTGTATTGTGATGAAGAAATTATTACTTAGGCCCTTACGATTATGGTTTTAGCTTGTCTGAATCACAGCTTAAAAAAAGAATATTAGTCTCTTTCGACACATATGTAAGCGAGAAAGGAGAATCTTAAGGCGTGCTCATGTAAATTATTGCTACGTAATGAAAGCTTGTCCTTTTTTGATGGGAAGGGTTCGAGGATGGGGTTAAAACCGTAAATATTTGGAACATTTGGGGACAAAATGGTAAATCTAGGAGTGAGGAGCAGAACCGTAATTTTATGGTGCGGGGCATTTTTTTATTTTTTTAAATTCAAAAGGGCTGAGGGGAGGAAAGACACGTGGGCTACCTCCCCCCTTTTCCCCAACGTGAATTGGCCGAAACTTTTTTAAGCGGCAGGTTTTAATCCCTTTTTTTTTTTTGGTTCCTAGGCGCTCCCATGTGGGCGCGTGCCATGCACGCGCTCACCTTCTTCCCCAAAATAAAGCACAGAAACCCTTCTGCTCACATGCATTTTCTTTTGATTCCACCGCGAAAATTACTTGCCAATTCTTCTCCGAAAGCCCACCATGGACCAAAATGAGTAGTCGGATTTGAAGATCTCGTCGTCGCGACCATATTGGTCTAAGAATCAATCAAATCGGCGAACTATTTCGCCCGGAATCAAGCAAAAAACTTTCGGACTTCAAGAACCCTAACCCGCAAACCCTAATGGCTTCCACCGCTCGATTAGCCTCCGGCGAGTAACCAAATGCCGATTAAAATTAGGGCTTTTGTCCCCTTTGGTGAGGCGACCCTACCGGTACAAAGCCGTGCCGCGGTTCACCGGATTTGGCCGGAATCGACGATTTCCTTTTTGGCCAGAAAAACCCCGATTTACAATTTGCCATGTAAATTCCCACGAAAAGTACCCCTAATTCAATAATTCAACGCAAATCCAACGTTAAACATCAAGGCAGAGATTAACGACGCTCTAATACCAAATGTAAGAGATTCTAAAGACTGAATATCCCGATTATACGTTGTCAAATAAAATCACATATAATCACAATCGAATGCGGAAACATAAGGAATCTTTACTTACCTCCAACCATTGATGAAAACGGTTGACAAATCGGATTTCGCAGAGCGTTAAAAGGTTGACGATGAGTGCTAGCAAAATTTGCCATCAAAGAAGACGATTTATGTGGCTCTTTAAGAATGGCATCATTTAAAAATTAATTACCACTATGAACACCTTGCCCTCCTACGAGATCCAATAGCATGGTTAATGGAAAAATGAATGAAAAAGAGAAAGAAGCGGGGTCCTGTCCACATGTGTGTGCGCTTCATCGTTTCCGACAGATGCTATAAACTATTTCTCAACTGATCCAATTTCTTAAATGCAAGCGTGTTGATAAAGTAGTGATTTTTGGTTGCCTTGTTTCGTTCGTCTCTCCGTCGGATGGTGATTCGCAATTATTTATCTGGGCAAGTTGGTCAGAACCCCAGCGATGAATTGTGCCCTTATCATTTCCCTTTAGTATCGTAAATTTCTCAACTAATCAATTCTTTATTTGCAAGTTGTTTTTTTTTTTAAAGAATAATGAACATGGGGTAATTGAGTTGCATGAAGAGAGGGAGAGAGAGTTTGGACAATACCTAGGATGGTTCATTGAGAACACCACTATTAAATTATGTCTCGAGTTTGAATCCGTACATGATACCCGTATGCGCACACGTATTCTTCATCTTTCCTGCAAAGGTGGACAACAACTAAAGGAGATATGAACCACATTGACCTATTGGCTTCTAATTGTGTTTCTTGATTAGCTGCTAGTCCGGTAAGTCGGGCGTATAGTATTGCACTACCTAATGCACACTTGTCCTGTAGCAACTTTGCTCAAGTCAGAAACTAGTGCTCATTATAGAAAAGGCCAACCAACTGTTGATCCAATCATCAAATTGGGACTGTTCTTTAACATTCGCCATAAAAGTGATTTTATATTTGCAGTAGATCAAGAGTGCACATGCCTGCATAAACCTTCTTGTTTTTTGGCCCAAGTGCATCGACCTTCTTAGAATCTCCACCCTTGCATGTGTTTTCCAACAATAAGTATTGACCAAAAGAAATAGTAGGTTTCTAGATATTCAGTGCATTTTAAGAAACGGGTTTCTAGGTGAATTGCATTTAGTGCATCTTTGATAAATGCACACAATTCTAACTTGGCCAATCATCGAATTGTTAGTTGCATCCGACTCGATATTGCTATAAATTGCTTGAAGGTCGACCATAGAAATAATTGGTTTGAAAGTTTCCTTATGCTATCCAATTTGCCCTCCTACGAGTTTCTATTGCAAAGACGTTGTCATTTTGTTGTCATTTTTTCACTTGCTTATTCTTCATAAGTATTTTTGGGATGGAACATTTCTCCAACCTAACGAGTGCCCCTATTGCATATACTTTCAAAGTATTTTGAGAAATTAAGGTATTTATCCACTTTCGACCCTCGATAGATTACAATGTTGAGTTGTTCAACTTTTGGGGAAATTACTAAAAAAATCGTAGATCTATTGCGAAATTATGCCAATTCAGTCATAAACTTTTTTTTTTTGGGCCAATTGAGTCCTAAACCTTTTTCTATCTAGCCAATTTTGCCTAGAAACCGCTGACATGGCGTTGATGGGGCAATTTTTTTAATAACATTTTGAAAAATGTTTGAAATTATTATTACATTTTGTTGTTGTTTTTGTTTTTGTTTTTGTTTTTTTTTTTGCTAAGAGCCGGCCAAGGTCACGGCCACAGGCGAGGGCCATGGTGATATCTGTCCCTCTTCATCATTTCCTTTTGATATTACACACTGTTTCTCTATTAAGCAGTTTCTTAATTGCAAGTTGTGTTGATGACGTTGTGATTTTTTTATTTTTTTTTTGCCTTGTTTTGTTTGTCCGTGCCCGTTGGTGATTTGCAATTATTTATCTAGGCAAGTTGGAGAGAACCACGTGTTAACCTCTTTGCCCATCATTTCCCTCTAGTATTATACATTTTCCCAGCTAACCAATTTCTTAATCGCAAGTTGTTTGGCAAGTTGTTTGTTGTCCGCTAATTGTGTTTCTTGATTTGTTTGACAGCACATGGCTTGTGAAATTGTATATAGCTGCCAGTCCAATAAGTGAGGCTTAGTATTTTCTTATTCACTACCTAATGCCAGCTTGTCCTGAGTCACTAGAGCTCATTATAAAAATGGCCAACGACTTGTTGCCCTTTACCCATATTGGTCTTTGTATATTCTCTGTCATCGGCCCATTGCAAGAACTCAGCGAAGAATCCCTTCATCCTCCAGTCATTTCCAGTCGAAGCTGAAGGTATTGTAACATCTTCCTCCATTTCATTTTCTACTGAAATATATAATTTCAATTCCCTGCTAATTTCTTCTCCCACAGTGTCCTCTTGTTTTCTTCCCCCACAGTGTTTAGTTGATTTCCGTTATGCTGATATGTCCGCTTATATTCTAGTGTTATCAGCACTAGTTTTGGCATGCGTTGCCGTTCATCCATCTTGCACATAAGCCTGAAGTGAAGCCGATAAATCTCAGTTCCTCTTCCATTACGGTGAAGTCACTCCTAGTATGTGTGTCATCGTATATCTACTTTTCATATGCTATCAGCGTCATCCTGATGTCTCCGCTTATATTCTGATGCTATCAGGATTGGTGTTGCCGTGCATCACCCTTCACCCATCTTGCAGCAAGTCAGAATTCAAGAAACCTCGTTTCCCCTTGCATCCTCACAGTGAAGCCACTCCTAGCTTGTGTGTCGTTATATATCTACTTTTTGTGTGCTATCAACACTTGTTTGACTTTCACCCTCTTTGTTTGGTAATCTAGTTCTATTGATTCAACCCTAGAAGCAAAACAAAAAAACAAAAGAAAAAACCTCAACAAAGAATCCCTTCATCCTCTGGTCATTCCAAGTCGAAGCTAAAGGTATTGTAACATCTGCCTCAATTACATTTTCTATTGAATGAATTTTCAGTTCCCTACTGTTTTCTTCACCCACAGTGTCCAATTGTTTTTGCGTTGTGATGATAAGAATGCTTATATTTTGGTGTTATCAGGACTGGTTTTGGCCTGCATTACCCTTCATCCCTTGCAGACAAGTTAGAACCCAAGAAATCTCGATTTCCCTATCCTTCTAGTGAAGCTACTCTTGGTACGTGTGTCATTGCATATCTATTTTCCGTGTGCTATCAACATGTATTTCACTTTTATCTTTTTGTTTGGTAATCTGCTTATATTGATTCAACCCTAGGAAAAACATAAATACAAAAAAAAAAATGAACAAACAAAAATGGGTGAGATAACAGGAAATAAACTCATTTCAGAGGCACCGATATTTGTCTCTCTAAGCTTTACATTTCTCTAAAACGGTGATTGTATGACTTCATGATTAACCATCTCTTTATAAGTAGTGTTGTGAGACCCGAAAATAATAAGGTGAGCTTGGAAAAATTAGCTAGTCTCTTTGCTCACAGACATTTAGATAGTTCGGCCTATTTTGTAAAGACACTGAGACTCATAATAGCAGGAATAGCATAAAAAGATATCTTTTTTTTTGTTAATTTAAGAAAATAATTGAAATGAAAATATATTATAAAATATGGAAAACAGTTTAGTTATAAAAAAATTGTGAATAGTACCGAACGATCTATTTGATGTATCACTAAAAGTTGAGCAACTAAATTGGACAAATTGAAAATTTATAAACTACATTGTGCATTTAGGAATAGTACAAAGACCATATTAAACGAATTAAAAGTCAAAGAATGGAATTGTACATTGGAACAAAGCTTAGAAAGTTTTAGTGTCAATTTCCCCTTTTCAAAATTATCATTATATATGTTGCTTACTAATTTATTCGTTATATGTAAACCCGTCAGCGTAAATGGTTGCACCATTTAAACTAGTGGAATCACTTATTGGCCCTCACTCTGGTTATGATATTTTCAAAACATTACTTATAATTAGAGACGATAATGGTTGATTAAAAATCCTCTTGCTTTTTCTTGAGAGGTGGATAAGTGAAATTCTTTGCTTAAGGCCCCTAACCTTTGATTAATGTACCTATACAGCAAATTCCTTTTGCGGACAACCCCGCTTGTACTTTATTAAATTTTCATCTGCTTTATTCAAAGTAAAGCGCAAAAAAGAAAATATCTTTGTTGTCCCAAATGGCAGATGTGTCACCGTTTTTACCGTCATATGCCCCCGATAAAGAAGGTTTCAAAATGTATCCTAGTGCCAAAAGGAAAACAACAAAAGCAAAATGACCAACGGGGTCATAGATTGGTTTGTACTGTCGACTCTTAAGGAATTTTTTTTTTTTTTTGGGGGTTAAGGGAAGTAAGCACATCAACCATTCAAATGATGAAGTGAAGTTTATTTCTTCACGAGTCGAGTCGGTCCAATTAAATTTTCATCTGCTTTATTCAAAGAGAATAGGTTTGTTATCATTTATAGCAACAGCGGAAGTTTAAAAACCCTACTCATTATTCCAAACACAAAGAAATTAATAAATAATTTTTACTGTACACATTAATGTACAAATAGAAAATCGATGAAGAAATCATTACTTATTTTGTTTTTTTTTTAAGGGAAAAAGGGCAATCTCAGGTAGAGTTCCTGTGAATTTTCATCTGCTTATTAATCAAAGTACTCGTCCTTACTAGATGGGAAGGGTTTGAGAAAACTAGTTATGGTACCACAACGCACCACAATTTTCACAAAGCCTGATCATTGGAGAATGATGCCTTTTGGTTTAGTTTGAGGAAAATAATTTGAAGCATATTATTCAACATCTTGCAAAAGCTGCCGGTAAAGATGGTTACGTGGCCTTTGAGGAGTAGCATCATCTAACATGAATACTATTCTTTTTTGGTAAACAATAAGTGTCGATCAAAACATCTTTTAGCAAAAGACCAATTATTTAAGAATGTCTATCTGAAAAAGATCAATTTGCGACCAGAGCATTAATTTTTCTGTGAATGAAGAAGGAAAGAAAGACGTTGAGGTAATTGCCATCAACAAGTCGAAAATCTGTCTGGGCTTTGGTTGATTCATGTAAACGGGTTATGTCAATGAATGTCTGAGCAATCTCTGTCCCTCTTCGTCATTTTTGTTTAATATTGTACACTATTTCTCAACTGATTAATTTCTTAGTAGCAAGTTGTGTGTTGATAAAGTTGTGATTTTTTGTTGCTTTGTTTTGTTTGTCTTTGTCCGATGGTCGTTTGCAATTATTTACCTGGGCAAATGTGATAGAACCACATGATGATTCTGTCCTAATCATTTCCCTCTAAAGTACATTTCTTAACTAAACAATTATTTAATCATAAGTTTTTTTTTCGATGAACAATGAACGTGGGTATTTGTGTGGCATGTGAGAGAGAGAGAGAGATTCGGACAATTCCAAGCTATAGTTTCTTGGAACAACACATTGACTGCTAATTGCGTTTCTTAATTTCTGTAGCTGTACATTGCCAGTCCAATGAGTCGGGCTTAGTATTTGCTGCAAGAACTGAACAAATAATTCCTTCACCCTCTGGCCACTCTAATTCGAAGTTGGAGGTATTGAAACCTCTTCCTCGATTACAATTCTCTTCCTTGAATTTTCAGTTCCCTGCTGTACTCTTCCCCTACAGGGTCCACTTATTTTTGTGGTATGCAGATATGTCCACTTATATTCTGATGTCATCAGCATTGGTCTTTGGCCTGCATTGCCTTTCATCCATCTTCCAAACAAGTCAGGAGTAAAGCCAAGGACCACCTCACTGTGAAGCCACTTCTGGTGTGTGTGTTAATTTATATATATTTTTCGTGTGATATCGGTGCTTGTTTCACTTTCAACCTCTTTGTCTTGTAATTTGGTTGTATTGATTTTGCCTTAAAAAACTCAAAAGTGAAAGAACAAGAAGAAGAAGAAGAAACAAAGGGGGTTAAACAACTGCAACACAAACTCATTTTAGAGGCACCGAAGTTGTCTCTCTAACCTTTTTTATATTAGTAAATTTACGTAAACGAAAGACCAAAAAGGTAAAAAAAAAAAGATACTGTATTTTTTGTTGATTTAGCAAAAAGGATAAAGATGAAAACATATTCTAAAATCTGGGAAATAGAGTAATTATGAAAACATGTAAATGTTACGGAAGAATTAATTTGACTTTATCATGCAAAGTTGAGAGATTACATGGAACAAATTGAAAGTTTAGAGACGAATTGAACATTTACTCATATTTTAAGGACCGTATTAAATGAATTAGTAGTCCAAAGATGACATTGCACAAGTGAGCCAAATTTAGAGACTATTAGTGTCAATTTTTCTTTACAAAATTATCATTACATATATTGCTTATTACTTCGCTTTTTAGATTGGGAAAATTAACAAAACAATCCTAAATGTTTTGCATTTATATCAATTCACCCATTTGATGGGCGACACTAACGTGGCATTGCCAACGCTAACATGGCAAAATTTTAAAGATATTTGTACGTGAGCTGGATTCAGAACATTGTGGTATTCATTTAATATTTTTAAAAATTTTAAATTAATTAATTATTTTTTCTGATTTTTTCTGATTTTTTATCATTGTATTTTGTGGCTGGCGAGGGTCACCGGGGATCGCTGGCCCTTGGTTAATGGGCATGCGTGTTGTATGCGGGCGTGCAAGAGGGAGAGTTTCAACAATGTAACGTTGCCCAAGTCCAAAAAGTAGGAGTCAGTAGTGCTTGGCATAAAAATGGCCTAGCGCCATCCTGTTACAATTAAGATGAATAGAAAAACTACACCAAAAGACTAAAAATCTAAGGAAAGTCGTACTTTATTGACCGAAATTACAAACTTAACGACTTCACAAAATTTAATCCATCATAAATTACAAAAAAAAAAAGTATGCTTAATTAAGGATTAATACCACGAAAAACCCCAAATTGATATAAATGTAATAAATTCATCCCAAACTATTTTTTTTATCACCAAAAATCTCAAACCGCTACACTTGTGACAAATTTACCTCAAACTATTTTTTTAACCACCAAAAATCCTAAACTGGTACAACTATGACAAATTTACCATGAATTGATTTTTTATCACAAAAAATCTCAAATCGGTACACATGTGACAAATTTGCCCTCTGTTAGTTTTCGTTAAATTGAGTTAATACCATGAAAAATCCCAAATTGATGATTAATTGGTTTTCAAAGATAGGAGGATATTTTAGTCAATCGACAATAAACCTAGAAGGTGAGGAGGAGATGAGAGAGAAAAAAGCAGGGTGAATTAGTGATTGACCAAAAAATATTGTTCTACTAAGCCAAAGAGGGTAAGAAATGGCCCCACACTGTTCATTTTATTAAAAATGAAGCAACGGTATTAAGATTTTTACTTGGTGCAATATTGTCCTTTAATTTAGAATTTCTCACATTTAGATGTAGCCATTCTAATGAAATTCCATTTTAATTTATGGATGACATGGCATCTAAAAAAAAAAAAACACTTATTATTGCGTTCTTGCGAAATCATAAAATTGAAAAGAAATGCTTTAAGATTTGAAATATTGAGAAAAAGTTCTAAATGACTCCGACTGTAAATATTCAAAAGAATCGACAATTGTTGATATTCCTCAAGTCTCGTTTTGTTTCACAGTTCTAACTGATTAGTCATGTTCTCTTTTCAGTTTCCTCCTCACCCATTTGTTCAAGCGAATAATAAAAGGAAGCAACAACAAGAAGAACGAAAGAGGTGGGAAAAAGGAAATTCTAGAAATTAAAGGAGAAATTATGGCCGAGGCAGTTGCTACCTCCGCCGCAGAGAGCCTAGTTTCGAAACTCGTCGAGTACCTGATTGCTCCCATCGGACGCCAATTTGGGTACGTGCTGTGCTACAAGAGCTACGTCGAAGATCTCGACAATGGAGTCCAGCAGCTGAAGGCTGCGAGGGAAAGGGTGCATAGCTCTGTCGAGGAAGCCGCGTATGATGGAAAACGTATACACACAGATGTTGAGAATTGGCTGAAGAGTGTGAAGGAGGAGACTGAGAAGGCAGATAACCTCTTGAAACGTGGCGCAAGAGCAAAAAATGCTTGCTTCCGTGGGTGGCTTCCCAACCCCGTGGTCCGCCATCCAATTGGCAGGAAGGTGAAGAAGATGACTCCAGTCATTCAAGAACTCCGCGACGAAAGCACAAAAACCATCTTCCAAAAGGTCTACCATGAGGATACTCCGATTGGAATTGTCACTGCTACCACGTCTGCTACAAGACCTGTTGACAAGAAAGAAGATGTCCTGGATTCCAGGGCTTCAATCACAGAGGATGTAATAAAGGCCATGGCTGATGACAAGGTCCGTGTGATTGGGGTGTATGGACCAGGTGGGGTTGGCAAGTCCAAGCTTTTGGAGGATGTCGAAAGGCGAGTAAAGCAAGAGAAGCTATTCGATGTGATTGCTGTTGCAAATGTATCCCGCAATCCAGATCTAAAAAGAATCCAGGGAGAAATCGCTTATGCACTGGGTCTGAAGCTAACAAACGATGAACCTGCTCGTGGGAGAGCAGATCGTTTGTGCAAGAGATTAGAGAGTGATCCTAAAAAGAAGATTCTCATAATTTTAGATAATTTGTGGAAGAAGCTAGAGTTGAAGGAAGTTGGAATACCTTGCGGGGATGATAATAAAGTGAGAGGCTGCAAGTTATTGCTAACGTCTAGATACCGAGATGTGTTGCGCACTGGCATGAGCACTGACCGAGAAATCCGACTCAATGAGTTGGAGCATGGAGAAGCCCGAAGACTTTTCGAAAGGACAGTGGAGGACAAAGTTAACGATCCTGATTTTAAACCCTTGGTGGATGGAGTGGTCGAGAATTGTGGTGGCTTGCCTCTTTTGATTCTATCCGTTGCAAAAAGGTTGAAGCAAGGAGATATGGCTGAATGGAGGAATGCTTCGACCAATATAAAGTTGTCGGATGCAAAATCAATAGTGGAACTAAATTACAAAGACTTAGAAGATGACAGGATGAGATCATTGTTCTTGGTTTCTGCTATAGACTCTGGGAAAATAGTCATGAGGTGTTCCCTTGGGTACTGCATCGGTTTGGGTTTATATAAAAAATTCAAGACCATCGAAGACGCCAGAGATATGTTGATTATGGATCTACATAGCCTGCAGGACTCTTCTTTGTTATTAGATAGTGATGACATGGAAGAGATCCATATGCACGACATATTTGTTGACGCCGCCAACTCTATTGCTTCCACTCAGTGGAAGGCCTTGGTTGGGAGGGAGGATTTTGGGTTTAAAGAATGGTCAAAGGATGAGCTTAGAAAATGCACCGCCATATCTTTCCATTGGGTCGGCATTGATGAGCTTCCTGAAAAATTGGATTGCCCAAACTTGAGGATGCTTCTGTTATGCGAAAACAACCCATCTTTCGAGATTCCCGAGTCATTTTTTGAATCCATGGAGAAGCTCCAAGTCTTGGACTTGACTGGCTTATCTTTCAGCTCTCTACCTTCGTCGATTGAGTTCCTTGAAAACCTCAAGTCCCTATATCTTGATTACTGCCATCTAGAGGATGTGACTATTCTTGGAAAGCTGAAAGGATTGCAGTTCCTTAGTTTCCACGGATCTGCAATCGATCGGCTGCCCAAAGAAATAGGCGGACTAACAGAATTAAGATTTTTGGACTTGACAGAGTGCATTGGGCTCAAAATTATCGAACCTGGAGTGCTTGGAAGCTTGGTGAATTTAGAAGAGCTGTATATGGAGGACAGTTTTGATCAGTGGGAGGCCGAGGGAGAAGCACCGCAAAGCAACGCCAGCCTGGCTGAGTTGAAGAAGATGAAAAAATTAAGCACTTTGTACATTTCCATTCCTCATTCTGCCTATCTCCCTAGAGACCTACCATTTGAGAAGTTGAACAAGCATAAAATCCAAATTGGGGACATTTGGGATTGGTCGGGCGAATACAAAGAGTCCAAAAATTTAAAGCTCAAGTTGGATTCGAGCAATCCTCTTCTTGAAGAGTCGGTGTCTAAATGTTTGCGAAGAACGCAAGATCTTCACTTGGATGGATTGCAAGATGGCATTGATAGCATTCATGATTTGTGCGTCGAAGGATTTCAGGATTTGAAGCATCTTCACGTACAAAATAGCCCTTCATTTCAGTATGTTGTCCGCTCCACAGAAAATGTCCAGTGCACTGCCTTTACTAGATTGGAATCTTTCTTTCTTGAGAATCTGGACAACTTGGAGAAGATATGTCGCGGCTGTCTAGCCCAAGAATCCTTCAGCAAACTAAATATTGTGAAAGTAGATAAATGTGGTGAAATCAAACAGTTGTTTCCTTTGTCCATGAAGAGAATAATGTCACAGCTTGAAGAGATTGAAATAAGTAGATGCCACTCGATGCAGCAAATTGTTGCAGACGCCGAGGCAGATGAAGATGGAGACGAAATAGATGATGATACCAAAGTGAAGTTGTGCAATTTGCGCAGGCTGACCTTACAAAATTTGCCAAAGATGACGAGCTTCTGTAAAACTGAGGACCATTCGGTTGACTTCTTTGATGGGCAACAGGTACGTAATTTTTTTTTTAGATTTTGTGCATGGACATGTGAGAGTATAACAGGACGTAGAAAAATTGGATTAATATATACACACATATATATGTATTTATATATATATATCATTATTGAGATTTTGTTTTAACAAATAATTAAGTAAAAGAACAATCTAATTCTGCAAGATGGAATTGCAACGTGAAATTTGAATACATAAAAGCATTCATATATTAGTTAATTACATCTCTTATTTGTGTTATGTTATCAACATAGTTAAAGAAGCATCGTATGATGTATAGATTTTTTAAAATAATCTAGAAGTTTATCATTGCTTAATGGTAAAACCGAATATTGATACACAAACTTGTATGGATATATCCGTAAGTTGAAGGAAGTATATACGACCTATATAATTTTTATGTCCTTTATTTACTAATGAATGGACACATGTAGAATTCTATTATATAACTAACAAAAAACCATTCTAATTGTAAGAATAGCATTAGAGTAGTCGAGGCGAATAAGTTGCTTTTTTCGTCCCTCAATGATTGTAGAGAGTTGTGGTAGGTGAATGGACCTTTGTGGAATTGTGGTTCAATACAAAGTTCCGCTATACTCTTATTTGTAAAATGACATAACAATTATGTGACTACAAATGAAAAATAAAATATAGTATTCGATAGCCAAATTGTTTTCGTAACCTTGGTACATTAATGTGATGTTAGTGGGATAATTCTTTTTTTCTTCTTTGGAATTCATGTAAGCTGTTGGACATTTTGTGGTGATCAAATCTACCAAAATCTTTTTTCTAACCACTTTTCTAATACTACTAGAAGAACATTTGCGCGCTGCACATGCTCAAATTTCTTTTTTGCAATAAAATATTGCTTGAAAGTATTAATTAGGAACACATTTAACATTCATTTACGCACAATCATTTTAATTTAACAACTATTTAACTGTTCTATTAGTATAAACAAAAAGGGCAAAAAAATTTCAAATTATTTTTTTTTAAATTGTGTTGACCATGTGAGCCAAACAACAAAAGCATGATGCTCGACTAAACTCATTTGCTGAACAAAGCAATCCATTTTCTTGGCTACAAATATAAAATTTGCCATATAAGTTAGCTCTTTGATAAGGAAGCGCATCTTCTGTCCTTATATAGGTAAAATAATTCCTTTGATGCTCATAAGGTGATATTGGGGTCACTTCATTGGTGCTTGTGGGTCGGCCAACCGCACACCTTACAGTGATGAACCATTTTAATTAGCTAAATGCGTGGGCATGGCAGGCCAAGCTATAGTGCTATGCATGGGAACAACAAAATGTTCTGACTATTTTAGTATTTCTCTCGTGATTTATAGTAACTTTTCACTTCCAATCTTTTGATAAGAGATGTATTTATTTAAATACCTTGGATAAAATGTCAGGCTCAAATTACACTTGCAAATCAATTAAAAGTATAGTTTTATTTGCTTGTCAATTTAGTTCATGACTATTTGGTAGAAAATAATTCTTTTGAGTAATTATATAAAATCATAGTCTATGAATGAAAAATCAATTGAGCCTGTGCAATGAATTTAGAAAACTTAGGTGGAAAGCACAAAATTGAATGGCAAATCTGATAACCACAATAATTCAGGGACTAAGAATTCCGTCTTATTATTACTATTCAATGGAGTCCAAGCACATATAGCTAAACGACAAGTGAGTGTAAAGTCGATATATTTTATAAAGGGATAAGGTAAAATTCGTAAATCACTACTCCTCTTTTTCTTCGATTATCTTTAAGTCTATGGTATGAGATAATTCCCATCACTATTATTTGACATGCAACTTGTATTTCTAGTTACAAGCATTATTATGAGATAGTGTGAGTTTACTCATCCTTTGCAGATAATAAAGCTACAAAATTTGGAAGCCATAACCATTGAAGGATGTCAATTGATACGAGGAATATTTGACCTAGAAGGATTGACAACCAATGGAGAAGTCGGGATTCTACCACGATTGAGAGAATTAACTTTGAGTGACTTACCAAGTTTGGGTCACATATTGAACAAAAATCCACGAAGAGCATTGTGTTTCCAAAACTTAAGGACACTGAAGGTGCAAAACTGTGAGAACCTGAGGTTTCTTTTTTCTTCTTCCATGGCTAAAGCACTCGGGCAAATAAAAGAAATAGAAATAGTGAGGTGTAAACTGATGGAGGAAATTATTCATGTGCAAGAAGAAGAATCGGAGGAAGCTGCAAACACTGACATTTTAGAGTTCCCTTTGTTAACCTCCTTGTCTCTTAAGGAATTGCCGAATCTCAGGACATTCTCTTATGGAAAGTACTGTATTCAGTGTCCATCCTTAAGAAGACTGACGATATCTGGATGCCCCAAAATGATGACATTTTCTTCTTTCGAAGGAAAGCAACAGTGGATGACAGCAAATTCAGGTTTACAACAAGCATTTGGTCGTATCAACTCTGGTTTGTCCTTGCCTTTCTTCTCCAACGAAAAGGTTTGTAAGCATCTACAGTATTTTTCTTTTAACCATTCTTCTAATTCTAGTCAGGGAAACATTTCAATAGAAACTGGATCATTGTTATGTACCAAAAGTTTAGCAGTTTGCAGTGGGAAATCTAACTTACTGTTCAATCCCAAAGATGTCCCCAAGTTTTCGGCATGATAAAATTCTGTACCAATGTCTTTATGCAGGTTCATTTTCCAAGCTTGGAGGAATTGGAGCTTTCGTCTATGTGCGAATTAAAGAGGATATGGCCCAATCAACTTCACGGACAGTCCTTCTGCAAACTTGCATCCCTCACTGTTGAACTTTGTGAAAATTTATCACATGTTTTTCCGTCGAATTCAATCGATAGGTTGCAAAACCTGAATAAAATTGAGGTGGTCGGTTGTCCCTCCTTGGAAGCATTATTTGAACCTGCAAGTCTTAGCTCCGAGAAAAGGCAAAAGCCATTGGTTCTCTCTGCATTGAAAAAAGTGAAGTTGTTGAATCTACGAAGGCTGAGAGACATTTTGAAGAGCGACTGCAAAGTAACCTTGGCATTTCCTTGTCTGATGGAAGTAAACGTGAGGCATTGTCATAGTTTGCCATATCTCTTCTCTAGTGCCACGGCCATAACTCTTGATAAACTTGCGGTGCTTGATGTTTCCTGTTGCAATAACCTGCGGGGCGTAATTGCAATGGAAGAAGGAAAAGGGAATACCATAGAGACTTTGAAGTTCCGTCATTTAAGCACACTCAAGCTTGGTGACCTTGAGAAGTTGATTAGCTTCAGCTCAGCAAGTTGTGCTAGTGGTGGGTTACATCCTCTATTTGATGAGAAGGTATCATATCCCGATTTATCTCATCTGTTAATTTGTACTCTCTTTTTTATGCTTTGGCCCTAAACAAAATTGGGTATTTTCCTTTATCTCTATACATTTGTAGCTTGCATTTCCAAAGTTAGAAGAGCTACACATCAAGGGAGTTCAACAGGAAGAACTATGGAACGATAAAATCCTTGTGGAGTCCTTTTGCCGTCTAAAGATCCTCGAGGTGAAGCAGTGTCCCAACCTAATCAATGTGATTCCTTCTTTCATGTGGAAGAGGCTACTTCATTGTGTGGAGTCCTTGACAGTTGAGAAGTGCTCACGTTTGAGACACCTTATTACAATGTCTGTGGCAAAAAGTCTGGGACAACTCCAATATCTTGATCTCGGAGGTTGTGGAGAGATGGAGTATATTGTTGCCAGAGAAGAGGAGAAACCTGAAGAAGCAGCCGACAGAATTGTAATTCCTCAACTTGTCACTTTGTATCTTCACGACATGCCAAAACTCAGAAGTTTCTGCCAAGGGAAGCATATTTCAGAGTGGCCCTCTTTGAAAGAGTTTACTATTGAAGATTGTAAAGCTGTGGAGGTAATTCTTGGAGATGCCAATTGTGGAAAACTAGAGGACGACGTCTCCACGCAGCAACCGCTATTACTCATCGAAAAGGTTTGCATTCGTACTTGTTTAATGACATATCTAGTTTACTATCCCCGGATTGTTTGAGCTAGACATTGTAAGGTCTATGGGGTCACTTATGCTAACTTGTCATTTTCTTTTATAATTTTTGACCTTAAATAAGAAACATCTAAAACGCTACTTCTTTAATATAAACATATTGACATGTACATCAAAAATTTTCATAAGTTTCAAAAACTTACTATTATTTACCGATCCTTTTCAAATCTTAGACTAATGTGACGTTTCTTAATATTGTAGCTAAAGTACAGATATTAATGAGAGGCTCAGCTTTAATTAGTAACTTTTAAGTAATCTAGAGTCTAGACAATGCTAAATATGTTGGATCAAATTTAAATCCTATTCAAGGGTAATGATACTATGAGTCCTAAAACCTATGTTAGCAACTAATGATATAGAACGAAAGTGCATAGCAGGTTTCAGAATTGAAGGGAAATCAGATGGCAAGAAAGGAGGGAGTGTGTGTTTGTGTGTGTGTCTATATATATATATATATATATATATATATATATATAGAGAGAGAGAGAGAGAGAGAGAGAGAGATGGAAATATCAATTCGGGCGAGGAAGAAGAAACACCGAATAGTAAACTCATTAGTCAATGAATTTATCCGCATAACTGAAGAAAATTAGTATCTTGACCTACATTTATAGGTAATTAAAACAAGAGTTCAAACTAAGTAAGCATATCTAGAATAAGAGAAATTAATCAAGATAAGTATCTTAAATTCTTAATAGTATCTGATAAATAAACTAAATAAAGAAAGAAATCAGCAAGGTGGTTAGAGAATCATGTCATACATCAATCTCCACACCGAATAATCTCACAATCCACAAAAGGGAGATTTGGATATGCACCTAGGAAGAATAAGGCCATACTAATTATTTCATAACAAATTTTAGCATCACGTATTTTTCACTTCTGTGAATGATCAATAGGAGAAATTACATTCCTGAATTTGTTGAATTTCAGAAGGGTTTTAAATAAATTAATCCAGATTAGTCAGTAGAATTTTACTCCTCTCACTTCACTATTCTCATAAGCATAGTCCTTATCTTCAAGACATTGAGAGTACTTAACCACGACGTTTGCTATTTAGCAAACTGAGTTTTGTCCGTCTTCATGTCTTTCTTACAGTTTTTTTTTTCCATTGAATCTATTCGATTCTCACCAAAATTGTTGAAATATTCTCTCGTACCATTAAAAAGAATTTAACCTCTTCAAGATTGTTAAGGATTCATAATAATCGTAGTCACACCTGTCACGCCCCGAACCCTTCGTTCGGGCTCGATAACATCCCACCACGACCGTTCTCATAAAAGATTCCCAGAATCCATCAGCCTTACTAGACGGATTCAAAATTTTACGCAAATGAAAAGCACAAGCGGAAGCGAAAGCAACTCCCTACAAATAACAAAGATGACTTGGGACGAAAGGCAACCTTATAATACAAAAACATCAAAGGTTAATTACAGTCAACCCCGGAGCAGGGGTTTAAGGAAACCGAGGGACTAAACAAAAAGATAACCCTCTAGGCTCCTCTACCATGCCTCTATCCTAAAAGGACATCCAAAAATGAACTCTACTTCTTCTACGCCTACTAATCGTTACTACCATCCGACCTCTCCTCATCCTCACGGGGATCGTACTACGATGGGCTAACGGGGTTTGTCTTCAACGAGTCTTCCGCCTCCTCTTCCTCCCAAGTAGATATCTCAATGACTTCCACCTCTTCTTCGACAACCGGGGACTTCTCCGGGATATTCCTAGATTCTCTCTGAGAATGCTCCAGGTCACCCCTCCAGCGGAGAGGATGGCACCATACGAGAATTTCGTCTCTCGGTATCTCCGAGGGCTTCAATGGTCCCGTGGTCATATCCCCATAACGATAATACCACGCCTCATATCGATGGGGCTGCTAGTAAGCTCCCCTTCATCTACCCAAACTGTGGTCCCTTTCCTAATATATACTTTGTGTGGACCTACCGGGAACTCCTCAATGGATGTATCCATGTCCATTGGGACGCCAAGACGTCTTGGAGGCATACTTAAGACTTGGGGTCTGAAAATATTAACCCACGACGGGGTGAGATATAAATCTCGGTGAATCAAGCCTAAATTCGATTAGGACACCGATTCACCTATAACATCCTAACACGAGGATCATAAAACAACAACATAAACATATATCCAGCAAGCACATCACAAATTAATAATCTTCCACATGCACACTTACCAACCTTTTAAGCCACACATAATGCAATGCTTGACTCGACCCAACAATCATATCGAGACAACCATCCGAACAAAGCATCACACTCACAAGTATGCACTTGGACACCACATAAGTCCATTTATTAACGATGATCGCGCTCTCGGCGCCACAATGATGAGGATCCACGCAATCGGCGTGATCGACTCTCACAATTAATGCGATCCCGCACTCTTCCGGCGGGACCGGGCTACGTTCCTTTTCCCTCTCAACAACGGCTACTACAAGCGGTATATCCAGTGCACCCCGTAAGGCACGGCAAGTAGGCATCCCTATACGGGGCTTCGGTCCATCACAAGTCGCGACCGGCATCCGATAATCCCTTAAAATCGTACGTACCATACGGGGCATGGATTATCGTGTTTACGGCAAGCCGTGTGGTCCCATAAAAATGGCACGGTGTGTACTATGTATACAAGATGCGAACTTGCCAGGAAAACCCATCATCGTTCCTTTATATGACCATACAAAGACATCCGACACATCAATCAATTTACTCTCTTTGATTTAGGCCGGATGCTCACACAAACGTGCTCAACGACTCGGCCCAATGCCATTTTCATGCTAAAACATGTCTTTGATCTTGCACATGGTCATATGAATGCACAATTCACAGCCGATCTCCCGCCGCACGGGCAATGGAACATGTCAAAACTTCAATCACATTACGAATCAATCAAACCACTGCACTCGATGAGCACTTCCAATGAGGCGAACCGCCCAAACCAATCATCAATTTAACACGAATAAATCAATTTGCTTAGGCCACATAAAGGCTCAATTTCGTACCGAGTTATTAATTAGCCGCTTTGATTTATAATCGCCAATCGATCGCTTGTCCTTAACCTATCGCTCGCTTGCGATCACATTACAACAATCAATAAAGTCTAACAACCAATTAGCCACGAGACAATTTTAATTTAATCGATTATGGCCATTTATCCTAAACCGGGTTGCTAACTAATCCGACCATAATCAAATCTACCTAAACATCCTACCGACTAGCTAACTAATCCTAGGCGCAATTAGTGCTCTAACCAAGGATTAGGGTCAACCCACCAACAACGGCGGTCGAGGTCGTGTCGAGGCACGATTTTCGAGGTCGGGCCAAAATCACTATTCAAGCCGGAAATACTATTCACCGGCGACACCGTTCACGGCCGAAAACAGTGACGAGCTCGTGGCGACGGCGGCAGCTAGGCTTAGCGACCGGAGCTCCGGTGAGCGACAAAGGCTGGAAAACAGAACCCACAAGGTAAAAACAGAGGGGCCGGGTTGAGTTGAGGGAAAACTCGACCTCACGGGCCGAGCGATCTTTGGGGAAGGCTAGGGGGCTCACCTCCCGGTCGAGGACGACCTTCGAGACTAGCCGGGGCGGCCGGAGGCGGTGGATCCGGGCTGCACAGAACCGGCGCCCGAAATAGGGGCGGAGGTTCGAAAATAGGGGAGGCTGGCGGGGGTGATTCGTGGCTCCACAGGTGGCGGCCGGCTTCCGGTGGCCGCATGGGACAACTAGAGGTCGAGGGCGACAGCCTAGGGTGGTCGGCGGTGGCTTGTGGTGGCCGGAGCAGACGTCGGCAACAGCTCACGAAACCGCAGCAGCAGAACGGGCGAGAGACACTCGAAATAGGGCGGGTGGTCGGGGGCTTGTTCCGAGCTCCGGCAGCGTCGGGGCTTCGAGGGCTGTTGGGGATGGTTTGAGGGGGTGTTGGGGAGTCCGTAATGGTTGGAGTTGGGCGGAGGAAGGTGGTGGAACGGCGAGTAGCAATTGGGCACGAAACCGGCTCCTTAGAAGCCAAAAACAGAGCGGGTCGGGTCGGCGGCTGTTTTGGCTTCTCCGGCGGTTTCACGGTGGCTGCAGGCGGCGGAACAACGTCGGAGGAGGTCGAAGAGGTGGCTGGAGGTTGAGGTGATGGTCGTGGGGGGCGACGGCAGCTCGGAAACAACGGCTGCAGAATCGCAAACCCGGCGAAAACGGGGCAAGTCGGGAAGGCTTCTTGCGGTCGGCTTTCCGGCGACTCCGGCGGTGGTCCGGTGGCGTCGAGTGGGTTCTGTGGGTGTTGTAGATTGTCTAGGTAGCTTGAAATAGCCAAGGTTTCTGCTCACAATGAAGAAAGAAGAGGAAGAAAAGAGGCTCAAGCAATCGGTGAAAGGGGGCAGACGTGGGAGAGAGAGAGAGAGAGAGAGAGAAAAACTTTGACCCGGTTTGACTGGTGGTCTGAAGATTTGACTGAAGGTGGGGCCCACAAATCTCATCCCATAAATTTTCTTGTCATTTTGCCTATAATATCCAAGGGCAAAACGGTAATTTCACAAATCGGGACCGAATAGATTTTTGGCTCAACCGATCGGGACCGAAATTGGATTTTCACGGGCTAGGTTAGGTCCGGAAATGACTAGGCGCGAGGATTAAAAATCCTAAGTCGCGGTAACCACGATTTCGAGACCCAATCGAAATCGAACGACATTTCGGGAATCGTCCAAAATTCGCCACTTTCGTCCTTGCGATCTGAAATTTCATACCATTAAAAATTCAATAAAAATATATTTTATTGAATTTGGTCCCGACCCCGAGGGCCAAATTTTCAGGGCGTCACAACACCAATATTCGTATTACTCCTCACAGTCAAAATTATTAGAATAACTTGATAATCATGATACTAGTAATCGCCACACATATCGACGTAATAATCTTGGCAACTCCTAATCTTTCCAAATTTCAATATACCAGATTTAATAAATATTGCAACATTATTCAAAGAGAAAGTTATACCAAACGTAGAGTGGCTCCAAATCAGTAGGCATGGCGGCTGAAGTTTCAAGAGGCATGAATGTCATATATCTTCATGAGCATATCAGGAAAACAAATGCAAGTGTAGCAACTAAAATAAGTCCACAGCATCGTTGCACAACGACAGGATGTACACAAACCAACTAATACCAATCAATGGTAAAGAGATCTAGCTCAGATGCCAGTTGATAAAGTACGGATCTAAATCCGATACCAACTAAGGTCGAACGAAAGCATGTGGAAAGCTAGGTGTAGACTTGTAAAGTGGAGGAAAATCAGATAATAAGAATTTCAAAGAGAGAAACTAGAGAGAGATGAAGGACGCAGAAACGCCTATTCAGAGGGGGAAAAAGATACGTCCAAATCAATTCTTTATTAGAACAGAAAAAGATACGTCCGAATCAATTCTCCTCATTTCGATTTTGAAGTGCAAGATCCACGAAGCATTGGCCATTGTGTGTAATGGGAAACATATGATGTGCAAAATGAACATTCTTGTCTAAGTGAGGAAGCTATGGGTTATGCTCCAGCTCAGCTCAAACATGACGACGGATTTAATTAGAAAAAAAATTATGCTTTCCACTTAAAATAATATGACAAAACGAAAATAACGTGCATCTACTTTTCTTTTCTTTCCATTATATCTATACTGTTTATTATGTTTCCGGTTTTTCAAATTAAAATATTTTCTTTTAAGGGGATAGAGAGTTGGCTCTAATGAATTAAAGTGAAAATCAACAGGTTGGTTTTTCAAGTATGGAGTCGATGAAGATCTCGCAAATGGATAATGTGGAGAAGATATGGCTTGATGAGCTTACTTCAAATGCCTTCGGCAAACTCCAGACAATAATAGTGGAGTACTGTGACAAACTTGCATGCATATTTGCATCTAATAATATCCTCGGAAGCTTCCGAAATCTAGAGAAGTTAACCGTGACCAGTTGTAGTTCATTAGAAGTGGTATTTCAGGTCCAAGAGTTCAATTTTAGCGAAGGTCATTCCGCAAGCACTTTTCAATTGAGGGAATTAGTTTTGACGCGGCTCCCAAAAATGAAGCACCTGTGGAGTGGACTTCCTCAAGGGGCTCTTACCTTCGGATGCTTACGACGCTTTAGTGCTTCTGAATGTGAGAGTGTCAAAAGTTTATTTCCAAGCTCAGTGGCGAAAAGTATGACCCAGCTTGAAATTCTTGAAGTATCGTATTGTGGGGTGGAGGAGATTATAGCGGAGGAAGATGGAGAAGTAGGGACGAGTGCAAATGATCCCTTCTTTCCGGGATTGACTGCCCTGACATTACTTGAGTTGCCGGAACTAAGGAGCTTCCACAGGAATAGTCGTACTTCAACATGGCCACTCTTGAAGCAATTGACAGTGGCATCCTGTAGCAAAATAAGGACATTCTCGTCCACTTGTGAAAGCCAAAGCAGCCAAGGTACTAATACCAGCGAAAGTCAACCTGCACTCTTTTCAGTAGAAAAGGTACAATCCTGAATTCTAGCTCTCTGGTTTGTCGTCACTGATTGAAATGCATATCTCTCTGTGCTTGTTATATACGTTTTGAAATTGAAATTGTTAAACATTGCTTGCCTTTTAAGACTCGCCTAACCGCGCTTGTGAATTGCTTGAAAATATGAAGACCGATTGAAGTTTATAATGTCCATTTCATATTCTTTAGAATATATCCTAGCGATCCCAGTTGTTGCTTTGAAAAAAAAAGGCTTATGGGATTAACTTGCTTTGACAGTCGTGCTTATAACATTAATATGACTGATGTGCCAACATTCATCACATTAACATACCAACTAACTTTTGTTACTCACTAACATTTTGTCTCACTGGTTTTGAAAGCACAAACATTTTTTTATACTTCCAAAATTACCACCGACTTCAATAATCGACAACTATCTATCCTTGTGGCTTACCATCGTCTTTGAATTTAGTAACTTTTATTTGAAATTGCCAACCTGAATTTGATTAGTGTGCCAATATTCGTCGCATTAAGATACAAATTGATTTTAGTCAATTACCAACTTTTTGTCTTGTTAATTTATGAAATGTACCAACATTTCTTTTTTACTTTGAAGATTACTAACAACTACCGATATTTATTATTGTGGTTACCAATGTCTTTGAATTACCAATTTTTTTTCGAAATTACCAACCTTAATTTGACTGACATAACAACATAAGTCACGTTAATGTGCCAACTAACTTTGATCACTTATCAACCTTTCATCCAGTTAGATTTTGAAATGTACCAACTTTCCTTTATACTTCAGAAATTATGAACTACTTTCATAGTCAAAAGATATTTATTCTTGTGGCTAACCAAAGCTATTAAAATGACTTACTTTAATTGGAAATCGCTAAACTTAATTTGATTGATGTACCAACATTCATCAAATTGAGATGCCATCTGATTTTCTTCACTGGCCAACCTTTTACATTGTAGGTTTTGAAGAGTACCAATATCATTTTATACTTTCAAGATCACCAACAACTTAATAATCTAACAACATTTGTTCATGTGGCTTATCAATGCCTTTGAAGTTACACGGAACACTAGAAACATCTGCTTATTGGGGGTTTATGTACTTTTGGTTTGTTTCATACGTTCCAGTTTGCTCTTGTAAGAATTAACAACTTGTCTTAATTATTTACTCCTTTTCCATCAAATGTTTGAAATATAATCTCTATCTTATTTCAACGCTTTTTCTCCCATTTCCCATCAGCTATTTTCCTTTTTCTGTTTGCCAATCATCAGTTCAGCTTAAATGCATTCTTCTTAGAGTTATAGAAAAAGTAAGTTTTGCACTAAGTTTTTATACGAACTTGTTCATATACGTATCTGTTTATTTTGCCTTTCGGATTTAATTAGTTGCCAATTGATAGAGCTGAATTATCATTTTTTGTTAAAGACTTAGCTAGAATAACGATCTTTGAGTTCTTTGTGAGAATAACAACATATTGTGAGTGAGCCACGATTCTCAAAGAAATGAACCCTACAATAATTTTTAATTATTTATTATATATTTTATCGTGACGCACAACATGTCAATCTCAAGTAGATTTAAAAAAATATATATCTCGTAAGCATATTCCTTTTGTTGACTAATAACTTTCTTAATCAAATTCACGAAACATATTATGACTGGATTGGGCACACCATTAACAACGAACATCCCTTTTAATAACGGTCATCGATGCTTGCTCGTCTATTTTTGTCCTTCCCCTAAATGGAAGGGCATTTTAGTCATTGGACTTTTGGTGGCCTAATTAAAAGGATTCCCTCCCACAGGTCATTCCCCAATTGGAGCAATTGACATTAACGCCGAAGGATGTTGCGATGATGCAGCATTACATCTTTGGCAATCTCAGGAGACTGGAGTTGGTATACTTCGATGATGAAAATGTCGCTTCTCTCTCCAATTTACTTCTCCAGAGATTCCCCAACCTAGAAACTCTTGATGTGAGCTGTTGTTCCTTCGAGGAGATATTTCCAGAAGATGCTTTTGGACATGGGGGAGCCACTCCCTTTGGAGAATTAACTGGCATGGAAAAACCTCTCCAGACACTTGGAAAGTTGAAGCTTCTTACGCTGGTGAACCTGCATAACCTGAGACGAGTCTTGAAAGATGGCTCCTCCATTGCTGAAATCCTCAAACAGATTGAAACTCTGTTCGTTTGGGGTTGCCCTGGATTATCAATCATATTTCCATCGCCCACTTCATTCCAGAGACTGACGCAATTAGAAGTAAAATGCTGCACTGGTTTAGTTCACATGGCGACTTGCTCGGCAGTGACAAGTCTGACGCAACTTACTGTGCTAATCCTAAGTGATTGTGGTGCAATGGAAGACGTTGTAACCGACGATGGAAATGGAGTAGAGGAGATCACCTTCCCCAAGCTGCACCAGTTGACACTCGAAGGTTTACCAAGCCTTGAGAGCTTCTCCCCACGAAGTGCGCCTTCAGGTTCCCATCGCTGATGATTATTTTTGTGAACCTGTGCCCCAAGATGAATATATTCTGCAACGGTGCCTTGAAGACACCACAACTACATAAAGTCCAACTCTCCCTCCAAGATGATGAAGGGCGTTGGGAGGGCGACCTCAATACCACCATCCAAAAATTGTCGCCATGAATTGATTCAAACCAAATTCAGTAAGTCTTAGTAAATCTGCGTGCCTAATCATGTTTACTCGAACCCGGTGTCAAAAGGAAGAAGCCGGCAATCTTGGAGTTCTATATTGGCTCATATGAAATTCGTCTTTCCTAAAAGATGTTCGACTTACTTTTGAAGGTAGGGTAACATGATTCGACTTGTAGGGGCTTTTAGGCACTTACCCACCAATGCATTCTAGCTGTTTGATTAATTGCTTCGCATAACCTCTGTTAATGTAGGTTCGAAGATTGTGAGGTTTTGTTATATGGGGCTTGGTGCTAGCCCAGTTCTCTAGTTAATCTTCAGGAGTGTCAGTAGTTAAACAAGTATTGTGGACATTGTTTGTTTCTTTCAAATGTCACGCTCGCTACGATCAAAGTATAGTAAGATGTTGAAGCAAACTTTTCGCAACCTGTGTACTGATAGTGTTCTAGTGCATGGTGTTGATGCCTCTCGACATGGCTTCTTTATGCTGATAAGTAGTATTCACAGTGGGCACGTGCTTCATTTCTTTGATAATAGTACTGGTGCACCATAAAGGTTGAGCAAATAATCAATTGAACGTGGAGAAGCTCTATCCTTTATCGAAATGTATAGGGATTTTGTATTGAGTGTTGGCTTTTAGGTGACCCTGTTTAGTGGGTAAGTTTCTATTATTTTTCATGAGGCATTAGATGCACCGTCTCCTAGGTCTTTCTTGTACTAAGATTGTGCCGGTTGGTAAGCTCACTTGTTTCATTTGTCTGAACAGCCTCATTTAGCACCAAGAAGTCTCTTTGGAGTTGAAGACCATTTGGATTTGGATGATGACAATAGCCGGCCATACATTTAAAAAAAAAAGGGGAAGAGGTCCATGAATCTAAATAAGCATGTGTCCTTGAAGTTTCCATAACAATGCTCATTCAAACATACTGGCTCGTTTGGCCGTTGGCCGGAATTTGGCAGACAGGGCAAGGGAAGCTTATGTCTGCAATGCTTCCTATGCTCCAAGAGAGGGACAAGTTTGAAGGAAAATCAGAGCAGTAGTTATGTCTCTGATCGACAGCGGCATCGATATTAAAGTTTCTGTTGATTCTTGACTTATTTTCCCTCCTTGAGCATGATGTTGTTTATGTGTTACAACTTCTAATAGGAGTATAAGGACATCTTTGACATTGTTTTGAGAATATGCAGGACTTAGTGTTAGTTCTTTTGATGGTTACATACAGATAATAGTGATTGTTTGTTTGACAGCAGCGGAATCATATTTTGATTTGGCTTTATCGAAGCATTTTTCACCTTCTGTATTCTCGAATGAGCATTGCGATGGCAATCACAGCTTCACATGTCTTTCTTCAAGTATACATAGTGTCGACATTGCTCCAGCATTTGAAATATTATGGATATCCATGCCAGGATGGTTAGCTTCATCCGTCTTCTTTTAGGGGACAAACGTTTACAAGGTTAGCTCCGCAGCTGTTCACAATCCAAAATGTGGATCGGCAAGTAATATCCTACTGAAATTATCATAGCTTTAGTTTAGTTGTCTACTCTTCATTCGTTTGATCATTCTTTTTGTTCTATTTTTGGAGTTTGACCATCTTGGACAAGAAGAGAAAAGCTCATTAACAAATGAAATCATATGATCCGCTATTTTTTGAATTTTAGTTCTTGCCAATTTACTTTATTGGAAACCAGAGCTGGCAACCCATTTTGTAACTCATATTTAATCGGTCCCTTCAGCATTGGTGACTCATTTGGCAACAAAGTGGGGCAAAATGAGTTAATGACTAAAACAAGACCTAGTAAAATGGATCATCATGATAAATCACCTGAGCAAGCGCGGATCGCTGCCACATAGTACCAACACCGATAAAATTTTAAGCAGGACTTTGCTGATTGGCTTTGGGTGGAGAATATATATAGAGAAAATATTTCGTGCAGTTTTTTTCAATTGCGATTTTATTGTACCTTTTACTACTAGTGCAGCCTATTAAAAAATTATTTATTACACAACCTTTGTTTCGAGTCCGTTAGAATCAACACTTTTGTTCTCATGATTTAGATCTCGTCAGAAATTAATGTCATTATAATACTCTAGTGGACTTTTGTCAATATTGGTTTCTGATAATTCATGGGCATAAGCATAAAGAGCTAGTTACTAGAGGGCACATAAAAGATATTATAAACCTTACTAACCGGTTAAGTCACGCCATCGACGTCCAAATGGATGGCCATAACCCAGAGCAGTTTGTGATATTTGAACAGATAACTTCTAATTTCCGATTAGGAAATCCCCTGATGTCCCAACCAATTGCACCAATCTTCAAGTACTACATGAAAGAAGGCGATGGAGATAAGAAAAAAATTATCAACTTGAGTATATTCATTTTTTTTTGTCATTCTTAAGGTTTCATGACACAAATGACCAAAAACTTAAGGCATAGACAATTTTGATTCTTGACGTGGACGGGAACTGAATCATAGACTTTGTGGACCATTCAAGACTAGGTTGAAACTCTTAAAAGAAAGATTGTTGATAAATTTAATGAAGAGAAGTGATGACCAGAGGCAATCCCTTTTTGTCTCCCATTGAATATGACCCCAAAGAAGATTGAAATTCACAAGTTGTGTCCATTGGGCTCGGCACAAACCTAGTAGCCCCATAAGTAATGTCTTAGTCTGGGTTCAAAACAGAATTGTATTTGCCGTAGTTCCGTGTCTTGCTCCGGTTGAGTTGAGATGAGGAGTGAGGGAAAAATTATGGGAGAAAATTCGAACTTTTACAAGTTTTTTCTCAACAAAATTGCAAATCTTTCTGCACTTCCCATCCAAACATGCATTTTGTACATTTCCCTTAATTTCCCAAACATTAAGGGAGCAGCCCATATAACAAGTCCGGGAGAACTACCAAAAAAATCCTAAATTTATTGCAATTGTGCAAATTCAGCCTTATTTTTTTTTTTTTTTGGCTAGTTGATTTCTAAACCTTTTGCAATTGTGCCAATTCGGTTCATTTTACCCGCTAGTACCGACATAGATAAATTTGTATTAATATTTTTATTATTTTCCCTTTCTTTATTTCCCCTACCTTCTACCTACTGATGATGTGGTCGATGAGGGCTTCGCAGCACTAGCCCAGTGGCCAGCCAACTCCTGCGTTGCCAAATGGAAATCTTTCCTGCGTGGAGAACTGGAATTCTGTCTTTCGGCCTTTCAACACCCTTCTGGTGGCAAACTATTGATATCTATCGAAAGAAGCTTAGTTCCGAAAGTACTGCTCGTCGAACCCAACTTGTAGGGGAACTGACTCGACCTCTTCTTTTCTTTGTGGTGTTGTTCGCAGCTTGATGGATTCCCCTCTTCCTATCCTTGTATTCGATCGGCATACTCAAAGCAAGAGAGGATTTTGATTATATGAAAAAAAAATTAGGTTTTGAGTTGTTGAGATAATAACGCGAAAATGCTAATGGATCTTGCAAATAAGTCAATACGTAATCACGAGAGAAATTACAAGGAACAATATAGGATACTAGAGATTACGTGGTTCGGTCCGAATGTCGGTACCTACGTTCATGAGAAGAGCTGATAATATAATCTACTATAATTAGAGGATCACAGTTACAATGCTCATGCACTCTAGTGTTTTCCGCACCTAGATTAAGCCCAAATCAAATTCACAAGCAATATCTCACAATCTCTCATAGAGAATTTACTCGGAAAAATTCATAGAGAAAATTCGATACTTGTCTTATTTGCGTATGGCTAAACCAACAACGTCTCATACGTTCTTTTTCTTCGTGCGGCTCCTGTTCTTCGTGCCGCCCGTGGTGTCCCCTCTGTTCGTGTGGTTGCTTGCCAAGAAATCCTTCCTTTTTTTTCTGATTTATTTCTCGCGGCTGCTCTTTCTACTGTGGCTTGACAAAGAAGAACTTGCGTCGTTCTTATGCGGCCAATGCAGAAAGAAGTCCCTCTGCCTTTTATGCGTGCCCTTAAAGTAGTCAACCAAAACCAACGTTGACTGGGACCCACACGAACTTCTTCATGGCGCATCCACTGTACGTATGCCCAACTTTTGGTCAACCGATCAAACATGGATATTATCAAGATTTAATTTTTCTTTTTTGTAACAAAACGATATATATCCATAAACAGTTCAAACTCGAGATATTATCTAACAATCTCCACCTTGAATCGACGTTTGAAGCTAAGTCATAGTGCTCATCATCCACGCTGCTTTCCCAACGTCCTCGACGAGCGCTCATTCGTGACAGACATCCATCAAGCTCAAGCAGAGCTTGAACTTGCATAGAGGAATTAAGCTAGCCCACATGTCCGCAGGATTCTCCACCGCAAGAAACTTCTTCTCAGTCACATCCTCTCTTGACATGCTATATCGACGCAGAGATTCTAGTCACCAATAAACTTGATCCTCAAGTGACATCTCCGACTTCTATCGAACATTACATCAACGAATGTCCTATGTCAACATTACTAACCAATTCATTAGACCGCACTTTGCCTCTTCAACTTTTTTTTGTTGCTACCATGTTTGCGGTATTAGTCGTCAACAAGACCATAGTGTCTTCCAACGATGCTCTCCAACTCATAGCACAACTAACACAAATAAAGGCGTAATCGCTCAGCCATCGATCATCTTTCAAGTTCCTCACATGACTCAGGTTCACAAGCCTAGTTATTGCCATACTACCCGAACTAACATTCTTCTAAACATACCCCAACGTCTATCATCCCTAACAAAATCGGGAGGATCCACTTCACAAGTATCATGATGTATATCCGGATTAATCGTATGTATTTTTCTAACTACATGTGATAGATCAAGCTTAGTACTATCCATTACATAATTCAAACAACCAACAATACTAACATGTGAAGCATGGGACAATTGCTTCACCTCCATCCAAGTGTATTGTAATAGACTAGACAATTTATAATATGCAGCAAGCAGGGTACTTATAGAATTTTTTCCAATAGTTTCTCTCTCGCATCTCCATATCCAAAGTTATCTCTATTAGACCCAAATTATCTATTTTAATATCTGCATACAACTGTCCCTCTACCTCATCTACTTCCGCTGACCATCTCAAAACTTCATCATCTATGACCTTGGGATAACTATCAATTGCTATGGAATCTGGCGACTCTGCAAACCATGTCACATCTATGGCACTCGAACATCTCTAGGGTCTACCTAAAGCTCCACCTGTTTTTGAACACCATCCAGATCTTTCTCCCCAATTGATCCCTCGCTTCTCTTCCGAAACAGAGCAGATTCGTTGAAGGTAACATCACCGCCGAACATAAAATAGGGTGAATCTTCCTCAATGCACCATAGCCTCGTATCTTTTCACCCCATGTGCATAGCCTGGGAATATGCACTTCCTTGCCCCCGACTCCAACGCGCCATCATTCACACGAGCATAAATAGGGCAACTAAACCAATTGAATGCATCCCCGACGAATTGCACCTTTAGGTTCCCCTCATTGGAGCGCGTTGTTGTCACGTGATGCCCCAAGATGAATATATTCTGCAAGGGTTCCTTGAGGACACCAATCCTAGATAAAGTACTCCTCTGCTATGGGGATGATGAATGGCGTTGGGATAGCGACCTTAACACGACCATCCAAACCTTATCGGCTTGAAGTAATCCACATGATCGTAGCGAGTAATCCACACTTTCTAACAATGTTTGTCTCTTTCATGTGTCATGCTCGCTACGATCAAAGTGGCTACTTTTATTTGCTAGAAAGTGTCTCTGTAGTTGGATGTTGAAGAAATCTTTTGTCCAACCTGTGCATTAGTAGTGTTCTAGTGCATGGGGTTGATGCCTCTCGACAACACTTTTTTGTGTTGACATGTGGTATTTAGAATGGGCAGGTGCTTCGTTGAATCCCTCATACTTTTTCTAGTTTGGGATGTCCTCTATGTCATTTCATTGATAATGGTACTGGTGCAGCATGGTTGAGCAAATAATCAATTGAATGTGGGGGTGCTCTATCCTTTATCGAGTTGGATAGAAATTTTGTATGAGTGTTGGCTTTTAGGTGACCCGTTTTGTGGGTAAAACTTAATGTTTTGTTAGTGTGTTTATCGGGTATTAGATGCATAGTCTCCAAGGTCTTTCATGTACTAAGAAGATACTGTTGATTGGTAAGCTTGACACTTGTTTTATTTGTCTAAACAACCTCACATAGCACCATGAAGTTTCTTGGGAGTTGAAGACTATTTGGATGATGATAATAGCCAGCCATACACTTATCAAAAGGAGAAGAAGTCCAGGAATCCGAATAAGCAGGTGTCCTTCAAACACCGCACATTCACAGTAGATATTTTCATCTGCAAGAAGGTTGCTCTTATGGGTACCAATTCTAAGGGCTTCAAAGCTGTACCCAAGTCACAATCAGACCAAGCGGAGGAAATTTATCTTGAAATTTATCTTGACTGATTTTTCCTCCTCGAGCATGATCTGGTTTATGTGTACAACTCCTCATAGAAATATATTGACATCTTTGACATTGCTTTGAGAATATGCAAGATGTATTGTTGGTTCTTTTGTATATATATATATATATATATATATATATATATATATATATATATAGACAATAGTGACTATTTGTTTGACATAGCATATTTTGATTTTGTTTTGGCTTTGCTGAAACATTTTCCTTGATTCTTGGAAGAGCATCGCGTTGGGTATCATAGCTTCATATATATTTTGTGCAATTTTACATGGCGTCGACATTGACTCCAGCTTTTGAAATCTTATGGATGTTCATGCCAGGATGATTCGTTTGATCCGTCTTCTTTTAGCGGACAATTGTTCACAAGATTAGGTCCATAGCTCTTGATAGTCTCAAGTACTATTATCACATGGATTGACAAGTATTATCCTATTGAAGCTATCATAATTCGAGTTAGTTTAGTGTCTATTGCTCCATCATTTTACTTCAGTTCATAGCATAGAGATACATAGATATCACTTTGTCTGTCTTCGTGCCTTGACCATAAATAATCAATTAACTTGACAAAACATGATTGGGCTGTTGTGTTCTCGTAGAAAATGTTGATGCTAAATATAAAGTGTTGTTTAGTTAGTCTTTTTGTACTGTTTCTGACTTCGACCATCTTGGACAAGAATAGTTAGACTCACTCAAAGACAAAGTGCTAACACAAGCAACTCAAGCCCTAGTGGCCACTCTTCTCATTTAGGAAGAGTGAGATGTGGTGGGAACGCGTACGTTCACACCATGTGGCTTGTATAGTAGAATATGATAGAATAAAATTAGATTAAAAAAAAGACAAAGTGCTGACACGTGCAACTCAATGACGAGCTCTTCCTCGTTACTTCCGTAAACTTACCTGTGCATTTGCCTTATTTGTTATTTCCACTTTCTCCGCTTCTTTGTTCCGTTCTCATAAATAGTAGATTACCATTTAATGTACCTACTTTGAAGTTGTCAAATTCTCTCACTTAGTCTCTGTGATTTTACTTTAATTTTCCAATAATTTCATCTTAGTCAAAGAATTCCATCTCATCTCTAGTTTATCCGATAGTAAGCGTCGCACTAATTATATGTCAGCATCTTTGCAATTTTAACCAACCTCTTGTGCAGCGCTGTTAGTTGAAGCGCAAGCCCTAATTACTGGGTTGAAAACGCTCGAAACAAGGAGGGAGATTAGAGACAAGAAGCTTCGGGTATCAGTGTAGTCTGACCCCTTAGATCTCGTCCGTGCGGTCACTAGGAAAGTAGAAGCCAACTGGGAAGCGGAAGTCCTCATCCACCAGGCCCAACAAATTCTAGCCCGGCTCCAAAATGTATCCGTTGCCCACTGCATGAGGACTCCAAATTATGCCGCTGATTGGGTCGCTAAGATGCATAGCTCTAATCGTGTTCCGACAAATTGGGTCTCTTCCCCGCCTCAATCCCTCTGGGAGTTATTATGTGGCAATGCTCCTCGTTTGATCTTTTTGTACGAAACTCTAATTACCAGTAATGCTAGTCACTTTTGCGACCAAAAAAGAAAAACCAAAGGACTAGCATGATCAGAAAAAAAAAATTAAATTAGAGATCATATTGGAAAAAAAAAGTAAATAAAAAATATTGAACAAATTGAAAAAGTAAAGGTCCTAGCAGTTCCACTATCCCTATACAGTTCACACAAGTTTTATGAAAAGATCTTCCTAGAGGTTTTGTCGTACACTAGGGGTATATTGCTTCGGTTTCTTCTCCTACGCTTATGAGTGGTCAGAGACTTTCCAGTTCATAAATTGAAAGTCACTAGATTGAATCCCATCCACTACATTTACATAGCCCTGAATTAAGATCATGTGCACAGGCAAAATGCTTGGACTTAATAAGTTTGTTTTACTATTAGGGCATTTCATGGACCTCCAAATAGCCGAGTCGCGTCAATATTCTTGTAAGTGTGATTATTATTTCATGAAGAGAATTTCGGTGATTGCAAAGGAAGAATGTCCAAGATTGAGTGGTCATTATCATTGCGACTTTCGAGCAAACTGCCATGTTGCTTAGTACATAGATTGTTTTCTGTTAGTTTGTGTGTTTGTACTGAGCTCAGGGACAAAAATCGCTCACAGAATCATTGGCCAATTCAAAATGTTTGAACAATAATTCAGGGATCAATCAAACGGACAACTATTACAACGCTTGTTACAAAAGCAAAATACGACCAGACTGGATCAAATCTGGATCCGACCATGAAACCATTTTATTCTTGTCGATTCGCAAACCTTTGTCGAGTCTTTCAGGTTAAATGTCCTTCTCACAATGGAACAAAGTGTTTGGAATGAAATGAAAGTCTAGAGAAAATCCATATGGAGATTTAGCGAGTAATTCAGTAAGCTCTTTGACCTGCCTTTCATGATATGAAGATATAATGGTGACTCATTTATTTTGGTGTGGACTCAATCGAGATTGAGATTGAGAGAGAGCAAGGTGAGGCTAGGTGTTAAGAGCAGTTCATAGACTAGAGGACATTGATCTTGTATCCAATTATGCAACTTATATTAGAAATCCAAGTAATCAAACTTCCAAACTAAATCGGATCCTTTCGTGAGTGAAATGAATTTTAGCAGTCAGATAA
This sequence comes from Rhodamnia rubescens, assembly GCA_021437795.1. Lineage (NCBI taxonomy): Eukaryota > Viridiplantae > Streptophyta > Magnoliopsida > Myrtales > Myrtaceae > Rhodamnia > Rhodamnia rubescens. Next base: position 60,984 of record JAILYA010000006.1, on the reverse strand, counting down.
TGACCAGAATTTGTCGTTGGACATCTATTCCGATCACTTCACCGTGATTTTCTTTCACTCGCTTTTGATTGGACGACATTAAATTGAGAGTGAGGCATTGATCACCAAAAAATCATATGTGGGATCCCTTGGTTTGGATTTAACCAAGGAATACTCGAATATAGGGATATTTGGCTGAATATAATTATAGGAGGAAACTAAAAGGAAAATGGGGACTGAATGTAATTATATAATTCTTGGCAAGAAAAGTGGGTGCGTGGATGTGGGGGCCATCGGAAATTAATCTTAGATGAGATTCGTAGGAATATGGAAAGAATGTACACCAAACCGACCAATCAATCCAGCAAAATTTAGGCCAGCCAAAAGGAGGAATTCGTGTAATGGTTCCAAGTGCAGCAAGTGAGAGAAGCAAAAGGATTTGCTCCGTCATCTAAAACGAAGGATAGCCGAGAATCACTTACAATATGCAGCAGGATATTTGCTAATAGGACTCCGTAGTAAGAGAACTTATATAAAAGAATAGATTTGGTAGATCTTCAATTGCGATTTTCTTGTCCCTTTTCTTTACGGGTACTGCCCACCGAAGGAGTAATTTACTACAAACGACGTACGTTTCAGGTCTATCACGAGGATAGCCAAGAGTTAAAGTTTACGCCGTTTAGTCTATGCATGTATCGCCTTGACTTAATGCAGTTCGCACGTAGTGGTGGTATTTGGATAAGCGATTTCAGTTCCCCATCTGGAAATCTCCTAGCGCCCCAACCGACTATGCCAACTATATTTTCATTTTCAAGGTTCTATTTCAAATTGATAGAAAACCTGAGGCAGACTATTATGATTCTTAATAATGTGGACGGGAATCATGGATTTTGTCTACGATTCAAGACTAGGTTGAAAGTTGGAACTATTCAAAGATGGTTGACTAAATTGAATTCTTATCCTCATATGTCACAAATAGAAGTGATTATTCGAGGTAATCCTCCTTTGTCTCCGTGTAAATATGACCCTAGATGAGATTAAAATTTAGAAGTTATGTCTATCTAGCTAGGCTCAAAACCTAATAGGCCCTTGAGTTATGAAACCAAAGAGGCCCAAAACGGAATTGTATTTACAAAACAATGGTTCCACTGGCTTACTACATTTGAGTTGAGGGCGAGAGGAAACTTATGGGAGAAAATGTCAACATTTCAACAGATGACCAAAGAGTTGAATTTATCCACAAGACTAAGCTCTTAATCTACTAGTGGTACTATAGATTATAGTGTGCATGATAACCATTCTATTTCTAAAATCAATTTCTAGCCAAAAATAGATTTTTCTATTTCTAGTTTCTGGATGAGTTTTTGAGCAAACAAATGCGTTTGATATCAACATAAAATTTCTATTCCTAGAATAGAAGTTCATTTGATGATGGTTGAAAATTTCTACTTCTAGAATATTATTAACACAAAATCTTCTACGAAAAAATTATACTTCATTTTTAATTTTTTAAATTCCTTTAGAAAAATATTTTTTATTATTAGAAAATATTATTTACTATTTAAAAATAAAAAATTATTATTTATTTTTTACTTTAGCGGAGGCGACGGGTAGAGGTTGGCAAAGAACCGGCAATGGTCGGCAATGGCAGGGGTTAGCGATGGGTGGCGGCGGCGGCTGGTGATGCACAAGGTAACGGTGGCCGCGACCGACAATGGTTGCGGCGGTGGGCGGCGGGGGTAACGGAGGTCGGCGGCGGGCGGTAGTTGGCAAGGCGGGGTCCTTAGAGGCCAGCGTTGGTCACAAAGCAATGGGCGGTGGAGGGCAATGATTGGCAACGGGAGGTGGAGGTTGGTGGTGGGTGACGATGGGCGGGGGTTAGCCGTGGCGATGGCCAGCAAGTGGTCACGGCGGTTGGCGTCAATGGCCAATGGTGGTGGCAACGGATGTGATTACAAAGTGGCAACTAGGGAGTCGGCAGGCGGCGAAGGTTGGCGGAGGGCGACAACCGATAAAAGAAGGGGGACAGAGAGAGTGAAACGAGGGCTTGGAAAAAAAACGAAGGGTTTTGGTAGATTATGTCTCATAGCTATTTTTGGTACAAAGAAGCTACAATTTTCAACTTCTTATTTTTCTTTTAAATCTATTTCTAAAACAAAAATTTGTTCCGCAAAGAGAAAAATAGAATTGCATTACTAAACGAATTTACGTTCCAAACCTATTTTTAGAACAGGGTTTGGAATAGAAACAGAGAAATAGAATGGTTAGCACGCGTGCCCTATAGGTCCAATTTGGGCTCAATGAAAGGATTTAAATGGGTAAGCCTTAAGATGAGAATTCTTGTCGGGAAGTTAGGCATAGAGAACTTTTATGGAAAGAAAGACCCAATTCAATTGGACCAAACCGAAGTGCAAATGAATTAGACTAGATCTGCGGTTTCCTCCTTGAGCCCAGTCCCCACAACTAGGCCTTCTCTATCTTGTTATATTGAGCATGGTGCTTGAATATTTGGACCCGATTCTAGATTGATCTGCCCATTGATCTAGTCTAAAATTAATATTAAAATTGAATTTCAAAGTGTTTCTTTTTTATCCTCGCAAATGAAGATAATATAATATCTATGTCTATACTTATTAAGGGAAAATTGTGGAAGTTGGTCTCTCTTTTAAGAGTGCAATTATGTCCTTCAAAAAATAATCATTCGAGCCTCCACTCAAAGAGGGGCAATTGTTGACACCTAAATTTTGACCAACCTTTTAATCGTTTATTTTGCATAAAAAATCAGGAATTAAATTTTAGTTCCTACAAAAATAATTAACTTAGTTTTCATATTTATTATTGTATTGCATTGCATTTACATTTAATCGGATCGACAATGGAAATTAGGCTTATTCAATTGGGGCTATAGTTGACTTAGTTTGAGCCCGTGTCGTTTGGAAATTTGACTAAGCCCACCATTATGCACGAACTGTAGGGCATGGAAATATGCGTTTTTTTTATCCAATCCTTAGAGTTTTGATTGCTTTAAACTATGAGATAAAGGATATTTTAAAGGAAGAAGCCCAAGATACGTCCTCTGGTTGAACGAAACCCTAGGGTTTTCTTTATATATATAGGTCTCCGTCCACCGAGAGGATGGGGGGAGTCACATTCCAGGGGCCGCCCAGTCCAATCGTGCTTTGCTATTTGTCTCAATTTCTGTGGCTGATTTGGTCCAACTTTGCTGCCTTTCCACCCCCAATCCATCGTTGTTTGGTGCCAAAGAATAGCCACTGTCCAGGTGTGATTTTGATGACTGTTTAAAAGTAATTCCACCGTTGTTCAGCCTTCAAAGTTGCTGATATTTGAAGACGAAATACCTGCGGATCGGTGCTTCGAGTTTCTGCTGATTAAAAGTCGAACCTTGGACTGCGTTGAAGTTGTTTTGCTGTCGTTGGGTTGCTGTTCTGCCGGGAACAGTGATTATTTTTTCCGGATTACCTTGCTGTTTTGTGCAGGATACACATTTATTTTCATGGGGTCAAGTATCTTAGTGTTTTGACGTGATTTTCATCGAGGTCGGGGCTGATCGGGCATAAAAATCTAGGCGTCGTCTCATCCATCATCGGGCTTATTACTTGCGGTTTGAAGAGCACATATTTGACGATCTTGTCAAAATAAGGTAACGAGTACTCTAACTATTGATGCAATCATGATTTCGTTACTGGTGTTGTCAATTGAACATTGATTTTTTAATGCTAAAGGGGTAAAGTTCTTTTGCTAAAAAAATCAATCTTGCATGACGATGCTTGGATGCTCCCTCATGATTCTTGCAATTTTCAGAAAAATTGAAGATTCCTTGGTTGAGATGTGGATTTTTCTTATCTTGAATTGTTGCTCGGATTTTCGTGTATATTTATTTTAGTTAGCTTGAGAATTGGTTTGCATCTTCTAAAAGCTAACTTAATAATTACGAGTTTAAGCAAGGTAACACTTAATCGACAAGTCATCTTATATTCTTGGAATTTGTAAAGGAATGCCGAATTGGAGTTTCCAAAATTTGAAGCGAATCTTATAGATGTTGTGCATATTTTGAGCAAGAACTTGTTTAAGATTTGCATATATCCTGAGCATATTTTCGGATTCTTTAGGGATAAAATATTCGGCGTATCTTATGCATAATCTTCGAATGATTGGAATCTTGATTTACCTTGAAAGTAATGGACATATCTTGGTACATTTTGATATATTTGATGATTTAATCTTATCTTGAAGATATTATGCATACTATTCGAAATATTCTAATTATCTCAAGATTGAATCTGCATTTTTCGAAAATCTGAATATTTTAGATAAGATCGCATCCCGATTGAAAATTTCAAACATATCTTTAAAATCTGGGAAATTATCCGATATACTTTGAAAATCTTAAGAGATAATCTTTCCTAGGTTTAAAAGATATGAAATCCTTTGCGGATAGGGGCTTATCCTCTTTAAAATTCGGCACCTACCCCTAGTTGGCCGAAAATCATTTTTTTTAATCTACTTTAGTCTTAAATCAAATCTTTTTATAATCTACCTTGAGTATAATACATGCTCCCATGTGCCTTGTCCCTCGGAATACGTGCATTATGGATGACTATCCGACTTCATCCCCGAGGTACGACGTCATCCACACATGAATTTGTCTAACTTATCCCATAACTTTGGGATCGATTGACAAATTTCATAATATAGAAATTCACTATCCGACCCTTCCCCCAGGGACGACGTGAATAAATTACTTTCTGACCCCACCTCCAGGGTACGAAGCGAATTCATCGGAAAATTTCGGATTCAAAGGTGTATTATGCTCAAGGTTGATTATATTTTTATTTGATGTAGCTTCCATAAAAAAAATCACAAAAATCGTCACACTTTGGTCTTAATTAAATTTTCGGCAATTGTTCATGACTTTTAACATAAATTAAAATCTTGAGAAATCAATGCTTTAACTTATGTCATTTGTCAACCCAAGTTGCATCAAATCATGAAAAAAATCGAAAATTCATTTAAGGACTAAAAATTCATGTGCATTTCATATAGTATAGTTATTCATTGCATTTTTACGTCATTAGTATAGTCCACTTCATAGTCTATGTTATGTTCATCTGTGCATTATATTCTACTATGTTCATGCATTATTCCCCGTCATCTAGGGTAGACTCATACTTTCGCGTATTTAGGGTAGATCATGTCCTTGCTAGTCATTCATGTATTATATCATGTCATGTCACGTAATTTAATTAGTTTGCATGTCATATAGTTGCATTTACATGACATTCATTTAATCATAGAAAACCAAAAAATAATTGCACCTTAATTCATTCATTGAAATCAATTGAATTTGCCAATCATGAAAATTTTTCATAAGAATGGTACCGAAAGGGTGTTAATTGAAAAAAATTAACATAATCAAGTCTCCGAACCTAAATCTCTAGCTAGCATAAAGTAAAGTATCCTCCCGTACTTTATTTAGGTGTCTAATCTACCTACCAAAAAAAAGATTAGTGGCCGCTCCGAAAATTGAAAATCTTTTGATTAAAATCATGTTAACCTAAGTTGCGAATTGGTAGAGCTTGGGAGAGCTCGAGCTAGGTTAGTTAATTAATTTAATTAATCTAGTAATCCATTAACCCAGGATTCAATTGAATTTTTTAGGTCGCGACAACTTGGCGACTCCACTCGGGACCTTGGAAACTTGAATTTTTCTAAAAAATTCAGATTAAATGTGGACATTGCAATTTTCGAAATTTTCATGTTCCTTAAGTGGGCTTAAGCCGAATTCTTGTGGTGATTTTTATCCGATTGGCTTTATTTCATTGATTATTTAGGTGTTATGTGTTTTTGCAGGGTACATTTTAAATGTTACTGACCTCTTTTTGCAGGGTAGTATAGTTTAGTTTTATTCCCGATTTGTATAATATGCCATGTGTCCGCATGTATATATTGCATTGCATTTTCACCACAATCGGACCTGGATTGCTAGTAATTAGGATGGTATCGCGCGGGTATCCCCCCGACCTCACCCCCGAGGTACGGTCGACCCCGTTCCCGATCCCGACAAATTCCTTCGTGTTGGAGATTTCTCCCCGGCTATTCCCCCATGGCACGGGCGAGAATCTCGACCATAGCCGGAATTTTGGAAATTAGACCTGACCAAACTCCATTGGTACGGTCCATTTTTGGAATTTCACTTTGAAAAAAAATCATTAACCAATTAACTTGCATCCATGCGCATGTGGTTTTGATTGTGATTTTTTTATGCAAAATTCTGGTTTTGATTTTGCAATGTACTCATTTTTTTTTTATTTTGGGTCGGTCCATGGCAATTAGGGTTGTCGAGTCTCTATCTTGATCATGGGAAGCAAGGGTAATCCTAAGAATATCCGGATTCTTGATGCACCGAAGTCGACTTGAGCGAGTGGTCGACCCGATTGGATCGCACTGCCCGTGCATATGTGGAATCCAGAGTTGGGCGACTAATGCCCATATTGGATATCAAGACTCGTGTGGGGATAGTTCATGCGTTCATGCACTTCGAGTCCCGATACTTCGACATTTATCTTCGGTAAGCATGAGCTCACCCCTACTCTAGAAGAATATGGCATGCTTATCGGAAAACCTGTGGATGTGGAGTTGATTAGTCCACCTGTTGGGCTAGATCCTGCTATAGCACTAGCCAATTTTTTGAGAATCAAAGTAGAAGAAATTCGCAAGATTTTGAAGGGTGGCCGTGGGAATTGCCCATTTTCTTTCGTAAAAAAATGCTTTAATGAAGCGTCTCCTATTCAGAAGGGCATAATTTTTCTATTGGCTTTCTTTGGAATGGTCATTTTCCCGTATTTTCAGAACTTCCTCAATCCTCATATCGCTTTTGTCGTTCAACAAATATGTGATGGGAGAAATTTAGTCCATGCTGTCTTGGCCGAGACTTTTATATCTCTCACGAAATTCAAACAAGGAAGAGGGAACATTTTGCAAGCATCGGCCGATCTCTTGCTTATTTGGTTTTTATCACATGTCAGGCCATGTAAGCATCTCGTCTCGGTTGACAAAATCAGAAATTTTTCCCACCCCATTACTGTTTTTAAAAACAAACAAGAGGAGATTCCAGATTATCATTTTTCGGATTGGGTATTACTTTTAACGGATCCACGTCCAAGGGGTTTCCGATGGCAAGCTAGTTGGTTTCAAGTAGAGAATGCCGGATTGGCGAGCGGGGGCAAAAGCCCATCCCTTTGCTCGGATTTACCGGAGCGACCGAGTACTATCCCCTTCGCGTGGCCCGCCAAGATGGAGTGGTTCGAGACATTGCCACCACCTCTTGATGCCAACCGGGTCCAGTTCGATTTTACTCGAGCATCCCGGAGCATGAGCAGGCAGTAATCACCGTTCATTCTCTATGGGATTTTTGCCGATCGACCAAGCTCAAGCTACCGACGAAAGTCTTATCGAGCAAAGAGAAAGCGTATCATGCCACGGCCCTTTACATCAAGAAACATGTGATCCCCAAGGCACTCCAGCCAAAGATCCCTACAGTGTCAGTCACAGCCACTCATCGAGCCGAGAAGGAGGAGCTTAAGCGGAAGTTGGAGGAAGCCGAAGGGACTATCTCAAAGCTGAGCACTGTGAATAAACGACTGAAGGACAAACTTGCTTCCCTGAAGTCATAGATGGAGTTCGTCGTGTCATCGAGTCATTTGACTATTGGTCTTGCATTTGATTATTTCCTTTTTGATGTCTTGTCATGTTCTTTACTTTCCTATGCCTCTTGTTAGGGAATTTTCGTCGGGCGTTAGTCTTGTTATCCTTTGAATACACTTTCAAGTTAATAAAATAGTTCTGTTCTCATTCCGACATTGCTGAGCTGTACGAATTTTTACACCCTTTTCGAGTTGGATTTAATTCCCACACTTCAAATGAAAAATGTCCATCAGATCACGATATATCATGTCAAAAATATTTGAGACAATCTGATACATTTTCTAATTATTATGGAATTAATGGCCGGATTAGAACAGGCTGGAATTTCACACATTTTCAGACTCCAGAATCATTTTGTGAGATAACACCGGAAAACGTGCCCTTTTATGGAACCACTAAACTTGAAACTTGTATATTTATGTTTCAACTAACATCCTGCAAAATTTCAAAATTTAATTCACACTCTAAAGGGCTCCTTCGGTATTTTTATGACATACGGACAAAACAGTTTTCTGAACGTGATATTTCGGAAAAACGCATTAAACTGTATTGATCCACTCGTTTCCAGAAAAATCACTGTACATGAAAGTTGTTCATCAGCCTCTCGGCTACAAGTTCATGAAATTTCGTACCCTTTTGACCATTTTCTGAATTTTCACGAATTGTTTTCCAAAATCTGATGAAACTGAAATTCCCTGGATTTTTTTATCAAGAGTCAAGTCAGGTCATGAATGTGAGTCCAGTTTAGGGCCATGGATCAACTCATCATTTTTACTTGTTATGCTCATTGGATACCTTCTTTAGGTGATATATCATGGATTCTTCACATTTTCACGATGCTCGATCTAGAGCAAGGAGAGTGACTGACCAAGCTGAGGTTGCAGTCATTATAAGAGAAAGGATCGATGAACTTCAAGATAGAATGCATGCCTGGGGTGTTCTAATGAACATAACCATCAATGTCATGGAACGTGCTATTCAACTTCTCGAGCATCAGCTTGAGATGATTCGACCCCTTTTGGCGTGCAATACCAATTGCTGTTTAATCCCTCGCCATGATCGGCTTCCATGGGATGAACCACCGATGCTGATGGGAAGGGAATTTACTTTGATCCAGTCCTATGGTCGATACTCCTGAAGAAAGGGGTGTTCCAATGGGAACCAGCCTTCCCCTTGATTGAGAACATTTGAAATTTCAGCGTGGGCAAGTTTTGTAATTTTTACTGTGGTCAAGAAGGTCACTCCCTTGAAGAATGCATTACCCTGCAGTTTCGCGTCTAGAGCATGATTGATGCTTGGCAATCCCACGTTCCATGTGTGGAAGTTTTGTGATGGAGACCGGGACATGCTAGTAGTCCCAAGTATGTGACTGGAGTACCCTTATACGTTCAAGGACGAGATATCTCCGAGGCATCGTTTTTCCTTCGTGGTGTTACTTGGAATACATGGGATGATTGGTCCCCCTAGAAGCCAAGAGAGTTCATCTACGAGGAAGCGGGCGTAGACCCAAATCAGTAACATTTTTATGTTCATACAATCCCCGACGTGGGATATTTCTTGCTTTCCATTAGGTGTTTTAGGTTGCATTGCTCTCGTAGGATCTTTATTCCCATTCATTTTACTTTTCAATAAGATGTAATTCGATTGATTCATTTATCAATAAAATTACGAAGTTTTCCATTATTTTGGAATCTTGACGAAGTATCCCAAACTAGCCCGATGACGATAACCAACGATCGAATAAAACTATCATCCGTGGTAAGAACCGAGGGCTAGGCTTCTTCAAGAATTCTTGTCCCATGATCTTTGAAAACAAAATTATTTTAAAAAAATGACTTTTGAAAATCACAAAAAAAAAAAAAACTCATGCATGTTTAAACCCGGTTTGTTTTTTCGATTCCGCTATTTTATGTTTCGGGGGAAAACGTGAGGAGGGAAACCCAAGTGGATTTGGAAGTATACGACTTAGATGAGTCTATTCTTGACTATGAGGGAATTCGTCGGGATTTTGAACGGCACGAGGAGGCAAAGTCATTGACCGTTGAAGAGACTATCTCAATCAATTTGGGCGAAACGAGAAAACCCTAGAGAAGTTAAGATCGGGGCGAACCTTCCTAAGGATGTAGGCTGAACGTCCGACCAAGCTCTTGAGAGATTACCGGGACATCTTTGCCTCGGTCCTATGCGGATATGCCCGGTCTCGATCGATCGATCGTCGAACACCGTTTACCGACCGATCCTTCGGTTAAACCCGTAAAGCAAAGGACACGGAAAGCTAAACCAGAATTGGCACAAAAGATTAAACAAGAAGTTATAAAACTTTTTGATGCGGGATTTATTGAGACTACTGAATGCTTTGATGGGTCGCCAACATAGTCCCGTACTAAAAAAGACGGTCGAGTTCGGGTTTGTGTCGATTACGGGACTTGAACAAGGCTAGTCCTAAAGATGATTTTCCGCTCCCACACATTGATGTACTCGTCGACAGATACAGCGGGGTTTGAGCTATTTTCATTTATGGATGGTTTCTCCGGATACAATCGATTCGATGAATGTCAATGATAAGTTGAAAACCGCATTCACTACACCATGGGGATTGTTTCATTACAAGGTAATGCCCTTCGGTCTCAAGAATGCTGGAGCTACGTACCAATGGGCCATGGTTACTTTATTCCATGATATGATGCATAATGAAATCGAAGTTTATGTCGACGACATGATTGCAAAGACAAGGCATGGGGAGGATCACGTTGAAACCTTGACAAAGCTGTTCGAAATACTTGAAAATTCAGATTGCGGCTTAACCCAGCCAAATGTATTTTTGGCACTAGCTCGGGCAAGTTGCTTGGATTTATTGTCGATAATAAAGGTATTGAGATCGACCCATCCAAGGTGAAGGCCATCTCGTGAGCTCAAGCCACCGACAACGGTCAAAGAAGTTCGTAGCCTCATGGGTAGGCTGAACTATATTGCTCGATTCATTTCTCAATTATCCGAGACCGCTAAGCCGTTCCTCGGGTTGTTGAAAAAGAATGCGCTAGTTAATTGGGATAGTGAGTGTGAGGAGGCTTTTGAAAAGTTGAAGCAACATCTCATGAATCCGCCCGTACTTATTCCACCGGCTAGGGCAACCTTTGATCCTTTATCTTACTATCAATAGCGAGTCATTGGGTGCGATGTTAGCTCAAGTGAGTCGGGAGGATGGGAAAGAACGAGCTATTTACTATTTGAGCAAGAAATTCACGGCCACGAGATGAATTATTCAGTGAGAAGACATGTGTGGCGTTAGTGCGGGTGCTACACGACTTCGGCAATATACTTTGCACTATCGGTGCTCCTGGTGACGGAATGCGATCCTATCAAGTACCTGTTGAATCAACTTTGCCTTGATCGGCGGACTTACCAAGTAAGGGATCCTCATTTCGAAATTTGATATTCAATATTTGTCCCAAAAGTCGATCAAGGACGGGCCATACGCGATGTCCTAGCTGAAAGTCCTGGGCAAAACAATGACACGTATCATCCCGAGAATCAAATCATGTTAGTAGATGATTATGTCGGACCATGTATTTCGATGGAGCTATAAATTTATCCGGATCGAGCCTTTGGGAGCGGTTCTAATATCACATGGTGGCCAACATTATCCCGTGGCAGAAGTTAGTATTTCCTTGCACAAATAATATAGCAGAATACGAAGCGTGCATTCTCGGCTTCATGTTGTGATTGAAATGGGCACAACCCGGCTCAAAGTATTTGGAGATTCCGCTTTAATTATTCTCCAAACTGTTGGGGAATGGAAAACACGAGATGCTAAGTTACTACCCTACCATGAATATCTCGGATGAGTTGGTGGAGGAATTTGATGATATCTCATTTGAGTATCTATCCAGGACTCACAATCGGTTCGGATGCATTAGCAACCTTGTCTTCAATGTTACAAGTCACCAATGGGCTTGAGGTTGAGCCCGAAGATCGAAGTACTAAGAAGGCCGGCATATTGTATGGTCGTGATGATGAACCCGATGGCAAGCCATGGTTACATTAAGACATACATTCGGAGGCGGGAGTTTCCCGAGAGAAGAGTACCATGTCCGATCAAAAGTATATAAAGAAGATGGCTTCAAGTTCTTTTTAAGTGGAGAGAATTTGTACAAACGGTCGTTCGACTCGACCCTTTTGAGATGCATTGATTCTCTTGAAGCGATCCGTCGATGATGGAAGTACATGAAGGAATTTGTGGTCCACACATGAACGGTCACATGTTAGCTAAGAAGATCATGAGGTTAGATTATTGCGGCTCTCGTTGGAAAGCGATTGTATTCAGCATGTTAGAAGCTGTCACAAATGCCGATTCATGGAGACAAGATCAATGTTCCTCCAAACGAATTGCATCGGTTGTCGAAGCTTGGCCATTTTCTATGTGGGGCATTGATGTGATTGGTCCAATCAACCCAAAAGCATCTAATGGACATCGATTCATTCCGGTGGCCATCGATTATTTTTCTAAATGGATTGAGGCCGCATCATACCTAGCGATTGCCGCACGAATGTTGTGAAGTTCATCCGTCGAGACATCATTGCACGATACGGCTCATCCGAGGCCATAATCACCGATAATGGCTCGAATTTGAATAACAAGCTAGTTGATGAACTGTTCAAAAAATTCAAGATCAAGCATCTAAACTCCTCTCCGTATCGTCCTCGGATGAATGAAGCGGTTGAAGCGGCTAATAAGAACATCAAGAAGATTTTAGCAAAGACGGCAGAAAATTATCGTGACTGGCATGAAAGGTTGCCTTTTGCACTCATGGCATATCGAACTTCAATCCGAACATCTACCGGGAAACCCCATATTCTCTTGCATATGGGATGGAAGCGATATTACCGGTCGAGGTGGAGATTCCCTCTTTGCGGATATTGTCTCAAGTGAAGGCGGCGGAAGGCGATTGGGTCCAATAGAGGATGGATCAACTGAACTCCGATTGATGAGAAACGGCTTAGAGCCGTATGTCATGGCCGGTGCTATCAACAGAGGGTTGCTAAATCCTTTAACGAAAAGGTTCGGCCTCGACATTTCCAGGTTGGTGACCTTATTTTGCGGAAATTGTTGCCAATTGTTCCACTTCCGGAAGGGAAGTTCGCTCCGAACTATAGTGGTCCATTTGTTGTGAAGAAGGTGCTCCCTGGTGGTGCTCTAATCCTAGCCGAGATGGATGGTCGTGTCTTCACCCGATCCAGTCAATTCGATCTTTGTAAAGAAGTATTATGCTTGATTTATTCGACATTTGAATCAAGTTATAATCCATTTTGATGTTTACTCATGCACCGCTTATACTCGTTTGTCTGCTTGTTTACGTTAGCATTATTAATCTACACTTGTGAGATGATTTCATTTAGGAAGTTTCTCCGATCCAATTGAACTGATCATTTTGAATGAGGAACGTCGGGACGATGAAAGGCAAGCCATTTCCATACACGTCATATATTTTAATCCCCGGTGAGAGAAGTGAGAATTTCCATGCTCACAAGGTAAAGGGTTATCTCGCGAAAAGTATGACGACCAAAATGATATGAGGCATTTGCTTTCTCTACCCAAATAGTACAGGTTATCCGTTGCTAAAACCCCTTGAGCGGCGGTTTCGTTTCATACCCTGTCAGGAACAACCCCACATTGGGGCAATTCTCGAGATTCGGAGGATGAGTAAAATCTTCTTGCTTTCACTTGCATCAATCTTCAAGTGTATTTGTTGCATGCGAATCCTATATTAACTCAAGTGCCTTAGGAATGATGAAGAGCATTTCATTTCTATACCACACACACTTGATCCTTTGCTTAACCCAATTTGAGCGGCGAATTCATTTCTCAAAATCCAATTGGTGATTATCCTCGCAAAGAATCATTTGAAGCCATCGATAAAAAGTAGAGTGCCTTGGGGCAAACTAAAACTCGAAAGATTTGCTTTGGCAAAATATGCAAAAGATCCGGATGAGACCCCTTCCTTCCTTTTGAAAGACAAAAAAGAGCTCAACGAAAGAGGCGTGAGAAGGGAATAAGAAAAGCAAAGGCTTGCCATGCAAAAAAAAAAAAATCTAAGAAATGCAGCCTTGAAAGACAAAAGGCCCTCTCCAATCATGAGAAGCAAAAAAAAAAAAGAGAAGAAGCTCTCTCGGAAAAATCTCTAGAAGGAAGGAAGGTCTCGTTGAACATGCTCAAATGTTCCTCGGAGAAAAAATTCACAAGAGCGTCATGCTTAAAATGGCAAAGAGAGATGATCACTAATCTCACCATTATACGCTTCTTGTTGTAAATAAGCCTTTCATTTTCAGGCCTACCACCGAACCTACATTACAACCCTCACCAAAAGTCTCTTCAGATTAGGGCACTTGGGTTAATGTAGTATTTCAAATTGCTTATGAATATCGCTCGAAGAAGTGCGAGCAAGATCATTTTATCTCATTTCGCGGGGTTCCTGACTTGTAAACCCAATGCAGGTGATGAGGATTTTCATTTCATAAGCCTAATGGCTCATATGAGTCTCCTTTGATCAACCTTTGACCAAACCTGAATTACAAACCTTGTAAAAGACCTCATGGATTGGTGCGGTCATACTAATTACGAGAATACCCGGACCCTTGTCGAATGTGAAGATGACGGTTCAGGAGTGTTTCTTGTACCCGCATCAATGGTCGGGTTTCAAAAGCCTTTTCATGAGAATGAGTGAAAGTCCTTTCCATTTGAAGGTTCCTTATTCAATTTGTTCGGATTTATCGAGATAGATTTCCTTATTAAAAGAGTTCTCCGGTGGAGCCTTGTAATGCGAGCAAAAGTTAAAAGATTTGCGGACATATCATGTTGCATTTACATTGATTTTGTTCATGAATAGACCTCAAGTGAATAAACAGGTATGATACGATCGAAACTTGACCATTCATTAAAATCATTCGGGGAATCTAGGTAAGTTTTACGAACCCTTTTCAAATTGACAGTTTTGCTCATTTAAATTGTCATTTTAACCTCTTGTGTTTGTCATGATTCATTTCGAACCAACGCATCCCTTTTGTATTTATCGATTCGGTTCGATAGTACCTCCTTTATAATTATGCTATACAACATTGATGGTATTGAGTCATGACGACATATGCACCCATGATCTCTACCTTTGTTAAATCGCAATGACATATGCACTTGCGATCTTGATCTGTTGTCAAATCATAACGACGTAGCTCTTATGATTTTGACCCTTATCAAATTATGATGACATAAGCACTCATGATTTTGATCCCTAACCAAATCACAACGACGTAGCTCTTGTGGTGTTGGTCTCTTTTACCAGGCTATGACGACGTAGCTCTTGTGGCTCTGGTATCATTTTAACCAAATCATAATGACGTAGCTCTTATGGCTCTGGTATCATTTTAACCAAATCATAACGACGTAGCTCTTATGGTTTTGGTCTCCTTTTGCCAAATCATGATGACATATGCACTCATGATCTTGGTCCTTTTATCAAATCACAACGACGTACGCTCTTGTGATCTTGATTCTATTTCCTTCGACTCACAACGACGTAGCTCTTGTGATCTCGAAACATATTTTTCAAACTTTATACATATCTTGCGTGTCTCTCGCATTAGAGGAAAACCTCGATAACGGATAAGGCCCCGGTACCTCGAGATCCTCTTGTGATCCCGGTCCTTTCGATTCATAATGACGTAGCTCTTGTGATCCCGAATCTTATTTCAATACTACACATATTTTGCGTGTCCCGCATTAGAGTAAAACCTCTAGTAACGGATAAGGCTCCAGTACCTTGAAATCCCTCGCGTTTGCAAGAAGCTTGGAGATTAAGGGAATCATCGGCATTATGAGATATTTGGTAAAACAGTATTCTCGTATGCGATCCGGTGTGCGATTTCTCTAATATGGAAAAGAGAGAAGTTTTAGCACACGTTATTTATAGTCTTGCGTATCATGCATCATTGCATTAGAAAATGGGATTTAACTCCCGCAAAAAAAAATTATCATTCATTCACTTGCATTCACAAAATTTAGGTTTCAATTTTGGGTCTTTGAGCGTAACCTCTGCGAGCCTCCACTCAAAGAGGGGCAGTTGTTGACACCTAAATTTTGACCAACCTTTTAATCGTTTATTTTGCATAAAAAATCAGGAATTAAATTTTAGTTCCTACAAAAATAATTAACTTAGTTTTCATATTTATTATTGTATTGCATTGCATTTACATTTAATCGGATCGACAATGGAAATTAGGCTTACTCAATTGAAGCGAATCTTATAGATGTTGTGCATATTTTGAGCAAGAACTTGTTTAAGATTTGCATATATCCTGAGCATATTTTCGGATTCTTTAGGGATAAAATATTCGGCGTATCTTATGCATAATCTTCGAATGATTGGAATCTTGATTTACCTTGAAAGTAATGGACATATCTTGGTACATTTTGATATATTTGATGATTTAATCTTATCTTGAAGATATTATGCATACTATTCGAAATATTCTAATTATCTCAAGATTGAATCTGCATTTTTTCGAAAATCTGAATATTTTAGATAAGATCGCATCCCGATTGAAAATTTCAAACATATCTTTAAAATCCGGGAAATTATCGATATACTTTGAAAATCTTAAGAGATAATCTTTCCTAGGTTTAAAAGATATGAAATCCTTTGCGGATAGGGGGCTTATCCTCTTTAAAATTCGGCACCTACCCCTAGTTGGCCGAAAATCATTTTTTTTAATCTACTTTAGTCTTAAATCAAATCTTTTTATAATCTACCTTGAGTATAATACATGCTCCCATGTGCCTTGTCCCTCGGAATACGTGCATTATGGATGACTATCGACTTCATCCCCGAGGTACGACGTCATCCACACATGAATTTGTCTAACTTATCCCATAACTTTGGGATCGGATTGACAAATTTCATAATATAGAAATTCACTATCTGACCCTTCCCCAGGGTACGACGTGAATAAATTACTTTCGACCCCACCTCCAGGGTACGGCGAATTCATCGGAAAATTTCGGATTCAAAGGTGTATTATGCTCAAGGTTGATTATATTTTTATTTGATGTAGCTTCCATAAAAAAAATCACAAAAATCGTCACACTTTGGTCTTAATTAAATTTTCGGCAATTGTTCATGACTTTTAACATAAATTAAAATCTTGAGAAATCAATGCTTTAACTTATGTCATTTGTCAACCCAAGTTGCATCAAATCATGAAAAAAATCGAAAATTCATTTAAGGACTAAAAATTCATGTGCATTTCATATAGTATAGTTATTCATTGCATTTTTACGTCATTAGTATAGTCCACTTCATAGTCTATGTTATGTTCATCCGTGCATTATATTCTACTATGTTCATGCATTATTCCCCGTCATCTAGGGTAGACTCATACTTTCGCGTATTTAGGGTAGATCATGTCCTTGCTAGTCATTCATGTATTATATCATGTCATGTCACGTAATTTAATTAGTTTGCATGTCATATAGTTGCATTTACATGACATTCATTTAATCATAGAAAACCAAAAAATAATTGCACCTTAATTCATTCATTGAAATCAATTGAATTTGCCAATCATGAAAATTTTTCATAAGAATGGTACCGAAAGGGTGTTAATTGAAAAAAAATTAACATAATCAATTCTCCGAACCTAAATCTCTGGCTAGCATAAAGTAAAGTATCCTCCCGTACTTTATTTAGGTGTCTAATCTACCTACCAAAAAAAAGATTAGTGGCGGCTCCGAAAATTGAAAATCTTTTGATTAAAATCATATTAACCTAAGTTGCGAATTGGTAGAGTTTGGGAGAGCTCGAGCTAGGTTAGTTAATTAATTTAATTAATCTAGTAATCCATTAACCCAGGATTCAATTGAATTTTTTAGGTCGCGACAGTGCTACACTTCGCAAATGCTTGAAGGTATGTGAGGGGGCTTAAAGTGGAAAATGACAACTAGCAGCTGTGAATTAACCATCTCCTCTGGTTGGTGGTATATAGAGATGACAAAGTGGGTCTACAATTCATATTTTAACCCATATTGATTGATGTGGGTCATAATAATTTATCTTAAGTTTTTTTAAAAAAAATCTTAAGTGAGTCATAAATGAGTTACTTAAGGATTTAAAATAGGCCTATTAAGCATATTTAATAGAAAATTTTGGACAAAAGTACACTTTTAGTGCCAAAAGTTGTGTATGGAGATCACTTTAGTGCCAAAAGTTTCAAAAAGATCACTTTAGTGACAAGTCGGAGACAAAAGGACCGCTTTGGTGCCTCCAACGAGAATTTTCGATCAAAATTGCCACGTGTCGTTAATAATTATTTTTTAATGAAAAATGATATTTAAAAAAATAAATAAATCCACATGGCTGCCACATGGACTTCTGCACTTTAAAATAAATAAAATAAAATAAATTCAAATTTATAAGTTAGCTAAAAATTATATTCATTTAAAATACAAATTTTATTTGAAATAAAATTAAAAATAAGCAAAAAAACTTTAAAAAAACCTTAAAATTAAAAAAATATTGTCCAGGGAGACCTCGCCGCCTGTAAACTTTTTTTTTTTTTCTGAGTTTTTACTTTGTTTTTGTCAATTTTTAACCTAATATTTCAAATTATTTTGAAAAAAAATTTGTATTTTTTTTATTTTTGTAAACTAATTAAGTTTTTATATTTATTTTTAAAATTTTTACCTTTTTTAAATGCTAAGTGGACCTCGCACGGTGCCACGTCGAGCTTCAAATAATAATAAAATAATGCCACGTCGCTTTTCGGTGGATCAAATCGGATATAGCATTAAACCGATCGTTTTTTCAAAAAAACTTGGCACTAAAGTAATCCGTTTGAAACTTTTGGCACTAAAGTAATTTCCGTACGTAACTTTTGACACTAAAAGTGTAATTTTGCCAAAAAATTTGTGATTGTACTAACGTGAGATAATAACTTGAAGCAATCAACCAATCAAAAGTATCCATCATCAGAATAGGTACATTAAAAGGCGCTCAATAACCTGGTAATTTTGTACCGGCTTTGTCCAGTGCTTTGAGAAAAAAAACTTTTTCATTGCAAAAATTGAGGCGTTTTGAAAAATCTAATAAATAAGGCGAGGGAGAGAAAAAAAGGCGTCTTGAAAAGTCCTAAAAAGATCAAATTAGACGAGAGACAACCATTTTTTTTATCGGAGAGAGACAACCAAATTGACGAGTTAGAACTTTGAACAATTCAGAGAATCTAAAAGCCACCGAACTTGAATTTTATTAGCAGCAGGCAAAGAAAACAAACCAGACGTGACAAGTCAGTCGTCCACCACCACTATTCTCTGATAGACTTTTCAAAGACAATATCCGATGCAAACGTCATTGAACTGACAAGCATGGCCCTACTAGACTACCCAGTTTTAGTCATTTGATATCTCTTGACATTCGGTTTTGGATTTTCACTGACATTGTTTCTTCTTTATATCTTTGGTCCCTTCTCTCCTCTAAATTCGACGACATTAAGAATACGAAATCATGTTCCTATTTACTATCTTTGCTTCTCTAGCTGTAAAGGTAAATTGGCTGTAGCTATCTACGGAGTGCTATGTCCATGTAATGGAAAAGGATAAAATGGATGCATTGGAAGATCTTATGCTTGTGTAAGAACTCGAATCTTAAATGAACGTTAAGTAAACACGCACTTCCTTTTCAAAAATTTTGGGCTGATAAGGCTTTATGGATTGCTCCGATCCTTGGCCCTCCACATTTATAGTATGATATTTTCCTTATTTTCTGCTTTACATGTGCCCTAGATATTCTTTCTAGGAAAATTGTCAAAAAAGTTCTAAATCTATTGCACTTTTACTAATTCAATCCTAAACATTTTAATTTTCTGATTCAATTATAAACCTTTTCAGCTTTTGCCAATTCAGTCATAAAACTTTCAAGTATCTTGATTCAGTCCTAAACATTTTCATTTTTTGCCAATTCATCCTAAACCTTTCAATTAATGTAAAAAAAATGCTTACGTGGATTCTTAGTCAACGCCGGCCATCCTACGTGACCGGTCCGTGGCCGACATGGATGCCGGAAATTAAAAACGGCGACGTTTGTTTTTTTTTTTTTTCTTCCTTGTGTTCGTATCCGGGGCAAATTGCCTCACATCAGAACATAATGAACCCCACTTGGCTCACCACAAATCCACTCCTCGACAACGGACGACAAGCCACGGCCATCGGATGCTCGACATCATGTCCCTATTCTTTCTTAAGTGTGAGTACCAAACCAAGGCCAACCATTGCCAATTGATACATGACCTCCTCTTTTAAAAAATCAAAGTTTCGTCACCAATTCAAGCCCAGGCTCAGGCGATAGTTGAGGCATTGAAGCATTTCAGATCTAGAAGCGAAGAGCAAGTGTACTTGGTTTCCCCGTGAATGCTTTGTTCGAAATTGATGATGTGACATCCCTTGTCCCACATTGCTTAGGAGGGGAGTCTTGGGCTAGCTTTATATAGCTATGGGCCCTCTTAACTTGCAAGACGCGTTCACAGTGTGTTGCTCGGTCTTCCGCTACGCAGGAACAAAGCCTTGAGGTCGAGGCCGTAGCTGGATAGCGGTGTCGTCCGTGAGTCCCAGGCGGTAGGGCCGAAGAGGACAATATCTTTCCCATAAAAGACGCGTTTTAAAGCCGTGAGGACTGTGTGTGTCCAAAGCGGACAATATCTTGCAAGTGGCGCAATCGTTGCGCGATTGGTATCGGAGCTTGGGCTAGCTTATATAGCTATGGGCCCTCTTAACTTGCAAAACGCGTTCGCAAGTGTGTTGCTCAAGCTTCCGCTGCGCAGAACAAAGCCTTGAGGTCGAGGCCGTAGCTGGATAGCGGTGTCGTCCGTGAGTCCCAGTGCGGTAGGGCCGAAGAGGACAATATCTTTCCCATAAAAGACGCGTTTTAAAGCCGTGAGGACTTGTGTGTCCAAAGCGGACAATATCTTGCAAGTGGCGCAGCGAAGCGCGCCGTTACATGGTATCGAGCTTGGGCTAGCTTATATAGCTATGGGCCCTCTTAACTTGCAAGACGCGTTCGCAAGTGTGTTGCTCAGTGCTTCCGCTGCAGCGAACAAAGCCTTGAGGTCGGGGCCGTAGCCGGATAGCGGTGTCGTCCGTGAGTCCCAGTGCGGTAGGGCCGAAGAGGACAATATCTTTCCCATAAAAGACGCGTTTTTAAAGCCGTGAGGACTGTATGTCCAAAGCGGACAATATCTTGCAAGTGGCGCAGTGAGCCGCCGTTACGGTTGGTATCGAGGCCGACTTCCGACAGCATGTGTGGACCGCAGTGGGCGCTCGGCGGGTGTCGGCAGGGCACGGCCGGGGCCCTGTGCCGCTAAGGGGGGAGTATGTGACATCCCTTGTCCCACATTGCTTAGGAGGAGAGTCTTGGGCTAGCTTATATAGCTATGGGCCCTCTTAACTTGCAAGACGCGTTACGCAAGTGTGTTGCTCAGTGCTTCCCGGCCGGAGGAAACAAAGCCTTGAGGTCGAGGCCGTAGGCTGGATAGCGGTGTCGTCCGTGAGTCCCAGTGCGGTAGGGCCGAAGAGGACAATATCTTTCCCATAAAAGACGCGTTTTAAAGCCGTGAGAATGTGTGTCCAAAGCGGACAATATCTTGCAGGAAGAGCGCGGCCGTTACGCTACGTAACGGCGCGCTTGCCACTTGCAAGATATTGTCCGCTGACACACAAGGCTCACGGCTTTAAAACGCTTCTTGCAAGTTAAGAGGGCCCATAGTTATATAAGCTAGCCCAAGACTCCCTCCTAAGCAATGTGGGACAAGGGATGTCACATACTCCCCCTTAGCGGCACAAATTGGCAGGCTCAGGCGCACCGCCGAGCGCCCATTGCGGTCCACATGTCGAAGTCGGCTCCAATCTAGTAACGGGAGGCTTCGCCACTTGCAAGATATTGTCCGCTTTGGACACACGGTTCTCACGGCTTTAAAACGCGTCTTGCAAGTTAAGAGGGCCCATAGCTATATAAGCTAGCCCAAGACTCCCCTCCTAAGCAATGTGGGACAAGGGATGTCACGGATGAAGTGCCGTGGGAGGTGGAACCAATTATTCTGGAAAGCCAAGTCCGTCGACCTCAGTTTAAGAAGCTGTCGGTGGCCAATTGCAGCAGATCCGAAAATCAAGTGGCAGATTTCGTAGCAAAAGCCTTTACCCACACATACACTCTTCCTTCTTCTTGCTTATCAAACCACACACACACACACCTCCAACCTGGGCCGATCCCTATGTTATGATGGTCCGCCTTTGGTCTTATCTTTTAAGAACTCTTGAAAAAAAAAAAACTAACATTTAACCATCTACTTTGGTTGATGATATATAGAGATGACAAAATAGGTTAAGAACTCACATTTAACCATTATCCCGTGTGTCATAAATAAGTTATCTTAAGTTTTTTAAAATGGATTACTTAACAACTTAGAAGAGGCATATTGGCCCTGTTTGGTTCAGCATTTGGCCAAGGGACTTTGAGAAAATGCAAATACCTATATGATTGATGGATGTAGAGAGGTTGTCAAAATGGGGAACGCCGATCCGAAGCTTGGTTCTATGGTAGTCTTCAACCACGACCTTCCCTCCTGTTGATCCAAAGCTTTTCAACTCTTCTAATGTTTTTAAGTTGTGTACTTGTTACTTCCTAATGTTTTATGCTTGACAAAGTACTTGATGTTTTATTGTTAGTCAATGTTTTATTTATGGGGGACGGTTACGTTCTTTGTTTTCCATTCACTACCATTTGATCCCTTATTCTTTTCGTCATTTTTTTTCCTCTTCTGCTTTTGTTGCTCGTAAGTTCCTTGTGTTTTGGATTTAACAAGACCATTGTACCGTTGTTGCGGAGTTTGAATTTTGGATATGGCGGATAATAATATATGCAAGCACACGTAGAATATTCAACGGGTAGAATATTGTTGTGCGGTTTGTTTCTTTTTCTTTATTAAGTACGCAGGTTCGCCGGGCCGAGATCCTTGATTTCCTCGGTCCGGCGAACTTGTACTCAAGTTGATACCATAATTCTAGTAAGGTGGAATTTGTTCATGTTGTGCTATGGATTGTGTATTGCTTCATTTTCTCTTGGTAATGTTCTATTTTTGGTTGTTCAGTGTGTTTTCGTTTCTTTTTTTTTTTTTGGCTGCTGCAAATATGCGAGATCATTAGTTATTATGGCCCGATGTAGAGGTCTCTCGCATAATCGGCTTCGCAATGCTTTTTCTACGTGCGTCTGTCCAATCCTTTCCCAAACCGATTGATGTATTAGAAACTACGGGTTACCTAGTTTCGTTTGGACCAAACGTTCTTTTTTGGTGCAATCTCGTTAATTTTTTTTATATACCGACTTAAGTTTTACATCCCTTTTCATACTTTTCTTATACGAAGCCTTTTTTAGCGTAGAATTGGAATTTTTTTTTTTTTCATAAAAGGAAGGTAAAAAAAAATTCGAAAGGGGACATGAAAAAGAAAAGTAAAAAAGAAAGGTAATCCGCTTTGTGCAAACTCATATCGTTTTTTTTTATAACTCGTACTTGACCTTAGTTGTACATTCATGTTTCACACTTTTCTAATGCGAGGCCTTTTGTTTTAGTGTAGAATGGGAAAAAAAATTTATATAAAAGAAAAGTAAAAAATTTTCGGAAAGGGATGAAAAAAAAATCGGAAGAACCACACAATCTTTGCTTTTGCGTTTCCGCCAAATTAGTTTCTTTTGTCGTTATTACGCAATGAGGATTGACCGATGTCCATTCCGGTCTAGTTCGTTATATATCCGACCATTTTGCATGTCCGATTCTTCGAATTTGCATTTCATTTAAATTAATCCGCTTTGTGCAAACTCATGTCTTTTTTTTTTATAACTCGTACTTGACCTTAGTTTTACATTCATGTTTCACACCTTTCTAATGTGAGGCCTTTTGGTTTTAGTGTAGGATGGGAAAAAAATTTATATAAAAGAAAAGTAAAAAATTTTTGGAAAGGGATGAAAAAAAAAATCGGAAGAACCACACAATCTTTGCTTTTGCGTTTCCGCCAAATTAGTTTCTTTGTCGTTATTACGCAATGAGGATTGACCGATGTCCATTCCGGTCTAGTTCGTTATATACCCGACCATTTTGCATGTCCGATTCTTCAAATTTGCATTTCATTTAAATTAATCCGCTTTGTGCAAACTCATGTCCTTTTTTTTTATAACTCGTACTTGACCTTAGTTTTACATTCATGTTTCACACTTTTCTAATGCGAGGCCTTTTGTTTTAGTGTAGAATGGAAAAAAAAAATTATATAAAAGAAAAGTAAAAAATTTTGGAAAGGGACGAAAAAAATCGGAAGAACCAAACAATCTTTGCTTTTGCGTTTCCGCCAAATTAGTTTCTTTTGTCGTTATTACGCAATGAGGATTGACCGATGTCCATTCCAGTCTAGTTCGTTATATACCCGACCATTTTGCTTGTCCGATTCTTCGAATTTGCATTTCATTTAAATTAATCCGCTTTGTGCAAACTCATGTCTTTTTTTTTTTTATAACTCATACTTGACCTTAGTTTTACATTCATGTTTCACACTTTTCTAATGCGATGCCTTTTATTTTAGTGTAGAATGGGAAAAAAAATTTATATAAAAGAAAAGTAAAAAATTTTCGGAAAGGGACGAAAAAAAATGGGAAGAACCAAACAATCTTTGCTTTTGCTTTTCCGCAAAATTAGTTTCTTTTGTCGTTCCTATGCAATGAGGATTGACCGATGTCCATTCCGGTTTAGTTGCGTTTTACGCCAAATAGTTAGTAAATAATCATTAAGTGGTCAATAACCGAGAATATTCCATAAGATTTAGCGAGTTTCAATGAGGTACAATGTATCATAAGATTTAGCAGTTTCGATGAGGTACAATATATCGACAAATTCTATCTAGGAAGGTTCAGCTGAGAAGTGTGTAGGACAAACGCAACAAAACTGTCTTGGTTCCATCTTCGAGAAAAGGCCAAGTAATAGCTGTGGCATGGTTTCACCTAGGAGTATTTCCGCGATTTCGTCGAGCATCCGAGCATATCTATAAGCAATTTCTAATACACTATTATCAAAGCTGAGTTCCCCGAAAACGCAAGGAGCATTTCTAATTGATGTTGACATTCATGAAGCCACTTATCATATCTCGCAAGTTGTCATTTACCTCCCTCACATTCTGCGGCTCTGTATACCAATCGAAGCGAACCTTGGGTATGTTCCAATTCTTATATAGTCAATTGATGCGAACATTGGCTATGTTCCAGCTCCCTTCGAGTTTGTTCCAGCTCAACTCGGGTTTGTGCCAACTCCATTTCCAGATCTCTAATTATATGGCTACATCCACTGGGACAAGCATCGTCCCGATTAGACATAACAAGAAACCATATAATTGTTACAACCCTAAGCCATTGAAAAATTAAAGTGTCTTATTAGAAGAGTAAGCAACTAACGTACACTGCTTCACATGTTCATTATTGGGACGAAATCGTGTAGGCAAATGAATTGTCGTTGGTAACTCTTTCATATTGAAAACTTCCAAGTACGCCCGCTTTACGGCTTCCCAATTGTTATATCCTTTGTAATTAGCATTTCTAAAACCACTTACTTGGACTTTAGTTTGAGGCCAACTATCGTATATGCCGATATTACGGCCATTGAAAACAACAAAGTATTCCTTCGGCATTTCAACAAACCTAAAATAGCATAGAGAAGTGACATACAACACCAAGGGACATTAGCATTCAATTTACAAACTTTTTGGACATCTGCATTACTAAAGTATCAAAGTGCAACAGAGAGAATATATATGGATAAGGACCTCCTCCACCATCAACTTCACTCCATGACATGACTCTTTGACATAGCAAAACAATTCACGTCACCTTATAAAGTGTGTCCCATAATCACGCACAAGAACTACGGATCAAGTTCTCTCGGATTCTACATTATTTCTACATCCCACGTTTCACTTCAGCTTGGTCAAAATGGAAAAATGTCTCTATCAATTTGGTGCACAGACACAAGCACTTAGAGCGGACCGAGAAAAGGATTATGACTACGATTCAATATGCACAACAAAACACGACGTAAATCGGGCAAGAGATTCCGTGTTAATAATTGATAAAGGTAATGAGAGGAAAAAGGATTCAACAACAAAAACCTGAAACATACGAGAATGAAATTAGTTTGGTTGAGCACTAAAATAACTCGCCAAATAAAACAGATTGGTAGTTCTTGTGCATGATCACGTATTCGTAAGCCCCAATCTTTGCCAACACCGATCGCTCGCCAAATAAAACAACTTTGATCGGACTCTAAACCAACCAAAGAAAAAACCTACCCACAAGGTAATCCGATCAAAGATACATTGGAAAAACTAGTAGATGCGTTAGAGAGAACAACTCGCCTTGTCCTCTCGTAGCTTGCCGAGTTGCTCCCCCTTGCTACGACACGAGAAATCGCTCGGGCTCGAAGCCACTCACGCGTGTTTGGACCCCGGGGTCGGTGTCGAGAAGGTCGACACGGTTCCACGAAGGTCGGCGTCGAAGCGGTCGGAGCAAAGTCCTAGACTCGCAAACATGAGTTAAACCAAGCAAATCCTAAAAACTCCTCAAGAATGATGAATCGTAGAAACCAAATCCGAAGAAGAGAAGCGGAGATCGATCGAGCACCAACCTGTAACCCAAGAGATCCGTGTTCACATAGAGTCGTAATCGGCAGAGAGAGAGAGATGGGTATGTGCTCGGGCTCCAAGCCACTTACGCCCCTCTTGATTTGGTGTCGGGAAGGTCGACGGCGATTCCGCGAAGGCCGGCATCGAAGCGGACCGTCACCGGAGCAAAACGAAGCGGAGATACGGCATTTGAGAGAGAGGAAATTTTGGACGACATTTGGGGGAGGAAGGAGAAAATGGGGGTTTTTTTTTTTAATCCAGGTTTCTTTCAAAAGTGCCGCTCAATTATTTGCCTCCCCTTCTTCGAGATGACGTGGCCAAATCTTGGCCTTCGGATTTAAACGGACGGCTAGATCTACTTCTATGTCACCCCCGCCATTAACCTTCTATGGCGGGGATCCGAATCCTCCCTCGACCACCACCACCGCCACCGCCCATCTCCAACTTCGCCGCCGAGTTGCGAGCCTCGATGATCACGGAGAAAAAGGAAAAGAAAAAAAATTAAAAAAATAAAGAATATTTTTCTAAAAAATATATAATAATTTTAACAATATAAAATTTATTTTTATATAGAATATAAAATAATTTCTTAAAATTTCTTTAAAAAATTCAATTCCATGAAAGTATTTTAGCAATATCATTTTTTAAAATAAATTATAAGAAATAGATATTCTAGATTTGATTAAATATAGAAGTACCTAAATAACATTGGGTATGGATTGAGTTGAATATGAGTCGTTAAATTTGTATTCTATGAAAATACGTCAAAACGGATTAAATGGGTCAATATGGATCCGACCATACTCGACCAAACCCTAACTCGACCCACCCCGTTTGACACCTTTACTTGAAACTAATATACGTATCTTTTTTTTTTTGGCCAAAGACCTAGTGTTGATTAAATTAAAACGCCGTTCCGCAAAAGAGTAATTATTTGAGAACGTGTGACGCCCGAAAATTAGGCCCGTGTAAAATGCCGAAATTCAATAAAAGAGTTAATATTGAATTCTAGTCGGTATAAAATTTTGGATCGTAAGGACGTAAGGGACGAATTTTGGACGGTTCTCGATTTATCGATCGGTTTCAATTAGGTTCGAAATCTCGATCGCCGCAGATTTAAAATTTTTTTAATCCTCACGCCTAGATCTATTCCGTATCGAGCTTAAGCCGTAAATATCCAAGTTTTATTCCCAATCGGTTGAGCCAAAAATTAGTTTTGTCTCGATTTATGAAATTACCATTTCGCCCTTGGATATTATGCATATATGACAAAAAAATTTAATTTGAGTTGACCCGTGGTCCCCACCTCAGTCAACTTGGTCAAACCTCCAGATTTTTTCTTTTATTTCTCTCTCTCTCTCTCTCTCTCTCTCTCCCCTCTCTCACGTCTGCCCCCTCCCTTGTTACTGCGCGACGATTCCCCCAAAACCGCACACCATCCTCCTCCTTTCTTCTTCTTGTTTGCGAGCCATCACCTCCCCGACCTCTTGCTCCGCCATTCGACCTCCTACGATAGCCGCCTGTGCCGCCGTGAGGCCGCCGGACCGCCTGCAGAACAGCCCCGATGACTGCTGCTCTGTTTACGGGTTCAGTGGGCTTTGGGACTGCAACAGCCCTTGGCGCTGCTCCGGACGGCCACCGGCCACCACCTCGCCACCTATCCGATCCTCAGCCACCACCACAACCGTCTACAGCCGCCACGAAGCCTCGGAACCGCCGCGGGCAACCCTGACAACCGGCATCCCCTGTTTCCCGCCGAGCTGCTGTCCCGCCTCCCTCCGCCGCCCGCAGCCCAGCTCCACCGGCCACCCCCCAGAGCAACCACCTTTGACCCCTCACCGACCCCCAAGGCCACCGGAAGCCGATCGCCGCCCGTAGAGCCCGAGACAGCCTCGGAAACCCCTCCCCTGTTCTGACCCGAGTGCCCTGTTTTGGGCGCCGGTTCTGTCCATCGGCTGTTCCGCCACCTCCGGCCGTTCGCCACATCCATTAGCGCCACAGGCAACGACCCCAGGCACCACCCGACCTTGGCCCAACCATCCCCCAGCCTTGGACAGCCCGAGCCACCACGAAACAGCCCCGACACCCTCTGCTCGGCCCTATTTTTCACTGTCCCGTCACTGTTCACCACCGGTCGCCGCTGCTCCGGCCAACTCCGGCCACCAACCGCCACCCTCGAACCTCGTGCCTCTGTCCCAGAGTGTTACCACCTCATCGGACCGCCTTGGGCCAAGTTTGGAAGCCCAAAGTCAATTGGGCCGCAAGTCGCCGATCATCACCGCCGGGCCGGGCCGAGTTCGTCATCGTCGCAGCCCGAGCTAAATTTTAATTATGAGTTAGCCCCTAACTCCTAGTTAGGACACTAATTGCATTCGGATTAGTTTAATTAGCTAATTAGGGTGTTTAGGTAGATTAATTACGGTTGGGCTAGATAGAAACATGGTTTAAGCTAAATGACCGTAATTATTTAAGACTAGTCGATTAGCTAAGTATCCGTGGCTAATTGGTGAGTAGAACCGAATGATTTGACTGATTGTGTTGATTGATCGCGAGTGAGCGATAGGTCGAAGATGATTGCGCAATTGGCAGTCAATTGGAAATCGAAATTGGAATTAATAATTGACTAGCTGCAATTAATTGTTTGATTCATGAATTGTTGGCTGTGAATGTCGGATTTGAGTGCTGATTGTCGTGGGGGTCCGATTAGAGGTCAATCGCCCCAAATTATTTTATTTGTCGGGTCAATATAATTGCACATTCATATGACCACGTATGAGATCAAATTGCATGATTTTGCACGAAAACGGCCTTGGACCAAGTATTTGAACATACGAATATGAGCATTCGACATAATTCCAAGAAATGAACCCATTTGGTTGTCGAAGTGCTTGAGTGGTCACATAATGGGATAATTCCAACGATCATTGTCTTCGGTCCATCGGTCACCGGCAATCATTGTCTTCGATTGCTTGAATGCACGTCAATCATTTTTAGGATTCCTGTTTATCGTCTGCCGGGTATACCAGGAGATGATATCCAAGACGCCTATTATATCCGTCCCGGGGTACCAGAGGGATATTTATCGTCGGCCGGGGTACTAAGAGACGATACTCAATACACTTATTATATCCGGGGATATTTATCGTCGACCCGGGGTACCAGGGGACGATATCGGATATGTCCGTCCCGGGGGGTACCAGGAGGACTATCGATTGCCATGACCAAAAGAAAAGAAACGAAAAGGGATGGTGCCTGGTCCCGCCAGAGAGCACCAACCGACTAGTGTACTTGGACCTACGGGTCGTTGCTAATAATAAATGGACCACGTGTGGTATCATCTACGTGCAAGTTGATGTGATGCACTGCTAGTTGTTTGCCGGTTGTAATCGTTGAATTGAAGTCAAGCATTGCATTACGCATGGCTGAAGATTGGTAAGTTGCATGTGATTGAATTATATTCTTGATGCGTTGAGGTTGTTTGTTAAGATGTACCGAGCGAATCAACGCCCTAACCGGGCTTAGGCGTTGACTCACCGAGATTTATTTCTCACCCCGTCGTGGGTTAATATTTTCATACCTCAAACCTTAAGCATACTTCCCGTACGTCTTGGCGCTCCAATGGACATGGATACGTCCATTGAGGAGTTCCCGATAGGTCCAGGCAAAGTATATATTAGGAAAGGGACCATAATATAGGTAGATGAAGGGGGAGCATACTGGAAGCCCCATCAATACGAGGCGTGGTATTATCGTTATGGGGACATGACCACGGGGCCATTGAAGCCCTCGGAGATACCGAGGGATAAAATTCTCGAATGGAGCCATCCCGACGCAAAGGAAGGTAACCTGGAGCATTCTCGTAGCTGAATCTAGGAATATCCCGAGAAGTCCTCGGTCGTCAAAGAGGAGATGGAAGTCATTAAGATATCTACTTCGGGGAAGAGGATGCAGAAGACTCTCTAGACACAAACCATGATAGCCCCTCCGAGTACGATCCCAATGATGACGAGGAGAGGTCCGATGGTAGTGACCGACTAGTAGGCGTAGAAGAGATGAGGCTCATTTTTGGATGTCCTTAGGATAGAGGCATAGTAGAGGAACCTAGATGGTTATCTTTTGGTTTAGTCCCTCGGTTCCCTTCGACCCTTGCTCCGGGTTGGCTATAAATGACCCTTGATGTTTTTGTATTATAAAGTTGTTTTTCGTTCCAGGTTATCTTTGTTTAATTGTATGGAGTTGCTTTTGCTTCCACTTGTGCATTTCATTTGCGTTAAGCTTAAATTTTAAATTTCTTTTTGTTTGACCGTTGGATCCTAGGAATCAATTAAGAGAACGGTCGTGGTGGGATGTTATCGAGCCCGAAGGGTTCGGGGCGTGACAAAACGTTTATTAGCAAAAGACCAAGTTGAGACCATATTTCTCTCTTTCGCTGAAGGTTGACCATAGACCAATTTGCCCTTCAGCGAGTTCCATTTATAAAGACATTGTGAGCTTTTGACACGGTATTGCTCTAACTCCGTTCTTGGCGAAACGTTTCTTCAATCTAAGAGAGTACCAGTTTCGCATACATTTTCAAAAGGTTCTTTCCACATCTAAGCCCCAATAGACTATTCTGCAAATTTGTTGAGCTTCTAGGAACCATGAACGCGAATTTTCCGGTTTCTCTTTCTACAAAGACCTTTCAGAAAGTGCTTGATATATCCGGATGTGCATCGAATCAGCAATCGACATGTACTCTTGTGGATTAGTCGACTTTAAAAGTTCAAATACTCCATGTTTTTTATCAAATAAAAAATATGTCACAAGAAATTTTTCTCTTTTTTTTACAATTTTCTTCAAAAGGAAAAATTAATTTTTTTTCATTTTCTTTATCTAGGACGGGAAAGATTCCCTTCAATGAAAATTCAGAGTCCATGGAAAGTACATTAACGACCATCAAATAAGCACATATTTATTTTTTCAAATGTCTCCAAAATGCACGTACTTATAATCGAGACCCTAGATTGGTTTGTTTTGCCGACTTTCAAGCATTTCGTTTTTGGTTGTAAGATTAAGGATAGGGATCACACACCACGCACTCAAAATGATTTAAGTGAAATTCATGGCTTGCGAAAAGGGCCAAATTAATTAACATAAACTTCGCACGAGTCCACACGGTTAGATAAAATAGGTTTGTTATCAATTACACCCACACGAGCCGTCCATGACCTAGATATTTTCAAGCATAGAGTAAGTAATTAATAAATTTAATCTATTTTGTGCACACTAGTGGGAGAGAATGTGTATGGTCATGAGTAGATTATTACATAGGCCGATTATGTTTTGTCTTTTACTAATGATTGCATCAAAAAGAATTATTAGTCTCTTTCCAAAAATCTGTAAGTGACAAAGAGGAAACTTATGGCGTTCTTATGTGAATTATTGCTAATTAATCTCAACTTGTTTCTTATTAGATGGGAAAAGTTGAGGGGGCCACCCCCACCATGATTGTCGCCTTGTTTTGTTTCTCTTGTCCGATGATTACGTGGCTCGTAAAGAATATTATTTAGGATGTTATCAAGCCATAAATGTTGGCTAGTGCGGGCAATCTACTCTTTTTGGTTGACTTTATTTCCTACCTCATAAACATTCACCTTTTCTTTGAAAATTTATGGGCTGATCCGAGGAAAACTGCAATTTCATTCATCAACGAAATTGAATTGAAGCATAAACCTCTCAATTAGTCCATCGCAGCTCTAAACCTTTGAATGAAGATGTAATAAAGTCCTCCCGCTCAAGTCTCGCTTTAAATTGCTTACATGGAAGTCTAGTCGTTGAGCCTATTTGGTTCAGATTTGAGAAAATGCAAACATCTTTGGGCTAAGCTAAAGGGAATTTCCAAAATGTAAGTAGTGTTTGATAAAGTGTATTTCAAAAACACATTGAAAAGCAACTTTGATGTAAATGCCGTTTTGTAAAAAATACATTTTGTAAAATATTTTTACTTTTTGAAAAAAAAAATTTTTACGATTTACAAAAAAAATTAAACTACTTGCGCTGGCCAATTGCCGACGAATCGAACGGGCGCGGTGGGTGGCGGCGCTGCTGGCGGTTGAAGGTCGAAGGGCGACGGCGGTCGACGGCGGCAGGTGGTGAGTAGCGAGTGGCGGTCGAAGGGCTACGGCGGTCGACGGGCGCGGTGGTGAGCGGCGAGTGGCGATAGACAGGCGACGACGGTGGGTGGCGGTGGTTGACGGATCATAGGGGACGGCGGAAGGCGGTCGACGAGGCGGTGATAGGCGATAGTGGTGAGTGGTTGGTGGCGGTCGACGGGCGACGGTAGGCGGCAACGGCGGGAGGCGGTGGTGAGCGGCGAGTGACGATTGACGGGTAGCGGTACACGATCGATGGGCCACGGTGGGCGGTGGCAGGCGGTGGACGACGATGGTGAGCGGCGGAGTGGCGAATGGTGGTCAATGGGTAGCGGTCGACAATCGGCGGTGGTGAGCGGTAGGCGGCGATGGTGGTGAGCGGCAATCGATGGGCGACGATGGTGAGCGACGGTAGCGAGCAACGATCGACGGCGACGATGGTGGGCGGTGGCGATGGTGAGCGGCGGGTGGCGATTGACGGACGACGGTGGGTGGTAGCAGGTGGGGCGGCAGCGGAGGTGACAAAGTTAGAAGAAAAAAAATTAAATGCATTCCCGCAATGCAACTTTCCAAAGCACCCCGAAACTACTTTGGGCTAAAGGCATTTAGGGGCCTTTGGAAATGCAATTGCATTTTTTCAAAGTTGAGCAAAAAACGAACCAAACGCTATTTGCTTTTTGCCAATGAACTTTAGAGCCTCAAAGTCTTTTAGAAATGTTGAACCAAAGAAGCCCGTTGCCGATCATTTCTCGTGTCATGGCCAACATTGTAACGTGGAAGTCTCTCAAAGAGATGATTACGGAACCATCATTTGTCAAAGAACTCCGTCACAGGCCGAACGAGGGCTAGATATGTAATTTCAAGGAGGGAACAATCTGCAATTCTAGTCATCCGGGGGCACAACTCAAAAATAATTTTATCTTCTCTTCTTCGTTGGACAAGTGTCCTAAAACTTATCGCGAGAATGAAATTAGTCCTAAAATTTTTAAAATATGCAATCAAGTCCTAAAACTTATCATGAAAATACAATCGAGTCCTAAAATTTTGAAAAATGCAATCAAATTCTAAAACTTATCCTAAACGCGCAATCAAGTCATAAAACATTCAAAAAGTGCAATGAATGGAAAATTTTGATTGGATCACTTTGAAAAGTTACAAGACTTGTTTGTACTTTTAAAAAGTTTTAGGACTCAATTACGCTTTAGTGACAAGTTTTAAGATTTGCAATGCACTCTTTATCTTTCACATTTCCCTATTGGGTGGGTTCTTTCTAGAATTTTATTTTACCCGGTCCCTTAGATAGTGTAAGGGTGACAAGACCTTAAGGCTCTGTCTGTTTCGCAAAAAAATGAACAATTTAGAAAGTATTTTCCTAAAAATAATCGCTTGTAATGCTTACAAAAATGATTAAATAAAAAATATTTTTATCGTCACAAAAATATTTAGACATAAACTATTGTCGTTTTGAAAACATTTTTAATTGACTAATCATTCCAAGGAATACAAGCTTTCGATTTTAGGAAAATATTTTCCAAATCGTTTATTTTTCTCGAAACAAAAGGAGCCGAAGTTAAAATTTCTTTTTACCTTTTCATTATTCAATCTAATTATTGAACTTTATTTTATGTAATGCAATCCTTAAACATTTAAAATTCAAGTTAAGATTTCACATATTCTTAAAAATCAGCAAATAGGGCCATCGACATATACAATCAAGTTTGCCATTAGTTTTACAATTGTCATTCATGCGACAGCTACGTATATGTCACGTCACAACTCAGATTTTAGACATCGACCCTAAGCAACTTTGGCTGCCCTACTCCACAGTGGTGCATTCAAGATTTTACTTGTGAAGCGCTATCGACGAGACTTGAATCCAAGACTAGGAGCAAGAGGAGCAAATTCTCTTATTATGTAAGCCCACGCCTTGTCGGCAAATTACGTCTTTTTTGGCCTAACAAAGGAAAATCGTTTCGTCGTCTTGCCGTCCAGAAGGAGAGTTTCTTAGCAGGTTGAGCAATGTGGCCAAGACCACAAGTTCTAGGGCGCTCAACCCAATAAAATAAGAGTAGGCCTATTTAGAACCGCATCTAACTTTTATTAAATAGACGAGGTGAATTTAACTTGGTACTTAAAAATGATCAGGTTGATAAATCCATCGAAACTTTATGCTAGAAGAAGCATGATACTTAGTTGGCTTCCGACAGCGTGTGATCTCATGAGACTCGTTCGAGGAGTTTGTATGGAAGGGGATCGGGAGCTGGAGGGAGTTTTGACGGGAGAACGATTTCAATGTGTTCGGATTTTGGATTATATGCCCAAACCAATCCAAAATATAACTAAAGAAGAAGCAAGAAGCTCTAATAGAAAACACAAAATAACGACCGGACTTTGTATACTAGTGTTACTTGTAATATTTGAAATTTACATAAGGTGAGGAATTCTTCTTGTTTTACTTTCGAGCGCAACTAGTTGTCAGTAAATATACTTTGATTTTGGTTTGATATAATTTCAAATTGAACCCAATAAATAGCACATAGACCGGTAGCCTTTTATATTAATTCCACAGGAAAATTACCAATTCCATCTTAGACATATTGTACGGATATTAATTTAGTCCTACACTTTTCAATCTTGCCAATATAGTCCTAAACCTTTACGTCAAATTTCAATAAAGTATTTCGGCCAATTGTCGATGGTAATTACTGATGTGACGGCCCACGTGGGACATTGTTTCATAAAGTTACCCATATCGGCCTATCATGTAGGAGGGCCGGCAATGACCGAACGTCATATTGGGAATTTCCGCGGCAATTTGCCTGAAGAATGACATTAAAATTCTGGGCAAAGGTCTATGACTACATTAATGAAATTGAAAAGTTTAGGATTAAATTTGACATCTATACAATTGAATGCGATGGTGCTCTATCCTTTGATAATGGTACTGGTGTACCATAATGGTCGAGCAAATAATAAATTGAATGTGGGGGTGATCTATCTTTTATCGAACTGTATAGGGACATGGTATGCCTGTTGGCTTTTAGGTGATCTCGTTTAGTGGATAGGAGCTTTTGTTATCTGTCTTTTATAGGGTATTAGATGCACGGTCTCTGAAGTCTTTCATGTACCGAAATAGTGCCGGTTGGTAAGCTTGACATTTGTTTGATGTGTCTGAACAGCCTCGTTTAGCACCAAGAAGTTTCTTTGGAGTTTAAAGACTATTTGGATGATGACATTAGCCGGCCATACACTTACCAAGAGGGGAAGAAGTCCAAGAATCTGAATAAGCACGGGTCATTCAAACAGCACACCATACAGCCTTCATGGAGCCGTTCACAATGGATGTTGACGTCTCCCAAGCGATTCATCTCGGCTTCACTCACTCATGGCGTCGCCTGCCAGCTGATCGCTGTTGCGGCTACCAATCCTAAGGACATCAAAGCCGCACTCGAGTCTCGATCGGACATACTGGCATGTCTGGCCGCAGGCCAGATTTTAGTGCACCGGGCGGAAGAAGCTGATGTGTACACTGCTTCCCATACTCCAAGAGCGAGGGACAAGTTTGAAGGAGAAATCAGAGCAGTAGTCCAGTCTCCGATTGTCAGCTTAACAGGTAAGGGTCGTTTGCCATCGAGCTCCATGGGAAAGATTATAGAGGCCATTTCTGTCCACCGAGGAAGAATACATGCCTTTTTTTGGGATATTTTGAAAAACTGGATCATTTTTATCCTTTTAAATTAATTGCACGACGTTTTTTTTCTTAGATTTGGTCCACCAGTAATGTGAGAACTTTAAATGGTGCTCCAAGCCACCGTGGCTACTGGGCCCCCTACGCCATTTATTAGCAACTTGGAATGTCTAAGTCACAATAGCATGGCCAATGAAACAAAAGATGACGGGATATGTACATAGGAAGTCATAAATTTATCACGAAAGTATAATTGAGTCTTAAAATTTATAAAAAGTGCAATTAAGTTATAAAAGTTGTCAAATTGGTGCAATCGAGTTTTTCCGTTAACACACCGTCTAGTTTGTCTAACGAAAAATACTTACACGAATTTTTTAATATTTTCTCCCTCCAACGTGGTAATGACGTGGCTAAATCATAAAACATAAGGCCAAAACAATGTCGTTTTGGGCCAAAAATCCCGAACTATGCCTATCATGACATATTTACCCTGAATTTTTTTTTTTGTGACATGAAAATCCCGAACTTTGTCCATTATGACACATTTACTCTGAACTAGTTTTTGTGACACTAAAAATCCCAAACTTGTACCCATATGGCATATTTACCCTCCATTAAGGTTCCATCAATAATCCCAGTTAAAAATCTGACATGGCGGCCGATATGGCATTAATAATATGTTCTAAGAATAAATTGGGCTGATGTGGTGCTCATATTAAAAGAAGAAAAAAACTAAGAAAACCCCCCCACCCCAAAAAAAAAAATCAAACCAAAGGATAGAGAGGGGCCGCAGACTTGCAGTTGCAGGTGGTCGGGGGCGCCACCAAAGTTCCGATTTGCAGGTGAAGGTCCTCGACCACCGCGAGCAGAGTTCCAACTTGCGATACACACAAAATATGACAAATTGCAAATCAGGGATCAACCCATAACTTGAAGACGTAAACTACCACAGAAGAGAAAAAATTGAAGTTCTCAACTCCAACAAACATGCTCCGGCCATACCCAGAGACTCTTAACCTGTGGCCAAATTCTAGGCAAGCCAGCGAGAAGTTCTGCTAGTTCTCGAAGCTTTTTTGTCATCTACTCGATTTGGGCAAGCTCGGCCATGTTGCTGATTTGGGCAAGCTCAGCCACGACGATGAACCCGATGCCATCTGGGACCGAGCTCCGCTTGCCCACACGGGTCAATCGTCTGCGGTGGTTGGTGGCCCTGGCTGGCGAAGTTGGAAGGATGGTGGCTCCTCAAACCATCTGCAATCTCTCTCTCCTCTGTTTTTTTTTTCCTTTGCTTTTTTAGTTTTTGTCTTTTTAATCTTTTTTCTGATGTGGCAGGCGCCACATCAGCCCAATTTATTCTTAGAACATATTAATAATGCCACGTCAGCCGACACATTAGATTGTTAACGGCATTAATTGCCGGAATCTTAACGGAGGGTAAATGTGTCACGTGGGTATAAATTTGGGGTTTTTAATATCACAAAAAATAGTTCGGGATAAATATGTCACAACGGGCGTATTTCGAAATTTTTCATGTCACAAAAAAAAAGTTCAGGGTAAATGTGTCACAATAGGAATAGTTCAGGAATTTTTACGGTATTTTCCAAATTTAAAAATAAGTAAAATTGAAAAAGAAGTGCCGTCTCTTTCCAATGCCACCAGAAATGAAGAATGAAAGAAAAACACTGAGGCCGTAGATGTCGACGAGTCTGAAATGACCGATTCCGTCTGGGCTTGGGTTGAAAATGTCTTCAGGGGATCGAGATACCCAGTGATATTTGCGTCTTTTCATCGTTTCCTCTAATTTACACACTATTTCTCAAGTTTGATTTCTTAATTGCAAGTCAGACAGGGCCGCGTGATGAATCCTGTCGTGGTCGTTTTCCTGTAATATTATACATTTCTTAACTAACCAATTTGGTAATTGCCAGTTGTTTGTTGATGAGCAATGAACATGGGCATTTATGTTGCATGTGAGGGGAGAGAGGGAGAGAGAGAGAGAGACTTTGGACAATACCAAGGTTTGGTTTCTTGAGAACACCACATTGACCGGCTAGGAGCACATGGCTTGTGAAATTGTGGATAGCTGCCAGTCCAATAGAAGATGATTCTGTGCATATTTTGCGTGTACACACATGCCCAAGACAGTGGAGGAAATATTCAATGTTTGTCAACTACCAGCTCATCTGTGCGCGAGCCCACATGCCATTTTGAACAACGAAGACACGCTCGCTCTCTCTCTCCCAGCACGTCCCCACTGCCTCCACCTCCCCATCTGCTCATTGGACCCCCAACGTGGGACGATAAGTTGCTGTGGCATGTGCCTGTGCTTTGGCTGCATTTAGCCATGAGTTATTCAAGCCAATTCTTGGGCATGACCCCTTACAGTAATCAGAAGCCACTGGGCAAATAAGAGTTTGCACACCAAAACCCACAGACCTGTGACTATCTCTCTCTCTCTCTCTCTCTCTCTCTCTCTCCGCTCTCTCTCCGCAGCTCGAAATTTTCTCCGATGATGCAATTTTGAGTGAAGGCGAAGGCCAAGTATTGTTTTTTGCGATGATAGGATGTGATGAACGAGAGGTAAAACAGGGGACGGACAAAAAGTAGGTGTCCCTAATAAGTAATGTTTTTAGTTTTGTCATTTGACACGCCATCAACCCATTTTGCAAGTATGAACTCGAGAAACTCCGATACCAATGTGCAAGCGCTCTTGATAAATGCTTGTCCTTGAAAAAGTTTAGCAGTTTACACAGAGTGGCTAAAACATTCGTAAGTCATAACCTTATGTTATGTCCTTCAAAAAACGATGGTTTTGCGGTATTGTCCGACACCGACACTTTTTGTTAAGCACTCTACAAAGCACATTCAAATCGCTAAATTATATCGAGCAAGACGTTAACTAAACGATATCCATAATGTACTTCCCAGCTTCAACTAGGGATGGGCAGAAGACAAAAAGTCTCTTCCATGTCCCGGCTATGTTCTGGACATGAGAGAAATGCTAGCCACTGATGATTACGTGATAGTGGAGGTCCAATTAAAGAATGAGACATGATCCAAATATTTTCTTATCTTCTCCCACTTATGACACTTCCACAAAAATGGCATCACTTGATACGTATTAATCAGAAGGGTCATCTTCATCCTATTCTTCTGGGTTTGCAGTCCCAGATTCCAGGTTGTTCACTTGCCTGTCAACTGCAAAGGATAAAAATGGATTCATGTGAAAGCAGGCTGCAACCGGCAGGGCTATTGGGGGAGGCGGAGGCAGTGGGGACGTGCTGGAGAGAGAGTGTGTCTTCGTTGTTCTTCTGTTCGGCTTCCGCTTCCAAATCTTTGGCAGTCTACCCGATCCCGAAATCGAAACCCACGCAAGTCTGCAGTTTTTGGAGCCTGAGCCGGAAGCGACGAGGACAGGCAAAGAAGGAGGAGGAGGGAAGGGCTTGAGGTGAGCGAAGGACTCGAGAGACGAAGATAGGAAGGAAGTTCCATTGAAACGAAATGGGCTTTGTTGCAAAGAGGAGAGAAAAAGGGCGGACGATAAATGCGACCAATAAATGTTTGCTTACGCTCAGCCCTTCAGTAATCTGTCCGCGATTGAGAGAGAAAAGTGTTGTATTTAGGAGTACCAAATAGATTCGAAGATTTTGAAACTTAATGCGGAATTTAACAGATTAAAAAGCAAACGGAATAAATTCAGTAACATATTCAGAACAAGACATGCAGAAATCTAAACACAATAAAGAGAGTTTAGAATAAAAGATAATTGCACGCAAAATTTATGATGGTTCAGTTTAGATAAGCTTACGTCCACTCTCTCATGCCGACGCAACGGTGTCTAAGTCGCAACAGCATTGTCAATAAAAGGATGACAAAGAAAAGAAGAATCTTTGAGTCGCCGTCCACAACCAATTCTCTGTCCGGGAAAGTTGGATAGAACCCCGTGATGAGTTACGTCCTCAACATTTCCCTCTAACATTAACTATTTCTTCAAGCTTACGAATTTTCAATTGCCAGTTGTTTGTTGATGAAAGAGGGTCTTCTGTTGCTATGTCTAAAGTCGCAAGGGCACTGTCTATGAAAAATATGAATAAGAAAAAGAAGTGTCATCTTTTTGCACACCATCGAGATGAACACGTTGACCAGTTAGCAGCAATGGCTTGGCAAATTGTGGATAGCTGGCAGTCCAGTGAGTCCAGCCTAGGAACCGTTTTGACCTACCTAACGCGAGCTTGTCGTTTAGCAACTTTGCTCAGCGATTTAGAAACATAATTCTTGAATATGTTGTTGCATGATTATTATTTCACA
Organism: Rhodamnia rubescens; assembly: GCA_021437795.1. Taxonomy (NCBI): domain Eukaryota; kingdom Viridiplantae; phylum Streptophyta; class Magnoliopsida; order Myrtales; family Myrtaceae; genus Rhodamnia; species Rhodamnia rubescens. Next base: position 20,405 of record JAILYA010000006.1, on the reverse strand, counting down.
TGATTGGATTTGGCGCTCTTTATTTTTAATCACTTTTGTGTCCCACGTCCCTCAGTTTCTGCAGGCCGAGCTGTCTCCGCCATGTGGTAGCGCAAGACGTCGCAAGATCCTCTTTTTTAAAGGCTGAATTCAGGGAGTCGATCATGGGTAAGCCCGCGTTTAGCGGCTATAATCAAACTCAACAATATTGCTCCACGTGAGGAGCGTGAGATTCCATGTTCGATTAATATAAAGATGGCCAATCAACTGCTTGCCCTTAATTGGTTTCTATGTATTCTCGGCAATTGTATGTGGTTTCCTCACTCCCTGTGTCATTGACCCATTGCAAGAACTCAGCCAGGAGTCCCTTCATCCCAAGTTAAAGCTGAAGGTATTGAAACATCTTTCCGCATTATGTTTTCTCTTCCAAGAATTTTCAGTTCCCTGCTGTTTTCTTCCACCACAGTGCCCACTTATTTTTACGTTGTGCGGATATGTCCAGTTATATTCTTGTGTTATCAGGACTGGTTTTGCCTTGCATTCCGCTTCATCCATCTTGCATACAAGCTAGCACCCAAGAAATCTCGGTTCCTCTTACATCCATAAACCCACTCATGGTATGTGTGTCATCGAATATCTACTTTTCGTGTGCGATCAGCTCTTGTTTCATTTTGCTTGGAAATCTGGTTCTATTGATAAAACCCTAATAAACATAAAAGCAAAAAAAAAAAAAAAACAGAAAGAAGAAGCAAAAATGGGTGAAATAATTGCATTATAAACTCATTTCAGGATATCTCCAAAACGGTAACTGAATGACATCATGCTTGAGCATCTTATTGGTAGATTAATTTTCAATTCGAAAATGATAGGGTGAACTTGGAAAATCACATCTCTTCTCAGAGACATCTAGACAATTCAGCCAGTTACAATTATAGGAAAAAAATGATTTTTACTCGTTGCAGAACACCTAAAATCCTTTAAAGCATAAATACATTACATGTAAATTCATAACATTTTCAAAAGAGAACATGACACTAATAGTCTCTAATCTTTAAGCAAATGTGCAGTGTCACCTTTGGAACATTTCTTCATTCAATATAGTCCCTAAACTTTCAATTTACTCAATCTAGCCCATTAACTTTCAAACAAAGTCAGATCAGTCCTTTAGTATTACTCACAAGTTTTCCAATTTAAGCTATTGCCGGGATTTTAGAATTTATATCTTTTCAATCATTTTATTACTGTTTACCTTTCGGTCTTCCTAAATACTACGATAATTCCATGAAAGTAAATTTTAGCTTAAGATCTTTATAATGATGTATTGGTCTTAATATATTCTCGGCAATTATGTTCTCTCTCTCTCTCTCTCTCTCTCTCTCTCTCTCTCTCTCTCTCACATCAGCCCATTACAAGAACTAATCCCTTCATCCTCTGGGCATTCCAAGTTGAAGCTGAATGTGTTGTAACATATTCGTCGATTACATTTTCTAATGAATGAATTTTCAGTTCCCTGCCGTTTTCTCCCCCCACAGTGTCCACTCGTTTTTACATTATGTTGATATGTCCGCTTATATGCCGGTGTTATCAGGACGGGTTTTAGTCTGCATTGTTGTTCATCCATCTTGTGCATAAGTCAGAAGTGAAGCCAAGAAATTTTCGACTCTCTTGCATTACAGTGAAGCCACTCCTGGTACGTGGGTCATAGTGTATATACTTTTTATGTGCTATCAGCATTATTCTTATATGTCCGCTTATATTCTCTTCTCAGGATCGATTTTGGCTTGCATTGCCCCTTCATCCGTTTTGTACAAAAGTCAGAAGTGAAGCCAAGAAATGTTAGTTCCTCTTGCATTACAGTAAAGTCACTTCTAGTATGTTTGTCATTGTATATCTACTTTTCATGTGCTATCAGCGCCGCTAATATGTCCACTTATATTCAGATGTTATCAGGACTGATTTTGGTCTGCATTGCCTTTCATCCATCTTGCAAACAAGTTAGCACCCAAGAAATCTAGGTTCCCCTTGCATCCTTACAGTGAAGCTACTCATGGTATGTGTGTCATTTTATATCAACTTTTCGTGTGCTATCACCGCTTGTTTCACTTTCATTTTCTTTGTTTGGTAATCTGGTTCTTTTTTTTTCAACCCTAGAAAAACATAGACGCTAAAGGAAAAAACAAAGTGAAGAAGAAAGATAAAAGGGTGAGATAACTGCAATATAAACTCATTCCGGAAGCCTCAGTATTTGTCTCTCTAAGCTTTTACATTTCTCTAAGATGGTGATCGTATGACTAACCGTCGTTTAGTAAGTAGCGAAAACTATGCCAGCTGTGAACTTGGAAAATTAGCAAGTCTCCCTGCTCACAGACATTTAGACAATTCGGCCTATTCCAATGAATACGAAAAGTAGCGTTTCTAGATATCTTATGAAGACATGGAGAATCATAATAGTAGGAATAGCATAATAAAAGGACTATAAAAAGATATCATTTCTTTGTTGACTTTTGAGAATGATTGAAATGAAAATATTTTCTAAAATATGGAAAATAATGTAATTATGAAAATTTGTGAGTAGTACCGAATGATTTATTTGACTTTGTCATGGAAAGTTGAGGGACTAAATTGAGCAAGAGAGGCTACATTGAACATTTAGGAATAGTTCAAGGACCCTTTTGAATGAATCAAAGTCCAAAAATGACATTCCACATTAGGCCGTAGCTTAAATATGTATAGTTTCAATTTCCACTTTTCAAAATTATCAGTGCGTACATTGTCTATTGCTTTATTTGTTAGTATCTAAACCGACCGTTGCACCGGTTGAATCGGTGGAATCGGATACGGGGCTTTACGCCGGTTACGCTATTTTCAAAAACATGGCCTACAATTAATAGACCAGAATGGTTGACTAAAAGTCCCTCATTTTTTTCTCTTTATTTCGAAGTAAATCGAAAGTATGTATGTAAATTATACATATGAGAAATTGGACATCGTAGCAAGTGCATATGTATTGTTTCTTTAAATCTGTTTCCTCCTTTTACAAAGCGAGAAGATTCACTGAAAATGAAAGAGTTTCAAACATGTGGGGAGAGAGAGAGAGAGAGGTTATGCAAACACATGCTAACCAAACTTCATCGATTTGATAATAAAAGAGTAAAATCCAAAGTTTACCATATTTTCCATTATCCTGGCTTGATGCTTGTATATTATTATGCTTAGCACATGGAATTGCAGATGACCACATTTCTAACCAAATAGGACCCAACTTATTGACGCTTCATTTACCTCGCAACCTCATGTGATAAGTGATGATGGAACAAATGTTGAAAATTTAAGTACGATGAAATATAAATTTTATTTATGGTTTATTCCATTATATGAATAGGAAAAAAGGAATCTAGTATGTTAAAATCACATATCAGGTAACAACGGAGGGTTTTGTGGTGGCGTATGTGAGCTTCGTCTTCACTAATGGATAATTATACTAGACCAAAAAAAAAAAAAAAAAAAGAAGGATACAAAAGCGAGGATATGACCGTCGTACAAAAATTTGGTGACAAAATCAGGCTTTTAGAACCTTTAACTTCCGTTAAATCTTATAAATGAAAAAGGTGCCTATCCATTTTTCTTAACAGGATTATAAGATCTTGAGCTAGCCAATTAATATGATGCGTTTATTGAAATATAGAACATTAATATGAGGAGTGGAGTTTGATAACCACCGATTATCTACGTTAGCATTATATGTATATGTGTTAACAAAGGGGAAAAGGACACTTTTGGTGCCAAAAGTTGTGTATGGAGATCACTTTGGTGCCAACAATTTCTATCGGATCACTTCATGCCAAATTTTTTGAAAAATAATCACTTAAGTGCCAAATCGGATATGCTATGCCGGAAATCCGGCACGGCACTTTTTATTAATATATAATGCTAATGCAGCTCGCCAAAGGTCCACCGTGGCATTTTTTAAATTTAAATTTTTTATTTAAAATAATTTGAAAAATAAGCTGAAAAATTCAAAAAAAAAAAAAAGATAATTTTTTAAAAAAAAAAAAAAGGAAACCGCTAACCAGCCTTGTCCAATCTCGGTGAGGGTGCGACCCGCCTACGCCGACAATGGTGGGGTGCCGGCGATGAGGGTTACGGCAAGCCCTCGCCTCCTAATATGCCTATCTTTTTTTTTCTATATTTTAGCTTATTTCAATTTATTTTAAATAAAATTTTTATTTTAAAAATTTTCTGTTGATTTTTCTTTTTTAAAAATTTAATTTAATTTTTAAATTTTTTTCTAAATTTTGATGTCCACATGGAACACATCATTTTTTTTAAATGCCAATTAAAATTCAAAAATTAATTAAAAATGTCATGTATTGAGAATGGCCGGTACTTTTTGTCGGAGGCACTAAAGTGATTGTTTTGTCTTCGATTTAGCACTTAAGTGATTCGGCGGAAACTTTTGGTACCGAAGTGATTTCCATGCATAACTTTTGGCACCAAAACTGTCATTTTCCCGTTAGTAAAGAATCATCAATTACTCGATCCTTTTCAATTTAAATATCTGGTGTCATATTTTCTTTGTTTTCTCCTCACACATGCACCGGATATTTCCCCTTTCATGTGTGAATCTATTAAAACCGGGAACAATCATTGCCAATTCATACATGAATTCCTCTTTGGAGAATCATTGAATACCTTTTTTCTATCGCAAATGGCAAATGTGTCACTTTTTCTCACGTCTACCAAAAGGAGGTTTCAAAATGCCCATTTAAAAAAAAAAAAAAAAAATTTTCTATCAAGATTTTTGTGTTTTCAAGGGAAGCAAGCACACCAAGCATCAAATGATTAAAGTGAAATTTATCTCTTGGGAAAGGGCCAAATTAACTAAGAGAAGCTTCACCTAAGTCCATAGGGTCAAATAAAATATGCTTGTTATTACAAGAACAACGGAAGTTCATAAAAAATGAGCCGTCCATTAGCTATATATTTTCAATCTTATGGTAATTAATATATGAATACATTTAATTGCCCACACTAATATGAGAAAATATATATGGCGATGAAGAAATTATTAATTACGCCGTTACGATTAGGTTTGGTAAGCGAGACAGGACAATCTGAAGGCGAGCTCTTGGGAATTATTTCTTATTGATCAAAACTCGACCTTATTAGATTAGAAGGGTTTGAGGAAAACTAGTCTATGGGACCACACGGCACACTAATTTTCGCAAAGCCTGTTCACTAGAGAATATTGCCTTTTGGTTGAGTGGAGGAAAAACAATTCGAAGCGTACAATTCAACATCTAGCAAATATGTTGCCGGTAAAGAAGATGGTTACGTGGCCTTTAAAGAGTAGCATCATCCGAAAATTAATTTCCACTATGAACACCCTGACTCTAACATGATTATTATTCTCTTTTGGTTAAAACATCTTTTAGCAAAAGACCAATTTGCGACCAAAGCATTAAGTTATTTATGAATGAAGAAATCAATTAGATGTTGAGGTCGAAAAAAATGGTCAATGAAGAAAAATGAAAAGAAGAACAAGAATAAGTGTCGTCTCTTTCCACGCCATCGAGAAGGAAGAAGGAAAGAAAAATGTTGACATCGTTTTCATCAATAAGTCAGAATTTTGTTCGGGCTTTGGTTGAAAATGGGCATAAGGACACCTCAAGTGTATTTATGTAGGGCGCTCACTTTGGTGCCAATATTTTTTTTTATCACTTAAGCGCCAAATTGGGGAAAGAACGATTACCAACAGCGAGAAATTCCAGTGACCTCACTGGAGTTAGCACTTAAATAATCATTTTTCCAAAAATTGATACTTAAGTGATCTAAAAAACGATCACTTTAATGCCAAATCGAAAAAAAAAAATCACTTCAGTGCCAACGGCAAGAAATTCTGGCGACCTCACATGGTGTTGGTACTTAAATAATTGTTTTTCAAAAAATTGATACTTAAGTGACCAAAAAAATATTGGCACTAAAGTGAGCATCGATGTCTTTTTGCCGTTGAAAATGTGTTAGCGGATTGAGATACCTGGTGATTTCTGTCCCTCTTCACCTTTTTCCTCTGATATGATACACTAATTCCCACCTAATCAATTTCTTAATTGCAAGTGGTGTTCATCAAGTTGTGATTTTTTGTTGCCTTTTTTGTTTGTCTTTGTCCGATGGCCGTTCGCAATTATTTATTTGGGCAAATGTGATAGGACCACGTGATGATTCTGTCCTCAGCTAAACAATTTTTTTAAGTGCAAGTTGTTTTTCGATAAACTATGAACGTGGGTATTTGTGTTGACTGCCGATTGTGTCTCTTGATTTCTGTAGCAGCAGATGGCCAGTCCATAAGTCGGGCTTAGTACTTGCTGCAAGAACTCAGCAGAGAATCCCTTCATCCTCTGCCATTCGAAGACGTAGCTGAAGGTATTGAAACATCTTCCTCGATTACACTTTTCTCTTCTATGAATTTTCAGTAACCTGCTGTATCCTTCTCCCACAGCGTCCACTTGTTTTAGGGTTGTGCTGATATATCCACTTATACGCTGGTGTTATCAGGATTGATTTCAGTCTGCATTGCCCTTCATCCATCTTGCACACAAGTCAGCGGTGAAGCCAAGAAATCTCAATTCTTCCCACATCCTCACAGTGAAGCCACTCCTGGTATGTGTTTTATATATCTATTTTTTTATGAGTGCTTGTTTCACTTTCAACCTCTTTGTTTTGCACTGTATTTGTATTGATTTTACCCTAAAAAGACCCACAAATTGACCCCCACCCCACAAAAAAAAAAAAAAAAAAAGAAGGAAGAAGCAACAAAATGGGTGAAATAACTGCAACACAAACTCGTTTTAGAGGCACCGAATTTGTCTCCCTAACCTTTTATAGATCACTAAATTTACATAAACGTAGTATTTATGAAGATAAAAAAGGCAAAAAAAAAAAAGAAAAAGGATCCTATGGTTTTTGTTGATTTAGGAAAAGATTTAAAATGAAAATATATTTGAAAATTTGAGAAATAGTGTGATTATGAGAGCTTGTGAATGTTACGGAAGAATTGGTTTGACATTAACACGCAAAGTTGAGAGACTAGCATGAACAAATTGAAATTTAGAGGCTACATTGAGCATTAAGAATATTTTAAGGACCACATTAATCGAATTAGTAGTCTAAGGATGATATTACGAATTGGGCCGAATTTTAGAAACTGTTAGCGTCAATTTCCCTTTTTCCATGGTTTGTGCTCGGTTCCTTTCATTAGAGGTCCCGGGTTCAAAACTCAGTGGAGATTTAAGCGGGGGCCATGGCGGTGGGATCTTTGTCTTAGTCTCCCCGAGGAATAGTCGAGGTGCGCGCAAGTGGCCGGACACCTCGGTTATAAAAAAAAAAAATTTCCCTTTTCCAAATTGTCATTACATATACTTTCTTGTTACTTTACTCTTTATATTCAAACCGATCGGTATAAACAATTGGACCGGTTGAATCGGTAGAATCTCATACTGACCCCTTACTCCGTTTATATTGTTTTCAAAATGTTGCTTATAATGAGAGACCGAAATGGATGACTAAAAGCCATCCGTTTTTTTCTTGAAGAAGTGGGCATGTGAAAACTTCTAACTAAGGGCCCTCAAATTTGGTTCATATATCTATACATCAAAATTTCTTGAACGGACGACCTCGCTCTTAACTTGCTAAAATTCCATCTGCTTTAATCGAAGTAAAGTGCAAGTGTATATGTAGATTATATCCATGAGGAATTGGACATAGTTGTTTTAAACCTTCTTCGTCCTTTTACAAATCGAGAGGACCCAACACAAATAAACGTTTTCAAACACGTAGAAGGGGGAGACAGAGAGAGAGTTCTATGCAAACACATGCTAACCAGACTTCCTCTATTTGATAACAAAAGATTAAATTCCACTTGCTGTTGACATTGTTTTACTGCTTTGCTCTTCCTTTCTTAGTTCTATACATCAAGTGATTAGTTGTGTTCTCTCTGTTCAGTTTCCTTATCGCCCATTTGTTTAAGCAAAAACAAGGAGACACAACAAGAGGAAACAAAGGGGGGCAAAAGAAATTTCCAGGAAAGAAGGAAGAGATGGCCGGGGCCTTTTTTACGAACGTTGCAGTGAATCTTGTGTCGAAACTTGGTGAATACCTGCTTGCTCCCATTGGACGTCAATTTGGGTACGTGCTGTGCTACAATTGCTACGTCAAAGATCTCGAAGATGGACTCAATGAGCTGGAGACTGCAAGGAAAAGGGTGCAGCGCTCTGTCGATGCAGCCACGTATAACGGAAATCCTATACACGCTGATGTTCAGAAATGGCTGACTAGTGTCGAGGAGGAGGCTGAGGAAGCTAAAGAACTGTTAAAAGATGGCAAAAGTGCAAAGAATGCTTGCTGCCGGGAGTGGATTCCCAACCCCGTGGTTCGCCATCCGATTGGCAGGAAGGTGAAGAAGATGACTCAAGTCATTCAGGGACTCCATGAGAAGAGCGGAAATACAAACTTCCAAAACGTCTTTTATGAAAATACTCCGGAAGGAATTCTCACTGCCGCCACTTCCCCCGCAAGATCTGTTGACAACAAAGAAGATGTCCTGGAGTCCAGGGCCAAAATCACGGAGGAAGTAATGAAGGCTCTACTTGATGACAAGGTGTGTGTGATTGGGGTGTGGGGAGCAGGTGGGGTTGGCAAGTCCAAGCTTTTGGAGGACGTCGAAAGGCGAGCTAAGGGAGAGAAGCTATTTCATGTGGTTGCCGTGGCACAAGTATCACGCACTCCAAATCTGAAAGAAATCTAGGGAGAAATCGCTTATGCAGTGGGTCTCAAGCTAACGAATGATGAACCTGCTCGTGCTAGAGCAAATCGTTTGTCTCTGAGGTTGAAGAATGATTCTGAGAAAAAGATTCTCATAATTTTAGATAATCTGTGGAAGAAGCTAAATTTGAAGGAAGTTGGAATCCCTTGCGGAGATGATAATAAAGTAAGAGGCTGCAAGCTCTTGCTAACGTCTAGATACCAAGATGTTTTGCGCACAGACATGGGCTCTGACCTCCATTTCCGACTAAATGAGTTAGATTATAGAGAAGCACGAATACTTTTTGAAACGAAGGTGGGGGACAGAGTTAATGATCCTGAGATTAAACCCTTGGTAGACGGAGTGGTCCAGAAATGCGGAGGCTTGCCTCTTTTGATAGTCCCTGTGGCAAAAAGGCTGAAGGATGGAGATTTGGCTGAATGGAAGAATGCTTTGACTAAAATAGAAGGGTTGGATGTAAAATCAATAGGGGAGCAAAATTACAATGACTTAAAAGATGATAGGATCAGATCATTATTCTTGGTTTGTGCTCTATCCCCTGGGACAATTGTTATGGGGTATTCCCTTATCTACTGCATGGGTTTGGATTTATTTAAGATTTTCGGCAAGACCATCGAAAGTGCTAGAAATAGGTTGAAAGAGGATCTACAGAGCCTGCAGCACTCTTCTTTATTACTAGATACTGATGTCACGGAAGAGATAAGAATGCATGACGTATTTGTTGACCTGGCCATCTCTATTGCTTCCACGGAATGGAATGCCTTGGTCGGGAGGGAGGATTATGGGTTTAAAGAATGGTCAAAAGAAGAGCTCAGAAAATGCACCGCGATGTCCTTCCCATATGTTGGCATTGATGAGGAGCTTCCTGAAGAAGTGGACTGCCCAAACTTGAAGATGCTGCTGTTAGCCGAAGACAACCCATCTCTCAAAATTCCCGAGTTATTTTTCCAGTCTATGAAGAAGCTCCAAGTCTTGGATATGACTGGCTTATCTTTCACCTCTCTACCTTCGTCGATTGAGTTCCTTGAAAACCTCAAGTCACTATGTCTTGATGGCTGCCATCTGGAGGATGTGACTCTTCTTGGAAAGCTGAAAGGATTGCAATTCCTAAGTTTGCAACGATCTGAAATTGCTCGGCTGCCTAAAGAAATAGGGGAACTAATAGAATTGAGATTTTTGGACTTGACTGGATGCATTGGGCTCAACGTTATCGATCCTGGCATGCTTGGAAAATTGGTTAATTTGGAAGAACTGTATATTGACGAATTTTGTCAATGGGAGGCTGAGGATAAAGCACCGCGAGGCAACGCCAGCCTGGCTGAGTTGAAGAAGATGAAAAAGTTGAGAGCTTTGCACATTACAATTCCTCATTCTACCAATCTCTCAAGCGACTTGCCATTTGGGAATCTGAACGAGCATAAAATCCGAATTGGGGGCAAAGAGGGTTGGTGGGGTGAATATAAAGAATCCAGAACTTTAAAGCTCAAGCTGGATTCCGGATATCTTCTCCATGAAGCGTGGATGCAGGAATGTTTGGGGAGAACGCAAGACCTCCGCTTGGGTGGATTGCAAGATGGAAGAGATAGCATTCATGACTTGTGCACCGAAGGATTTCAGGAATTGAAGCATCTTCACGTAAAAAATGACATGTCATTTCGGTACGTGGTTGACTCCACACAGTGCCCTACATTTACGAGATTGGAATCGTTGGTTCTCAAGAATTTGAACAACTTGGAGAAGATATGTCGTGATTGTCTTGCTCCAGAATCCCTCAGCAAACTAAAGATTGTGAAAGTGAAAACTTGCGATGGAATTAAACATTTGTTTCCTTCGTCCATGACGAGAATATTCTTGCAGCTAGAAGAGATTGAAATAACCGGATGCCACTTGATGCAACAAATTGTCGCAGATGCTGAGGCAGATGAATACATAGATGAAATAGATGATGATGCCAATGTGAAGCCATGCAAGTTGTGTAGGCTGACGTTACAAAACTTGCCAGAGATGACGAGGTTCTATAAAACTAGAGGCCATTCAGTCGCATTATTGGATGGGCAACAGGTAAATTCATTTTTTCTGAAAGAGTCATGTTCCCATTCATTTGGACCATCCTAATTGGAGGATACCTTCTCCAACTAGTCCTCTGATGCATGAGTTACAAACATGGATATTGCCTTCATCTGGATATGTTAATCACAGCAAAATAATAGTTTAAGCATGATTTTAGTTCATTACTCATTTCGTGATACTATCAATAATGAAATCTGAGGAAAGATAGACAAAATAACGTACATAAAGTTTCAGACTTATGTAGCCTTTTCCACTTTCCTCCATACCTTTCAAAGGTATCAGTTGAAGTCCCACACATTTTGCATCTAGGTTAAACACAAATGTATTTCAATTTTCAAGAAGGGCACTTCCGAAATATTGTGAGTTCTTCCTTCCTGTCGATCCCTCCTGAACTGAAGTGTTCAGATTTTACCCTAAAGCCGAGACCCTAAAAGTAGAATAAGAAACAAGAGTATTTATTTCATTTAGGTTCCATTTGTTTCGCGGAAATAAAAAATATTATTCTAAAAACAGTCCTTCATATAACGTATGAAAATTAATGAACAAAATTATCTTCATCATCCATGAAAAATGTTTAGATATAAAGTATTGTTGGTAATAAAAATATATTCAATTGATTATTTATTTCAACAGATATAAATACTTATTTTTAGGAAAATATTTTCCAAATGGTTCATTTTCCATGAAACAAAATGAGCGTTAGCTTTCTTCGGGCCAAAGTAATTTCGTTCACTTGACTTCCATTGAAGTTATGTAGATGATTGGCAAACAATTTGAGATATGCCTTCTTACCTTTTAAGAATTCGGCTGCGCACCTCAAGAATTTCCTCACTTCTTTCTCTATCTTTTATTTCTTTTCACCATTCGAAATTACATAGCTTTGGTGCCCCAACCATCTCCAAGGTCAAGAAAATATTGGTAAACATCATTGCGGTTACACTTAATCATCGGGTGATATAGTGTAGCAATTCTGTGTAATTTTAAAAAGTCATATGCTGTGACAAAAAAAAAAAAAGACATGTGCATTTATCAACCAAACGGAAATTTTTTTTTGTAACATTTGTATCGTTCAGTGTTTGGTGTTAAAAGTATTGAGTTAATTCAGACTTGATTATTTAGATAATTGATTTATAAACACATTAAAGAATTGACTTTTGAATTATCCTCAATTTATTTTTTGTGGAAATGTGGCTCTAAACAAACTTCCCTCATATAAATTTGTTTTTGTCTTATATGTTAATCGACGGACTATTATGTGACAATGAAATGAAAAATCTAATATAATATCCAACAGGCCAATTTGTTTTCGCTACCCCTGGTTGTAATATGGACCGTTTGTGGTGATCAAATCTACCACAAATCTTCATTCTAACCACTTTTCTAATATTACTAGTAGAATTTATGTGCGATGAACATGTTTAAATTTCTCTTTTTTCTGTAGTAAAATGTTACTTGAAAGTATTTATTAGAAATACATCTAGCATTCGTTTGTTTACTATTGGTTGGATTTAACAGTTTCTGTACCTATTCTGTTAGTATAGAAATTTTTTAAATTATCCTTTTGGAATTATGTTTATCATGTGACCAAGATCGCAAAAGCATGATGCACGACTAAGATCATTTACTAAATTAAGTAACTCTTCTTATTGGCTACATGACTAATTATCCACATACATTAATTTTTTTTTATGACGAGAAAGAGTGTCTTAGGTTCTTATATAGCTAAAATTAAATCCATTGCATATGGTGCTGCTGCGACCAGTTCATGGATCTTATGGCCAACAATTTATCTCAAATTGATGAACCCCTTTTTGATTTTGGTTCGATGAGTCATCCATTCCGCATTACAAATATACTAGAATTTTAGCCCATGTTATGCCCGGGGACAGCAAATTTTTCTGACTACTTCATAAATTTATAATTACTTTTTACTTTCAATCTTTTAGTAAGGCATGATTTTCTTTTGGAATACGTTGAAGAAAAAATGCCAGACTCAAATTACACCTTTAATCAATTAAAAGTATTATCGGTTTGTTAATTACAAGTCCTTTCAATAATGTTTGTTGCTATGTTTAATGCTGTTCTACCTGTTTTTTCTTAACTTAGTATGTTGTTAGTTCATGACCAATTGGTACAAAATAGTTGAGATGGTTTTTTAACGTTGTTGTTTGAGATATTATGTAAGACCACATTCACTGACAAACAAGATTTAATCTAGTCTATGCCATTAATTTTTAAAATTTAGAAACCACAAAATGTGAGGGTGAATTCAATTGACTCAATAACTTAGGGATTATAACTTCCTCCTCTTATCAACAGTCCCAATACATAATAGGTAAATGATAAGTCTAGTGCAAAAGTTGATAAAATTTAAAGAAGAAAACTGCAAAATTTAAAAATCACTACTTGGCCTTTTTTTTTTCCACCATTTTCAAATATATTATATGAGATTATTTCCTCTATTAATTTTTCACACGCAATGTAAGTTCAAAATTTTTAGTTACAAGCATTGTGAAATTATGTGGGGTTATCCACTCTTGGCAGCTAAAGAAAATCATTGCATATACCTTCATAACGTGATTCTCCTGACTTTTGAAGGTTTCATTGCCTTGGTTGGAGTCCATGACATTGTCTGAACTTCCTAAATTGAAAGAGATATGGAACTCTCAATTTCCTTCAGATGTGACCAACCTAAAATTTCTGGAGGTAAAGGATTGCGCGTTCCTCTTGAGCATCTTCCCATCAAATTTGGTAATAAAGCTATGGAATTTGGAAGTCATAACTGTGGAAAGATGTCCGTTAATACGGGAAGTATTCGACTTGGAAGGATTGGCAGCCAGTGGGGATGTTGAGGTTCTTCCGCGATTGACCACGTTAACCTTGAGTGACTTACCAAGGTTGGGACACATATGGAACAAGAATCCAAAAATAGCGTTGTGTTTCCGAAACTTAAGGGCGCTGAAGGTACAAAACTGTGAGAATTTGAGGTTTCTTTTTTCTTCTTCCATGGCCAAAACACTACAGCAAATAAAAGAAATAGAAATAGCGAGTTGTAAACTGTTGGAGGAAATTATAGATGCGGAAGAAAAGAATCAGAGGAAGCTGCATCCATCGACACTTTGGAGTTTCCTCTGTTAACCTCTTTATCTCTTGAGGAATTGCCAAATCTTAGGACATTCTCTTATGGGAAGTACCGTATTCACTGTCCAAGCTTAACAAGACTGAGGATATCTGGATGCCCCAAAATGATGACATTCTCTTCATTTGAAGGAAAGCAACAATCGATGACAACTGATACTGGTTCACAACAAGCTTTTGCTGGTGTCAGCTCCAGCTTGCCCTTGCCTGCATTCTTCGATCAAAATGTGCGTAAATGTCTCAAGAATTTTCTACTGATAGACATTATTCTCAGTAACCGTAGTTTTATCCCTGATGAAGCAGTTGAAAACTATATCTGTCAGCATGTCCTTTAAAACCTCTTGCTACTCCATGCATTTGTTGTTTTTCTATGACAGTGGTTTAGTCTTGGGTAACCAACTTCATTCTTGAGAACACATTATAGACCATATTATCATGGCAACCAACTTCATCCAAATCAGGATTTTTAGAAAGTTTGTGGTCGAAAAAAATAACGTATTGTCCTTTCATACAGGTTCTTTTTCCGTGCTTGGAGTTGATGACCCTCACATCATGTGGGTTGATGAAGATATGGCACAATGAACTTTCTGAAGAATCATTCTGCAAACTAGAATCCATCACAGTCCAAGATTGTGAAAATTTGTCTCATATATTTCCATCAACTTTAATAGAGAGGTTCCGGAGCCTGAAAATGATTGAGGTGGTCAAGTGTACCTCTTTGGAAGCATTAATGGAACATGTTGCTGTCAACTCTAAGAAAAGGCAAAAACGTCTGGTCTTCTTAGAATTAGAAGAAGTGAAGTTGTGGGACCTGCCGAGGCTGAATGCGTTGGTGCCAAGCAGCACCAAAGCAACATTGAGCCTTCCTAGTCTGACTAATATTAGCTTGCGCAGTTGCCACAGTTTGAGATATCTCTTCACAAGTGACACATCTAGGATTCTCGATAAACTTGAGAAGCTAGATGTTTCTGGTTGCAATAACATGCAGGAAGTAGTTGCCATGGAAGAAAGTGGAGAGCAAAATTTGAAGGCCGTGAAGTTCTCTCATTTACATACATTGAAGCTTTGTTCTCTGAAGAGATTGATTAGTTTCAGCTCAGGAAGTTGTGCATATGAGTTTCCCTCCCTTAGAAATCTTTCAATTGTGGAGTGCACTAAACTCAAGGCATTCATGCTGAGGATACCAGCACCAAGAGTGGAGACGATGAATGAGGGATCTGCCGGTTTTGATGAAAGTCCTCGTCCTTTATTTGACGAGAAGGTTTTCCTCTTTCCTTTATCTCAACTGTATCAGTGCTCATGTGATTTGATGAAGCAACTTTGCTTCAATGCCAGTCATTGTGACTTTAGCCATGTGATGCTTATGCAGGTTGTATTTCCCATATTAGAAGAGCTACGTCTAACAGGAATTCAATCAAGAGAACTTTGGGAGAATGAGATGCCTCATGAGTCCATTTGCCAACTGAAGGTCCTTGAGGTGAAGCAGTGTCCCAAGTTATTGAATGTCATACCAGCATTTATGTGGAAGAGGCTGCTTCACTGCATGGAGTCGTTGACAGTTGAGGAGTGCCCATGTCTGAGAAACCTTTTAACAATGTCTGTGGCAAAAAGTCTGGCACAACTCCAGCACCTTATTCTAGGTGGCTGTGGAGAGATGGAGTACATTGTGGCCAGAGAGGAGAAACCTGAAGATGCAGCCGAGAGAATTGTAATTCCTCAACTTGTCACTTTGTATCTTCACAACATGCCAAAACTCAAAAGTTTCTACCAAGGGAATCATATTTCAGAGTGGCCCTCCTTGAAAAAGTTTACTGTTGAAGATTGTAAAGCTGTGGAGGTAATTTTAGGAGATGCCAGCTGTAGAAGACCAGAGGGTAGCGTTCCAACACAACAACCGCTTTTGCTGGTGGAAAAGGTATGCGCTCATTCTTCTTTAATGGCATATCTTGTTTCTTGTCCTTGATGCTTTGAGCTAGACAATATAAGGGTCTGTGGGGGTGCCTCCTGCTTACTTATCATTTTCTAATTCGTGAAAATAATCATATTGACACATATTAAAACTTTTTCGTAAGTTTCCAATACTTGATATGCTTTTCTTTCATTCTCAAATTTTAGACTAATGCAATGTTTCATTAGTACTGTGACTGAAATACAAATATTACTAATGCAATTAACATCCTTTAACTAATTTATAGCCTAGACGATGCTAGGGAGGTCGGCTCAAATTTGAATCTTATCCACTGTAAGATCAAGGGATAGTGATATCATGAGTCCTAAAACCTGTATCGTATTTGCATTCCTACGTGGCAATTAATGCTGTAATGGAGCTTCCTCAAGCACAAAGGGGTGTTGCTTCCCTATTGCTACATTAGATGAAAATCCAACAGTGGAAAACAGTGAATATGAAAAATGGATTAAAATAATCCCGCGAGACATCGCAAGTCCGGGGTGGAGGGGCTAAATAGGGAGTCTATCATTTGTCGGAGAACATTTTGAAGTGCAAGATCCATGAAGCATTGAGGGTATATTATTGGCTGTAGTGTATGTGCGTGTGCTCTAATGAGCCAAATCTAACACAGGCCAGATTGGAGGCTACGGATTATGGTACTGCTCAAACATAATTTTTTATATGTATATATTAGAACAAAATTATGCTTTCTACTTTCAAAATAATATGACGAGATCTATTTAGGAAAATGCAATGTTAAGGGATGGTATCTGCTAAAAAAGAAAATATCGTGCATCTAGTCTTCTTTTCTTACTATTCTACTAATAATGTTTCTTGTATGTTTTTCCTTATTATTGAAATTAAACTATTTTCTTTTTGAGGGAGATAGAGAGTCGTCTTTAATGAATTGAAATGAAAAATAACAGGTTGAGTTTCCTAGTATGGAGTCGATAAAGATCTCGCACATGGATAACGTGGAGAAGATATGGTTTGGTGAGCTTGCTTCAAATGCCTTTACCAAGCTCAAGACACTAGTAGTGGAGTATTGTGAGAAGCTTTCAACCATATTTTCATCTCATACTAATCTCACAAGATTTCAAAACCTAGAGAAGATAACTGTGACCGATTGTGGGTCCATAGAAGTGGTGTTTAATGCCCAAGAGGTCAATTTTAGTGAAGCATGTTCTACAAGCACTTTTGAATTGAAAACATTAGTTTTGATGCGGCTCTCAAAATTGAAGCACGTATGGAGTGGACTTCCTCAAGGAGGTTTTATCTTTGGACGCTTACATAGCATGGAGGTTGCCAAGTGTGTGAGTCTCAAAAGTTTATTTCCAAGCTCGGTGGCAAAAAGTATGACACAGCTCGAACAACTTTTAGTACGGGATTGTGGGGTGGAGGA
Organism: Rhodamnia rubescens; assembly: GCA_021437795.1. Taxonomy (NCBI): domain Eukaryota; kingdom Viridiplantae; phylum Streptophyta; class Magnoliopsida; order Myrtales; family Myrtaceae; genus Rhodamnia; species Rhodamnia rubescens. The sequence goes on along the minus strand of JAILYA010000006.1, from coordinate 3,047 downwards.
AATTATTGTGGAGGAAGACGGAGTAGGGATGAATGTAGGTGATCTCTTCTTTCCACGATTGACCGACCTGAGGTTGCTTGAGTTGCCAGAACTGAGGAGGTTCTATAGGAACAGTCATACTTCAACATGGCCACTCTTGAAGCAATTACGAGTGAGAGACTGTGGCAAGATGAGGCCATTCTCATTTGCTTGTGAATTCCAAAGCTGCCAAGGTACACCTACCGATGAGAACCAACCTGCACTCGTTTCTTTTGAAAAGGTACCATCCTTAGTTCTAGCTTTATGCCGTTGTCTTCATGGGTTTATGTGCATAGCTATTGGTGCTTTGGCATTTTATGTAGGAAATTTAAATTGTGAAACATTTCATGCTTGTTAATACTCACCTAAACACACCTGTGAATTGCTTAGAAATTTAAAGATTGATTGCCGTTAATTTTTTCCAGCTCATATTTTTTGGAAAATAATATAGTAATCCCAGCTTTTGCTTGAAAAAAGAACTTTTTATTGAATTCACTTGCATAAGTCATGCTTCTAATGAGCCGCTCGTGTCTTACGGTTGGGATTTACCTATTCACTTTAATTTGACCTACCTCGTCCACCAAAATTTAAAAAAAAAAAAGACTTTAGTGTTATGTTCATTTGGCATATTGCTAGCTTAGCTATAGAACAAAGTGTCATGCTCGAACATCGTGAATATGGTTGGTAACTGTTAAGTACCGTTAGACCAAAAAAAAAAACTGTTAAGTACGGCGAATAACTTGCTTATCCTGTCGTGTTTTTCAGTTCATTAGTAGGCTTTGAAAATTTCTACTTTCAGAATTACCAACTACTTTAATCCACCAATATTTATTCTTATGGCTTTCCAAGGTATTTGAAATTACCGAACTTAACTTGATTGGTGTACCAAGGGAAAAATTACACAAATCTATTAATTGAAAATTCACTTTTAAACATTTCAATTTTGCTAATTTAGTCCTAAAATTTACGGAAAATTTTAATTTTCATCGGAAACTGCTAACGTGGCGGTCCAATCATTGTGGGCTGTCCTACTTGGCACATTGCATGTCAGCAATTTCCGACGAAAATTGACCAAGAAAACTATATTGAATTTCACACAAAGTTTTATGCCTAAATTGGCAAAAGTAGAAAGTTTTAGGAATGAATTTGGCTTGGATAATTTCCCCAAAACTCGTCACATTAAGATACAAATTGATTTTAGTTACTTGCCAACTTTTTATCTTGTTAGGTTCTGGAAGTACCAACAGTTCCAAAATTGCAAACTACTTTAATAATCAACCAATATTTATTCAAGTAATGAACCAATGCTTTTCAAATTACTAACTTTAATTTAATTGATGTACCAATATTCGCCAAATTAAGATACCAATTGATTTTAGTTACCGATCGGCTGTTTATCCGGTAAATCTTGAAAATCACTAATATTTTTTAATACTTTCGAGATCACCAACTACTTTAATAATCTACCGAGGCTTTTGAAGTTACCCATGTTTATTCAAAATTACCAATCTTAATTTGAGTGATATATTAATGATGTACCAAAAGCGCTAAAAAGTTCTTTTATTTGGGGTAATGTACTTTTGCTTTGTTTCTTAGCTTGTCTGATGTTTTACATTGATATTGTAAGAATGAACAACTTATCTTGATTATTTACTCTTTTTACATCAAAATGTTGAGATATAATCTCTATCTTTATTTTTATCACTTTTTCACCCCATGTTCCATCAGTTCAATTCCTTTTTTCCCTTTTTTATACTTAGAAAACAAAGTGGAACATATTAATACAACCACCTTGTTATTGAAACGCATCTACTTACTATAAAACTTAGATGATTCGTTGAAACAAATGATCTCTTGTTTCAAATTTTGTATACGAACTTGTTGAAATTCAGAGACAATTGAAACAGCTGAATTTATCATTAACTAACAACTTTAGTCTATCCAAATTCCCGAAACATATTGCGATTGAACTGGGCACACCACTAACAACAATCATCCCTCACGTGCATCCCTTGTATAATAATGGCCATTGATGCTTGCTCGTCTGCATCCCACAGGGTATTCCGCAATTGGAGGGATCGACATTGATGAGGGAGGATGTTGCGATGCTGCAGGCCCAGCAGCATTACACCTTTGCCCAGCTCAGAGAGCTGGCTTTGTCGTGCTACCATGATGAAAATGACGCTTTTCCCTCCAACTTCCTTCTCCAGAGATTCACCAATCTAAAATATCTTGCTGTGGTCTGTAGTTCCTTCGAGGAGATATTTCCAGAATGTGCCTTTGGACGTGGAGGAGCAAGTGTGAAGGCACTTGGAAATCTTGAGCGACTTCGGCTGAGCAAGCTGTGTAACTTGAGGCGAGTGTGGAAAGATGGCTCCCTGATGGCTGAAATCCTTAATCACATTCAGTTTCTGTTCATTTGGCAGTGCCCTAGTTTATCAATCGTATTTCCATCTCCGGCTTCATTCCATAGACTGACGCAATTAGTAGTAGACGACTGCGCTGGTTTAGTTCATATTGGGACTTGCTCAGCAGTTACAAATTTGGTGCACCTTACTTGGCTAACTCTGAAAAATTGTGGTGCAATGGAAGACGTGGTCGCAGATGATGGAAATAGAGCAGAGCAGATCTCTTTCCCAAAGCTGCGAAAGTTGACACTTGATGGTTTACCAAGCCTTGAGAGCTTCTCCCCGCGAATTGTGTCTTCAAGTTCCCATCATTAGTGCGTGTTGTCATCATGCAGTGCCCCAACATGAATATATTCTGCAAGGGTGCCTTAAGGACACCAAAGCTAGATAAAATACTCCTCTCTGACGGGGGTGATGAATGGCGTTGGGAGGGCGACCTCAATACCACCATTCAAACCTTATCGGCTTGAAACGACCCACTCTGAATTCAACAAGTCAGGTAAATCTATGTGCCTAATCATGTCTGCCCCGAACCCAGTGTCTGAAGGAAGAAATTTGCGTTCTTCGAGTTCTATATAGGCTCATATGAAATCCGTCTTTCTTAAAAGAATGTTTGACTGG